>CM073732.1:15784730-17136396 GCA_037113605.1 Calophaca sinica
AGCTAGTTTGGGGACGAGAACAAGTTGGATTTGGGGATGTTGCTTGTAATGCTAGCAAGAATTTCTTAAGGATTTTGTGAAAAGAAATTTCAAGAAGTTCAGAAAGCGTTTGTATTTGAGCGAGAGAAGAAGTATGGCAAGTGCCTATTTATAGCGCAAATTGGCGTTAATTTTCAAGTTTTGACGGTCAGATTGACTAGTCAACAGCTTTGAATGTAATTTATTAGCCTGAAACTGAAATTAAAGCAGTTAAAGGAACGTGCTAGCTGGACGGTGAAGCGATTGATCGAAAGCGAGCCAAATCATATCGCAGGTGTTGCAGGGTAGTACAAGAATTGGTCGAAACAAATGCGTTCGACATATAAGGAATTAAAAAGTGGCTAATGTTCAAATAAGACAAAAAAGGAAATTACAAAGGAATATTTCTAATATCCTCCCAAGTCGCAGCCAATTCCATTTTTGTGCCCTCAGCATTTACATAACGAACTTCAAGAGCTTCAACCTTCTACAAAATGGTTTGCGCCTCTACGGCACTACTAGTCATTTCCTGGTCGAGAGAAGCTATTTCCTCAAAGCAAGAAGCCTTAATTGCCTCTTGTAATTGGGTCTCAGCAGCGGCAAGTTCTCGCCTCAGGCGAGCAATGTTCTGCTCTAACTCAGGAATTTTAGCTTGGTAGGGAGCACCTTTCTCGACCAATGCAGATTGCCTCTGTCAGAGATGCACCAGTTTGTCACGAAGCTCATGCTTGGCTGTGATGGCTTGCTGGTATGGAAGGATACTGTCGTCGAGTTCAAGCAGCTTAGGGATCAATTCTTCGACAAATTCGTGCAGGGTATTGATGTGCCCTCGATGGATTAGCGGCAGCCTTTTGCGGGAGTGTTGAAGTTCTTTGACGACGTGAATTAATTTGTTCCTTACTTCCTGATTTGAGTAAAGGTCGTCGAAAGAATACTTGAAGAAACCCTTTAGCTCTGCAAGCAATCCATTGAGTTTTTTAGCAAAATTATCTCCAGGAAGTGTGGAGGATCGGGCTGACATCGGTGAAGTTTTGCTGCTAGAACTTGACAACAAGTTGATCCATTCATCAATCCCCACGTTGGCCTTCCCAAAATCCGCGGTAGATGGAGGGGGATTGATGTGAGTGGGTGGATTGGCAGGATCGTCGAGCAATTGATCCATATCAACACTATCTGCCCTGATTACTATGAGACTCGCTTTTGATGGCAGAGCGTGAGTTATTTTAGCGCAGGTGTTCCCGCAGACAAAGTGTGATCATCCTGATGAGTGGGTGTGGAGTCCGGACTCGCTGTCGAGATGGTAGTTTGAGCCACATCGACGTCCATGGCTGAAGGTTCTTCAATTTCATGCTCAGGCTGAGTCTCTGGGACTTCCTGTAAAAAAAAAAATCAATGAAAGTCCTAAATCATTGCTCCAATGCCAGTGGAATGGCAAGAAATTTTATACCTCAGTAGCAAGGGGAGTAGTGCTTGGGAAGATTGTTTGCAAAGGTAGCAAAGTATCGACATTTGCTTGTTCAGGGGAGTCCTGACAAACAGGTATGATGAGGCAAAGTCCAAAAGTAATAAAAAAAAAACACAAGGTTGGTAGAAAGGCATACCTTATCAGTGCTCGACGAGTCAACTCCCTCGACAGAGATAGGGTCTTTAGAAGTACATTCTTCAGACACCCCTGTCTTTGCAGATTTAACTATTGGCTCCTGCATATGTCGAAAAGAAAAAATGAAGACCTTGTAAGATACAGGAGGACCATCAATTTAGACAGTAGTGGAGGAAATTTTACCTTTGTAAACTTAGCCGTTGGAGTTTCTTCAGAGTTTTCAGAAATGGATCTCTCTGCGTGCGATTCCTGAAAATTGTGTAATGGTAACAATGATGTCTAATTGATGAGATCATAAATGAGTAATGGATTCCCATGAAAGTGAAGAAAAGGATACCGTTTGAGGTGTTGAACGAGAAGGAGACTCGAGCAGAATTATCCTACGTTTGGAGGTCTTGGTTTCAGCACCAGTTGTTTGAGCTTTCCGCTTAGTGGTCTCTTGCTGGGAAGAACTGGTCGAGTGCTTAGACTTTACTAGTTTCTTTTTCGATACAGCCGGTCTCTTGCCAGCACCGGTCTTTGTAACTCCAGATTTGGAGGATTTCTTCTTTGATGACTTGGATTGGAGGGGAGGTTCATCATCTTCATCTTCTTCTTGAACTTCGACTTCAGTGGCCTTACCACTTGTTTGCTTGTACTTTAAAGGCTCTTTTAGAGCCAAAGCTAAAACAAAGCAAAGAAAGTAAGCATAAAACGAGTGGGTGTTTAAGCAAAAAGCAAAGGAAACTAAAATACCTTGAGGGAACTGGGTAGTAACCTCGACAGCCTCGTCATATTGTCCAAATTCAAAACGAGAGGCAAACCGACCGGCATAGGTAACTTCTTTGTTTTCATAAGTGTTCACATTAGTATGAAAGTGAAATCTGTCTAAGAAAAGGAAGTTACCAGCTCTTGTCGGTTTCCCTGGAAATGGATCAGCCAAACCAAAAGGTGCACAGGGTAAGGACACTGGTTCAGGACAAGGGGGTTTCACAAGTGATTGACCTGTTTCTTGTCGATGTTTCAGAGCCTTAATGCCCCAATAGTTCTCATGGTTTTCTTTTGATTTGGCGGTCATTTCCTTTATCTGTCGAACAATATGAAAAGGGTATCTAGGGTCCCATTTTATTTTGTAAAATTTTTCAAAGCTGCGTATATCCTGTAAGTGCTCACCTTTGGTCTTGGTCGAAGGGTCCTGTTCCTGCACAGAGGGATCAACAAGCCTTTTCATACATTCTTCAATAGATGGATGAAAGTGCTTGTAATAGTCATTCCACCAAGTAATAAAATCTTGGGATACACCCAAGGTGGGAGTGAAAGGAGTGAAGTTGACACCAGACATCCGCAAATCATTCCTTCTCTGGATGCCTTCAATAGTTTCTTGCTTCAAGTCAATGCAATCTAGGAGCATGTCTTCTTTCTTGTAGAAGAATGGGCTAGGGATGGATTGCATGAAGCCAATGTTGTTGGCAGAGGCATTGGGCAAACAGACGAAAGCGGCGTTGTCTGTCGAACCCGGTAAACCCGCAGGGAATACTTGACGAGCTAGGAAGCGGGTCCAGATTCTTGCACAGTCTTTTGAAGTTGGATCAAAAGGGGCTGTGAACCAAGCAGGCCCATACTTCCTGCTAACGAAGGGTTGGAAACGGATGCCTGGGGTGCTTGCAGTAAGAGAGTAAAAAAGGCCAAAGTAATACTTGAAGCTGTCGAGTTCATTGTCGAAAGACCTGGGAACGCGGTACATGGCTGGGGCGCCATAGGTGTCGATGTCAAGATTAGGTGGTGCCTTGTTGATAGTGTGGCCGGGAAATGTGGAATTTAACCATAACTGCATAAGCCACATTGGGCCTCCGATTCCACTCTTCTTTCCGCCCTCTTTCACCATGCCGTACAGGTTCGACATGCTAGAATAAAGGTTCGACAGAAGGAACGAACCAAGGGCCCACCATTTACCTTCGTGGAGAAGGTTTGCCAAGTCCAACAAGGTTTTCGACATCTGAACATTTTTGTTACACATAACAAAAGCAGATAGCCAATGAAACAGGAAGGCTACATGTTCATCGTCGGAAACCTCAGGGTCGCTTTGCATTCGATTCGAAATGTATTTCGAGAATGCAAGGGGTTCATTGCTGAAAACGTCAATGACGTTATCAGGTAAGGCAAGAGGGTGAATCATTTGGCCATCCGGTGGGAGGCCAGTGAGCGCGGTAACGTCGAAGAGGGTTGGGCCCATCATTCCACAACGGAAATGGAAATTGTTGGTAGTCTTGTTCCAGAAGAACACAACAGCTCCCAACATTGCTGGGTCTAACCTAAATGTATGTTTGGAAAGTTGAATAAGGTTGTAAATACCTAATTTTTTCCATATCTTACCTTTCTTAGCTTCGACCCTAGTGAGCCAAGCAGAATAACCAGTTACACTGAGTGGTGGAGTTCTGAAAAGCCTAGAGCTTTTCAAGAAATAATGAATATGCAAGGCAGGGGAAGAAGCAAGAATGTCAGTACGACCTTCTTTATTCGGGAATGAATCCCTAAAATCTTCAGGGAAGTTGGAAAGGGTCATTACTGGTCCTAAATACGCCGCAGGGGGTTCTAAAATGAAAGAAGAGTCATTCATGTAGGGTATTATTACCTTCGATTTTTGTCACGGGACTAATGCATCAACATCAGGATTGCACCAGGTTTTCCGAAGAGGTGCTGTAGTATTTTGAGTTGGGGTTGAAGAGGACGCCATTACGAAGTTGTTGAAGCTTTCAGAAAAAACTCAGAAGGGGAGAAAAGTGTTTTGAAAGGGTTGTGCACTTTACTTATAGCAAAAAACTTGCGAGGTAAGCGTATGAACGGGAAGAGTAACCGCCTATATTTGAAGTGATGATGGTCCTATTTTTTAGGGAAGTGGGAAGCGCAGACCTGTGATGGGACATTACGGAAAGGCAACCTTCGCACGTGAAGTTAAACAAAATTCTGGGTCTCTCCGTGTGTTGGTGTCGAGAACTCAGAATTTGGGGGGCATCTGTTGGGTGCCAAATTTCAAATTTGGGTTGATCGACAGAATGTTAGAATTCGACAAGTGAAGGCGTAAGAGACCAGAACAAGGGATGAAAATTGACTAAGTTTGAAAGACCAAGTGATGGGATGGGTGTTCGACAGAAGGCATAACGCGTCGAAGATGTCAAAATGATCATGGTCAAAATAGGCTTAGTTGTTAGGTAAATACCAATGTACAACTCGACAAGATGTGCTACTGTCGATTAGGTAGTTTTTAGTGAAAACTCAACTACCAAACCGTGTCCGTACACGTGTCAGGTTGGATGTTAGGTGGTTTTTTCATATTTTTGCCTATAAATAGTAGTTTGTACGATGTAACAGAGGTTGGATACATGATCTAATTCATAATATCTCGACGGCTAAAGAAGATTAACGAAAAACGATCATTGTATGCCTTCCAAACCCTATCTTTCTGCATTTTTAATCAAGTTTCAATCTATTTTCAGCTCTTTGCATTTTCATCTATGTCTTTTACATTCTAATCAATTCGTATTTTCTTGCTTCAAATTTACATTCTTTAATTCCATGTCACTTACTGTTTTCTGTACCTTTACTTTTAAAGCCATTTACATGCTTTGCTTTTAATTCATGTTCTTTATATTTCTGCTACTTAAATTCATGCATTTATATGTTTTCAATTAAATTCATGTCTTTTAGCAGTGTTTCTTAAATTCTGCCTATTGCTTGTTTTCTGTTACATTTCTGCATTAACTTCAAATACATGTTATTTTAATCTAACTTGTTAGTAAACCAAGTTATTGGCTTTCAGCAGCCAATCTTGTTTATTTAAGTCCATATTGCCATTTTGACAACAATTTGTTGTTAGTTGGAATTATCATATACAGATTTGGCATAAGACATAATCATTCATGGCTCTGAAGCCAAGAATATTACAAAATTAATAACGTGTCGAGCATTTGACCGTTAGTTTCAAAAAACCTTTGTTTGTAAAACGAGATTACCACATAATTCGTCGATCTTACAATCGTTTGAATTAATTATTTGTTACTTTGCTGAATTTGGTAGAAATACATTTATAAACCAAATTTTCCAGTAAACAGTGGCATAATAGCAAGCCTTAGATTAATCCAATGCAGTTGACTGCGTGGATTGCTTGATAGCAACAAATCCAAATCCGGATTCACGTAAGTTAATTGTTTGGAGTACAACATGTAGACCAGAATTAAATGGCGTACTGTGCATCATTATTTTGATAAAATCTAACCGGTCAACCACAGATCCCACAATAACTACTATGGAATAATTGCATTAGATAACGACCATTCAATCACAGATCCCACAATAACTACTAAAAGAGAAGAAAAGTTTGGGTTTTTGAGTTGTGTTTACATCAATGGCAAGAATCAGACATATCACGATGGACCTTAAGCTCAACAACAAAATCCATTCTTTTTCCCCTTTTATTGGGTTCTCTATGTGGTTGTCTACTTCCCAAGAGTATTCAAGTAACTACTGTTAAACAACTAACTGAATACCATGAGTGCTCAAATGCATATTTTATTTGCCATTATTTAGCAATTTGATATAAGCTAATAAATAAGAATAGGGCAAATCAATCCATAATAATAGGTCAATTTGCCATTCTTTAGCAATTTGATATAAGCTAAAAGGAAATGATATTTTCTCTCTCCTCTTCTTGCCATGCAAGTAAAGTGTAGGGGCGTATGTGCAGAAAAAAGGAGAGTGAAAATATCATGATATAACGCATATACATTAGAACTAAGTATAATCCCCAGGGCCGTCTTAAACATTTTGGAGACCATGTTTTAATCTTAAAAATTGGGCCCCTAAAAATCGGAAATCAATATATATATATTAGTATTTCACAAATATTACAAGAACTCCAAAGTGTTGCAGTGGCTTGGGCACCTAGTTTTATTCGCGGGAGCGGGGTTCGAATCTCGCTTAGGCATTATTTTCATTTATTTTTGGCGCAAAAATATATTTCCCACGTGAAAACGTCATGCGCTGACTCGAGACGGGTCGCATGTATTGCTAAAAACAAAACTACCGTTGCGCCACACAATGATTCATGATATATATCACCCAATATTGTATATATAGCAAAAAAATTGGGGCCCTAAAATTTGGGCCAAAATTTGGAGCCCTGTGCTGTTGCACTTGCTTGCATGGCCCATTAGCCGGCTCTGATAATCTCGTGTGTTGCACGGGTTTGTTTAAAATTGTGTAAAAATTATATAACTTAAATATGAAAAATTACTTTATACAAATCTCTTAACACGTTGTTCAGTTTTTGTTGAATGACTTGATATGATTATCCTCGTCTCATGGGGTTGGATTATAATTTTTTTTGGGCCTTAAGCCCTCCATGGTATTAAAAATACGTAAAATAAAATTTTATTAAATATAAAATAATGTGTAATATATAAATATAATTATATTAACAATTTATATTAAAGAACACATTTATTTATAAAATATTTTTCGTATAAAATATTTTTTAACACGTTTAATAATTATAATTATCAATCTTGTAGTAAGGTTATCATTGAAACTTTAATATAACGGGAAAAAAAACTCTATCAAATAAGTTTATTAAATACGTTATGGTAATATTTTTTTAACATGCATACTTCTTATCTTGTTTATCATCAAATAATGTCAATCCTTATAGTTAAATTATTATTAACAACGAGATATGTAATTGTCTAGAATAAAATATAAGTTTTTTCAAACTTAATCTCATATAATTTAATAAATTGCTATTGGCTTTTATTTATCACTGCTAAATATAATATATCTATTGAAGATTATGTGTTTTCTCCAAATTAAAGGTCATTTGGATTTATTTACCATCAATACTATTTAAGCATTTATAAAATATTTTTTTAACATTGGTGTTACCTTTTGTAATAATCTTTATGTGAAATGTTTAAATTCACATAATAAGAAATTTTATCCTATTAAACAATAGAAATATAACAATACTTAATACTATTGAATATTAGATATAAGATAATAATAAACATTCTCTTAATAGAAATGTCATAATAAAATTGTGTCAAATTATTTTAGTAGTGTTTAAAAATATGACCTAACATAATTTAATAGTTTATAATAGAGTATCTTTTTTTTGACTAAAAAAGATATCCATTCATTCAAATTAGTAAATTACATAGATCAATATCGCTAAAAACCGAAAAGGATAAATCTGCGAACAAACTCACAGTATCCAGGTTAATAGCATAAAACGGCAAAATCAAAGTGCCTACAAATGTGATAAAATCAAAGTGACTGGAATACTCATGCTTCCAGATCTGCAACGTTGACGTCCAAGTCTTAATTGAATCTTTTACTGATCAAAGCTAATCTACCAATCTGACCAAACGAACACCGCACCAAGACGGGAAATCAAACAAAGCCGCACCAAGACGATGAAATCACAAAAAAACACAAAAAACAACTAGATCTATGTGGAAAACCATTTATTTAGAAAAAAATAGACAAAAAAAAGTGTAGATGGGTGATTTTAGGCAAAAAATGGCCTAAAACCACCCCCTCTGATAGCTGATGAAATAAGATAAAGAGAAAATGGAGAGCTTTGAGAAAGAACGACGCTAGGTTATTTTTATACTCTACACTAATAGAGTATCTCTTATTAACATATCTGATTTTTATTTATCAATGATATATTATTAACATAAAATACATCTAATTTTTATAGTCAATATAATATCATAAAAGACATCGACCTCATATAACCTCAAGTAATAATTAAGATTTTTTGAACATACTAATCACATTGAAAATTGAAAATAAAAAAACCTTTTACTTATCCTTTAAAATTTAGTTTCATAAAATACTAATCACATTAAAAATTGAAAATAAAAACCTTTTACTTATCCTTTAAAATTCATTTGATGGTATTTTAATATGTAATACAATATAATTTTATAATGTGATAAAAAATTTTATTTAATAGTTAATATTTAAGAGTATGTAGTGTCAACATTTTATTTAAAAGTTAAACTCAAAGAATATATATTTATATAATAGATAATAATTGATAATATACAATTTTATTTAATTATATATAACATAATCTTCAAATATTAAATACACTTATATTGTTGTTATCTAATTTTAGTAAATAGCACGATATTTTATATTTCATAAAATTATTTATTAACTAATGGTATATTTTAATTATTTCTATGATTATGATTAATAATTATAATTATTATTAAGCAACTTAAATATTTAACAAAACATGTAAGAAGTTTTAGAATTAATAGGTTAAACAACAAATATTAAGCTAAATTAATAAATAAAAAATATTTACTATTAATATATGAATAAATTAATAAAATGATGAAATTGATTTGTGAGGGTTATTGAAAGGTCAGAGCCATAAGTTATGTTAAATTTGCATTTAATATAAAACCTCAACTTTAAATAATTGAAATATTTAATACAAAGTTTAAGTAGTTTTATCAAATTATAATTAATAATTAACATGATTTAAATATTTAACAGAATGTCTAAAAAAATTATATTTAATAGTGAATACAACTAATAATAAATTAAATTAATAAACAAAAAATGTTTAAATAGAGTAATAAAATAATGAAATTGATTAGTGAAGGTAGTTGAAAGGTTGCAACACATAAGTTAAATTAAATTTGTATTTAATAATAAAATTCTCAAGTTTAGACAATTTAAGTATTTAATAGAATGTCTAAGAAGTTTTATATTTAATAGTTAATAAATCTAATAATCACTTAAATTAATCAGTAAAAGAATACTTAACAATTTAAACAAATTAATAAAACGACGAAATTGATTGATTAATGAGTGTAATTGAAATGTTGTAACTTATAAGTTGAATTAAATTAGTAAATAATAACCTCAAGTAACCTTTATATATATATATATATAACCTTTATATATATATATATATATTAGTTTATGAAATTGAATTTGTATCAATAATTTTTTAAAACTAATAGTCAAATTATAATTATTATTAACAACAATAAATAGATACTAAATATTGAACACACTTTGTGAAATATAAGTTAAATAAATAAATGTGTTATTTTAATATCAAAGAAAATTAGAATAAAGCAATAAATAATATGATTAGAATTTACAAATATGTTTAAATGGTAATTAACCTAACTTCAAATATTATAGACAATACAATCAAAGTATTTACATTATGTTCGTTTTCTTTTATTATTATTATTATTATTATTATTATTATTATTATTATTCAAATGAATAAGGAATCCGTAAAAACTAAATACCAAAACAACAATAATAGTTAATTTTAAGCATCAATGAAAGTAAGAAATAAATAATAACAATAAAAATAACACAAATAAAAAGTGTTGTGATGGACTGTTAGTTTCCACTTGAAACAAAAAAGACTGATAGACAAACAAACAAATATCAAATAATATTAAGAAATAACATGGCTGTCCTAAAAGGGAAAAAACTTAAAAGGGATGCCTAAATGATAGTGTTAAGGAATGTAACATGTATCAAGCATATTATGCAATAATAAAAATTGTACATGTAATGGTGAATATTCAAAGAACATAAACAATTCATCCAACACATCATACAACTTCATCGAAGCTATTAAAATTAAACATTTTTTTGAATAGTAATATTTAAATTAAACATGCTTCATGGGCTAGCTTTCCAAAAAAATTGTTGTCTCAATTGCTTGATTGACCAATTGATCGAAATTTATTCTTATGCTGCTTTGAATACTAATATAGAATGGTAGTTCTTTGTGAAGAATTGTTGCATTCCTTTTCAAAAATTTTAAAAACCTGAACACCTTTGCCAAGGTTGTCAAACACGGTAGAGTCTGCAGTGCACTATGAGCATGTTAGGATTAGATTCAGAACTGCACGAGTTTACCTAATGTTTAAAATAATATTAATGAGAGAGTCTAAACAAGCTCGTGGTGCATAGGTAGACTCGACTCGTAAACTCATACGAGTTTACCTAACATTTAAAATAATATTAAACAAATCTATACATCACAAATACTTCCTCTTTTTTGTATGTGTACGGAGCAAAACTTGCGGACTAAGTATTTGTTTTAAAAAAAAAGAATGAAACGCATGAAATAGCAGCGTTTTGGGTTATTTTTTAAATGTCAACAATGACTTGCTAACTCGGCTCAGACTCGCAAGATGAGGAAGGGGATTGTATTGAATTATTATTGAATTATTTTTTAAATCTTAAAATACACACTACATAGGGTTGTATTGAATTTGAGGAAGGGGATAAGATGAGGAATTTGAACTGTAAACATACATTTCACAAGGATTGCTTTGACAAGTGGTTCTTGTAGGAGCAATATTGTGCTACCTGCCCACTCTACAGGAACAATTACTGTCAACTATGCTTATTTAGTCTTTTGACACTCTTTCTTGCACTCAATTTACTTTATCTGAATGCCTAAATATTGTGTGATGTCAGTTTTCCTTTTTAGGCTCTTCTATTTGGATACTCTGCTAGAGGATTAGCATTTATACTACATTGTGATGAATTTTAGGGAATTATTTCCTAGAATCACCAAGTTATGTAGACAACAAAGTTGCACCATGTACATCTGAAGCATCTGGACCTTCTTTATCATCAAGAGTATCTTAAGAAAGGTATCCCACATTAAATCCTAAGAGACATTAAAGTTACAGTTAAGAAATTTAACAAGACGAATGTAAGGTTACTACTTTATAACCAATTTGAGAATCAAGCCTGCTTACAAGATACAGCTGGTGTTTGTGATGAACTTTATTATCTGTGTTAAGATCTTTCTTTAGGAAAATGGGTGTTGCAAGTGTTTGTTGCTTTCCAATTTTGTGGCTTAATTATTATCAATATTTTAACGTATATTCCTTTTAAACCCCTTTAATGCTTTCTATTTATTCATTTTATTTTAAAATATTCTGACTTGGTAATTTGTCTGGGATTGTAGATGGGTAATGTAATGTTTGTTGGGTATTAGATGTAAACAAGAATGGGTGTAGTTTCCTGTTTTCCTGAATGTTTTTATTGTCTTATTTTGCTTTTTAAATGAATTGTCTTATTTTTCTGACCATTGCTTTTTTTTTCTTTTTTTTTTTTTGCGATTTTACTAAGGAACCCTGGATGTGGTGCTTTTCTTTTGCCATTTTGGCCTCTTTGTTATTTGTCTTCGGGGTTTACATCAAACCTTTAATTATAGCAAGTGAGTGTTCCTTTAAAACGCTTCTTACATCCTTATTTTATGGTTTTTAGGAACCTTCCTATTTATTTATTTTCAATCTTTTTAATTGCATTGCTTCCTTTTTGTGTTTTGCAACACTGGCTTCCGCATTAAGGAGTTTTTTTTCCTCCATTTCTTCAGAAAGCTCTTCAGGAAGATGCATCCTGTGTTTGTGTTGATTGGGTTTGATTTCACAGGTGTAGATGTTTTTCCAACTAGTGGGTTTGAAATGTAGTGGAGTGAAGGCTTTATGCATGACGAAACTTGGAGCTGCAGTGAAAGTAATATGGATGGTTTCCTGAAATTTAGTATCATGAAGCTACCAGATACTAAAAAATCACGTGCTAATAGAAGTATGACACATGAGGAATTCAAGGCCCAGTGGTGGGAAAATATATATTTGACTGATTAGAAAGAATAAACATGAACAAATTGGTTGAATGGAATGAAGGATCATACTTCGAAGATGTTCAAGAAGTTCCAAATGGTTGCAAATAATGGGGCACACCACGAATTACATTGCTAGAAGTTATACAGCGAGCTGGGACACGTCTTAGCTATCTCACCACAAAAGAAAATTTGGGTTTCTAGACGACAAGCAACTGGATTAAGACTTACGGTACAAGTAGCTTTTACATGAGCAACATGCCCAAAAATACTATATTGAAATTTATATAGATTATTCTGATTCACCAGGTAGATATAGTTCCTTGAAAATTGCCACTCAGTTCCAGAAAAGGCATTCCTAGCTATACCATTTTTTGTTAGATTCAATAGGATCACATAAGCGTAAGAATAATTTTTGAAGGCTAGAGTTTCTATTGCTATAAATGTACCGAAATTCTTGGTCATGTCTGGACTCTTTAGGTTTAGTGAAAAACAAAAATAGTGTTGTGTGAAGGCATGTCTGTGTCTTAGTTTGTGTCTTATTTTTCTGTTGCAGACTTAGAGCAACTCCAGCAGCGAACGATGCTTTGTCCTTAGGTGGGCCCTATGCTGCGAATGAACGACGGACTCTAGCGGCAAACGATCTGCAAATGGTGCTCAACGAAAATATTCAACCGAAAAACCAAAGCGATCTACGAACGAACGATGTGCGAACGTTGCTCCCTGGTGAACGCGTTCGCCACGCTGTCGCACTCTAGCGGCGAACGACCTGCGAACGGGTTCTTAACTGTGCCACATCCGCTCCATGTTGTCGAACTGCTTCTTACGAACCACCGTTGGAGATGGTCTTAGATACGTTACAAGCCTTAAGCTCCTCTAATAAACATTTTTACTTTTTCAAAAAATCAGAATTATGTTATTTAATTTATTTTTCAACAATGTTATAAAGCTTAGACTTTTGACAAATATCACGTCATTTTAATGATATGAAGGACCACTTCCACAATTTTCAGTAACTTATTTTAATATGAAAATATACAAAATAACACATTCTTTACATTTTTTGTTGTGGGTTTTTAACCAGTGTTATTCCTTTTGCTTTTCATAAACCTGTAAATTAAAAATAATAGATTAAAAAGGAATTTAAATTTTAATTTGAGAATAAATAATAATTTTAATTTGAATTAAAAATAAGAATAGATTAAAAAGACTCTAAATTCAAAAAACAAAAATTATAATTGAAAAATGCCAGGTGCAAGTTTTTTGGAAAAGTTTCATTATCAAATTTGAGAGGTCCATTAATCTCATAACATAGAAGTATTAAAAACTATTGAACATAATTTAAATGGCCAAATGCAACTTTTATATAAGTTATATTTCATTTTTAATATTTTAATTTTTACTAATAGAACGATTATACAAATGTGTAATTAGACTCATATATTTTACTAAATTTATAGATTTTTCTAATTAGACTCATTTTATAGAATTTGTAATGACTCCTCTAATTTTATAGCTATTGTACTCGATACTCATGGATCTTTTGTTTGGTTTATGAAAAATTGCAACAACACTATAGTATGAATACTTACACACTCAAATTGTATGAACATTCCTAAAATATTAGTTATCTTTGTAAGGTTAAAAAAATATTACTGTCTAACTTAGTGAACATTTTAATATAAATTCTAAATCATTATAATTTTTAATTTTTTTAATATACACCGTGCGTAGCACGGGCCTATGTAAATTATATATTTTTTCTCACTAAACAATATATAATTTAGTTTGAATATTTTATGTAAAATAACATCGCTAACTAACTTACGGTAGGAGAACCATTTAATAAAAACTATATATTAATTAAAAAATTATATTTTTATTATATACCATATATACGACAGCTTTTGGTTTGAACATTTTATTTGAAATAATATTACAATCTAACTTACAAAGAGACTATATTTAAAAAGAAATTTTACATCAATATAAATTTTAATCTAAAAAATACATTTTTAATATATGTCGTGCATAGTACGAACTTACATATTATAGAGATTGATATTTTTAATCATATTTTTTTAATAGGGATATTTTTCTATATGAAAACTTACTTTAAATTTTTTGTGCGATTATAAAAATCTGTTATATATTTAGATGAGACTATGAGAGTTCTTCTTTTTATAATAATTAAACTATAAAATGAAAATAATAGATTAAAAAGGAATTTTAATTTTAATTTGAGAATAAATAATAATTTTAATTTGAATTAAAAATAAGAATAGATTAAAAAGAATCTAAATTCAAAAAACAAAAATTATAATTGAAAAAAACCAGGTGCAAGTTTTTTGGAAAAGTCTCATTATCAAATTTGAGAGGTCCATTAAAGTGATCACATAGAAGTATTAAAAACTATTGAACATAATTTAAATGGCTAAGTGCAACTTTTATAGAAGTTATATTTCATATTTTAAATTTTACTAATAGAACGGTTATACAAATTTGTAATTAGACTCACACATAAACATAGCTAAATTAATAATTCACACATACCAACACACTAGTTTTTAATAACAGGAGCATGTCATCATGGTCTTCCAATGCTTAACCTTTTTACTATTTGACCCCAATTTTCCAAAGCTGAGGAAAAACGTGTTTCATGCTAAATGCAAGTTTGATAAACGCTGGTTTCATAATTTTGGAGCGTACGACACTGACATTTCAATGTTTAGGAGTTTGCTCTTTGACTCACATATTAAAATCGTGAATTATGCCTCAGAAAGAAAAAAAATAAAGAGGCGATATTTTCAATAATAAAAGGAGCGTATATCGCATTGTTTTCTCAGACACTCTATATAATGGCCAATGCATTCTCTTATTTCGTACAGAGAACAGAAAAATAACACTCTCAAGCAATATTTTATTTTGTGCTGAAAATTTTATAAAAATATTTTCTATCATTTACACTCACTTACTTATTTTATTGAGAGCCTTTTTACTCTACATAGTTTGAGTTGTATTTCCTGAGCTTCAATTTGTTTATATCTACATTTTGGAGTGTATATATTCTTGGCAATTTTTCTGATTATTATTGGATAGAAATCCTAAGTAATTCATAGAAATGTGATATCTCTTGAACTTGTTACTCTGGTTTAGAATTGTAAAGGTTTTTAGCTAAACCTGATTTAAAAGCTAGTATCTTAGTAAAAATCCCATAGTGCTGCTTTGAGGATTGGACGTATTGGTGGCCGAACCTGTATAATTTGTTGTGTGTTTTTTTACTTCTTATCTCTCTATTTTTTAGTCATTTAAACTTCTGCACTTTATTCTATTATTATTTATACTTTACTATTTGTTTTATCTCTAATTTTTATGCGATTTATTCTTCAAGTTATTTATCTATTTCGTATTAATATTTCTTCAAGTTATATTTAGTGCTTATTTTTCAAAAGTTTCTAAAAACACCGTTCATACACAATTCGCATTTTTCTTGTGTTTGGAATCACTTGACAACACTCTATCGGGCTGCAAAATAAGAATGCTAAAACTGAGGAGTTGTAAATCGTTTCTGAAGAAAAGTTTCATAAAAACTCAAAATTCAAACCCATATAAATTTGAAATCATTGATTATATATATATATATATATATATATATATATATTCAAAATCTTCACATTTCATGCCAATTTACGCACCAAATATTTTTTTCTTATACAGCAAATCTTAATTGGGATATACACAAAAATATTAGTCAAATGACTTCAAATATTTGGTCAAACAGTAGTTAAAAGTAGAAATATATACCTTGATAGTTGAATATATCACAATCTTCATTAATGGCAACGAATCTCCATTTAGATGGCTCCGGATGTCCCATGGTAGCTCTAATGGTGTGATTGGTTCACAGAAGAAATTGTGAAGAGATAAATTGTAAATAAGAGTATGAAAAGAGAGAAAAATGTGAGAAATATGGTAGATTTGAGGTATTGATTGGAATAAGAGAGGATAAAAGAAAAATAGAAGAGAGAAGTGTTGATTATTTTTGAAAAGACAAAAATATTCTTAGCTAAAAACTACACAATGTATTATTAAAATGGGTAATGTTGGAAAAAGCAAACCAAATTTGTTCACTGTTCATTTTCTCGGCACACCGGAGAAGGAAAAAAAATTGCCATGGGACCCACCTATTTCTTTCTTTCTCACCAATTTCACTAGTGAACCAAACCGAAGAAATTCTTCATTTCTCGCCAAACTCTCTCGTATCAATCTCTCTCGCAGCATTTCACCCTCTACCAATCAGACGCTAAGAGATCCCCATCATGAGTATACATTTAATTAGTCATTTGGATAAATAACAAAATTTGAAAGAAAGAGAACAAAATCTAGGTGTCGTATCATGCTATGCAATCAAAGAATCTCATTTACATATTATACTTTTTTGGGAAACAAATTTCTTTAAGATAGGAGAGAAGAATAATACTCCCTCCGGTCCTAAATATAAGAGACAAAACCCTAATTCATCAAAACCAAGAAAAACACTCTTTTTTCCAATGAAAAACACATTTTTATCTCACATATCTCTTATATTTTGAAACCCTAAAAAACACATTTTTTCTCTTACATTGAGAACCGGAGGGAGTATCAATTAAGGGGGTGTATTCGATTGGGATTTTAAAAGACTATATAGGAATATAATGACTTTCAAGATTTTAAAAGATGATCAGGATTTTGTAGTTTAGATTTTAATGGATTCATATCAATAGAATTTATAAGATTTGAAATGACTTTATAGATTTATGAGATCTGAAAGGACTTCATGAATTTTTAGCAAACATTCAAAGTTATAAGAATAGATGGAAAAGATAATAAAAAAAATTTAAAAATTGTGAAGCATGATTTAAAAATACAAAATATCCTCTCAATCACATTCCTTAAGGACGCATGACGGAGATTGAACAAGTCATTTTCATTTTGAGGGTCATCACTATTTCATGTAAAATTTTGTAAATAATATCGCATGCCTCAAAATAGTGCTAAAATTTGCCGCCAATTAGGAAATTCACAATCCACTATAAGAAACATTTACGTAATTAGTTATACAATACATATAAAATTAGTATAAAAGGTAAAAACAAAAAATTATCTTTTTTAAAAAAATAAGTGCTTACTTTGGGGCACTTGCTTTGGGGCACTTTAAGTCCATTATTCCTTGTCAAATCATCACTCAGCAGTCTGAAATCATGAGCCGAACCCTCCCACCCACTAAAAACGTACATGAGTTCCAAAATCAAAGCTACAAGTTTCTAATACATTTTATTATATATTTTCATGACGATTATGATAACTGGTTACATCTATGCTTGAATATGTGTACCATTAATAGCTCCAATGCAATCCTAAGATTAATCATATGTAATAACAACCATAGTATTTTGTTTTTGAAAGGAACAATAATCATAGTATGACAAGTACATATATATTATAATAAGGTTTAATAGCGCTTTTCGTCCCTGTAATATGAGCAAAATTCGGTTTTAGTCCCTGTAATATAATTTTTTTTATTTTGGTCCTTGTTGTTTCAATTTTAATCCTGGTCATAGTTTTTCATGATGGTTCTAGTCTCTGTAATATGTAGTCCATGTTTATTTTAGTCCATGTAATATGGATCATATAAGGACTAAATGCAAAGTAAACAAATATTACAGGGACTAAAATCGAAACTACAAGAACTAAAAGCAAAAAATTTCTACATTGTAGGGACCAAAAACAAATAAAATTTTTTGCAAGGACAAAAACCATATTTCGCTCATATTACAGGGACGAAAATAAAATTTTTTGCAAGGACAAAAACCATATTTCACTCATATTACAGGGACGAAAATCACCAATAACGCTTATAATAATGACAAATATAATTAAAATTTTTAAATTACGCTTTTTTAAAATTCTAATTACCCTGAGCAATTTCTTTTCTTTAAAAAAAAATACCAAATTAGCTAACATTGGACACACACATTAACGTTAGAGGAAAAAATAATAATGGGAACAAAACATACAGGTTGTACACGCATTGATATTATTATTATTAGAAAAAAAAATAGACACGTAGAGGGGTGAAGGAGGCGCTGAAAATTGGAAACATGGGAATGGTACTCTGAGAGAGAGAGGGAGATGGGGGAGAGAAAGAGGGAGAGAGAGAGAGATAGAGATAGAAAAAAGAAGAGTCATGCAAAATCTCAAGGTTTTGGGTGGGATTGTTGGATGAGTGTGGTATATGTAAATTATGCTGAAAAGTCTCACAAAATCCATGGTATAAAATAATCTATCAAAATCTTTATGTTTTTTAATACAAATAGACCTTTTTTAAGTTATAAAAAATCTCAATCCAATACCATTGGATTTTGTTGTCATCTTAAAAAAAATCTTAAAAGTCTTGATTAAATACCACATGACTTCTTTATATTCTTTAAAAAATCTTGATTAAATACTACAAGACTTTTTTATAAAAAAAAAAGTCTTCTAAATTACTGGAAAATCTCAATCCAATACACCTTCCTAATTTTTCAGATAATGCCTTTGGAGGTAAAATACAAATACAAATACAAATTTTAAAGAACACTTTTTTACAGAAGACCCTTTGTACTGTGAAACAAAATCCTGAAAATGTCATAATTTTAAAGAACAGAGGTGGAAAATCTTGAAACAAATCATAATTTTGTCTCCCAGTCTCCCTAATTTTAAAGAACAAAATCCTGGAACAAATTTTAAAGAACACTTTCGTAAGTTTTTTCAGCCAAAAGTAGCTATCTACAATTATTCTCAACTCATCATCTCTTAGGTTTTGACACCATGACGCAAGTGGTAATAAAAAAAAAATCAACGGCACATCTTTCATATCTCCTTACCATGATCTTTCAAGTAAACAGAAGAAGCTAAAAAAAAGTAAAATCAAGATTGGGAAGAATATAGCATGGTAAAAGAAACCAGAACCATCTACCTGATGAGAGGCGTTGTGGTGAGGCTCCAGTGAGGTTTAGGCATTCCATGAGGGTGCCGCAGTGACTTTCGGTGGTTTGTGAAATGTCGGTTTGATTGCAGTGAGCGGTAGTGATAGCTCTATAATGGTCCGTGGAGGACCACGACGGTGGAGGTGGGTGGCGTTATCACGTGTTGCGGTTGTTCCTCGAGAGTATGACTCACAACGAAGATGGTTTGTGGAAATGGTCACTGATCCACGATGGGTGTAAAGGATCTTGGTGGTTCACAGCAAGGAGGCACTGGTCATTGCTGCCGTTGTAAGGTTTTTAGACGGTGAAGAGGATAAAGTGAAGAGAAACCATTCTAAAACCTGTGGTCTGAAACCTAATTATTTCAATCAAATAATTGTTGACCTAAAATATACTAAAGTCAGCCTAATTAAGGACCACTGTAGTACGTAAAAGGAATGTTTTTCTCTATAATTGATTTGAATCGCAATACCTTATAGAATATTTGGGGGTATTTATTATATTAAAAAAAAACGTGAGCTATATATATTTGCCATTTCAACATCAAATGTAATAATTGTGTATCAATTTAGTTAGGAATTGGTATATTATTGTTATAATTGTTATAAGGATAAAATATGTTTTTAGTCCCTATAAATATTCTGATTTTCAATTTTAGTCCCTATAATTTTTTTTCAAACATTGATCCCTCAAATATTTTCCGTTTTCAAAAATAGTCCCTGTCGTTAAGTAGCTGCTTAGTTGGCTAACGGAGATACATGTGGCACTTGCCACGTGGACGCCATGTCAATTAGAATGCCACGGGGCAAGTGAGTCACCTCATCTAATATAAAACATATTTTAATTCATTTTTCTTTTTCTTTTATTACAAAAAACTTTTTTATCCAGTCAAAAAAAACTTTTTGTATTATTATTCTGAAAATAAGATAAACCCTATCCCTCTCGTTAGAAACAAATACGAAGCTGGCCCATCAAAAAATCTGGGCTTTGATTTTCCCCCCTCCCCCGTTAATTTCCTCACCTCCCCTCCCCATTTATTTTCCAATTTTACCCTTCCCCTCACCTCTCAATCTCATATCTCTCATCTCCCTCTCAGCTTTCTCTCTCTCTCTCTGTGTGTGCTGCAGCTCGCGATGGGAGAGAAAGTGGGGGTGGTTGTTGACGGAGGAGGAGAGGGAGGTGCGGCTGTCACGGCGGCCGAGGAAGAAGACGAGGTCGAAGGCGAGGAGAGGGAGGCCAAGAGAGAGAGTGAACGTGAGAGAGAGAGAGAGAGAAACAGAGCGAACGTGAGAGAGATGGGGGTGCTAAGAAACAGAAAAATTAATACTGGCATCAACTTATTGATGTGTCCCAGCGTCAATTTGTTGACGCCATTTAACACGCTCGTCAACAAAATGACGAGGGTTTTCGTCAACTTGTTGACGAAAACCCTCGCCATTTTGTTGACGAGCGTGTTAAATACGAGACTACTCCTATTAACATATGCATCAATTTGTTGACGAGCCTTTTCATCAACAAGTTGACGTGATATTCAAATTTTCAGGAAAAAAACGCGAGAACGAAAATTAAGTAGGGGTAAAATTTTCTTTTTATAGGGGAGGGGAGGTGGGAAAATTAAATGGGGGAGGCGCAGGAATCAAACCCCCCCAAATCTTCAGCCAACACCTTCTTCTCTTCGTTTCTCCATGCAATCCAAACAAACGAGTAGGAAATCAATCGATTCAACCATAAACGCAGGAGAGTCTACACAACAATGCAAAGAATGCAAAAGGTGTTAATGGAGAGTCTCAAAACTAGACAAATGAAGCAGAGGAGGGGTCTGCAGCGATGGTTTGGGTAGAGACCGCAGCGGCACACGAGAGAATAATATCGGTAAAAAGTTAACTCCAGTTTTGAATCTCTCACTCCAGCCGCTGGCAAGCAATTATTATCATCAATATGAAGCTTTCATCTCACATCCATATAGCATAAATCAAAATCAAAACCAAAAAGCATTCAAAAAAGCAACACCAGAGAAGATCGTTTTTGTTTCTGATGAGAGGGAGGGTTCCTCTTATTTTTAGAATAATAAAAAAAAAAGTTTTTTATAATAAAAGAAAAATAAAAAAGAATTAAAATATGTTTTATATTAGATGAGGTGACTCACTTGCCACGTGGCCTCCTAATTGACGTGGCGTCCACGTGGCAAGTGCCACTTGTACCTCCTTTAGCCAACTAAGCAGCTATCTAAATTGACATGGACTGTTTTTGGAAAAGGAAAATATTTGAGGGATCAATGTTCGAAAGAAAATTTTATAGGGATTAAAATTGAAAATTAGGATATTTATAGGGACTAAAAACATATTTTACCCTTATTATAATAATTGTTGTTGTCATACCAATCGTATTTTGAATTTGATTACATGGATTGGCACCTGACAATTTTTTCTTATGTGTCATGCCATGTGTTTCAAATATTGAATGGAAATTTGTTTGTAACTAGTAACATACCTGTGCTAACGCACGGGTCACGCGACGTTTATATAATTATTATGAAAGAGTGTGTCACCTATTATAAAGAATAATATAGTTCTCTCCAATATACTTATGTACAACTTCAATGTCAACTTACGTGTCCGCAACACAAACATCAAGATTTGATCCTATTTGGAGAGCTCCAATTGCAAAGAACCACGGAGGAAATTGAAAACATTAAGAGTAAAAAAAAAAAATGCAGAACCAAAATGGGATAATACAACTAAAGCAAAAGCAAATGCTGAACCGAAAAATAATAACGAACCACAGAAGCAGGAAACATTTAAGAACCATCAATTGGTTTTTGTGTTTCTAGTTGTACACCTATTATTTGAGATGTGCAAAATTATATGAGAGCTTTAAAAGAAGAAATAAATCAAGCAAAAAGACTGAAAGGAAGAGCAACACTACCAATCAGTATACCAAACAACAACAAATAGAATCATTTAGGAGCATCCTAATTCAAAATAATGGTTATTAATAGTTTTGGCAAGCAAACGTAGCAATAACTCAAGAGACAAAATATTTTCGGATTTCAACCATAACTCCATAAGAAACTAATATCACCAAATTCGCATCTTTTATTGATCCATTAAAAACCATGGTATAGAATCACCTTATGATTGGAAACATGAGTAACTAATATAATCAACACTCACGTAACAAATATAATCAGACATGCTAACTGCACACATCATTCTATTCCAATGAAGACATGGGAAAATATGTGAAAGTAAGCCACTGCAATTTAGTAGGTGTTAGTAAATATAAAATATCTCTTTTAAATTGGAACTCCCACTTGCTTCTTGCATAACATAACACTATCTTGCTTGTTGAATAACAGAAAAGCATAATCCACAGCACAGCTTAAAGCTACTTTAGATCCAATACACCACAATCCATGGTGCTAGTTCATGGGTTTACCTTTCCTGCTCCATTCTCTCTCTTTTTTTATATAAATTCTACAACTCTCTCTTTCTCTTCCTCCTTACAGTAGCAATAAAGCCATAATGTGCTTAGCAATATGCTTAGTAATTAAAATTCAGAAATTGGATATCACCCCTTATTGCATTAGGGTACTATTGCATTAGGGTACCATCTTTGAGCCTTTTTACAGCTTTAATTGCCCCATCTTGGAGATAACCACCTTTATCAATTAAGTTTTTTGCTGTTGAAGTTATTTGTAGCAATAAAAAATATCATTAAATAGAACCTCACCAAAATCAATATTCAAAATAATGAAATAGGAAGCTTTTTAAGCAAGATGTCCAGTGCAATGGCCTTGCCCTGCTTGACCTGGAACTTGCAAGGAATTAACATTTAACAAAAGAAGTTGTGAATCAATAGAAGTTTGTGTCAAAGTTTGTGAGAAGTTGTACATCCCATGTCAAAATTTTATTGAGCTCAAACAACATGTTGTGTGACAGGGCAACATGTACAATTAGAACATTCATGCCAAGATAATGATCTAGTTGATTAAGAATTGTTATGGCTTCTATAGTTGTATTAGTTAATCAAGAATTAATAAAAAAAACTTCCATTCCAGAGTGCATCACCATGTGAGTGTGAACAAAATATAATAAACACACTTTTCCTACCAAGTAGTTGATATACTAATCATATATGTTACTCAGTATTCCTTGATCCAATAGTAACAACAAAATTTTGCAGCTGAAATATTATGGAAAATAGCAGCAGAAATCTGACAGAAAATTGCTATGACCCCTTACCTGAATCATTAACCCGTAAATATTGCAGGATCAAAATTTTACAATATAACAATTCCTTATATTAATTTAAATTCCAGATCTTTTTTTATCAAATATATAGATATATTTTTCTCTTCAAATTCATCTTTAGGAGGTTGCTATGGTCAACTCTTATTTGGCTGTTTTACTTTGTTTGGAAAAGCAAAATGATCCAGACATAAGAGATCTATGAAAAATAAAATTATGTTGCTAAACTCTAGGGGTGGCAAAATGGATGGATTTGATAGATTTCTTTATAGATCCTAATAGATGGATTGAAAAAAATCTATTTATCCATTTACAATCCACTAAAATTTTATCAAGAAAATCCAATCCATCCACCATCCATTTAAAAAAAACCATCAAATCCGTCCGTTAACAATTTTTTTATGGATGGATATCCAATCCATCCACAAAAAATTATTTTTAATCGTAAAAAAATATTTTTAATAATAAAATATATTTTAAATAAAAAAATATTTTTCTTCCCTCTCTCTCCTCCCTATCTCTCTCTCATCTCTCCCCCTCTCCCCCTCTCTCCCTCCCCTCTCTCTCCTATCTCTCTCCCCCCCCTCTCCCCTCTCCTCTCCTCTTCACCATCTCGCTTCTCTCGTTCACCCCTCTCTCTAGCCGCGTCTCAGCCCTTTCAATGTTGAAATTTGAAGCCTGCTTGATAGTTCTAATTGTAGCTCTACCAATGAATAAATCGGTGTAATTTCTAATGTCCGAATGTGTTAATTTCTTCACAAATTTATTTTCTGTTTTCACAGTTCGATACTTCGATCCTTTTCAAGAAATATTACTAATATTGTGCAGGAGACTGCTATCAATTACTATTGATAATGTTCAATAGAATCCTTTACTTGACATGTAAATTGCTTCCATTAATGCTAAAGTGTCACTTGGTGTTTAATTGACACTTTGACAGTAGAACCAATTTGTAAAACAAAAGAACAAATTCATGAATCCAAGCTCAAACCAAATTGAATATCAATTCGTTCTGAACATTACCCTGTTGTATACGCTAATTGCCCATTCAGCCTTTGCCTGTTTCTCTATATTTTCTTTGGCTTCTTTCCTCTTCAACTGGATGGTTTTGTGAGCTTCGTTCAGTTTATTTTTCAGGATCTCAATTTTTTCTCCATGTTTTAAAATGAGAGGAGATAGAGAGAAAGGAGAGAGGGGAGAGGAGAGATGAGGAGAGAGAGGGGAGAGAAGAGAGAGGAAAGAGAGAGTAAAATTTTTTTTTTATGAATAAAATATTTTTAGTTATTAAAATATTTTTATGATTAAAAAAATATTAATTAAAAAAATTATCAATTTCATCCATTTGCCACACTTAGTATAATCCAATGGATTTAGAAAAAATAGTAGATAGATGACTAACCATCAATTAAATTAAATGGATGGATTGGATCCAATCCATTTAGTTTTTTTTTGTTTGTAATTGATGGATTGGATTGATGATGGATAAATGAATCACTTTGCCACCCTTACTAAACCCAAAGATAACAACTTGGTAAGTGAGTCAAATTAAAATGAGTTTAAGAATCCTCTACCATAAACATTTCTAGTTTCAAAGAACAAAAGAAATAAAACCATACATCTTTCTTAGGAAGCTTTCTTTGGGAGCAAAACCAAGCCTGCAAGGAATGTTCATCTAGTTGGAAACTTTCTAAACCAAGCCCTCAAGGCATGGAAATGAAAACAAAAGATAAGGTACCTATAACAGCAGTCTTATCTATAGATGATGTGCAAAATGATGCTAAATTTTTTAAAATTTTTAGGAATCAGCTCAGCTTACCTACCTATAACATCAACTCAAATCACCTACGTATACCATCAGGAACTCCCTTTTCTCCATTACAATTGCTGCCATCTGTTGGCGTTGAGGAAAATGTGTTTGGGAAAAAGTTGGGATTAAAAATAAATCAAAAACCCATAAGCTCCATTTACAACATTACGAAACAAAACCCCAGATCAGCAAGCATGGACAGATTTGTAGAGAGAGTGAGGTGTGATCGTGTTTGTCTTGATGATTTGAGTGAGGGCGCGACCGTCGCTGTGAGTCCGCATTTGCCGCCTCGCCGTGCGTCGTCTTCTCTTGCAGAACTCCATGTTGAAATGAATCGACCGCCTTCCCCGTGTGCCGTCTTCCCATTGGATGCTTCTCATCTAGCCGTATTTCTCGCTAGGAGGAGTTGCTCTAAGGGTTTCAGAAAATGTAGAGAGAGAGGGTTAGAACGGAATGACCAGAAAATGTAGAGAGAGAGAGAGTGAGGGTTGGAGGTGACTTGAAATCCCTCTGTGAATCTTTCAAAATTCAAAAACAATAAATGTAACTTTTCAAAAGTCAATTTTACCCTTTAAATGACATGTGTCAAGAATATAGTAATCTATTATGGTAATTTTCTCTACCCTTTTGGGGGCTTATGTTGATAGTAGATAGATTGACACATTGTAGCTGATATGTAATTAACTTTTCTTATTAGCAAGCCATTTGTAACTTACCATATTTAAAATATTTTGTATTGTATATTATATAGATATAAATATAGGTTAGATTAGATACCATAATAAACACAATTTAGTAAATTATTAATTATTAATATTTAAAAACAATGAATTAATGACTTATGATATTTTTAATATTACAAGATTCATAATATCGATGTAAGAAAACATTTTTAAAATTTTAATTTAGTTTGTTATTGTCCTGGCAAAAAAAAATTAGATTGTTTTTTGCCTCAATAGTATAAATGTTAATTATTGATTTTTTTGCCTTTAATTTTAATATATTATTATAATCTAGCATATGTTTTCTACACGTTAGCGTTATTTAAATAAGGGTAAAAAAGAGGGAAAAACCTATAAGTTATTCCATTTCATTCAATTTCTAAACAATGAAATAAAAATTTTATTCCGCTTCATCATAAAATACCCAAATAATTGAATGAAAACTTAGTTCTATTCTGCTCCACGTTGTTCCATTTCACTCCGCTCATTTTAAAATAACCAAATATATCCATAAAATTCTTCCAACAAAAAAAGTAGGGATGACAATGGGTACCCTCTGGACAGAGTACTATAGTACCCGTCCTCATATCCGCATTTAAAAAAGTGCCCGTACCCGAGCCCATACTCGTGTGGGCAACAAGTTTAGTGCCTGTCCCCATACCTGTTGGGTACCTAAATGTCCATACCCGCAGCCGTTATCCGCACTTTAACCATGAAAAGACAATAAATAACGAAACGAACATTATAACTTAATTAAAATACGATCCAAAATCTTTCAAATCAACTATAAAATATTACAAATCATAGTATTTAGCCAAATAAAAAAAATCCAAAATATGAAAAATAAGTATGTATTACAATAAGTAGATTTCAATAAAAAAAAAGTATATAGATTAATTAGATAAATTCCGGTAAAAAAAGAAAATAGATAGATTAGTTAATTCTATTTAATATTTTGATAATTTGATATAAATTTATAATTTTGTGTATATATATATACATATAGGCACCAGAGTGCCCAAACTCACACCAATACCCGCTCAAATTTACGGGTAATTACCCAAAGCCCAAACAGGTACCCATTTACCCCGACCATTGTGGGTTTTGTTTTCGGGTGCCTCGGTCTAATTGCGATAAAAAAAAAAAAAGTCTCATGACAAAAAAAATAAAATACTCAGCTTCACCTGCAAATCCCAATCGAACTTCGATCTAGGGACACTAATCCCCAATACTCAACCTCTCTTTCACCATCCTTTTCCTCTTCTCCTCCATCTCTTCCATCTCTCCACAGTTAATGCTTGGTACTGGTATCTCTTTTTCTCCTCTATTCTTCCCGTACCTTTTTTTTTTCCTTCCCTTGATCTCATTAACTATAATTAATTTAACTTTTATTCATCTTTCTTTAGATTTTGGTAACTGCGTCTTCAATAGCTGTTCTATTTCGTTTCTACGCTTTGTCTGACTCATAGGGTCTATTGCTTTCTTATCCATTGTGGGATTGGGATTGGATGATTGCTCATTTTCGTCTTTTGTTTTTTAGCACGTAGGGCTTTGGATGTTGATGCCCTTTACTGGAGCAGTTGTTGTTATTTTTTGTGCCGTAAAGAATTTATTTTTTTCCTTTATTTTTATTTTTATTTTTCGCTCACACATATAATGTTTTCCCCTCTATATTTTTGAAAAAAAAAATGATGGTTTCGTTTTGGTCTCTCGATTCTGGTGTGAAACAGTTTTCGCCTGCACAAGATTTGTTGATTCAGCGTTGATGTCTCTTAGTCATTTGTTGTTAATGTTAAGTAATTTGCTATTCAGCTGCTGCTTAATCTGTTTCGGTTACGTGAGTTTACAATTTTTTCTTGCATAAATATTGGACCCTTTTTGCTGAGAGCAATTGTTCGGTGGAACTGGGAACAGCTTGATTGATGATTTGGGTTGAATGCTCTAGTTTGTTTATATTGGTAACACATATTTCGCTAAGTTATGTTTGCATCTTTCCAAGGCTGATGGGCTATTTTGAGCTGTTGCTTAATGATCCAGGAAGGCACTTGGAAACTTCTTGTTTGCAAATTCTCTTTTGGGAATTATACTTCAATAGATGAGTTATTAGGATCTTTAGTTGAGATTTAAGAAGCAAATCACTGGTGCTGCTGTATATTATTCCCAGTAGTAAACTTATTGTTGTGTTGCAGATAAGTTTTGCTTCAATTGCATTTTGCGCTGGACCAAGGTGGTATGGCCTACCAAACAGGCTTTGTGAATCTATCAACCATAGGGAAAATATCCCGCCTTCAGTAGCAGACACTACTACTCTAGCTAGCTTGCTAATAACAATTTTGTTTGTTTGAGAATTTAGCATTGGTTTCCAAATACATATAGCTTTAGATCAAAATGCCAGTATCATGCAAGTCAAGCTAGATTTTGTGTTTCTAGCTTTAGATTTTTATATAAACCCCGAATGCTTTTGCCATTTGATTTCCTTTTTCTATATGACATTATGTTGCTTAATTATTTCACTGAAAGATTGTGTTTGTTTCTACTCTCTACAGATTGGAAAGAGAAGAGAGACACATATCAATTAGCAGTTGGTCATTGTTTGTAGATATGGATCTTCTTTATACTGAATGAAAATGATATGCAACTATGAATGTATAAGGAAATGATATGCAATTACATGACATCTTATATTATATCTTACTGTTTGATTCATGAATTGATGAGCATTGCATTTGCATCAATGGCTTTGAACATGCATTGTCATCATGCCAAGTTCTTTTTTTCTTTCTTTTTGGGTTGCCAGAATGTTGTTTACTTCTAAATTTGAATAATCTGGGTAAGTGGTTTTTCTCCTGGTGGCGCTGTTTTCCATTGGTTCTGTGTGAGGTGTCTTGTATGATTGAAGATTAATGATAATGGCATTGTTCTCGTACATTGATAATATGAATGGATTTTCTTTAGGCATGCCTAGTTCTCCCCCCCCTTCTCTTTTTTCTGGTTGGAAGGTTCTGATGCGGCTTTGTTTTGCTTATGTTGCCACAAGCTGATTAATATTAGAAGTCTAGTCTAGTTAGAGGTTGGTGTTTGTGAGAAAAATATGGCGCATGATCCAAATGGTATGTTAGGAAACTGCAAATTGGGACACACACACTCTCAAAGCTGAAACTGTGCTGTTATTTACTCAAAACAACATAGGATAAATTCCCCTTCCTTACAATATCTGTAGTCAACAGCGGCTGCCGAGTAACATAGTAGTTTCGAGGAGCGGCCTAGCATGGTTTTTGATTAAATAGGCTGTGCTGCCATGAAAATGCTATGATTAAACTTGTTCCTATCCGACCCTTCAATTCAAATCCGTGTTTCTAGGGCTGTGCATAATATCCGGATAAGTGGCAAGTCCATATCCAATTAAAAAAAGCCATATCCAACTCAGTTAAATTAAATTTATAATCCAGCCCATTTAGTATTCTCGTTGGATACCCATATCCAACCAATTGGATACCCACGTCCAAATGAGAAACCAAAATTGACTCTCACTGACTAACTCTCAGCGTCTTTTTGCAATTCTCAATCGACAGAAAACCCTAATCTCCCAATCGACTCTCTACCTCTCTTCCATCAACACTCTCAGCGTCTCTCACAATCCTCAGTATACTGACTCTCAGCCTCTATCGCAATCCCTAATCAACGAGAACGTTTCGCCTCTTCGTCTCAATCTATCTCGCAATCCCTAATCAACGAGAATTGCTCCCTCTACGTCACTGTCGTCCACAACATCGAAGATTTCATCACAACTTGTTAGACTCTTTACTCCTCCAAGCAGCAACACCCCGTTACAGTTTCTTGAATTTGAGGTCACTCGCATATCCTTATCCTTCATTCCTACTGTTCTGTATAAGTTGCCTTTGGTTTTTTCGGTTCTGTTAGCTGGTTTATTGCTTTAATGTTCTTTTGTTCTGTAAGCTGGCGTCTTTGGTTTCTTACGGTTATGTTAGCTATGCTTTTTGTACTTTGACTTTTTGGGGCTAATCTTCTAGCTTATCTTATACCCTGACTTGGTTTGTGAAGCAATAAAATTGTGGCTAGCAAGCTGTGTAAGACATAAAAATGGCTGGTAATTAAGCTTTTATGGCTTGTTAAATGCTTAAAAAGCTGTTCTGAGGTGATTTCAGTATTTTGGCGCTTTGCATGCCTTCATGCTATGTTTTTCCTCAAAACTTGTACGTCTCTCTCCTCAAATTGAGCCCATCCAGCAAATACAGATCCCTTTTTTGCTATGTTTTTCCTCAAAACTTGTATGCCTTTCGCTAAGATTCTGATTTTGCCATGGTTGGTATAGTGGTATCAACAACAAATACTATTCCTTTGTCTAATATAAATTGACTTCGGTTTTTGCTTTATTTCTTTCCTGAGTAAGAGGCATATTGATATTTACCTTCTTTTCTTCTTAAGTTGGATTGCTAGAATTGATCATATCAACAAAGAATGGTGTAAATTCTACCAAAATTGTATCAATGGGTCTTGTTATCATGGTAATTCAATTAATTGAGCTTTAAGGGCACACGATTTCAATATTAATTTGACTTTTTATTTTCTATTTTTGGGTTGGTCCTTTGTGGAATTAATGTTGGTAATATCATTTACCGAAAAAGGTTATAATTTTACTTAAAAACTGCTAGCATTTTTGTTCTTCATTGAGATGTTCACATAACTCAGTATTGCTACATTTACATGTCTTTTTCCTTATTCTCTTCTTTAGCCTTTTGTCACTATTAGAAAAGTTGAAGTGTTATTTGTGCCTTTAAAGGAAGGACATATAAGTGAAGAAATGAGGGTGGGGTGTGATGTTTATATGCATTTCCTTTCCAAAATTACCTTATAGGTATTGATGCCTATTCTGTTCTGATTGATTATGAGTGTATTTATCCTTCTAAGCAGAGGAAAGGTCAGTTTTCTTATATGCTTGTATGTTCATTGTATATTATAACTTGATGTTTAATTTGAATGAGTTACTGAGTGAATGCATGCAATTTGAGTTTATTTTATGTGTTCACTCTTTATAGGTTGATATCATTTTGACTAACAGTTTGTGTTTTAATTCATAAATCAAACGAAATCAAATGATGTTACAGTTCAGTACTTCTTTATTTCTAATTTTGCTCTTTCATTTTGGCATGTTATATTGTTTTGGTTCTAATCAAGAAAGTTGGTTTTCTGCTGTAGAATTTTCATCTACTTTTGAGGATGAAAATTCCACACGGAAGGCCATTGATTTTGGACTGCCTGACTATGACTCTGTGTTTAGTCCCTTCCATGTTGTTCTAGTCTGTGGTCTTTATGTTCTAGGTTCTGCATTAATGACTTCATTTTCTGCTGTTCAACATTGATATGATTTAACTGTTTGTGGTTGTATTGAATCTATTTCTGTGTGTAACTGATGGGCCCGGGGCAGTTAGCGTGGGGCCTGATGATGTTATCACACACCCACAGGGTAGGCCTAGGAATTGGAGGGTGTATGCAAGAAAGAATCGTGGTGTGAAGGGCAATGCTGATGTGGCAAGGAGAGAGGGTGAGGAGAGGGATGCGTGAGGCTGATTCTGTTATAGGGAGGATGGCGTGAAGAGAGAGGGGTATCGGGGAGTATCATTTTGTTAGAAGGTCGAGAGTAGACCATCCCTCTGAAGGAGCCTAGCTCTTGTAGTAGAGTGGTTTCCATTCCTCTACTAGTTTATGTTTCTCAATTCTAAATAATACACAGTTCAGATTTCCATTGTTCTCTTTTCTGCTTATTTTCTCTGTTCACTGTTCTGGTTTCTAACAAATTGGTCGGACCTGTCGGATTTGTTCGTCGGAGCTGAGGCGTGAGAAACTAGTTGTCAGAGAAAAGAGCGGATGCCCCCGAAGAAATTGGAGGCTAAGGTGAATGTGTTAGAGGGAGAGATGGTCGTGCTTAAGCTAACCTTAGCAGAGATGCGTGCTTAAGCAGCAGTAGATCAAGAGAAGTTGATCTCGCTCATTACCCAGAGCAAAGAACTGGGTAGTTACGAGCACTCGGTAAAGAAGAAAGGAGCGAATGGGGACTCGGACGATTCAGATTCGATGAAGACGAAGAAGCTGGATTCGAAACTCCATGGCGACACACTCAGTAAGTTTCGCCATTCTGTAAAAAAAATTGAGCTATCGCGTTTTACCGGAGAAGATCCGGCGGGTTGGATCGCCCGCACGGGGGTCTATTTTCGCATTATAGCCCCCAACCCCGAAGTCAAAGTTAGTTTGGTGCAATTGAGTATGGACGAATTGACGACCCACTTTTTCAAGGCGCTAGCGGAGGATGAGGTAGATCTGACCTTGGAAACCCTGAAGGATGCTCTGTTGGAGAGATATGGAGGAATAGGTGAAGGGAATGTGTATGAGCAATTGTCATCGTTGCAGCAGGAGGACGAAGTGGAGGCTTACATCAAAGAATTTGAGCGTCCAGTAGCGCAGATAGGACAATGGAAATCTGAACTGTGTGCTATTTAGAAACAGAATTTCGTGTTCTAGACACTAGCACCGAAGTCAAAGTTAGTTTGGCGCAGTTGGGTATGGACGGATCGACGATCCACTTTTTCAAGGCGCTGGCGGAGGATGAGGTAGATCTGACCTGGGAAACACTGAAGGATGCTCTGCTGGAGAGATATGGAGGAATAGGTGAAGGGAATGTGTATGAGCAATTGTCATTGTTGCAGCAGGAGGACGGAGTAGAGGCTTACATCAAAGAATTTGAGCGTCTAGTAGCGCAAATTTCGCGCCTATCAGATGAACAATACATGGGTTACTTTATCCATGGCCTCAAGGATGGGATAAGGGGGCGAGTTCGCTAGGACCTCTGTCATGACCGCGCCCGATGAATGTGGCTCGTGCGGTGGAGTTGGAGGTAACGGGGAAGAAAACTTGGAGTGGGTTTCGTGGAAATGGGCTTGAGGGATCTGGAGGTTTCGGCCCAAATTCACGCTCCAGTCCGACAGGAGGATCCAGATTTAGTAATGCGGGCCGAACACATGGCAAGGACTGGGTTTTTATCCGCGGGTCCAAGGAGAACCTGGATCATGGAGGAAGTGAGTCAAATGCCAAACCCGAGCCCAAAGGTGAACGAAACAGCTTCGGCCCACGCGAGAGAGGGATTCGTCATCTCGTACCAGGAAATTACGGAGCACCAAAGGAAAGGGTTGTGCTTCAAATGTGGCTGACTGTTCCACCCATGATTGTCAAACTCGAGAGTCTACATAGACTCGTGGGGTGGGGGGTAGACTCGACTCATAGACTTGTAAGAGTCAATGGAATATAAAAAATAACATTAAAAAAAACCTATAAATGACACATATACATAATAGAACACCAATTAGCACAAAAATAAATCAACATTCCAATTTCTAACTCCATAATAAAGCAAAGTACCAAAGTAGCAAAATATGTAGATAAGATCCTACTACATTAACATCAAAACATAAGTTCCAAAAGTGAAAAAAATTTAAAAAAAGCATATGCTAAACGTCCAGTGTTCCAACAAAATCCTGTCCATCATCATCTCCACCATCAGATTCAGTATCCTCTTCCTCTCCATCATAATTTTTAGTATCCTCCGAGTCTCCATCATCATCATCATCGAACTCTTTTCCAGATGAAACATGTTCTCCAGCATTATCATCACCGACCATGTTCTCAACCTCAAAGTTACGTACCTCAAAGTTAGGTGGAGTTGGATTACTTGAACTTCCTCCTAATTCAATGTTGGCACCTCCATCAGTTTTCTCAACATTCTCTTCAACAACATCTTCAGTTATCCATTCATCATTAGAATGAGTATCTTCAAATGGAAGAACAACACTTTTTCTTGCTACTCTACGTTTCAACTTCAAATTGTACATGACATAAACCAAGTCATTCATCTTTTTTTGGTGCAAGCGATTTCTTCTCTTTGTATGAACCTAGGAAATGTAAACCAAAATTTCATGATTACCTAAAACTAAAGCCAAATATAGAAAATTCAAATATAGAAACAAAGCCATAAACTTCAATTACCATTTCAAATGAACTCCAATGGCACTCACATCCCGAGGAGCTACAAGTCAAGCTTAGAGCACGAATCGCAAACCTCTTTAGTTCTGGACAATCATCCCCATGGAAATCCCACCATTCTGTAGGACGCAAAGTCTTCCTACATGTCCTTGCAGCTTCACTAGCAAACGCTCCTCTAGCATAATTGGCCTTGGTGTACTGGGTGTATTATGTATTTGGGCTATCTTAAGCCTCAACACATCAGTATTAATAAAACTTATTTGCCTTTCAAAAAAAAATTATGCTACTTTTCCTTCATTTTGGTATGTTGAAGTGATTTATGTATTATTTTATGAATACCTTAGATTGTGCTTGTTAGAGAAAGGATTTTTTTTGTGTGTATCATAATGCCTTTTAATATGCATTTCTTTTGATTGTCACACGCTGTCCCTTGGTTGACTTTCCATGTCAACTTCTTATTTTTATGATAGTGTAGGGCAAGTTTCCTTCTATATTTCTAACTTCATATAAATTGATTAAATAAAGCTAACTGCTAAGGTGCAGTAAAACGTCCTAGTGCACCCTTTAACCATATAGAAACCCGATCAAACACGACTTACCTAAACATGAAGAATTTTGTCTGAACTCATAAAATGAGTAACCTTTTATGTTATTTTACAATCCTGTTTACGATAGAAAATAATAGACATGTCCACATGGTGTTATGCTTATGACCAACAACATGATTGACGAAATAAACTTCTGTGAATATGAAAAAGAAAAGCATCAAACTGTGGATTATTGTTCATTAATTACTTCGAAAAAATGTTGCTTTTTGAAGTAATTTGCAGAGGCATATCAAAGAAAAAAAACTCTTTCTTGCACAGAATTTGATTTGTCCCATTAATATTCTCTCTCCCTCTCTGCTTTTGGACACCGAGGATCAAATGTCGTGCCACACTATTCGCTTTGCCCTTATTATTGCAAATCTCGTACGTATTTCATTTTCGTTTGTTGTGGGGAGACAGAAGGACTTAAATCAGACAACGGGTACAAGTCACAACGGGTACAAGTCACTGCCTCACCCCCTTTTGGAATGACCCTATTTTTTTTTTAATTTTTAATTTGAAATAGTCCTTTCACCTTCCACTAGAGTAAGCCACACACACTTACCATTTCTCTTTCTCAGTCTCACTCTCATTTTTCTCTGTGTCTCTCAATCTCTCGTTTTACTTTGTGTCTCTCAAGATGACCATGTTGAAACTTCCATGGTGTGTGGGAATGGGAGTTGTAGCATGCTTCTATGCTGCATTTTCTTTGTCCAGAAGAAACACTATTGCAGCCGACGGCGCCGGTGAAAAAGCTGGTGAAAGTGTTGTTGAGCTCGCTGTTGAGAACGCTGGTGAAAACGACGATGAAGAACATGCTGAGTTCGGCGACGACGCCGGTGCAGTCGAAGCCGATGAGACTATTGACATCTATGTCGATTTCGAGCAAGCTGCAGAAGAACCTCTGCCGCTGGTAGAATTCTGAAATGCTATCTACGACGAGGTAAGTCTTTGATTTTTGACACTGAAAAACAGTGCCGCCGCGCTTGAGGCTCTGCGGTGCTCCTTAATGGTTCCCCTCTAAATTTCTGGCAACTCCCTCTCTCAGGGATGGAGGTACATGTATCCCTCCAGGGGTTGAGGCCCCTCCCATTTTTTTGAAGAACATTACTTCTGAGAATGTTCATCGGTTGGTTGTATCACTTTCCCCCCTGTGATATTTGACTAAAATATAAATAAGTAAAATTTACTAGATTCGGAACTTTTTTATATTTCGCAAAAAGGTTAAAATGAAGGGCTTTGGAAACATGACATTTAAGTGGGTTCACATACTAGCAAATGTTGTCTACTTTCAAATTGCTATTGTTTATCACTTTTATTCGATTTCTAACCGATACATATTGCAACTACACTCTCTTTCGGTCAAAATTTGTCCACTTCAAGTTCTTTGTGAATATTTTGGCAAGTTCAAATGACTGCTTTGAGGTCTACGCCTTTTTTCTGTTTTTTCTTTCATTTTAAAAGTTTTAACTCATATATTATGCTACTTACAGCTGCCTGCTATATAATTGGAGAGTTTGTTTTGTTCTCACTTGAATTGGTCCGATGTATTTATAAATCCTTGCCTCTGTGCTGGGTGTATTATGTAATTGGCCTTAGTGTACTGGGTGTATTATGTATTTGGGCTATCTTAAGTCTCAACACATCAGTATTAATAAAACTTATTTGCCTTTCAAAAAAAAAATTATGCTACTTTTCCTTTATTTTGGTATGTTGAAGTGATTTATGTATTATTTTATGAATACCTTAGATTGTGGTTGTTAGAGAAAGGATTTTTGTTTTGTGTATCATAATACCTTTTAATATGCATTTCTTTTGATTGTCACACGCGGTCCCTTGGTTGACTTTCCATGTCAAGATGTCTTTCAATATGCACTTTTTGCAGCAGAAAATTTGTTTATGCTATCTGCCATGTAACTTCTTATTTTTATGATAGCATGAACCATTTCAACTCCTATAGCTACTAATGTTATGACTATTGTGAGTGTGATACATAAAGTAGTACTGACATATGTGCATTACAATTATAGACTACCACTTGCAAAATGCCTACTGATTCATGTCAAAAGAACTCAATCCACTGTCTCCGAATACCAGATTCTGCATTATAAGTGTCCTTCACATTCTGTTTGAAGCAGTACTCTATACACCAGCACCATTATTGCCCCCAGCTAGTTCATAAAGCTGAAATTGCAATTAAAAAAAATCAGAATAATAATAAAAAATACACACAACAACAAATATGGATTGTTGCTCACCATAAGTAGACGCCCTATGCGTCCTCTTAGTCCATTCAACTCCTGTGTGATCTGCAAGGTGGGTGCACGTAGTATGTAGAAAACCATTTTAAATTTAATGATATTACACTAGATTTTAAAATAATTTGAAGTAAAATGGTAAGAACTTACGATTCTATGCTCTCCTGGTTTTGAGTATCCAAAAGAGCAAATGATACGTTACTTGCTCTGATGGCACCATTCCTATCAACTCGACCTCGGAGCTCCCAGACTGAAAACTGAAGTTGAGGCATGTTCCGCTCTTGACTACACACACATATTATTATATATATGAAAATTAGCTATTATATGAAATAATCCAACATGGTTTGCATTTTTTGAAATTAAACTACCACTAAATTAAAAAATTTCATACATAGCTTCTGTTATCTCCGTGAGGTTTTGATCGATATTTGAATCAAAATCCTCCCTAAACAGTTGTCCACGTTCATGGCCCATCCATGTACAGTCTAAATACCATTAAAAAATTGTTTTGAATGAAAAGAGAAGATAAGTTACAATTAAAAGAATAGAGGAGAACATAGAAGAAAGAGAGGGCCAAGAAAAAGTGATTGTGTTATCTAAAGTGATGATTATTACAACCGGTGTCCTTACATACTAATCATAAGGCTTAAGAGAGTTTAACAAACTGTAATATACTTAAACTAATCAGCCTAATCATCTGTGATCCGTATTGCAATCTTAGTTTTCAATCTCTTTTACCTATTTTGATGTGTTGACATATAGTGTCATAGTATGGGAATTCAGTACTGACTCGAATAGTGTTACCTGTTTGGATTAAAGTAATCTTTGCTTACAAAGCCAATAGGTACATAATGGAACATTTACTCTTTCCTTTTTTCAGGTGTGTTTTGCGGTATCTGTAATTATTGGTCTTTCTATTTAAAGCAGCTGTTGGTATTCCAAAAACGTCCTAGAGAATGGTTGATACTTTTCCATACAATGGACTTTTGACCATGTAAAGACTAACTAATCCAGCAATAAATAAAAGGTTATAAGCAAGTAATGAGGAGGTAGTCCTTTGCCCAATTCTGATCAAATAGCAAGCATTTAAACTCATCTCAAAGACAAAGTATTTATGAGATTCAAAGGATATTACATATCAGTGATAAAAACAAATTTTTACTGCAAAAAATTGTTTGAGATGAGTTTATCACTGATATTACAATTGCAGTAAAAAATTGTTTTTATCACTGATATGTAATATCCTTTGAATCTCATAAATACTTAAATGCTTGCTATTTGATTAGAATTGGGCAAGGGACTACCTCCTCATTACTTGCTTATAACCTTTTATTTATTGCTGAATTAGTTAGTCTTTACATGGTCAAAAGTCCATTGTATGGAAAAGTATCAACCATTCTCTAGGACGTTTTTGGAATACCAACAGCTGCTTTAAATAGAAAGACCAATAATTACAGATACCGCAAAATACACCTGAAAAAAGGAAAGAGTAAATGTTCCATTACGTACCTATTGGCTTTGTAAGCAAAGATTACTTTAATCCAAACAGGTAACACTATTCGAGTCAGTACTGAATTCCCATACTATGACACTATATGTCAACACATCAAAATAGGTAAAAGAGATTGAAAACTAAGATTGCAATACAGATCACAGATGATTAGGTTGATTAGTTTAAGTATATTACAGTTTGTTAAACTCTCTTAAGCCTTATGATTAGTATGTAAGGACATCGGTTAATAATCATCACTTTAGATAACACAATCACTTTTTCTTGGCCCTCTCTTTCTTCTATGTTCTCCTCTATTCTTTTAATTGTAACTTATCTTCTCTTTTCATTCAAAACAATTTTTTAATGGTATTTAGACCGTACATGGATGGGCCATGAACGTGGACAACTGTTTAGGGAGGATTTTGATTCAAATATCGATCAAAACCTCACGGAGATAACGGAAGCTATGTATGAAATTTTTTAATTTAGTGGTAGTTTAATTTCAAAAAATGCAAACCATGTTGGATTATTTCATATAATAGCTAATTTTCATATATATAATAATATGTGTGTGTAGTCGAGCGGAACATGCCTCAACTTCAGTTTTCAGTCTGGGAGCTCCGAGGTCGAGTTGATAGGAATGGTGCCATCAGAGCAAGTAACGTATCATTTGCTCTTTTGGATACTCAAAACCAGGAGAGCATAGAATCGTAAGTTCTTACCATTTTACTTCAAATTATTTTAAAATCTAGTGTAATTTCATTAAATTTAAAATGGTTTTCTACATACTACGTGCACCCACCTTGCAGATCACACAGGAGTTGAATGGACTAAGAGGACGCATAGGACATCTACTTATGGTAAGCAACAATCCATATTTGTTGTTGTGTGTATTTTTTATTATTATTCTGATTTTTTTTAATTGCAATTTCAGCTTTATGAACTAGCTGGGGGCAATAATGGTGCCGGTGTATAGAGTACTGCTTCAAACAGAATGAAGGACACTTATAATGCAGAATCTGGTATTCGGAGACAGTGGATTGAGTTCTTTTGACATGAATCAGTGGGCATTTTGCAAGTGGTAGTCTATAATTGTAATGCACATATGTCAGTACTACTTTATGTATCACACTCACGATAGTCATAACATTAGTAGCTATAGTAGTCATAATTTAGAGGGGAACCATTAAGGAGCACAGCAGAGCCTCAAGCGCGGCGACACTGTTTTTCAGTGTCAAAAATCAAAGACTTACCTCGTCGTAGATAGCATTTCAGAATTCTACCAGCGGCAGAGGTTCTTCTGCAGCTTGCTCGAAATCGACATAGATGTCAATAGTCTCATCGGCTTCGACTGCACCGTCGCCGTCGCCGAACTCAGCATGTTCTTCATCGTCGTTTTCACCAGCGTTCTCAACAGCGAGCTCAGCGAGCTCAACAACACTTTCACCAGCTTTTTCACCGGCGCCGTCAGCTGCAATAGTGTTTCTTCTGGACAAAGAAAATGCAGCATAGAAGCATGCTACAACTCCCATTCCCACCCACCATGGAAGTTTCAACATGGTCGTCTTGAGAGACACAGAGTAAAACGAGAGATTGAGAGACACATAGGAAAATGAGAGTGAGAGTGAGAAAGAGAAATGGTAAGTGTGTGTGGCTTACTCTAGTGGAAGGTGAAAATACTATTTCAAATTAAAAAAAAATGGGGTCATTCAAAAAGGGGGTGAGGCGGTGGCTTGTACCCGTTGTCTGATTTAAGTCCTTTCTGTCTCCCCACAACAAACAAAAATGAAATACGTACGAGATTTGCAATAATAAGGGCAAAGCGAATAGTGAGGCACGACATTTGATCCTCGGTGTCCAAAAGCAGAGAGGGAGAGAGAATATTAATGGGACAAATCAAATTCTGTGCAAGTAAGAGTTTTTTTTCTTTGATATGCCTCTGCAAATTACTTCAAAAAGCAACATTTTTTCGAAGTAATTAATGAACAATAATCCACAGTTTGATGCTTTTCTTTTTCATATTTCAGAGAAGTTTATTTCGTCAATCATGTTATTGGTCATAAGCATAACACCATGTGGACCTGTCTATTATTTTCTATCGTAAACAGGATTGTAAAATAACATAAAAGGTTACTCATTTTATGAGTTCAGACAAAATTCTTCATTTTTAGGTAAGTCGTGTTTGATCGGGTTTCTATATGGTTAAAGGGTGCACTAGGACGTTTTACTGCACCTTAGCAGTTAGCTTTATTTAATCAATTTATATGAAGTTAGAAATATAGAAGGAAACTTGCCCTACACTATCATAAAAATAAGAAGTTACATGGCAGATAGCATAAACAAATTTTTTGCTGCAAAAAGTGCATATTGAAAGACATCTTGACATGGAAAGTCAACCAAGGGACATCGTGTGACAATCAAAAGAAATGCATATTAAAAGGCATTATGATACACAAAAAAAAATCCTTTCTCTAACAAGCACAATCTAAGGTATTCATAAAATAATACATAAATCACTTCAACATACCAAAATGAAGGAAAAGTAGCATAATTTTTTTTTTTTGAAAGGCAAATAAGTTTTATTAATACTGATGTGTTGAGGCTTAAGATAGCCCAAATACATAATACACCAAGGCCAATTACATAATACACCCAGCACAGAGGCAAGAATTTATAAATACACCAGACCAATTCAAGTGAGAATAAAACAGACTCTCCAATTATATAGCAGGCAGCTGTAAGTAGCATAATATATGAGTTAAAACTTTTAAAATGAAAGAAGAAACGGAAAAAAGGCGTAGACCTCAAAGCAGTCATTTGAACTTGCCAAAATATTCACAAAGAACTTGAAGTGGACAAATTTTGACCGAAAGAGAGTGTAGTTGCAATATGTATCGGTTAGAAATCGAATAAAAGTGATAAACAATAGCAATTTGAAAGTAGACAACATTTGCTAGTCTGTGAACCCACTTAAATGTCATGTTTCCAAAGCCCTTCATTTTAACCTTTTTGCGAAATATAAAAAAGTTCCGAATCTAGTAAATTTTACTTATTTATATTTTAGTCAATATATTTTAGTCAAATATCACAGGGGGGAAAGTGATACAACCAACCGATGAACATTCTCAGAAGTAATGTTCTTCAAAAAAATGGGAGGTTCTTCAAAAAAATGGGAGGGGCCTCAACCCCTGGAGGGATACATGTACTTCCATCCCTGAGAGAGGGAGTTGCCAGAAATTTAGAGGGGAACCATTAAGGAGCACCGCAGAGCCTCAAGCGCGGCGACACTGTTTTTCAGTGTCAAAAATCAAAGACTTACCTCGTCGTAGATAGCATTTCAGAATTCTACCAGCGGCAGAGGTTCTTCTATGACTTGCTCGAAATCGACATAGATGTCAATAGTCTCATCGGCTGACCCATTTGCCAGGCGTGTCGCCGAACTCAAAGATGTTCTTCATCGTCGTTTTCACCAAATTCTCAACAAATGAGCTCAACAACACTTTCACCAGCTTTTTCACCGGCGCCGTTGGCTGCAATAGTGTTTCTTCTGGACAAAGAAAATGCAGCATAGAAGCATGCTACAACTCTCATTCCCACACACTATGGAAGTTTCAACATGGTCATCTTGAGAGACACAGAGGAAAATGAGAGTGAGAAAGAGAAATGGTAAGTGTGTGTGGCTTACTCTAGTGGAAGGTGAAAAGACTATTTCAAATTAAAAATTTAAAAAAAAATAGGGTCATTCCAAAAGGGGGTGAGGCAGTGACTTGTACCCGTTGTCTGATTTAAGTCCTTCTGTCTCCCCACAACAAACGAAAATGAAATACGTACGAGATTTGCAATAATAAGGGCAAAGCGAATAGTGTGGCACATTTGATCCTCGGTGTCCAAAAGCAAAGAGGGAGAGAGAATATTAATGGGACAAATCAAATTCTGTGCAAGCAAGAGTTTTTTTTCTTTGATATGCCTCTGCAAATTACTTCAGAAAGCAACATTTTTCCGAAGTAATTAATGAACAATAATCCACAGTTTGATGCTTTTCTTTTTCATATTTCAGAGAAGTTTATTTCGTCAATCATGTTATTGGTCATAAGCATAACACCATGTGGACCTGTCTATTATTTTCTATCGTAAACAGGATTGTAAAATAACAAAAAAGGTTACTCATTTTATGAGTTCAGACAAAATTCTTTATTTTTAGGTAAGTCGTGTTTGATCGGGTTTCTATATGGTTAAAGGGTGCACTAGGACGTTTTACTGCACCTTAGCAGTTAGCTTTATTTAATCAATTTATATGAAGTTAGAAATATAGAAGGAAACTTGCCCTACACTATCATAAAAATAAGAAGTTACATGGCAGATAGCCTAAACAAATTTTTTGCTGCAAAAAGTGCATATTGAAAGACATCTTTACATAGAAAGTCAACCAAGGGATAGCGTGTGACAATCAAAAGAAATGCATATTAAAAGGCATTATGATACACAAAAAAAAAATCCTTTCTCTAACAAGCACAATCTAAGGTATTCATAAAATAATACATAAATCACTTCAACATACCAAAATGAAGGAAAAGTAGCATAATTTTTTTTTTGGAAAGGCAAATAAGTTTTATTAATACTGATGTGTTGAGGCTTAAGATAGCCCAAATACATAATACACCCAGTACACCAAGGCCAATTACATAATACACCTAGCACAGAGGCAAGAATTTATAAATACACCAAACCAATTCAAGTGAGAATAAAACAGACTCTCCAATTATATAGCAGGCAGTTGTAAGTAGCATAATATATGAGTTAAAACTTTTAAAATGAAAGAAGAAACGGAAAAAAGGCGTAGACCTCAAAGCAATCATTTGAACTTGCCAAAATATTCACAAAGAACTTCAAGTGGACAAATTTTGACCGAAAGAGAGTGCAGTTGCAATATGTATCGGTTAGAAATCGAATAAAAGTGATAAACAATAGCAATTTGAAAGTAGACAACATTTGCTAGTCAGTGAACCCACTTAAATGTCATGTTTCCAAAGCCCTTCATTTTTACCCTTTTTGGGAAATATAAAAAGGTTCCGAATCTAGTAAATTTTACTTATTTATATTTTAGTCAAATATCATAGGGGGGAAAATGATACAACCAACCGATGAACATTCTCAAAAAAAACATTCTCAGAAGTAATGTTCTTCAAAAAAATGGGAGGGGCCTCAACCCCTGGAGGGATACATGTACATCCATCCCTGAGAGAGGGAGTTGCCAAAAATTTAGAGGGGAACCACTAAGGAGCGCCGCAGAGCCTCAAGCGCGGCGGCTCTGTTTTTCAGTGTCAAAAATCAAAGACTTATCCCGTCGTAGATAGCATTTCAGAATTCTACCAGCGGCAGAGGTTCTTCTGCAGCTTGCTCAAAATCGACATAGATGTCAATAGTCTCATCGGCTTCGACTGCACCGGTGCCTGGTAACTTGAAACAAAAACAGAACATGAGCTTGCTACTATTTGGAAAAATATTACTAACAATTCGTTTTGAAAGTGTAGTATTATTTTTTATCCTAACTCAGATTTACTGTTATTACATTAAATTGCATTATATTTGACTCATTATCACAACCATGCCACACTAGCTTTAATTTCTTTACACAGGTGGATAACTCTTTGAAAATTGAAGGGGTGAAATTTACTATGACTCAGCAGTGTTGCTTGGAAGCCTTAAATCAAGGCCTTTTATGGATATGGATCATCAGATATAGTTTTCCTTTTCTACTTCTTTTTAATTTGAAATCAAGGCCTTTTATGTGATTATGAGTTTTGTGACTCATTGGTGACTCTTTTTTTTTTTTTCCCTTCTCTGAGCATTTTGGAATACAAACTATGACCCAAACCATTTTGGGCCTTTGTGAAAAGTGTTCTCTGGGTTTTCTATTTGGCATGAACTATCCCTCTAAATATGTTACAATATGTTACATGTCTTCATGATGGATAAAACTTGATGAAGTCTTGGAGTTATTTAAATGATAAAAATCTTTAATGGTAAAGTTGGAGAAGACTTGGGTTTGAATTGCCATACCTATAAACAAAATAAATATAGTGAGTGCCAAATGGGACATTAGCTTTATGAGTAACTTAGTTTTAAACTCTAACTTTCTTAATCTCTATACCCAGATTGAGTTGTCTCACTGCCAAAGCATTGCTTTTTGGTTTAACTAGCAGCTGTTTTATTTTAGCTAGCTTATTGAGTAGGTGTGTTACTGTGTGATTAGACATGAACAGTTCTATGGTGAATCACATCTCAGAATCAATCAGACATATCCTGCTGGGGGATCAAAATATTTCCAGGAACAAATATGTCAGTATCAATCACTAAAGTGTTATTTGTTACTTATTCAGAAATATTATTAAATAGTGTTATGAGTTTGTTTTCTGAACATTGGGTTGCCCTTGATTGAAGGAATAAATAGTGAATAACTAAATATACATTTGGCATTTACTCGCTGATTATCAAATACAGAAATTTACATACAAAAGGTAATCATTTAGCTGCATCAGAAACCATTCCACAATGTTACATGTTATGTGACTGAAGATAAGTTGAAGAGCATAAATTGATTAATCTGAATCTGATCATGAGTTGGTTCATCCGAAAGTAAATTGTGTGATCAATGAATTTTGCAGCCAACTTCGGGAAATGACTCAACTATCCTGCTGACATGAACTGGGTATTGCATCAAGCGTCCCCTCATCTGATTCGCTTCCTCAGACACGTGCTCCAATTTTACGTGGCAATTCTGTTGACATGTCTAACACATTCCAGGCGATGATGTTCAGCAAACGCGTTAGCAAGACCATCAAGGTGTCCAGCTCAGCCCACAGTGACATCCGGTATCAATACACGTACATCAATATAATTGTGGAAAACAAAAATTACATATCCTTTACCTATATGGTGTGTTAGTATTAAGTATTCATAGATATGGCTTACTACTCATGCTTAAAAGTGATTTATTCTGATGGAAAAATGCAGACGACGTGTTTTAGTTCCACAATTATACTTCCACAATTATTAAAGCTGATTTTCTATCCTAGTTTCTTACTTGAGTGTGACACTGATTATGCAACACATTTGCAGTTTCATTCTATCTTTAAACTTATTCTATTTCATTTTCTTTACATTTGCAATTTCATTCTGTTTGAAGTTGCCCTTTATGTTACTCTAAAATACTTTTAAAGCATAAATAAATACAAGTTTTTTCTTAATAAGAAAGATTTTTAAAGTTTATGTGGTAATTAATTTGTAAAAAGTTCAAAGCAGTTAAAAGTTTTATAGTTTAATTAATGGTTTGATAGCAGGGGAAAACAAGGAAAGACTAAATTCCTTTTACTTTTTAAATAAAACTTACCTGAAAGGGCTGATATTTGTTTTTGTGTTTTCTAAATTTTTGATAGATTGAGTTTAATATGGGAGAGGTCAATTTTCATTAGATGCAGGGCTAACATATTGTGTCTTGAGTTATGCTTCTGCTTCAGAGGCTAGGTCTGATTTAAGATTCATTATGATGCATGTCTTTCCTGCCTAAACATATATCCTTTGAATCTCATAAATACTTTGTATTTGAACTCATCTCAAATACACATCTTGACGTGGTGATGAGGTTAAAAGCAACTTTTTTTAGGACATCTTATCTTATCTTAATCTTAATCTTTTTTTTACAAAAGTAAACCCATTTGCCACGTGTCCTATTTACATTTAGCAACTTCCCGCCCAATTTTTTTTTTTTCCTATTACACTTCCTTCCTTCGCCGTATCTTTCTTTTCTTTACTCTTTTTTTTTTTTTAAATACTTCCTTTGGTGTTCTCTTTTATTTTTTGTCATAATATGTCATCTTTTAAGGTCATTTTTTTAAGCTCCTTTAAGTTTTTAAATTAAGCCAAATAAGTCCTATAGATTTTTTAAGTTAGAATAAATAAGGTATTAGTTTTTTAAGCTCGATCAAATAAGTCCTTTTCAGATAAATAAGCTTTTAAGTTTGGTCAAATAAGTCCTCTTCGGCCAAATAAGTCATTTAAGTTATTAAGTTGGTCTAAATAGGTCTTATAAATTTTTTAAGTTGGACCAAATAAGTCCTATAAGTTTTTAAGCTCGGTTAAATAAGCAATTTTCGGCCAAATAAGTTTTTAAGTTGGGCCAAATAAGTCTTCTTCAGCCAAATAAGTTTTTAAGTTGGGCCAAATAAGTCTTCTTCAGCCAAATAAGTCCTTTAAGTTTTAAGTTGGGCAAAATAAGTCTTTTTCGGCAAAATAAATCTTTTAAGTTTTTAAGTTGAGTCAAATAAGTCTTTTAAATTTTTAAATTGAGTCAATTAAGTTTTTAAGTTGGGGCCAAATACAGCCTATAAGTTTTTACATTGGGTCAAATAAGCCTTTTTTGGCCAAATAAGTGACCTAACTTTTAAGTCGAGCCAAATATATTATTTTTGGCTAAATAAGTTCTTTAAGTTTTAAGTTGGGCTAAATAGGTTTATAAGTTTTTAAGTTGACCCAAAAAATAGTTAAAGAGCGAAATTAAACCTCAATAATAAGTTAATAGACCAAAATGGTATTTAATTTTTTTTTTCATTTTGACTTAATATTTTTTTTATTTCTTTAGTTTTTAAATATTTATTTTTTTATTTTATCTTTACAAATGTCATTATTATTATTTATAAATGATAAATAATTATTTTTCTTTCAGTAAAAAAATTATTATTTTTCTTTTAAATCCCAAAAATAAGTCTTTTAAGTTTTTAAGTTGAGTCAAATAAATACTTTAAATTTTTAAATTGAGTCAATTAAGTTTTTAAGTTGGGGCCAAATACAGCCTATAAGTTTTTACGTTGGGTCAAATAAGTCTTTTTTGACCAAATAAGTTACCTAACTTTTAAGTCAAGCCAAATATGTTATTTTCGGCCAAATAAGTTCTTTAAGTTTTAAGTTAGGCTAAATAGGTCTATAAGTTTTTAAGTTGGCCCAAAAAATAGTTAAAGAGCCAAATTAAACCTCAATAATAAGTTAATAGACCAAAATGGTATTTAATTTTTTTTTTCATTTTGACTTAATGTTTTTTTATTTCTTTATTTTTTAAATTTTTATTTTTTATTTTATCTTTACAAATGTCATTATTATTATTTATAAATGATAAATAATTATTTTTCTTCCAGTAAAAAAAATGATTATTTTTCTTTTAAATCCCAACGGGAAAATATTACAAGTTGTCGGTATACTTTCATCATCTTTGATCATATATCAAAATCTATAAATGTCTTTATTATCTATAAATGATTATTTTACTTTTGATTTTCTACGGAAAAACATTACATGTCGTTATAAATAATTTTTTTTTTTTTGCATCCCGACGAGAAGCATTACATGTTATCAATATAATTTCATCGTCCTTGATCACATATTAAAATCTATAAATATCTCTATTATTTATAAATGATTATTTTATTTTATATTTATTATTTTATTTCCTTTTTTTCTTAACGTTTTTATTTCTTTATTTTTATATTTCATCTTTATAAATGTCTTTATTAATTATAAATAGTAAATGATTATTTTTCTTTTATATCCTAACGGAAAATTACATGTTGTCGTCATAATTTCATATTCTTTTATCACGTATCAAAATTTATATATGTCTATGTCTTTATTATTTATAAATAATTATTTTACTTCTCAACGGAAAAACTTTATATGTCAATATACATGATTAGTTTTTTTTTGTCCCAACGGATAAACGTTACATATTATCGGTATAATTTCATCGTCTTTGAACGATTATGAAAATCAAATTTCATAAATGTTTTATTATTTATAAATGATTATTTTATTTTCGATTCCATAAGAGGATTTTCTTTATTTCTTAATTTTTTTAAATTTATATTTCTTATTTTCTTTTAGTTTTTTCTTACACTATTTATTTCTTGAGTTTTGTGATTTTATTATTTTTTAAATGTCTTTATTACCTATACATGTTTATTTTACTTTTGATTCTCAATGGAGAAATACTTCATCATTGATATAAATGATTATTTTTCTTTTGCATCCCGACGAGGAAACATTACATGTTATTGGTATAATATCATCATCATCTTTGAGCACATAACAAATTTCATAAGTATTTTATTATTTATAAATAATTATTTACTTTTGAGTCCGAATTTTTTTTTACTTTTTACTTTTTAATTTTTTTAATATTTTATATTTATATTTCTTACTTTTTTGCTTTTTCTTAATTTTTTTATTTCTTTATTTTTAATTTTTAGTTTTTATCTTTGTAAATGTGTTTATTATTTATATTTTTAAATGATAAATGATAAATAATTATCTTACTTTTAACTCTTAGTCGTGAAACATTACATGTTATAATTTCATCGTCTTTGATCACGTATCAAAATTTTATAAATATCTTTATTATTTATAAATAATTATTTTAATCTTGAATCCCGACGGGGAAACATTACATATTAGCAGTATAATTTTATTATTTTTCAATCACATAACAATTTTATAAATATTATTATTATTTGTAAATAGTTATTTTACTCTTGGGCCATGACAAGTAAATATTGCATGTTGCTTACTCTCACTTTTTCAATTTTTTAGAACTAAAACAACTAATTATATTTGTCACAATATATAACTTTAATTTTATAAACAAGTATATTTAAAAAATATGTAAAATTGAAGTGAGCCATGCGTATACACGGGTATTTGGCTAGTTAATTAATTAAAAGCAATATGTTGAGGTGGTAAATTCAAAAAAGTTTCATTACAACATACCAAAAGGAAATATGGTGGTGGAGATGGCTACAAGGAGTAAAGGTTTACGGCCATACTCATCAGAAAGCTGGCACAGCAAGCAGTGGAAGTACCACCATCTTGAAAATTCCAACAATCTGTAGGGGAAAAAAATTACATTATACTAAAATCAAACAGCAATTGATAAAAAAAAAAGTGAAAATGAGAACTCGTGACGTCAACTGATTATATTGCTAGTGTTGATTGGTCATAGTGATACATACATACATACATACCGTTTGTTAAAGGCCGTTGATGTAAATAAAATAGCTTTGGGGCAAGTGGACTCGATCCCCAGGACACAAAGCAGTGGTAGTGACAAAAACCGTCTTCACCCTGCCGTTGGAGGTTTGTGAAGCACTGTGGGTAAAACTCGGTGGTGGAGGGAGTAATTGTCGGCGTACCCATGGTGACGTGGTCGGTGCAGGGGGATCGGTTCCAGGGACGAAACCAACATTTTGGCTCCACAGGGGCCAAGATAAAAACATGACTAAGTAAAAAAATTATTAAATTTTCACATGTATAACATATGTAAAAAAAAAAAGAAATTAATATATAACTAATATTTTTTTATAATTAAAAAAAACAAATAATTGAGTAAACAATCATTTTGGTCCTAAATATGTGAGATATTGTCATTATAGTCTCTAAATATATCAAAATTACAAAAACATCTTTAAATATGTCTTTTGTTAGTCAGTTTGGTCCTCTAATGCGTCATTAGTCAAATTGGTCTTCAAATGTGTCTTCTGTTAGTCAGTTTAGTCCTTAAAATTACTAAGAGAAGACACACTCGGGGATATTTTTGAAATTTTGACACATTCAGAGACTATAGTGACATCGACTCACATATTTAGAGACCAAAATGATTATTTACTCATGACATGGATACATAAATATGTTGGAATATTTTATCCCAAGATCATAAATGTAGGCAAATATCATATTTGATTATATTAGGTTATCAAGATTATAGTTTGGTTCTTGATTATATGAAAGCATGCTTGTATATCTTTTGATTTCCGCACTAAAGTATTCATGATTAAAAGCATGCCTTGTGGGTAATTATAAGATTAATTCCAACAAGTGGTATCAGAGCGGTCTTCTATGTTGATTTATTGGGATTCAATTCGGTGATTCAATTTGATTATCATGTCTACCTTTTGAAAGCTTTACATGTATCTTGTATTCAAGTGATTTCACGCTGAGAGTTATATGATTTTTTTTTTAAATCATCGACATTTTCCCCTCTATCATTTGCGTTTTTTGTTTCACGAGTTTCCAGTAACAAAATATCATTGGCTTTCAATTTGCGTTATTGGCTTCAGATGGGGTGAATCAGTGAAAGATTTTTTTATTTATTATAAGCATATAATAATATGATTTGTACGTTGCATCCAACCTATAAAGAATTGTTTTTTCTTTTAAATGCTGGTATCGATTTTCCTTTGGCATATGGATATTAAAGATATGAAAGTGAATATAAAGCTTTATGTTTCCTTTTTTTTGTTTTGAGAGGATTATAGAAAGATTTCTTATGATACCGTAAACCTTTTATTATATGTCAAAGGTATTTTGGAAAGTTTGAAAGCATAATGACTTGACAATTATTTTCGAGAAAGGCTCATTAAGATTGATTGTTCACAAGAACAATTTTTTACTTGATTATCACGTACAAGTTTCAATCAATGCACACATATATAATATAGTAATTTAAAAATAATCATTACTATTTTTTATTATTATATTTGATAAAAAATCTAAATTACTATATGTGAATATTTTAATAAAAATTACACATTAATATATATTTTAAATCTTTTACTTTTTTTAATATATATACCATACAGAACACGAGTCATCATGCACACACCCACACACACGCACGCCACACACACACACATGTCGTTTCTAAAATTTAATATAATATAAACTACTACAAATAATTTTTATGTAAGTTATATTTTAAATTTAATTCTTAACCAACACACAAGATTTAAGCACATTAAGGAACACCATAACCAACATACAAGAGTTTTTATGTCAAAAAAAAATACAAGAGTTTGAAAAATTGAAAACCTTGTTGGCAATTAATTTTATCTATGATGTGCTCCTTTTTTTTGATAAATAAAAGTTTAAGTGAGTTGAATCCTAAGAACTTTGTGAGATATGAGTAGAATCCTTACCAACTGGGCTAACCGTTGTTAGTTCTCTGATGTGCTCCTCAACCGTTAATATTCAACCACGAGATATACTTTAATTTGGTCATCCATGTTATTTTTATATTGTGATTTTTATTTTAGCATGTTTATTTTCAGCTAAAATACAATTTTTGTCCCTTAACTTTATTTTAGTTTTTATTTTTGTCCTCTAATTAATTAAACTTTTATTTTGGTCCTTTAAGTTACGAAAGTTTTGCCAACTTCATCCCTTCTGTTTTTTTGCTCCATTACTTTTCATCATGTTACTTCATCAATAAGAACAATGATAGGAGCATGATTTTGACTTTATTGTTTAAAAGGATTACAGACAGAATGGACGAATATGACGTAATTTTCGTAACTTAAGGGATGAATGTGGCGTAACTTTATAACTTAATGGACGTAAATGAAAAATAAAATAGTTAGGGGATAAAAGTGGCGTAATTTTCACGACTTAAGGGACAAAAATAAAAGTTTAATTAATTAGGAGACCAAAATAAAAACTAAAATAAAGTCAAAGGACCAAAAGTACATTTTAGCCTTTTTTTTCTTTCATTTTGTTGATAAATAAAATCGTATAAAAATAAAAAAATTAGATCAAATTTCACACGGATACATTTATATATACATATATATATATATATATATATATATACACACACACAAATGTATATATATCCATCAAATAGTTTGTGTTGTATGCAACTCAATTAATATTAGTGTGTTTAAATATTGTACGTTATGTTCTTTATAACATCACTAATATTTAACAATTATTACCATAATATTTATTATTTTTTATTGTTGAAAGCAAATATTTTTTTAATCAGGTTTATAAAAATGTTCCTATGTATGACACGTGTTACATACTAGTAATAATGTATATATACTAGTATGGAACCTGTGCCATGCACGGGGAATATTTTTTTTGTTATAAAATTATTTCAATTCAATAATATCATATAAAAAATATTATATTAGTAAGTATTAATTTTTAATGATGTTATAATTCTGTACTTACTATTGTGTGTAATTATTAGGTGTCTAATATTCGATAGATGACAAAACTAATATCAATCATGATGTATACCACCTCAATCAATCTGGTGGTGCATACCACCGAATAATTTATGAGATAATGTATCAATTAGATATTCTACAAATTATAGTATTCTTTGTGTGTGCGTGTGTGAGTGAAATGTTTATCATGAAAAGATTACGTAGAAAAATATTGCATAATCAACTCTGAATTATGAAATTACATAAGTGTTATACAAACAATTACAAAAACAAAATAATATATAATATGTCGTTTTTTGTTGTTAAAAATAATAAATAGTTTATTTAATTACTGAGAAGAAAATGTATTCATAATTTAGATTATGAATTAATGCTACATTATAAATTTAAAAAAAAATTGTTTAATAACTTAATAGAAGGTTGTCAAACACGAGAGTCTAGACAGACTCGTGGATTATAGGAAGAATTGACTTGTCGACTCGACTCGTAAACTCGTACAAGTTTACCTAATGTTAAAAATAATATTAATGAAAGAGTCTAGGCAAACTCGTGGAGTATAGGTAGACTCGTACGAGTTTACCTAATATTTAAAATCATATTAAACAAATCTACACATAAAAAATACTTACTATAAAAATAACATTGAAAAAGTAAAATTAATTTTATAAATCCAATATATATTGCGGCATATAGGTAATTCAACCCAAATAGCCAACAATATTGACTGATAATTTACATTTTAAGGCCAAGTCAATGTAAAATTATAGACTCGTAAACTCTCTAGTAAAATCCAGAGTTTACGCAAAAGAGAGTTTACATGTGAGTTAACTCGTTTTTGTAATCTAGAGTCGTAAACTTGTAAGAGTTTAAGATTTAACTCGAGAATTTAACAACTATGAATAGAATGATTAGTAGACAATTTTAAATTTTAATATATCATGAAAACAAAACTTTAATTAATGTAAGTATGTAATTTTATTTAATATATAAATAAAAATATATATAGACTATATATTTTTGGAAAGTAACAAATCTATATAAAATATATATTTTTGGAAAGTAACCATATTTTAAATTGTTAGATAATATAAAGAAAACATATCATTGACTACAAATGATAGAAGAAAATGTTCATGTATAATAATGTATATATACTAGTATGGAACCCGTGCCATGCATGGGGAACACTTTTTTTGTTATAAAAATTATTTCAATTCAATAATTTCATATATAAAAATTATATTAGTAAATATTAATTTTTAATGATGTTATAATTCTGCACTTACTATTGTGTGTAATTATTAGGTGTCTAATGTTCGATAGATAACAAAGATAATATCAATCATGATACATACCACCTCAATCAATCTGATGGTGCATATCACCGAATAATTTATGAGATAATATATCAATTAGATATTCTACAAATTATAGTATTCTTTGTGTGTGTGTGTGAAATCTTGTGGCGTCTTGCTCGTAATGTTCTTCCCACGAGGGGCCGCATCCGCGGCAAAGGTATTGTGTGCACTGACTCTTGCCCATTTTGTGCATATGGTATCGAGAACTCTTGGCATCTTTTCTTTGCTTGCAACTATAGCCGGGACTGTTGGATACAAGCTGGTTTGTGGCACTTAATCGAGCCTCGGTTGGTGGTTGTAGAGAGTGCTTCTCACATGCTCTTCCAAGTCTTGGAGGTCACGAGTAAAGATATTAGTCACATGGTAGAGATGATGATCTGGAGCATCTGGAAGTCAAGAAACAATCTGATTTGGAATAATCTTGTGGATTTTGTCTTCGCGGCCTATAGTAGAGTTAGTTCACTACAACATTTTTATCATACAACAACACCTTGTTTTTTGCTACTCAAAAACGCGTTGCCTTAGAATAAGATAGACAACAGATTTTGACTACTGTTGGCACAGGATAAAAAATTATAGTTTTTATATACAACGCTCTAAAAAACGTTCTCTAAACGTATCGGGAACACAATATCTGCCGTTGCGTTTTATTTTTATGTTTCGGAGTAATTAAACGTTCTCTAAACGTATCGGGAACACAATATTAACCGTTCTCATAGTCGTAGACTCAATTTTTTTTCCCTGCTTAATTTTTGTCCGAAACTCAAGTTCATAATACGCGCAGACGTCTGAAAGTTTTTGTGAGGGCTTTCCTCAAGGTTCCAGAAAATTAGGGCTTTTTCTTCTTTCCCTTTTTTGAGATTAAGACCCTCAACCTCTCTAGAGAATCTCGTCCAACCTCGTCGCCCACGTATCAACCACCTCTATTTCCCCTCCCCCACCGTCACCTCCGAAATCCTCCTCCGCTGCCGCTGATTCCACCCCCTCCCCCACTCTCAGCACCTTCCTTGGCGTTGCCTGGTCCACCTCTCAAACCTCATATTCACACTTTCTGGATCTGACGTAAGTTTCAACCATTTCCTCTGATTCCGATTTTCGTTTGCATTTCACCGATGATTGCTTATTACGATGCCGATATTTCGCCCGGTACTACTAAGATCTCTTTAGTTTATAATCGTACATTGTATTTGGATGCTTTGATCGTAATTTTAGGGCTTATGGTTGTTCCTACTTTTAGTTACTGATAGATTTACTTTGGATTTTTATTGTGGTGGATATGGATGTGGATTGATATGGTTGCTTTCAGGGTACTCGAGAAATTGGTGTGAAATCATGTTAAATTGAAGCCTGTTGTCTTAGTCTTACTTCTCCTATTTGATGCTGGCAACTCACCTTCCAGCAGGTTGTTTCAGTTTCTTACAATTTGTTATAGCTATAACTCTTGTATGCCTGCACCGTATGCTTTGATGAGGCCATATGACCAAATGTCTCTGTCTTTAGCTGATGTTTGGCAATAGCCAGAGTAGTCTATAGGAAAATCCCTTTAATGATAGCTTATTTCCATACAAAGCCACACCAAAGTACTGAAGAATTTGGCACAGTGAGGATCTGCGACACTGGCTGGGGATGGAAGCAGCACCACCTTCTGTTGCTATGGTAAATGGTGAAGCTTTGTTACAAACCTTATGTTGCTGTTAGAGATAGCAACATAAGGTGGTGTTGCTTTGTTACAAACCTTAAGTATGATAAAATCAGTTAGCAACCAGCAAGGTTCAAACTTGAGTAGTTATTTTCCACATTATATTTTGCTGTTACTTTTTTTGTTTTGGATCATTTTCTTGCTAAGTTATCGTTAGTTTGCCTGTATACCTGGATTTGGACCTTGATTCAGAATTTTTTGATCTTCTGTTTTCAGATGTTATGGCTTATATAAACTAATAGCATCTGAATGTTAGAATTTAGAATATTGAATTTGGACATTGGAAATTGGATTTGTAAGTCATATCAAAGTCCAAATCTTCACTACATCAGGTGTGGGGCTTAAGGTTTAAATAATGAATCTTCGCCTTGTGAATCCTAAAATGACAATATAATATAATAAGCCAACAAGAATGGAGATGGTGTTGTGAGCATGGATGAATTGGCTGCCCTTCTTGCTTACCAACAAGAAAAGTAATGATCCATTTAGTGTACAAGAGACTAAAAGCTTTAGTTTTGTATGCCTATTGTCGTCTTTTGCTATCAGTAGAGATATTTTACTGCTATATCGTTTTAGAAGATTTGATGTACTGTGATTATGAATGTGCTTAACATTGAATATTTTAGGAAGACTTGATCTAGAAGTGAAATTTCTTTTTTCTAAGTGTCGTTTGATTACATTTGTTTGATTCTTATTTGCTTAATGTTTGTGGTGAGGGTAAGTTTGTGCAAGTTGCTGCTAATTTAGGTGTTAAGAGATAGGAGAGAGCATGATCTTTTCGACCTAATAGATTATATAACATTTTTTAGTGCCATATCTATGGACTGTGGTTATGTATTTATGGTTGTTTGTATATCATGGGTTAATAAAAATCACTTGTTTATTTTTCTGTTTATGTAGATGGTTCTTCAAACTGAGTGAATGGACCCATTTCTCATCCTATGATGTTGGTATTCGATCTGGATCAAGTGCTTCCTATATTCTGGTAAGCCATGCTTTCCATACTAATTTTTTCTTTTCTTTTTTATTTAACAATTTGAGGACAATCATATCATGCAGCTTGTTTCAAGTTGTATCATGATGTTCAGAACCTCTTTGAAATTCCTCTCTCCATTGCTAATAACTGCATTTGCAAGTTACATCCACCATAATTGGAAGGAAGGTTTTCAAGCTTAGCTGCTAACATATATCAATCCTGGCACCCGTTTCATACAATAATCGAATATCAACATTTGTCATGCATACCATTTTTTGAAGTCTTGAGAATTTGAATTGTATTGGCTCACCAACTTCATCAAAGTAGAGAATTAGAGGCATCCTTAAGATAATACGAGTAAATTGGAAAACAGTACTAAAATACTGGTATTTTTATCCCATATTTGTACTTCTTCGCCTTCTCAACTTGTTATTTATTTACTTCAACTTACTTTTGGCTTCAGGTATATGATCGGAAGTCTCAAAGGCTTGTTGAAGAACTAATTGATAAAAATATTGTTTTGTCAATGAGAGCTATTTATCAGTCAAAAATAGGTATTGGTCTAATGGACATAGGTATGTGGATTTTTTTTCCTTCTTTTTTTAATAGTTGAATGAAGTTCTAGGCTATATGTATATCTAATATGCTGTGCAGATATTAGATCTTGCTGACATTTCTTTAAGCTGATTTGATGCTTTTTTAGTAGATTACAAATAAAGAAAAATATAGTCAGTTTACAAGAATGATTTATCATACTGCATCCTTCTGTTACTTGGGTCACACTTAGATATGGGTTTTGACGTCAATATGAGATTCCAATCGGATTTGAGTAAACCTTTGCATCTGCGTTGAGTTGAGTTACTATATTCATTTACTTTACTTTGGTGATCCTCTTGTATGCAGGGGTGAAGGAGCTCTTGCAAAGCATCTGTGAAAAGCAGGTAGCAAGTCTAAATTGTTCCTCATCCACCTGCACAAACTTAAGAGGAAGGTCCTTATCAAAAACTCTTCTCCAGTTGATTTCTAAAAGGTCCTTCTCAAAATGTTGGGAGCATTTTCGCATTTGATGTTTGTTATTGATTGTAGGTTAAAACCAGTAACTTCATTGATGAGAGTGGTGATGCAATTGAATATTGGGATGGTAAGCTGTCTCTTGAACACCTTAAGCTTCTGCAGCTTCACTTCTGTTGTCTCTTGAACACCTTAAGCTTCTGCAGCTTCACTTCTGCTGTTGTTGAAGTTATGTTTAATAATTCTAGTTTTTTTTTTCCTTCCTGATTTGTTTGCCCACTTAAAAGCTACTGCTATGGTACAATTTTTCTGGTTTGTTTGTAGTGGCAAATTCTTAGTTAGTTACTATTAACATTTATAAGATTAGAGGCAATTTTTATTTTTCTTACCTTGGATAAAGGGGGATGATAACAATTTATATCATTTAATATAAAATAAAATTTAAGGCTGATATCATGCGCTATTATTATGTTTATTTCTGTATTTTAGCGGTTCATTATATATTGTTGGAGATGAAATTTAAAAGCAAAATATAAAATGGCTGCTGAAGCTTAAAAGCCGTTTTATAAGATCAGTGACAACAGTTTTATTAGTGTTGTCATTTAAAAACTGTTGCTATTGATGACAACGGTAGGAAACTGTTGTAGTAGTGTTGTTCGAAAACCGTTGCGTATAATCATAACAATGGCTACGTTTTTTTTGTCAGTGTTGCCTTTTCTTAGAAAACCGTTGCCTAAAGAATAGGCAACACCTTAGACTACCACAGTTCAAAAACTGTTTCAGAAAGAAAAGAGAACACTTTTTTCAACATAGGCTACGATTTTGTGGTGTTGCTGTAGATAAAAAATGTTGTAGTGGTTGTTGCTGGAACGATTGGCGAATGGCTCGTGGAGTGACTTTTAACCAGCCTTCGTTACATGCTCCTGCGATGGACCAAGCTTGGGCAAAGCCCCCATTGGGCTACATACCTAAAATTAAATGTTGATGCAGGAATTCAACCTAGCAACAACTCTGCTAGCTTTGGATTGTGCATTCATGATGACACAGGTTCCTTTCAATTGGCGCGTACCAGTTGGAGTCACCCTGAATTGGCTCCGCATGATGCTGAAGCTATGGCGCTTCTCAATGCAGTCCAGTGGGCTCTCGATCTGGAACTTGAGGCTGTTATTTTTGAGTTGGACTCTTCCAAAGTAGTCTCTGCTATGTCGTCTAATTTACCTGATATTTCTATGTTGGTGCTATTATTAGTTACTGTAAGACCATTTTTTTTATCACGCTTGTCTTTCTCTATTAAGCATGTAAGGAGAGGAGCAAATGTAGTGGCTGATACTTTAGCCAGGCTAGCTACTTCCTGGGCTCCCCTTCAGGATTTTGAAGATGCCCCTATTTGTATTGCTACACTTATTGATAATGAAATGAGTTAAGTTTGCTACCGTTAAAAAAAAAACCATTGACTACAAAAAAAATAAAAGGAAAACATATGTATTTTAAATAACGTTTATTGTAAAATTTAATTCATTTAATTAAAATCATATCTTTTAAAACGAATCTAAGATTACCTTCACTTTCTTAATGGATGGATTTTTGTACTGAATTCAATTAACTTATAAAACAAATCAATGTTATTGTATATTTAATTAGCATATTTTATTTATTTACAATTTAAATTAATTTAACATTGGAAAAGTTAAAAATTGAATTATTTTCTTAGAGATATGATTTTAATTTAAAAATATTGGCAAAATGCTAATTGTAATTCATTTTAATTATACAAATGAAGTCTTTATCGGTCTTTGTCTAATATTTTTGGATTTTTTTTAAATGTATGTATAATTGGAAACATTGTGAATGTTGTTTATCATTGTTTACGTTTTTATTTCTAGTATGTCTGATTCAATTGGAGTAAAACAGAAATAATAAATATATTTGCATTAAATTCGCATTATTATATATGCACGAAATTCGATTATGTTTGTGATTCAAATTCATTTTATTCTTTTTTTAATTTGGTTGTCAGGTGCAACATATTTATTTTTTATAGCCTTTTAATTATTAATTATTTCCATGTATGATGTTAGTTGATTGCATGACATTAAACTTTGCATTAGAATGTGTCATTTGTTTAATTTCCATTTTTAATCTCTCGGTTTCAGGTTAAACCAATTCTGTGTGACATGTTGTTGGTATTAGAGCTATGTATAAATAATGAGCATATCGAATTAGGGTAAATCATGATTGTAATACCTCTAACGAAATAATATGTCATTGATTGTAAAAAAATAATTAAATCGATAGAAGTATTAGGGTTATATTCACCGTTACCGAAATATTTCCATATTTATTGAATTAAAGTTGCCATTTAGTATATAGGATTGCCTTTTATAATTGGGTTCGGTTTAATATTTGGTGAGAACTCCCATGCCCAGGAGTTTTATTGGGTATAAATACCCAATCACCAATTATGTGACGCTACATCATTTTTTAACTTTTTTAAAGTGAAATTAGATGTTTAGTTTTCATACCTATTGTTAGTGTAAGAGTATAGGAGAAATTTCCTAAAAATTTTCTATATTTATTAATAAATTTGACTTTCTCTAAGGAGTCTTTTTATTCTTTTTTTATTTCATTTTTTATAAAAATTCTTTCTCTATTTTCGTTATTTGGATCACTGTTTAAATAATATTCTAATATTTGTGTAAGCTATTTAATTTCATTCCTAGCTTATTCTTCTTTTCTTATTTCATTCCTAATAATAAAATTATATTTTTGTTAATTTCTTCTATTGTTTTACTTATTTCATACACAATTTCAATTTCTTTTGATATTTCAATTTATTTTTTTATTTCGAGTTTGTTTTGTAGGTTTTATTTGTTTTGTTATTTATAATTTATGTTTGAATTATAGTTTTTTTTATTTTTATTAAGATTATTTTTGTTTGTTTAACAAATGGGTATCGATACCCACATTTCTTTCTGGGTATGGAAGAATTTACCTTAATATTTTTATGATTTGACTTTACCTAATTTTATAGTGTGTTTAAAACGTGTCAAAGATGTCAAAATTGTATTTACGTAGAGATGGGTCTGCTCTTACACGGTTTCCTTTTATACTTGATGTGAATTTAATCTTATAAATAATCATGATTGTAATACCACTAAAAAAATAATATATATAATTGTTTGGAAAAAAATATCAGGGATATATTCAATCTTACCTAAATATTTTCATATTTTTTTATTAACGTTACTAATAAGTATTTAGGGTTACCTTTTATATTTGTGGTCGGTTAAATGCTATTATTATTTGAGTTATTTGAATTTTTTTTGTTTAAAAAGTTTATATTGTGTTTAAAATGTGTCAAATATTGTGAAAGTTAATTAGGTAGTGATTATAATTTGTTATACGGTTTCCTCTTATACTTGATGAAAGTCTAATATGATAAATAATATAATTGTGTTGACCGAAATTTTATTGATTCATAAGTTCCCTGCATGTGTTTAATTTGATACTGTCCAAATTTTACTTTTAGTGGAGGAATATGTTGAGCATTAAACACGTTTTTATTTTTGCAGGGAACACATTCAATTTTGGTCACACTTGCTATATTTATATGTGACCTTTAATGTTATCTTTGTTTCTGCTTTTTTAATTTACGTTTTTTTTCTATGTATTTGTGACTGAGCTATTACATGTGGGCAATTTTAATTGACATGGCTACGAACTTTTCATATTGTGATGTCATTTGTTTTGTTTATTTTTTTTTATATTATTTGTATTTGTATATAACAGATATTTTTATTCTCATATGATCCATGTATTTAACTCTAAATCTCAAAAAAAATTCATTCACGTGATTCACCCAAAAAATGTCGACAACTTAAATTTAAATTTGGGTGCTTTCTATATTAAAGAATTTATATCAAAAAATTTGTGTTAAAAACACACACTTTATATTAATTTTAATAATAATGAGTAGTTTGTATAAAAATATTTATCCATAGTAACTTAGATATTAATGTTCTTTTGTATAAAATTTTCAATCATATTGTTACACTGTAATTTAAATGTAAATAATTTTTTATATAGATATAAATACGCTTTTATAAAATTAGATATATATATAAAAGACCAACAGTCAATTAAATTTAACAAACTATAAATATAATCGGGTAAAAAATAATAACTTACTTAAATAAAAAAATCATGAATAAATTAACTACATGAAAAACAATAAGATTCGGTGAGAAGATAATAATTGAGAAAGAAATATATTTATTCTATAGTTATATAACAATGGACTAAAAAAGTTTTAAAATTAAAATAACGTATAAGTTTCTTCTAGCAATCACATGCTAATTATGTTTTAAGTAAGATGCTCATTTATGTATATTAAGGGCAGTTTTTTCCTTAGTATATATTCTTTCTATTGCTCTCTTGTAAAATGTTCACAAGTTATACGTTATATATTCTTCCTTAGTATTTATTTATTGTAAATGAAATAAAATTAAACTTAACTCATATAAAGCATTATATTATAATAAATTAGTTCGCCCAGAAGATAATAAATAAATAGGGTTTAAGACTTTTCAATATACTAATGTGAAATTATTAAAAAATAAAATTCAAATAGAAACTTATACTATTACTACAACGTCGTGTGATTTTTTTTGTAGTAATTCATATGCGCAAATATTTTTATGTAGAATATTGATTCCTATATTTTATGTGTAGTTTTCCCTACATGTCTGTGTGAAATATTTATCCATCTGTTATATTTTTACTTTACAACTTTTATGTTAATAAACTTCCATATAGATTTTGTATAAAAGATCATTCAAATTGACCCATATAAAAAAGTACATTCAATAAAATAGTTAGGTGATATTATAACAAATAAAAAATGAAAAGTGATTTACCTAATTAATATAAAGTTTTTAAATTTAGATTTGCATGAAAAAGATAACAAATTTACAATTCCCATAGGTCAAGATTTTGAAAAACTTAATAACATATTAACATGATTCTTGTTGTAAGATGGAAACAATAATTGAAAAATTGGCAAGAAACTTTAGTTTTGATTGAACAATTCTTCATATTGCAGGCAAGGTAGAAATTATAGTTCTGCTCATCATGCCTAAGTGAAGGTTATAATTTTACAACCTTTTCAAACCATGAATTTACGGAATTCTTAGCATCAGATTCAGAAGATGCTAGCAAAAAACAGAAGTAAGAGATAGCTCAACCCGCATAGACAATGGTTTGTCTCGCTATCATGTAGCTAGGATGGAGAAAACCAATGCAAATGGTGAGGGCTTGCAAGTAGTTCGCTATCATCATTGCTTCCAATGACAATGTTAAGGAGGTTAGATGGAAAGATTAATACTTTCCTTTGTTAACTCCTTATTGCATTCAAAAACCAACATCAGAATTATGCCACACACACTATTTGGATTGAATAAATTTGGTTTTAAATAGTTATTACACTTGTTTGTTATTTTAAAATGGAAATAACTAATTTTAGGTCACAAAGCATGAGAATGAAACACACGGCCAATCAGCCAATGGAATTGAAGGTCCATGGGTGATTTGACGTTAAGTAGTGACTTCTTTATGCCATCAGGAGCTGGTGCCTCTTCTAGCTATGCCAGAGCATCCAATTTGGTAACAAAACCATCTTCCCGGGTTGGTTCTATCACAGCATCAACTAGATCACTTAACTGCAAAAAGGGATCCCATAGCTGAATCAAGAAGCCCAAAAAGCATAGTATATTAGTATTAAAGGCAAAAATCAATATATGCCAACTGTATCCACTTTTTAGAAAGAAATAAACAAAAAAAGCGAGTACGTTGAAATCTTAGACATGGATTAATTGCATCATCAGATTGTTACTTATTACCATGCTTATACATCGAAAAATGGTATCAATATATGCTTTTGATGCCCTAGACCGGCAACTGCATAACTTAGCAGTACCAAACCCGTGCACTCAGCATATTATTTGTAAAACGCATATGCAGCTTCATGAGATTCAAATTCCATATCATTATGACGTTCCAAAATTGTGTTAGCATGACAAATAAAGAATCCATAAGATTTCATATCCATGCAACTTCGGAAACCATGTTTCACATGACCAAAATACTGACCATAAAAAAAGCTACAACAACTTGCCTCAATTATAATCTAGTAACAATGAGAATGAAATTGGAGTCATTAGTATATAAATGTACCCTGCAACTGAATCTGTCATGCTGCACCTCACATGGCTGATTTTCCCCCCTATTATGGAGCTAAGCTTTCTAGTTGTATATAGCTTCACATATTTTATGATGAAAAAATTCATCAAAAAAAGGTAAAAATGATTACAAAGAGTTATGAGGAAATCATAGGGTAAAATCAGAAACCATAGTTAGGAGTTGTGTTCTTTGCAGTTAACACTAAGGAAATCATATGGTAAAATCCCAGTTGGGCAAACCAAGACACACCTGAAGCTTCTGAGGATAATTAGTCTTGTCAATCAAGTGAGCAAGACATTTCACAAAAAGTCAGTACAGTCTAAACATAAATTATCAAACAAATACAATTGAAGGACATGTAATATACAAACGTAAGCCTGTTCAAATTTAATACATGCTTTCGTCATTCTTCAAATCCTTAGACTCAGAGCTCGAATTTGGATTCTCGCTTAGAATTTGTGAGAAAGATTAGTCCGAGTCTGAATTACTACTGAAACTACTAGAAATTTGAGAATCAAAATATTACGTAGTGGATAAACTATTGTGGGTCTAAATGAGTGCAGAGGGTTCTGAAACATTGTGATTTTACACTCCATTCTATGGTGAAGCTGATTTTTTGCACAATGCTTGGTTTCATTTGCTTCTGAATATTTGGAAGGTACGCTAATTGACCCACAAGAGTTTTCAGATGTGAATCAGAATGCTTCACGTACCTTTACAACTTGCCTCCAAATTAAAAGAACTGGAGATGACATGGGTCTGACTGCCAAGTTGTGACAACCTTTTGCAAGTTGTATTTATGATTTATCCAGAATTTTAACTCTTCCTAAAAAACAGAACATTGTCTTACCCAATCAGTGGAAGACAAAATCATAGTTGGAAATAGGATAAAAATGAAAGTTGAGAGTGAGACTGAGAGTGAGAACTTGCTGTGGAACTCGTATAATGCTTAAACCATATTTTTTTTTACCTTACATTAAAATACATTAAAAGAAGATAGTCAAATTCTCCAAAGTTCTTCAATCATTAAATCCAAGAAAAACTTGTAAATAATATTTAAGTAACAAACATAATTGTGGAAATCAATATATGAAATAACTAAAACACAAAAAATTCTTAGAGTTAACTCCTCCATTTTAGAACTACAACACTTTTAAGATATTATATAAAGTACTGGAAATAAATAGATGAATAAATAAACACATAAATAAGTGAAAGAAATGCAATTGAAAAAGTAGAAATTTAGTAGTAATAGATAAAGAACTGGTTAATCAAGCATTGAGAAGTTCAAAAAAGCATATGTCTCTTGATATATGTTTAGTAATTAATAGAACTCTAGTCATCAAATCATCAGATCAAAACATGCCTTTTGTGTAGATGGAATTTGTTTTTGTACTTGCCATAGCGGTTTCACGATCAGATGTAGAGCTTGACTATCTCTTGCAAACTATATGCTTCACATTGCCTTCACTGTTTTGGTCACTACAATTGCAAAGAATAGAATAAATACTCAAATTGTTATGAGAAGATTGTAAAACATCAATAGCACAAATAATACTTCAACAAAATATTACAAATGCCAGATAGTCTTCTTTGCTCATAACTGGTTTAAAAAACAGCAGGGATCTACTTGCGAGATTAAGCAGTTGAAAAAACACATATATCATGGTCGACTTCCTAGAGTGTTGAAACCATGCTTAGCATATACCTTGGTTGAAAGTCATTGATCATTTGATTGAGCTTTGTCATACATACTTTAGAAGTCAAATGACTTGTGCTTCTCCTTCCCATCCCTAAATAGCCAAATGCCACATGTCCATCGAGCAAGAGCTCACACGCGTTGCACCACTTCTCCAAAATAATAAGAGCAAAGGATTCCCTATTCAAAACCTAAAAAAAAAAAGGTGGCACAAAACTGTCATATACAATAACAGGAAGACATTCAATGGTGTTAAGTAACACTGGTACCAAAAACACGTTGAATTATTGAAAAGATAATCAACAATGCAATTGAACTAAACGAAGTGTATTAGGAATTTATACGAAAAGTATGGAACTTTTAGAGGAAAAATGTGATATAATCTCAGCATTTATTGGCTGATGAAAGATCTTTCAACAATAATAATAATAATGGAAATGCATTATAAATAAAGTAAAAAAAGGATTCCAACTCCATGACAACACAAAGCATCAATATAAAGCAATGCATTTTTAAATAAAAGAGGGGAACATGCAGATCCAGATAAAAGAGTTTGATACCTTAATAGAGAAAGGGAGAGGGGATGAAAATGGGCGTTCATACGGAGCATTGAATGCTGAATGTGAAAGGGTTCCACCATAACTACTCCATCGTCGGAGCCTTGTTTTTCACTCACGACATCACCAACCTCAAACCGAGGACTCTTTTCCTTTAAACCAGATAAATAGTGCCTTCTAGGGTAGCGAATGTGGAAGATGATCCTGTAATATTTTGATTAAGGAGGAAGATAGAAAAATAGAGCCACAGTTATTGACATTCACTGATTAAGCACATTTGTATCAGGTTCGGACATATTAATTGCAGGTTCGGAATTATTTTGTTAGTGAGTTTTGATCTCCAATCGACATGTGTACATTTTCTCGGTTCCGTTTTTGAAAATCGCTTGCGAAGCTAGCATTCTTGATTAAGCGCAATCAATTTTGGAAGTTTTTTCGGGGCACAACTGCCGAGGACGAGAATGTCAAGAAGTTCCTGGAATTAGTAGAGAAATCATTTGTTAAAAGTGATGAGGCTGAAATAAGTAGCCATTTGGCCAAACTCACCTCTATGAAGTATAATGGTAAAGGGAACATAAGGGAGTACATTATGGAGATGTCCAACCTTGCATCAAAACTCAAGGCACTAAAGATGCAAATCCCTGATGATGTGCTTGTGCATTTTGTTTTGAACTCTCTCTCTCTCTATGCACAATTTGGACAATTTGTGGTGACATATAACACTCAGAAGGACAAATGGTCCCTCAACGAGCTTATGTCTCACTTTGTACAAGAGGAAGAGAGACTGCGGAGGGGTAGGACTGAAAGTGCTCATTTGGCTTCAACTTCTCAGGACAAGAAGAGGAAGAAAAATAAGGATATTGCAGAAGGTTCTTCTCACAGGAAGAAGCAGAAAAAGCAAGATAAGGGCTCAACTTTTTTTTTCTGCAAGAAGGCAGGACACATGAAGAAGGGTTGTCCTAAGTACGCCGCATGGCGTGCAAAGAAGGGTAAACTTCTCACTTTTGTCTGTTCTGAAGTTAATTTAGTTTCAGTACCTAAGGATATTTGGTGGGTAGATTCTGGTGCTACTACTCACATTAGTATGTCCATACAGGGTTGCCTGTGGAGCCGACCACCGAGTGATGCTGAAAGATTCATCTATGTGGGCGATGGCACTAAAGTTGCAGTAGAGGCTATAGGAACTTTTAGATTATTCTTAAAGACTAGTTTTCATTTGGATTTGATTGAGACATATGTTGCTCCGTCAATTAGGCGGAATTTAATTTCTATTTCTATTTTGAACAAATCTGGTTATTCTTGTTCATTTAGAGATACTAAAGTTAGTCTCTCTTATGGTCCAAATATTATTGGTTACGGGTCTTTAATTGATAGTCTTTTTATGCTTGATGTTAAGCGTTCCTATAGCCAAATATTGCAAATGAGTTCACACGGTACGAAACGAAAATTAAATGAGAATTCCGCCACTTTATGGCATAAGCGCTTAGGCCATATCTTTAAACAGAGAATTCAGAGGCTTGTGTTGGAGGATATTCTTGGATCCTTAGATTTGTCTGACTTTCAAGTATGCATAGAGTGTATTAAGGATAAACAAACAAACAAAAGGAATTTAGGTGCCGAAAGAGCTAAAGACGTCTTAGAACTAATACATACAGATATTTGTGGTCCTTTCCCTACAGATTATTGGAATGGGCAAAGGTACTTTTTACGTTCATAGACGATTACTCGAGGTATGGTTACCTATATTTACTCCATGAGAAGTCTCAATCTCTAGACGTTTTCAAGTCTTTCAAAGCTAAAGTTGAACTTCAACTAGGAAAGAAAATTAAAGCTGTCAAATCAGATCGTGGTGGTGAATACTATGATAGATATGATGGATCAGGTGAGCAACGTCTAGGGCCCTTCGCTCTTTTCCTCAATGAGTGTGGAATCGTTTCGCAATACACAATGACAGGCAAACCCAGCATGAACGGAGTTACAGAACGATAAAACTGGACTCTTAAGGATATGGTGAGGAGTATGATTAGTCATTCTTCATTACCAGAGTCACTTTGGGGAGAAGCATTGAAAACTGCAGTTTATATCCTCAACAGAGTACCAAACAAAGTAGTCGCTAACACCCCTTATGAGCTATGGACTGGGAAAAAGTCCAACATTAGGCATATGCACATTTGGGGGTGTCCAGCCGAAGCAAGGCCTTACAGGCCGCATAAAGGTAAGTTAGACTCTAAGACAATTAGTTGTTATTTTGTTGGATACGCAGAACGCTCTCGCGGGTATAAGTTTTACAACCCCACTACAAGAACATTTTTAGAAATGGGAAATGCAAGTTTTCTTGAGGAGGTTGAGTTTGGAGGGGAAGGAAACATAAGGAGTGTTGCTTTTGATGAGGAAACTATTATTGACAATGGTCAAGTCTTAGTACTGTCATTGTTCAAGCAACAGATCCAGAAATAAATGAGGATGTTATTCCTAACATCGCTCAAGAAGAAGACAACACTGAGTTTCCTCCTCAAGCACCACCAGAAGTTCAAACTCAACAACATCAAGAGGTGCCATTAAGGAGATCCACTAGAGAGAGGAGAAGTGCAATTTCAAATGATTATATTGTATTTATTCAAGAACATGAGAAAGGTATCGGTTTGACTGGGGAAGATCCAATCAACTTTAGTCAGGCTATGAAAAGTTCTAACTTTCTTAAGTGGATTGATGCCATGAAGGATGAGATGAAATCAATGGCTGATAGTGACGTTTGGGATCTTGTCAAGTTGCCTGAAGGTTCGAAACACATTGGTTGCAAATGGATATTTAAAAGCAAGAGGGATTCGATGGGTAACATTGAAAGATATAAGGCACGTCTTGTCGCCAAAGGCTTCACTCAAAAGGAAGGCATTGATTACAAGAGGCTTTCTCTCCAGTTTCTTCGAAAGACTTTCTCAGGATTATTATGCACTGGTCACTCATTTTGACTTAGAGCTGCATCAGATGGATGTAATGACCGCGTTTCTAAATGGCAACATTGATGAAACAATTTATATGGTGCAACCAGAAAACTTTGTTTCAGGCGATCCAAAGTCTATGATATGCAAACTTAAGAAATCCATTTATGGCCTTACACAGGCTTCCCGTCAGTAGTATTACAAATTTCATCAAGTTATTACCTCTTATAGTTTTGAGACTAATACAGTTGATGATTGCGTATACCAAAAGTTCAGTGGGAGTAAATTTATCTTTCTGGTGTTATATGTCGATGATATCCTATTAGCAAGCAACGATATAGGCTTATTGCACGAACCCAAGAGATTTCTCACGAAGAATTTTGAGATGAAAGATATTGGGGATGCCTCCTTTGTCTTAGGAATCCAAATACTTAGATATCGCTCTCGAGGTATCTTGGGATTGTCACAAAGGAGCTATATCGATACAGTTTTTGATAGATTCTTCATGAAAGATAGTGAACCAGGAGATACACCATGGCTAAAGGAGACAAGTTCAGTCTCGCCCCATTACAGATCTTGATAAGGTAGAGATGCAAAAGGTTCCTTATGCTTCGGCTGTGGGAAGTCTTATGTATACTCAAGTTTGTACTCATCCCGACATAGCATTTACAGTGGGATTCCTTGGTAGATATTTGAGTAATACTGGTATGTAGCACTGGACAGCGGTAAAGCGTGTGATGCACTACCTGAAGAGAACGAGAAACTACATGCTTACCTTTCAGAAGTCAGACAACTTAGAGATCATTGGGTATTCTGACTCTTGATTTTGTGGGATGCCCTGATAACAGATGTTCCACATCTGGTTACATCTTCCTTTTGGGTGGAGGAGCTATTTCCTGGAAGTCTACCAAACAGACTTTAGTGGCTCCTTCAACTAGGGCAACGGAGTTTGTGGCCTGCTTTGAGGCATCAAATCATGCGCTGTGGCTACGAAACTTTGTCACAAGCCTACGCGTCATTGGGAGTATCCAGAGGCCATTGAAGATTTATTGTGAAAATAGTGCAGCTATCCTATACTCTAACAATAATATGAGTTCTACAAAGTCGAAGTTCATCGACATCAAGTATCTTGTTATGAAGGAAAGAGTTCAGGAGAAACAGATTTCTATAGAATATATAGGGACGAACTTTATGCTAGCAGACCCACTAACTAAAGGACTGGCACCTAAGGTTTACCATGAGCACGTTGCTCGCATGGATGTTGGTTTTGAGATTGCCTTAGATTAGTGGGAGTCTTTCCTTGTTTCCTTTTATGTTCTATGCTTTTGGTATTGATACAGACTTTATATTATTTTGACTTTGTGCAAAAATAAAGTTGAGTTTATTATTAAAGCTATTTGTATCATATTTTGTGCAAAACAAATTTTGCACTTAAGGAACTTCAGTTTGATCTCACTAAGGATTTAAGTTGGACCAGTTGGAAATAGGCATGACTTAAGATCACATTGCATGAAATTTCCATGTCACTCATCCATATTGATCTATGTCATCGAGTATATTGATGTGATGGTCATCGGGGTATAGTCACAATAAACGTTAGTGACAACAACCGCAGTAGTCTCATTATCGATATATGAGGTAAACTAGATTGTAAAGGAGAAGTCTAAAGATAAATAGCATTCGAAGCCGGCCTAAAGAATTCTGATATAATTATCATGATATGTTGCCCAAGTGGGAATTTGTTGGAATATTTTATTCCAATATCATAAATGTGGGCAAATATCATATTTGATTAAATTTGCTATTTATCAATTCGGAGCCTTAATTGATACGTGCTCAAAATAGGTATAAATCTAATTAGATGTCTGATTGAATAATTAATTAATTAATTAATTAACTGATATGGGCTCAATATGAGTGGATGTCAGTGATGACCCATTAGAGGGATAATGGGATCCCTAATCGACTATCACACTATAAATAGGCTATGGTCCCCAATACACCGGACTAATCGCAATACGCACACACTTGCTCTCCTCTCCCCATCTGAAGAGAGCCTAAGGCATAAGGAGTCCCGGTTGAGGAAGAACCATAAAGCTGACGAGTAGCTGTTGCTTGTTATTACTCACAAAGTCTTTTTTCAGGATCCGTTCTGTGCCCCTTTGCTATGGATCAATATATTTCTTTAATCCTTAATAGATCAACATGTCGTAGATCCTAAGGTTATCAAGATTATAGTTTTGTTCTTGATTATATGAAAACATGCTTAGATGTCTTTTGATTTCCGCACTAAAGTATTCATGATTAAAAACATGTCTTATTGGTAATTATAATTATAAACACATACATGGAATAACGGGATAGTAGAAATAATACAAACACACGCGTAATACTATATAACACTATCTAAACCAAAAATACTATATAATACTAATAGAACTTTAGAATTTAGAAAAATATCAGGGGCCCAGGCTATTGATTAGCTACTCCTACGTCCGTCCCTGATCGGTTCTATAATGAGATGCTGATAACGGAGGTGCAGGGGAATGGGGTGGAAGTGGGTGCAGAGGAGTTGGGGGGTCAATGGTTATGGAGAGAGGAAGAAAGTTGTGGGTAGTGATAAAATAGAGAAGGTTGTGAGGAGGATAATTGACGGTGGAGATGAAGCTGAGGAGATTAGATGGCGTGCGCATCAGTTTGCTGTCAAGGCTAGGGAAGTTGTTAGAGGTGGTGGCTCATCCCACCGTAATTTAACGGCACTGATTCGAGATCTTAAACTTCTGAGAGAGAGTCGTTAAAGCAACTAATTGACTTTGATCCTTGGCAGCTTTTAGACATCAGAAATAAATGGGATTGAGATTCACTGGAGTCAGTGATGTCTATCTCTCTCAGACTCTATTTTTTTCCCATTTTTTTTAAACAAAACAAATGAAGGGTTGTCACAAAAAAAACTTAAAGGGTGAGGATTGTAGCAAAAACACATCAAATGGCTTAAATAGTTGTGAACGCAGGGACTGCAGTGAAACGTGGTCCAAATAATTGTCAACAACAAAAATTTTTGGTTAACTATATTTCTGTGTTTTATCATCATCGCAATATCAATTATTGGATCCATGCACGTACAACATATATCAGAATACTTAGCAATTAGTACATCAGGGTATGGAGACACCGGCAACCCCTTCTTATACGCAGAACTCAATAACTTGTTGGCGGCAAAAGATGAAACGATAGGAGCAAGTTCATGGTGAGTATATATGAGCCAATTTCTCTTGTGATTTCCTATTCTAATTTTAGCAAACAGAAATCTTTGACCCAAAAAATAAAAAAAATAGAAATTCAATTGTGCGAAATTGTGTTGGATCTTTTGCTAGTTATTGCAATATTTAGTTTAAAGTAACTGACAAAGGGTCCAAGTGACGCTTGTCAGATTTTATTTGAACTAGTTCTTTTTTTGTCAAGGTTTGGACAAGTTCTGGCAGCTTATTTTGGAGCACTTCAAGGTTTAGTTGAGTTTTTCAAGCCCGAGTACACAAGGGAGCGTACATGTGCCCATATCCAAATGTGCAGATAATCTGAACATCATGTTAAAACACAAACATATGATCGATCGTTTGCTTTAAAACGCGCCCATGACGCATCAACACAATCTAAACGGTCATAATTTCCACTCCATCAACTTGTTGGGACAAATGACATCTCTGATGGTCATATGACATAGGCTATAAAAGGAGCGAGATAGGCATCAAAACACAAATATTGGGTTAATTTTTGCTGTGCATCCAAGAATTGTTGTGTGGGCAAAACCTCAAGTTATTATTCATCATATTTGAGTCTAGTCTAGAGTATTTTCTTTTCAAAACTTCGCTGCCTACATTTAGCCAAAGATAGTAAGAGCATACGCACTCAGCACTCTTGTGTGGTTATTTCAAATTCTTTGGACTATTGCTTTAATTTTGGCTGGGGAAACATGGAAATATTATTGACTTTTTTCTTGCAACAGAAAACAATGCGAGTTAACCATATTTGAAGCCTCGGAAGACTTAATCCTTACATTGTATGCAGAAAATGGAAATTTCCAACACCAAAATTGACCAGTTGAGACCGCAACAAATGGCATGCTTCAAATTAAGCTCACGCCATTTTGCATAGCATCAAATAATTATGGACTTGTATGCCCCATAGCAAAATCAGATATCAACAACATTATACAGTTATCAGCCACATCGCACTGAAGTATTCAACAAGTCATTGTGTGTTCTTACTCACATTTTACATGGCACCAATAACAATATCAAAATTCTCTGCATACAATGCCAGGATGATAACCTATATATCATATATCATATATAGCATTTAATTCAAAGATAAAAGAACAATCCCATATGAGATTCTTATATCACACTTAAATACAATTGTAAAGCTACAAATTTTTCATGTCACCAAAGTACTGTCAGCTGTAAAGGAATAGTAGAGAAGCATTGTGCATCTCCATATGCTAGGTATCACAAAGATGCAACAATGTAGTTACAATTATTTTAGCCAACCTCAATTCACCCAGGATGACTAATTGTTTGCCTCCCTCAGCACCCTCAAGATGGAAAGGAACAGATTTAGGATGTCAAGATAAAGAGTGACAGAGGCCCCAATGTACTCATCATAAGTGAAGCGCTTGATCAGATTGTCAGTGTCATAGACTATATAAGCAGAGAAAATCATAGCACCAATTCCACCATAGATAGCATGTGCTGTTGGCCCAAGAGGGAAGAACATCTGCACAAAAGGACAGCAATTCTTGAGCAAGCGAAAAGCTGCAAGCATTCATTATGTACATATATACATATGTGCGTGTCCCCCCCCCCCCAACACACACACACACACACACACACAACAATGAAGAACACACACATACAACAATGAAGGACACACACATACAACAATGAAAGCCTTTTCTCAGTAGGTGATGTAACCACGTGAATCAATTGATTTAATAATGTCTTATCATGAATCATATCCAATTACATACTATTTAAATCAAAATCTCTCTTAATGGATTGGTCTGCAATTTTTCTTAGTTTCCCTCTAGTTTTAAATATTGAATCATCTTCCATCTCATCTATCTTCCTTATAAGTGTTTTTATAAATCTTCTCCTTCCCAAACCACCTACACTAAGACCACCATATTTTCTACAATGGGAGCCATCTCCATTTTTTCTCTAATGATCTCATTCTTAATCCTATTTTATTCTACACTAAGAAATATAGAAGAACTGTTGGAAAGGCATTTCAAAAAAAAGGAGTCGAAGATTTCAGATCAGGAAGAGGAGCCGATAGCAGAATCGAAGCTGTTGACAGCAAAGGCTTCGTTTGATTTTCAACAACAAGGAACTGACAAGGAAAACCAAAATCCAATTGAGGCAGCAGAAAGAGAGGAGCAAGAGAACAAAGGCCAAAATCTGCAAGAGGTGGCCAAGGGTGATGAGAAGCCGAAGGTTGGTGATACAGGGACCGATTCTGGATCTCTGCAGATCTCAATCACCGGAGCCATCAATACAGAAGTTTCAGGCGACAACCACGGTGACTCCAGTCACGGATTTTGGAACATCTAGATCTAAGGACTCCAAGGTGTCGATAGTTGGGTCCGAGTGGATCCTTGATGCGGGAATTGAGAAGAGGAAAACAGATAGCGAAGAAGTGGATGTGGAGTCGAATCCAGCGGCTGTGGTCGATACACCACCGCCGTCGCCGGAACCGCCGGACTTGGGTTTAGCTGCGAAGGTCCTTCCCGAGCCCGAACCGCCATATCTGGACGTGGTTGGGTCGATGAACAAACCGCCGCTGTCAGATACGTCGGAGTTGCCACCACCCATCACCATCGGTGCGGCCGGCGTCGCTATAAGCAAACGGGGTGGGCTGAGTTCGTGGTTGTTCCTTTGCGTGAAGGGTGCGGCTGCGTGGTTTCGAAAGGAAGATCGAAGGAAGGAGAGAGAGGTAGGAGAGGAATTGGAAGCAGGGTCAGTACAGGGATGCCAAGGAATGGGTCAATGTTCTATCCTAATGGGCCTAGCCCAATTTTCTGTTATTAATTCCTATCTTGAGAATGATAAAGAGGGGGCAAGATCGCACCTAAAAGCACATGGGCTTGAACTGAAAACTGAATACTGGGCCCAAGCTACTAGTGACGGGAAGAAGAAGGAAGGGAGGGCAAGGATGGAAATGATGAAATTGGGTCACTTGCTTGACCTAATGGGCCTGACCCATATCTTTACTAATTGGGCTCATGAAGGAATAGAATTAGAGGTCAACCACACCCACTTTTTACTTGATCTATTGTGCCAAACCCAAATAAATAAAAAGAAGAAACAACAACGTTATTGGCATTTTGTCAGGCAAAATGAAATTCAGAATTTAATGGGTCAAGCCCAACTTCATAAAAATCAGATGTGGGCCTTTCAGGAAGCTGAAATTGGGTTGGTCAAAGGAGAAATTAGGACCATATGGCCTAAGATAAGGGGAACGGCTGCTGTAGCAGTCATACTCTGTTTTCTGGGTAAAAATAGCACCCATAACAGAGCATTTGATCAAAGAGGAAGCTCTTCTGTTTCTTGCATAGTTTGGTCATCATGCTTCATGCTATGGGACCCTGGTGGGAGTGTTCTGGTTATGAAGTTTAAAGGGGTGCTTAATTGGGTTTTGGCTGCTGGTATTAAAGTTGTAGTCAGACTCTGTTTTTGGGCCAAAAACACCACCCAAAACAGAGCATATGATCCAGGAGGAAGTGACCATGTTTTACGCACAGTTCAATCATTCTGCTTGAAGTTATGGGATCCCGGTGGAATTTATTTTCTTTGCAGTGCATTTCGTTCACCTTGGGGACAAGGTGAATCTTTTGGGGGGAGTATTGATGGGCCACTAAGTTGTATCGTGTATTAATGGGCCACTAAGTGGTATCATGTAGGAAAGATGAAACGGTGGGTGCAAGTTGTAACTGAAATAGACAGGTGGCACTTGGGGAAATGAGGAGAGGTGGTTATAAAGGGAGTGAAAGGGGAAACGTGGGGGAGAGGGAATTACTTTGGAAAGGATCTGGGCAAGCATTGTGCTTGAGGGAGGAGTTCATCTACTATTTTCTTCTAACAGTCTATGCATATTTTCTGTTCTTTTACACTTGTTTACATTTCTGTCTTCTGACTGTAAGGAGCAGAGCTCCATATTTTCTATTTCCCGTATCAATATATTTTGGTTCCTATCAAATCATCTTCCATCTCATCTATCTTCCTTATAAGTGTTTTTTATAAATCTTCTCCACACATTCCCAAACCACCTACACAAAGACCACCATATTTTCTACAATGGGAGCCATCTCCATTTTTTCTCTAATGATCTCATTCTTAATCCTATTTTATTCTTTATCTTGTATGACCACTTATCCATCGTAACCAGGGTTTTTAAAAAAGAGGTCCGCGACATCAAGGTTTATTTTTTTTATTTTTTTTTATGTTTCCTAGACCACAATGCCACCGCACTTGAGGCGGCTGATGTCGTATTTGACCACAATTCTCCGCGATCGCAATGCGACCACATCCATGATTGCGACTGCGATTTAAAAACTTGAGGGTAACATTGTGATTGCGCATAAATATATACACACACAACCTCCCAGTCATATTGAAATTTAGAAAACTAGAGACAAGTAATCACTAGTTATCATAATAATGATGAAGCAAATAAGAGCGGAAATGTAACCTGCATCATGCCGGTGAGCACGAGAGTAAAGAGGCAGGTGAACAAGAGTGGGCCGAGGTAGCTAAAGTCCTTGCCCTTCTTAGAAGCCCAGAAGGCATAGGCAGTGAGAGAGGAAACCACCGCAGAGGTCAAAATCAATGCTTCAAGAACAATTTTTCCTGCAAGACATAATATAATACATTAATATTCAAATCCATTAGAATAGAATTCACCGTTTTTGATGTGGCATGAGATTCAAGGAGGAGAATGACACCGACCGTCGGTGTTAGCACAAGTGACTCCAACGGTGAAGCTAATGGACAAGGTGAAAAGTCCAAGCAAGATGTAATTATGAGGATGCTTTTGCTGGTACCTCAGTAAAGGGATCAAAACTGCAACACAAGATATTAATTTCAGATCAAATCGGCGACAAATAAGATAATAAAAACATCGCAATTGAACCAGAATTAACAACACAACCGCATTGGCATAAAAAAAAAATTGAAAAATAAACAAAATTGCAGATCGGGGAAATTTTATGCAGATGCATGCAATTGAAGAGGAGATTATTGAGAATAAAAGGGAAAGGAACAGAAGAAGCTTACAGATGAAGGGGAGGAAGATAAGGAATAAAAGAAGGACGGAATTGCCCCTGAGGAGGAGATTGATGGGAGGGTAGAAAACGGTTATGACGGAGACGATGGTGGTGAGGAGGATCTGAGCGGAGAGGATTCCGTAGACCTTGCGGACGAAACCCCAACGGAGTTGATTCTCTCCGACGCTAAGACCTGGGTAGAGGGTTTCCCCTGATTCGATGTCGAATTCATCGCCCTTCACGCTCGTGTAACCCCTCTGCTGCTGTTGTTGCTGCTCAAACATCATCTTCTCTCTCTCTGATCAGATCACAATATGTGTCGATCGGAACAACCTCCTCCTCCTTCTGTTTTTTTTGTTATCCAAAAAAAATCACCCCCTTGTATATATACCGACAAAAAAAATTACTGAATGCGCGTTCGCTGAATTCACAGGGCGTTCACTTGTCAGCGGTGACAGGCACCTTCCAAGACTTGACGTAAGCATAAAGGCTTTGCTGAAATAATATTATAAATAAAAAATTACCAAAATAATGTAGAAAACATTAAAACAAAAATAAAATTTTAGTGCTTTATTATTCTTTTGACATTGGTCTGGTCAAAAATCCGACTTTTCATTTTTTTTTTCCATTTCTTTCTTAATTTTTCGCTGAATTGTCCAATTCAGTTCTAGAAATCAGATAAATTGATATCTCCGAAATTAACAAAATTTTAAAATAATTGAAATTTTTTTAATCTTAATATGCAGTATTTTTTATTTTAGAAATTATTTTAAAAATTTTTATTTCTTTTGACGGATTTTGATACGTATTATTTCAATGATCAAATTAATGATTTAGGGCATGTTTATTTAATGTTAAAAAAAGTGATTCTCATGTAAAATAATTTAGAGATTATTTTTTAATTTTTTTTAAGTAAAACAGAAGCTAATTTGTATTTGTTTATAACAATAAAAATCACTTTTTTAATATTCTCTATCTTTTCACACACATTAAAATCAGATTATTTCCCAGAAGCTACTTTAAATAGTTTTTTATTATAATTAAATTTTAAATTATTTTTAGATTCTGATTATTTTCAAAAGTTGAAACAAAAAGATAAAAAAATTAATTTTTTTTGTAAAATAATCTAAAACAAACGGACACTAATTAGACAATTTAAGGCAAAAAAAGTCTAATGCTATAATAGTGGATTGTAGAAAGAAAGAAGTGGCACTTACGGCACAAATTGGAAAGCCTTTATTTATTTGCTGTAATTGGAAGCATTTATAAAGGAATTTAATTTATATGCACTGTCAGTGTAAAAATATTTTATAAATGTATCTAATGATGTGTTGTCACATCATTTAATGAGTATGACAAGTCATATATTTTTAAACTCATTAAATAATGTGACATCACTCTATTGATTGCATGTGTAAAAAGCATACAAATTAAACTCTTTATAAAACCTCTATATTCTTGGATTTCTGCCGTGGAAACCAACAAATTTCTTAGCCATATCCGTCCTCTTCCTTCCTTAAGAATTGGAAATCATTTGTACCCAAAAAAAAAAAAGAATTGGAAATTATTGTACCCGAAAAAAAAAGGAATTGGAAATTATTATGCCACAAAACAAAATAAAAAACATTAAAAAAGTCATTATTCTTTTCTTCTTTTTTTTTACAGCAATAAACTGAAATATTTTCACTAATAACAAACTTTGCTATACAAGGAGGAACAAGATGAAACAACGTGGCCCCTAAAAAGCATGATAACTTGAGGGATCTCATCTTCCTGAGTAAAAGGCATCCTTTGGAGTGCTTATGCTTCCTACTCAGAGTCAGGATGTCCCTACGTCCTTTGTATACCATGAAAACCCTGTTAGTTGTATATATTCTTGTCGGGACCTGAGTGAAAACATGAGAAGTTACCCCAATGTAAGTCACGCTGAGGCTGCAACTTATTTTCACAATTGCTTTTGGTTTTAATAGCATTGAGGTTCATAAGCTATTATCTATTTAAAAAAAGTAACTATACTAAGTTCATTTATCCACATTGTTTCATCTAGCATAATCTCCTCCATTTATATAGAAATATAAAATATTCTTTTTCACTGATTTTCATGCACTCGTGCTCCCATCTGCTAGTTATAGTGAAAAGACTACTCAATCATGCCAAAAAAAAAAATGACAAGCAAAATTGGTCGATGCAAAGATGTTTGAAGTACACATTTTCCCGTGTCTATCTATATTCTTAAAAAAATTGTACACTCTATAAGATAGACCACAAAGAGTTTCTCCTTTTAGGCATTGTCTTCCTAATAAACATACAATGCATACAAGTAGGAGCTGCTTCCAAAATACTAGACAGCATGAAGGTTTTGCACCAAGATAGAACCAAAACTGAGATGCAAGGCTGTCCCCTGCTTGAAATTGCAGCTGATACTTAAGCTCTCTTATTGCCACACAGAGGTGTATAATTCATTGGTTGAATCACTGTAAAGACTTCCTGTCAAATAGCATGCTCCCTCCATGTCCATGCCTCCTTTGCACTTGGTAAAAGAATTTAATGCAGATAACAAGTGCCATTTACTATGTCTGATTTGTAATTCGAGGACAATATTATGGTACATACCACAAACGTCCCTCTCTCTACAGAACAGCTTGCTACAATAAGCAAGTTAATGAAAATGCAGAGCTCTATGTCGAAGGGGGTCTTCGAAAATTACTACTGAGCATGCTATTTGACAGTAGTAATTTGAAAACTTAAACAGCTATAAAAGGAAGTTTACTGAGAATTTTGTTGCCCAGAGCCGGGGAAAAACGAACATACAAAAACAGGACAGTGTCCAGCAAACAGAGATTACCACATTAAGGGGAAAAAAAAAATACTTGTCCAATCAAGTTTTAAGAGTGAGAAACAGATAGAGAAGTTACTATATAGTTTCAAAGAACTCAAACTTCTATATTGGTGCTCTCCATGAATCGAAACATCCAATCTGTTAATTCATAGACTGTCGCCCCTGTAATGTAACACCCAAGCAGAAATCATATAGGAATCTAGAAAACTAGACACTCACAAGAAATAGACTCAAACGTGATGAAATCATATCTTGAGCAGAGATCACCAAATTAAGACTCCTAGCAACAGCGGGAAAATAAGACACAGCCAGCTTTACACGATGCTTCACGCTTGGAGCAAATTTCTAATCTATTGTTAGTGCTCAATATGTAACGAAACAATTTAGGCTTCCTTCTATGCCAGATGGGAGTTCTTACGCCACTATAACGAAGAGGATATCCAAATAAGGAGACAAGATTCTTAATAAATCACAAATTAGCAAAAATAACACGAGTATAGAAAAGCTCTCCCCTGCTACAGACACGGATCATCAGAACAGAAAGCACCCAACCAAGCGGTACAACATTCCTCGTCTTTAGATGGGGGAAAATACTCCAAAATCTTGCATATACTGAAAGCTCCTTAATAATCAAGATCCTACCAGATACAACACGACGATGCCAGATCATGCCATCAAAAGACAATCATTCCAGAACAAATACGCAAGAAAAAAGAAACATGACCGGTTTTAATCCCAAAGTTGAACGAGCCAGTGATATTCTCTGCCGCAGCTTCACAGCCCACCATACATTCAGTCTCCCCTGTAACACCCAAAGAGAAATTACAAAGTGACGAAAACCTAGGTGCTCAGAAAAGACAAATAGAAATCCCCAAATTAAAGGCTAGTAACAGTGGTAAATATGACAGAAGAACAAGACGGTTAATGTTCGAAACAAATTTCCAAACGGTTGCGTATTCTGGTGCTTGAATAGAAACAATTAGGTCTCCAATTCCCCCTATAGTGACAAAAAGATATCCATTTCAGAGAGGAGATTCTTATTAAAAAAAAAAAAAAATTAACAACAAAGCAGTAAAGGACAACTACTCCAAAACAAATACATTCAAGAAGAATAAAAAATGACCGGCTTTATCATGAGGCTGAATGGAAAGTCCATAAGATCTCTGCCACACCTTCTGTCTCCCCTGTAACACCCAAGCAGAAATCACTGAGGAATACAGAAAACTATACACTAAAAAAAGACAGACACTGAAACGAAAAGAATTCATATCCTGAGCAGAGATCACCAAATTAAAGCCTCCTAGAAACAATCGGAAAATATGCGCAACAAGCTTTACAAACTTCTATTCTGGTGCTCAACATGAATATTGAAACATCCAATCTGTATATTCATAGACTGTCGCCCTTGTAATGTAACAACACCCAAGCAGAAATCATAGAGGAATCTAGAAAACTAAACGCTTAGAAAAGACAAATACTGAAACGTAATGAAATCTTCATTCCAAAATTCCTCATCTTGAGAAGGGCATGAAGACATTCTCTAGAATAGTCGGGCTCCTGATTTATTAAAAAAAAAAAAAAAAAAAACCAACTCCAAAGGACAACTAGTCCAAAACAAATATATTCATATTGAAAAAAAAAAATTACCGGCTTTATCATGAGGCTGAATGGAAAGTCCATGAGATCTCAGCCACACCTTCCGTCTCCCCTGTAACACCCAAGCAGAAATCACTGAGGAATACAGAAAACTAAAAGCAAAAAGAAACTGAAACACGAATTCATATCCTTTTCAGAAATCACTTAACAAACAAATACAGATTTAGTATCTGTGGTTCCAATAGACTTACTTAGAATGCAAAGAAATTTTCCAACAAAAGTTTTCTAACAAGTAACAACTAACAAGCTGTAAAACTGAAATTCCACAAGCATGACTTTTGAGTGCTGTAGTAAGAACCTGAAAATTGCATACTATGAGTGAGTTGAAGAAGAGTTTGAAGGAGAGTGTGTTGGCAGGCCAAAAAAAAAAAAAAAAAAAAATCCCCTGCACAGCCATTGAATCCACATTCAGTTTTTGTGTTTGAAATGGAAACATGACACATCAGTAAGAACCTTGGGGGAAAAATACTTAATGGACAAGTTATGCAAGCTAGAGATATATGGTGAAGGCACACAAAATCCTCAGGTGAAGGAACTTTTCCCACCCAAACTTAGAAGATAGGGTCAAAATTAATAACAAAAAAAAAAAAAAACCGATTTCGTTGATAAATTATGAATCAGTAAGAAAATTGAATCTAAACTCGAGTAAAATCAGAAATCAATAAGGCTCGGTTTGGTATAAGACCAAGAAGCTAGCTTATAGCTTATTGGACTAGCTTATAAGTTTGTTTAGTCGAAGAAAAAGTGTTTGGTAATTAACTTATCACACTAGCTTATAGCCTTTTTTGAGATGCTACTTGAAGTAGCATCTGAGCTTATAGCTTATAATTTTTTATCTTCTCTTCCATTTTTATCCCCATTATTTTATTCTTTGTCTTTTTTTAATTTAAAATAAAGATAAACTCTTATCCTTTTATGTCATTTTATATTTATCAGTTAGTTAAACAGCTAATTTTACCAAACAATTCAATTTTAATTAATTAGCTTTTCAGCTATAAGCTATCCGCTATCAACTATAAGCTAGCTTATAGTTTAGTTTTACCAATCCGGGCTTAAGACAACTATGGATGACAAACAAGGAACAAAACAAGAAGAAGAAAAGATCACCAACCTGGTACATCGATGACAGCAAAGATGCAACCACTGACGGTGAATCACAACACAAATAATGGTCACACAGACGACAGCATGAGCATCAAAAGTCGCTGAGAGCAACCGTCATCTCTCTACTAGGGTTCTTGGATTGCTATAGGTGAAATGGGATATAAGTTGTAACTTTGAAATTTTAGTCGGGTTATTTTTCTCCAAACAAATATTGAAATCAGCTTCCCAAAAAATTGAAATTCCAAAAACACTGGGAAATTGCTCCAAAATAGCTCTGAGAGCTTCTCTAAAAGCCATAAGCTGCTAAAAGAAGTTTATCCAAACACCATTTTAAATAATAAAAGTGCTTAACCTAAAGGAGAAGCTCTAAATGGACTATTTGTCAAGCAGTGAAAAGGACATGAAAAAAAAACCTTCACAAAAGCTCATAGAAAATAGGATATTAGGAATACATAATATTTTCTGGTATCTGAGTTTAACAAATATTCATAAAGCTTTCAAATATCTTCATCAGGCTATCTCTCAGACCATGGAGAAAAAGTTGGAGCATAAATAATGGAGTCTTACACCCTGTCAAATTCAATTAAACTGAAAAACCGTGATGACTTCGATACAAGTAAATGCATGGTTTGTTCAGAGGTTAAAAGCCACTCATTCTTATATTCACAACATCAGTTCTCTGAAGTTCTGCAGTCAAACTTTGCGCATGTCAAGTCACACTCAACTCAAAGTTGAGTTTATCAATGTAGGAATACTTAGTTTAATTTGCTATACACCAGTATCATTGGAGGCACATTTAACAATTTCACAATGCAAAATTGCTGCAAAAAGAAGGGCACAATTTCTATACTTAAGAAGGCAGCTTCCAATGCTCTTTGTGAGAGAGTGGAAATTTCATTGAAATTAATTTGCTTGCCTACAAAGTTTAATACAAGGCAAATAACTTCTTTAGATAAAATAAAAAAAAGAAAAAAAAGGCCGAACATCAAGATGATTATACCTTCACGTTTTCCAAAATTTTTTCATTTTATTGGTCATAGTACATGGAAGATACAAACAAAAAAAAATCAGTTATATCAATTTCTTTGTAAGATCTTCTCCAAACACAAGTTAGGAAAATGGAAATTCTCTTTGCTAAATTTACTCACCAAAGAATGGATTGTGCTTTCTTTAAGTCCATATCCTACTCTAAACATTAAATCTAAAACAATTAAAATATCATCTAACCTATCTTCTTGTGATAGACCGTTAATCAAGTACTCAAAAGTATGCTCCTCGGGTTTCAGCTTCCAACTGAGCATGTTTAGCAACCATTCCATCCCTTGTGCAGAATTTCCTTCGTTACATAACCCAGTTATAATATAATCATATGTACTGGCCATTGGTTCCAAATGCCTATCATGCATATCTTTCAACAACCTTATTGAACCCTCGGTTTCTCCAACTTCACAAAGTCTTTTAATGAGAGGAGTAAACGAAGAAACCGAAGGCTCTAAACCCTGTGCGAGAAGTTCGTTTAATAGTTTTGTAGCCATAACTAGCTCACCTTTCTCGCAAAGGACTTTGATTAGAGAGTTGTAAGTGATCAAATCACGAGCAACACCCTTTTGAGACATTTCTTGAAACCAGCTCAGAGCTTCATCAGTCCTTCCATGCAAACAAAGACCCGAAATCATTGTGCTGTAGCTAACTGCGTTTTCTGCATAACCTCTACCACACATATCCTCATAGAGCTTCCTTGCCTCAACAAGATCACCAATCTTACAATAACCATATATCATTACATTATAGGTGTACTCATTTGGCATAAGTCCTTTGTGAGTCATCTCAAACCACAGCTTCCTGGCCTCGCCAAGCCATCCCATATCACAAAGACCTTTGATCACTGTTGTGTACATAACCCTGTCTGGGAAATACCCTCTGTCCTTGAGATCATTAAAAACCCTGAAACCCTCCAAGTTCTTCCTCTTGAGGAGTCCATTTATGATTTCCTGATAAGTATAGATACCCGGATTACATTTCGTGGCAATCATAATATGAAGGATCTCAGAAACTCTAGTATATTGTCTCTCCTTACAGAACCCCTTTATTAGTGAGTTAAAAACAGTACTATCAGGACACAGGCCATTTTCCAGAACCTGTCTAAGAAGTTCATACCCTTTGAAAACTTGGTTTTCTACACAGAACGCCTTTATAAGATATCCAACAGTTTCAACATCAATGTTAGCCACAACACCATTTTCTATCATCTGTTCATACAATTTCCAAACCAGATCAGTTCTCCCAACTTTCAAACAACCCAAAAGTGAAGCATTCCAAGTTGCCACAGATGGGCAAAATCCAACCTTCTTCAATGATACAAACACATCAAGTGCATCCTCAACCATTCCACCATTGCTGAGACACCGAATGTAACACTCCAAAGAAGCAGGTTCAGGAGTGAAACCGGGGTAATCAAGCAAGGATTTCGCAGCTTTGCAGGCCCCAGAATCCACTAGCGCATCAAAGAGCGCATTGCAGGAAGATTGATCCGGTGAGAAACCACAATGAGAGCAAAGCCAGTGAAAGAAACGAAGGGAGAGGAATGCATTGTTCTGGCGTTTCAGATAAAGGAGGAAGAAAGTGGGGTCAGAGAAATTGAAAGATGGGTATTGGGAAAGAAGGGTGTTCTCCCAACGGGGTTTTGTTCGAGTGATTCTGCAAATTTCTTTGACAATATGGGTAAAGTTGCGGTCTTTAGCATCTGGGTTTTGTGTGGGACACGGATAATCTCCCTGTTTGGTCTCTGTGATGAGGTTTCGGAAATGGGTACTCGCAGTGCAGTTTCGGTGAGCATGAGGAGAGCTTTGGCGGAGGAAGGTTACCAAAGAATATGAAGGAGTTCCTCTGCCCATTGTCATGGTTATGGGATTTGTATATGGTGCTCAAAACAATGACTATTAGAAGAAGAAACAAAAATCAAAGGGAACTTACGAAACTGAGACTTCTTCTTGCTCTTTGCTGCCTGGCGTAACAGCTCTTCTATTGGCCACTTGGAAATCGGATTGAAAGAAGAGCTCAGGACGGCCAACGGAGGATTTCGCACTCCCCCGGATTCCTCTTACAACGATCGATATGCGGAGATCAAATGAAAATGAATGGAGCTGAATGGTAGTATTCTAGGTATCTCACAACTAAGAATCAGCTCAGTATTGCAACTCAACTGATTACAGATAAACAAAGGTGGAAAAATAGCATAGATAAGTTAGGTCTTTGAGGAATGGATGGAGAAGATAGAAATTATGTCATACAACGCACGCACACCTTTCCTCAGTAATCTCCGCTATTTGACCTCACGTTCATTTCACATGGTCCTTCTTCTGAATTTGTTATCTAATCCTCTCACTTCGTACTTTTGAGATTTTTGGACTTCTTAAAGCTTGGGAGTCGGGGTTAGGGCTGTGCAAAAAATGTGGCTAACCAGCCCAAAGTTAGTAACTGAACCACACCACAACAAAAAGCCCATAACCATTTATATGGTTTATAACCCAACCCATTTTTTGAAATTAAATCGGTGGCCCAAAACCCAAATTCCTAACCGGTTAGTAAAGATTAAACCTGAGGTGTCTGACTCACAATCGTTAAAATTGGAATGCCTCGGCGCGTAGCCCATCATGGAGTAGAAATCGGAGTTCCAGGAAGAGCTTAAACTGTAAATCTCTGGGCCAGTGAGGTTGGAAGGTCGTGGAGCCATCATGAAGGATCTCCAGGAGGCGTTTGATTTTCTGACGGTGACATGGAGCTTGCCGTCATCGCCGACCTCCGCGTCGGTCTTGAGAAAATCCCTTTCGTTAAGGGAAACAACATCGGAATCAACCTTGAAGGAGATAATAGAAGCAGCGGTTTCAGGGAACTGCTCCATGATGAGAAGCTTGGTGCCGCGGTACTCGAAGAGGAATAAAAGGAGGGTGTACCAGATGATGCACTAGAGAACCACCACTTGGACCATGAGTGTGCCGGAATATTCACCGTACATGGCGATGAGGAGTGGGATTCCCATGACAAGGGTGTTAGGCAATGTGGAAAGAGAGAAGATTGTGATCATCCACTCCAAGCTTCTGTTGGCAGTGAAGTTCGTTCATATTGTGAGGGCGAATAGCATGATGATTTTTTGGAGTGTGTCGGCGGCGATGAACCTGAAGTTCATGATGACTTATTTGGGTTTTTTTTTCCAGTAATTAAATATTAATTTTTAAATATATATTCATAATTACATTTTTATAAAAATAATTTTAGTAATTTTTTAAAATAAAATGCATCCTGTAAAAGTGCATCCTGTAAAAGAAATTTAAAAAAATATAAATTGTCAAAAAAAAATGTTTAAAAATATAAAAATAGAATTTGTCTAAAAAATAAATTAAAAATAGAAAAGTAGTGTTTTCAAACAAAAATCAGTTTACTAAAACAACAAGGACAAATCTGGTTCGTAAGTTAAAACCGGTTTACCATTAAACCAGTTTTTAAAACCGGTTTACAATTAAACCCGGTTTTTAAACCGGTTTATGTCATGAGCCACATGTATGTTACCAAGTGACTTCAAACACAAGAGGGGGGTGAATTGTGATAGCGGTGCTTATATAAAAAATTACAGATAAATTACTGAATTAAAAGAAACTTGAAAGAAATAAATTGCGAAAAGATAAATAACTTGAAGAATAAATTTCAGGAATTAAATTGCAATAAATAAATGACAGAAAATAAATGACCGAAAAATAAATAAAAAAAAATTAAATAAAGTGCTTGAATGATAAAGAGACAGAGAGCAAAGAAGAGCACGCAGCAGATTATACAGGTTCGGCCACCAAACACCCCTGTGGCCTACGTCCTGTCCCCAAGGCAAAGCAACATGGGATTTTCACTAAATCACCCGACTTTTAAATCGAGTTCACTAGAAACCTTTACAACTCTATACTGAGCAATACGTTCAAGAGATATCACCTCTCTATGAACACGTTGGGATTCCTCCCCAAACAGACATGTTTTTTTACAAATAAAATGAGCTGAGAAAGATACACTCAATAGTGCAGATATAACAAATTGAAGCTCAAATAATAGAACTTAAATTATGTAGAATAAAAAGCTCTCAAGAAATTGTGCTCAAAATAAGTGTGAGTGATGGAGAATATTTGTGAGTTTTGGCACAAAGAATAAGTGAGTGTGTTTGGAATGCACAAATACTGTCCTATATATAGGCAAAAACGAAAGAGCCGCTTGGAAAGACGCGGAGAGAATTGGCATAAAAAGCGCGTTTGTGAGATAAACATTTCTTTGTCGATTGGTCATAAGATGACAGCTGCAATTTGTTGAAAACATGATACACGGATGACATTTAAAAAGGGTGTAATCGATTATAAAGTGATCAAAAGACACGGAGACGGAAATGATTCTCGGACACACTTGGTGTCCGACATCGTATTTCCATACGACCTCTCCCCAGCTCGGCATACGACCTCTCCCCAGCTCGGCATGCGACCTCTCCACACACCTCTCCACAGCTCGGCATACGACCTCTCCACACAGCTCGGCATGCGACCTCTCCACACAGCTCGGCATGCGACCTCTCCACACAGCTCGGCATACGATCTCTCCACCACGGCTACGCCCGCAGCGATGCGAGATTTGCATGTCAAGATATCACTGCTCGACACGGAGAAGAGGAGCACGTCATAAACGATTATGAATATCCTTATAATCGTTTAAGGGTATTCTGTTTCTTGCAACAAGCCAAAGAAAACTTGAAACATTTTTCAAAAAAATATTTTGAGCACAACTTAAGAATTTTTCGAAATACTTTGTGCCTAACAATAATTTAGGAAAAATTATCATAAAATCAGTTTTAGAATAAAAATCATTTTGTGAGTGTGTGATTTAATTAGTTGAGAGCATTTTATTACTACTTACAAATAGTCCTAAAAATAAAATAAATACTTAAAAAAAACTTTGATCCTTGGTAGGCGTCTTGGTGTAATTTTCCGCTTTTTGCACATGACTATTCGTGGAACTCCTTTTGTCAATCATCAAAACAAATCCTGTCGAGGCATGAAATCACAGACTCCCCTTTTTGATGATGACAAACATCTCAAAGAGGGAAGTTAGTAAAGTACATTGATAATTCGACAATGATGTATACGCATAATTATTTCAAAAGGAGATATCGAATTTAGGTGCATTTTGGCATTTTGGTGAAGAACTCCCCTCACAATATGCATGAAATAAACCACTCCCCTGAATCATATAACTCTCCCCCTTTTGGCAACATCAAAAAGCGGGAAGGGCATGTGATAATACAACGAGGTTTCACACTACAGAGCATCAAAGTACTAAGTCATATGTATATGCATTAAAGTTGCACATCCCAAAGATTGAACAAAAAATTATCACATATGTCAAAGTACTAAATCGGATAAGCATATGCCAAGGATGCTATGGTAAGTGATATATGTAGTGCGGCATTGGGTCAAATTATAGAATCTAAACGAAACCACAGATTCATGACAAAAAGAAGAGAAAAAGCGAGAATAAGGTTTACTAATCCTCATCAGGCCCATCATGATCGGCATCATTATCAAGAGCGTCCTCATCATCGTCGGATGCACTAGGAGAAGCGTAAGATGAACTCGTATGCGATGTTGGCGAATAGGGCGTGGCATGATCGATTGGCGAGAGAATGCCACCCATAAACGATTATGGGATTCTCATAATCGATTATAAATTTGACGGGTGAGCTCGCTCTGTATGGATTTAGGTAATTGATTAAGTAATCGTTTACATAAACGATTATGAAGTACATGGTAATCGATTAGATAACCGTTTAAACTCTTCGTAAACGATTATCATAAACGTTTAAGAGCTCTCTGTTTTGCTCGCTTCTTTTGTCCTTGAGGCGTATGAAATTTGAGACCTGCATAAAATTGTTAGCACACTCCAACGCCCAAGTTAGAATTTGTAAAAGATAAAATGCACTCACACGCAATCATTCAATGCACGATTGATCTAAAATTCCTAATTCAGTTCTTATGAAAAAGAAATTTTCTTTAGGCAAAGGTTTAGTAAAAATGTCTGCAAGTTGCTTAGATGTTTCCACAAACTCAATCACACAATCTCCTTTTTGAACATGATCTCTAATAAAATGGTGCCTAATTTCTATGTGCTTAGTCCGGGAGTGATAGACCGGGTTTTTCGTGAGGTTTATGGCACTAGTATTGTCGCACTTAATTGGAACAGTTTTCAGATTAATCCCATAATCATTCAACTGTTGTTTCATCCAAATAATTTGTGCACAACAAGCACTCTTTGCAACGTATTCGCCAAAGCAGTGGACAAAGCCACACTGGCTTGTTTCTTACTATGCCATGAGACCAAGGCATTCCCAAGTAAGTGGCATGTCCCACTAGTGCTTTTTCGGTCCATTTTGCAACCCGCAAAATCAGAATCCGAGTACCCAATAAGTGTGCAGTCAGCACCTTTGGGGTACCATAAACCCATAGTTTGTGTGCCAATGAGATATCTCATGATGCGTTTTACCGCTAAGAGATGTGATTCCTTAGGATTTGCTTGAAAACGTGCACACATACAAACACTAGACATAATATCCGGACGACTAGCAGTGAGATAGAGAAGAGATCCTATCATACCTCGATACTTACTTACTTCGATCGACTTACCACCTTCATCTTTGTCAAGATAGCATGATGTGCTCATTGGAGTTGAGATTTCTTTGGCGTTGCTCATTCCAAATCTTTTAAGCAACTCCTTGCAATATTTGGATTGATTTATAAAAATTCCTTCATTGTTTGTTTGATTTGAAGACCAAGGAAGTAGTTGAGCTCTCCCATCATGGACATTTCAAACTCACTTTGCATGATTTTGGAAAAATCTTCACACAAGGACTCATTAGTAGCACCAAAGATGATATCGTCAACATAAATTTGAACAAGTAAAATATCATGATTTTTGTGTTTAATGAAAAGAGTGGTATCAACTTTTCCTCTTTCAAAACCTTTTTCAAGTAAATATTTGCTCAACCTCTCGTACCAAGCTCTCGGAGCTTGTTTTAAACCATATAAAGCCTTTTTCAATTTGAAGACATGATTTGGAAATTCAAAATTTTCAAAACCGGGAGGTTGATCAACATATACTTCTTCTTGAATAAAGCCATTAAGAAATGCACTTTTAACATCCATTTGAAAAAGTTTGAAATCCATGATGCATGCAAATGTGAGAAGCATGCGAATAGCTTCTAATCTAGCCACGGGTGCATAGGTTTCATCGAAATCTATGCCCTCTTGTTGGTTATAGCCTTTTGCAACAAGTCTAGCTTTATTTCTAACAATGATACCGTTTTCATCAAGCTTGTTGCGAAAGACCCATTTGGTCCCAATGACTAGGTGATCTTTAGGCCTAGGGACAAGTTCCCAAACATCATTTCTCTCAAATTGATTTAGTTCCTCTTGCATAGCAAGGGTCCAATGCTCATCAAAGATGGCTTCATTGACGTCATTTGGTTCAATTTGAGAGACAAAGGCCATATGATGACATGCATGATTAAGAGAGTTTCGAGTCGTTACCCTTTTGAGATATCACCTATTATGTTGTCAAGAGGATGGTTCTTTGAGACTCTCCATTCCTTTGGAAGATTTGAGTGAGAGAGTTCTTGAGAGGGTTGAGGCAAGGACTCTTGATCCTCCTTTTGAACTTTGATCTCTCTTGTTCCTCTAAATAGGTATCTCCAAACACTTCGCAAGATCATCAACACTTTCTTCTCACGAAGATTTGGGGTTAGATTCATCAAAAGAAACATGCACAGATTCTTCAACAGTTAAAGTACGTTTATTAAAAATTGAAAGGCTTTACTAGAAGTGGAATATCCAAGAAATAAACCTTCATCGACTTTATCATCAAATTTACTAAGGTTATCTTTACCGTTATTTAGAACAAAGCACTTACATCCAAATACGTGAAGGTGGGAAATGTTGGGCTTCCTTCCCTTGTAAATTTCATAGGGCGTTTGTTTTAGAATAGGTCTTATGAGGACTCTATTCATTACATAACATGCGGTGCTTACCGCGTCTGCCCAGAAATACTTAGGAAGGTTGGTCTCATTGAGCATCGTCCTCGCAAGCTCTTCAAGAGACCGAGTTTTCCTTTCCACCACTCCATTCTGTTTGTGGTGTTGTAGGTGCGGAAAAATTATGCTCAATTCCATTTTCAGTACAAAAGGCCTCAAATGCCTCATTTTGGAATTCCCCACCGTGATCACTTCGGATGGATACTATGTTCATTCCTTTTTCATTTTGGATAACTTTAGCAAGTTTACGAAAGGCAGCAAAAGCGTCATTTTTATGAGAAAGAAATAAAGTCCATGTATAGCGAGAATAGTCATCCACAATAACAAGGGCATAGTAATTTCCACCAAAGCTTTTAGTTCTAGATGGTCCAAATAAGTCCATGTGTAAAAATTATAAAGGCCGGTTTGTGGAAACAATATTTTTTGATTTGAAAGAGGCATTTACTTGTTTTCCTTTTTGACAGGCATCACATAATTTATCTTTTTCAAAACGAAGCTTTGGTAAGCCAATTACTAAGTCCTTTTGAACCAACTTATTAAGATGATCCATGTGAATATGAGCCATTCTCCTATGCCATAGCCAAGATTCATCCTCTTTACTAATAAGACAACATGCATCATTTGAAGGTATTTTGTCTAAATCAAGCATATAGATATTTCCAATTCTAGGTCCAATAACAATAACATCTTCATTTATAGAATCCATGACCATGCATTTTGAAGAATCGAAAACCACTTTGTTTCCTTTATTACAAAGTTGACTAATGCTTAGCAAATTATGCTTCAAACCATCCACATACAAAACATTTTCAATAGTGGGATTAGGACTCTTACCAATAGAACCAATCCCAAGAATTTTACCTTTGTTGTTGTCACCATACCGGACATAGCCACTATTCTTAGGTACCAATGAGGAGAACTTGCTTTTGTCTCCTGTCATGTGCTTTGAACAGCCGCTATCAAGATACCAATTTAAGTCCTTGGCTTTCAAGCACACCTACATCATCAAATCATATTTTAACCTTTGGTACCCAAACCATGTTGGGTCCAGATGATTTAGTTTTTGGCAAAGTACCCTTTAGAATCCATATCTTTTTGCCAACCACATTCATGTTCTTTCTAATATTGCAAATGGAGGCAGTGTGACCATTTCTACCACAGTGAAAGCATTTAATGAAAGGGTTGCTTGAAGTGTTATTGTGATTAACAAGTTTAAAGGATTTTTCATGCGTTTGTGGATTATAACCCAAACCGGCTTTTCCAAAGGTACCCTTTTGTTTTCCCAATAGAATGTTTAAGTTATCCATTCCCATGGTAAATTTGGCAAGGGTGTTTTCCAAATCTTCAATCTTGTTTTTCAAAACATTGCATTCATCACACTTGAAAGTATTAATCTTTTGGTTTTCACAAAAGGTGCAAGTAGAAACTTCAGTCACAACAACTTGTTTTTCCTTAAAAACTTCCATCTCTTGGTTTAAGAAAATAATTTTAGATTCAAGAGAAGAGATGGTTTTCTTAGAAGAAGAAATAATTTTTTGAAGTCTAGTCATTTCATTATTTAATTCTTCACAAGCAATAAGCAGCTCATCATAAGTTAAAGGAGATTCGAGTTCAAGAGCATTTACCTCATTCTCCTCGTGTTTTGCCATGAGACATAAGTTGGCCTCCTCATTTTCTGATTCATCAGACGAGTCCATATCATTGTCATCCCAGGCAATGTAGGCTCTTCTTCCTTTTGATTCCTTTTGTGGTCTTCTATCAAATTTTTCGCTTTTCTTCACCATGAGGCGGTCGGGTTTTATATGTCCCTTTTTACCACACTTATAGCAAGTTGGATTAAAAGAAGTTCCTTCCTCATTTTTCTTTTGAGGATTTTGTACCTTGCCCGTTTCTCCCTTTTGCCTCATGAACCTTTTGAACCTTGAACCATCGGACTTATGTCTTCCTCATTCTTATCTAGACTATCATTGTTGTCGATTCCTCTTTTCATTTACGATTGCTTTGAGAGCAATTCCTTTCTTTCTTATCACTTTCTTCACTCTCAGTGAGTCGATTTAGTTCAAGTTCATGTTCCTGCAATTTTCCAAACAAGGTTGTCAATGATATAGTAGATAAATCTTTAGATTCTGATATAGGAATAACCTTGGGTTGCGATTTCTATTTAAACATCTAAGAACTTTATTAATTAAATCTTCATTCTTGAAGACTTTCCCAAGAGCTCTGAGATGGTTTATTATATGGATGAACATTTTTTGCATATCTTGTATGTTTTCACTTGGTTTCATCCTAAATAACTCATACTCATGGGTTAATGTGTTCATTCGAGCCCTCTTGACCTCGGTAGTACCTTCATGGGTCAATAGAAGGGTGTCCCACATTTCTTTAGCAGTCTTGCAATTTGAGACCCTATAGAACTCATCGTAGCTTAAAGCGAAGTGATGATGTTCTTAGCTTTCAAATTGTATTGGACCTTTCTTATCATCTTCGGTCCAAAGTGATCTTGGTTTGTCTACCATTGCATCATTAATTGATTGAGTGGGGACAAATGGACCATTTTCCACAAAGATCCCAAATATCAAGATCAACACCCTCAAGAAAGATTTGCATTCTATCCTTCCAATAACCATACCCTCACCATTGAAAAATGGGAGTGCATTCATGGAAGTTCCTCGTTATTATTTGAAGTCATTCTCTTGAGACGGTTAAGTCCTTTATACAAGAGTCTAGCTCGATGCCACTTGTTACCAAGTGACTTCAAACACAAGAGGGTGAATTGTGATAAGCGGTGCTTATATAAAAATTACAGATAAATTCTTGAATTAAAAGAAACTTGAAAGAAATAAATTGCGTAAAAGATAAATAACTTGAAGAATAAATTTCAGGAATTAAATTGCAATAAATAAATGACAGAAAATAAATGAAAGAAAAATAAATAAAAAAAAAATAAATAAAGTGCTTGAATGATAAAGAGACAGAGAGCAAAGAAGAGCACGCAAAGATTATACGAGTTCGGCCACCAAATGCCCCTGTGGCCTACGTCCTGTCCCCAAGGCAAAGCACTGTGGGATTTTCACTAAATCACTAGCTTTTAAATCGAGTTCACTAGAAACCTTTACAACTCTATACCAGAACAATACGTTCAAGAGATATCACCTCTCTATGAACACCTTGGGATTCCTACCCAAAAAGAAATGTTTTTTACAAATAAAATGAGATGAGAAAGATACACTCAATAGTGCAGATATAACAAATTGAAGCTCAAATAATACAACTTAAATTATGTAGAATAAAAAGCTCTCAAGAAATTGTGCTCAAAATAAGTGTGAGTGATGGAGAATATTTGACAGAGTTTTGGCACAAAGAATAAGTGAGTGTGTTTGGAATGCACAGCGCTGTCCTATATATAGGCAAAAAACGAAAGAGCCGTTGGAAAGACGCGGAGAGAGAATTGGCATAAAAAGCAGCGTTTGTGAGATAAACATTCTTTGTCGATTGGTCATAAGATGACAATGCAATTTGTTGAAAACATGATACACGGATGACATTTAAAAAGGGTGTAATCGATTATAAAGTGATCAAAAGACACGGAGACGGAAATGATTCTCGGACACACTTGGTGTCCGACATCGTATTTCCATATGACCTCTCCCATTTCGGCGCGACCTCTCCCCATTTCGGCGTCGACCTCTCCACACGGCTCGGCATACGACCTCTCCACACCACGGCTCGGCATACGACCTCTCCACACCGCATTTCGGCATGCGACCTCTCCCCCGGCTCGACATCGACCTCTCCACACTCTGATGCGACCTCTCCCCATTTCTAAGATACGACCTCTCCACACACTCTCAAGATACCTCTCACACTCTCCACAAATTTCGGATACGACCTCTCCACACAGATACGACCTCTCCACACACCTCTCCAAGACGCTGACGAGATTTGCATGTCAAGATATCACTGCTCGACATGGAGAAGAGGAGCACATCATAAACGATTATGAATATCCTTATAATCGTTTAAGGGTATTCTGTTTCTTGCAACAAGCCAAAGAAAACTTGAAACATTTTTCAGAAAAAATATTTTGAGCACAACTTAAGAATTTTTCGAAATACTTTGTGCCTAACAATAATTTAGGAAAAATTATCATAAAATCAGTTTTAGAATAAAAATCATTTTGTGAGTGTGTGATTTAATTAGTTGAGAGCATTTTATTACTACTTACAAATAGTCCTAAAAATAAAATAAATACTTAAAAAAAACTTTGATCCTTGGTAGGCGTCTTGGTGTAATTTTCCGCTTTTTGCACATGACTATTCGTGGAACTCCTTTTGTCAATCATCAAAACAAATCCTGTCAAGGCATGAAATCACAATGTAAACCTATTTAAAACGCGAACTGGTTATGAACTGGCCGATTATGAACCGGTTCAGATCCAGTCTTGAACCGGTTTGAAAAACTAAACTGGTTTTCGCCTAAATGGTTCTGAAAACCGCACTCTAAATATGGTGTTATCCAATTTGGTGTGGTTTATGGACTATGCACAGCCCTAGTCGGGGTTCATTAGAATGTGTGTACAAAGGAGATTGCTAACTTCGACATCTACTAATTTTTCACATTTTATTTTAGATAAAAACTTTTTTCTTCTTCAGGAGTTAACATTTTATTTGGGATTACTAAATTTAATAAAAAAAAGAAAATACCTAATTTTAATGATGATTTTTTTACATTTCTCATTAGCTAACTGTAGTTGAGCTCTGAACAAAGATGATTATGGTTTCGAGGAAGCTTTTGGTTTGGATGGGCCTGAGGCTTCAATGGAAATTAGGGAACAATTAAAATACACCCCTTCTTTCTAACATGCACCCTCAAATAGATTTTCATCCCCCCCCCCCCCAAAAAAGCCCATGTTTGGAAGTTAACTTTCATCACGCGTAAATTTTCCTACCGGAGTTTTATTTCTGATCAATTTACAACATTCAAAAATATATTTTCAAACAAATTGTCTAGGACATCCAGAAATATACTTAAGACCTTGTATGGAGATATATATATTTCTAGACGTTATTTGTATCTAAAAAGGCAGTCGTGACGAGCCTCGGCCTCCACATCACACCTCGTCTCGGAGTTGTAGGCGTCCAGCAACCAGCGTAGCACACATGTGCGCCCCTCATTGTGTCACACTCCCCCATAACCTCCTTGTAGGTGCTGCCAAGTAGCTCTTGCAATAGGGTGTACGCCTGCTTTCTGCCGATGGGAGTGAAAGATAAGAATCGCCCCACTATCGGCAGATGGAGCGGGGTCGACATCATCGTCAAGCATGACAGTCATATCACCGCATAGAAGGTGAAATTTGTTGGTCTCCTTTTGTCACCTCTCAGCAAATGCAGTTAGGAGACCCTTTTTCCATTTTGGGTAGATGCACTTGCACTGTCTAAGGGGCGCTAGCCCAGAATCCAGCACGATTTGCAACGGTCAGCCATCATTCGGGCCGATAATCATATCATGGATCTTTCGAGCATGGTTGATCACCATTAGCCATTTCCTAGACTGTTAAGAAAAAACAACAATAATTAATTAGAAGTGAACTACAAATTCTAAACAAATTTATTAGATTTTGAAATATAATAATAATTACCTCTCACATCCATATGTTGGTGGCCAGTGGTCCGGAAAGGAGCGGAAGAGAGATATATCCTTGACATATGTGGGTGGCGGTGGAGCTACATGTGCCAGGTGGAGCTGCTTATGTAAGTGGTGGTAGAGCGACCTGCATCGGGAATGGTGGAGATGGTGGCATCTCCCCAGCCTGTGTGGGTACCTTTGGTGTGGGTGCTCTTGAACCGCAAGTCTAGCCTCAAGTTACCTCGTTTTCCATCTATGGACAAAAGTCGTAGGCCTCTTAGTTCATTGCTCACCTCCCTCGTCTGTTTTTGTAATACTTGACATGGTAGAATACAATTAGTGTTATTTTTTGAAGTCCCTACGATTTCCAGAAATGTACTTTCAGATGTTGATTTTTGATCAACTCTGGAAATATATTTCCGGATTTTTATTTTCATCACTCCGAAATATATTTTCGGATACAAGCCTAACATGGTCTGGAAATGTATTTCCTAAAGATAATATTTGTGCAGAAAATTTAAATTTCCGGACGTGGCTATTACAAGTCAAGAAATACATTTTCGGATCCTTCGAAATTTGGTTTGGAAATGTACTTTCGGACACCACTAGAACGTAGAAACATCAAATGCAAAAGATGAAGGAAGAAAGGTCATACCTAATGCGAAATAGGGAGAGGAATAATGGGTATGGTGGTTTTAGTGCAATGGGGGTTGGGGTGTGGGATTTGAAGAGAGTTTAAAGAGGTTGGGGATGAGAGAGGCGAGGAAAATGAACAGGGAGAAAAGAGAAGAGTGAAAGGGCACGAGGGGAATCAGAATTTAGGTCTGTCCAGAAGTTTATTTCTGGACTAAGTTTCATCGGAAAATATTAATAAACTCCTGCATGAAGGTAAGAAATGGACAAAAACAAGAAAAAGGCTGTGGTGGTGCATCTTAGCAAAAAATGAGGTGTTAGTAGTCACTCCTTAAATACTACGGTTCGTGTTTTCACATTTTTTATTTTTATTTGTTAATTGTTATAAAAGTATTTATAAGCAAAATTCTTTCACCACATTCTGCTTCTCAATAGCTATAAAAATATTATAAAATACCATAATTTTGCAATATTGATGCAGACTTTCACGAAGTCCCAAGTATGGAGTGTTGTACTAGAGAAGATAGAGGACAATTTGTGGCTGCCCTGTCAGCTTGGACAACACCAATTTACCCCATCTACGAAGGAGAGGCGCTTGCATTATTGCAAGTCCTCCAACTAGCGCAACAACTCAACCTTGGTTATGTTAATTCTTAGATGGATAGCAAATTGGTGATGGATAGCATTTAGTCATTTACGATTCACATGTAGAAGCAATTGATTATGTATCCATTATTTTCCAAAGTAGAGACCTTTTATCCAAACTCTAGCATTTAGTTTACTAGAAAGCTGACAAATTTGGTAGCTCATAAACTAGCTCGAGCAGTCATTTCTTTAGTTAACCGCCAAGTTTTTACTATTATTCCAACTTGAATTGCAGACATTTTTTCCTTCGAAATGAAGTAAATTTGTTCCCGTAAAATATTTATGTGCAAATTATTTCACAAGATTTTGCTTTTCATCGGCAGCGTCTAACGTAGACAAACCATCTATATGAAAAGAAGGAAACAGTTACAATTCAATCTTCTAATTTTTTTACTTTTATAATTTTTACACATGCTCTCAAATTCGACATAGTTGTCCTTTGCAGTTCCTCTACCGTCTGTCGTACCCTAATTTTGTTCGGCCTCTGTTTTTTTTAAATTTTATTTTTATTAAATTAGTAGTAATAGTATTAAATAAATAATAATAAATAATTATGATATTTTTGGTTTTGGAATAAAAAGAGAGAAGTAGGCAAAAATGAGTAAGTATGAAAAAAGAAAAAGAAAGAAAGAGGAAATGAAATAAAGCTTGAAAAGGGTGCAAATTACAAATATTATAGATACCAATAGCAAGCTATTGGGCTAGTCCAGCGCCTCACTACCATCCTTGCTCGCGTCCCCCTCTTTTATTTTCACACCTGCGCCTCACTCTCTTACTGCTACGCGCACCCCACCTTTTATTTCTACGCCCCTTGCCCATCACCAACCCAGAGGCCGAAAATCCCCTAACTTAAACCTAATTCCCTCATTCAGCAGCACCCCTTCCTCTTCCCCTTTCCTTTTCCGTTTTTCTTTCCTTTTTCTCACCCAATCTCAACCCCAAATCAAATCCTTCAGATTCTATCAAATCGTCCATCATTAAAAACGGATTAAAAAGGGGAGATTTATGTTCCAATTTCTTTCCTTTTTTCTTTCTTTATTATTTTTATCACTGATTTGATTTCGATTTGTTTTCAGGTGTATAAATATGAACGCATGATGGTGAAACGAGGGGGGAGAGCAGTTCTTGAAGAAAAGACTGAAGAATAGAGAAAAAAGAAAAAGAGATATCTGAAAATATAAACACTTTTTTTCTTTTCTAGAGTTTCAGTTTCTTCTCCGTGTAATTCCGATCTGGTTGTTGAGATAACTATAACCAGGTTTTTATCTTTTTTTTTCATTCGCTCCAAGTTGCTACCATTCCTATTTCTGTACGATCGTGTATGTAAAAGATTGAATCTTGAGATCTAATACATCATTATCTTCATTATCTATGCTTCTTTCTGATTTTGTATTTTATTTTTAATTTTTTTATTGCTGTTGTATGATAGGGTTAATTTTGTTTTTTTTTACATAGTTTTGTTCAAAATCTATATATTCTTCTAAATTTTACGCCAATATTTTCTCTTCAGTAAAAGTGGTAAATAAAAAAAGGTTATTTCTTTTGATTCTTGTAAACTTGTTTTTTACCTATTATTGTTATTGTTATTAAATTTAGTGGCAAAAATGCTTCCTTTTATTTCTTAATGAATTATAGGAGAAAGAGTATTTAACATGAGTATTTAAATTAGTCACTATAATTACTATAACTAATAAAGAAAGTTCAATTTTTTTCTTATAAAGGAGACATTTTTAAATCTGATTCAAATTAACAATTTTGGCATTAGATCGATTATTTAGCTTTAAGGTAAAATAAAGGTTAATCTTCCTCATTTATGATATGTTTGTAGAAACCTTAGACTCATGCTTTTTCTTTATGAAATAATTCTTGATCATGCTTTTTCTTTATGAAATAATTCTTGATAAGGCAAACATGTTTTTTAAAACAATCAAAGACACCATTTTTATGGGCGTTTTAGGGATGTTAATACATTCCCTATGCGTAACCAACTCCCGAGCTCAAAATCTGGTTCAAAGACCTTCTTTTTTTTTCATTAAATTCAAAAATATTCAAAAAATAGGTTTTTCAATGTTTCCTATAAAAATAAAATATTGGTGGCGGCTCCATTTAATTTTTAGGGTGGTTGTCACAGCTGGTGACTCCGCTGGAGACTTTAGAGAGTTAGGCCCTATGATTGTTTATATGATTTGTTTGCCCTATTAAATGAATTATTCCCTTTTTGTTTTTATTCTTATTCGTTCATTTGTATATATGTTTGTATACTTGAATCCTAGGATAGAAAACATGCATTAAGAAAATATATATTTTTCTATTTTTTATTTGTGATTCATTCTCTTTCATTTTTTTTTTCTTTCTTGTAAATATCATGTATTTGAAACCTTCGGGTAGAAGACATGTATATATATTGTATTTTTTTTATTTTGCAGCGAGTAGTTTTAAGTTTGCTCCTTCACACACTTCACTTTATACACTTTATTTACACACACTTTGAGTGGGTGCCCTATACCCGGGCCCGAGTGAACCTTAAGTTAGGAGATGCTGTGTAATGGGTGCTCTGCTGGACGTACGGTGGGTTCCTATGAAAGCCTCACCTAGAGTTTGGCTCCATTTGAGAAAAAACCATTATTTAATAATATACTTATTATTGGTGGTAACATTTTCAAATGGGACCCTTGGCTCTAGGGACCTTTTAGATTAGTATCTTAAATCCACCCAATGGAAAGACACTTAATATAAACCCTAGATCTTTTTAAGGAGCTACCGGCCCATATCACGAAAGGAGCATACCTTATCCCATTTTCCACGTGAGAAAAGTCGTATGACCTAAGATCTTATGAAATACCGGCCTACATCACAAGGGGCACACTCTGCCCGTTTTTCCATCATCCATTTGTTTTTCATTCACATTTCAAAAATTGTGAAAGATAATAAATGATATTTTTCTCCAAAAAAATAGTATTTGTTACTCTTCTTTGCAAAAAAAAAACACAGTTTCAAAAATTATTTTCCCTTCTCATCCGGTTTCCCTCAAAAAAAAAATTTAAAAAAAAAACAACAAAAGGCATTTTCTCATTTTTTTTAACGATGTTTCTCATTATCCTTGCATTCATTTTATTTTTATAGGAAAAGATAATAAAAAATGTTTCTCCATTATCCATCATGTTATTTTGCATAAAATGTACATAAAAAAAATTTATGACATGCATAATCATGACATCTTCATAACATAACTCATTTTTCCCCTCTACAAAAAATAGATACACATAAGCTTTCCCTGCACCCCTACCGGACTCGAGGCCAATCTAGACTCATGGACTTGTTGGAACAGAATCAGCAAGCGATGAGAGAAGAACTCGACCGAATCAATGGTAAGATGGACAACATATTGGACCTTCTGTAGAACTTGAATCCAAAATTGACCACTGATAAGAACCATTCCATCAGCACCAATGAATATCAAAAGGCTTCGAACGACCCATCAGGAGACCCCTTAGATCAGGAGAGACTCCAAATGGTGGAAAATAGGCTGAAAGCAATTGAAGGGGAAAATCATATTGGGTTCAAAGCTTCAGAAATATGTTTGGTCCTGGACGTGGCAATTCCTCCTAAATTCAAAGTTCCCGAGTTCGTCAAGGATGAAGGCTTAACTTGTCCAAAAAGCCACCTCATCATGTACTGACGGAAGATGGCCTCCTTCTCCAGTAATGATAAGTTCCTAATCCACTTCTTCCAAGAGAGTCTTACCGGGGCATCCCTACGCTGGTATATGCAGTTAGAGCGGGGCAAAATCAACTCCTGGAATAATTTGGCCACAGCTTTCATCAAACAGTATAAGTACAATATAGACATGGCTCCTGGCCGCACCCAGTTGCAAACCATGGTAAAAGAGGGCAATGAAAGCTTCAGAGATTATGCCTAAAGATGGAGAGAGATTGCAGCCCAAGTGGAATCTCCGCTATCTGAGAAAGAGATGGTTACCATGTTCACTGACACACTTCAACAACCCTTCTATGATCTGATGATGGGAAACGTCTCTTCAAGCTTCTCAGATCTAGTTGTTGTCGGAGAAAGAGTGGAAGCCGGGATAATAAGCGGAAGGATTGGCAACCTCGAAGCTCAACAGCCATTGCACAGTATAGGTCAAGAGATGGAAGAAGAAACAAACGCTGCTCATCACAATATGCCAAGTAGGGGCAGTGGGTCATTCAATTGAGAATTGTTGAGGCTTTGAAATACAAATGGCAAGATCTGATCAACGCTAAGTGGTTGGACTTCTAGAAAGATAACTTTGTTTACTTTTTATGCTTTTGCTCCAAGCCCGAGGCATGTCTTGTAAAGGGCTTATTATGTTCTCATCTTTTCAGTTCATCAATAAAACTGCAATTTGAATTTTTTCAATTCAGCTCATAGAATAATGGTAAAGCAAATGCGCAATTATCAAAAAAAAAAATTGTGAAAATTTGAGCAATGAGATTTTGAGATGAAGTTTGGTCGTTTTTCTCTATCCAAAAATATAAAAAAATATTTATCCCTTGCTACCCCTTTTGAGCCTAATTTTTTTTCTTTCAAATACCCTAAACAAGGATCACCCATACATTGAAGGCTAGCACAACAGTCCATTAAAATTTGTCTATTAAAAAAAAAGCAAAACAAGCAAGCAAATATCAAATGCAACATATCAAGATACTTGCAAAAAAAAAATGCAAATAGCAAAACAAGCCAATTGCGTTAGCAACCATCCAAGTGCATCTTGGTACTAAAGATCCTTGTTTTCATAAACCCTTAAACACTTTTTGGGCCTGAAATATCATTTCTTTCATAGCCCTTAACCCTTGGCCATGTTACAACCCTAATAAAGTCCATTATGATCAAAAGTCAAATTGCTCATATTTTCTTAAAACTTGATTTTTGAAAGAGGAAATCCATATAAACTCCTCAGTGCAGTTGTCATACCTAAAAAAAAAGGAATATAAAGTAAAATGCTCGCTAGATTGAAAACCCGAAAGGGCAGTCTAGGCAGAAGTTAGAGCGACCCGCTAGGTTGAAAACTTGCAAAGAGCGACCTAGGCAAAAGTTAGGGTCAAATTTACAAACACGTCAACACAGATTGGGCCTCACGGATCTAAACATAAACCAAAAACCTGGGGGCAAAAGCTAAACCCATCATTTACAAGCTTCACATTCGTTTCGATTTCAAAACTATGCAAGGTGATCCATCCCTCAACATAGATCCTTCCTCACATGGTGGGACGAAGGCCAAAGGGATACTGAAAAGTCTCTATGGATCAAAGCTGTCAATCTAATCCTTCTACAGGCATCCAAAGCATGAAGGTGAAAATTTGAAGATCCACAACATGATTTGTCAAGGGGCAAATATGTAAACCTGGTGCATTGCAAAGTCAACCATTTGGACAAGCAAGCCAACATAAAGTTATCACCCCACGAGTCTAGGGGCAGAGTCCTCAAAGGAATTCAGGGAAATCAAAAAAAAATTCAAAACAATAATAATATTCATGCATAGCATACAATTCATTGCATTTTGCATGATCATTAATACTTTTGGGTCCCCGCCCCACCTTCAAAATCATTTCTCTAAAAAACAAAACAACATTCATGTATGGCATATCAATTCATTGCATTTTGCATGATCAATAATACTTTTGGGTCCCCGACCCACCTTAAAAAAATATTTCTCTAAAAATAAAAATTTCATTTCATGCATGGCATACCATTCATTGCATCCTGCATGACTATCAAAGTTTTTGGGTCCATTGACCCATCCTCTCAAATATTACATACAGTTAGTCTGTTGTTACTCGGTAAGAACTAGTTCTCAGCCTATTTAATCTATTAGCATGAGTTTGGAACCTGTCCTACACCTTGCTGGGAATCTGACCAATCACCTTGGGAATCTGACCCAAGCCTTTAGTCGGGAACCTGACCCGCGTCTCGAATCTTCCTCAATTATGGAAATCGATCCACACCTTTTAACAAGAGTTAGGAATCTGACCTATACCTTGTCGGGAATCTGACCCGAACTATTTCGAGTGACAGGGAAGCTCGTATCTTTGGGCGCTCACTGCAATAGGAAACCACCCATGCTTTAGCAAGAGTTAGATTGACCTACATCTTCTTGAATCGACTGAACCTATATCGAGTAACAGATAAGCTCGTATCACGGACTACCATAAAATAGGGTAGTCAATCCATACTTTTAGCAAGAGTTAAGAACCTGACTTACCCCTTATCGGGAATCTGACCCGAACTTGTGTAGAGTGACGAAGAAGCTCACACCCCAGACTTTCCCTAAATAGGGAAGTAATCAATACCAAAGATGTGAGGATTAGGAACCAGACCTATGCCTTACTAGGAATTCACTAGGAAGCCGAACCTAGAATCTCCCGCCAATTTTTGTGAGAATCATAGTCAGACCTATGCCTTACTAGGAATTCACTAGGAAGCCGAACCTAGAATCTCCCGCCAATTTTTGTGAGAATCATAGTCAGACCTATGTCTTACTAGGAATTCACTAGGAAGCCGAACCTAGAATCTCCCGCCAATTTTTGTGAGAATCATAGTCAAGCCTATGCCTTACCAGGAATTCACTAGGAATCGAACCCAGAATCTCTCACCAATTTTGTAAGAGTTAGGAACCAGACCTATGCCTGACCGAGAATTCCCTAGGAATCAAACCTATAATCACAAAGCAAAATCGGGAGCCAATTCCGCATCCTCCAACAACTTGCTTCGAACAAAATTAGAGTCCTCTACCCTTAATTACCTTTTACAACGAATGTAAGAAGACCTTCGAGTAAAATATAATTAAGGGGGCAGCTGTTGTACCCAAATTTTGTCCGACCTCTGTTTTTTTAAAATTTTATTTTTATTAAATTAGTAGTAATAGTATTAAATAAATAATAATAAATAATTATGATATTTTTGGTTTTGGAATAAAAAGAGAGAAGAAGACAAAAATGAGTAAGTATGAAAAAAGAAAAAGAAAAAAAGAGGAAATAAAATAAAGCATGAAAAGGGTGCAAATTACAAATATTATAGGTACCAACAGCAAGCTATTGGGCTGGTCCAGCGCCTCACTACCATCCTTGCTCACGTCCCCCTCTTTTATTTTCACACCTGCGCCTCACACTCTCACTGCTACGCGCACCCCACCTTTTATTTCTACGCCCCTTGCCCATCACCAACCTAGAGGCCGAAAATCCCCTAACTTAAACCTAATTCCCTCATTCAGCAGCACCCCTTCCTCTTCCACTTTTCTTTTCCGTTTTTCTTTCCTTTTTCTCACCCAATCTCAACCCCAAATCAAATCCTTCAGATTCTATCAAATCGTCCATCATTAAAAACAGATTCAAAAGGGGAGATTTCTGTTCCAATTTCTTTCCTTTCTTCTTTCTTTATTATTTTTATCACTGATTTGATTTCGATTTGTTTTCAGGTGTATAAATATGAGCGCATGATGGTGAAACGGGGGGGAGAGCAGTTCTTGAAGAAAAGACTGAAGAATAGAGAAAAAAGAAAAAGAGAGATCTGAAAATATAAACACTTTTTTTTCTTTTCTAGATTTTCAGTTTCTTCTCTGTGTAATTCCGATCTGGTTGTTGAGATAACTATAACCATGTTTTTATCTTTCTTTTTTTTTTCATTCGCTCCAAGTTGCTACCATTCCTATTTTTGTACGATTATGTATGTAAAAGATTGAATCTTGAGATCTAATACATCATTACCTTCATTATCTATGCTTCTTTCTGATTTTGTATTTTATTTTTAATTTTTTTTTATTGTTGGTGTATGATAGGGTTAATTTTGTTTTTTTTACATAGTTTTATTCAAAATCTATATATTCTTCTAAATTTTACGCCAATATTTTCTCTTCAGTAAAAGTGGTAAATAAAAAAAATGTTATTTCTTTTGATTCTTGTAAAAAAAAAATTTACCTATTATTGTTATTGTTATTAAATTTAGTGGCAAAAATGCTTCTTTTTATTTCTTAATGAATTATAGGAGAAAGAGTATTTAACATGAGTATTTAAATTAGTCACTATAATTACTATAACTAATAAAGAAAGTTCGATTTTTTTTCTTATAAAGGAGACATTTTTAAATCTGATTCAAATTAACAATTTTGGCATTAGATCGATTATTTAGCTTTAAGGTAAAATAAATGTTAATCTTCCTCATTTATGATCTGTTTGTAGAAACCTTAGACTCATGCTTTTTTTTTATGAAATAATTCTTGATAAGGCAAGCATGTTTTTTAAAACAATTAAATGTACCATTTTTATGGGCGTTTTAGGGGTGCTAATACCTTCCCTATGCGTAACTAACTCCCGAGCTCAAAATCTGGTTCAAAGACCTTCTTTTTTTTCATTAAATTCAAAAATATTCAAAAAATAGGTTTTCCAATGTTTCCTATAAAAATAAAATATTGGTGGCGGCTCCATTTAATTTTTAGGGTGGTTGTCACACCGTCTTTCACCACCGTACTGTAACATCCTGTTTTCCAAATAATCTAGAAAAATGTTAGAAGCCTAATTAGATTGGTAATTAGGAGATAAATGGGAGTTAGAAAACTTAATTAGGGATAAAATGAGGTTAAGTGGAACCCATAAATCCTAAAAGATGTGGAAACCTTAGGAAAGGCTTAGAATGTTCTAGAGAGGTACGAAATGCCCTAGAATCTTCTAGAACGAAGGAAACAAGATATCTTTGGATAACCTTGGTCGCGACGCGACAGACATTAGTGAGAGATGTATCACGACGCGACAGATGTCAGTGGGAGAAAAATCTAGAACCTTGTAGAAAATTCGACCATCGCAACATGATGAGTTGTGTGTCTGCTAGCTATCGCGACGCGGTGCATGGCGGTGATCACAGACGTTGAGTGTTTGGCATGTGGCATGCTCGTGACGCGATGAACTTTGTGTCTGTGGCTGTCGCGACGCGATGGAGCCGAACCGTGCCTATAAATAGTCATTCACCCCTCCCTCATTTCACGCCTCAGAGCCTCTGCTCTCTGGCCATTTCCACTATAGAGCAATTATGCTCTGCACTCGCCTCGATTGAGGATCTTGTGCATCAGAAAGCTCTTAGTAGGAAACCCTTGAGAGAAGAGTAAGGCCGAAAGGAGTAGCCAGGGCAGGAGCATGGATAGGGGTCGAGGGTCAAAGCTTAGGAGCTTAGCCAGGAGTGCCAGGTGAGGGAGAAAATGTCTTAATCACTAGAGAAAATAGGTAGTAGAGTAGTACTGTTAGCATGCTTAGGAGACCTCAACCCTACTAGAGGTTGATATCAGCAACACCTCAGGAGAGGGGTTATGGTATGCGGTGGCTAAGGATAGTCATCGTAGACCTATCAACCAACATAGGTTTTATATAACTTGTGTGCTTGGTTGACTTACGTGTTTATCTGGCATGATAATATGGTTAGTTAACAGTCGCCTTAGTGACGCTAGGAATAGTTATATGTTGAATATTTGTGGTTATTGATTTATGAGCTGATATCTATAATATATTGATTGTGTATGGTATATGTGAGTGTGATGATTGATGTATGGTCTTAAAGTCAAGGGTGATGCCCTCTAGTTAGAGGTTTGCGAATCCCTAGACGGTGATAGCGAGTATTAACATCGATACTCTGTCAATGGTGATAGCCGGCTCGGTGTACCCGAGGTTGGTGTACCTGAAGACTGGTGATCAGACCGAAGGTATGAAGTAGTTTGGAGATAGCCGGTGACCTTGAGGGGACCTGAGGACTGGTGATTGGACCGAAGGTGTGGACTCAGTCATCCCAACGATGCTTCAGGACTCCACATTTGACGAGGGGGTAATCCTGGCCATTCCCTATGTTGGGAATGCCGTCCATTTATGCACGTGGACAGTACCTTACTCCGGTGATCAGAGATGGTAGCGTATAAGAATATGTCTCCGGAACAACCAACTTATGTCTCATTCCTCTGTGCCCTGAGACTGGTAATCAGTCTAGGGAGTAGGGCCGATGATCAGCCCGTAATATTCAGCGATTTGTGGTCTAGGTAAGTAGGGCCAATGATCAGTCCAAAAGCTCAGTGGTATGTGTCAGTCTGTGGTATCAAAGTGTGATGTGGTCTATGACCGTGTGCTCAAGTTAGTCAGTATGTCGTATCAGTGTGGTCGGGTCTATGACCGTGTGCTTAGGAGTCTGTCTGTGATACATGTGGTCTTAGTCATACTAATGATTGTTATGCCAGTGATGTGCATGATGACAATTATTCTGCTATGCTATTTTCCTTTTTGTTAGTGATTGATGGATGTCTTACCCCTTTGTTTTATGTGTTTTCTACATTATACCATGATGAATAGCAAATGGACAAGATCCTGTACTTAGATCCTGGGGAGCAGAACCTAGCAGAGGTGACTGCTATGGGAAGACTGCCTAGAGGCAATCTTGAGATAGTTGTATCACGGCCAGTGTGTCCTTTTGTCACCCTTGAGGATGTGGGATATATGTCTACGTGCCATGCTTTGCATACTCTAATAATAAATAAAATGTGTTAATGCTTGAACATATGTGTCAGGATAAAGTGACGCCCTGTCGAGGCGGGGTGTTACACGTACCACTAGCAAGAATGGGTCATTGTGATTTTGCACAGGGAGAAGGAGAAGATGGAAGATGAAGGAATAAGTGGGGGATTGGGGAAGAAGAAAACCCTGACTTAGATGAAAGAATTAAGAGGAATCAATATTAAAGGGTGGTCGTCGGTCAGGGTGACAAAGCCAAAATGGTAACTAACGATGGCTTTAAAGGGCACTGCAGAGTTCTCGCATGACTTAAGTTATGTTGTGGTGACTTCATGTGACAGGCTATAGTGGCACATAGAGGTGTGGCCTGGATTGAATAAGGTTATGGTGGATATGGAGTCTCAACAGCGGTCGGGGTCACATTTTACATCTTGAAACTTGACGGTGGTGGGTGCTTGCATGACTACGTTATGTGCACGTTATCTCTCCTAAACTGCGAAACAACAACCATCCCTTAGTCTCTCCATTGCACCATGCCCCGTCGTGCCTTGTCCTTTGTGATTGGCAACTCGTGTGACCCTATTGTGTTCTGCACACCGTAGCTCAACCACAACACAGTCAGCCGCCATAAAACGCTCATCGTCGTTTGTGACGTCCTAATCAATTTTTCCAATATATTAAATATATTAGTTTAAATGATAACAGTGGAAATAATTTTATTTTATTTATGCAGGCAAAAGTGTACAAATATACCTAAAGGTACTTAACCTTAGGCCCTTAACTGTACAGAGTGTCTAATAATTGAGAGTCTTTGACTTTGACTCACTGGCTGTGGACTAACAATCTCTATCTTTCTTTGGAACTCGTCCGATACCTGCTAATATCAGAAGGCAGATATATGCAAAATAAGAAATACATCGGAAGATTCAAAACACACTATACGCACTATTAAATGGGAAAGCAAGAATTAGAATTCATGTATAAAAAGGCAAACACAAACAAGTAAAGCAGAACAATAGAATATGTAAAAGATTATATCACACATCTCCCGATAATGATTTGGATCATTACCTAGCTACCTTGCCCATGCAACCTGCGTCTATATGCCAACGTGGCCACACAACTTAAAATGGCAAAGGCAGCCCCACCTTAGCCACCATGCCTTTATAGATAACAACACAACGACCTCCCACCGACGTGTGGGTAGGCCAAGCCAGTTGTCTATCCACCTATCCCGCTCATCGTATTCCTAAGAGTGCATCCCTGCTCTTTGATAAGAACAGGTATCGGGGCGACACTCGGGATCGACACTATGGACAGTGATGCAATAGTACCCCGCCAGGATGACCAGGCTACCCAACGTCCCGACAGGATGGTAGCTAGCCATCCGTCACCTGTAGACTTATCGGACCCAGGCTATCCTCAAGGACCAGCATGTCCTATACCGACTGCATCGTGCTTGCATTCTGGCACCTGGCCTCGTACACAGCCTATGTGTACGGCGGTGGATTACAACACATGCATATGACCAATTATTATTCAACACCTTGACAGCTTATCATCATTATTCTTCAGCTCAGCACATCAGCTTATTATCTTAACACTTATCAAGCTATCAACTCAACCAGCTTTAATACCTTATTCCAGCATTTATCAACTCTTTATAGCTTAGCCATATTCCGACACACAACACTATAATAATTTAATCATCAAATCAGCATAAGCAGAACAACCATCCTATATAGCACAACTATCTGTATACAACATAACATCATTTATTAACCATCCTTGATTAACATATAGATCAACTAACACATCATCAAGCATCAACCACCCTCAGTCCACACATGAATCAACCCTAATATAGCTCGGGCGACCAACTACTGACATGTTATCAATCCATACACCAGCAATTACACACATAATTATAATGCAATCATAAAGAACCAACATCATATTAATCAACATCCATCCACTGATATCAATAGATTACTCCTATGGTTGATAGACCTCTGACAACTGTCCTCAGCTATCACAGGCCACAGCCCTTCTCCTAAGGTGCTGTTATTATCAACCGCTAGTAGGGCTTGGGTCACCTTATGCCTAGTTATACACTTATTCTAATCCTAAAATCCCTAGTGGATAGGGTTCAGATCTCCCACCTAGTTAGAAGGTTGTTGCAGCTGCTGCCACTCTCTGTAATCCTCACCGCTCCCGCTACTTGTACCCCTATCTCTGGATACTCCTACCTTATCTGCTAGGCCACTCTCATCCTCCCCTCTTTGAGGATTACCCACTAAGGGCTTTCTGATGCACAATATCCTCACTTGAGGCAAGTGTAGAGCATACTTGCTCCTTAGTGGCCCTCTAATTCTCACTCCCCATCTCAATCTGTAAGATTACTTACTAAGGGCTTTCTGATGTGCCAGATCCTCATTAAAGGCAAGCACAGAGCATACTCATTGCTTAGAAGTTCTTGGTGAGAAAAAGCTACAGAGAAAAGAGGATTTATTTATAGTGGATTTTGACACCATCACATCGCGATGGATATTAGGCATAACCTCCATCGCGTCGCGAAGAGGCCACCTATCACACACTTATTGGTTCGCGTTCACCGACATTGAAGACTCCACAGGGTTCCAGAATCTTCTGCCATCGCGTCACGATGGCCTCTAGTACAATCTTGGTCGTGTCGCGATGGGCCTTTTTTGGAAAGTTCATTTTCTCTCTTCCACCGACTTACCTACCATCGCGTATCATGTCGCGATAAGTTCCTTCCTTTTCTCCATCGCGTTGCGATGGACACGTTATAGAAAATCTTTATTTTCTTTGAATTCTAGGGTTTTTCTACAATATTCTTAACCTCATAAAAATACTTTAATTTATTTTTTCACTTAATTTTCTCAGGATGTCACATCGTTGCTCTCCATTCGCGTGTTCTTTGTCCATGGGAAATTGCGTCTCTACAAGGGCAACCATTGTATTGAGACGCATTACCTTTAGGTGGTCGCATGAGAGTTGAAGGAGTGAGACGACCCCGTCCCATTATATTTCAAATGAGACGAACCCGCCCCATTATATTATTATATTCTTATATGCATGATTTTCATACATGAGTATCAATACAATTATGTAGTTTAACAGAGTGCACAATGCGTGCGTGAGTGAGTGTCCACCTACTGACTCCTGCTTCTGGACTTGCTTTTCCCTGTTTTAAGTGATAGTGTAATTGTGCAAACATACAAACAGGAGATCAAAACACATTATACGCACCAATAAATGGAAACAACGGTAATTAGAACTCATGTAAGAATAGGTTGAATTATCATAATATCTCATATTATGTCGTTCATGTAGTGCATCCTAAGTCTCTATATGCCTACGTGGCCACACAACAATAATCAGCAGCAGCGACCCCACCTTATCCTTTGTTTAATAGCTTCCTCCCACTAGCCTGTGATGGGTAGGTCCTGCTCATCATACCCCTAAGAGTGCATCTCTATTCCCCAACTTCAGCGATAGGAACAGGTATCGGGACGACACTCGGGATCGACACTATGAACAGTGGTACAACAGTACGCGTCAGGATGACCAGGCTACGCGATGTCCCGACAGTATGGTCGCGAGTCATCTGTCACCAGTGGACTTATCGGACCTAGACTATCCCCAAGGACCAGTGTGTCCTGTACTGGTTGCATCGTACCTGCACTTTGGTACCTGACCTCATACACAACCTATGTGCACGGCGGTGGATATATAGCACAACTATGCATATACTTCTTACTTTTATTTCTTCATCTCTTATCAGCTCATCATCATTTATCAATACATTTATCGACTTTAACAGACTTTAGCACATTATCTTATCCTTTCTTTATTGCTATGGATTTTCGTTATATTGATTACACTTGTCCTTATACCAGGAGTATCATCACAACATTCATTTAGAACACCCACAACACACAAACAAAACATATCAGCAGGGTGCCACTTATTAATATTTAGAACATCCACACAAGCACACAAGCATATCACAATACACAAGCATAGTAAAAGAGCATTACAAATATACTTCCATTATTTATTATTTATTTACCTAGCGTCGTTAAAGTGACTTACTACCAATTATCAACATATGCCCTAATCTATATGACCTTTGGGTTGATAGACTAGCGGTGATCCCCATCGATCATTGCAAGTCACAACCTTTTTCCTGAGATGTTGTTATCATTATCCCTCTAGTAGGGCTAAAGGCACCCTACACCTATTCTACATTTATTCGAATACTATTATTTCCTAGTGGATAAGGTTTTGTCTCCCTTACCTGACTAGAAGACCGCTCTCTCGTTCGTGCTCATTCCTGCTTCGGGCGTCTCGCTACTAGTAACCCTAGAAGGCTAGTACTATAGTAGAGAAGAGGATTTTGAGGTTTTGATTGGTTAAATTGGGTGGTAGGGCCACCTATTTATAGTTGTGGGAAAAGGCCCATCGCTTTGCGAGGCATTGATTTTCTTTACACGTGTCAACGCACGCGTGGAGGAGTTTTGGCAGGCATGCTCGCATCGCGAGCATCTATAGTTCATTCTCATCAAGTCGTGAGGGTATAAAAATTAAATTTTATTTTATTTTGGGTTCTAGATTCCTCTAAGGGTTTCTAGACCCAAATATTATTACTATCAGTTATAAAATCAGATTTATTTATTTATCTATGAATACGTATTTTTATTTCATATAATACTTATTTATCTTATTTTAATTTACTTATTACTTATTATTTTTATTTCTATTTGCTTTTCCTTATATATATCCCTTAATTGTATTTTATTTTCTTTCATATAGAATTATTATTATCTATTTATTTAAAAATTCTTAGGATGTCATAGGGAGCGGAGATGAGTGGTGACTATTATTAGATACACAATCACAGTCAACGATGACCTTTGCCAACAACATCAGCAATGCCGCTAGCGGGACCCCAAAGTGAGATTGTTAGGTCTCTCTCTTCAACACCAACGAGGAGCTCTTCAACACCAACGAGGAGTGTGAAGAATAAGAGGATGGGAAGTACACACTTTAGGGCTTAAAATTAAATTTTATTTGAAAAAAATAAGCATTTGTATCGTACACAAACTATCATGTGATGTATGATAGAAGCCACCGCTTTTCACATACCCCTCATCCTCTCACAAGTACATATCTGAGGTGAACTTACGATGGACCATTATTTCTTATGGTGCACCTATGCAACATCTTTTTTATCGGGTATAGAGAGTTTTTAAAATTGTATACAAGTCCTTAATGAAAGAAGGAAAAACAATTATAAAAAAGGAAACAAGTAGTGTTAAAAAAATTGAATTAGACTTGCCGACTTACTTGGCTTGATCATGTCGATCAAGAACCAATCATATAACCAAACCGAAAATGGTTTTCCTCGACCCGGTTTAGTGGTCAAAGGGGTATGGTAGAACCAATCAATCATCTCAATTTCTATTTTTTTTTTATTTTTTTAACTTTTTGTACAAGACTGCATCCTCTTTATATCAACAGAAATGTTATTTAGACATCAGTTTTTTTAACCACCGTATGACCACCGTATTCGGTAACAGTAACAAGGATGCAAAACGCGGCCAAAAAACGCGCTCAAATTCTCCTCTCACCTTTTGTTTCTCATTTCAAAAACACACCAGTCCTCTGCTCTCCTCTCTCGCCTCATTGCCGTTGCCATCGAATCTCGCCGCCGCCGGAGAACCTCAGGTAACGGCGACACTGTTTCCTGTTCCTTCTTTGCACACACCGTTTTCTTTGCACACACCGTTCCTTCTTTGCGAACACCGTATATGCATTCTGTCCGAATCAGCCAAAAAAGGCCACCCAAACTCGTCTCCCTCGTTTTCTTTCTCATTTCAAAAAAACACAAAGGAAACTGAACCTCCTCTCCTCGACTCCCCTCTGTCGCCTCAGTCTCGATCTGTCGACAGCTTGATCTCGACAGCTTGATCTCGACAGTTTGAGATTGATCTCGACAGCTTGATCGCGACAGGTTGAGCTTGATCTCGACAGCGGTGCGACGGCGAGACAGACCCCGAGTGGTGCGGCGGTTCTGCGGTGCAACCAGAGCAATCAAGCGAGAGAGCCCCTCCACGCGACAGAGAACAAACCACGCCGAGAGAGAAGAGGGCGACGACGAGGGAGACGAGACACGCGTGAGAATGGACTGAGCGGGAACGGCAATGAGGCGAGAGAGGAGAGTAGAGGACTGGTGTGTTTTTGAAATGAGAAACAAAAGGTGAGAGGAGAATTTGAGCGCGTTTTTTGGCCGCGTTTTGCATCCTTGTTACTGTTACCGAATACGGTGGTCATACGGTGGTTAAAAAAACTGATGTCTAAATAACATTTTTGTTATATCAATGAAGTGATATATTAAATATATAAAATTACAAAAATTAATTATGTTATGTGTCACAATGTATGACATATAGAAAATAAAAAGTTTCTCACATATATAATTCGAAAAACAAGTAATTCTTGAAATACATAATAAATATAATAGAAAAAATTAAATTATAAACTATCCCATCAGATAAGTAAATTATTATAAATTTAGAATTTATACAACTTAGTCAAATTCAAAATTTTATTGTTACTTTATTTTCTAATTATACTATCTTATTTTATTTCTTATACTCATTCCTTATAAATTATAAAAGTTATATAATAAAGAAAAACAAAAAGTAAAATAAAAAAAATTTATAATCATTGTTTATCAATTTTTTATAATAACTAAAAACTGATTAGCTTCAGAATAATAAAAATTATATTTATATTATAAATTTAGTTAGATTTTTTTTTGTTGACTGGTAAATTTAGTTAGGTTTGAATTTTTATTTTTACGATTTCTACTTTTTGTTAGCTGGGCTTATCCGAATTCGGGATGGGGATCCGGATCCGTATTCTATCTGCGATTCTATATTCTAATTACCGCCATTGCCGATACCCAAAGCTCTAACTGAAGAAAGTAACAACCCTTCGATTTGCCTCCTTCGCCCACGTTTTTTTTTTTTCAAACCCAATTCCGCTCTTTCTCTCCCCGTTCGAATTTCAAGCCAATTCATCAATGTTCCAAGGTAAATATTATTTCTAAAACCCTAACTATTTATTCTCCCAATACTTGAACTTTGCACCAAATGATTGATTTCTTCAATTACTCCTAATCTCTCGATTTGTGCTATTGCCCTCATTTCGTTTTCGTTTTTTCTTTCAAAACTTAATTATTTCCTGGTAGTTTCTCCCCTTAGATGATGATTTTTTTCCCCCTGATCAAATCGTTCGGTCACTGAGAAAATGGTAGAAATGTGCCCGAAGAATGAAGATAGTGATGATTAACTTTTTTTGCAAGGTCACTGATTGCTGTGTTGAACTTTGCATCTTAACAGTGTGCATATTTCAGATGTTGCAGGAATAGGTACCTTCCCTTATCATGTGGAATGTGCTTTTGCTCGCATTGAAAAATGGAGGGTGGCTGAAAAGAGAATTTAAGAACATACATCACTTTCTATGAGTTTTGAAGAGTTTGAAACACCTATAGTATTCGCATAATTCTTCATTAAAGGGATAAAGAACTTGGGATCATGATTGTAAAGGAGCATCCTGTTGGTACTGCACTGGCAATGAATAATACCACTGGGGAGGAGGAAATAGATTTCTCTTGTGAGCCATACATCGGGTTAGAATTTTCTTCTGCGGATGATGCACTTAAGTTTTACATAGCATATGCTAGTCGAATGGGATTTAAAGTTCGGATTGGTCAGCTTTATCGTTCAAGAACTGATGGGTCAGTTTCTTCTCGAAGATTTGTTTGCTCAAAGGAGGGACATCAGCTGAGCTCAAGAACAGGCTGTCCAGCGTTCATAAGGGTACAAATAAATGATTCTGGAAAGTGGGTTGTTGACCATTTTCACAAGGACCATAACCACAATCTTGAAACCGAAAGTGAAAATTGCACTCCAACATTGCAGCAGAAGGGTGCTACAGCTAAAAATTCTTTTACTGAAGTACCTCGCAGACCAAGGAAGAAATTGCTTGACGAAGCCAATGATGAACCCACCTGTCCCTTTGGCGTTATTGATTTCAAGCGCCTGAGAAAGGAAGAACTTGAAGGACAGCCCAGGATTGAACCCCATGTCGGTCAAGAGTTCAGTTCCCCTAATGAAGCCTACCAATTTTATCATGCTTATGCAGCATGTTTGGGTTTTGGAATTCGAATCGGTCAATTGTTTCGTTCTAAAAATGATGGGTGGATTACATCTCGTCGATTTGTGTGCTCAAAAGAAGGGTTCCAGCACCCTTCAAGAGTTGGTTGTAAGGCTTATCTAAGGATTAAGAGACAACCATCAGGAAAGTGGGTAGTAGACCGTCTTCATAAAGATCATAATCATGATCTGGACTCTGAGAAGGAGGGTCGGGCAAAAAGTCCTCCTGCTTCTAATATTTTGACTGAGGAGGTAAATACTGGATTGGTAAATGGTGACATATTTAGGATAGATAACTACCCTGTCACTAGAGGAGGTAGACAAAATCACATTATAAGTGATTGGTACAGCATGCTTTTAGAGTATTTTCAATCAAGGCAAGCAGAAGATACAGGATTCTTTTATGCGGTGGAAGTTGATAATGGTAATTGCATGAGCATATTTTGGGCTGATGGCAGGTCTAGATATTCATGTAGTCAGTTTGGTGATGTCCTTATCGTCGACACATCATACCGAAAAAGTGTCTATATGGTACCATTTGCTACTTTTGTTGGAGTTAACCATCACAAGCAACCTGTGCTTCTTGGATGTGCTCTAATTGCGGATGAATCTGAAGAGTCTTTCACTTGGTTGTTTCAGACATGGCAAATGGCAATGTCTGGCCGGCAGCCTTTGTCAGTAATAGCTGATCAGGACATTGCAATCCAGAGGGCGATGGCAAAAGTCTTTCCAGTAACCTATCATCGCTTTTCATTGTGGCAAATTAAGGCAAAGGAACAGGAGCACGTGAGTTTGATGGGCAATGGATTTACAAAAGATTATGAAATGTGTGTTTACCAGAGTCAGACCGTCGATGAATTTGACATGGCATGGAATGCCCTACTCAACAAATATGGATTGAAGGACAATGCTTGGCTAGAAGAAATGTATGAGAAGCGTGCATCCTGGGTTCCATTATATTTGAAGGGCACATTTTTTGCTGGAATTCCTATGAAAGAAAGCATGGATTCATTCTTTGGTGCACTTTTAAATGCTCAAACACCTCTCACAGAGTTCATTCCACGGTATGAAAGAGGTCTTGAGCGACGTCGTGATGAAGAAAGAAAAGAGGATTTTAATACTTCTAATTTCCAACCCATTTTGCAAACAAAAGAACCAGTAGAAGAACAATGCAGAAGGCTTTACACTCTTGCAATATTCAAAGTATTTCAAAAAGAGCTCTTGCAGTGCTATAGTTATCTCGGGTTTAAAATATATGAAGAAGGGAGCCTCAGCAGATATTTGGTGCGTAAGTGTGGAAATGATATGGAGAAGCATGTAGTTACATTCAATGCATCCAATCTCGGCGTTAGTTGTAGCTGTCTGATGTTTGAATATGAAGGTGTTCTTTGTAGACATGTATTGAGGGTGTTCCAGATATTGGAATTAAGAGAAGTCCCTTCTCGCTACATCTTACATCGATGGACAAGAAATGCTGAGGATGGTGTTTTTCCTGACACAGAATCATGGAGTAGCTCTCAGGAACTCAAAAATTTGATGCAATGGAGTCTAAGAGAAACTGCATCCAAGTACATAGATGCTGGTGCATCATCCATTGAAAAGTATAAACTTGCCTATGAGATTTTGCGAGAGGGTGGGAGAAAGCTGTGTTGGCACAGGTGAATGCTTCTAAGATCTGTGAGGTTGTACATAGTCGTACGGTTAATTTTTGTAGCTTGAATTGTTCATTTATGGTGGCTTTTTTGCTCTTCTAGTCAAATACCATCTTTCATCCATCTTAGTATTTTTACTCTTTCATGTTAAGCAATGCATTGTTCAGATTGCTGGTTCCATTAATTATTGACCTATTCACCATAAATTGTGCTTACTCCAAAGATGGAGTGGTTGATACCTGTTTTTTAAAGTAGGCCTTGTTTTAACAAGAGACCCTGTGCTTATGATAAGGAGTGACATTGGTTTCACCTTAGTTATTAGTTATGCTGCCCTTGTCATTTCTGTTGCTTGTGTTACCATAATAAAAATCAGTGTGGTTTTCCAATGACCAACATCCGCTCTTTCATGACAGCAACTCGCAAAACAGGCAGAAGTAATGATCTTTTCTAGGAAAGATATCGAATTCTCCAAACTTTTACATTCGCCATCTCTTTCTAAATGAGTTTTTTTTCTTTTATTGAAAAAACTGGTAAAAGACAAGACAAAAGTTGTTCCTATCCTTGAGCTAGAAAACAGGTTTGAAAGCCATGTCCATTTATCCCGTGTTTGAAAGCCAAATGGTAATGGATTATTGGTCTTCGTGGAAAACCGGAAGTTATCCTTATTGACTTTTTGGCTCTTGCAAAACAAAGGTAAATCAGATAGGCTGATTCAAATTCAATTGTATTAGCAATTATTGTTGGTCATTTATTTAAAGTGTTGGTGTTCTAACAAGAATTAGGAGGAAAAACAGCCAACCAAGAATCAACCAAGAACAAATTCTAACAATGTGCAATTCAAAACCCTAGAACACAATTAACCAATAAAAGAGAGAAAGAGAGGAAATTAACACACAAAAATTGTTGACGCAGTTCGGTATCAACAATGACCTACATCTGCGGGAGAGAGCAGCCCTCCATATCCACTATCTTCAACGAGTCTTTACAAAAAATTACAAAGCTTTTTACAATCTCATCCAATTGTTCAAGGTGAACAATCTCAAGATCTCACAATGAATCTCTCTCAGTTAATGAATAACCCTCAAGATTACAATAGAAGAAGATTAAACCCTCCCTCTATGAAACCCTAAGTCCCAAAGTATTTGCATGTGTTTCCCAAATCCCTAAAATTGTATCCCACGCTCTGATTTTGCGTTCTGCTGCTTCTTCTGTGTTTCTGTGCAATCAACGCCTATATACTGCGCAGAAAATAGACCGTGAATTGATTCGTGGGTAAGAGTGAATCGATTCACTCCCTTAATTCACCTGCTCCGCGTTTCATGAATTGATTTACACTTCAGCTCCCAGTGAGACACTTCGATTCACAGACTTGTGAATCGTTTCATAATAAACCAAATTCGATTCACAGAGAAACCTCCAACGCACCTGACGCTCAGAACTACCATGAATCGATTCCCACTGAATAATGAATCGATTCACCTGCTTGAAAAGTCACTCCTATGCATTCTAATGCTTTTCAAACTGATTTTAAGGCATTTCCCCACGTAAAGATTCTTAATTTTACATCTATGTTTTTGTCTTGTAACATGCTTTATACGGAAGAGGATCCTAATCTTATCTTATGAATATGTATATTTAGCTTTTTATTATTATTTTATGAATATGTATATTTAGCTGTACAAGAGAATGAGCTGAAATTCCAAAGTCAACATTAAATCTGTATTACTTGGGAGCATCATTGGTTCGTTTCTATAAGTTTCGTAGAAAAACTAGTTGATAATAGAAATCCAGAGTAGCTGTTATATCCCTATCGTACCAATTGATTCATGCAAGTGGAGATGACAAGTCCCTTCAGTCTTTGAGAATTAGACTGATGTAGACATAAAGCGGCCATTGGATTATGGAAAAATCAAAATCAAAGAAAAATCCCCACTACCCACCACTGGATTCTGTTTCTTTCTGTTGTCTTCTTCCCGCCCCCTGTTTCATTTGGTAGGCGGCAAATGGAATAGGTAATAGCTACTCATACTCAACAGACCACATACTCGCATTAATCTTAACCGTGTTTATCCTAGTTCTTGTGGAAACTGTGTCTTTATCCAAGTGGAACGAATAGAATGGAACTATGGTGGTATTTAAGATATACAAAGTGTTATTTGTGTAATGGTACAGAATGATCGATTATCGCTGTCACGACATGATTTTGACACCATTACCGCCACAATCATTCTCAGGATGTCTTGCTTTACTCGCCCACCACTTTGGAAACTATGTCGTCACTGCCCGCAACTTTCCCTATTTCAGTAACTTCTTCCCATGTTTTTATAAAATTCGCTCTGACCACCGTTCTCCGACAGACCAACACCCCGATTAACACCACAGTTGGGTGCCCCACCTGAGAGCGGCCTGCTAGACTCCTTTTTCGTCTTGCCCCACCGTCGAAGCCTTCATAATCTCTGCTGGAGTTTGTGTACCGTAAGGTTCACCTAAAATTATTTACTGCAGCAAATCCCATATAAAATTTACCTGAATTCCACGTACCTCTTGTTTATCGATAGACACACTCTCCCTGTACTGTACCTCATGTTTATCGATAGACACACTCTCCCTGTTTATTTAACCTAACATCATGAGCGGCTTTGGTGTCCTACTCTTCTGTTTTTTTTTTTTTTTTTTGGTGTCCTACTCTTCTAATAGAACAAATGTCTCAATTTTCAACAATAAATAAAAAATGTCTCATTGGGAATGTATATTGTGGCTGCACCCTACAATAGTGCAATACGTGTACTTAGCATGTGAAAACCTTACGTCTGCATCCAGTGCTGCACTTGAGAGCAAAATTTGTAGCTTTCTGAATTGCTTTATAGGAATTGTGAAAGTTGTCTTCTGATTAAACTCCGATCCAGTGCTAAAAATAAGAGACTTTGAATCTCTGTGATAGTGTGGGTTGGGACTTGAAAAGTGAGTGAGTGTGTGGACTTACATCTCTTTCAATGTAGCAGTATCCATTTGGAAATATTCTTGGGTGTATATGTTAGGTAATCCCTTGATTGTCTAGTTGGAATAGTTAGAGAGTGGGAGACGATATAAGAGAAAATGAGGATTAGGAAGAGTAATGTTTGATTTTGGAGAGGATTTTATATTGAAAGAAAACCAGATCTCTAGAATCCCTAGAATGTAATAGTGTTTTCTATATAAAAAACAAAAAAAAACACTATTTTTTTCTATAATTCGAACCAGTACATATCATCATATCACCATTTATATTCCATACTACAACCATAATTTAAACCAGAAACAGGACATTTTTGAAGAAAATCTAAACCAGGTCCTCTTATTGATCCCTCAAATTGTATTGTATTGTTAGTATTTGACACATGCTGGAGACAATTTGTTCTATTCTGTTCATTCTTGTTTCACCGTTTGTGTGTGTTTGACTAATGTGATTTAGAATAAACTTAATTCTCTATAATCCATTTAGTTACAATTGAATTTAAAATCAAGTGATTTATGTTTGAATATTTTTCGTCTAATAATAATTTTAATATAAAACTTAGTGTAAAATTTTCAACCTAACACAAAAATTACTTTTTATTATCAAATTGAGATTTAGAGTCAAAATTAATTTTAATTCGGTAGAGATCAATTTTGACACTCCCCACTCTGATCCCAAATGCAGACTCAATAGAATCGTAATGCAGTTTTTTTTTTTTTTTCCCACCATATGTCATATCCTGTTTTATTTTACAGAACAAAGTTCATATATTCTGCTCATTCCTGTTTTTCGTATCTACTGTGTCCACAAATATACGTCCGTTGTAGTGCTAGAGAACCCGGTTCCTGAGCTTTTTACTTTATTCCGTTCTTGACTTTTGTCCAAGGCCCATAGTTTTGTGCTTTGTTAAAAAGACAATACAATGGAGTTTGGTATATAGCTGTGTGTGTATAGGGGTGTGAAAGTGTTTTCCTCTTTTATCCTTTACCAACAGAATTGTCCTTTTTCTCAAAAGTAGTTCGTTACTTATTTTTTGAACTTGAGAAAAGTCCATATTCTTCTTTCAAAAAAATGCTAAGGAATGGAAGATTAGTCATTAATTATATGCTTCTTACCACAATACAAGAAAGCATATACTTGTTTTACAGCAGAATTATCCCATATATCAACAAATAGATGAAGCTCTTAAGCTTTCTCTATCATCTATGGGTGCGTAACTCAACACAACAACACACAACTAAGCTTCATCAAATACTTAAAAACATATCTATACACTGCTTTGCCTCTCAGTTCTGCATATACATACATATTATTATACATCTAATGACAGAATACATTAGCAGAAATAAAACCAGAAGGGTGTTAAATACTTCACATCATTTTATTCTTCCTCATACTTGCGTTGCATAGCATGCGGTCGCGTTGCGGCTGCAGAGACATAGAAAACTTTGATGTTGTGGTCTAAATCACAGTCGCGAAAATTTTTTTTTTTTTTTTTTAAACATGTCAACCTCAATGCTTCATTGGTGAAACCAGGGTTTCAACATAGACCTCTGCATCAAACCAACCCTTCCCACTCTCAATCTTAGGATACCTAAATGAATGGTCTCTCGGGTCATGCAGAATCAAGTCAAACTCAAACATGAACAACACTTCACCATTCTCTGAAACACAAAAAGGCCCTGAATAGGAAAAATCTTCAGGATTAGGCAAATAAGGAATTGTCACCAATTTAACCCAAGACTCTCTTACTCCATACTCCTTCATTATCCACACAACAAAATCAGTTCTTTTGTGATCATAATTCATGCAAAGACATCCCTTTAGAACACCCAAAGTAGGAGTAGAACACTCTTCCTTTTCATAATCAGGTGGCAGCACTTCCCTATATGTTTCCTTCTGCAAATCCAAAGAAACAATAATCCACAAAGAACTCAAATTTGCAGCCCAATTAAGGGTACCACTAACAAATTTCCCTGAATTTTGGTAAGGTGTAACACCATGAGGGAAATCCTGAATCTTCCTCCAAGAATTAGTAGCCATACTATAAACCTTCACTTTAGATTCACTGAAGAACTCATTAGGATCACTAAAGACAGCAACCACCTTGTAATCATCAACAACATGATCATAACCAAGTCCAAAAGCAGTGAAACAACCTGGCCTCCAATTATTACCCAAAGGCGGCGATTTCTTTGAAACCCTAATGGAAGGGTTCCAGAGAAGAACACAATCACCTTTTATAGCAAAACAAAGCAAACCATTACAAGAACCAACAATCCCATCATGACGGTACTTGTTCTTCACAGGGTAGCTTAAGTCCTCAGAAACGGTTGTTGGATTATTGAAAAGAGAACTAACCGAACAAGATTTAAGGTGGAACTCAGCGGTTGTGGCACTCAATATGATCCTATGTTGGGTTGTGAAGTGGGTGTTTTGAGTTGAGAATTGAAGGTGTTTTTTTATGAAGTAAGGGTCAGAAATTAGATACAACCATGACTTGCAAACGCACCTGAACCGTAATAGAGACTTCACTGGAAGCCTTGAGAGAATTTCAACAACAAGCTCATCGGGGAGAAAGGGTAACACTAACACTGTGACTCCTGATGTATCAGACATAGCTTTATTATTATGATTGTGATTGTGATGATTCATGTGGCTTTGTTTGTGAAGTGAAGAAGGTGAGCGCTCTCTCTTCCTTGTTGCGCCTAGGCGGTGGATGTAATTGCCTCCTTTCTGTGATGACATGTCAGTGATGATATCAGAGAAGAGAAGCTTGTTGAATGGTGTGCTAAGTGTGAGAGTGAGTGTGAGAAGTTCATGTGGTTGTTGACAATGAAGATGGTGATGAATAATACTAGATTGCTTTGATTGCCTTACTCCCTCGGGTTTAGATTATAAAAGGAAAAGAAAATTACTAGTAACTCCTTAATAAAATTAGTTAATTTGATTTAATTTTTTTTAAATAATTTAAAAAAAATTACATGCTGAAATTTGTTTTAAGAGAATAAAAGAGGTATTAAAAAATAAAATATAAATTAATTAATGGGTAATTTATTAAATAGAATAAAATTAGTTAATATTTACTTATATTTTGACCACGAAACTTGAATTTTTTGTTATTTGTACACGAGATGGAGTAACGGATGTAGATTCAGTGGAGTCACTTGTGTCTACATCTCTTTTCTTACATTTTTTTCTTTGGTTTTCTAGACAAAATAAACTAAGAATTGAGACTGGCTTAAAAATAGATCTAAAGATTGGGATTGGCATCATTGCGGTGACCGTACCCAACAGTGACCGCAGCCAATCCCGGTCCTGGAGTAACACATGAGATTGAAAATTGTGATGTTCGAGGCATAATACAATGACACGTTGCAGTTTTGGCAAGACACTAGCGTGTGCTGAAGATAAAGAAGGGGAAGAAAACGAAATAAAGAATCTAACATGATCCAATCAACAAAGCTTTTTTTTTTTTAATTGGAAAAAAAATGGCTTGGTTCAATGCTTTTTGGGTTTTGTTTAATCTTTGTATGAATGAACTTTACTTAAAACCTCTTTTTTATCTATACCGCACGATGGAACTCTTTTATAGCATTCTGATTGTAGCCTTTTCATATAATACATTATTAAGTAGTTTTTTATGACTACGGATCTTACATTACTATCAACTTGTAGTAAAGCTGTGTGCTTAATTGATCAACGAAAATAATTTCAGTAAAAGTAATCGTTTTATGGTTTTTTGGGGAATATTCTGGGAATGCCTTTAAAAATTTTAACTACAAAATACAATTACTTTTTTTTCCCGCTCCAATATCCAAGGAAAAGAGATATGACTGATTGGGAGTTCGGTTGAGAGGTAAATCTCAAATTGTTTCATTACTAGATATCGAACTCGGGTAATAAGCAAACTCATTCTTTTAGGTAGAGTGCTTAACCACTCACACCCAACTTTAGAGTTTAAAAAATACAATTCGTTTAAACATAGTTACAATGAGAAAGAATTCATAAATTTATTACACCCAATAAAAATTGAAAAATATCTTTAACACAAATCAATTTAGTATTGCTTATGTGTCAAAAAAAAAAAATTAGTATAGCTTGACTAGGGTTAGGGTGACTTTATCTTGTCTAGCCTCCATATTTTTATCATGTACCATTTTGTATAGCTCCTATAATTTTTAATGAAATAATGTTTCCCTAAAAAAAATAGAAAGAAGTCATAAATTTATTACACCGAATAAAAATTGAAATATATCGTTAACATGATTAATTTAGTATTATTTTTGTACGCCAAAAAATTTAGTATCAATTACTTTTAATAAATGTTTTTCACTAACTCAATTATATTTATTTTCATTATTATCGACAACTAATAAAACTAAATTTATATAGGTCTAGTACAAATCGATGAAAAAGTGAAAATAAAGGAATTAATAATAATAAATGACTAGATGAAACATAATCCAATAGAGATAAAGAAAATTTTAAATTAAATCATTAATTGTTGTTGTTGTAATAATAATAATAATAATAATAATAATAATAATAATACACAAAAAGGGAAGAGTACCACTGAGAAGATATTTTGTGTAATACTATTTAAAAATTATATGATTTCAGTAGTTATATACTATATTATCAAATTTTATTGAATTCTGTTTCAACTAAGCCTCTATTTGGTTATGCGTTGGGAAGAAATGGGCGCGCGTTCATTAGTTTCAAACGCGATTCAAGGTCGATTGATGGTTGTTTGGTTGAGCGTTTTGTTCTCCCCTCTATCGTGCGTTTGAAATTCAACTTGCAATTGTGTTGAAGCTGGGATCCCTAGCTTCTGAGTTTCTCACAATCGATTCTCCTCTTCCCCAAAGGTATTTTATCAATTTTGCCTTTCATAGATGCCCTTCATTTCTGGTGTTCGTTCCTAGTGTCTCTAGGTTCATTTCTGGTTGCGGCGTTCGTTGGTGTTTGCATTTTTGTTGCAAGACAAGTCTAGGTTCGGGATGACGAGAAACTGGGCTCCAATTAAGCCCATTTAAAAGCCACCCTCTTTTATTCTTTTGGGTTTTTTTTATTTCCGTTTCTTTTTTTTTGGGCATTGGTTGAACTTTATTCAGGCGGCTTTTGTATTTTCGTTTCCAAGTTGTCATTCGTTTGCGTTTTTATATTTTTTGCTTTTTTATGGATTTTTTTGTTGTTTCAAATGCATCTCAAGCCTATCATAAAAAAAATCTCAAGAATAACTAATAAAAATAATATTGGGAGGGAGAAAATAATATTGGGAGGGAGAGATATTTTTGTTGCATTTATATGTAAGCCTATTTTGGTAATTACACACTTAAAAGCAATTTTAATCAAAACTATCCAAACAATTTTGTTTCCAAAATCACTTTCGTAAAAAATATGTCCAAACAAAAATCACGTTACGTTCAACTCACGTTTAACCAAAATCAATTCCACAAAATCAATTCTCGTCACCGTACAACCAAACACACACTAATAATATAAACTACTAATCAAAAGTCGACACTTACAAATTTTATATAGTTATCACACGTACGTTTAGTCAAAATCACACGTACGTATTCACATACCATATAGGAAACTACATAATTGTCGTTTTCAGCATCGCAGTTGACATTTTTAACTGGATGTACTTTAATCATGTGTCAGACACAGTTTCTTCATGACGAAGCAATCAATTCAAGAATCAAAGGGATTTCCATGGCTTAAGAGGCTATAAGCTCCTTGTACCAACAAAAAAAAAAAAAAAGGCTATAAGCTACAAATACATACAATTGCATACACACCTGATTAATATATAGCAGCAATTCTCTTAACTGAGGGGATTCCACGATGACTTCATCTCACTACCTCAGTTGTTGCATCTTTTTGCTTCTCAATACTTAATTTTATCTTCGATTTTTCATTGGCGGTGAATGAGCCTAACTCCCTCTTTTATAGCTTCAGCTTCATCCACAAGATGTGTATATATATGATAAAGATCAGCTTTAACATTCTTATCACCACACACAGTCATGCCACCACAACATTCTTTCTTTTTTTGTTTGGTTTTTTTATTTTTATTTACTTTCTTATCTTTCCCTCTCTGGATAAGATGACCGCATGCTTTGAATTATATGTGAATCACTCAAAACTTTATTGAGGAAACGACAAGGCAAAAATGAGAAAATTTCATCCTAGTATATCCTATCATGAGATGGAAACTACCAATAATTATATCTGTCCTTTATCGTAATGTTTATCATACAGTAGTTGCCCTTTTTTAATACTATTTAAAATGACATGACATAAACTTTGTTATTTGAAGTGATCATGACTTGCCAGAAAGCATATCATATAATGGGCTTGCAAAAATATCACAAGTGTTAATTAGTGGGAATATTCTACTATATAAAAACTGTTGTACGTAAAAACAATAAAAAAAAAAAGAATAGTTTATTAGGGAATTTTTTTATGTTAATCATAACAAACTTCATAGGAGGACGATCTGAAGAAAAAATCACCTGTTTTGTTTTTTCTGAACCTCTCCTTGATTGAACCATATATTAGACTAAATTCTTGTGGAAGAACCAGTGGGCAGCCTCTCCCTCCATACACAACCTGTCCAGTAATCAACGTCTTACGCATTGTTGACTGCTTTTATGATTGATCATTTCATTAAACATGCAAGTATTCCTTCCTTGCAGATGAAAATTTTGAGCTAAAACATGATGGGCATGCTAGCTTTATCTGTTTTTGTTTCTGTTCAAGACATGGTGTGTTTTAATCTTATATTGCACACCATTCTGATCACACAATCGGCTTCATTTCTTGCTCTTGTTGATGCCCCCTAAAATTTTTAACTTTGGACATTTTTCAGTTTTTTATTGCTCCTGTTATTATCGATGCATGTTTTTTTTTTTTCCTTCCATTTTCGTCAATTCAATTCAATCAATCAATCGATCAATTTACTATTTAGAAAATGTAAGTCCTCTAACCCATATTAACTCTTCTTTTGACACATGGCATTCTCGTTTTATGACACGTGTCACTTTTTTTTTTTTACCTAAAAAAACACTCTCCCTGTGTCACATTTTCAAACTCCCGCTCCCTCTTTCATTCTTCCTCTCCCTCTCTCTATTCCCCTCTCCTTTCTGTCATATTCTTCTTCCTCCTCCTTCCACTCTCCATTCCTTTCCTTTCCCATGTTTTTTTTCTCCTTCATCTTCATTATTATAGAATGACACCACTATCTCTCTCTGTCTCTGAACGTGTTGTCGCAGGGAGCTTCCACATCTGGGTTTCGAGTTCTTCTTCTTCTTCTTTGTTATACACAGCTTTCATGTTAGGAAATTACGCAAAATTTCCCCATAGTCAGATTAGTGGAAGAGCGAAAAATAAATGCGGAAGCACACAAAAAATTGATAACGGAGTTCGGCCAATAATGCCTACGTCTCCGGGCTGCTGCAGACCTTTTATTGAAAAAAGAAAATATACACTGTGTTTACAAACACTCACACTCTCTCACAAAACCCACAACCCAATTACACCCAAAATATTTCTCTCTAAATATTTTTCACAAAAACTCCCTCACTGGAATTTTCTCTCGGTGCTCACTCTCTCAACTTGGAATGCACTCAATGATGGAATAATGGAGATGCACCATTTGGTGCAATTAATAAGGTTGTTGGGGAGGTGCCCCTTTGACTAACAATCTCCCACTTGAAGACTGATTTCAATCGGTCTTCACACCTCGATCAATGCAAAGAATTTTCTCTGCGTTACTCAGCAGGTGCCAACCGTTGGAGCACAACTTCGGTTGTCGATAGTCACCACCTTTGTCAACATATCCTGGTTTGGGTTCTTGAATCTTCTTCAACATTAACACCTCATCCTCGCGCAGATCCGATGAAGTGATAACGAAGACCAATATGCTTTGCTCGAGTGAAATGCTGAATTCTTGCCGATGTATCGCGACTCGACTATCAACTGCAAAACACTCTTCTCCCAGGTGAAACCCAACTCGTTAACAACTCGCTGGCCATATCAATTCTTTCACGCTTCGCATCGCTACATACTCGGCCTCGTAGTGGATAAAGCAACAATCTTCGTATCCGCGACATCCAACTAACTCAGTAGTACCAAAGGAATACATAACCAAAGGGTACTTCTTGATGATCGACTTCACCTCCAAAGTCCAGATCTATGTAGCCTCAGACTTGCAATTCTTCTTTACCAAAGTACGACACTTCTCTCAGAAGGTTCGTAGATACCTCAAAATCCATTTCATAACGCTCCCAATGAGTTTTACCTGGATTTGACATAAACCTCGCTTAACAACTCCCATCAGATAGCCAATGTCCGCCTCGTACGCACTATCGCAGACATCAAACTTCCAATGGCCAAGCATATGGAATCTTAGCCATGGATTCTCTTTCTTCCTCGTCTAGGTGACTGCTCTTGATAGTAAAATGATCGCCAAAGGTGCTAACTTGCCATGTTGCCCATGTTGAATCTTTGCAAAACACGGCTGATGTACTCGCCTCGAGATAACCGCAAATTCTCTTTGCTTATCTCTCGTGATTTGCATTCAGGATCTCTCTTTGGACCTAAGTCCTTCATGTCAAATTCTTTTGACAATTTGCATCTTCAAGTTTACGATCTCGCCCATATATCAACCTCGCTTTACTAACATATCATCGACATAAAGTAACAAAATGATATAGCTGGACTTATATCTCTTCAAGAAACAACAGTGGCCTGAGTTGCACTGGAAACCTTCTTGTGTAAGCTATCAAACTTCTTGTACCCTTTGTCTGAGCTTGTTTGAGGGCCATACAAGCTCTTCTTTAATCTGCGACACCATATTTTCATTGCCTTCCTTTCTCCGAGAAGCCTTCAGGTTGGTGCATGTAGATCTCTCATCTAAGTCTCCGTGAAGAAACGCAGCTTTCACGCTTCTAACCGCCAAGATACTTCAATAGCAACAATACTTAACACGCACTGATAGTATTGAAGCTTACAACCGGAGCAAAATTTCGGTAGTCAACTCCTTCCTTTCGGAATCCTTTAACGACTAGTCGAAGCTTTGTATCTCTTGGAGCCATCATTCTCCTCCTTCACCCGATACACACCCATTTGTTGTGAAGTTGTTTCTTCCCCACTGTAACTCAAATTAGTTCCTATGTTTGATTGGAGATCAAAGACTTCATCTCGTCTTTCATGGCAAGCTCCCACTGGCATCTGCGACCGACATGCTTCAGATAATCTTCAGGCTCCCTCCATCACCAACAACATGTAGTCTCATGTACTGGGCCGCACAGAACTCGAGAAGACTTTCACACCGGAGCCGAGTAGAGGCTCGTGCGTCAATTGATTCCTCTCGACCGTAGGATTCTCAACTATAGGACTTTCGGGTCATCGCCCACCTTCGTGATACACCGCCCACTCGCTCGAGAAGGCTGATCGTGGCATCGCTCGTTCAGTACATCACTCTTTCATTGAAGATCACATCTCTATGGATCAATTTTTGTTTTCATCATCCCAAAGACGGTAGCCAAACTCATCTTCACCATAACCGATGAAAGTGCACTTTTTCGATTTGGGATCAAGTTTATTCCTGCCTTGATCACTGATATGCACATATGCTACACAGCCAAAAACTCTAAGATGTGAGAGTTTTACCTCTTTTCCGATCCAATGGTACCGATGGACCTCGGTTGATCAAGTAGAGTTGTTGACTCGCCCGTAATCGCCGAAGCCTTCTGCTTGTTGCACCCGCAAGCCATTTCGCTCTCTCTCGCCAACGCTCGATTCATATGCTCGCCCTACACCATTGTGTTCGAGGCGCACTGCGCGGTTTTTTCCATTCTGATCCCGTGCTCATAGCAGTAACTTTGAATCAGGTCTTCATATTCACCACCATTGCCTGCCGGTCTAAGCTTTTGATCTTCAATCCTGCCTCGCTTTCTACCATGGCTTTCACATCTTGAAAGCCTCGAATACTTCGTGACTTATGTTTCGTAAAGTATACCCATACCTTCCTAGAGTGATCATCAATAAAGGTCACGAAGCATTGCTTCCCACCGATGGATGAGCAAATGGACCTCAAACATCGTGAGTGAACAAGCTCGAGTTTCTTTCTTTGGGGTTCTTCCACTTGTCCAAAGCTAACTCTTTCGCTTCCTAAGCATGCAGTCACACATGTCAATTTCTACCGATCGAAGACACAGCAATTTGCCCTTCGAAAGTGCATGATCTTCATCCCTTTCTCACCATATGGCCTAGTCTCTCGGTGCCATAGATTAGACTATCATTTGCCGCAATCGCAATCAAATGGCATGCTCCTATTGCCTTATAAAGAGTACCACTCTTTCGCCACGAGCAATCGCGCTATTGCACTCTTGAAATCTTCCAATGATCGCCGTGGAAGACTGTGTGTAGCCTTCATCGCCAACCGCCTAATCGAGATTAAGTTCTTCGTCAGCCTGAATATGTCCGACATTTTTCAATTCCCATACTGCATTCGCTCAACTTAATCTTCACTACACCTTTGCCTACAATCTCACAAGACTGTTTCATTACCAAGGTAAACTTTACCAAGGTTTCGGCACATAATTCTCAAGAATTTCTCTGCCGGCGGCATGAAAAGATGCTCCGTAGTCTCCAACACCCAAGACTCTTCCTTGCTCTCTAAAGAGCATATCAACGCGCCACCTCCTCCCGAGGTGGAAGCAACATTTGCCTCGGGCCCTTCGCCTCCTGGTTCTTCTGGGCACTCCGCACTGATTTTTGTAGTGCCTGGTCTTTCCCGCAAGAATTCCAACACCTGGATAGTCTTCGAAGTTGGAGTTTTCGAGAACTACGATGATTTCCTGGATTTGGGCCTTTGCCTCTTTGATTTGCCACGCCCATTTCCTCGGTTGAATTTCTTCCTCGACTATGCACATCAAGAGGATGAAGATTCACCACTCTCCGCTCTGGATTCTTTCATCGAGAACTAGATCACGAACATCGCCTGATTTCAACTTATTGTTTCCCGCTGAGCTACTCACGGTACCGTGATGAGTATTCCAACTCTCCTGGGAAGAGAAGACAAAAGTATCAATGCTCGCACTTCATCATCAAATTCGATTCCAAATCAACTCGGTTGGGTTGTGACTAAGCCGAGTTCATTGAGATGTTGCGCTACCGATGCACCTTCCATCCGCAGTTAAACAACCGCCATAAAATGAACTTTGTTTGAGGCCGGCTTTTTCGTACATGTTGGAAAGAGCCTTCTAAGATCCGGTCGTGGTCTTTTCTTTTGCAATGTTGAACGCAACACATTACGGATAACGCCAACTGATAACGCCGGGCTTGTCTATCGAGAAGGATCCATTCATCTTCCTTCATCTCCGCTGGTTTCTTTCTTGTGAGAGGTTGATATGGCTTTTTCTGATACGTATAATCCTCGATCTGCATCTTCCAAAGCCAAAATCCGCACCATCGAACTTTTCAATTTTCACCTTTCCTTCGTCATGGCCATCACTCCCACTCAGTCGACTTTCAGATCAAGCCGATCGCAATTTCGCGTTATAACCACCGTGCTTTATAACACTCCGGACAAATTGGTAGTGCGACTAATTTTACTTATTCACGAAGAATTACTATTCACGTGAACAAGATCTCACCAAGATTTAGCAGAAATAACCAACTAGCTCGATGCGGCTGTTAGGAAATTACGCAAAATTTCCCCATAGTCGATTAGTGGAAGCGTTTAAAATAAATGCAAGACACACAAAAATTGATAACTGAGTTCACCCATAATGCCTACGCCTCTGCCGCCCAGCACCTTTTATTGAAAAAAGGAAATATACACTGTGTTTACAAACACTCACACTCTCTCACAAAACCCACAACCCAATTACACCCAAAATATTTCTCTCTAAATATTTTTCACAAAAACTCCCTCACTGGAATTTTCTCTCGGTGCTCACTCTCTCAACTTGGAATGCACTCAATGTTGGAATAATGGAGATACACCATTTGGTGCAATTAATAAGGTTGTTGGGGAGGTGCCCCTTTGACTAACATTCTACACATGGAGTGAAGTCATGGCTGGTAATGGCCTTTAAAAAAAATACACCCCTCACTCATTTCTTCTCTCTTACTGTAATTTCTTATTTTTTCCTCATTCAATTTCGTTAGGGTTTCTCTACTTTTCATCTTATCCCTCGATAGTAAGAAGCTTCAATAGTGAGGGTTTCCATTTTATCATATTTCATTTTGTTTGTTGCATCTCCATTCTCATCTACATTCTCTTATTGTTTTAATGCTTCTGCATTCAATTTATGCAGTTTCCCTCTGTTTTGTTTCGATATGGAAGTCCATATTGTAACGTGACCAAATAATGCAAGTGCTGGGATTATTATTTCTGTTAATATACTGCAACACCTATCTCAATAGTATATGTTAAATTTTAACATTTTCTTATTATGTTAGTATCAACAAGTTGCAATTACACGTGGATCTTGATACCGGCATGTACGTTTTTTGAGTATCAATTTATACACTGTTGTATACGTACATCGCCTATTCTCAATGTTGCATTTTTCTTTCTTAGAAAAAAACTTTAATGTGTAAAATTAACTTCTTAAAAATGTGAAGATATAAATTTCTTGATAGAACAAATTTACATAAAAGCATATTAAAATCTATATGAAAAACTATTTATATTTAAATTATATATATATATATATATATATATATATATATTACATAAAAATCATTAATATCTAAATTTCTCTTGGCTCGACATCATTTGTTCCATTCCACTATAACTTATTATGTGGGGATAGGAGAACAAAGGCTGAATCTTGATATACATCAGAACAATACATTTTTTTTGACGCAAAGAAACTTATGGCATTTTATTCATAATAATGTCAGCTACAAATTCAGGAACAAACTCAAAAACATAGCAACAAGGTTTAGATAAATCCGCCCTTGCAACTGCATGAGCAACTCTACTTGCTTGCCGCTTAACAAAAACTACTGAACAGTTTAATCTAGACTTCAGGGCGTCTCTGCAGGCTAAGATTATTGACCCGAACTCTGAAGAGTCGTTAGAATTGTGGTGAACACTATCAACAACTACCTTAGCATCCATCTCAAATATCACTTGCTCCACTCCCAATTCCATTGTCCACTTCAAAGCCTCCAGCAGTGCTAGTGCCTCGCCCTCATTTGGAGTTAAACAAGGTTCCAACCACAAAGATTTAGCTCCCATGAACATGCCAGCCCCATCACGGAGACATAGGTCCAAGCCTATGCGGTTCTCATTCACAAAAACAGATGCATCAGTGTTGCACTTCAAGTAGTCCAGTGGTGGTGCGTTCCAAGATTGAGGCGGAGCATTTGCTGTAGCAGCTGAATTGTGGTTAGTGATCATGACTTGCCAGAAAGCATATCATATAATGGCTTACGAAAATATCACAAGTGTTAATTAGTGGGAATATTCTACTATATAAAAACTGTTGTACGTAAAAACAATAAAAAAAAAAAACAGAATAGTTTATTAGGGAATTTTTTTATGTTAATCATAACAAACTTCATAGGAGGACGATCTGAAGAAAAAATCACCTGTTTTTTTTTTTCCCCCCCCTGAACCTCTCCTTGATTGAACCATATATTAGACTAAATTCTTGTGGAAGATATGTTCCCAAAGTAGAGATGAGTTGTGGTCTGATCTGATATATAGTTTATAAAAAAAAGTCTTCTTTCGATTGGAAGAATAAATAATTAATTATTTTTCTTGTTGTTACCCAAGGGATCTATTAATGGGGTTCTTACTAAAATTCAATGTTGTATAGCTGGACAGATCCCTTTTGTTTCAAAACGGGCAACTCCTCATATGGATTTTGTATTTTACAAACCACTGAATCGATCCATCAATTCCTCTCGAAAACGTTCCCAAGTAAATCGATGGATAAACCTCTAAAAGAAAAGAGAACCAGTGGACAGCCTCTCCCTCCTTACACAACCTGTCCAGTAATCAACGTCTTACGCATTGTTGACTGCTTTTATGATTGATCATTTCATTAAACATGCAAGTATTCCTTCCTTGCAGATGAAAATTTTGAGCTAAAACATGATGGGCATGCTAGCTTTATCTGTTTTTGTTTCTGTTCAAGACATGGTGTGTTTTAATCTTATATTGCACACCATTCTGATCACACAATCGGCTTCATTTCTTGCTCTTGTTGATGCCCCCTAAAATTTTTAACTTTGGCCATTTTTCAGTTTTTTATTGCTCCTGTTATTATCGATGCATGCTTTTTTTTTTTCCTTCCATATTAACTCTTCCTCTAACCCATATTAACTCTTCTTTTGACACATGGCATTCTCGTTTTATGACACGTGTCACTCTTTTTTTTTAACTAAAAAAAACACTCTCCCTGTGTCACATTTTCAAACTCCCACTCCCTCCTTCATTCTTCCTCTCCCTCTCTCTATTCCCCTCTCCTTTCCGTCATATTCTTCTTCCTCCTCCTTCCACTCTCGCTGTTGAGGTGCAACCAAAGTCTCACATAGACTAAACAAGAGGAAGAACAATAGTTTATAAGAAAGAAAATGTCCCATTGGTATGAGGCCTTTTGGGGAATATCCAAAAGCAAAACCATGAGGGCTTAAAGCCCAAAGTGGACAATATCATACCAATGTGGAGACATGTAAAACCCCTCGGTACCCTACAAGTGGTATCAGAGCCGATGGTGTCGGCTTGGGCGAGTATTGGAATAGTTGTTGGGATCTGAGTCAAAGATCCTTGTGTCGAAAGTCTTCCGGTGTGGTGATCAAAGGCGTGGTCCCTGAGCCAAAGCGGTGTGTCTTGTTAGTCGGCGGTACAAGTATAAACAGACTAAATACTCGGAGGCTTCCGCTGGAGGGGAACCAAAGGGTACCCCCTAACACTCCCTTCCTTTCCTTTCCCATGTTTTTTTCTCCTTCATCTTCATTATTATAGAATGACACCACTATCTCTCTCTGTCTCTAAACGTGTTATCGCAGGGAGCTTCCATATCTGGGTTTCGAGTTCTTCTTCTTCTTTGTTATACACAGCTTCCACACATGGAGTGAAGTCATGGCTGGTAATGGCCTTCAAAAAAAATACACCCCTCACTCATTTCTTCTCCCTTACTGTAATTTCTTATTTTTTTCCTCATTCAATTTCGCTAGGGTTTCTCTACTTTTCATCTTATCCCTCGATAGTAAGAAGCTTCAACAGTGAGGGTTTCCATTTTATCATATTTCATTTTGTTTGTTGCATCTCCATTCTCATCTACATTCTCTTATTGTTTTTATGCTACTGCATTTTTTCCTTCTGGGTTATTAATTTTTCCTTTTGTACATTTATAACATTTAAAAAATAATGCTTTTCATCTTCTTCTATTTGCAAATCATCAGACCCTTTAGTGGTGTTGTGCTTTCTTCTGCATTTTCTCTTATTGTTTTTACGCTTCTGCATTTTTTTTTTCTTTGGGGACACCAAGGTTTGATTGAATACCCACAAAGGTGGATTACTTCTTTTTCTGAACATAAATCGTGCAATGTCTTTTTTGACAATGAACGTATACCATTTTTAACCATTACATTTAGTTGCCTTTGGAAATCCATGGTTTGTATTGATCTCACTCAGGCTCACTATAACATGAATTAAGCAATCTTGCTCCATTTGATTTCGCAGGGTTAGACTTAACCCTTTTCATTTGTGTCCATACTTAAGAATTATATTCATTATGATTTTTATAATCCAGTGATGAAAACAATAGGATGTGATGAAGAAACATGGCAACACAGGGCAAGAGTGCAATTGAGCTATGGTTGTTCTACTCTAAGGTAAGTTCCTTCTCAAGTTTTCAACTTACGAAGCTTTAGTATATTTTGCAGTATATCTATTGGATGAGTTAGGCCAACTTACGAAGCTATGCATTCCCACTCTCGAACATATTGATGTTACTATTGCAAATTTAGATACTAATCCTATTTTGTCCATTTTTCGTCAGTTTCTCTCAAAGTTAGAGGGAGAATTTCTAACCAAGGAAGTAGAGAAAACTAACTAACAAGCGAAAACAAATGTATGTGATCACTAAATGAATAGAGATGATGTTTCCACTACATTTTCACTCAATTTCTCACAACACTTTATCTTTTGTTAGAATTTTTCCTTGCAATTCTTAATCTTATGTTGAATAGATAGGATCAATGAAAGTCAACAGCACCTCCTTAGGTGCTACAAGATATTTTATCTTTTATGAGGAGGTTATTTTTCATCAGATTAGTTCAACTCCCTATACTTGATTTACACAAAGGAGCTTCAGCATTCGGAAATGCTTTTAAATAATTCCATGAGCACTCTAATCATGCATCTAGATAGGAGTTACACAGTTGTTAACATCCATCTCTATAATCATTTTCATTCAGTTTCATCAACTTTGATCTGTCAGCAATGGCAATTGAGCAAGTCCTTCACATGAATGGAAGTCTGGGAGAAACAAGCTACACATACAACTCCACATTTCAGGTAATCTATGTTGCCCAAATCAATTCTTTTTTTTTTGTTTCTGATTTGCAGAATTTGCATGTTATGCCAAATGCCAAAAACTTTTGATATTGTTCATTTCTACTATATCGATAACGTTATATATGATTTTTTCATATGCAGAAAAATTTGACAAGGATGTGCATGATATTTTTCATAGAAGCTGCTGTTAAGCCAATTAAGTACATAATTTGCAAGTATTGGGGCTGTAGAAGAGAAAAGTACAAATAGCCCTATCCCCTAAGTTCAGTGATTAAAGTTTTTCCTATATAATTAATGTAATTTATTTTAGGAAATAATGTTTTTAAATTTTCATTTTTGATTAATTTTCATTGATTTTTGATGTCTGATTTTCATTGGTTTAAATTAGTTTCAACTACAGTATATGATTGAATTCTGATTTATATTTATTAATTCCTTGCCAATCTCTAGCATGTAAGTGTCTCTAAATTGGACTCTCATGATTGTATTTGTTGTATTGACTTTGCATAGTAGATATTTACTAACATTTTTTGATCATGTCATGCAGACCAACTTCTGAATGCAGTTTTTGCTATATCCTGCAACTTTTGCTGTAGGAGTTAATAATGGGAATAGTGATGTAGAAATGCAATCATGGAGCTAATTTTTTTGGATGTGATATTATGTCCTTCAACTAAGTAAATAGACCGGTAACCATTACAATGCTGACTTAATCTGGTGTTAGTAAATTGAAGATGAGGTTAAATATGAATCACAAACTTGGAATTAAAAAAAATCAGAGGATGGAATTAAAAATGGTATGTGTTATGTTTGAATAAACTTACTTTTTTCATTATGTTGTCGTGGAAGAAGTTTGTAAGTTTATCAGAGTTTGAAGATGTTTGTATATTTACCTCTTGAAATGCAGGGACTTGGAAGTTTTTAAATACTACAAATGGCTCTTCCAGATTTATAGACATCAGAAAAATAAATGGTAATTCTCTGATCGAATTAATTAGCTCACCCACAAAGATAATTGGAGTACATTATGTTCTTGTGAGGATGTTATTTTAATTTAAGCACATCTTTATGCAATTAGAGGGGTGTACTGCTTTGGGTTCTAACTTATTTTGTCCTCAGATCTTCATAAATATAAAAAAGTATTGCTTCAGGGATAGTAACTATTCCCCCTCCTTTTACTTCTTGACTTTTTTATATTAATTTTTCAAATTATTATTGCTTGAGGAACTACTATGTGCATCTCAAATTCAACTTTGTAGAGTTTCTTTGGTATGATGACTTCATTTCCTTTCACACAACACATGTACAAAAATAGTTCTATAATGATACTCTACTTTCAACATGCACATGAGTTTCGCACAACATGTGCCAAGGTTTCATGCAGAGCAGATGTACAAGCAAAGTGGAGTATGGATATTGGAGGGCCAAGAGTAACCTTTTTCATATTCTGGTCTTATATCTTGGGCACTACCCAAGATAATGGGCACCAAGCCATCAAGCTTTGTGTCATCATCAAGTAGCATTGGATCCAGATTTCACTCATTGCAAGGATCTTGATTTGGTTGTGTCTTGGCTTGGTTTGGTTCTGCACATTTGGCCTCTACTATCAAGATGCACATGATAACACAATGCTTGAGATTTTGGTAGTGGTTTGCTGATTGGTATAACAAAGGAGGATTTGGTTCTGCAAAACCATTTCATTTTGGAGGTTGAATCTGACAAAAAAGTTTTTCACCTTAGAATTACTGGATGTGGTAAATTAGGTGTAGTAAATTTTCAACTTTATTAGTTACCAAATTTGCCCAAGTGAACCTCTTTGAAGTTTGAACTAAGAACTTGCTTAAGAAGCAAGATATGATTACATAACTTGGAAGAATTTATGCAGTTTCCCTATGTTGTGTTTCGATATGGAAGTCCATATTGTAACGTGACCAAATAATACAAGTGCTGGAATTATTATTTCTGTTAATATATTGCAACACCTATCTCAATAGTATATGTTAAATTTTAACATTTTCTTATTATGTTAGTATCAACAAGTTGCAATTACACGTGGATCTTGATACCGACATGTACGTTTTTTGAGTATCAATTTATACACTATTGTATACGTACATCGCCTATTCTCAATGTTGCATTTTTCTTTCTTAGAAAAAAACTTTAATGTGTAAAATTAACTTCTTAAAAATGCGAAGATATAAATTTTTTGATAGAACAAATTTACATAAAAGCATATTAAAATCTATATGAAAAACTATTTATATTTAAATTGTATTATATATATATATATACATATATATATTTTACATAAAAATCATTAATATCTAAATTTCTCTTGGCTCGACATCATTTGTTCCATTCCACTATAACTTATTATGTGGGGATAGGAGAGCGAAGGCTGAATCTTGATATACATCAGAACAATACATTTTAGTTTTTTTTTTTTGACGCAAAGAAACTTATGGCATTTCATTCATAATAATGTCAGCTACAAATTCAGGAACAAACTCAAAAACATAGCAACAAGGTTTAGATAAATCCACCCTTGCAATTGCATGAGCAACTCCACTTGTTTGCCGCTTAACAAAAACTACTGAACAGTTTAATTTAGACTTCAGGGCGTCTCTGCAGGCTAAGATTATTGACCCGAACTCTGAAGAGTCGTTAGAATTATGGTGAACACTATCAACAACTGCCTTAGCATCCATCTCAAATATCACTTCCTCTACTCCCAATTCCATTGTCCACTTCAAAGCCTCCAGCAGTGCTAGTGCCTCGCCCTCCTTTGGAGTTAAACAAGGTTCCAACCACAAAGATTTAGCTCCCATGAACATGCCAGCCCCATCATGGAGACCTAGGCCCAAGCCTGTGCGGTTCTCGTTCACAAAAACGGATGCATCAATGTTGCACTTCAAGTACTCCAATGGTGGTGCGTTCCAAGATTGAGGCGAAGCATTTGCTACAGCAGCTGAATTGTGGTTAGTGGTCGAGCTTTTGGCCAATTTCCAATCTTCCAGGAGGGTTCTAGCTCGATGGATGACTTGAGTGGTGTTCTCCAACTTATCATTCCATAACTTCTCATTGCGCCTATGCCAAATGCTCCATAAAATCATTGCAAGAGACTCCCTATCGGCACTGTCAAGCTATATTGCCAGCTGCTCTACTATGGATTTTGACCACATTCTCCAATATGGATGAACATTTTAATAGAAATTATATAGTAATATAATTTTGTTTATATTTCAGTTCGTAGAGCAATAATTATCTTATTAAATTCTTTTTGGTTTATAAAATGAATTTTTTTTTAGATTAGGCGATAAAGATTTTAATTTCTTTGATGATCAATTACTATAAAAATTGTATACATTATAAACATGTATTCAGAATCCTAAGTCCTTACGGGAAAACACGTAATGACTTATTAGATTGAGTTTGTCGGGATAGTTTCATTGTCATTGGGCACATATCAATTTTATACATGTATTTATTATTTATAAATAATTTGGTTTTGAGTCCTACGGGAAAACATGTTATAACTTTAAATTGATTGAATTTGTCGGTATAGTTTCATTGAGCATATACCAATTTTATGCATGTGTTTATTATTTACATATATCTCTATTTAGAATCCTCAGTCCCAACAGGAAAACATGTAATGACGTGGACTAAGTTTGTCAGGATAGTTTAACTGTCTTTGAGCGCATATATATTTTATGCATGTATTTATTATTTATATATAATTATTTTGCTTTTGAGTCACGATGAAAAGTCATGTAATGACTTTAATCGAGTTTGTCAGTATAGTTTCATTATATTTGAGCACATATCATGAATTTTCTAAACAGGGAATCATATGTTTATTATTTCCATATTTCTATTCACAATCCAGAGTCTCAAAGAAGAAACGTGTAATGGTTTAGTATATACAAACTTATTTGTATATAACAAAAAAAAAATTGCGTACGAATAGGACGTTTGCATACATCTTCTCCATTGTTTCAAGGATCCTATAAGAAGCAATGATTTAAGTAACATAAAGTTGGATTTTGGTAGAATTATTTTTCTATTTGACTGTTCTCATTCTTTTTGCATTTTTTTAGAACTGAAACAACTAATATGTATATGACAATTTAAAAATTTAATTTTATAAACATGTGTATCTTAAAAATGCGTGAATATGGAATAACCCGTGCGAATGCACGAGTATCTTACTAGTTTACCGTAAAAGTTTGAGTTTTTCTTGTTGACCATTTTTCTCGAGGTTACTCTTTCACATGATGTTGTGGGAAACATGTTTTTGGAAAAGTTTCTAAGGGGTTGTCCATTCTGAAGAAAATTGAGCAGGTGGGAATATCTATGAATATATTATAAACCTTGTCACTTCAGAGTGCTGCTAAATGTAGTTGTTTGTAATATATGAACTGTTTCTCCTCGTTTCAGGGAAAAGGAGAAAGTCAGTCAAATCCTTAACTTGTGATCATAGTTCTGATTCTGACAAAAAATCAAGGGGAAAAAGGAAAAAAAAATCTTCGAAAGACATCACTCACACAAGGAAGAGAAGGAGGAGATACACAACATCTGATAGTGCTATCTCAGATTCGGAGTTAGAATATGCTTCAGAATAATTCTGAATCAGATTCATCGTATTCTGCATGATTCAAGTTCCCCTAGTAATGGGAAACACTAAAAGAGGAAGAGAAATAAGCAGGCATGGGAGGAAGAGGAGAATCGGATGAAAGCAAGCACCGTAGAAGTAGAGGATCAAGAGAAAAGTCCGAATGATCTGTCTGATTATAGCTAGCCTTTAGCATGGTCATTTTTCTGTAGTATACCTCCCTGCCCTCAGTAAGAGTTTGCTTGATCTCTGTTTTAGCATGAACCATGACATGTAATTGTAGGTCCAGAATAACATTGAAGGATTGTTTTGTGGGTTCTTGAGTAGTATGTTGCAATAGTTGCTTGCTTCATGGACATGGCAAACCAAGACGCTTAAAGAGCTAACTTGATTTCTTATGTATGTGTGGAAAATGAGAAATAAATACATACCGCAAAATACATGCTTTTATCCATAATGGTCCATTTGCTTCAGACTTTAAGGCCAAGGATCAGGTGAGAATAAATTTTGAGAAAGGTGTCTGTCCCATTCTTACCTTTATATCAACTCTCAAGTGTTCTGCCACCAAGGAGGTAACTTAATTTGTTGTGTTCTCCTATCATCTTCCATTGCTCTCTGCCATGGTAAAATTATCCGATTTCACTCCTGTTACAGTACTTATGCACTTCCAAAGCCTATGCACAAACAATTGATGCTGGATGAGCAAACTAGAATATTGGACTGACTGATATTCGCAGAGTAGACTGGTTTATCTGTTTGAATGTTCCTTTTTTCTTTTCATCTTTTGAGTAAGCGATTCTTTGAATTTGTTTTCTAGTTTTATTCTTATTCTGTTTTTGGTTTTGCAGATTTTGAAATTGACACAGAAGAAAGGCGCTTCATGTAGCAGGTTATCTCCCTCAACTCCATTCTAATAATTAGAAAGTTTTTTATTATCCATATATAGATAGACGAAAGACCACTTTTGACCGAAACCAGAGAACTCACAAAGAGATTATCTGTATGAATTACTCAGAAAGAGGTAGAAGCACATGAGGTAATTAAATAACAGCCGAAGATAGTAAAGAAAAAATCTCCAAGCTCCAACAGGGCAAAGACCAAGAAATGAGTCTATGGAACCATGTGCAAGAAAGAGAGAGAGATGTTTTGTTGGAACCAAATAGATAGAGATTGGGGATCCAAATAACCTTAAACGACAGTTAATATGTTAAACATGAGACGGAAGGAACACAAAAAGTGATAGTTTGCGGGGATGCTTTCTTCTGGTCTTTCATTCATCCTCCTAACTGCGACAAAGTTACAATACATGTTAAGTTCATCATTATGTGAAAAAGGAAAATGCAATTTTTTGTGGAATTATTTTTTTATCTTAATTATAAGAAAAAAAAAAACTAAAATGCATTAATTGCTAAAATTATACCCCTATTTAATAAGAGATACATGTTTATTAGAAACTCACATAGTGGGTATAAAATATTTAATACTAGGGGTATACTTGAGATAACATATACTCTCTCCGTACCTTAATATAAGACCCTTTTGGTAAAAAATAAAAAATAAAAAATTGTCCCTTAATATAAGACCCTTTTCAAAGACCAATTTACATTAATTTTTTTTTAAAATTAACCCTTTACCAAGGTATATTAATTCTCTCTCACTCTTAATAGTCTTGGAAGATAAGAAGGGTAACGTGGGAAAAATAACACATATTTTGTACAAATTTAATACTAATAACCAAGGTAACAAAAACCGGAGCGGACTGACCGGTCCAACCGGTTGGACTGGGAACCGGGCCATGTCTGGTCTGGGTGACCCTCTTTGACCGCCTGGCAGAAAACCGGTCGGTTTGGTACCAGAACAGGCTGAAAACCGGACCGGACTGGACCGGCCAAAACCGGGTTTTGGGCGGAACCGCCTGGTTCAAAAACAACCATTTTCTTTTTATTAAAAAAAGGGACGAAACAGTGTCGGTTTATTTATTTATTTATTTATTTATTTATTTATTTATTTATTTTCTCATTTTCCTTGTCAAACACGGGCCAAAAAGCTAGAGAAAGAAACCCATCCTTTTTTTTTAAACACGAGGCAGAGCAGCAAAGAAGAAGAAGAAGAAGAATAAGAAGAAGAAGAGAAATGGAGAGAGGAGAGAAGAAGACGAAGCAGAGAAATGGAAAGAGCGGCGCTTCATTTGCTATGCTTCGTTGTCGCTGACTGTCTGAACGCGTGCAGAAGCCATAGCCACTGGTTATGTGCCCCTCCGATCTGCTGTAGTCGCGACTCTGATCCGATCTCGTCGGACAGACGCAACCTACAAAGCCCACGATTCGATCTGAGGATGAAACAAGCAAGGAGTGTAGAGAGAGGGAAGAAGAATAGAGAGAGGTGGAGGGAAATCATGAGAGAGAAGAGTGAGGCAGGGAGCGGCGCTCCTAGAGATATGAGGAGGGCTAGGGTATTTTTTAGGGTTATGTGGTTATGTGAACTGAAGGTGAGAGGGAAATGGAGAGAGAAGGGAGCTGCTCCAGTAGATATGATGGAGGGAATATTAGGGTTATGTGGTTATTGGGTTGGGCAATGTGGTTATGTGGGCTGAGGGAATATTTATTTTTTTGGCACAAGGCTGAGGGAATATTTTAAAAAAATATTATATATTTGGTATTATTATATATTTGGTATATTATATATTTAAAAAATAATATTTTATTCGACCCGACCCGACCTAAAAACTCTGAACCTTGGCCCTCTCCGGTTCAATACCCGGTCCGGTTTTAATTACCTTGCTAATAACTAACAAAACTCATTTTCTTAAGGAACGCGAAATGGTTAAAGAGGGTCCTATATTAAGGGACGGAGGGAGTAATTTAACAATGTTAAATAAGCTCTTTGATCTTGGTAATTTTTATAATTTCTTCTTATATTAAAAACCGGAGATAGTATTTAATATTCTCGCAGTTAGCGACAGCTATCGTAGTAAATGACTTTCTCATGGCACAACCAAAATAATGTCTCGCGGACTCGACTATAAGCAAAAAAATATTCATTTATTTTGGTATAAAATATAAGCAATTTTAACTACGAACGAGTACAAAAGAAGAAGAAGAAGAAGAAGAAACCAATACCAAATATATTACTCCCTCTATTTCTTTTTACTTGTCTATTTTTTTTTAAAAAAAAATTATTACTATTTATCATAGAGGGAGAAATAAGTGTAATGAGATAATAAATAGTAAAAAATATCAGAGGTAAAAGACTAATAATTTTATCAAAAATAATAAAAAAATTTAATTTTCTTGATTTATGTAAAACAAAACTTAAACTTAAACGATATTTAAAAAGGAAGGAACGGAGCTATTAGTATTACTTGCATTATACTAAGAACTAATGCCAAAAAATAAACTTATCCAACATGTAGTAATTGTAAATTCAGAAGGAGAAGACGAAACCTTCATCCTTTTGGAGGATCGAATTCAAATGCCCTCTCAATGGAATCAACGATCCTCCACTGTGATTCGAGAATCATGCGGATCCGTTTTTTCTCCATCTCCAACCTAAACCTCTCTGTTTCCTTCATCATCTCCATCTTCAAATTCTCCAGCCCAACAATTCTCTCCGCGAAATCTCTTATCTCCGCCGTCAACCCCGAAACCAACCCCTTCTCCTTCTCCATTACCATCACTTCTTCCCCATCATCATCATCATCATCAGTTTCATGTTCCCTTGTTGTTGTGGATCGCTGCCTAAGAATATAATTAATACTCTTTGATTTAACACTCCGATTCTCCCTCTCATCATCGCCACCGTCGTTATCGTTATCATATTCGTCGTCGTCGTAAGGAAGGGGTCGGACGGAGATAGGTTGGGGGCCGCGTTCCAGATCGTCCATGAGGCGGAAATATTGCCAGGAGCGGGACGAGGCGGAGGAGCCGGCAGCGAGGCGGTGCTTCTCGGATCGGTGGCGCTGGCGGAGTTTCTCCATTTTGTGGCGGCATTGGATGGCGGATTTGGAAGGGTAGTTGAAGTGGTAGCCGCAACGAGCGGCGACGACTACAGCCACTTCTTCCCACTGGCTGCCACGGAGTGGGCCCCGCTTGAGGGAGTACCACTTCTCTTGGTACGCACTGATGAGGTTCACCGTCTCTTGGTGGGTCCAGGGGATCGGCTGGGGCTTCCTCGTGGGGGAAACATTGGGTTTTGGTGGTGAGGAGGAGGAGGAGGCCATCGATGATGGTTGGTTTGACACTAGGGTATGCGGTGTGGTGTTTGTTTCTTTATTTTTTGTTAGGGGTTATTATTTGTGGGGAGGTGGGTTTTGGGTTTGGTTGACATTTGATGGCGGTGGGTAGTGTGGTGGGTGGCTGTGGGGTGGGTGTGGTGGACAGTGACTAGAGAGAACATTAGTGGGTTTTGGGTTCTGGTAGTTTGCGATGGTGAGGAAAAATCTCATTGCCACTTATGTATAACAATAAAAAAAAAAATACAAGTTTTTTTGCTTAGGAAAAAAAAAAGTAGTGTATATTTTTTTAACAAAAAAAACAAATCTTAGAAAAAATGTGTATTTCCTTGATAACCCAAATTGTTGTTAAATTAGCAAATGCTGGTTTCAAGGTGTCTGGATATTTTTCACTATTAGAAATATTATTATTGTATCTAACATTTTAGATTTCACTAATCTTATTATTTTTTAAAAGGAAATGTTCCTACCCTACTGATTTGTACTCAAAATGAGCCATAACTGCCATGAGCAGATTTGAAACAAATTTTAAGGGTGAAATCGTTTCGGTGCTTTTGTGTTTGTTTTTAGCGAAAAACATTAAGGGCAGTACCTATGTACTGTATTAGGTGCGGCATGTTACCTCACTTATGAATCACATTTCCACTGTTTGATTTGTCTATCTCACCATACATAATCATACACTTCTCCCATCAGATCCAAATCTAATCTCCATCCTCACCCTTCTCTCCTCCTCCACCTCCAATCTCAACGGCACATGGCCATTGCTTTACATAGGGACTCATGCGTAAGTTGGCTATGGTGTACGTGGAGAAAATGGTGGTTGTTACCATCCGTTTACGCCTCTCTCATAGTTGCTATGTATATGGGATTTCATGGGTGACGACAATGACAAGACTTATGGGTGGTGCCTGTGACATCCCATTTTTCAGAAAATATTTTAAGTATAATTAGATTAATAACTAGGTGATAAATGAGCATTAAATACCTTAAATTAGGGAAGAAATGGGCTTAGATGAGCTATAAAAACATTCAAAAGGACCAAAAGACCCTTAGGAAGGGTCTAGAAACCCTAGAAACGTCTAGAATAAACAAAACGTCAGATTCCTGCCACTTGTCCCTCGCGACACGACGAAGATTAAGCAAAGGTTGGTCGCAACGCGATAAGGGGAAAAATCTGGAACCCTATAGAACCTTGTTCATCGCAATGCGATGGATTTTACACTGCTGACCATCGCGACGCGATGATAGTATAGGTAGCTCCAACCGTTTCGTGCCACGTGTGCATCCAGAGAGGTCTAGAAGGTTCCAATCGCAACGCGAGGCACCTATCGCGACGCGATGGTCCCAAAACTCACCTATAAATAGCCCTCACCCCTTCCATTTCCATTCGCCCTTAACTCCATTCTCTCTCTCGCTTTCTTTCTCTAGGAATCTCTAAGGAGTGAGTATGCTCTGCACTTACCTTTAATGAGGATCTGGTGCATCAAAAAACCCTTAATAGACAATTCTTGAGATTGAGAAGGGAGTGAGACTTGGAGGGCCACTAAGGAGCAAGTCTGTTTTGCACTTACCTCAAGTGAGGATCTTGTGCATCAGAAAGCCCTTAATAGGTAATCCTCGAAGAAGGGAGGAAAAGAGCTGAGAGCGGCCCAGCAGGCATGGTAGGAGTGTCCAGAGGAAGGAGTACGAGTAACAGGAGCAGCGATGGGAACGGAGAGTGGCGGCAACTGCAGCAGTCTTCTATCCAGATGGGAGATCTGAATCCTATCCACTACGGATTGTAGGATTAGAATAAGTGTATAATTAAGTGTAGGGTGACCCAAGCCCTGCTAGCGATTGATAACAGCAGCACCTTAGGATAGGGGCTATGACCTGTGATAGTTAAGGACAGTTATCAGAGGTCTATCAACCATAGGAATGATCTATTGATATCTCTGGATAGATGCTGATTAATGTGGTGATGATTTCATATGATTGTGTGCGTGATTGATGGTATGCTGATTGATAACATGTCAGTAGTATATCATCTGAGCGACGCTAGGGTTGATCCCTATGTTGATCGAGGATAGTTGATTATTGATGTTGTGATGTATATGCTGGTGGATGATGTATATGCTGGTAGTTCTGATTATGTGAAATAACATTAAGTTATTATATATTGCTACATATGGATGTATGATGATGGACTAAGACTGATAAGCTGATAAGTGTTGAGATAAGAAGTTGGAGCTAGCTGAGGTGATAAATAATGAGCTGAAATAAGATGATAGATGATGAAACATCACGAGGGGAGGTTTCATATGCATGGTTGTAATCCGCTGTCGTGCACATAGGTTGTGTGCGAGGTCAGGTGCGAGAATGCAGGCACGATACAGTCAGTACAGGACACGTCGATCCTTAGGGATAGTCTGGGTCTGACAAAGTTCCCAGGGGGATGGATGACTCGCGACCATCCTGTCGGGTAGCCTGGTCATCCTGACGGAGTACTGTTGTATCACTGTCCATAGTGCCGATCCTGAATGTCGCTCCGACACCTGTTCCTAACATTGAAATTGGGGAGCAGGGATGCACTCTTAGGGGTACGATGAGCGGGATATGGGGATGGACAACTGACTTGACCTACCCACATGCTGGTGGGAGGTAGTTGTTATCTAAGCTAAGGTGGCTAAGGTGGGGCTGTTGATGCCATTTTCTTTGAAAGCTATGTGGCCACGTAGGCATGTAGAACCCTAGGTGCATGAGTGCGAGAGTGATTGATATGCTTGTATGTGCTTGCCTTTTATACATGAATTCTAATTCTGCTTTCCCATTTAATGGTGCGTATAGTGTTCTGAATCTCCCGTTCTATCTCTTGTTTTGTATGTGTTCATCTATGGATCTTAACAGGTACCTAAGGATTTCAAGAGGTGAAATCATTGAGTTGTTCTAAATCCAGTGAGTCAGATTCAGTAGATGGGAAGTCCAAGTCACTATCCCTATACACATTGTATAGTTAGGGCCCTATGAATGGGTACTTTTAGGTACATTTGTAAACTTTCGCACGCAATAATACAATTTATTTTATTAAAATACTCTCAAATTTTAACCATTGGGAAAATGGGACAGGGTCGTCTCAGTGCCAAGGGTTTCCGATGGCAGGAGATGGTTGTCAACAATAGTTTGTGTGTGAAGTTGTGGTACTTCTGATTTGAGGTTGTAGGAAGGGAAGGATAAAGTACGGCTATGGTGTGCAGGGTTCACCATCGCATCCATAGACCATCTAATCCAGTAGTAAAAATAAGAGTAATTGGTCACATTAGTCCTTAAAAGTGTAACTCGGTGTCACTTTGGTCCCTGAAAGAGTGAAAATTTCAAAATAGTCCCTGAAAATGTTCAACGTTTGTCACTTTGGTCCCTACCGTTAACAATTTCATTGACTCCATGAGTAATTGGTCACATTGGTCTCTGAAAGTGTAACTCGGTGTCACTTTGGTCCCTGGAAGAGTAACAACTCCAAAATAGTCCTTGAAAGTATTCTACGTTTGTCACTTTGGTCCCTTACCGTTAGTCATTTGGTTGTCTCCGTTCCAAAATAATGGCCACGGTAGGGACTAAAGTGATAAACGTAGAACACTTTCAGATACTATTTTAGAGTTGTTACTCTTCCCGAAACCAAAGTGACAATGAGTTACACTTTCAGGGACCAATGTGACCAATTACTCGCAGAGTCAATGAAATTGTTAACGGCAAGTACCAAAGTGACAAATGTTGAACACTTTCAGGGACTATTTTGAAATTTTTACTCTTTCAGGGGCCAAAGTGACACCGAATTACACTTTTAGGGACCAATGTGACCAATTCCTCTAAAAATAAGCGAGGTATTGTGACTCACCCAATATGTTGCGACAAGTAAGAATTCACCAAAGATATGTTTAGTTTTTTGTGTAAATTTGACTTGGCTACTTACACGATTTTTTTTTTAAAATGAGAGGTTTAATTTTTGTTTTTTTTATGAAATTTACTTACTTTTCTAACATCTAATAGTTTTTTAATTTGATGTCTAATAGTTGTTAATCGACTTATTAGATTGTAGGAACTTATGGACATCCTTCTACCCCTACAAGGCAAAGATGAACCACAACTATCGTCATGGGCGGATCTACATAAGGTTTAAGATGTGTACTTGTATCCTCTGAAATTTTCAAAATCTCACTTACCTCTTATAAAAATTTTATTTTGACTCCTCTCACTCTAATATTTTGCACCCATTGCACAGATTTTCCCCAATTTTATTTGGTCCCCTTTTGTAAGCCTTATTTTTTTTTCCCTTCATGTACTCCTACATGTCATCTTGTGAACACGGTTTCAGTCAGGTTGTTTAGCGCTTTTCTAGTTTCTTCACATGATTCATAATTGACTTTAGCCCTCCAAAAAAATAAAAGTTGCGGGGACAATACTGTTTAATAATAGACGCAATTCTTCAATTTTTTTAAGCTTATTTTAAGTAGCTAGTTTCAATTTTTTTAGAGTCATTCACTTCTAGAAAATTATTGTTTTTGGTACCAACTTTTTTACAACTAACCGATGCAATGGTAAGTAGGCATATTAACTTTAGAGTATATAATTATTGTGTTTTGAATGGCTTATGTGCCTTATGTAATTGAAAAAAATGACAGATTTAAAATGTATTCTTTAAAAAGGATTAATATTTTGTAGAAATAATATTTCTTTTCAGTGCTAATTATGGAAAATTGGTTATGTAATCAAATGAGGGATAAATAGATGAATGATGGTTTGGTGACTGATATCGAGAAAGATGTGTTCAAAAACATTAACAATGAGTTGATCATTCAACAATTTCGAAATATAAAATCGCGTAAAGGACAATAATAAGTATGTATGTAATTTATGTCTTTATTTTTATAATAATAATAATAATAATAATAATAATAAATTATTATTATTATTATTATTATTATTAATATTAATTGAAGTTATATAATTTGACCCGTTGACCTAAGGTCCTAGATACACCATTATTAGTTTTTTGAGAAGGAGAGAACCCTGAACCCTATAAAGAGTGGTTAAATAAGGATACAATTAAAAAGTTAAAAGACTAAAATACATTTTTTAACAATTTATTTATTGTGCGTCACTATTTTATTTATTGTTTTCTTTCCAACTAATAAAACATTATGCGTGCATTTATGGAAACACTTGTAAATTTAATTTTATTAATTTGATTTTGTAAAACTAATCTAGTTAAAAGTGCATTTGAAATAAAATAATTTATGTTTTACTTATATCACTTGAACACAAAAACTACATAGAAGTAAGTAACTCCTACGAAACAAGGAGTGAAATCCATGTAATTTAATAGATCTCATGTAATTTTTATAGACCTACCTTAATTAATCCTTCAGACAGAGTGAACTTCTTGGATATCTCCGCAACAAAGCCCTTTGGCCCCTCAAGGGACTAATCTCGACTCGTTAAATTCAAGCAAGGTATTTTACACCCGATTAACCGCCTGGAATTGTGCTTCGCTTATCAGCTCAACCACTCAATATTGAGTAGATTTCATATAAAATACCTTGCTTGAATTCAACTACTCGAGTCGTTAAAAGAAGACAACCAAGCAATACATGAACTGGATCATGCCATATAATTGTGAAGGAAAACTAATTATGCTAGGATATGTAGAATCAATCTCTCACTTGGACAGTACAAAATATGATAATACTGGCCCAAGACAAGTAAAACGACAAAATAAGCTATGTTTCTGCCTTAGTTTAACCTCACAAGAAACATTGGTGTCTCAACAAACTGTTGGATAGGATGCTAAAGGAAAGTCATAGTCATAAATCATTACATAAACTCGACAGGAGAAAGCTATACGAACTAATTGAAATCAACTACAGCTGCAATTAACCATACCATGAAGTTTCAGATCAATGCTTATATCTAATTAGGAACACCAATCCTCTACAATGCAGAAATGAGGTTTTCCATTGCCAAAACCTCAAAAAATGCATCAAGCAGCTTGTATCACAAAAATATCTATTTCTTGATGCTTATAGCCTATATTCTATTTCAACTTAACATTTGAAAGAGTGTAAGAGGGTCAAGGGATGAAGGCTATCATGCAAATCCACCAAAATAACAAAAGCAGAAAAATAGAGAAGATAGAGAAACTCCTCATGACAATTGTCAAGTGTATCAACTATCATATGAATTCAAGACATTAACATCGTTGACTAGAACACAGCAATCTGCCCCTCTATAACAAGACATTGAAATCTCTCTTTCCCTGCAGTGTCCCATATCTACAACCCAGACATATAAAGCGTTGAAATATACACAACTTACACAATGATGTTAAAGTAAAATAAAAAAGAATACTAAAATACCATTGAACAAGAAAACCCACCTGTAGAGTAACGAGTCTGTTATCAATATGAAGTACTTTAGTGACAAATTCAGTACCAATTCTAGCTTTATATCGCTGGCTAAACTTGAGCACAAATATATACCAGCAGTTAATAGTCGACATATGCAAATTTAAGAAAAGGAAAGAAACACACAATATAAACTTAGTACAATATGCTTTGGTGTAGCTTGTTTATTATTCCAAACTACCAATATTGCTGATTGTGACAACCACCCTTAAAATTTTTAATGGAGCCGCCACCAATATTTTATTTTCATAGGAAAACATTGGAAAACCTATTTTTGATTTTAATAAAGAAAAAGGTCTTTTGAACCAGATTTGAGTTCGGGAGTTGGTTACGCATGGAGAAGGTTTTAGCACCTCTATAATGCCCATTTAAAATGGTACCCTTAATTGTTTGAAAATAATTGTTTGCCTTTAAAAATTAATTCCCTTTGTCAAGTTTATTAAATAATAAGGAAAAGAAATCAATAAAATTATTAAAAACTTTACAAAGATTAAATAGAATCAAGAAAGCCTTTTTGATTATATTTATTATTATTTCATCTCCTTTTAATAAAATAGAAATACAAACTGGAAATAAGAATTAATTCCACAAGTTACTAACTTATTTAAAAAAAAACTTAAATAAAAAAAAACAAAATTCAGAAACTTCTTTTTGCTTTTATATCCCTTATCAATCTTTTACTCATTTCTGATTATTTATAAAATAAAAAAAATAATATTACAAATAAGTCCCTGGTTTGAGTCTAGCCCCATTGGAAGACCAAACCAAACCCAAAAATTTCAATTTTGCTTTCAAGTCCTATTTTAATATGATAATTGCAAATTGATCCATTTTATCACATATTTACAATTCAGTCCTTCTTTATATTATATTTACAGTTTAGTCCTATTTAGGGTTTGGCCCCATTGGAAGGCCAAACCCTAAGTCTAATTGCAACTCAGACCGTGGACACCAACAGAAACAAAAACAACAACAATAATTACAACAACCAATAACAACAACTGCAGCAAAAACAATACTGATAACAAGAATTATAACAACAATAATATTACTACGACAATGATGAACAGTGCAAACATACATGCCTCGGTCCAGTGTTCAATCCATGGTAAAAGAAAGAAAGAAAAGAAAAAATGAGAAAATGAAGAAGGGAATAGGAACCTGGATTCTCAGCTTTCCAGAAAATTACAAATAAAAAATGGAGGAGAGAAAAAAAAACTCAAGCTAAGAAGTGTTTAAAGCTTGTATTTGGGTGGTCTCATGGGTTCTCTCCTTCTTCCTTGCTTCTACTTCTCCTCTGTCCCTTCTCTGTTTTCTCTCAGGTTCGGTCTCCCTTTAGGGTTCGGCCTCTGGCCCTTTTCTCTCGGTCCTCCTTCTCCTCAGCCTGTATGTCCTTTTATAGGCTCCAATCTTGGTCATCACCTGCGAAAAAGAAGGGGAACAAACAAGTCAGTTCCAAATTTAAAATCAAATATTAGATCAACAAAAATAAAGGAAAGAAACGAGGACTCCCTTTTTGGCTTCCAGATTGTGATCTTCAGATCTGATTTGCCTTAGTGAAAAAGATGGAGAGGAAACCGTGATTTGGGGAGAGTAGGGGGAGGCCGCGGCTGGAGAGTGTGAAGATTAGGGTTTTGGTTGTTTTGGGCGTTTGAACAGAAAAGAAGAAGAAAGAAGATGAGGGAGAAGATTGCGGCTGAAAATGGGGAGAGAAGAAGGAAGGGTGCCGCTATTGGCTTTTTAGGGTTTGAAGAAGGAGAAAAGATATGGGACGGATTAGGGTTTGGATGATGAGGGAAGGAAAGAAAAGATGGAAGGGAGGAGAGAATGTGTGAGAGGGGGCGTAAATGGTGGAGAAAGAGGCGGAGAAGGAAGGGAAGTTGAAGGTGGGAGAGAAGAGAGACGAGGGGGCGCTGAAGAAGCTTCGAGAGAGAGGAAGAATGAGGAAGGAGAGGTTATCGATTTTTAGGGTTAGGTTTAAAAGGAGATGGGGTCAAATTTGAGGAGGCGTGGACGTTGGGTCAAATTTGTGCGTGAGTGGCTGTGCGTGAGTTTGGGGGGTGCGAGGATGGAGTGGGGTGCAGGAAGCAGCACTGTGGGAAGCAAGGGATGCAGAGGTGTGGGAAGTAAAAAAAAGGGGGTGCGCGTAGAACAGAGCATTGGGATATTGCCTGCTGGGCTGGATCCAACTTTGTTTATTGCTATTTGCACCATCTAATTTTATTTTTTACACACCCCTACTCAAATAAAAAAATCCCATTTTTCTTATCCATTTTTAATCTCTTTTATTATAAAACCTAAAATATTGTTTATATTTATTATTACTACTAACAAAAATAAAATAAAATAAAATAAAATAAAATAAAATAAAATAAAATTTAAAAGGCCGGACAAAATTAGGGTACTACAGCTGCCCCTCCTTAATTACATTTTACTCGAAGGTCTTCGTGCATTCGTTGTAAAAGGTAATTAAGGATAAAAGACTCTGATTTTGTCCGCAATAAGTGGTTTGAGATTGCGAGATTGGCTCCCGACTTTGGTGGTTTGGGATTGCGGGATTGGCTCCCGACTTTGCTTTGGGATTCTAGGTCTGATTCATAGTGAATTCCTGGTACGACATAGGTTTAGCTCCTAACTCTTATGAAATTGGTGAGAGATTCTAGGTTCGATTCCTAATGAATTCTTGGTAAGGCATAGGTTCGGTTCCTAGCTCTTACAAAATTAATGCGAGATTCTAGGTTTGATTCCTAGTGAATTCTCTGTAAGGCGTAGGTCTGATTCCTAGCTCTTACAAAATTGGTGCGAGATTCTAGGTTTGATTCCTAGTGAATTCTCGGTAAGGCATAGGTCTGGTTCCTAATTCTCACATCTTTTGTATTGATTATTTCCCTACTTAGGGTAAGCCTGGGGTGCGAGCTTCTTCGTCACTCGACACAAATTTGGGTCAGATTCCCAACAAGAGTAAGTCAGGTTCTTAACTCTTGTTAAAAAGTACGCATTGACTACCTTACTTTAAGGATTATCCGTGATACGAGTTTCTCTGTCACTCAATATGGGTTTGGGTCAGACTCCCGGTAAGGTATAGGTCAGATTCCTAACTCTTACTAAAGTATGGATTGGTTTTCCTATTGCAGGTGAACTTCCGGTGTACGAGCTTCTCTGTCACTCGAAACAGTTCGGGTCAAATTCCCGACAAGGTGTAGGTCAGATTCCTAACTTTTGTTAAAAAGGTGTGGATCGATTTCCCTGAATTGAGGAAGATTCGAGACGCGGGTCAGGTTCCCGACTAAAGCCTTGGGTCAGATTCCCAAGGTAGTGGGTCAGATTCCCAACAAGGTATAGGATAGGTTCTTAATTCTTGCTAATAAAGAGATTGGGTAGGCTGAGTACTAGTTCTTATTGAGTAACAACAGACCAACTATATGTAATATTTGAGAGGGTGGGTCAATGGACCCAAAAACTTTGATGATCATGCATGATGCAATGAATGGTATGTCATGCATGAAATGAAATTTTATTTTTTAGAGAAATGATTTTGAAAGTGGGTTTGAGGCCCAGAAGTAATGACATCATGCTAGATACGATGAATGATATGTTATGCATGAATGTTATTATTGTTTTGAAATTTTTTTGATTTCCCTGAATTCCTTTGAGGACTCTGCCCCTAGACTCGTGGGATGATAACTTTCTGTCAGATTGCTTGTCTGAATGGTTGACTTTGTGCTGCACTAGGGTTGCATATTTGCTCTTGATAGTTCATCCTGTTTACCTTTGTGGATTCTTGAATATTCCTTCCATGCTATGAATGCTCTTGGGAGGATTAGATTGACAACTTTGATTCATAGAGACTTTTCAGTGTCCCTTTGGCCTTCATTCAGCCATGACAGGAAAGATCTATGTTGAGAGACAGATCATCTTGTGTAGTTCTGAAACTGGAACGAAACCTTGAATGCGAAGCTGGTAGATGATGGGCACAGCTTTTGCCCCTAGCTTCTTGGTTTATATCTAAATCTGTGAGGTCCAATCTGGGTGGAGACATTTATAAATTTGACCCTAACTTTTGCCTAGGTCGCTCTTTGCGAGTTTTCAACCTAGCGGGTCGCTCTAATTTCTGCCTAGACCGCCCTTTCGAGTTTTCAGCCTAGCGAGCATTTTATTTTATATTCTTCTTTTTTTTTAGGTAAAGCAACTGCACTGAGGAGTTTATATGGATCTCCTCCTTCAAAAATCAAGTTTTGAGAAAATATGAGCAATTTGACTTTGATCAGAATGGACTTTATTAGGGTTGTAACGTGGCCAGGGGTTAAGGTTATGAAAGAAAGGATATTTCAGGCTCAAAAAGTATTTAAGGGTTTATGGGAACAAGGATCTTTAGTCTAAAGATGCACTTCATTGGTTGCTAGCACATTTGCTTCGCCTTTGCGGTTTCCTTTTTTATCTTCACAAGTGTCTTTGACACGTTTTTGACATTTTTGAATTGTCTTTGATGCCTTATTGCTTACTTTGCTCTTCTTCTTTCTGAAAAGACAAAGTTGATCAGAGACTTGTGCTATTCTTCATTGTATCAACGATCCTTATTCAGGGTATTTGAAAGAAAATTTTGTTTTAGGCTCAAAAGGGGTAGCAAGGGATAAGTATTTGGATAGAGAAAAAGGGTCAAACTTCATCTCAAAATCTCATTGCCCACATCTTCACAAAACTTAACTTTTGATAATTTGTGCATTTGTTTTACCATTACTCTATGAGCTAAGATTGAAAAAATCCAAATTGCAGTTTTATTGATGAACTGAAAAGATGAGAACATAATAAGCCATTTACAAGATATGCCCCAAGGCTTCGGGCAAAGTGTAAAAACAAATGAGGGTTGCTTAAACAGGGCTATTCCTTGAAATTTTACTACTTCTTGTTGATCAGAGCCCAATAATTCTTTCTGGAGTGGCCCACTGCCTCAGTGCATGTTGTGATGAGAAGCGTTTGTTTCTTCTTCCATCTCTTGGCTCATACTGCGCAATGGCTGCTGACTGGCAATCCTTCCGCTTATTATCCCGGCTTCCACTCTTTCTCCGACAACAACTAGGTCTGAGAAGCTTGAAGAGACATTTCTCATCATCAGATAATAGAAGGGTTGTTGAAGTTTGTCAATGAACGTGGTAACCATCTCTTTCTCAGATAGCAGAGGTTCCACTTGGGCTTCAATCCCTCTCCATCTTTGGGCATACTCTTTGAAGCTTTCATTGCCCCCTTTTACCATAGTTTGCAACTGGGAGTGGCTAGGAGCCATGTCCATATTGTACTTATACTGATTGATGAAAGCTTTAGCTAAATCATTCCAGGAGTTGATTTTGCCCTGCTCTAACTGCATATACCAGCGTAGGGATGCCCCTATAAGACTCTCTTGGAAGAAGTGGATTAAGAGCTTATCATTACTGGAGCAGGGGGTATCTTCTGGCAGTACATGATGAGGTAGCTTTTCGGACAAGTTAAGCCTTCATACTTGACAAACTCAAGAACTTTGAATTTTGGAGGAATCACCACGTCGGGGACCACACATACTTCTGAAGCTTTGAACCCAATATGATTTGCCTCTTCAATGGCTTTCAGCCTATCTTCCATAATTTGGAGTCTCTTCTGATCTAAAGGGCCTCCTAATGGGCCATTGGGAGCCTCTTGATACTCATTGGTGCTGGTGGCATGGTTCTTATCAATGGTCAATCTTGGATACAAGTTCTGCAGAAGGTCAAATAACTTATCTATCTTACCATTGATTTGGTCGAGTTCTTCTCTCATCGCTTGCTGATTCTGTTCTAACAAATCCATGAGTCTAGATTGGGCTCGAGTCCGGTAAGGATGCAGGGAAAGCTTATTTGTATCTATTTTTCTGTTGAAAAAAAAAATGAGTTATGTAGGTGACATGATTATGCATGTCATTGATATTTTTTTTTTTTTACATTTTATACAAAATAATATGATGGATAATGGAGAAATATTTTTCTATTTTTTATTTATTTTACAAAATTAAAGTGAATGCAATGATGTTGCTAAAAAAGAGAAAATGCATTTTTTGAAGATTTATTTTTTTATTTAGAGGGAAAAAAGAATGAGAAGGGAAAGTATTTTTTAAACTATGTTTTTTTTTTTGCAAAGAAGAACAACAAATAATATTTTTGGAGAAAAATATCATTTATTATTTTTCACAATTTTGAAATGTGAATGAAAAATAAATGGATGATGGAAAAACAGGTAGAGTGTGCCCCTTGTGATGTAGGCCGATATTTCCTAAGATCTTAGGTCATAGGACTTTTGTCACGTGGATAGTGGAATAAGGTATGCTCATTTCGTGATATGGGCCAGTAACTCCTTAAAAGGATCTAGGGTTTATATTAAGTGTCTTTCCATTGGGTGGATTTAAGATACCAATCTAAAAAGGTCCCTAGAGCCAAGGGTCCCATTTGAAAATGTTACCACCAATAATAAGTATATTATTAAAGGATGGTTTTTTCTCAAATGAGCCAAACTCTAGGTGAGGCCTTCATAGGAACCTCTTGGTCAGACGTCCAGTGAGCACCCATTACACAAACCTCTCCTAACTTAAGGTTCACTCGGGCCCGGGTATAGGGCACCCACTCGTAGTGTGCGAAGATGTGTTAAGTGAAGAGTGTGAAGGAGCAAACTTAAAACTACCCGCTGCAAAATAAATAAAAATACAATATATATACATGTCTTCTACCCTAAAGTTTCAAATGCATAGACATACATAATATTTACAAGAAAGAAAAAAGAAATGAAAGAGAATGAATCATAAATAAAAAAATAGAAAAGTATATTATTTTTTTTAATGCATGTTTTCTATCCTAGGATTCAAGTATACAAACATATATACAAATGAACGAATAAGAATAAAAACAAAAGGGAATAATTCATTTAATAAGGCAAACAAATCATTTAAACAATCATAAGGCCTAACTCTCAAAAGTCCCCAGTAGAGTCGCCAGCTGTGACAACCACTCTTAAAATTTTTAATGGAGCCGCCACCAATATTTTATTTTCATAGGAAAACATTGGAAAACCTATTTTTGATTTTAATAAAGAAAAAGGTCTTTTGAACTAGATTTGAGTTCGGGAGTTGGTTACGCATAGAGAAGGTTTTAGCACCTCTATAACGCCCATTTAAAATGGTACCCTTAATTGTTTGAAAATAATTGTTTGCCTTTAAAAATTAATTCCCTTTGTCAAGTTTATTAAATAATAAGGAAAAAAAAACCAACAAAATTATTAAAAACTTTACAAAGATTAAATAGAAGCAAGAAAGCCTTTTTTATTGTATTTATTATTATTTCATCTCCTTTTAATAAAATAGAAATACAAACTGAAAATAAGAATTAATTCCACAAGTTACTAACTTATTTAAAAAAAACTTAAATGAAAAAACAAAATTCAGAAACTTCTTTTTGCTTTTATATCATTGTTTATCTTTATTTATTTCTGATTACAAGATAAAAAAGGAATGAAAATTGTGAATGGGTCCTTTGCTTAGGTTTGGCCCCGTTGGAAGACCAAACCCTAAAACATGATTATATACTACAGCAAAAAACTTATTTTTTTGTATCTATGCCCCTGTTAGTTACATATTTGCAGATTGACCCCTATTTAGGGTTTGGCCCCATTGGAAGGCCAAACCCTAACTCTAATGTTGTTCCAAGATCCAACAACCACAACAACAACAACAACAGCTGCTACACGACCATAACAACAGCAACAACAATAATCACGACAGCAATCAACAACAATCTCAGTAACAACAATAATAACAATTAAATCAGAAAAGAAAATGGACAAAATCACGAAAGGAGAACACTTCAATATATCTAGTTCCCCAGTGGAGTCGCCAGCTGTGACAACCACCTTTAAAATTTTTAATGGAGCCGCCACCAATATTTTATTTTCATAGGAAAACATTGGAAAACCTATTTTTGATTTTAATAAAGAAAAAGGTCTTTTGAACCAGATTTGAGTTCGGGAGTTGGTTATGCATAGAGAAGGTTTTAACACCTCTATAACGCTCATTTAAAATGGTACCCTTAATTGTTTGAAAATAATTGTTTGCCTTTAAAAATTAATTCCCTTTGTCAAGTTTATTAAATAATAAGGAAAAGAAACCAATAAAATTATTAAAAACTTTACAAAGATTAAATAGAATCAAGAAAGCCTTTTTAATTATATTTATTATTATTTTATCTCCTTTTAATAAAATAGAAATACAAACTGGAAATAAGAATTAATTCCACAAGTTACTAACTTATTTAAAAAAAAACTTAAATGAAAAAAAAAATTCAGAAACTTCTTTTTGCTTTTATATCCCTTATCAATCTTTTATTCATTTCTGATTATTTATAAAATAAAATAAAAAATATTACAAATAAGTCCCTGGTTTGAGTCTGGCCCTATTGGAAGACCAAACCAAACCCAAAAATTTCAATTTTGCTTTCAAGTCCTATTTTAATATGATAATTGTAAATTGATCCCTTTTATCACATATTTACAATTCAGTCCTTCTTTATATTATATTTACAGTTTAGTCCTATTTAGGGTTTGGCCCCATTGGAAGGCCAAACCCTAAGTCTAATTGCAACTCAGACCGTGGACACCAACAGAAACAACAACAACAACAACAACAACAATTACAGCAACCAATAACAACAACTGCAGCAAAAACAATACTAATAACAAGAATTATAACAACAATAATATTACTACGAAAAAGATGAACAGTGCAAACATACATGCCTCGGTCCAGTGTTCAGTCCATGGTAAAAGAAAGAATGAAAAGAAAAAATGAGAAAATGAAGAAGGGAATAGGAACCTGGATTCTCAGCTTTCCAGAAAATTACAAATAAAAAATGGAGGAGAGAAAAAAAAAACTCAAGCTAAGAAGTGTTTAAAGCTTGTATTTGGGTGGTCTCACGGGTTCTCTCCTTCTTCCTTGCTTCTACTTCTCCTCTGTCCCTTCTCTGTTTTCTCTCAGGTTCGGTCTCCCTTTAGGGTTCAGCCTCTGGCCCTTTTCTCTCGGTCCTCCTTCTCCTCAGCCTGTATGTCCTTTTATAGGCTCCAATCTTGATCATCACCTGCAAAAAAGAAGGCGAACAAACAAGTCAGTTCCAAATTTAAAATCAAATATTAGATCAACAAAAATAAAGGAAAGAAACGAGGACTCCTGTAACACCCCAAATTTCTAAGCTAAGTTGAGAATAAGTTATGAGGAGAATTGTGTGATTGTATCCAAGCTTAATTTGATTTCAAGGTGAGTGGATATAATTACACAAAGTTTTGATAAGAAAGTTAATGGGTTTGAATTGAGGAATAAGTGTGGATTTAATCCTAAGATGGTTAAAGGTGTTGATTTGTAGTTATGGAAGTTAATTTGAAAAGAAAGTCTCAAGGTTTGGTGTTAGAACTAAGTCTTCCTGGTTTTTCTGCAGTGTGAATCGATTCATATATCCTGGGAATCGATTCACAGCATTAAAGATCCATTGGCATCAAATTTTAGCAGTGGGAATCGATTCACAGAAGCCAGGAATCGATTCACATAAGTTAGGCCACTGGGACTCGCAGGCAGGAATCGATTCATTCATTAAAGCTGCAATTCAGGCGTTTTTACACTGTGGGAATCGATTCACACTATGCTGTGAGTCGATTCACAGCTGCAGAATTGTTTAAAAACGCTGCTTTCAATGAGCGTAACGCAGAAATAGAGAAAGAGGGAAGGAAAAGAAGAAAGGGAAAGGAGAAAGAGGAGAGGAGAGCTGTGGTTTCACCCTTTGAGAAGGATTGAAGAGATTCATGTTGGATTTCTTCAATCACTTGCCTAAATGGAGAGTTTGAGAGTGGAGATTTGTGTATTTGGAAGATTTGGGTTTGAACCCTAGAGAGGAGTAGAAGTAGCACGAAGTTGGTGGAGATTAAGGGGGAGAAGACAAGCTCCCAGCAAGGATGGTTCAAGTTCTTGGATGGAGAAAGAAGATTGAAGGTTGAAGATCAAGATTTGAGAAGTATTTGGAGAAGCCCCAAGTTGAGCAAAGAGGGAAAAGCTTGAAGAGGAGCAAAGAGTCCAAAGTTCAACCTTCCTAGCTCAATGTCTTGAAGAATAGAGGTGAGTTCTTCAACCCTTAGGTGATGGGCACCCATAAGTCCCACACATAGGAATTTCTCTTCCTTTAGTAACATATGAACCCTAGGTTCAAGTTAGGTTTTAGATACCTATAAGAGGTTGAGTTATTATTGTTATGATTGTCATGACTGTTATGATTGTTATGATTGCGTAGTGGGCTTGATTAAAAGAGGTTGGCGACTGCCCCCAACCCCCCACAGTTGAATGTATGCTTGATGTTTTTCTCTTGAAAACTCCATAGAGTTTCAAGGGATTAGTTAATGTATGTGTTGTCCATTAATATTGTGAGGCTTGTCTAAGGGCCATAAGCTTAAGTCTTAGAGGTCAAAGAAAGGACCCTTGGAAAAGGATGTAATAGAAAGGATGTATGAATTAGTGTTCATGATTTGGAGTCATTAGAGATAAAGGGATGCTATTAATGTAAGCTTGATTCATTGAGATAATTGTAGTTTCCTTGAATAGTTAAGTAATGAGTATGATTGTATTTCTTTGAACATACATACAAGCACAAGCATAAGCATAAGCATAAGCATAAGCATAAGCATAAGCTAAAGTCCATGGCAAGACTCCTCTATTTATAGGAGTAGATCGGTTTGGTTAGCCAAGTGGGACGCCCTTGGAGGGTTATGACGTCTAACCACCATTCCGAAAGTGTGTAATTGGGGTCTAGGGACGGAAGCCTACGACACTACCCAATAACACAAAGTGTATTACATGCAAAGCATCATATTATATATCTCCTATGAATGGTATAATATGTGAAGTGATGTTAAGTTTATGAATGTTAATGAATTCCTTGTATGTATTTATATATACGTATTCGGAATTAGTTTAGTTTGTTGTAGGGAATCTTGGATAGCACATCCCTAGTCGCTAAATCATCATATAGTATTGAGCATGGTGATTAGATCACTTAAAAGATAAGCAAGCTAGGTCGATTGGGATTGTGGTATAGAGCATAACGCAAAGTCCAATAGCATAAGGAAAAGCAAAGATGTGTTAAGCGTAAGCGGGTAAGTAAGAACAATACGTTCTTAGTTAATAAGGTTGCAATTTATATTGTACTGAGGTTAGTCGAGCTAAGTATAGGTTAAAGAATGGATATTTATAAGATTGATGTAGGTTTGCTATACATTTATGTGTTTAGTTTAATCACGAGTTGATAAGTGGCATATTGGTCCTAGGATTACCCTATCCTATAATATACTAAGTCTTTAACTCAAGCTAGCACCTTCTAAAGTGTAATAGCTTAGGGAGATCAAGAAGTTGCAAGTCAAGTCTTTATGGTACATAGAGAGAGTATGTCTAGGTTCGAAATGCCTAAGTTAGTCTTCTCAGCCTAGAATGTTTCGAGGAGAGAATGGTGAGGAGTCCGTGGAGAGCTCACTGAGATTTTTTTAATCTCACCCTTTTCCTTTTATTTGTTTCCAGATAAGCAGGTACTAAAGACGATGAGACAAAGCTCCAAGTTCAGGACTCATAGGCTAGTTTGATATTGCAGTGGGAATTTTATATTCCTAGTTATGTGTAATTTGTAATCTATTCATTAGATTTATGAATTAAGTTTAATTTATGACTTGGATTACTGTAATCAAGTCTGTAAGTTATTAGTAACTCCTGTGCTTTAATGTAATTTGTCGTACTTTCAATTATGTTGAGGTGCGGGTGTTTCATTATGGTATCAGAGCAGTTCGATCTTATCAGACTGTGAGTTACTGGTTTAGTAATTTAGGAAGTGTCAGTTTAGTCCTTGTTGGACTTTAAGCAGTTAGCAGGAATTTTCCCTTGTCCGAGAACTTCTCTACATATTCTTATGCTTAGTATGGAATATTAAGCCTGATCAACTTAATACTCCATACCGTGTATGAAGAATGTAGTAGATGGAGCTGGCGGATGAGGGAGGAGACCGAATAGGAGCGTGAACTCTGATGAAGTTTGATGGATAGGGATGATGCAGACAAGGAAGGAGCGGATGCAAGGGCTCTCATTAAGTGAGGACCTTCGGAATACGGAAAAAGAGAAACAAGTTCCCACCTTTCCGGAACTAAGAGTTAAGAAATGTTTCAAGAGTGGTCGGAACCATAGTGGTGAGGCTTCGGCTAGACAAAGCGTGTAATTCATGTACCGTCAACCGAGGCGCTCTGGAAGTGATTGAAAAATGACAAGCAAGTAAGGGGTCTTAATTGTGAGGTTTCAAATCCATTTAGGATGGGCATTCGTAATCGGTTAGAGTTATAACACTGGTTATGCTATCAAGTTGTTTCGCCTAATCCATTATGAATGGATCCTAGAATGATTGAGATCTTATGATGATTCCCAAGTTAATTCAAGTGCCCTTCGTGGTTAACAGTAAGTACTCTTAATTGTAGGTTTTCAATCGAGTAGGATGGTCGGTTCTAATTGGTTAGGGTCTCAACACTTGTTGTCTCAGCAGGATTGGTTAACCTAGCCGATTATAGGTGGATCCTAGGTCGATAGAAATCCTATGATAATCCCTGAGAGAACCTTAGCGTTCAGAGTGGTAGTGGTAAGGGTAAGGAACAAGATGGAGTTAAGCGATATGCTAAAACGCCCAAATGGTAGTATGGGTCCTCAAGGGTGATCATGCCCTAGTGAAGCAGAAAGAAAACTCTAAGTCTTCAAGGAACGGTGTCCTTAGTGGAACAACGAACTTCAGAGGATCAGATGAGATGTAGTCTTCAAACTATAGAAGTTTCAAGAAAAGCTGAGTCAGCGGAAACCTAAAGTTATTGATGTCTACGTTCGATCTAATTGTTCAGTGCGTAAAGTGAATTCAATTGACCAATTTTAGACTTTGCCTTAACTAAGTAGGAATATTAGTTAGAATAAGACTTAGTCTGTAATTGGGTAATGAGATCACTTAATTTCCTGAGCAATTAGTTCCTCTATAGAGATTAATCCCTTCCAGGGTTTCTAATGATTCAGATTGGGTAAGGAGGATCAGACAGGATCAATAAGGTAGATTGTTTCCAAGAATATCAAGGATTTATTTTCTGGATACTTGTTGGTCCATTGGTTATTAAACGCGTCGATCTACACCGCTATCAGATAAAGCCGTGTGGGTTCTGGTTTAATTCCAGTAGCATCAAGAAAGAGAGTTACACCATCAAGCGAAGGAGAGCAGTAGTAAAGTTTATTTAAGAGTAAAGATGGTGGACATCTGAGACTATAAGTTACTGTGAGTCAAGTCGTTAGGTTAGGTCTGATGTGATTCTAATTAGCCACTTGCAAGCTGAGTCTCCAACCAAGTGAGGCTTAGACCTCGTGTGAGACAAAGTTTGCAATCAACTAATGAAAATCAAGTCAGTTTAACCAACGGATACCTCCCAAGAGCTGAGCAACCCTAGAGTTTCAAGTTCCTAGGCCAAGTCGGTTGCAAGACCAAGTACAGTGAGCAAAATATGAGTAGCAACTCCGTGGTTGCGGAAGAGGTCTCTAAGAAAGGATTTCCATTGGTAACCAAAGAGTGAACGTTATGAATGGAAAAATTGTTTAAGGTATGTATTAGTTACCTCTAGGTGACAATTCTATTTGATAGGATAGTTGCCAAACGAAGGGTTATGAAACCACCAACGATAGTATTGGATGCTGTTTGGGGTGAACTTCCAAGGAGTACTCGAAGGAGAGTACCTTCCAAGGAGTCTAAAGAGATAGAAGGAGCAAGGATTCACTCGCTTGACACCAAAAGGCACGTCTGCAGGGAATTGTGTTGACGAATTCAAAGAATTCTTCACATACTTAACCTACCTTCAACATGTATAGGATGATGAGTAAGCGACTCATCAGTTGGGTTGAAAACCCGAACCAAGTTAAGCAATATCGTGTGGTAAGTTCATGAGGATGGCTGTGTGAGACTGTGGGTTACTACGGAATTACAGAGGAAGCACATGTTATCTTATGGCAGAATGTCTAGGCGAGTAGCAGAAGGATGAGGTAAGAAAGAAAGGCGTGGTTTGGGGACAAGATTCCATGGAGGTAAATCTCTGTTCGCATCCCATGTTGCCAACGCTAAGAAGTTCCTACACCCTTAACTCCACCTAGGGAGTCTGGAAGTGAGAACCTATCTCATGGGGGAAGGATTTGAAGTTAGTAAGGATGTGAGTTACCACCAAATCGGAGGATACCAAGAGTCGTTCGCGATTGCAAGTATTCTATCGATTAATGTTTTGTGAGAGTTAATCGTTTCTAGGTTCTCCAATGGATGGAGTGGGCTATGAAAGGAAGTTGTAGTTGAAGTTCCAATGAGAGATGCAGTAATTTTCGAGGACGAAATTTTTTTAAAAGGTGGGTAGTAGTGTAACACCCCAAATTTCTAAACTAAGTTGAGAATAAGTTATGAGGAGAATTGTGTGATTGTATCCAAGCTTAATTTGATTTCAAGGTGAGTGGATATAATTACACAAAGTTTTGATAAGAAAGTTAATGGGTTTGAATTGAGGAATAAGTGTGGATTTAATCCTAAGATGGTTAAAGGTGTTGATTTGTAGTTATGGAAGTTAATTTGAGAAGAAAGTCTCAAGGTTTGGTGTTAGAACTAAGTCTTCCTGGTTTTTCTGCAGTGTGAATCGATTCATATATCCTGGGAATCGATTCACAGCATTAAAGATCCATTGGCATCAAATTTTAGCAGTGGGAATCGATTCACGAAGCCAGAATCGATTCACATAAGACAAGCCATGGACTCGCAGCGTAAATCGATTCATTCATTAAAGCTGCAATTCAGGCGTTTTTACACTGTGGGAATCGATTCACACTATGCTGTGAATCGATTCACAGCTGCAGAATTGTTTAAAAACGCTGTTTCAGCGAGCAGAACGCTGAAATAGAGAAAGAGGGAAGGAAAAGAAGAGAAAGGGAAAGGAGAAAGATGATAGGAGAGCTAGGGTTTCACCCTTTGAGAAGGATTGAAGAGATTCATGTTGGATTTCTTCAATCACTTGCCTAAATGGAGAGTTTGAGAGTGGAGATTTGAGTATTTGAAAGATTTGGGTTTGAACCCTAGAGAGGAGAAGAAGAAGCACGAATTTGGAGAAGAATAAGGGGGAGAAGACCAAGCTCCAGCAAGGATGGTTCAAGTTCTTGGATGGAGAAAGAAGATTGAAGGTTGAAGATCAAGATTTGAGAAGTATTTGGAGAAGCCCCAAGTTGAGCAAAGAGGGAAAAGCTTGAAGAGGAGCAAAGAGTCCAAAGTTCAACCTTCCTAGCTCAATGTCTTGAAGAATAGAGGTGAGTTCTTCAACCCTTAGGTGATGGGCACCCATAAGTCCCACACATAGGAATTTCTCTTCCTTTAGTAACATATGAACCCTAGGTTCAAGTTAGGTTTTAGATACCTATAAGAGGTTGAGTTATTATTGTTATGATTGTCATGACTGTTATGATTGTTATGATTGCGTAGTGGGCTTGATTAAAAGAGGTTGGCGACTGCCCCCAACCCCCCACAGTTGAATGTATACTTGATGTTTTTCTCTTGAGAACTCCATAGAGTTTCAAGGGATTAGTTAATGTATGTGTTGTCCATTAATATTGTGAGGCTTGTCTAAGGGCCATAAGCTTAAGTCTTAGAGGTCAAAGAAAGGACCCTAGGAAAAGGATGTAATAGAAAGGATGTATGAATTAGTGTTCATGATTTGGAGTCATTAGAGATAAAGGGATGCTATTAATGTAAGCTTGATTCATTGAGATAATTGTAGTTTCCTTGAATAGTTAAGTAATGAGCATGATTGTATTTCTTTGAACATACATACAAGCACAAGCATAAGCATAAGCATAAGCATAAGCTAAAGTCCATGGCAAGACTCCTCTATTTATAGGAGTAGATCGGTTTGGTTAGCCAAGTGGGACGCCCTTGGAGGGTTATGACGTCTAACCACCATTCCGAAAGTGTGTAATTGGGGTCTAGGGACGGAAGCCTACGACACTACCCAATAGCACAAAGTGTATTACATGCAAAGCATCATATTATATATCTCCTATGAATGGTATAATATGTGAAGTGATGTTAAGTTTATGAATGTTAATGAATTCCTTGTATGTATTTATATATACGTATTTGGAATTAGTTTAGTTAGTTGTAGGGAATCTTGGATAGCACATCCCTAGTCGCTAAATCATCATATAGTATTGAGCATGGTGATTAGATCACTTAAAGGATAAGCAAGCTAGGTCGATTGGGATTGTGGTATAGAGCATAAAGCAAAGTCCAATAGCATAAGGAAAAGCAAAGATGTGTTAAGCGTAAGCGAGTAAGTAAGAACAATACGTTCTTAGTTAATAAGATTGCAATTTATATTGTATTGAGGTTAGTCGAGCTAAGTACAGGTTAAAGAATGGATATTTATAAGATTGATGTAGGTTTGCTATACATTTATGTGTTTAGTTTAATCTCGAGTTGATAAGTGGCATATTGGTCCTAGGATTACCCTATCCTATAATATACTAAGTCTTTAACTCAAGCTAGCACCTTCTAAAGTGTCTTAGCTTAGGGAGATCAAGAAGTTGCAAGTCAAGTCCTTATGGTACATAGAGAGAGTATGTCTAGGTTCGAAATGCCTAAGTTAGTCTTCTTAGCCTAGAATGTTTCGAGGAAAGAATGGTGAGGAGTCCGTGGAGAGCTCACTGAGATTTTTTTAATCTCACCCTTTTCCTTTTATTTGTTTCCAGATAAGCAGGTACTGAAGACGATGAGACAAATCTCCAAGTTCAGGACTCATAGGCTAGTTTGATATTGCAGTGGGAATTTTATATTCCTAGTTATGTGTAATTTGTAATCTATTCATTAGATTTATGAATTAAGTTTAATTTATGACTTGGATTACTGTAATCAAGTCTGTAAGTTATTAGTAACTCCTGTGCTTTAATGTAATTTGTCGTACTTTCAATTATGTTGAGGTGCGGGTGTTTCAACTCCCTTTTTGGCTTCCAGATTGTGATCTTCAGATCTGATTTGCCTTAGTGAAAAAGATGGAGAGGAAACCGTGATTTGGGGAGAGATAGGGGGAGGCCGCAGCTGGAGAGTGTGAAGATTAGGGTTTTGGTTGTTTTGGGGGTTTGAACAGAAAAGAAGAAGAAAGAAGATGAGGGAGAAGATTGCGGCTGCAAATGGGGAGAGAAGAAGGAAGGGTGCCGCTGTTGGCTTTTTAGGGTTTGAAGAAGGAGAAGAGATATGGGGCTGATTAGGGTTTGGATGATGAGGGAAAGAAAGAAAAGATGGAAGGGAGGAGAGAATGCGTGAGAAGGGGCGTAAATGGTGGAGAAAGAGGCGGAGAAGGAAGGGAAGTTGAAGGTGGGAGAGAAAGAGAGACGAGGGGGGCCGCGGCGGAAGAAGCTTCGAGAGAGAGGGAAGAATGAGGGAAGGAGAGGTTATCAGATTTTTAGGGTTAGGTTTAAAAGGAGATGGGCTGGGCTGAGGAGAGCGTGACGCGTTGGGCTGGGTTGTGCGTGAGTTTGGGGAGTGCGAGGATGGAGTGGGGTGCAGGAAGCAGCGCTGTGGGAAGCAAGGGATGCAGAGGTGTGGGAAGTAAAAAAAGGGGGCGCGCGTAGAACAGAGCGTTGGACTGTTGCCTGCTGGGCTGGATCCAACTTTGTTTATTGCTATTTGCACCATCTAATTTTATTTTTTACACACCCCTACTCAAATAAAAAAATCTCATTTTTCTTATCCATTTTTAATCTCTTTTATTATAAAACCTAAAATATTGTTTATATTTATTATTACTACTAACAAAAATAAAAATAAAATAAAATAAAATAAAATAAAATTTAAAAGGCCGGACAAAATTAGGGTACTACACTGATCAATTACTGTACTGCTTATCATGCAGTAGTTGTTTTTTCTTTTATACCCTTTAAAATGATACGAAATAAATTTTGTTATTTGAAGTGATCTTGTCAGAAAGCATATCATCATAATGGGTTACGAAAATATCACTCAAGTGTTCTGTTTGAAAGGTGCTATATTGCTGAGGGGAATATTCCACTATATAAAAACTGTTCAAAAAACAATGAAGAATAAAGAATAGTTTATTAGGGAGTTTTTATGTATTTGTTAATCATAACAAACCTCACAGGAGGACAATCTGAGGGGAAAAAAAAATTCAGTGTCGTTATTTGCATTTCTTGTCAACTGAACCGTATGGTCTAAATTCTTGCAGAAGCTATGTTCCCAAATTAAAAGAAGCAATCAATTGTACCATTCAATAAACTGAAGAATCCGTATATTTCTATTATACAAAAGGCAAAAAAAAAAAAAAGTACTATATTATTATGAATTTGCAAAACTCCCCCCCCCCCCCCAAAAAAAACCAAAAAAAAAAGAGACCGAAACTACTATGAACTTTCATTAAGAACCACATGGATGATAAAATTTGATTTGTTCAGCTCATGTATTGTGCATGATTTGAAGCAAACATAGTGAAATTTGTTCAGGAGTCAGCAGACATTTTTAGAAACATACTAGTCATTTGACATAACATCTAAATCCTAATTCCAATCTTTGAAAATTAAACCACTAACATTCTAATGCAATGCATGACAGTTAACGATATAAAACGCAATGAATGATACAAGAGCTAACAAAACTAATGAATATATGAAACTAACACAACAATTCCTCACGCTGCAGATTCCATCAACCATTAGTTAACAATGATCCATGAAGTCACTAGTAACTTAAACAAACATAAAAAATACATAACATGAGTGGAAACATATAAGTCGCTAGTAAATAATCCGGTGGATGGATTCTTCAGGAACAGCATGCACAAGTGACATAGCATATACATTCCAATATTAAGAACAAGGTGATATCAAACTCTCAACGTAGACATCTGGAATCATCCAACGATTGATGTTTTGAATCTCGGGAATCTTAAAAGTACCATTTCTGGAATTGTAAATAACTAAACCTGACACAGAGTCCAACAGCACTTGGTCATCCTCAAAAATATGAAGTACGTTGCAATACAGGGAATAACCTTGACCTCTTGTGTAAGGAACACTGAACAATTTAGTCCAAGACTCTTTATTTCCATAATCCTTCATAACCCAAACATCTGAAATAAACATGTCACTGAGAGTAAAGATACACAAGCAATCCCTCAACACCCCCAAGGTCAAGGTAAACACATCGACCGCTCCATAATCAGGCTGCGAAAGCTCTTGATACGACTCCTTCCCCAAATCAAGAGAAACAATAACTTGTGAAGAGCTAGAAGCCGTATATATCAGCCAATTAATCGTGCCACTCACAAATTTTCCCGATCTATCACACGGCACACCATAGGGGAAGTCCGGAATCCTTCTCCAAGAATCGGTACCCAAAGTATGAACCCAAACTTTATTTTCCTTACCCTTAACATCAGCAAGTGTTCCATAACGAAGAACAGCAACTATCTTGTAATTATCCGTGCAATGATCATAGCCGAAGCTATAGAAGGTACGGACATATCTTATAGCATATTTTGGCATTGGAATTTCTAAAGGGGGCGATATCTTGAATTTTCTAATAGAAGGGTTCCACAAAAGAGCGCAACGTTGATCGATGGGAAAACAAAAGATGCCATCGCAAGAGCAAGCGGCCAAAGCAGTGTGTTCAATTTTGAGAGTCAAAGGGTACCTGAGCTGCGTCTGCGTGGCGCTAGTGGCGCTGAAAACAGGGGGGATTGGGGACTCCCAGAGAAGGAACTTGTTGTGTGAGGAGTTCGTGGAACTTACGATGAGGTGGTGGCGTTGGCACGTGAGAAGATGCTTCCTGGCGAATTTGGGATCGGAAATTAGGGAATTCCAGGACTTGCAGACGCATCGGAATTGCAAGAGGGACTTAACTGGGAGCCTACACAGGATTTCTACCACGAGCTCGAACGGAAGAGAAGGCAGCAGCTGCGCGTGAAGTGAATCCCCGGAAGGTGAAGTTAGGGTTCCTGTGAAAGTGGTCAATCGCTGCCTCCTGGTGGTAGTTCTTTCCTCCGTCAGTGCCTGAGACGAAGCGGCGTCGTTTCGGTCATCACCCTCGCTGCCTGGCGCCATTTCTCATGCTCTCCTACTTAGTCCTCCTCTCACTTCCGAGCGACTTTTGAGTGTAATTTGAAATGGAAAATATAATATTGATGGGATATTGGAATTTAGAACCTGAACTAGCCTGAACTAGCCGAGAGACGTCTTGATACCCAATTTAGGCCACGTGATTTCACACTCTTATTAACTTGTCTTTTACTTTTGAAATATTTCAAAATAGTCACTGACATATTATAAAGTTGTTCAAACTTGTCCCTTGGTTAGTTGACTGTGAGTTGACTCTGTTAACACGATGATGTGTCACGTTTACTGTCTATGTGGCACTCATGTAGACATCCAGGTGGCCTCCATGTCACCTAATGCAATTCTAGGGACCAAATCGATAATTTCAGGGATCAAATCGATACCCTTTTCTCTCTTCTCCTTTCTCCTCCCTCTTCTCCTACCTGTCACCTTCACCCACCCCCTTCTCCTTCTTCTCCCCCTCCTCATTTTCGATTAACAGCAACATCCACATCAAACGGGTTCATTTCGAAAGACCTTAACTTGTCAGGAAACGAGAAGAAAGAAAATATAACAAACGCAAAAACCTTCCCAATCTCTTTTTTCTTCTTCTTTCTTTTTGCTCCTTCATCAGCGTGAAAAAGCATTCGTTGTCTTCACCAGTGATCTATCAACGAACGCAAAAAATCTTGTCTTTTTGCATTTTTGTTGGTGGGTTTTTGTTTTCTCCAGAAGGGAGGGTGATGGTGAAAACGGAGGGTACTAAGAAGAGGAGGGGTTTTGGAGCGTGATGGGTTTGGGTGGTGGTTGCTTCTCTTAGTACTGCCTTTGTTGCCATTGCCATTTCTTCCAACACTTCTCCCAGAATAGCCCTCTTTGGAGCCATTGACAGAGCATGTCATTGTGCTCGGGTAATCAATCTCTCTTCACTCTCCACTCTCCACTTCATTACCATGTTCCTGTGTTTTTTTTTTGTTAGAGATGTGACGTTGAATACAGGAAAATAATACATTTTATGCTCAATAGAAAGGTAGAGATTTGTTTTCCATAAATTGTTTTCTATGCTATGTGACTAGAAATTTGGTCTCATAAATAATTTTTTCTTTGATTGAGAGTTGAGGCTTTATTTTTCTTTTATGTCTGTTGCAAGGTACACCGAAGTACAGTGGTATGGTGGAGGATTGTTGTTGTGATTATGAATCTGTGGACCATCTTAATGAGGAAATGTTGTACCCAATGCTCCAAGAGATTGTGAAAACCCAATTCTTGAATTTCTCTTGAAATTGTTTTTGCTATTAATCGGAAAGAAGGAGGGGGAGAAGAAGGAGAATAGGGTGGGGGAAGGTGACAGGCAGGAGAAGAGAGAAAAGGGTATCGATTTGATCCCTGAAATTATCGATTTGGTCCCTGGAATTGCATTAGGTGATATGGAGGCCACCTGGATGTGTACATGGGTGTCACATAGACAGTAAACGTGACACATTATCGTGTTAGCAGAGTTAACTCACGGTCAACTAACCGAGGAACCAGTTTAAGCAACTTTGTGATATGTCAAGGACTATTTTGGAATATTCAAAAAGTGGAGGACCAAGTTGATACGAGTATCAAATCACAGGGACTAAATTGGGTACTAACCCGCCGAGAGACCTTGCCCTGCTAAAGAAAAATGAAACTTACATAAATTTTGGCTAAATTATAATTTTAGTCCATTGTGTTTATTTTAAGTTTTAGTTTGGTCATCTATGTATTATTTATTTCGAATTGGTCCTTAATGTTACAAACGTTATGCCAACTTGGTGGTCTTCCGTTAATAAGAGCATTTTTGATGCTTTGTTGATTATTAGGTTGCTTATTTCATTTTGAGCGGCCCGTACTTGCCACCTAAGATTTAATTGTTTTTACCAAATCTTACTTCAACGCTGGGTTTCTTAATTCGGTCACAACAATGGACCGACAGCTTATTTAACTATTTTTTTTCAAAAAAGCTTCTCGATGGTTTCACCTCTTCTCTCATTTTGATTGAGATTGGAATCAATATATTCATTTTTAATGGTTGAGCAATTGTTGTTCATCGCTGCTTATATAGATAATAACGTTGATTAGTTTTAAGCAATCACTGATGCCACGTATACTTGCTCCAACGCCAAAATGAAATAAGGAATGGACATTTGTGTTTGAGGACTGAATAAGCAACTTGCGCTAAAGTTGCTCTAACACCGTGAAAGTTGGATTATGTGACAGTTAATTAATGAGCTGGCAAATGAGTTGACATGTAGGGGTCCAAATCGAAACTAAAAAATAAGATAATGGACTAAATCAAGTTATTTCTTCTTCTTCTTCTTCTTCCCCAAATTGATGGCATAGGATTTTCTAGCTTTCTAAAAGGTCTTCTTCCCCAAATTCTTTCCCAAATCGGACAACAATGGTAAATTTGTGAGAGGGAATTCAACTTTTCTTCCACAATTGCTTCTTCATTTTTTATCCCGATGCAAACAACTTACAAAACTAATTCATTTTGAACATATTGTCTCTTTTCTCATGTTTCTTTACACCCTACTTTTTATTTGTGCTACTGAATGTTGAACATTAAGACTATGTTTGGTAGCCAAGAAAGTGAGGGAAAAGCAAGTTTATTGAATAAAGTGTAAAATTGCTGATGTGTCACACTATGATTGGCCTATCACATTTACCCGTGCACATTTTTTACATTTTCTAAAAAATTTTCCCTTCCCCCCATGCAAACATAGTGACACAGGAATTAAAATACATCCCTTGTTTTTCTTCCACCCACAATATCCAACCACCCTCCCAAACATCTCCATGTGAACCAACTCATCTTCATTGACCATCAAGCCTCCATAGCCACTATTTTTGACTATTTAGATTTCCATTTCCATTTGCATTTCTTTACAGCTTGCATTCAGATTAGTTCTAGTTGTTTTCAATTACAAAATGGCCTCTAGGATTAGTTAAATAGGGTCGCTGTATCATTGTATTGGATTAAATTTATATGAAAATGAGAGTTGCTTGTTAGTAATTGTGAGGGTGGATTCCTTCAAAACAGAGTGAATTCTCTTATCTAAACTTGAGAGTGGATTTTCTCATCCTTGGTTCTATACCATTTTGGCATCAGAGCAAGTTCTTAGATCCCAGAGTTAAGTTTGAGTGAGAAAATCAACAGAAAATTTGAGTGTTTTTGGTGAGCAAGAGAGCTGTCCCCCCAGAAACTCCACTTTGCGGACATTTTTTTCGCAAAAATACGTTGCCATCGCGTCCGGAAGGGCCGAAAACCTTGGGAACTAAAGTTTCACGGCCAATAGAGCCACCACACGCCGCCACGAGCGTTGCCAGAAAGGTTGTCGGAAACAGTTCCGCCACTGCCGATAGGGGTGTTCAAAATAACTGGTTATGAGCCCAATTCATAACCAGATCCAAATCCGGTTAAAAAATATCTAGATAAATTTATATGGATCTATATCCAATCCATATCTACATAATTTGGATTATCTTGTTTTCTTAACCGATTGTCATGGAAAAAAGAAACTCTAACTAAAAATTGTGTTGTGAACCGTTGAACCCTAATCCCAAATCAAAGACCCTAACTCAAACCGAAAAAAAGGGAAAGCAGCGCCAGCACGACGAGAACAGTAGAAAGGTTGCATCATGGGGGTTGGGGAGGTTTGTCCTTGTCAGAGGAAGCATGGTTGGAGTGGAAAAAGGGTAAGGGTTTTCCCCCTTGATGAACCAGCTAAGTGCAAAAAAGGCAGTTTCAGCAAGAATGGCGGTTCCCCAAGCGTGAGAGTACCATTTGCTGTACTGCCTCATGGCATACTTCCATTGATCTCTCAGAGTTGCCGTGTCAGGAATCGATGTTTCTGGTGGATTGATATGGCTCTTGTGGCCTGAATATTTGGTTGAGCCATGATCCCCACTTGAAGAAGAAGAAGGTGGAAGCGGATTAGCCATGATCCTCACCACTTGCTTTGCTCTCTCAGAGTTCCTTTACAATCACAACCTTATGAAATGAATTGGTAATTGGAAGCGATTCATCTTAGCTAGCTGTCAATAGTGGACCATATTCTGATATTATTTTGTTTTATTTATTGATTCAAATATAGTTTTAGAACTCATGAAAAAAAATATAGTTTCAGAAACAATAAAACATGTATATTAAAATTGGATTTTGATAATTGGTTTCACAAACAAAAATATTTTAAATCCAATTTTTTTCATGTCAAAAATTAGTTTTTTGATCCAAATTTTTATAGGCGAAAACCGATTACATAACCAGATTTTTATAGACGAAAACCGGATTTTGGTCAAAATCGGTTTCGTAACCGGATTTAGATCAAATCCGGTTATGAAACCGGTTTTGAGTCTCAACCGGTTTCATAACCGTAACAACAGTTGGGATCCGGATGTGAAAATATGGCTTTAAAATCCAATCCATAATTATGGTTCTATTTGAATATAGTTTTGGATATATAACAATATCCAAACCATGAACACCCCTAACTGCCGAAGTTGTAGACCTCCGTTAGAAAATTCTGAGGTTGAAGATGACGCCACATCAGCGTACCAGGTTATAGACACGTGTCACTGTCAACCATTCCATTCACGCCACGTGTCAAGGGAGCCAAATCATCAATCATAGTCAACCTTTGACAAGTCAGCAGCCACTTCACTGCCACCACACCAGCCACGTGATTTTGTGAGCCAACCAGAATCTGCCACGTGTCATTTTGACCAATCAACTGCCACGTCGTCCAAAGTTTCAGAAATTACAAAATAGTCCCTGAACTATTGGAAATTTCGGTTTTGGTCCCAAAAATTTTGAAATTGTGATTTAGCCCCTATATTTTTTGAAATTACATTTTAGCCCCTTTTTTAAAATTGGAATTTGACCCCTTTTGCTTTTAAATTTATGATTTTGCCCCTTTTTATAAAAATGATTTCTAAAAAATATGATGAAAATTTGAAATTAGAAAATTGAAAAGAAAATTAAAGAAATTGAAAGAAAAGGTGATTGCAAATCAAGCTTTAATTGAATTAATATTTGGAAAAATTGATTATGGCAATTCCAAAAATGGTTCTTCTTTGCAAAATAATATTTTCAAATCAAATAATGACTTTGATGAAGAATTGTTTGAAAAGAAAGAAGAAAATTTGTTTGTGCTTGAAAATGAAAATCTATTTGAAGAAAATTGGTCCATTTTTGAAAAAAAAAATTAATTGAAGATGAACCAATATTTGATGTTGAGCCAATTTTTGATGAAGGACCAATCTTTGAAAAACAACCAACATTTTATAGAGATCCAATATTTGATGAGGAACCAATATTTAACAAAGGACCCATCTTCGATGAAAAACCACAAATTGAAAGACAATCCTCAATCATGGAAGAGTTTATTCAAGAGGAAATTTGTGTTCATGTGAAAATTGTTCAGAGATTCATTGAAGTTCTAAGTGATGTTCCTCTCAAGGCCATTGGTGAAATTTTAAGGATTCGGCAAATTCTAACAAATGTGTTCAACGATGCCATCAAGTTTACACATCAAGGAATAGTTGGAATAAAATTTGATGTTGTGCCGCAGTTAATTTTCATCATAGTTGAAGGACCGCCACCATGGAAGACAAACTAAACTTGAAGGTGAGTTCTCTCCAACCCGAGGAGAATGATACGGGAATTAAAATACATCCCTTGTTTTTCTTCCACCCACAACATCCAACCACCCTCCCAAACATCTCCATGTGAACCAACTCATCTTCATTGACCATCAAGCCTCCATAGCCACTATTTTTTACTATTTACATTTTCATTTCCATTTGCATTTCTTTACAGCTTGCATTCAGATTAGTTCTAGCTATTTTCAATTACAAACTGGCCTCTAGGATTAGTATAAATAGGGTCGTTGTATCATTGTATTGGATATTGAAGTTTATATGAAAATGAGAGTTGCTTGTTAGCAATTGTAAGGGTGGATTCCTTCAAAACAGAGTAGATTCCCTGATCTAAACTTGAGAGTGCATTCTCTCATCCTTGGTTCTGTACCACATAGTGTAAGCTCGGTGCTACATGGCGGATCCAGACCTTCAACTGTGCAGGGCCATTGTGTGGGACCACATACTATAAATTAATAAGTCAAGTGATTTATAAATTAATATGCAGGACTACTTACTTTAACTCCATTAGTAGCCAATTTTTTCATTTGCCACACGAGAAGGACATGCTTTGCTCCACAACTATGCTCCAAATATTATTATATAACTTAAACGTATTCAAAATCCTGCAGGGGCAACGGTGCCTGGAAGCTTGTACGTAGCTCCGCCCTACATTGCTTTGGAGTGTTAAATGCTTCTTCCATGAAGCTTTCTAGAACCCTTTGACTTCAGAATGTTTTGTTGTCCAATTTGGGTAAGAATCTACGGAAAAAGACCTTTCACAAAACCTAGAAACCCTAGTTCATCATTTTGGACAAGAAGACTCATTAGTCGCTTTAGTCCCTTATCTTATTTTTTTGGTTTCGTTTAGGTCCCCCAACGTGCCAAGTCATTTGTCAGCTCATCAGCGAACTGCCACGTAAGTCAACTTTTCACGGTGTTAGTACCAGAAGGACCAAGTTGGTATAACATTTGTAACGCAAGGGACCAATTTGGAACAAACAATACATAAGAGACCAAACTGAAACTTAAAATAAACATAAGGGACAAAAAATATAATTTAGCCTTAAATTTTTGGCAAAATTGTGCTTTTAGTCCTTTAAGTTATTTTTAAAGTTCACATTCGTCCTTTAAGTTTTTTTTGTCTCAAGTAGGTTTTTTATGTTTTAAAACGTTGACATCGTTACCATTTTTTACAGTTACCGTTCACCCCGTTTCAGTATGTTTTGCTTCTAAACGTGATAAGACTTATGGATCACGACCTAAACTTAATTCTAACCCTATTAAGGCTCTAAACCTCAGTTTTGATCATTCCTTAAGAGTCTCAAAGGACCTATTAGAGACGCCAAAAAAAAAAAAACTTAAAAGACGAATGTGAACTTTAAAAATAACTTCAAAGACCAAAAGCGAAATTTTACCTAAAATTTTTTTACGGTAAAACAAATGAATAAACTTTTATCATGTACTTTTACCGCTACTCTTGGTGTCCTCATTTCATTGCCCTTGACAAATCTAACTGCCAATGAAAACTGCATCAGATAATTGATAAAACATTGTCACATTTGAAACCTAACGGTAACGAACAAACCACACGCGGTAAGTTTCCACGATGCACGCAGCAACAAATGCAAGCAGCGACAATAATGATCAGCTTTGCATCTCTCAGCACAACAACATAGAAACTCTAGGGGATTAGGAGTAAATGCAAACCACGCCATTTCTTAGTATATAATATAAAATATTTAAAAAATTGCATCAAGAGACCAGGCCTCTGGAAGGGTGAACGTCCCTCCGTCCCTGATTGTAGGTGAGGTTGCCAAAGGAGAGGATTAATGACGGCAAACGAGGCTTGACTCTTGCGACATTGAGCACGCAAGGGTAGTTTGGTATTTTCACTTTTTTGAAATTATTAATTAAAAATTTAAGATGTATATAGATCTTAGTCATCATTGAATAGTTAAATGGGATAACCTCACTTTACCCTCTAAACTAAGCACTCACTTTAGAGGAACTGCATCCTTAAATCACTTCTATTTAGAAAGATCAGCCGATTTAAGCTGTATGAATGATAGGACAAGAAAGCGCGTGCAAGAAAATATTGCTACAAGAAACAACTGAAATAAACAAATGATCTTCTAAAAAGGTTGAGGTAAAATGTTACCAGAAATGTAGTGCCAAACCACTCAATATATATCATATAAAGATAACATCAGAAGCCATCCAAATTTTCCTCATTTCATCTTTTGATCTTTTCCGTTTTATCATATCTTAATCCTTTCTATATCTTCATTTGGAAACTGCATAATGTACACACTTTGCCCCTGGTCATATAAGGGACTCTAATGATTTTTCACTTGCTAATGAAAGGATGAAAAATTGAATGACTGACATAATTAAAATACAAACATACAAACGTCAATGCAAAATGCTCTATATATCTCATTAGACAAGACAGTGCTCCGACATGAGAGCAGCTCCTATGACAATTGTCAAGCACAGCAAGCATACAATATCTGCCATCCCAAAAGATGATTCTGACAAGAAATAGATTTTATGACTGCCAGCGTCTCCTTTAAAACCTCTGGCTATCATAGCCTGCAGTATTTTATGTTAAATTATCAGAAGATAAACAATGAATATTTCATGATGAATACCGCCCGGGGAGATTGAATCTTGTAACGTGTAAAGGATAATTTAATAAAATTAAATTTTTCTCGGCATTGTTAATGAAATCAAAATACTGTTCAACTTCAAACTATGAAATCAATACAAATTGCTAACCGTTTATACTTTTCATATATCAGAACTGAAGGCAAGATTTTGTCTAAGCATGAATCCGTAAAACCTTTCTAAATAGCTAATGAATTTAAATCAAAATTGTCCAGTTATTTAACAGTTCTAGAATGAGTTGAAAATATGATGTAAAGCTAAGCAACAATGATAAAGCAGAAGGGGAAAAGGACATTGTATATCTAAGACGGACCTGAGAAATTTGCTCTGCGTGGCTGAAAATATTTTTGAAGATGCGACGGAAGTAGTTAAAGAAAACTGCAATGTCATATATAAAGGGAAAAAAAATAAAACAATCATGACAGTGAAGAAATATTTTTACTAAAAGCATTAACGTAACAATAGCATCATGAAAAAACTGCATGCTAAAACTTAGTTACTTTGGAATTCTTGGTCCTTTAAAAAAGAGGTACATGTATCTGTTAGTAGTACAGGTGAAGAATAGAAAGTTCAACAAGATAGCAACAAAAGATTACAAGATTTCAAAAAAGAGCTTCCAAATAAGTTACCACCATTGAAAAGAAACAGATAACTTCCATGCCTTCAGTAATTTTGTTCAGGATCTGGACACATTGATTATTTTACTGACATGCCATATAAGGTAACAATAGCATGTCATGTATGTACCAGTCCAAATATTCAGTTCACTGATCATATTAATATAACAAAATATTGGGACAAACGTAACAAATAACTAGATTGGTATAAGCAAATGTGCAAGTGCGGTTGGGAAAAAAAGTAAATGCTGCATCATCAATAGGCATAACGTATGGTGTTAATTTCCAGTTTCATTGACCTCATCATGGAAATACACAAACAGACATGTTAGGATAAGCATTTCCTTGTAACAATTTCTAATGATAGACAATTTGTACAAATCAAATGTGAAGTTTAAAGAATCTGAATGAGATTTATACACAATCATTGTCGAGATGATACCCAACATCTAGTTGGTTGGAACACCAATAAGTGATTAGAAAACAGAACAATGTATTTTTATGATGCCTGGAAAGTGGAAACAAGTGGAAGAGCTAGCAATATTTACTTACTATCAATTGTCTCCATAACAGTTAGCTGTTTCCAATTTACCCGACGAGATACAATTCCCAAAGCAATGTTCCGAACCTGCAACAAAATAATCCGGATATGTAATTAGTACAGTAAAGGAAAACGAAAACCTTAAGCCTAATAGCTTTGGTTAAATTGGTATTGATAAAGTTGCTGCATGAATGTCCAATTTCACTTCCTTTTATGGTGTTTGATAGGTTTTATTGATTATAATATTTACTACTATCATCTAGTTATGCTTTCTAGTCATGCATTCCACTTAGGGTAATATCTAGGCTAACCTGCTCAGAGTATGTGAAAGTTTTAATAGCCAGTCTTTTCTGAAAAATTATGTCATTTATTGCTTTTGCTAAATCTAATTAGATCATCAGAAGCAATTCAAAACTTTATCAATCAAAATATATTATCTTATTCTTGTAGGAATGCATCTTAGAATTATTAAATTCAGGAAGAGATCATTTACAGCCTCATAATATCCATAAATTTAATCTCTTTGCCTTCATTAAGTTCTTAAATGAACACCATCCTATTGACAAAGAAAACCAGTTATAGTTCTGTTTTCTAATTCATCGCCACTCTATATAACCAATGTTGCAACATCCAAAACCCTAATCTTTTGCAACATGACAGAGCTAGTGCCAGTTATTCAGATCCTTTAGAACACTGCTTATATCAATGTTTTCAACATGTCATTCATTTAGTAAATAATCATAAGATGAAAATGTTATATTGTCATTCAATTACAACCAAAATAGACATCTTCGGTCCTCAGCCATATGAATTGGAACCCTCAACGCACCCCCCCCCCAACAAAAAAAAAAGCAGGGATTCAGCTTGTTTTTAACATATGCCAGGCCCAAAAATCTCCACCAATAGTTTATTTTATTTTATTTTCCTTGTAATTTCACATTTTTATTGTGTGGTAGTTTTAGTAGTAATGAAAGATATATCTTTGGAACAAATAAATCAAGCTATTTATAGAACAAACAAACTGGGATCAAAATTATGTTTTTCAAATTCATGTGTATGTGTGTTAAACCCCTTACTCTTCTTACCTCATCAAAAACTAGACTGATAAATCTCAATGATAGTAAAAGGGTAAGCACAATTTCTGATACAGATACACCAATGTATCTCAGAGGAAGCATAAACCATTGCAATGCAAATGCTAGCTGTTCAGGGGTTGTGGTTGTGAGGCAGAGACTTGCACTTTGAAATACCTTCCAAAGAAATGTGGACCAAATTCTTGTCAGAATCATAAAAAATTCATTGGTTCAGAAAGCTTCCAAAGCATTGTTTTTGCCAAATGTCCTAAAAAAACAACTGTAAATAAAAAGTAAAGGCAGAAATGCAGAAAGCAACTTACTGTAAAAGTTAAACATGCAACAGTGCTTCCTACAGATAAGCCTTTCCTCGTAAAGGTTAATGGACCTAACTTCGTGATTACATATGAGTAACCTGTTAAAGATACAGGAAGATTAGGAAGCCCAGTCACCGCAGGTGGTGGAGTTCTTGACTGAACAAGTGCAGGCACACCATCTGAACCCAGCCCTAATGTTATGAATAACAATCCCGATAGCAAATAAACTCGTCCTAATTGATCCTACAAATAGAAAATAGGCAAGAAACTTCCCAAGTTAACACAACATTTCAAGATGGAAACAACTGTAAAAATAGCCAGCTGCCAAGTAGATTTGACTTGATACAAAGGAAAATCCAACTTATTTATGAGAAGGTACAAGAGCTACCTCGAATCACAAATAAGCATTAAGAATGGAAAAAACTAAGTCCTGAATTATGAGACAGAGGATAAGAAAAAGAATCCAAGGCATAACGATTAAAAAAAAAATTAGTGAACCGGAGAATAAGTCAAAGATTAACAATTACATACCGTCCAAGCATTTCTTGGTAGGATCCAAATTGAGAGCAAAGTCAAGTATATTACTAATCCAAATCGCATAATTATATGTGACCTTGCGGGTAGAACAACCAGAACTAAAAGCCATACCTGTAAAATCAAACCGATTGATTACCAAAGATCACAATCACATGCAAACCAAGAAGCCAAAACAAATTATTCAAATATACCAGCTACACAAACGTATCTACTAATAATTGCTGAGAATTCCATAACGATTTATGATAAGAACACTGGCACTGATAGGCTTGAGACCTTCACCAAAAGCAGTCTAACATGTATCAATAACAACTTCACTATCAGTCAAATGGTCAAGACACTATCGCTTATCCCTTAGACGATCATGAAATAAGTCGTGATTTTCAAATTATAAACAGATAAAAACTGGCTCACCTGATGATTCTATCTTATGTTTCAATATCAAAGACTACAATCAGCAGTAGCCTACCAAAAGATTATAATTTTTTTAAAAACATATATAGTGTATGTATCATATTACAGGACATAAATTCATTATTTTTCACTCTCTTACGATTACAAAAAATATGGCAAACCCAAAATTAAAACACTCCGCAATCCAATTACTACAACACCTAAGAATGCACAAGCATGGATAAAAGCACAGATTTTGATATCAATTTTGGCGTAAACTAAAAAAAAAAAAAACCCATGAATTAATTTTACATACCAATTTGACTCGAGGGTCGATAGAGTGGAGAAACGTGGTGGGGGAAGATACAAACTGGCCAATAGGACTAGCTGTAGCACTGGCAATCAATCTGAAAACTTTATCCGCTGCAAAAGAGCTTCCTGTGGGGAGCCACTGGAACCAATTTGCTGATTGGCCATTATCGTCCTTTGAAGCTCTGATTCTAAGGCTCGTCTTCCTCCTAAACTTCGCAGCCAAAAGGGTTTTCTTTGGCACTGCACAATGGCGTTTTGGGAAAAGCACGCGACTTGAAAGCACAGGTTGTGATGATGGTAAAGCAACCAAAAGGAAAGTGGCATGGCTACAGTTCATGGGTGTTGATTTTGAAGGAGGAGGAGATGGAGTGAGCCAAGGCAAGGCCTGTGGCTCTCATGCAAGAATTGCTCTTTCTCTCAAACCCAATTCCAAAGGATTAAGAAAGGAACTGGGGTTGTTTCTTTCGAATAGGGGAAAGATTAAGCACAGGGTAACAAGGTTCAGTGGGGGGAATTTAACTCACTGGGGGGTATTTTCACCCAAAATTACGTATTTTGTGTAACTTAGAATTTATTCACGTGTCAGGTGTAGTCTCAACTCTCAACTTACTTTTTTTTTTTTTAATGAGTCGTGGTTACTAACCACGACTTATATTTTTTTTAATGGTGAGTCGTGAATGTCATTTACAATTTTTTTTTATAGTAAGTCGTAAACCATAGTCACGACATATATATTTTTATTTTATTTTTTTAAATTTTTTTACATAAGTCGTGAATAGCAATCACAACATACCCTTTTTTATTTTTTTAATATAAATCGTGTAAAACCCTAAAACCCTATTTTTTTTAATAACAAAGCACTAATTATATAGAAAAGTGATGTGTGAAACAAGGTTAAACCCTAATTTTTTTTTAATAACAAAACCCTAATCTGTTGGGATAAATATTACAAATGCATTAAAAACAAAGATAGATATTACACATGCATTAAAAATAAAGGTAAGTATTACATCCATGAAATTAAAATTCATAGCTTAAGCATTTGTCTCTTTATAAGGACAATTACTTCTATTATGTCCCTCAGTGCGACAATAACCACATTTTTTTTCTTCTGATTCAGAACCTTTGCATCCATCTCATTATGTATTCAAGATGTCCTTGGTCTCCCCATGATATCTCTTCGCATGAGAGGATTGGGCTTCAATGTAGAACCTGTATATGGTGGCCAATATTCTTCATCTCCAAGAGGATGGAACTCATGTTGATAAACCTTGAAGATATTCTCCAAACTGTATATTGGGTCAATATAAACCTGACAATCCACATTGCAATAGGCACACGACGCAATAACATGTGAACAAGGATATCTCAATGCTTGAAATTCTCCACAATACCAGTTGTTTAAATTAACCCTGCATATCATTGCACGTCGGCCGACATGTGGATTTGTCATCTCTTCTACCTCGAACTCTGATGACGCCCTAGTATAACTACGAACACGGTGAGAGCTTGCTAGGTGCTTATTTAAAAGCAACGCTGTGGATAGACCCTTACAGTAAATATGTCCTGCATTCATCATGCTAAGTGCTTTCACCCCTTCATCCACAAACAATGAAGTCAGCCTATAAAATGTAGTCTTAACCAGGGTTGTGATAGGCAACGTTCGTGCTCCTTTTAAAACCGAATTCAAGCACTCTGCAAGATTGGTAGTCATATGCCCATATCTTTTTCCTCCATCATAAGACTGAGTCCATTTCTCTCTTGGGATATTATCTAGCCACTCAATGGCTTGTCTGAACTCTGATCTCATGGCAAGAAATTTTGCCTCAAATCGTGGTGGCTGCAGCTCATATCCTACAAAAATACGAGAATGATAAGTAAATCAATTGGCAAAATTAAGTGAAAAAAATAATGACAACTTAAACATTTAAATCCTTACCCATATTGATGACATATTATTTTAGGTCCGAATTTTGAATTTTTTTTTTAAAGTTGCTTGCAATATGCCGAATACAATAAACTGATTGTACGTTCGGCCCAACCCACCCAACTTGTTCGGATTTCAAAGCTGCCAGTAAACCTTTTCATTTGTCTAATATTATGCATAAATTTGGTTGTGGTGTGACAAACATGCACAAATTATATAAGAACCATTACCAAGCTTCTTGTGTCTCTCCTTTAACAATTGCATATGCAATTGGAAGGATGGTATGTTTTCCATCTTGTGCGACAGCAACCAGCAGTGTACCACGATACTTTCCAGTTAGAAATGTCCAGTCCACTTGAATAATTGATTTTCAGTATGGAAACCCTTTAATGCATGGCTAAATGCCCAGAACACACGTTTAAGTACACCATCGACAATATGAGGGGTCAACTTGTATTTGACAGTGGTCCCTAGTATGAAATTCTAGACAACATTCATACATCTAGGCAACACGATGTACGATTCCTCCCAGTCTCCAAATACCTTTCCCATGGCTTTCTGTTTTGCCATCCACCCCTTTCGGTAAGTTACTGTGTAGTGAAATTGATTACACACCTCTTCAATAAAGGCTTTGACTGGTATGCCAGGATATGCACTTACTAAACCAAGAACACTATCAACAATAACGTTTGAGTCTAATTTAGTGTGATCTTGTGAGATCGCTGAGGTTGTACAAGTATGGATGCCATCAATTTTCTTTATCTGTCATTTACCGCACCTCATGTTATACGATGCTCTAATTCGCCACTAGCATCCATCACCAAACATTACACACTTAGCAACGTATCTATCTGGGCGTGATTCTTCTACAAGATAGTTAAATAAATTTTTAATATGGCATTGTTTAATGGCGTTAACTGTTTCTTGCTTTGATTCAAACGTCATTCCTATGGTAAGATCATTGTCGAACCATACATTGTTGCCTCTTTGTCTGTAATCCACACCACCCACCGGATCTTCGGTTTCTTGACTGTAAATATTGGTAAAAAAATGGAGACGGTGTAACATGTAGTCCTATATTGGACGGTCCAACATCGTTAGTAATACCTGTACAACCTTCATTGAATATCTCCAAGTCTTCATCGTTAGTCATGTTGTCTCTAATAATTGGATCATTGAAAATTGTAGATGACATGGGAATATTAGACATCTACAGACAAATTAAAATGAAATAATTAGTCATACACACACACACACACATATATATATATATATAACTAAAAATTTACTTTCATATGTATATAACTAATAATTTAATTTACTTTTAAAAAAATAATACCTTTGTAGATGTGAATAATGCAAGTCTACAACGAATGAGAGTGAAAGTGTTATACTACTGAAACGAATGAAAGTGAAAGTGTTATACTACTGAGAGTGTTATATAGCATTTGGTTTTTCACGTGTTCATGTTCATGGGTGAGGGACATCTAATTGTGAAGAAGAGACTACTAAAGTCATGGAATCTCATAATTGTAGAATCTTGACAAATCCATCATATAGGGCATGCAGGAGAATCACATAGGCATGCAGAGATGAGTAAAGAAATACGGTACTTTTTTTAAATAAAAAAACCACATTAGTATAATATTTGTAACACAAGGGACCACTTCGAAACCTAAAATAAATATAAGGGACTAACCTAAAATTTTTAATACATAAATGACCAAATCAAAACCTAAAATAAATATAAGGGACAACAAAAATATTTAAATAGGCTGGATTACAAAATTAAATCGTAAGGGACCTTTCTTTTCAATACCTTGTGACCTTTCTTTTCAATACCTTTGTTTTTTTCTTAGCTTTAACGTGAATAATGCAAGCTGACAGTAAAAAAAAATAATAATAAATAAGAATCTTGAATGGCAACAAAGAATGCGACCATGTGCTGCTACATTTGTTCACTTTAAGTCACTTTTTTTTTCAACACATAATTTTAAGAATTTTGAATGAAAAGAATCTTGCATGAAAAGAATCTTGAATGGTAAGACAATAATGCGACCAAGACAAGACTTTGGATGAATTCATGGGTTGCATTACAGCTCATGAGTTGCATTTTAACACGCATGGTGCATCTGAAACAGACAATAAATATGACCAAGACAAATGGATCAACTTACTCACATTATAAGTCCATGCCCTTTACTTACTCATATTTATAAGCCCGCGCCATCTACTTACCTTTTTTTCATCTTAACTTATTCAACCACTACAACATTTTTGCTTTTTGGCAACAGTTGAAAAGTATAGGCAAAACTCTAAAAAATGTTGCCTAAACGATATAAGCAATGGCTGGTAGTAGCCTCAGATGGCGTTCTTATTGTTAAAGCTGCAACATTTTTTCATACCTTTGGCCACACTTAAAAAAACTGCTGCGTTGTTCGAATAGGCAATAGCTATCACGCTAACCTAATGCAACAATAAAATGTTGCTTAACTTAACTACAGTCACAATCGCTTTCTAAACTATAAAACGCAACATTTTAACACTCGTAACTATCGCTATAGACAACATTTTTTAATCAAGCTTGTACATAGTATTGCACAGCTTTTAACATGTAAAGCATAACCCTATTTTGAGTTAGTTGATAATCGTAGCCTAAACGACTAAAGACAACATTTTACAATGCAATCTTAATTTTATTTTTAATTTCAAAAATTTAAAATAACGCTATCAAATTAAAAACTATTTTGCCTTAATATTATATTCCACAAGTTTACAAATAAAATCATAATTTGATTCCATCTTCAATTCGCATCCAAATTTAAATTTTCAAAGATGCTTCATAAATAATAAATGGATCAAGTGTCACATAATATATGTTATGTAATAGTAGTTAAACAACAAATTAGTTTAAACTGAATCCAAATCATAAACAAAATAACATCATAGTTTGACCAGATCTAACATTTTGAAGCATGAGGCTAACAAAAACACAACCAAAACAAATATCTAGTGAGAATCGAAACTCCGTATGCGTAACTCCTCCATAAAATCTTGCATCCTCATTGTTAACTAAAATCCAAATCGCCATCTTGGAACTCTTCACAAAATCTTGCATCTCCCTCACATTTGCATCTTGTCCAATGAGATCATTCTACACAAAAGAATGAAAAATAAGACCAAAACTTTTGAATAATGTAAAAATGATAAAGTTGTAAGTTATGTATAATAGTTACCTTCTTAAAATTTGGAACATGTGTTTGATGTGGAAGAATGCATACGTATTGTCCAATCACTTTTTGGACACTATTTGCATCACCAGAGATAATTCTAACAAATTTTCTAATGATTCCATACTATCTCCAGACATAATGTTGGAATAAGGCTTTTATAGCATATTTTAACCTACCCACCATATCTTCCATAGTCTGCACTTTTTCATTTAGTGAAGTGACCTCTTCATTATGTGTTTGTTTTAAAGCGATAATTTTTTCTTTTTGCTTTAAAGAAGTTTTTGTGACATTTCTCCCATAACAACGCACTATTCCAGGATGTTCCTTCCCAAGCACAACTTGCAAGGCTTCTACATTACTTTCCCTCATCCTCAATCAATTCTTGAAGTTGAGTCTAGCACAAAAAGTGAAATTAAATGTTATACACGTGCAATAAAATGATCCTACAAATATTCCCTAAAACACGATGTATATTCGATCCAACATTTGTGGAAGCTTTCTTGATGGCACACAAAGAAATATTCCCTTAAAATCGTGCACACAGAAATAATGAAAAAGATTATCCATGATAATTTAAGCTATAGGGAAGTGCTAACTCGAACCAAAATAGGCCCATTATATAAGTGGTCTCACTGCGTTGGAACTTGGAATAAGAGATCGACTAACATGATCTAGAGAATCAATGCTCCCCTTATCATAATACATGGATCCTTCTTGTGTGTGGCTTATTTGTTTCGACTACATACATTGTTGTTTCCAAATTTCACAGCAATCATAAATCTTCCTTGCATGTTTTGAATATAGGAATTGAATTCTTTAGAATTATTTCTTATTTTCATTTTTCCTGGTTAAAAATTAATTTACCTATAAAAGAACAAGACAGAGCAAGAGGATCGGCAATTGTCCTAAAACCATAAGATATGAGACAAAATGTTAAGAGTGGGAGGACAAATCCACTTTTATAAATTATCAATTCTTTTGCCGGCTTGCTACATTGAAGGAAGGTCGGATACCATTTATTTTCATAATCATAAGCAATATTTGTGACCATTTACGCCTGAAGAAGGACCAAGCATGAAACTTGCGATCACCTTGGTTTTCATTTGCGATCTGTTTTTCCAGTATCAAATCACGTTGCTAAAAGACTCAAGAAGTACCAAGCATGAAATTTTGAGTGAAACAATTTCAACTAGTTCTACTTCTACTGTAAATGTAAATAAAACACAGTTAGGTCAATTCACAGCTTACTTACAATTGTATTTTTCGGGTTTAGTATCCAATTGTTTTCCTTTATTCCCTTTCCGAGTTTCAATAAAAATTTCTGCTTGGGTGGGCTCTCTCTCTTCCTTTGCACGCTACATAAAACAAAAGCATTAATTATAATGAGTATCACACAATGACAACACCACCATTGAGCCAAAATTTCTAAGATTCCAAACTGCACAACTACTAATTACATACATGTCATTAGCTAGCAAAGCACAAAAGAGTATTACCAATTTTTCACGTATTATAGCAAAGTTTGTTGGTCCCATTCGATGCCTCCAAATCTTTTGAATAATGTAGAAATGATAAATTAGTAGGTTATGTATAATAGTTACCTTTCTACAATTTGGAACAAGTGTTGATGTAGTAGAATGCATATGTGCCTCTCCAGTCACTTTTTGGGCACTATTTTTAAAACCTTTAAGATGTCGTCGCAATTGCAGGGTGCTTCCTGTATAGAAACAAAATTCAGGACTAAAACATATTTGAGCAAGACAAATTTGAATCAGAAAAACTAATACTATTACCATTGGGGAAAAAACCTGTCATGTGACATACAGTTACATTTTTGCTCCACTACCAAAACAAACCCACCTCTTCCCTCTGTAATCAAATCACTCTAACCTTTCTTAATTCCACTCTCATATGACAATCACACAATTAAAAAGTATAAATAGATAAAGTAAAACTAACAAAATTTACACTTCCACTTGCTTGCAAACCATATGCTCATCCTATAGGAATTCCTTTATTGCTATGCTATCTTACGCTCATTGTCTTTTTACATAATACTTGCTCAAAATTAAGGCCACGCTTAGGGACGTGCTTTTCATCAATGTGCTTTTTGGCAAGGCAATCTGTGTGTACCATGCCAACTCCATGGACATATTTGGCATACTCACAGCCTGACTAAATCTCTTGCAACATGTAAAGAAGGATATATAATATTAATGTCCTGCTTTCTTGGGTCTATCTAATAATGTCTAGAGTCTTGAGAGTGTCCATCACCAATACACCAATACTTGATTCAATGTCCTCTAACCTTCAAAACAACACAGATAAAGTCACCGCCATAGGCCAATTCTAATCACTATTTTGTAAAGTCTCCAGTTGAGTTTGACCAAGCTCCAGTTGAGGATCTTTGGCTTCTAAATCATTGAAGTAGGTCCTTAACGAGCCAATATTAGGTGTTCTTTTACATGTGCTGAACCAAGATATAGAAGATTAAAGAACAAAACATTAAAAAAGAGAGAGAAAGATCCTTAGTCACATAGCATATTAAAAAAAAAATTAAAAAAGGGATGGAAGAACTGTGATTATTAACCGTTTCAATAACATAAAATGCAGATCATCTTCCTCAATTCAGAACTAAGAACAAAGAAGCACCACAACAGATATGGATCAAGTGCGACCAGGTCTGTTTGATGAATCACTATTAAGATTTCAGAATAACCATGTTTCTTCAATAATATGGGCTCAATAAGAGAGACCGATTCGACCAAGGCATCACCATGTATGGGGTCCACTAGAAGATCAACGCGTAGTATACTTGATACAACATACTGCTTTCGGTCATGTTATGTCGATCGGACAAGTTCATATCAACGTTCACCTAATTACGACACTGGTTCAGTGATGGAGAATGGAAACACACACTTTTCATTTTCCGTGTGGAGAAGCAACCATAACACTAGAAGACGTTCATATGCAGCTCGGTCTACCCATTGATAGCGTCGTTGTCACTGGCACCACCTCTGCCAAGTGGGACACTATTTGTACAAATTTTCTGGGGGCTATCCCATTCCCAACCTTTGTCAATGGAGGTAGTGTTAGCTTAACTTGGTTGGAGTCACAGTTCACAAATCTGCCTGATCATGCAAATGACGATGTGGTTGCCCAACATGCCAGAGCATATATTATGAGGACAATTGGAGGTATCCTTATACTAGACACATCTGGCACACGGGTTCATTTGATGTACTTGTTGTTGCTAGAAGATCTGTTGGACACACACTGTTATAGTTGGGGCTCAGCTGTTCTTGCAAGTTTGTTTCGAGCTTTGGATCGGGCAACTAATCCCGACCAGGTTAAGGTTAGTGGGTGTTTGTTACTACTCTAATCTTGGGCATGACGTCGAATTCCCTGTGTTGCACCGCAAATAAATCATCTATCTGATGAAGAGGCACAAGAAGGAAATTGATTTCCTCTTGCGCGTAGGCACAAGAGGCATGTTTGACCGATTAAGAATCGATGAGATCCGTATTATTAATATTTCGTATGATTTTGTACATAATTTAAACATCGTAATAACAGTTGTGCAACAATATCATAATTATTATCATTGTTTTGTAGTTTAAACAGATGTCTTACATCGTGCAGAAATAATGCGGTTGTTTACTGATGACGTGTTGCTGGTCCCCGTGGTTGCACGTGTTGTGGTGCCCTTGATATGTTTTGCCATTGTGGAGTGGCATCCAGCTGACAGAGTTATGTGACAGTTTGGATTTAATCAACCTATTCCAGATGACCCTCTTAATCTTGACGAAGTGCACAAAATTGATATGAGAGGCAAAACAAATGTTAACTGGTCGCACCACCATCGTAGATGGATTGCCATGTGTAACAATCGAAATAATCAATTAATCCATGGACATCCTTACACCGATCTTTTACCGGAGAACTCCGAGTATATGCAGTGGTATATACGTCATACTCAGAGATATATTTCTCACGATGGTTGTTTTGTTGGTCGTTCGGTGAGTTTATTATCATCATCATCATCATCATCATCATATTTTACTTTTACGATAATCTAATATTAACATTTTTTTGCAGTATACAATATTTCATTACCTTAAGAGACTTATTCGCTCACCCAGCAAAAGAGCTAATAAGGACCAGCTCATAAACATCTTTAATAGGGTCGTCCATGATATGTTGAATTTTCATGAAGTGATCTATCCATCAGCTTACACAACGCACTACGAGGAAACTCCCCCAACTCAGCATTTTGTATTCCCAACTTAATCTCCTCCACGAGCAGAACAACACGAGCCACCTCCACCAAAACCACAAGATTTCTCAGGATATGTGCCCCATTCCCCACCACCACCACAACCCAAAATTTCTCGGGATATGTGCCTTATTTCTCACCACCGCAGCAACCCCAAGATTTCTTGGGATATGTGCCTTATTTCTCACCTACACTGCAACCCGAAGACTTCCTGGGATATATGCCAAATTACTCACCGGCACCACGACTACGAGGATTCGAAGAGTATGTACCCAGGTCTTCTTTCTAACAGCCCGACTCATCTAATATTTTTGCATCCACTTCGTTAGAGTTTGCTACAAATTATTCTACACCACCGTCTACGTACTATCGTCCCTCCTTACATGATGAATTAAGGGACATGAATGTTGGCGATGATGCTAATAACAATGATAATGACAATGACAGTGACAATATTGATCTGAAACAGTAACCACAAAGACGACGTGGAAGAATAGGTGACCAGGAACAAGTGGAACAACCTCGAAGGGTTTTACCATAACATCAAAGAAGAAGACCTCATTGTGGCACTTCATCCCACCATTAGTTTATTGTCTTTTTAAATAATGGATATTATTTCTTAATGTAATATATCTTTATCTTAATGAAAATCTTTATGCATGTAATTGCTATAAGAGTTTGACTTAAATTAGGTTTACGGTGAAATTAGGGTTTCATTCACACGATTTATATAAAAATAAAAAATAAAAAAAGGGTATGGCATGATTGCTATTCACGACTTATGTAAAAAATAAAAATAAAAATTAAAAAAATATATGTCGTGACTATGGTTCACGACTTATTTTTTTTTTTTTAAAAGTAAATCGTGAATGACATTCACGACTCATATTAAAAAAAAACATAAGACTCATTAAAGAAAAAGTAAGTCGAGACTACACCAAATAAATTCTGAGTTACACCGGTCTCGACTTACATCAAACACGTAAATAAATTATGAATTACACTAAATACGTAATTTCGGGGTCAAAATACCCCACTGAAGTAAATTTCCAGTTAAAAAAAAAAGTACAAAAGCATGACATGATACCGAGACTTGCGGACAAATTACATTGAGCCTTGTGGACACATAAAATTTAATGGGGTTTTTGTTTGATGTCTAGGAATTACGTTCACCGGAATCCATGGGTACGGAGAGTTTGTTTGTTTGTTTGTTTTTTTTTTTAAAGGTAGGGAGATTATTTCAATGTTTGTTACAAGATTGGAAAAAAAAAATTCTCAACTATAAAGATTTTCAAGAATGAAATAACAACTTTCAATATTCTCGTGTATTTTTTTTGGGTGCTATATTCTCGTGTATTTATTCCTATGAAAAAGTGGATTCATATGAGATTTTATATGTAACTTTTAAAAATATATTTAACTATTTATTTTACTAAGAATGTTAAACTATTTGCCAAACACTTTTTTTAAAAAGAACTAGAGAATAAGATTCTCATCATTATAATCTCGGAAAATTATTTATGGGAACTATTTTTTATGACTTGAAACAAATGTCCCCTAAAGGTTAAATTCACTAGTAATCTTAAATAGATTTTGTCTTAATTATACTTTTGGTCCCAAAGTATCGTAATTATGCGATTTTTGTCCTCCGGGTTTTAATTACACGAATTGGGTCATTCAAGTATTGTGATTATGCAATTTTGGTCTCTCAGTTCCAATTGAGCGAATCGGGTTCTCCAATTATTTCGATTGTGTGAATTGGTCCTTCTAGTCATTCAATTTCTAATCGAAAATATTGATGTGTCATGTGTAAGTATGACCTGGCGCATAATTTAGTCTTAATGTCATGTTAGTTAGCTTAAAAATAAAAAAATAAAAACTCTTACAATATTTTCGGTTATAAGTTGAATGAAAATTGAATAGAGAGACCAAAATCGCACAATTGTAATACATAGATGACTCAATTTACTCAATTATAACCAAGGGGACCGAAATCATACAATCACAATACTTTGGAGGACTCAATTCGTTCAACTAGAACCTGAGAGACTAAAATCGCACAATCACGATACCTGAAGGAACAAAAATGTAATTAAGCCATAAATTTTTTAGTTCAAGTTTTTTTATGAACATCTGAAAAAACATTTATTTAGTATTGTTTTAAAAAAATAGAAATAAATATATTTTTATTCCAGTAAAATCGATAAATTTTGAATTTTTTTTATTTAAATTTTAATAATTCATAGTCTCTTTATTAACAACAATAATGTATTTTTAGTATTACTAAAAATGAATAAAATTTATGTAAAGATTAAATATAAATTTATTAATTTTATAGGGATAAAAATATATTTAATAAAAAAATAATTATAGGACAGAAAAAACAAAAGACATAACTCAAAATAATTGAGAGATAATTTTTTGTCTTACAAATAATATTGTCTAAATGTACAAACTAAAAACAATATATACAATCGTTTATTTTTTCATAATATTTTCTTGAGTCTCCTTTCTCTTAACTCTCTTTTTTCATTCTTTTTGTCAATCTTGATACTTAAAACTGTTTGTGTTCCAGATTGAACAAAAAGAGACAGTGAAGATGTGAGTATCTTATTTCATTCATTTTGTCTATCTTGATGTGGTTAAAAAATAGGTGGGCGTATTTTTTGGCTTAAATATTAATGTATACCCACTTACTTTTTAGAAAGAGTACATTAGCAAATTATAACTTCAATTTTTGTCAATGCACATTTGAAGATGTAACTTGCTAACATACTATTAAAAAAGTTGGTGTACATTAACAATTCTTATTATTCAGAAAAGCCGTTTGGAATGGTAAATTAGTGCATCCAACTTTTTATTTGTTTATAGTTTCTCAAACTTTAAGGTAAATGAAGCCATAAATGTCCAGCACTAAATAAATTAATAATCTTAATGTCTTCATCCGGGCATTTGGTCTAGTGGTATGATTCTCGCTTTGGGTGCGAGAGGTCCCGAGTTCGATTCTCGGAATGCCCCATTTTTAATTTTTTGTTTTTGCCAATTTCGCTCTTGATAGCGCAGCTTACAACGCGTGGAGAGTGGAGACGGTACGGTATAAATGGGGAAAGCCAGTAAAGAGGGTGGTCGCTCTTGAATGAATATGGTTGCTGTTGCTATGGCCTGTCTGTAAGTTTGGGGCATTCCACCCGTTAATGTGCAAACCAGTGAGTTTGTCGGTGAGCCCCACAACACCAGCAACATTTACTCGGAGGTTGCAGCCTGTAGGCCACTGATTTGTAGTTATAGAAAAATATTTTAAAATTTCATGGACTGTCCCATATAACAAGACGTAAATAACACACTAAGAAATATTTTAAATTATGGACTGTCATATAGAAAAACATTTTAAATTATAGATTGTTTCATCCGTATCAGAGAGTTGTCACTATAAAAAAAATATAGTATTAATTTTTTTAAAATGAGGTGTCGGAGATGTGTCGTACGGGTGTCATACAAGTGTCGGTGTTTGAAACGTGTAGGACACGAGACACGCCTAAAACTAGAGGTTTCCGTGCTTCATAACTATTCACTCAAAAATAAAAGTAAATCCGAAGAGACGGTGAATATAACCAAGCATCAATGCAACTCTGTCCATATGCAAACATAACCAACGAAATATCCGACATACAATGTGCATTCATCTGATAACCAATAACTGGGCATGGCAGCCTCCTTTGTCCAGACAGGATCTTCATAATACAAATAATCTAAAAGGAAAGTGAAAGAGCTTCCCAGCTCCACACAGACTCCTGACTCCATCTAGAATGCCATTAATCAATAATAGATTTAGACCTTTAATGCTATCTTCTGAGCTGCAAGAGCTTCAGCCTCTAGAGTTGGTTCCCACAATAATGTACTCTCCGCCAGTAATGCTGTTACAACATATGGATCCATGTTTGAAGCCGGGCGCCTGTCTTCCAAGTAACCTACAATCAAGAGGATATGAAAGGTAAACAACACATATATGGTAATACTCATCGATTTTATCACTTAAGTGGTCTTGTTGGTATTAATTTGCTGGTATAGAAAACAATGTTTGGAATATAAAAAGAAATGGATGAAAAGATTAGAATGAGATCAGTGACAACAAAATACAATGACAACTTACAATTTACTTAAAACAAATCAATTAGGAAAGAAAGGCATATGATATTGCAACACAAAGCCAATCCATAAGTCTAATAGTCTAATGGTAAGCTTAAGTTGTTGCATTGGCAATTAGCAATCGTCCAAAAAGTTTAAGCTACTCAAAAGCAAAACATGCTAAAGAAATCAGATAATGCTTATCAGTCCCCCATTATGCAGAAGGAATAAGAAGTCTAAATGCTAACAATGGCATAAAATTATTGTTTGTTTGTGACTCACCTTTGCCACTCTTCTCTGTGTCTCTTCCCACACGGATTGAGCATCCACGGTTAGCCACTCCCTGCATATTCAATTTTATGAGGATGTTTCACACAAGACAATATACTTCATGTTTGATTACTCTGTCTTTAACAAGAATAGGTATTCGAAATTTTGAAGCAGTACCCATGAAAATGTGTTAATGCTGGCTGTCTCATGCTTTCCTGTCAACCTTCTCTCATTTCCTTCTCCATATGCTTCAATGTGGACCTTGTGGCGAAGAGAGAGATTCAAAATTGCCTTCTTTATTACCTCAAAGCCTCCATCTTCCCTCATGCTCTTTGTACTAAAATAGAAAGCAAATGATATTTATCAACTTGGTAATTTAGCAAGTCATTAAGACACATGCAATTATGATTCATGACAAAGGCATGTCAAAAAAAAAAAAAACCTGTAATTGGTGTGACATCCTGCACCATTCCAGTCACCCTGCCAAGGTTAAAACCAAAACAATTAGTATAAATAATTAGCATTGAATAAGAAATAATGTCAACTAAACCATTATGATACCTCTATTGGTTTTGGATCAAGGGAGAGCACAACACCAGCTTGTTCAGTAATTCTCTGTCAGAACATACAAAGTGTAATGTACTCAATTAGAAGATAAAAAAATTGGATAAGGGACAAGTGAACAAGCACAAAATTTTGTTTACACGAGACCATCAACAGTTTTCAGTTACAAGCAATACCATGAGTCCATGAGCCTTCCACCTACCCTCAAACTTGATCTTAAGAATGCTGAATTAATTACCTTTTAGGATCTTAAAACTTTAAAGCTACTTAAGAATTTCATAAAATAGATTAATTAGAAAACAAATCATCTGTTGAAAATGATGCATAGCTACAAGCAAATGTTACAATTCACAGGTAAAGACACACAAATTATAATATATCAAGCTTAGTGCAAACAGCCACTTCTTAAAATCCACCTGCACATGAATGAGAACCATACAAAAGCATCTTAAATAAGTCATTATTGTTGAACCATAAGCCTCTACAGAATTAAGATACTGTGACATATTCTGATAAACGAAAAGTAGGTTAAATGAATTACCTCAAGGATGTATCTTGAAGCCCAAATATGATCACCAGCTTCAATACCTACACTAGGACCAACTTGATACTCCCACTGCAATATTCATAAAAGAATAGTGAGGAAAACAGCTCAGATATTCTTAAGCCTTAAAACAAAAGGAACAGCAAGAGATTTACCTGTCCAGGCATAACCTCCCCATTGGTACCACTGATGTTAATTCCAGCATATAAGCAAGCCTTGTAATGAGCATCAGATATATCACGTCCAAATGACTTATCTGCCCCGGCACTACAGTAATAAGGACCCTGATACATGAAGGAATACCTAATTAAATCCACTTTTTTTTAAATTCACAAATTCCTGTGAAATGTGAAATAAAATCCTAAAGAAGTGGCATTACCTGAGGACCAGGATAGCCACCTACAGGCCAACCTAAAGGCCATTTCACATTTGTTTGAAGTAAGGTGTACTCTTGTTCTATTCCATACCTTTGAACAATCAACATACAACATCAGCATGTTTTCTGTTAAGATTATAATTCAACACCAAAAGTTCAGTTATCTTCTATTTGAGTAAGTGATCAAATGAAGAAGGAAATTTACCATATCTAATTTGGTTAGGTATTACTAGACAACAAATACTATACATGTCAGAATATCAGTTGGCATTAATAGTCATCGTATATCTTACTTTTTTGCCATAAATCATCACATATTGAGGAGGTTTGTGCATCATAGAGTCATATTTTTCTAGCATCCAACTATAGTTGGGAATATAAAACCAAAAATAAAGAAATAAATTCTTGAATCATGCAATTTATCATCACAAAATTGGGTTTATCTTTATAAAGACAAGGAGTACAATATATACCATGGAACTTCAGCTTCAACCTTTGGGTTACTGAAGATTTCAGCAGCTCTGTGTCTCTTGTTTGTAGGGATAGGCTCACCTGCTGGCGTATAGGCATCGCAAATGACCTTTGCAAAGCAAAACAATTGAATTAACTTCATACAATTTGTATTTCAATTTCGACCAACATGTCATGAAACAGCTTTCAATTATAACAGCTCTTACCAAAATATTGTTACCACCGCGGAAAGGATCTTTGAAAATTGCTTGAGGACTGAGGGGGGAAAAAAGACTAAAGTTAAAACTGCAATGGCATGCAGTAAATTAGTAACATCAAGAGAAGTATCAGTACAAAAAATTCTTACTATAGGATTACTTCACTATCTTCACCAGGTGCCTGTCCAGTGCTAGATCCATCATAGTTCCATTTAGGGAGCTCAGAGGGATGCTCAACAGGCTTTGATATGGTCTGAGAATAGAAAACATATATATAGGATTACAATGAATAGCATGATATAAATCAAATGACAACAATGGTAGGAATATTTTCTCTTGGCCTGTTTACAACATTATAAATGACATACTCTTGATTTGCTGCGCACATCGATTCCTGTTCCACCAATCCTGTTTCAGAAAAAGTATCACAGTCTTAAATACCTTGTAAAGGAAATATTCATTCAGAACTTGATTAGGAAAACTGTGAGATACAAATAGAGAGAGAGAGTAGAATGAAATACCAGATGTACTCAGCAATTATCTTGTCAGTGAATGGAGTGATGTCCAAATTAAGTAGATTATCTAGCCTGTTGATGGTGCTATCATCAGACTTGATTGCCAGTACTCTAAATTTCGCAGAACTGGAACGCGCAACTTTCTTGTTTTGTTTCATCAATAAAGAACTCCACATCTTTGATGTAATTGGACTTGCACATGGAGAGGTTTTTGTGATTCTCATCTGCCATTGTGTAGAGGGTGCCAAAATCTGTGCCATGTTTCTGCTTCTTACAATATAAAGTAATCATGAGAACCCTCAACCAAAAAAGGAATCAAATTATACTAACACATAATACAATTTTCAACATTATAATTTAATGCATCATGCTTATCAGCTGTCCTGCAACCATTCTCAAATGTTGACTAATGAAGCCACACATAAATAAAATCATTCTAAAGAAACTGTCAAATCCTTCTTAAACCAAATTTAGTGTGTGAAAAGTGTCAAAATCTGTGCCATTTTCTTTTGCTGGTAAATCAACAAAATGTAGCCATGAAATCATTCCCCTTCCCATCCCATAGAGAAAAGAACAAGTGTTGACTAGATATCATCATTAAGATAAAGCACAAAAGACCATTATGATCTAGAAAATAACATTTATTTTACTCAACCATACTCAAATGACGACTACTTAAGATCATACTGATTTTTTTTTTTTTAAAAAAAAAAAAATCCAATTTAAACGTTACATGACATTCCAGTCAGAGTCTTCACCACACTCAATAAGATGCACAATGCATAATATCGGATTAGATGCAAAAAACCAACAGAGAGATAATCATTCAAGAAAATGTGCAAGGATGCTTTGATAGTTAACTCAAACAGTTTAGTTTACTAAGAATTTGTTTTGGAGTTCACATTTTTAAATCAACATCTATGCATAGTTGTTATGACACAATCAAAAATTTGTCTTTAATCAGATCCTGTTTGCCTTGAACCATTACATACAGTGACCCAAAATTTTCATTGCTACTAAATATCAATTTGCTTGACTAGAAAGTAGTAGCAACTTCTTTGATGATCACTAGCAGAAATATAATAATGAAAAAGTGAGTTCTTTTTTGAAATATGCAGATAAATGGAGAGACATGTATAAGGCCTAAAATAAAATACACTCCCTTTTTTTCATTTAAAACATAAGAAGACTTATTTGACCAAAAATAAAATTTTGGGAATCATAAATTTTCATTAGCAGCAGTATTGAAATTCGCACTCACAAGAGAGTTTAAATGAAATGGCATAAAGAAAGAAACTCACCAATAGGGAGTGGAAAAATGGCTAAAGGTGCAAACTTTGGAAATGGGTTCAACTGAAAATGCGCCTTGTGTGTGTGTGTCACAGAGCCATACAGAGTGGGAAGCTAAGTGTGAGAGACTCGTGTAAGATAGGGGTTGGTGGCTAAGGGACTTTCTTGGCTATGGCTATTCTAATACCGATAGGGGTGTGCTATTTGTGGATGAAGTTGCCTTTTTTTTGTCCCTTAAAGAGCACCAAGAGAAGCTTGGACTTCTAATATTTTGAGATAAGGTTCTCTTGCTTTTTTTTATTTATTCCAGTCAATTTTGCAAATACCCTTTTTGTTGTTGTTTATTCATATGATATTGCTAAGGAGTATTTTACGATAATAATAGTATTAATGATGATGATGATGATGCTGATTAAGAACTTGTTATGTTGACATTCTTTGTATTTAATACTACTAGCTTATTTTAGATTTTAGATCTTAGTTTCGCTGCGTCCGCGATGTGCCTATTTGAGCGTTGAAAACAAACATTTTAAGCATATTTCCTTGAATTTTCATATTTTTAATATAATATTTTTTCTCATTTTCCTATGTATATCTTTATACTATACACAAGTAAAGCACTTTTAGGGTACATTTGTACACGTGTCGAACTCTCAGGCTACTCTGGCCACATCACCATTTTAAAATAGTTTTTTTATACCCAATTAGATGCAACTTACTATAAACCAGTCAATAAAAATAAATTTGTTGGACCACAACATAGACCGGACAAACAAAATGCTTTTCACTCGGACAAAGACAGAATCCATCTCTCACATTTTCAAAATTCAAATTCTCATATGCGCCGTTCTCTTCAATCTTCATCCCTTCTATTCTCTCAGAAAACCCTAATCTTTCCATTTTCTTTCTCTGAAGCCAGCGAATCCCTCTTTCTCTCAAAATCCTTTGACGACATCGTTTCAAGGCCTCCACTCCCCAGTAACCGCCTCGACAATGGGATCCTCCACTCCGGTTTCACGGTCACCCCCGACCGCATGAGAGATCAAAATCGAATCCTGGGAGAGCATTGGAGGTTCGACAGTTCGACAGACCAATTCGGTTATGAGCTGTAACCGAATTAACTAACTAAAAAACCCCTCCCTTCACTCACATTCATAAGCCACTAATCGTCTAACTAATTACAACATTGGTCAACTATTTTATCAGCAAAAAAATCTGCATTTTCATTATTTGTTAGAGCTTTCAAGTTTAATGGGTATGTGTGTGTCTGTTAATGTGCATATGTGCCAGTTCGACAGACCAACTTCGACAGTTCGACAGACCAACTTTGACGACATCGTTTCAAGGCCTCCACTCCCCAGTAACCGCCTCGACAATGGGAGGTTTCACGGTCACCCCCGACCGCATGCGCCTTCTCTCGAATCCTGGGAGAGCATTGGAGGTTGGGTTATGCCTGAAAGGACCAACTTCGACATTTCGACAGACCAACTCTGACGACATCGTTTCAAGGCCTCCACTCCCCAGTAACCGCCTCGACAATGGGATCCTCCACTCCGGTTTCACGGTCACCCTCAACCTTCCCTTTTCCATGCTCGATCTGGAGGCAGCTCTCAAGACTTTCTGGATTTATCTGCACATGCATCGTCCCAACCCCCAACCTTCCCTTTCCATGCTCGATCTGGAGCCAGTAGCTGCGCATAGGATGAGGTAGCGGACAAAGGGGTGATCTCCCAAACTACACCCAAAACACAGCTTCACCTCTCTGACCTCGAAGCCAAACCCAAAGTTCAGAGAGGCAAATGTCAATCTCACCTTTCGCTCTCTCACATTCCCCTAAAATTTCCCAAATCACTCTCAAATGTGTACTTTTAATCTTTAAACGCATCGAGGCTACCCCCAACCTTCCCTTTTCCATGCTTGATCTGAGGCGAGGCTGCAGAGGATGAGGTAGCGGACAAAGGGTGATCTCCCAAACTACACCCAAATCACGCCTTTGCCTATCTAACCTCAAGCCAAACCCAAAGTTCGTAGAGTGGGTTTTCAATCTCACCTTTTGCTCTCTCACATCCCGCTGCAATCCCTAAACACATTCCCTAAAATTTCCCAAATGACTCTCAAATGTGACTTTTAATATATGTACACGCATCTTCCTCCCCAACCTTCCCATTTCGATGCTTCATGGTCGACGGAATTGTGCTTTCAAATCGTCTCTCTGTAACCTGTAAGCTCTATCTCTATAATTTTCCCATATTATTTTTAATTTCAAATTTCAAAGTGTTAGCTGAAATCCCATCTAATCTCATCTGCCAAACATATTACTTTACATTTTATTTTATTTTCGTTTATTTTTAGTAGATATTATTTTATGTCTATATAAGTATCGTTTAGGGATTCAAGCAGAGCACACCGCAACCATTACTTGGCTTGCTTCCTGAAAGTTGGCAAAAAATCCCTTGCTTCTTCCACTATAGTCCTCTTTTCTTTCCTTTTGTATCTGTCCTCAATCTGAAATCTGAAAAAATGTCTAACCAACAAATTTCTGAAATCAACTCTGAAAAATCTTCTTGGAATGTCAAAGCCAAAGTTATTCGTCTGTGGGTTGTTTCTGACTTCAATAGGCAAACTTTGCCGTTCTCATTGAGATGATCCTATTGGATGCAGAGGAGGGAGGATTCATGCCACTGTTAAAAACCTTTATTTACAAGTTTAGAACTGAGATTAGTGAGGGGAATGTTTATTTATTTGAGAATATGGGTGTTGCATCAAATGGAGGTAGTTATAGGACAACCCACCACCCTTTTAAACTAAATTTCCAATTTTCAAGCAGGGTTGTTCCCCTTCCTAATGCAAAAATTACTCTCTCACCCTACCATTTTGTTCCAATATCTGAAATTGTTGGGGGTCAGTATGACACTGATTTTTTGGTTGGTGAGTATGTTGTGTTAATGATTTCCATATGTTTTTTTTATATATTACTTTTTTGCTTTATTATACTTATTAGTTTCACACACTTTGACAGATGTGATTGGTGTTTTGACTGGAGTTGGGACTGAAAGGGAGGTTGTTAGAGATGGCACAACCACCAAGCTTAATGTTGTTGCCTTAGAAGCTTCTGGGTAAAGTTTATTATTTTAGTTTATTTGCTCTATAAGGATCTTGCTGCATATTATTTTCACATCATCCATTACAAGTGAACATATTTCGCCTTAATCTTTCATGCAGTCATAAGATTCAGTGCACCCTGTTTGGAAGTTATGTTGATGATCTAAATACCTTTATGGCTTCAGCGATTTGCAAAATCTTTGTGGTGATTATCTGATTAGCCAAGGTGAAGCTTTTTCAAGGTTAGTTTCTTATTTATTTCCTTCAACCATTCATTGCTGTGGTGATTATACGTTATAAATTGTATATGATGATTAAGTTGTTGATATGTTTTTTGTAGATAAATTACACATTCAAAATTGCATTAGTTGCACTAGATTGGTCTTTAACCCAACCTGTGATGATGGTGTCATGATGAGAAACGGGTTGTTTATTTTCTTCGGTTTGCAATTTGTTTTCATTGTATTTGACTTGTGTTAGTATCCAAAATTAGTGGCTTTCATCACGAACTTGATGACATTTTTTTTCAAATAATAGGCTCACTGATATCTTGAATCCCCTTCACCATTGACCCTTACTCAACTACATGCTGAGCCAAAGGTTGAACCTTTAGAGGAATTTTTGTACAACACACCAAGGACAACCATGCAGGGCCTCAAAGATTGCTCAACGGTTTATAATTTACAATTTATAATTTATTATTAGTTATTGGTTATTGCTTATTGGTTTCAAAAAAGAGGGCTTCCACATGCACATATATTTATTTTTTACAATGGTTTGTTGTAGGAATCTGTGTTTGTAGTCCTTGGGACTGTTAAACACATTTTAAATGAAGAAAATTGGTGGTATACTGCTTGTGTATGCAATAAGTCTGTCTATCCTGACTCCAAGATGTACTTTTGTGAAAAGTGTAACCGGCATGTTACAAAAGTTTTTCCTAGGTATTCACTTAACTATTTCCTGATGTGTTTATTCATTTATAGGTTAATGCTATAAAATGAATGAATAATGAATAATACTTAACATTTGTTTAACATATATTAGATACTGTATCAAAGTTCGGGTCATTGATAACTCTGATTGTGCAACATTTGTCATCTTTGACCGCGATGCAAGCCTTCTGTTTGATAAATCTTGTGCAGAAATGCTTCAGTCACATGACAGGGTATTATGCATTTCCATTGACTAAGTCATCAATTCAATTCAACCAAATTTTATTATATATATCTATATATCTATATTGTGGTCATACTTAAACTGATGAATTAATAATGGTTTTAAACTGTTTTAGACTGCTGGAAATAGTGTGCTCCTCACGAATCACAAGATTAGTGGATACCACTATCCTTTTCAAGGTGGAGACAAAGCCCGTGTTTAGTCCCAAGTTTGAGCAGTCATTTAGAGTTAAGTAAAATTTGCACAAATGAGGTTATTATTAACAAGTTCAATAAAAATGGGACAAGGAAGATGCTACCTTTTCAAAGAACAATAACGTAAGCTCATGTTCCTTTTAATATTAGTAGCAAAGACTACACTTAAGGAAATACTTACTTGGGTCAACATTGTAGGAAACTAATTCTTTGAGTGCATTGATGGATAAGGGAAAGGACAAAATTGCTGGTTGTGATACCAATGTTCTTTCACAGGTATATACTACCCCTATGTCATTGTTTAACTAATTTCTAGAGGCTATGTCATACTAATGAGTCTTTATACATAGGATCTTGAATCTTTGTCTGCATATGAAGTAAAAGAGAAGGAAAATGTTATTGAAGGTGCTTGCAGTGGTGTCTCACAGGTATATACCCGGTGTTTTTTGCCTCTGCTACATACATTCAATTTAAGCATATTCTTTGTTCTGCTTACTGTAGTTGTGAAGCAACTGGACAGGAAATGATTACAAGTAAACACAGTAATATAAATGTCTCATAGTGGATTTCACTTTTTATTAGAGAGATATATTGAACTTCACATCATTATTTGCAAGTAAACACAGTAATATAAATGTCTCATAGTGGATTTCGCTTTTTTTTAGAGAGATATATTGGACTTCACTATAAGGTCAGTAATTTGAGATAAAATTGAGCAAATAGATGACTGAACCAATCTTTTTCATTGACTGTGAATGTAGCTACAACATAGTATTTATGATTAGAACTAATATGTAACTGTCAACTAAGCTATATGGTTTTGCAAAGCAGTTGCTTTCTCAAAGGTATAAAAGAAAATTTTTGCAGTAGAATTAATAGCTACCATGTGATTCTGATTCTTACTACAATTGTTGTATTTCTATGTTGATAGGATTTAATGCCTAAGTTTTCACTAGCTGGAGTGGAACATGATGTTGACATACTCCAACCAATTGATAGCATCATCACTTCAGTCAAGAGAGTATCCCCAATTGAAGAACCAGATGCAGATATCAACCTTCCCCTCAAGTTACTGAAGCGGGCAATTAAGATTGAGAAGATTTAGTGTCACACTTTGTTGTTGTTGTGGTGTTTGTCATGTTATGTTATTGATGCTTTCTATGTAGTTCTTATTGTTGTTGTTTCTTGGCTATCTCTTTTGTGGACAAGAAGGGTATTTGTGTTGGAGTCATTTAGTTGCTTTTTGCTTTGTGACCAACTCTTTTATGTAAAAGTTCCAGACTTTGTATTTTGTGGACAATCAGGGTATTCAAAACTCCTTCATTGAGTTGCTTTATATTTTATTGACAACTTTCTAAGGGAACTACACAGGCTATACGATGCGTAAGATGATGGATGAGCTAAAAACTGAAATGAGACAAAATAGAATTTTGACCCCTATGAACAATATAACTATAAACCATCCTTATTTTGTTCAACAACAACAACAACAGCAAGCAAAGCAAATTTCATAAGGGATTAATTAAATACAAATAAAGTAATAGAGGGACTAAAACAACAAAAAACTATATTACACGGTGTTTGAAGATGTCTTCTTGCATCTGCATTGTCTTTTGATGGATTCTATCTTTGTTTCATCAAGCATAGAATCGCACCATTCGACAGATTCGGCAGACCAACCGGCAGTTCGACGGACCAACTTGGCGATTCGGCTGGACCACCTTCCACATTCGAACCAACTTCCGGCTTAGTCATTGCAGTAAATTTCCTATATTTTGTTGTGTTAGTAGTTTATAGTTTGATCGGAGGTCGCTACATTTAACTTGGCTACTAGAAACAAACCTACTAATATTTGCTTGGTGATTTTTGGTTGGTATGTTAAATCTGGTGTTTTGCTATTGTTGTGCGGGGCATATAGGAGCAAGGATTGTTGTGTGAATCGATGGTCATGGTGTCAACTATCTCTAATTTGGGAATGTTAGCATACATGGAGACAATATCCTAATAAGAAGCATGGATGATGACTTGAGGTGTAGTCGAGTTGATAATCGCAATTTGGGAATGTTAGCATACTTAATAATCAGTATAGTCGAGTTGATCTTCCTAACAATTTTCTTGGAGTGTATTTTAACTTTAAAAACTATCAAGGGTTGATATAATAATTCTTGCATTGTATTTTTCTTCATTGTTAATTCGACAGTTCGACAGACCAACTTCGACAGTTCGACAGACCAACTTTGACGACATCGTTTCAAGGCCTCCACTCCCCAGTAACCGCCTCGACAATGGGATCCTCCACTCCAGTTTCACGGTCACCCCCGACCGCATGTGCCTTCTCTCGAATCCTGGGAGAGCATCGGAGGTTGGGTTATGCCTGAGAGGACCAACTTCGGCGATTCGACGGACCCGACCGGATTAGTCATTGCAGTAAATTTCCTATATTTTGTTGTGTTAGTAGTTTATAGTTTGATCGGAGGCTGCTACATTTAACTTGGCTACTAGAAACAAACCTACTAATATTTGCTTGGTGATTTTTGGTTGGTATGTTAAATCTGGTGTTTTGCTATTGTTGTGCAGGGCATATAGGAGCAAGGATTGTTGTGTGAATCAGTGGTCATGGTGTCAACTATCTCTAATTTGGGAATGTTAGCATACATGGAGACAATATCCTAATAAGAAGCATGGATGATGACTTGAGGTGTAGTCGAGTTGATAATCAGTAATTTGGGAAGAATTGCATACTTAATAATCAGTATAGTCTAGTTGATCTTCCTAACAATTTTCTTGGAGTGTATTTTAACTTTAAAAACTATCAAGGGTTGATATAATAATTCTTGCATTGTATTTTTCTTCATTGTTAATTTGACAGTTCGACAGACCAACTTCGACAGTTCGACAGACCAACTTTGACGACATCGTTTCAAGGCCTCCACTCCCCAGTAACCGCCTCGACAATGGGATCCTCCACTCCGGTTTCACGGTCACCCCCGACCGCATGCGCCTTCTCTCGAATCCTGGGAGAGCATTGGAGGTTGGGTTATGCCTGAGAGTACCAACCCGGCGATTCGGCAGACCAACTTCGGCGATTCGGCACCAACCGGACAGACCAATTCGGTTATGAGCTGTAACCGAATTAACTAACTAAAAAACCCCTCCCTTCACTCACAGTCATAAGCCACTAATCGTCTAACTAATGGCAATTATCCATGCATACCTAAGGAGAGATTTAAACTGCCACACTTTAATCCTTTCATCTAATACCATGCTATCACACAAGTCAACAAAGATGTAAAGCAAAGATGTAGCAATTTTTTTGCAGTCAATCAATCAGCCTGGTATTAGTTATACTTTTGATGCAGCAGAAGCTGCTGAAAAACAAACCCTTTCTGCCACCTCCAAAACTACAACCAGAATGAAATCTGCCAGGAATAAAGTGTTTCATTTTTGTTTGGCTCACATATGCTTTTGGTTTCTATATTTTCACTTAAGTTCACTTTTATCCTCTTAAGTTTAATTGTTACACTGTTACCATATGTCAAAGCTGTTAAACTAAATATCTGCAGTATTGCTAAAAAAACGAAATAGAAAAATGAGGTAGGGAAAAGGGTCCAACAATTGACTTTGCTTGGGAGTTGTTTTGCAAAGAAGTCTACTCAGTAGTTTTTCAGCAGCCACAAGACAATAAATAAATGTTTTGTTTTGGGTCTTTCCAACTTACTTTTACATTTGTTATTAAACCTATGATGCTATGCTATCCCAAAAAATGACAAAGTTGGTCAGTAATGTGGAATAGGGTCTAAAGAGCTACACACTACTCAAAATAAAAGTTCCAAATCAAAACCATTTGGCTTCATCCGAACTATAATTTATCTTTCTTCACTGAGACAGTCTGAAGTCATACAGAAGCATGGGTCCAAAGAAATATCAACAAATTTGTGAGGTTCCAAAGAAAGCGAGATGTGTTCAAACAGAAAAACTTTCTCCACATTTGATTATATTCAATTACATGAGAATCACACCATAAAGCATAAAGCGTAAAGGGGAGAAACATACGGTAAGTCGCTAAGTCTAATAGAAAATCAGTTTTATAGTAGCCTTAGGGTGTCTCTGACCTTGACATGAGGTATAATAGGATAATTGTCTAATGGATAAACAATAAAATAGTGTTCTTCACTGGTCAAAAACCAGCAGAATATATCAAATACTCACAAAGGGCCATATGTTCTTTGGCTTTAAATCCTGCAACACAATTTGTTACATGAAAAAGGAAATTATCTCAGCATACCGAAGGAGAGATGTAAAGCGCCTGCTGGAATCCGTGCACCTAATACCAGGCTATCACACAAGTCAACAAAGATGTAAAGCAAAGTTTTAGCAAATTTGTTTGCAGAAATTTCAAACAACTCAATGGTGAAAGAGAGCTGTCAAATCAGTTTCTTAATTCAGAAAGCAAAAGAAATTCTGCTATTTCTTGGCAGCTTGCAGAAAAAATAGTCAAATCACAAATTAGGTGAACCAATAGAACATTATCCTGTTGTTCAAAAAAATTATTCCACAAATTAAGAGTTGGAAAGAGTTGGTAGTAACCAACCAAGGAGTGGAAAGATGCAATGAGTAGAGGCCATTGATTGGGTTAGCTAATATGTGATTTGAACCAGTAACAACAACAAAGAACCAGTAAAGTCGCTTACTTGGTCATTTTGAGGATTTTCTGAAATGAAGAGGAAGTTCATAGCCTATCTCTTGGTACTATAACTTTTCTTTACAATTGGTAATATAACTTTTATTTACTATCTCCTTTAAAACATTTCTTATGTTGATTCTGAGTATGACTAATTCAATAGTTGTTAAATAAATAGTTACTGCTACTCTTTTATACAAATGTGATTTGTTTGGTGGATGATGTCAATGATATTGTAATAAGTATAAGTATGCTGCCTATAATGTCAGCATGTGATTTTTCAATCTATAATGCAGGCAGGCTTATTATAGACATGATTAAATCTAATGTTTTCTTTTCTGTATCAATGGAGATACAGAAAAGGATTTTTTGATTATAAATTTCTGCATAGAATGCCTCTTGCTTAAGCATTCACCTGACTATGCTATGCAGATTGCCGGTGCACTACTCAATTCATTTAGTTAATTGACTTAGTAATAGCACCATGTAGCAAATAATGAAGAACTATGTCATTTTGTTCCATAAAAACCTCTCTCGTTTTGTATTTACTGGCACATATGCACATTAACAGACACACACATACCCATTAAACTTGAAAGCTCTAACAAATAATGAAAATGCAGATTTTTTTGCTGATAAAATAGTTGACCAATGTTGTAATTAGTTAGACGATTAGTGGCTTATGAATGTGCGTGAAGGGAGGGGTTTTTTAGTTAGTTAATTCGTTACTGACTCATAACCGAATTGGTCTGGTAATCGCCGAACCTCCAATGCTCTCCCAGGATTCGATTTTGATCTCTCATGCGGTCGGGGTGACCGTGAAACCGAGTGGAGGATCCCATTGTCGAGGCGGTTACTGGGGAGTGGAGGCCTTGAAACGATGTCGTCAGAGTTGGTCTGTCGAAATGTCGAAGTTGGTCTGTCGAACTGTCGAAGTTGGTCCTTTCAGGCATAACCCAACCTCCAATGCTCTCCCAGGATTCGAGAGAAGGCGCATGCGGTCGGGGGTGACCGTGAAACCGGAGTGGAGGATCCCATTGTCGAGGCGGTTACTGGGGAGTGGAGGCCTTGAAACGATGTCGTCAAAGTTGGTCTGTCGAACTGTCGAAGTTGGTCTGTCGAAATGTCGAAGTTGGTCTGTCGAACTGGCACATATGCACATTAACAGACACACATACCCATTAAACTTGAAAGCTCTAACAAATAATGAAAATGCAGATTTTTGATTAGGATTTTTTGATTAGGAGGGAGATTAGAACTAACAAATAATTTTCTTACTGGTGTTTGTAAATGAGATTAGAACTAAGGCTTATACTTTGGCAAAGATTTGATTAGGAGGGAGAATATGAAAAACAAAGAAATATATGGAAAGTAGAGGAACTGTGGGAAGCTGGTGAAGCTTATCAGATAAGCATGTTGTAGATTTAGAATTTAGAATAGTCATGTTTACTGTATTTATTATTTTTCTCTCTTTTTTTTTTGTTTACAGCGATTTTCTACTTGGTCATGTTTAATGTATTTATTGTTTTTCTCTTTTTTGTTGCAACGATTTTCTACTTGAAGCTACAAAGTCACAAAGCTATTGAAGAGTGATGAAAGTAAGCCTTTCCTAACAATGGTATCTTTTCATCAAAACACAAAGAAATTAATTCCTTGGCTGTTTTACTTTAATTCTTGAAGCTCAAGAAGTGCTTATTCATAAAAGGGTGACAATAGATTCAATTATTACTATTGTCTAATTTTGGGGTGGGTGTGTATGAATTTTAAGTAAAAGAAAAACAACTGCTTAATCAAGTAAAAGATAGAGAAGCTGTTATGTGATCAAGGCACGCAACATGTAAATTGGATTAAGGTTTATGGTATACAACAAGTTAATAATGATAACGACATGCAAACTGGATCAAAGCTTGCAACGTGTAAACTGGATCAACGCCTGCAATGTTCGCCTTGTGTTTGTTAATGTCTTATTTGTAGTTTTTTGGTATCTTGACTCCTACAAAATTCTAATGATAGTCTGACTAGGGTATAAAAGTAATTTTTATAAACATATCCTTTGTTTTGTCATGCTATTGTGTCCACCATGTATATCAACCAGGGGAGTAAGGATAACATGGCAACCAGTAATATTTCATTGGAGTGATCTAACTCAATAAAATCATATAAGGTTCTTCAACAACTAATACAGAGTACTACACCTATATATAGATGTTAGTTACATAAAAACATAATGCACAGGTCTATCATGATTAGTACTGAACTCTATATTTATTGCAGTTTCATTTAAATTTCATTTTTGGATATATATTTTTTGATGGATCTTTTTATTATTGTTATAAGATGAAGTGTAATCTATTCGGCTATATGTAGATGAACAGAACATATTCCTTGCTTTTGGAGAAGCTGGAGATACTGTTATTGTTTTCCATTTTGCCAAAATCAAATACTTCCAAGGTATTTTTCCCATAGTCCATTTTCACAAATATTTTTTCCTCACATTGTTTCTGAAATTGTTTTTATCCATGTAGACAAGATAAATCTTCAAAATTGCTTCAACTGCATAAAGAAAGAATCGATCTGTCCAAAGATTCAGAATACCTAACTCCTGTTAAAAAGGACTGCCAAGTCAAGCAAATCAAGTGATTGCTCTCTCTAAGAATTCAGAGGATTTAAGTGGCATTTCTTATAGTTTTTTTCATGCTTTATGGCCAGTAACATGATTGCTTATTTTAACCTTTTTGGTTTTAAATTTGCAAGAAGGTGAGACACGGTCATCAATACACTAAACCTCTAAAATCCAGTTGCATACCTGTTTTTTTTGGTACGAAATACACAAAGAAATATCATGAAGCTTGATGAAAAAACACTAATACACAAAGAAGAAAAAAGGATGCATAAGGCTTTTGCATATTTGGCTGCTTTTGTTGTTTCAATGAGTCCAATGCTGTTGTTGTTTAAATGTTACAGATTGTTGTGCTGAGATAGGCAAGGTGCTTTGTCTGAGGATGTTGGAGATGCAGTGAATGTTATTTGAAAGGGTGCCAGTTTTCAACACAGAAGTACATCTTGGACAATGGAACCTTTAGATTCAAAAATTAAAAGGATGAAGAGAAGACATGTTTTGATGGATGAATCAAAAAATAACAACATTTCACATTCAGGTTTGCAACCCTTGACTATGAAACTATAGATTTATCCATTTCACATTCATTGTTGACGTATACTTACTATATCACAGAGAATATGAATCCATCAAATTGTAATTCCTCTAATTCGGACAAGAGAAGGAAAAATTCCAACCAAATTCCTCTAAAACCATTATTCAATGGTAAGTCATTTATATTTTTAGCTACTGCACAAAAGTTGTATTAGTATTTTTTACTAGCATATCAGTTATTCACCAAAACTAACAATTTAGTGAAACTCATAAATCATTGGTTTGAAGGTATGCCTACTAATGGAGGTACCTCGATTGGAATAATGAGATCAAGCCCCATTGGTTTGAGGAAACAAACTTTCTTTGTCCCCTTTGAATATTGGTATGTATTTTTTTTATTTGATATGATGATCATAAATTGTCTCTATATTAATTCCTTTTATTCTCTTAAAGGCCTCTCTTTGCTATTATTTTTCTTCGAATAGCATTAATCTTGACATTTTTTTTAACAAATGTTGACCATAGGTAATGAGATTGCACCAATGTCAACACACGCAGTTTCAAGTCGAAACAAAGTATCCATGTCCTCTTTTAATGCAAGTATGTAGAAATGTATAATTTTGAATTTAATGACAACATTTGTCCTCCTTCTAACTTTCTATCCATCGTCTTAGATATCACCAATCAATTATTTTTATTTCACTGACCAGATATATTGTATTGTTATTCAATAGTGACTCCTAAAGCCACAACAATATCTTCAACCTTAAGGGCCAACAAAAGAGGACGCAATCCTAATGCAGAAAATATCACTCCACTTTCTGAAATCATAAATAATACACAGATTAGTATTGGCCAACCATTTCCTAAGTTATTGTCATCCAACATGGATCCAGGTTAGCATTTATATGTCATTTGTACTTGCACAGTGGTTTTTCATCCAAGTCTTATTCTAATATTATTAAATTAGTCAACCTATATAAATTCACTTGCATCTTAATTTGAATTAGTATACTATGTTTTTGTGCAGGGTGACCTCGATCCTTTGGTTCTACTTCTGCCTCATCTGAAGTTATAAATACTCAATCTTCTGGGGTATATGTGAAACACGCAAAAACGACCTCTCGCCGACTTCAACATATTGGTGTTAAAAGATTAACTTTTGATGAACAATCCGAAGATACTTTTCTCATTGGGTCTAATTCCGGTTAGAAAAAATATTTATATCCCAAACAACATATGAATTTCTTATTAAATCTTCTAACCCATATGTTCTTTTTCAACTCAGGTGCTACTGATGAGAATCACAATATTAATGCTTTTTGGTCTGAAGAGTATTTGATGGCTGAAGAAGAAGGTTATACAATATTCTTAGCAAATTTTACTAACATGAAAATTATCCAATAGGACTATTTTTAACCACAACTTTGTTGTGTACAACTAATTTTATTTTATTTGATAACAGGATGCCTAAATTTTGGACAACATGAGATAACGTGTAAGTGGTGCATGGCTGAAGTTTGGTTTGAAGAAAGATCTGAGAAGTCCAAGAGTTCCAAGGATGCTGAATTTTCAATTTGTTGTCAAAAAGGAAAAGTGGACCTTCCAATTCTAGAACAACCTCCACAACTGTTGTTATCCTTAATTAAAGGGTTGGACAAAAGAAGCAAACATTTCAAGGAGAATATTAGAGCATACAATAGCATGTTTGCATTTACTTCAATTGGGGGTAAGATTGAATCAAACATAAACAATGGAGGGGGACCTCCTCAATTTATCTTGAGTGGTCAAAATCATCATAGGATTGGAAGTTTGTTGCCAAAGCCTGGAACAAATCCCAAATTTGCACAATTATATATTTATGACACCCAAAATGAAGCAGAAAATAGAATACGACATTTCAGGTATATTCATTGTACCCTTTTTATTGTATAACCTTCTTTTCTAATTGTTCATTGTAATTGTAACTAAGTTTTGACGTGATTTTGAATATTGTATGTGTTTGCAGATCTAACATTGATTCAGATAATTTTGATCTCTCATTAGTTAACGAGCTCACCAAAATGATTGATGATTTCAATCCTTTATCTAAATCTTTTAGAAAAATTAGAGATATTATGGAAGGAGGGGAACCTCCTACCTTGACTCTAAGGTTGTTTAGAAATCGTTCAAAGGATTCAAGAATGCACAATATTCCTACAACAGATGAGGTTGCAGGTTTGATAGTGGGGGATTTTGATAACTCAGATATTGGGAGAGACATTATTGTCCATGATGTTTATGAGGGCTTAACAAGGATACATGAGACCCATGTGGCTTTCATGCCCCTTCAATATCCCTTAATATTTCCTTATGGGGAAAATGGTTTTGAAGAAGATATTCCCATTAGAGATTTGGAAGGAAATTCACAAAATCGTAAGAGAGTAAGGGTTGCAATCAGAGAGTTTATTGCATTTAGAATTCAAGAACGACAAGTTGAATTTGGTAACATTGTGTATGCAAAGAGACTTTTCCAACAGTTTTTGGTTGATTGTTACACTATGATAGAGGCTCAACGACTATCCTTCATAAGATATAACCAAGATACTATTAGATGTGATCTTCTAAATGGTTTACAAGAAGCTATTGATTACGGAGATACTAATGCTTCTTCACCGGCAAGCGCATAATACTTCCAGTTATTTTACAGTTCATCAAGATACATGTTCAATAATTGTCAAGATGCTATGGCTATTTGCAAGAGGTTTGGGTATCCTGATTTGTTCATTACAATCACATGTAATGCAAATTGGAGCGAAATACATGACTTTGTATCTGAAAGGGACCTTACTGCAGCAGACCGATATTGTTTGCGAGTTTTCAAAATAAAAGGATGAAATGATGTCGATTTCAAGAAAAACAAATATTTGGAAAGGTCATTGCAGGCAAGTTTTAGATTTACTATTTTTTCTCGCTTACATTACAATGAAGTCATGATCGGCATTTTTATATACTATTTATTATTTATTCTTTCCATATGTTTTAATCATAGGAATGTACATACTGGAGTTTCAAAAAAGAGGGCTTCCACATGCACATATATTGTTGTGGTTAGAGACCGACAACAAATTAATGACAGGAAGTGATATTGGCAAGGTAATATCTGCAGAAAAACCTCATCTAGATTTATATCCAAAGTTGTATTTTGCAGTTGCAACATACATGATGCATGGACTATGTGGAGTTGCTAACTTGAAATCTCCTTGCATGAAACAATAGAAATGTTCAAAATATTTCCTAAAAGATTTCGATCTTCTACGTCTATAGATGATGATGGTTATCCATGTTACAAACGACGCGATTCTGGGGTTTGTGTGCATAAGATTGGAATAAATTTGGACAATCGGAGTGTTTTGTTCCTTACAATCCCTTTCTTTTGATGAGGTATCAAGGGCATGCCAACACTGAATATTGCAATAAGTCCAATGCAATCAAGTATCTGTTTAAATATGTCAATAAAGGTCCTGATCGGGCGAATCTTGAGATTACAAATGGTGCATGTATTTCCAATCAAGCAGCTCCATTTGTGATATTCAACGCTATTATGACTGCAGATATTTATATGTTACATTATGTGCAGGTATTTCCCATCAAACAACTCCAATTGATGAAATTCAACGATACTATGATTGTAGATATTTATCCCCATGTGAGGAAGCTTGGAGAATTTATGCATTTGATATTCATCAAAAGTGGCCAGCTGTCATAAGGTTAAGCCTTCATCTCCCAAATCAACAATGTGTTACGTTTAAAGATGAAGATAAAATTGATGATGTTGTAAAGAGTAGTGAGTTGTTGGGAACAATGTTTCTTGCTTGGTTTGAGGCAAATAAGAATTATACTGAAGGAAGGGATTTGACTTATGCTGAATTCCCTACTAAATTTGTTTATTTTCCCAAGGATAGAAGATGGCAACCAAGGAAACAAGGTTTTAGTATTGGGAGGCTAACATATGTTCAAGTGGGTGCTGGTGAGTTGTACTATATGAGGATTCTATTGACAATTCAAAGAGGTTGTGTTGGGTACAAAAGTATTAGAACAGTCAACGGAATAACCTACAAAAATTTCCAAGATGCATGTTATGCGTTGGGTTTGTTAGCTGATGACAAGGAATATATTGATGCAATTATAGAAGCTAGCAAAACTTCAACTCGAAACCAAATTAGGAAGTTGTTTGTTAGATTGTTGATCATGAATACAATGACAAAGCCTGATGTGGTCTGGAATTCCACCTGGAAATTATTATGTGATGGGATTGTTTATCATACACGAAAGAATTTGAATATCCCAGGTAACACATTTTATCTTGGTATCATGACATTTTCAACTCCAAAATTTAACAATATTGGAAATTACTCAAAACTCCTCCATTTGATATTTACTAATGTGTTAATAATTATTTTACAGATCTCCAGATTCAGGATAATGAATTGAAGAACCTCTGTCTCATAGAATTAGAGAAGCTACTAATGGCTAATGGTAAATCCTTGAAAGATTTTAATTGTTTACCGTTGCCAAATTTTGAAGGTGTTTTTCACTATGAGAATAAGTTCATAGCAGATGAGTTGAACTATGATAGAGTTGAGTTAGATAAATTACATGCATCTCTAATGGAGCAATTGATCGAGGAACAATTGATTGTCTATCAATTGATAATGAAATCTGTTCTCTCAAGATGGGCAATTTTTCTTTTTATATGGATATGGTGGTACTTGGGAAGACTTTCTTGTGGAAAACTCATCTGTTTGCTCTTAGATCTCAAGGAAAAATTGTGCTCAATGTGGCTTCTAGCGGAATTGCATCATTGTTACTACCTGGTGGAAAAACAGCTCATTCAATGTTCTGCATTCCATTGATAATCAATGACAAATCCACTTGCAACATTACACAACAATGCCTTCGAGCAAAGCTTCTCGGAGCAGCATGTTTAATCATATGGGATGAAGCTCCAATGATGAATAGAGATTGCTTTCAGGCTTTTGATCGTACTATGAGAGACTTGATGAGAGTAGAAAGTGAAGACAACCTGAATAAACCATTTGGAGGAAAAGTTGTTGTATTGGGTGGAGATTTCAGACAAATTTTGTCTGTGGTTAGAAAAGGATCAAGGCATGATATTATTAGGGCAACTGTAAACTCCTCATCAATATGGAAAGCTTGCAAGGTTTTGAGGTTGACAAAGAACATGCGTTTGTCTGGTCAATCTACAAATCAAGCTTCTCTTGACATCAAAGAATTTGCTGATTGGATATTGAAAATTGGCGATGGTGACATGGATACAAATGAAAATGGGGAAGGTCAAATTGATATACCAAAGATTTGTGCATTTCGTAAACCGAAAAGCCACTACTTGCCCTCTGGTTGATTTGGTTTATCGTTATATATTAGGCAATTTAGCAAGTACAAATCTGTTTCAAGATAAAGCAATCCTTTCTCCAACTTTAGAGTTTGTTGAACAGGTGAATGATTTTGTTCTTTCTTTGATCCCTGGAGAGGAAAACAATATCTAAGTTCTGACACACCGTGCAGATCTGATGAGGATTATGATGTTCAAGGTGACCGTTTACCTCGAGTTTTTGAATGACGTTAAATGTTCTGGGATACCTAACCATCGCTTGACACTCAAAGTTGGAGTCCCTATTATGCTCTTAAGGAATATTGATCAAGCAAATGGTCTATGTAATGGAGCACGATTACAGGTCAACAATTTAGGGAAAAATATCATAACAAAGAATCGTTATCACTGGGAAGAATACTGGTGAAAAAATACTAATTCCAAGGATGGATCTGGTTCCTTCTGATTCTGGATTGCCATTCAAATTCCAAAGAAGACAATTTCCTATATGCCTATGTTTTGCTATGACAATCAACAAGAGCCAAGGTCAATCTCTTTCTAACGTAGGATTGCATCTACCGCGGCCTATTTTTACACATGGCCAATTATATGTTGCTGTATCTAGAGTAACAACAAAAAAGGGGTTAAAGATGTTGATTTTGGATGAAGATGGCAACATATGTACTTCAACAACTAATGTTGTCTACCACGAGGTCTTTGACAATCTGTAGGAGGTTTACCATATCAGGTGTCAACTTTAATATCTCAAACTTGGCTGAATTTCTTTATTATATATTTTGCAAAACAACATCCAATCTCATTTATTATGTATTAACGATTAACGATTATTATTATTTTTTTTTGCAGCAACATGCATAGAGATTGTCAAATATTACAATTGTTCCCACTCTTACCAGTCGACTATCTTTTGATGTGGTACAACGTGGTAACCATATGACTTTTGTGAGTTTTATTTAGGTCATTGTCTTTTGAGTTTTCCATACATTTACTATTATGTTGTGTATACCACATCAAACGACAAGCGTTGGTTAAAAATTTTTAGTACGTACCTAATGAATTTCTCTACTACATGAATGCCATATTGTGATTTATTATACGATATCGTTACATCTCAAACGAAACAATTATTCAACGAATCTCTCTCCCGTGCGTTTCTTTGAGATAAATATGACTTATATTTTTGCATTTCATTGTTTGCTGATTTATAGACACATTTCATCTTGATTTATCAGAATGGTTTCTATGTGAGTTTGTTATTAGCTTTTTGTTCATTCTTTCAACTTTTTATTATTGCAGTTTTTTTTTTCGTTCTACATCGGTGATTCAAGAATGCCATATTTCTACTTTTATTCCACATCTCAATGACTATTGATGCTCTGTACGTTTAATCTTATTTAGAATAATGTAACACGACGCAATATTGATACATGCCTAATACGATTATGTGATTTATTGTCAATAAATTATAACTGAACACAACAAATTATAAATTATAAATAATGTTAATTCTTTCGACGAATTTCTCCCCATGTGTTGCACGGGTACTCAATACTAGTAATGGAACATTTTAGAGATAACTTTTTAAAAAAATAAATGAACTTGTTTGGTAAGAATTGTCTTACTCTTACCATTGCATTGGAGAGGTATAGTTCTTGTTGAAAATTTATTCACCACTATTTTAAATAAGAAAATTTATTCACCTATGTCTTTAGTGGAATAAAAGATTTTATAAGTTTGCGCAGCGTTTACTTATTCAAATTTGAGCTTAAGATTTAACGAAATAGACTTCGTAATCAAATTTAAAAAATTGAATTGAATCATGAAAGCTCATTGAACCAGTCAGATTTAACTAATACATAGATCTAATACTATCAAAAGTAAAAAAAAATAAAAGCAAAATTCAGGACACTTGGGATTTAACTAATACACAGAATCGTCTTTATCTTTTGTTCTGTATTTGGGAGTTTGTTTCATGCAACTCAAAAGATACATACATATTTTTTATCTTTTGTTCTGTATTTGGGAGTTTGTTTCATGCAACTCAAAAGATACATACATATTTTGCTGAATGCTGCAAAAAGCTAAAACAGTAAAGGAAATGTTAATATACCCTTTTGTTATCAATTCAGTCCTTTAAAATCCGCTTTCAAGAGATTGGGGCACTAGTAGGAACCATGCGAAATAGCCTGCACACTATACATGGTAACATCATTATGCGCACCCAAGCGCAAGAGCTATGAATCACTTTTATTTTTTTGAAAAAAAAAAAACAGTTGTATTCATATGTAATAATTTTCTGAAGAAAAGAGCATCTCAAATGGAGTGTTCTTGAGTTGTTTTTGGCTTTAAGAACATGTTCTTCTTTTTCACACCATTGGAGGGGGCTGATGTGGAGGCCAGGATGGAGAACAGCTCCCCCTGAAAAACCCTGAAGAACATTGACAGAGGCAAAAAAGGTGCCTAAAAAATTAATTTTCTAACAAGTATCAAAGGCAAAAAAACCCAACGATTTTGAGAGGAAAAATAACAGGAAACATTAATCGGTGAAGAAGAAGAAACCAGAAATCCTAAAAACCAGAAACCCCTAAATCAGAAAAAACACAAATCAAACCCATAAATTAAATGAAACCCCTAAATCACCGTTTTGGTTGTTGACGTTCCAGAAATCAAATGAAACCCCTTAATCACAAAAATAAAGGAAAAAGTAACACATGCCTCCTTTTTTTTGGGGGGGAGGGAGGGTTTCTACGATGATATTCCTTGTCGTGCTATAACATCAACTCCTCTTTAAAAAAATCGCGTGTCCAGAAAAATATACATATTTTATTGTTTTAGTTCCAAACCTCTTACTAATTAGCTTTGGCATTTCTGATTAAAAAAAATAGCTTCGGCATTTAGAACAATTTTATCATTTCAATTTGTCAGCTTGATATTTAAAAAAAAAATTGCACTATAAAATATGATGTAACAAAGTATACATGGTTTTTGTTTCAAAAATCATAACAGATGATAAATTTCATGGTGTATTAACCACAAAATAAATACCAAATTTGATTCTAGAAATTGTAAAATTGTGTCAATCTAGTTCCCATATTATCACAATTCTAAATTGTTCCCTGAATTTGTAAAACATTTGTTAAGTTAGTCTCTCCGTCATAGTCTATTAGTTGACAGTGTTAGGGCCGCGAACGTAACACGTTAAGTGCTTGTATGGCTCACACATCATTGTACGCGTAGATGTCACATCTGTTGGCTCATCTCACACAAAAATTAGGGACCAAATCGAGACATTTAGGGTTTCAAATTTTCACTCTTCGGCATCTTTTTTTTTTTTCCCTCTCTCTGCTCGGTTTCAACTTTTCCCACTTTCTTCTTCAACCTTAACAATCGAAAAGAAATTTTAAAGAAGAATCACTCGAATGAAGAGAATGTGTGATGGCTTGCAATTTCCCAAGTCAAGACAAGGTAAGAAAGCCACATCTGGAAGTAGGTCCGCAAGCTTTAAGGTTAATGGGTCAGAAATAAAAAAATGCTTAATTCTGATTTGCTACTGTGGGAGAAAAACGATTGTCCAACTTTTTAGAACTGAGAGTAACCTAGGGGCCTTCTATACATGTCCAATTGTAAAGGTAATGTTGTACTATGTATTACTTTTACGCTATTTTTAGGGCTTGATGTGTAATTTATTTCAACATATTTTTGCAGGATGAGGAAAATTGTAACTATTTTCTCTAGGGTTGATGAAGAATAAGAAGTATGGAAATAATGAAGAAGTGTGGAAGGCAGAGTCGATGTACAAGGTTAATACCAAAATGACAAAACAAAGATATGGGGACACCAAAATGACAGGGAATGGTCAAATATTTTTGAGTAACTTTCAGAAAGCTTTATCTCATAAATTTTCTCTCAAAAATCTTGGGATACATAGCCAGTTCCTTGGCACAGTTCATTCCTACATATCAAGGCTTATTTCTCACACAACATCACTATATTAGATCTCTTCTCGCAAATTTTAATATGCGGGATGAAAAGCCCACTTCCACACCAATGTCATCCAACACCTCTCTCATTGCTCCTACCGATTGCTCAATCTGTGATACTACTGCTTATAGGTGCCTTGTTGGTTCTCTTCAATATTTGCCACTCACAAGAATTGACATTGCATTGTCAGTAAATAGGTTGCCACAACACATGAGTCGGCCTACTTGATCACGAACTTCATCTCAGGCATCAGTCACTACAAAAAAAAGGTGAAAAATAGCGGTTAAATTTGTAAATTCTGGCGGTTTTAACCTCCCTTTTAAACATGGATGGCAGGTCCCGGTACCGCCAGAATCCCGTCCGCCATTCGGTAAAATACGGCAGTTAACGATGACCTGCCACAATCGACCTTGTAAAAAAGGGCGATTGGATGTTTGCGAAAAATGGCAGTCCAAAATGCTGTAATTATACTGTTGAGGCAGTTTTTTTGCTGTAAATAATGGCGGTTTCAACCGCCCTTTTCCTCTGTAAATAATGGCAGTTTCAACCGCCCTAATGCTCCGAGTAAAACGGCGGTTTTATCCGCCGTTATATGCTGTTAACCCTCTCAAAAAATGGTGGTTTCAACCGCCCTAATTTAAGTAAATTTTTACAGAATCAACTTTTTTTAAATGCGTTTTAACCCTCCCAATGCGTCTATTACTAATTGCGGTCATATTATTTGTTAACCTAAACCACCTTACTTTGTTTAATTTACATTTCATTAACTTTTTAGTGATTATATACGTGCAAAACTAACTAGATAATAACATGAAATATCACATTTAAGAGGAAATTACTCATTTAACAATTAAACTAGATAGTCAATATGTAAGTAGCAAGCACAAAACATGTTTAGCAACTCTTGCAACAACAAAAACATGTTTAGCAACTTTAAAATTATAATAATAAGTCAAAGTCTGGTAAACATCCTAAATTACATAATAATTCAAAGTTTGGTAAACGTCCAAAATAAGTCATATGCCATTAGGAGGAGGAGGAGGAGGAGGAGGTAAATCCGCTAAATTTGCATTGCTTCCATTTGATGATTTTTTCGACGATGAAGTCCCACTTTTAACATCTGGTGCCTATAAGACATGATGAAGAATCATCATCATTATTTAAAGAGTGGATAAAGTAAAAATATAGAATCAATTACATGTACACCCAAAGAAAAATATTCAGTAGGATTTGATGTTCTAAAAGACTAGATTCCTATAATTCCTTTTAACTTTCTCATTAATTAGGCTTCAGGGGAAAAAGAGCTGAAGATCGAGATCATTTGAGAGGCAATTTTTCTAAGGAAATTGGGCATAGCCAAGGAATGGAATTAACGACTCTTTTGCTTACATGAAAAGAAATTCTTAACATTCAAATCAAAGAGTACAACCATTTCATTCTCTGTTTGTACTTCCTTCTAGTCTATATACTTGAAGTTGAGACCTATGTATGCACATAGTTGGCATTCAATAAAAGAGTACCACCATTTCTCTGTTTCATCGCAATTCTCTGTTACATTAATTTGGAACCATTACATTATAATAGCCCAAAAGCCAAGTTGCAATGCTGAATGCAAATGTTAACACCGATTGGAAATATTCCCTTTCACTGCTTGAAGCTTAATGGAAACATAAAGAAAAAAAGCATAGGAAGCATGAATACAAAAACAGGAAAAAGTAAACTTGTTAACTGCTGTTGTTATACTTTGGTAGTAAAGAATCATGGGTTAAAGACAATTGATTAATAATCAGAATCGCATTAATTATACACACACACACGCACGTAAAAAGATAAAGGAAAATCTATCTATTCTATTCTATTATAAATATAAGCCCTCACATCTAATCTAAAGACAATACATATGGAAGTCATTGTTTGAGTAACAATTTACAGGTGTCACTCACCTAACCATTCCCTTCCTCAACACACTTCACAAGCACAAAAAATTTGCCACAAATGTCACCACCAAACACACAAAACGTACAAATGCGTCAGGACAAAAATTAGCTTCTCCCACACGCTCCTGCCATCCGATTTCAAAATTCAAATTCAAAAACAAGTTTTCCTGGCCATAACCCTCTCTCTCTCACTCCTTTAGCATGTCTCTCTCACTCCCCTCTGTATTTGCTCCCTCCATCTCCCTCCATCTCATCGATCCTCTCCTCCTCCTTCCTATAGAACAGCGACGGATCGGCATCTCGCCGACAGGACGCGATTCGTGGTCGTTCTTTGGTGGGTGGTGGCGGCGATGCTTCTTGTCGGATTACATTGGAGTTTGAAGGAGGAAGAGGAAGAAGCTGTTGACGGTGAACCACCATCGAAGAAACAAATTCGATTAACGAGGTCTCTTAAGAGTCCGCAACAAAACCCAGTACTGCGAACCACAATCTGAGCCATCGCCGGAGACCTCCGCCGCGCCGGAATGCTCACCCGTGAATACTCCTTCTTCTTCTTCTCACCCGGAGCACATTCGCCGAAGCCACCGTGCGCTGCCATCCACCGCCGCGCCGGAATGGTGAGATTTTTCACCTTCTTCACTTCTCGGTTTGGGTCTTTCATTCTATGGTATGCTTTTTATCTATTTTGGGTTTCAATGTTTTTCTTCATCTTTGTTTCTTCTTCTTCTTCGGTTCCTATTAATCTTCTTCTTCTTTTCTTTCTGATGCTTATTTATATTTTCTCAGTGTTTGCAAGTAATAGAAGAAGCAACTCACACTTTTGCATCTGAGAACTGAGGAGCATTGTCACAGGTAATTATTTCAACCCACACTTTTGCATCGCATGATTTATGTATATTTTAGTTTGTTTTTTAACATGAATGTTGTGTTTTAGATGCTGATTTTTCTCCAGGAGGAAGGTAGAATGACTGAGAACACGTAATATTTTCATCTTCCTAGCGTTTGGTTTTGTTTTATACACTAAATAAGTCTGATTTGTTTGGTTATCTCTCCATTGGCCCTCTCCCTTTCTCTCACACTTTTTTTTGTTCCATGGCAGATTAAATACTGTTGGATCTTGATTGGTGTTGTGAATATTTAGCAAAAGGATAGTTGTTCTAGCGCTGGCTTCATTAATTGTGTGATTTTAAATTTGCTAGGGTTTTTGTTTCTTCAAAAGGTTGTGAGCTGCATTTAACGAATGTTTTTTCTGAAGAAATGTGATGATTTCTTGAAGGATTGAATAATTTTGGAAGTAAACAAGTGTATTACCCTTGTGTAGTACCCTAATTTTGTCCGGCCTTTTTATTTTATTTTATTTTATTATTTATTTTAACCTTTTTTATTATTAGTAGTAATAATAAATAATATTTTTGGAGATTATAAAAGGGAAGAAAGAAAAGGAAAAGAATAAATAAAAGAAGAAGAAAAAGAAAAATGGAATTTTTTTATTGAGAAGGGGTGTGTAAGAAATAAAATTTGGTGGTGCAAACAGCAATCAAATCAAACTGGACGCAGCCCGACCTCAAAGAAAGACACACCTCCTTTTTTTGTTCTTTTCCTCGCACACCCCCTCTTTTCTCTATTTTGTAACCCCCAATACCCTATGACTCCTTCCTGTTACTGCACGCACCACTCTTCCTTCTTTCTTGCGCCCCCAGCCCATGACTTTCTTTCTTCACGCCGCGGCCCAAATATACGCACGCTGCAGCCCATCACCCATCAACCCAAACCTAATTCATTTAACCTAACCCTAAAATCTTCCCCCTTCCTTCCTTCCTTCCACGCAGCCTCACTCCCTCTCCTCATTCTCCCTTCACGCGGCGCTCCCCCATCCCATCTTCATCCCTTTCTCTTTCTCTTCTTCCTCACTCAACCCTAACCCTTTTTCTCCTACCCCAGCCGCCAACCATCTCTCTCTCCCTCTTCAGACCATGCTTCTCCATCTTTGTGTCTGCAGCAGGCATGACTCTCTCAAATCCAGCTTTTAACTTTTGCGTGGTACCTCAGGCTTTGCTACATATTAAATTATTAATCATTGATATAGTAATTTGACTTTTTTATGAACTGCAGCAAGCATGTGTCTGCAGCAGGCATGACTCTCAAATTCAGCTTTTAACTTTTGCTTGATACCTCAGGCTTTGCTACAACTAGCCCTGTTTTGTTTGCTCTTAGTACAAATGATTGATTGGATATTTTTTTCATAGGTTTTCATTGAGTGCTGCACCAACGTTTTTGCTACAATTTTGTGGTAAGAATAGTCTTTACACATTGCAAAATTTTAAAATGGATGTGAATTACTAATATTCAAATTATAAATAGTTAACCTATTATACTAAGTTGACATCAGTTGACCATGAATTACTTCAACTTCAATGTCATAGGTGTTGAACTACTGAGTTCAATATGATCATCAATCGGCACTGATTTCTAAGTGCATTATATCCAACTTTTGAAAACTATAATATTTAGTGTCATATTTTAAGAAGCAATATGATTTGATTTTTGAAATATGATTCTTAGTGTCTATGCATATCAGTCGATTTCTATTCAAAGTCCATGACAAAGCCCATTTTAACTAATATTGTTTTTTCTATCTATATCTATAGAGACAGATTTTGATCCAAGCCCAATAACAAAGTCTTTGACAAATATAGATACAAATGACATGTACCATTGTTACCATTGTTTATCTTTTTACTTGATGTAACTTAATATTGGAATCGCATTATATGATTTGAGGCACAAAGGGCGAACTTGCTAATTTATAGGAATATGCCTTTTCAATGTTGTAATGTATGTTTGTGCAATGCCTCTCATCAAGCTGAAAGGAACATGAAAAGGCCAAAGAAGATAGGAAAGTTGCTACGAATGCTATTTTACAGGTAATGTACTGCTTATATTGCTGCTTGCTAGCTTGTGTGTGTGCTGCACTAGGAAATAACAACTCACTTCTTGAATGGGTGATTATTATCATAAGTAAAGACAACTTAGATGCTAGAAGTATTAGTCTTTCTTGGTGTCTCTCTTCTTCTCTTCAGTACATAGATGTTGCCTAAGATTCATAAGTAATGCACATTATAATTATAATTATGGGTTACATACAGAATATTTCAGAAGTAAAGCACTTGCAAATGAGTGACTCAATTTGAAAATGTAGAAAAAAAGAACAAGGGGAATAGGTAATCTTAATATGGCCAAAGGATAAGGAAATGGTGAGAACTGGATCTTTCTGGCTTGCAGGATTGGAAGCAGAGTTACAGCAACTTAAGGACCTAAAAAGGGTGAATCAAAAATTGATGGTCCAGACTAAGCAGTTGTTGCGAAAGGAAGCAACATAAGATGCAATTTTAGAAGCCAATTTGGCTTAAAATGGACCGAGCATCAAGCACTTTGACAGAACTTAGAATAGAAAGTTTTACAGACAACTTGAAGCAACCAGTCAATATTTTATGCTTGCTTTGTTAACCTGTGTATTGTTGTGATTTAATTTTAGGTTCTTTGCATTACATTACATACAAATAATTTTATTTTATTTTTGAGCTGTAACGATTTATTTTCAAGTGTTTTGATTTTGATTATTTGATGATTTTGTATGTTCTGCATGACATCACTAACAAGGGAATAATGTGAATCTCCATATCTTGTGCGTGTATATCACATCCAAGGTTAATTGCTTTTAGTGTTTTTTGGAAATTTCCTTGCTAAGTATAAATGTTAGCATGGTTGGATAAAGGGAACATCTCATTTTTGGGTTGCTAGCTCAATTTTTTTAATAAATCTTTTATTGATGGTAGTTAACTATTTTTTATTATATATATATATGTGTGTGTGTGTGTGTGCCTTTTTTTGTGTGTAGCTGAGCTGATTATCACTTACTGTATCAACCTCAAAATTGTCACAAGTTTACTGGAGCAGAAGTTTAGTGCTGCTGAACACTTGGTGAGTTAAATTTGATCACTTACTGGGTTGGGCTTGCAATTTGATCACTTGGTAATCCGTTTTCAGGAAACTGATCACAACTACAGCCTATAGCAGTAACTTTTCAAGGTTGTCATGCTTGATCACAAGTAAAGCTTCAAGCTTTGGCAATCTTACCTGTCGAGTTATATTGTCGGAGCAAAGAATTTAGCAAAATCATTTCCCCTAAGAAATACTTGAGTCGAACGAACCATCTTTGTATCATATGGTTTGAACCGTAGATTTTTTTGCTTCTAATAAAGAATCTATCTATTTGTGTATGAAAATGTGAAAGACGAAACCACTTTATTGAATATGTTGTTTAGAAAAGTTAGAGAAATGGACTTGCATTGACGGATGTTGTAGCCCAATTCTTTTGAGCATGTACTTTAATGAATTAAATTTGAATAATTTAATTAAAATTCTGATATAGCAAGAAAACAATACCTATCTTTTGATTCCAGTGAAATGTATTTTCATTTATTCAAGTCAATGATCTCGATTTTCAAAGGTCGTGTGGCAAACAATGATTTAAGTTGCATAACAAGTTGGAATTTGGTTGAATTGTTTTCCCTGTTTGACTATACTCACTCTTTTTGCATTTGTTTAAGAACTAAAATAACTAATTATGTTTGTCACAATGTTAAAATTTAATTTATAAACACGTCTATTTAAAAATGCGTGAAAACGGGGTGACCCGTGCGAACGCACGGGTATCTTACTAGTCTATTATAAATATAAGCCCTCACTGGGCAGGGGAAATGACAATAATAGACTCCCACATTGTTGACACCTGTTCTTATTGAGAGCTAAAGGATAAAAAAAAAATTAGGAAAAGGACAAACTAAGAAGACAGTTTTAACTTCACTTTTACTTTATCTGTTGGGTATTACCTCCGCTGGCCTTCTCCACCTCTTCTCCCTCTCACCTTTTTTCAAATTTCAAACAAAAAATTGAATTCTTTTGCCGATTCCAAAATTTCAGCCGCTCCCTCTCACCTCTTTTCAGCCCAGTTGTAGTGACAAAAAACCCTAACCTCATTTTCTTCCTCGAGAAGCAAGAACATGAAGGAAACACATAAATTTATTGCCTTCCTCTCTTCATGTGTTGTGTGGGATTTATTGCCTTTTTAATTGAGCAAGTATAATATGTTAAGTGGAACATGTAACCACACTTAAAAGTGTTTGAATTTGCACTTGAGCTGATAACTATGAACATCTAACACTGTTGGGTTGGATATTTATCATCTATTATTTATAATTGCTAATAAACAATTAAACATCATTAGTGATATTTGCTTCTTAAATTTATTCCTTTGTCCCTTCGTTTGATCTTTGTTTGTCATTGTGGTATTGATATTTGTTGGTATGGAGACATTGATTCCGGTGGAAATAACGGTCTTCTTACAAACAAAAACACAGATAAAATTCCTCCATTTGCATCTTTAGGAATATGAAGGAGAACATGGTGTTTTCTGCTGATCTTGGATATATTACATGGTCTTATACACACTTGTTTAACATGGTGTTTTCTGCTGATTTATTTGCTATGTTTAACATGGTGTTTTCTGCTGATTTATTTGCTATGTTCATCATATTAGCAAGGTGACGACATACTTCATGACTTTAACTGCTAGAAATCTTGCAGACCACAATATATGGAGTCTATGGGTAACTAGAATGACGTTTTTCTTTGATTTTTCAGTAATATAGAATTGATGGAAAATCCATGATATGTTGCATATTCTTTCAGATTCTCAGAGAAGATCCCACTGTGACATGTACATGTTGTCTTACTAAAAGAAAGCTTATGCAAAGGCGTTCTTGACAGGTGCCCAAACTGATTGTAAAGTATTGATTAGAGATGGTAGCAAGAAGTCTACCAAGATAGGCAAGGGATGGAAGACTTTTTGCAAATAACACAAACTGAAATCTGGAGATGTGCTTAGGTTTGTCTTCATCAATCCTGGAATTAACAATGCAGTGAAGGTGGAGAAAGTAACTCCTTAAAGATGTCTGATTAGATTTCATCTTATGTTATTTTGCATACTACTAAGTATAAGCAGTGGCTTTTGGTTTGTATGAGAAGTGTAGAATGTCTTTTGGGGATATATAATGTTTAGACCCTTAAATTGTAAGAATATCACGTGGACATGTTTATGCCATGTTTAGAACCTTAGTTATTATCATCTATGTTCTATATCGAATATCTGTGATTTTGTAGCATGATTCACATGTATGGGATTTTGTGCATTTGACATATTTTGTAATCCTCAAATAAGAGTAAAGTTAAATGTTAAGATAAATTAAAATGTGAAGATAAATTAAAACCATGCATTACACATTATTAGAAAAACCATGCATTACATATTTTGCAACCAATGCCGCGCGCCCTGTGCATCGCACGGGTATGTTACTAGTTATATTAATAAGGCATTACAGAAGTGCAAGATGGTATTTATGTTTGGTGACAAACACAGTAGAATCCTAACCCCCTAAGACTCAACCAAAGCAACAGAGTTACAAAACAGAGAGCAAGGATTGATGAGCAATTCCACTACCCAAAATTACATAGAAAGAGATATACCCCCACTTCCCTCCAGTAACCATGCATAGGAATCTAGTCTTTTAATATTCCTAATATCGTTCAACTCACAGCCTCAGCGAGGACGCATTCAGCGTTGAACTTCTGGTCCGAACCTCGATCTCTTTCCCTCCTTTGTTAAACCATGGGTAATTGTTGCGCAACCCCTCCTTCTGTTGTGGGAGATGAAACAAACAAGAAGAAAAACAAAAAAACGAAAAAAAAGAAAACCCTTTCATAATCGACTATGCCTTCAACAACAACAACAACACGAACATCATTTTGAAAAACCCAACGGGGAAAGAAATCGAGCTGGTTCGGTACAAGCTAGGGCGCGATAGGTGAGATCAGGCAACTGGCGGTAGGGTTTGGAAACTAGGTTTTATTTTCGTATAATGATAATGAAGAGCGCACTTGGAGAATTATCTTTCTGAAAATTAAGAGATCCCCCCAAAAAAAAGAAGATTTTGGCGGTTCAAACCGCTGTAATTTGACTGTTGATTACGGCGGGTGCCGCAACAGCCCTATTGATTACGGTAATAAATGGCGGTTTTAACCAACTGCCATATTAAAACTACCGCAATTCACCCGTTTTTTTTGTAGTGAGTCCTCATAATCTATTACTGCTTATTACGATTCTGATTGGGCTAAAGACTCTACGAATTTCATATCAACTGGTGCATACATTGTTTATTTTGGTACAAATCTTGTCTCATGGTTGTCGGAAACAAATAACTTATGTTAAGTCATCTACTGAGGTTAAGTATAGAACGATTTTGTCTACTTCCATTACAGTTCAATGGCTATAACATCTTGTTGAGATTCAAACAAGAAATAATGGAACAACCTTCAACGGCAACCAATAACTAAATAATAGCAACCAAACAATCAACAAGGTGCAATGAAAAATAACAAACAAAGGAGATAGAGAGTAGAGAAGAAAACATCGCAATTTGGTTACGTAGTTCGGCCCCAAAGAAGATGGCCTACGTCTGCGGGAGAGAGCAGCCCTCCGTTTCACTATCAATGAGTCTTACAAGAGATTACAATTGCTTTGAACCCTTTTACAATGTCCAAGAAGAACAAACCCAAGAGTTCCCAATCCCTCTCTCTTTCCCTCTATGATAAACTCTCAAGAAAAACAATAGAGAAAGCCTTCAATCCTCTCTCTATTCTCTCCTAAGATCCCAAGGTGTTTAACAGTGTTTCCCAGCCCCTAAAACCTCACAAAGACGCTCAAGAACGGCTGCACACAACCCTAGAAAGACTGGGTCTTGACCGTTCTGCAGTCGAGGTTTATAAAACCCGACTGTGAATCGATTCACAGACATAGATGAATCGATTCACCTAGTTAAAAACTTCCCCTGCACGAATTAATGAAGTGAATCGATTCCTGCAGGCTTCCCATGCGATTCACAGAGACTCAAACATGCTTGAATCGATTCACATAGCTAGGGAATCGATTCCCAGTGTTCAAGAAACACTTTCAAGCAATCCCATGATCCTCCAAACTGATTTTAAGGCACTCTAAACTCCACAATTCTCCACCTTGACTTCAAATCAGTGGTGATGCTCAACTTTATCCATCAACCACTAGCTGCTCTCTCCATTATTGGAATTACGTCTCAGAGAAATTCATCAAGTCCAAGCAATGCTTGAACTTTGATCTAGGTAATGACTTGGTGAATACATCCGCCGGGTTGTCCTCTGACGCAACCTTCTCAACCACAATTTCCTTAGATTCTATGACGTCTCTAATGAAATGTAAGCGGATGTCAATGTGCTTTGTCCTTTCATGATACACTTGGTGATTTGCCAAGTGGATAGCACTTTGACTATCACAATGTACCTTCACACATCCTTGTGTAATTCCTAGCTCCCCAATCATACCTTTCAACCATATGGCATCCTTCACCCCTTCAACTAGGGCGATATACTCCGCCTGAGTAGTAGATAGCGCCACAACGGACTGTTGATTTGCCTTCCAACTTATTGCCGTTCCAAACAATGTAAATACAAACCCAGATAAGGATTTCCTTATATCCACATTTCCTGCATAATCTGCATCTACATAACCCTCCAAAGCGTCTTCCCCTTGAGTTGCTCTTGTGTACCTCAAACCACCTTTGAGTGATCCATTCAAATACCTCAGAACCCACTTCAGTGCTTCCCAATGAGCTTGGCCCGGATTTGCCATAAACCGACTCACTATGCTAACTGCATATGCTAAGTCTGGTCTACTACAAACCATGTCGTACATGATGCTTCCTACCCCACTAGCATATGGAGTAGTATCCATCTTCCTCCTCTCCTCTTCGGACTCAGGAGCTTGTGTCACCGAGAGCTTTGTGTTGTGACCCAAAGGAGTGCTAACCGGCTTAGCTTCATGCATCCTAAACCGCTCCACCACTTTCTTCAAGTACCCATGCTGAGATAAGAGTAATTCACCCTTCTTCCGGTCCCTCATGATATCCATCCCAAGTATCCTCTTAGCGGCCCCAAGATCCTTCATCTCAAATTCTGAATTTAGCTTCTCCTTGAGCATGCTAATCTCCTCTTTGCTAGAGCTTGCCATCAGGATGTCATCAACATAGAGAAGTAGGTAGAGAACCACTTTCTCATCCCTCTTCAAAATGTACACACAACTGTCGTACCCACTTCTCACAAATCCCGTCTTCAGAAGAAAATTGTCAAAACGAAGATACCATTGCCTAGGGCTTTGTTTCAACCCATACAAGGATTTCTTCAAAAGACATACCTTAGACTTGTCCTCTACAAAACCTTCTGGTTGTTGCATGTAGATTGTCTCTTCTAGGTCTCCATGTAAGAAAGCGGTCTTCACGTCCATTTGTTCCAACTCAAGATCGTATTGATTCACGATTGCCATAAGAACCCTTATGGAACAATGTTTCACCACGGGTGAGAAAATCTCGTTGTAATCAATTCCCTCAACCTCGTAAAACCCTTGGCCACAAGTCTTGCTTTATATCTTGGTTCTTCAATTCCCTAATGCCTTCCTTCTTCTTGAAGATCCACTTGCATCCAACCACCCTTTGCTTCTTAGGTAGTTTCACAAGTTTCAGTCTGGTTCTTCTCCAATGAATTCATTTCCTCATTCAACGCCTCTAACCACTTCGACCTCTTTGCTCTCATTGCTTCCTGAATGTCTTGATTCACGAGTCTTGCACATCTTCAGCCGCATTTAGAGCATAAAAAATTAAATCTGCATAGCCATATCTCTTAGGTGCCACAATTTCCCTCCTTTCCCTATCTCTTGCCAACTGATAGCCAGGATCCACTATTGGTTGTCTTCCTCTAGAACCTGATGGTGGAAAACTATTCTCCTCTTCATCATTCCCGGTCTCACTAGTGGAAGGCTCCACCTCAAACTGAGTCTTCTCTACCTCTGTTTCTGAGTTACTATTCTCCAGGTCCTTGCACTTCATCCCCATACGAGTCTCATCAAAAGTCACATCCCTGCTTATTATGAATCTTGATCCCCCAGGCTCCATCTTCCACAGCTTGTACCCCTTCACACCTTCCGGATAGCCAATGAAGACACATTTCACAGCCCTGGCTTCAAGTTTGTCTTGTCTGACATGAGCAAACGCCAAAGCCCCGAAAACCTTCAATGTAGAATATTCTGCCGGTTTTCCACTCCAAACTTCCATAGGTGTCTTGAAGTTTAAAGCCGTTGATGGGCATCTGTTGATCGAAGTAAGTCTTTGTGCTCACAGCTTCACCCGAAACTTTTAGGTAGCCCACTCCCAAAAGCATACATCGACCCGCTCCAAAATAGTCCTGTTCATGCGTTACTGCGGACCATTTTGTTGCGGTGTCCTACTGGATCCTATGTCTCTTAATTCCTGTTTCTGCAAAACTCATTAAAGCGCTCAACCAAACTCCAGGCCATTGTCGATCCTTAAAACTTTCAGTTTAGTTCCTATTTGATTTCCTATGAGAGTATGCCATTCTTTGAATTTTTCAAATGTGTCAATTTTATTTTTCAAAATGTGAACCCATACTCTCCTAGAGAAATCATCAATCATGGTGAGAAAATAGGAACCCCTCCATGAGTTGTCACTCTTGAGGGACCCCAAAGGTCCGAGTGAATATACTCAAAGGGCTTGCTAGAATGATGCATGCCACTTCCAAACTTAACCCTATGTTGTTTGCCTAGTATGCAATTATCACAAAATTCTAGCTTATCCAATTTATCACTACCTAGCAAACCTTGTTTAGCTAGTTCAACTAAACCTCTTTCACTAACATGCCCTAACCTTAAATGCCATAGTTTAGTTTTATCATGCGGAGCTTGACTAGCTAATGATGCATGCCCTATAACAAAGACAACCATCTAATATGTATAAGCCACACATTTTAGATCCTTTAGCCATTACTAATGCACCATTCGAAATTTTAATCATGCCATGTTCAATCCTAGTACTATAGCCTAATCCATTAAACATGCTTATAGATAAAAGATTTCATTTGAGTTCAGGAACATACCTCACATCTTGTAAAAGGAATTCACGGTTGTCAAACATCTTGAGACGAATCGAACCCATACCTTGCACCTTACAAGCTCGGTTGTCACCCAGGCGAACGACTCCACCTTCTTTAAGCTTCAAAGTCTCAAAGTATTCCTTTCTAGGACACATGTGATAAGAACATCCCGAGTCCATGACCCAGTTCTTTTCGGATTCCAAACTCGACACCACTAGAGCCCCCGCAATCTCATAACCATCCTCCATAGCAATTGCAACATCCACAGAATCACCCCTGCCCCCTTTCTCAGGACAGTCCTTCTTAAAGTGACCGGTCTTGTGACAATTGAAGCACTTATACTTCTTATTGTTCCCCTTTGACTTGGATTTCGACCTAGAATTCTTCCCTTTGTGGTTGTTTCCTCTACTCTCACTTCTTCCCCTTGACACACTTAAGCCTTCGCCACTATCATCCACTTTCAAGTCTTGGAGCTTGGTTAGCTCCTTGGTCCTAATAGATTGTTGGACCTCCTCCAAAGTAATAGTGGACTCCTTGCCATAGAGAGTGCATCCTTAAAGTGTTCAAAGGATCTAGGCAACGAATTCAATAAGAGCGAGCCTTATCCTCGTCATCGAGCTTCACATCAATATTCTGCAGGTCATCAATAATTTTGTTGAATTTCGTTAGTTGCTCCACAATAGGTTTGGTCTCTACCATCTTGAATGAGTAGAGATGTTGTTTCAGACATAACCTGTGGGCCAATGACTTGGTCATGTACAACGATTCTAACTTTGCCCACATCTCCGCCGCGGTCTTCTCTCTTGCAACTTCCCTCAATGCCTTATCGCCAAGGCACAAGATAATGGCATTTCTTGCCTTATCTATCATCTCCTTCTTCTCCGTTTGAGACAGAGTGACCGGCATTCTTTGCCTCACCCTTCAAGGCTTCAAAGCACTTCTGTTGAATAAGGATTGCTTCCATCTTCACCTTCCATAGACCGAAGTCGTTGTTACCGAAAAACTTCTCGATGTCCCATTTAGTACCCATGGTGCTCACTTGAATGATTTGTTCCTTCCCACATACGGCTCCACTTGTTGAGATTCAAACAAGAAATAATGGAACAACCTTCAACGACAACCAATAACTAAATAATAGCAACCAAACAATCAACAAGGTGCAATGAAAAATAACAAACAAAGGAGATAGAGAGTAGAGAAGAAAACATCGCAATTTGGTTACGCAGTTCGGCCCCAAAGAAGATGGCCTACGTCTGCGGGAGAGAGCAGCCCTCCGTTTCACTATCAATGAGTCTTACAAGAGATTACAATTGCTTTGAACCCCTTTACAATGTCCAAGAAGAACAAACCCAAGAGTTCCCAATCCCTCTCTCTTTCCCTCTATGATAAACTCTCAAGAACAACAATAGAGAAAGCCTTCAATCCTCTCTCTATTCTCTCCTAAGATCCCAAGGTGTTTAACAGTGTTTCCCAGCCCCTAAAACCTCACAAAGACGCTCAAGAACGGCTGCACACAACCCTAGAAAGACTGCACGTCGTACTGACCCGTTTCTGCAGCGTCAGGTTTATAAAACCCGACTGTGAATCGATTCACAGACATAGGTGAATCGATTCACCTAGTTAAAAAACTTCCCCTGCACGAATTAATGAAGTGAATCGATTCCTGCAGGCTTCCCATGCGATTCACAGAGGCGTGCTTCGATTCACAGAGACTCAAACATGCTTGAATCGATTCACATAGCTAGGGAATCGATTCCCAGTGTTCAAGAAACACTTTCAAGCAATTCCATGATCCTCCAAACTGATTTTAAGGCACTCTAAACTCCACACATCTTCTTCAAGAACTCCATTATAAGTAGCCTAGCTCACCAATCATACATTCTGATAATCTTGGGGCTACCTATCTTTGTGCAAATCCTATATTTTACTCTAGGATGAAACATCTACCAGTATTTTATCATTTGTCCGAGATCTTGTATCCAACGAAGAGCTCCAAGGCCTGCATATTCTCTCCAATCTCTAGCATGCAGACTTGCTTACTAAAGCTCTCCCTGCTGCAAAATTTTATCTTCTCAAGTCCAAGATTGGTGTAGTTAGTCTTACCACCATCTTGCGAGGGCATATTGGAGTTATCACGACATAGCTGAATCTATCCCATCTTTCCAGAATTTGAAATTACAATATGTAAAATTTGTTTTATCCTTATCTAATATTGGTTCCAGTTGTTTGTAACACTCTATTATTGCTCCAACCCCATCTTTTTGTAACAACATTTTAAACACATGTAATCTATTCTATTTAATATTGTACAACAACACAATCAATACAATGAGATTATTCCTTTCTTTACTTCTCTATATGGGCAACCTGGGGAGGGGATTCTCTTCAGTCAAATTCTCTCAAGTTTCTTTTGTATTTAAATATCTACCCTTTAAACATCACACACTTTGTTTTATATATTTGAAGCATCTTTTCTCTCCATTTTAAATCAATGACTGACATTCCACTGCATGGAAATTTCACGGGAGAGAATCTCGTCCCAGGCAAGCTGGGAGGCAGGTAGCTACCAGCACTTGAGCAACTTTTGATTTTTGAAGCTTTAGTATACGTAGTCTATATTCATAAAAATTTAGTGAATCTAGAGAAAAAAACCAATAAATAAAGGAGTATTCTTGTTTTTTAAAATTTTTACAAGATGCTGCTTTGCATCATAGTCATAATCTCTATCTTACACCACTCATACATATGTTCATGGTCGACCCTTGGCTTAAGCAACCAAAGCAAGTGCTTTAGGCCCCAAATTTATTTATTTAATGCTTACTTATATATACTGCCACTACATAACCAACTATTTAATTTGTGTTTCTCATAATAATAATTGTAATTTTGATTACCAGTAGTATTAATTTGGCTCAATACTTTTGCTACTAATTAATTAAACAACAAAATTAATCAATCTCATAAATGTATTTAATATTATAAAAATTAATTAGAACTAAAAAAATCCCAATACTTTTCAAAAAGTGTCACTCAAAGTCTGCATTAAGTCTAAAAATATGTTAGCTGACCCGACATATGTTCAGAACATATATACATTGATAGAATTATTTTCATGTGCCAAATACATTATATATGGATTCTTTTATAAAACGATTAATTCACGTGCTAAACGGGGGTGGAAAATGGATGAATTTGATAAAATTTGGTTTAGATTATAATGAATTCATTAAAACAATCCATTTATCCATTTAAGGGAAATATAAGGGAATTTCCGGTTCGAATCAAATTATACTTAAGGGAAAGAAAAGTGAGAAAATCGGAATAGTTAAATGTTGGTAAAACTCCCTCTAAAAAAAAGGTTAAATAGTATTTTTGATCCCTTAACTTTATTTTAGTTTTTATTTTTGTCCCTTAATTATTATATTTTTCATTTTGGTCCCTTAAGTTACAAAAATACGTCGCTTTCGTCCCTTCTGTCTGTAATCCCTTTATTTTGTGTGTATATGTCATTGAAACTCTTTTTTTTTTTTTTGCTCCATTACCTTTTATCATGTTAATTCATCAATAAGAACTCTGATAGGAGCATGATTTTGACTTTATTGTTTAAAAAGATTACAGAGGGACGAATTCGAATTTGACGTAACTTTCGTAACTAAATGGACGAACGTGGTATATTTTCGTAACAGTTAAGGGATGAAAGCGGCATAGTATACCAATAAAGTTAAGAGACCAAAACGAAAACTAAAATAAAAGTTAAGAGACCAAAAGTACTATTTAGCAATAAAAAAAAGTTGGTAAAATTTCTGATTTCGTGTAGTGTTGCACATGCTTAGATAACATTTACATAATTACATTACCTAATTAACTTCGTCTTGTAGTGTAGTATACCAATACCATCATGAACTGAATGCCATGAGCGATCACAATGACCATATAATATAGCGCATACTTAACTTGAAGTGAAACCTCAAGCACATGATGACGAAGAGCGAATATACATAATATTGGTGTATGAGATGCATGACAGTGAAGCTTCTGGCTTTTCCTCCTCTCAGCATTGGCCAAACAGTTGGTGACGAGAAAGACCTTATGCTTTGGACTTTGGGGACCACCATTGGATAAGGAGCTCTCAATAGAGACGCTTGTGTTGTGTGCCTGAGAAATGCCATTTTCAAGCACGAATCTTTAACCCTTGCGGTTGCGGTTGAGATTTCACCTTACTACTCTACACTTCCACTTTCTCCTACCATCATTGTTTGTTTGATTTTGATGTCTAACTAACCCACTATAATTTTTTTCATAATATGAAGCCAAATTGTTAATAAGGAATCCCTTTCACTGTATGGCTTGAAAGGGTAATTAAATGATTTTCACATTTTAATATTTCATGTGAGGACCATATCATGACTCTATTTTGGCCAGTCTTATTCACTAGTTTATATCAATTTTTTTTTAGGTTTAATTATTATGTAAATTCCTGAACTATTTAGAAATTTGTAAATACTAAATAGGTTTATGAAATAAAAAATTACAATTAAGCCCCTAAAATTGTAAAATTTTTTTGTAATTGGGTATCTAATTTTTGAAAAAGTCCCTGAATATTTAAATAATTTATAACTGGGGACCCAATTACAAATTATTTAAAAGTTCAGGATCTAATTACAAATTATTTAAAGTTCTAGGGACCCATTTAATATTCAGGACCCAATTATAAATTAGTTAAAAGTCTGGGGACTTAATTATAAATTTTTTAGTTCAAAAACCTAATTAATTTTTTTTGAATAGTTCAAGAACCTACAGAGTAATTAATATTTTTTATACAAAATTTTTAACGAATCGCTTATAACACATTTAACAAAATAATGTTGTTTGTTAAAGGGCCTCAATTCATTAGTATTTTCAATGCTTATTGTTACAAAATGTTACCACACAAAATTTGACGAAATTGGCTGATTGGTGAATACCAATTTCAACTGCCATATGTATTATGCTAAATGCTCATATAACCGTATCTATATATATATAAAGGAATGTTGTCTGGGGATAATATCGAAAATTTTATTTGTCCACTTATGAGTTTATTAGTAATCTTACAATTTAATTAATAGTTTTAGAATAAAAGAAATAGGCTTATTTTTAATTAGTGTCTTCAATTAGTTTTTATTGCATTAAATTGTTTTAACTAATTTATGTAATAAGTGTTTCAATTTATTTATGATTTAATGGTTTTAAAGGGAAAAATATTATAAATAATTGTGTAAAAAACAATTATATGATAAAGTTAATTTATTTATATTATTATATAAACCTAATGCTTATTTACATTTTTATATTGTGTCAATTTTTTTTAACAAAATGTATGTTTATATTATATGCTATGTCAAAAAATATTTTTAAAATTTTTTAAAACATTATCTTAGTTTAATATAACAATACAACAATTTTTAAAACATTTTTACTTTTTATGTATTTTATTTTTTTATTTCAAATTCATAAGTCAAATAAATATTTAAACACAAAACTGAAGTCCAAGTGTTGGTTGAAGATGTTAGTTACACAAATTTCTACAAAATATATATATATATAAATAATAAAATGGTAAAATAAAAATATATTGGTAGTTGAATTCATCTTCTATAATGATTTTCTATTTAATTACTTTTACCATATATAAAGTAAATTATTATAAAAGAAAAAAATATATTGAAATATTCAGTTATAAAAGGAAGATGATGCATAAGATAATGAGCAAAATACTATCACCAATTTCAAAGAAGTTTTTTTTACGACAAACCAATTTTAAAGAAGTTGAAGAAATGAGAGTATGCAAATTACAATACAGAGAAAAAGAGAGAGATTTTGAGTACAAAGGGAAACATGGAGAACTAAACTAAAAGGGAAATCGACATAAAAAAAGCATTAGCCTATCTCCCTCAAATCACCCTTCACCAATGGCTAACTTTCATAACCCATCCATGATCATCTCTTTCATCACTCGCCAATCGGAATACTGATCTCTTTTGCTAATTTCCCCACACTGAAACCATTGTTACATTATGTAAATAGAGGAAGAAGTACACAAAGCCCATTTACGGTGAGTTTTCAACAAGCCACTCAGTTTTCTTGTCTAAGATGAAAAAGAATGGTGAAAAAACATGAAACTTGACCCAAATACAATACCAAGACATGGGCATGATAGACCACTCAAATTTAAAGTTACTTTTCTTTTTGGTATTGTTCTGTCCTGGTCTTGGGGACACGCTCTCCAAAACCAAAAAAGATGAAACATTACAATTAATATTTCCTATTGCATTTGTATAGATTGTGTTGTATTGTTCCACATATTATCATTTACCTTTTCTTATTTTTTATTCTATTTATCCTTTTATTTCTTATCTTTATTTTGGGTATACGAATTGGTTGATTATAATACTGCGATAATGTATATTTTTGTGTGACATTTAATACACATCATTTTACTGTTTTTTTGTTCACAGGCGATGAAGAGACAAAGTTTTGTCATTGAGTAAATGAGTGTTCGACTAAGTGGCGCAAGTCTCTATATGATGAGTAACGGATTGTGATGGTTATTAATAAGAAAATTCATTTTTCTTAAGTTTATATTCAAATATAGGTACTTTAACATGATTTGCAATATCTTTTCTTCGTAAAGTACAAAGTTTGATCGTCTTACAATTTACGTGTAATATTGCATTTGTGATTATGTCCATATGGTACATGATTATCTTTTTTTGATAAAGTGGTATGTGATTATCTTTTGGATGAGAAGAATCACTTTTTATATTTTTATAGTTTCTTTTTTGTGTAAATCGGGTATCCTCCGCGTGCAACTGCGGAGACTAATCCCTTGAGCCGGGTCGGACCACATGGGCGGCAAAGCTCTCCCTCAAGAGTTTTAACGTTGCTGCATTCCCAAGTCTGGATTCGAACCCAGGACCTCTGGTTAAGCTGGAAGAGACCCTAACTATCTCATCCAAACGCTCTTGGGTTATATATTTTTATAATTTGGTTCAACAAACGATAAAAATTGTTTTGAATTGAAGAAAGAATAAGTCCTACATTGATTCCATTTTATAGTAAAAATCATAGAAAACAAAATCGTCTTTTATTTCAATCAATATTATTTTCTTTTAAGTAAATAGAAAATCAAATACCATTTTAAACAACAAATTATGTAAATAAAAAACTGAGATATTTTTAAAATCAAATTCAAATACTTTTAATCTAAGTCAAATATTTTTTCCTAAAATTATAAATAGTTAGATTGTTAACAATGACTACTTTGGATCTACTTCCTGTTTTGTCATTGCAAACACTTTTTAATTTGAAGATTGAACTTGAGTTATAAAGGATAACCATTTTGGATCTTCCTGTTTTATTATCATGAACAATTTTTAAAATTTAATTTAATTTAATTAAAACAAGTTGTTAGGATAGCCACTTTGAAAAAAATGATAGGCACTTCTGAATCCTGCTTAGTTTTCGACTTCACAAGTTTGAGTCAAATTGTGACAAAAACAAAGTTTGAGTCAAATTTATATGTAGATTTCGACTTCACAAGTAATATAAAAGTTAGATAATCAAGAGGATTATCATTCGCCACTCTCATCGCGATGTGGTTACAACAATAACAATGAGTCTTTTTATAAATTATTTTATTCATTATATGGCTGTCCTTATCATTGAATTTCTAAAATACTTTGCTAATTCGACTATTACTTGACTTTTAATAACTCGGTAGCTATTAATTTATAAAATAATCATAATTTATTCGTTTCTAATTTATAAATTTAAAATATACAATTTTAAATAGTTTTGTATCTTATAATTTGATGTACTGAATTTATTTTTGATAATTGATGTATTGAATTTATGTTTTGTCATTTAGAATTAATACTAATCTACCATTATTTGTTTTTTTAACTCTCATTTCATAACTATTTAATTCAAATATGAGTATTTTCTTAAAATTATAGATGTTTATCTTTATGATTTCATTGGTTTAAAAATTTCTTATCCAATAATGTATTGTATGAAAAAAGATTTTTAATTCAATAGTTATTTGACTTTTATCAATAAACTTACTATTTATTTATTTATTTATTAATAAACATAATTTATATACGTTTATCTTTTTATTATATTATTATGTGGTATAACTCAAAGAAATAAATCAACTAATCATCAAAACCATGTATTTTCAATATACTTTCGAGTATATATTACAAAAAAAATTAATGTTTTACAACTTATATCTTACAAATATAATTACTTCTAAGAAATGACCAAACAACACATCTATCATATTTTTTCTTCAACAAAATAATTTTATGCTAATATTTATTATCAATTAATGACGTGTCTCTAAAATACATTTTACATAAAAAACTACTTTCAGTAGACAAAATATCTTTTTAAATTTCTTTAAATTATATTAGTATCTTCAATTCTATCTTCAAAAAAGATCAAAAACCTATGCGATTTCTAGTTATTTCTTAAAGAAAGAGCATCCGTGCAGATTTGTTTAGTGCCATGGCACTATTGTTTCACTAATTTATAATATTTTTTAGAGATAAATGTTAGGGAAATATTCTCTAACACTCTCTTTTCAACACACTCTCTCTTATTAGTTGAAATTCATACGAATCTCACCAAATTTATATGGGACCCATATGATTTAGTAGGACCCATTTGAATTTCAACCAATAAGAGAGTGAATGTTGAAAAAATAGTGTTAGAGAGTGTATTGATAATATTCATCTTTTTTAGATTTTACCTTGAAGTAATGTTTGAGTTATAACTAATAATTTTTTCTTTTTTTTTATCCTTATTATTTTAATTAAATTCATCACCCACACTCCTTAAATAAAACAAAAATCTTAACCCATAAAATAACATTATATAAAAATCATATGAATATGTCATATCATTTATAATATCTTATTTTATTTAATAAAAATATTTAAGAATTAGAATAAATTTAATATTGAATTTTTAATATGATGAATAAATTTAAAATAAATTAAATTATTAAAAGTGATATTTTTAAAAATTTATTAACATGTATAAAATAAAATTTATATAAAAATATGAACTTAATCTTTTATATCATTTTATATTTATCAATTAGTTCAACATCTACGTTCTTTTGTCTACGTTCTTTTGTTCCCCTTATTGTTAGCTTGCAAAGAAGACAAAAAGGCAAAAACAACTTCTAGTGTCCTTTCTTCAGGCACTGGTTAATGGGATCTTTATAAGTTTACAACCATTAAAAATGAAAATTTTTAAATGTTTTGAATTCACAAAATATCACTAACTAGCAAATTATTCATTTATTATTTAGAGCGTGTTTGAATAAATAACCTAGTTAAATACTTATTCAATAAATTATTCAAAAGAGTATAATCAGGTGTTTATTATAATCTATTTTATTAAATTTGTGAAAAGAGGTTAAAAACGTGTCATAAGTCATTTTTATAAATATATCTAAACAGTGATACAGGTGTTTATACCATGAAATAAGAGTTTATCAACAAAAACAAAAAAACCATGAAATAAGAGCGAATACAAATGGACATATTCGAACTCAACATATGCTATATTGCAGACGCCATTGTTGGATGCGGTTAATTCATATGCAATGGTTTGGTGGCTTGACTGAAAAGGGATGTACACAATGCGTTCGACTTACAATCTATGTATGGAACAAATATTAGACACAGCACACTTGAAAGCCAGCAGACATGTTAATTAAGACTCTGATGTGAAGTTTACTCTGAGGCATACTAACATGATTGTTCATAGCTTAGCAAATGCGGTCATTTATGAAACTAATCCTCAATTTTTTATGATATCCCAATATGTTTCGAAGCTTTGATTACTAATGAAATTTATTGAATATTTTTCAAAAAAAAAGAGCAAATAAACTCTAAATCTGCTCTTATAATTATTTCGTCATTGTACGTTCCATTCTCATATTTTATTTTGGTCTATGTTTAACTCTCATATTTTATTTTGGTCTATGTTGATACAAAAAAAAAAAAGACTCTCAATAGCTAGCTTTCCGTTAAAAAAAAAAGCTAAATAATTACGCGAGAATTTAAAATAAGATTATTTCGGGAAATTATTTGTACGAAAAAGCAAAATAATCACTCGGATAAGTATTTTTTTTAATATTTTTAAGCGAAACAATCGCACTATAATATCAAATTAATTATTATTTGAAATTCCGTTTGGATATACCGTGAAACGAAAAAAGGCTCGTGCCATACTTGAGTTTCTTTTCCTTTTCCCCTTTTTTTTTCGAGTGAATACCCATTTTAGTCCCTGACAAAAAATGAAATCTTATTTTAGTCCCTGAGAATTTATAAGTCAGCCAGAAGTCCCTGACAATTGAAAATAGGGACACGTTAGTCCCTCTGTTAGGCTCCGTCCAATTTGGTCCGTTAAGACGCTGATGTGTAACGTTATGATGCTGATGCGTACGTTACTGGTCTCTAGCGTGTAACTGTGTTGTCAAATAAGATGTGAACAACTAAAAGGACCTATTTTGGTCCCTCTGTCACTTTTCAAATTTCAGCAAAAAAAGACCCATTTTAGTCTCTCTCATACTCTGCACTGTTCAGATGTTAAAAAAGACCAATTTTAGTCCTTACGTATAAACCCAATTTAGTCCCTCGTTTTTTTTATAACCATCTTCTTCTACCTCAAAATCTAAACTTCATTGTTAGAGTTTTCCAGGTTTCTCTAGACTCCTCTGAAAATATGAGTAGCCATGTAGAGTATCTCTGGTCACTTGTCCAAGAAACTCTTAACACTTCAGGTTAATAGAGTGAACAATAAAGCAGCAGACAATAGCAGACAACTTTCTCTCACTTATTTTTGGAATTTTTTTTTAACAGGAAGATAACAAACAATTTGAAAGGCAGAGAAAACTTAAAGCAAATGCAAAAAAAAAAAAAATTGCAAAATTTTCTTTTTACTTTCTTATAGTTTTATCCATTGTGTTTTTTGGGCTTTATGACAAGAAAAATCTGAATAGGAATCGAAACAAGGAATCTCAAAAGACAAATTTAAAAGACTCAAAGATAATCAATCAACAACATTGTATTTTCTTTTTTTTAAATTTCTTTCTCGATTAATTAATTGAGCTGAACAGTTGAAAGAAACTTAAAAGCAGAATATAAACAAGGAATCTAAAAGACGAAAAATATAACACTCAACATGATTACTCATATTTTCAAAGGAATTTAGGGAAACTTGTAAAGCTCTAACAATGAAGTTTAGGTTTTGAGGTAGAAGAAGATGGTTATAAGAAAAAAAACGAGGGATTAAATTGGGTTTATACGTAAGGACTGAAATGAGTCTTTTTTAATATCTGAACGGTGTAAAGTACGAGAGGGGTTAAAATGAGTCTTTTTTTTGGTTGAAATTTGAAAAGTGACAAAGGGACCAAAATGGGTCTTTTTAATTATTCACATCTTACTTGGCAGTACAGTTACACGCTGGAGACTAGTAACGGACATATAAGCTCCGTAACGTTACACATCAGCGTCTTAACGGAACAAATTGGACGGAGCCTAACAGAGGGACTAATGTGTCCTGTTTTTAATTGTCAGGGACTTCTAGCGGACATATAAATTCTCAAGGATCAAAATGGGTATTGAAGTTTTTGTCAAGGAGTAAAATGGGTATTCATTCTTTTTTTTTTTTTGTCCGGAACGTTTATTTATTTCTTTTTCAATAAGAGATCAGCATGCATTTTTCTTTCGTCAACAGATCAACCTGCTTATGTTTCTTTGATAAGGCAGTTGCTTCCTCCACCCCACCACATTGCTGCCAGCACCCCCTACCCCACTGAAATTCCAAAAGTACCCCCCAAATTTATTTATTTTTCCCTCCCATTTCTTCTTCTTCTTCTTCTTCCTCCTCCCATCCCTCCTCCACCACCACCACCACCACCTCCCCAGAATACATCCATTCATTCCTCCTTCTTCCCTATTCCTTCTTCCTCCCACCCCCTCCACCACCGAAAAACTCGCCAGAGCCACTAACCCTGCACCCCCCAACACTGGAACACCTCCCTAGGGGCCACCGCGACCAACCCAGTAGCCACTGGAGCTAAACCTGTCCATTTTCGCGATTCTGCTTTTTTTTCCTCGAAATTTTACAGGCTTCAGGTAATTGAATTACCGAAAGCTTAACATAAATATGCTTTCGGTAATTCAATTACCGGAATACATACACCTCCAAGTAATGCAAATGTATTCCGATAATTCAATTACCAGAAGCATATTTTTTCAAAATTATGATATGTTCCGGTAATTCAATTGTCGGAATACATTTTCAACAGCTTCTGGCAATTGAATTACCGGAACATATCATAATTTTGAAAAAATATGCTTCCGGTAATTGAACTACTGGAATACATTTGCATTACTTTGAGGTGTATGTATTCATGTAGTTGAATTACCGGAAACATATTTATGATAAGCTTCCGGTAAGTCAATTACTGGAATCCTGTAAAATTTCGAAAAAAAAGCAGAATCGCAAAAATGGACAGGTTTAGCTCCGGCGGCCGCTGGGTTGGTCGCGGTGGCCCCTAGGGAAGTGGTCCGGTGTTGGGAGGTGGAGGGGTGGTGGCTCCAGCGAGTTTTCCGGTGGTGGAGGGGGATGGGAGGAAGAAGGAAGAAGGAATAGAGGTATTTTGGGGAGGTTGTGCTAGTGGAGGGTGGTGCTCCGGTGGTTGGTGGTGGAGGACGGTGGGGGGGTGGTGGAGAATGGTGGAGTGGTGGTGGAGGAGTGGTGGGAAGAAGAAGAAGAATAAAAATTAGCTTTTTTGGGTAGGGGTATTTTTGGGATTTCATAAATTTAAGTGGGGGTGGGGGTGTTGGCAGCATGTTGGTGGGGTGGAGGAAGTAAGTGCCCTTTGATAATAGTAATTGTACTATTTGGACATTCGGCCCAGTTCTCACAAATGAGGCCGTAGGCCTTTTTTGAGTTGCTATTTGCAACCCCACTTTTTTTTCCTAATACACCCCTTAAAGCTTAAACATTATTTTTTTTCTTCAAAATATTCCTAATCGGAACTGGAAAATATATATATTTTTGGAATTTGGAATGTCTTCTGAAATTAACTTTGAAAAGCAAATATACATTCCAGAAGTTTAAATCTAGATGCATATACCACATGGTTTGAAAGTTTAGCTTCCAGAAAGTTGAGAACTATTTGAACTGTGGGTGGCAGTAAAATAGAACATTTTAACATGTGTAGGGGAACCCAAATCCTACTTGTGGTCGAGTAACCAACAAAACCTAACCTACATTGACAACTATTGTTGAGTAGTACCACTTTATGTTAAGGCATTGTAGGTTTATTGATTTGTTGATTGAGGGTGTATGCTTGAATATGCATATGTGTTGTTGTGTACTAGTATGATTAGTGGATATGTTGTGGTGTGAAAGCATGCTTGATCGGTCACATGCGTATATGTTTCTTATATGTTACCTCGCATAATGCTATATGACTAAGACTATTGGTATGCCAGTATGTTGTGATTGATAGTATGCCTAATCGTAGGTATTAATCATTGTTTAGTTGAAGGATGACCGATATGATGATAGTCTGGTAGTGTGAATTTAGTATCCAACATGCTGAGTTGAGATGAGTTGAATTATGTTGTGTGACACTGTTGAGTATAGAGCAAGGTAATAAAAACCAGACTGGGCATTGAACTGGAGAGGGCTAGGGTTCGAGGTTTTTGGATCGGACCGGGGTCGAACCGGGTTCGAATAAAATATTATTTTTTAAATATATATATATATATATATACAATATATAATATATATATATATATATATATATATATATAATATTTCAATTTATACACAAAATAACATGTCGTAGAACTAATAAAATATTATTTTTTAAATATATATAATATATATACATAACATTTCAATTTACACACAAAATAACATGTAACCTAGTGGTAAGGTGACTTATTGTGGCTTTGAGGACATGGGTTCAAGTCCTGTTGAGAGCAAAATCAATTTTTCTTTTAATATAAAGGAAATTAAAAATTTCAAAAAAAAATCGGTTCAACCCTGGACCGGCCGGTTTTGGCCGTTTCTGCTGCCGAACCGGCCGGTTCTTTGCAAGGCGGTTCAGGAGGGTCACCTGGACCGGACCATGGCCCGGTCCGGTCCGGTTTTAATTACCATGGTATATAGAGTTTCGATCCCTATGTTGTGATGCTGAGTTGTCAATAAGGCGAGGTTAAAATACTCGGTTTATAGATCAATGATGAACTATTCAATTAGAGATGGATGCTTTGCATAACATTTGCATTTTTATGGTGGGCAGTCGTGTGAACAACAATTACACACGAGGTTATAGTGTCTGAGTGCAAGGTACAAGATATGATGGTAAAGGTCGAGTTGACCTTCAAGATTAATTGGGTTCGATATATATCATATGTGACCAATATGTTTCTACTACTATGTCATGGGAGTCAAAGAAGCCTGATTATCCTGACGAGACACCAACTGTTCCAAGTTCGATGTACACATTCCAATACAACCATGGTAGACTTCCTCATAGCCGGAGAATTCAGTGATGCACTTTTATTGATCATGGCATATGAAATTGGTTACCCGAACAACTAACTTCCATCCTATTGGAGGATAATTATTCAGTTGTATATTGGCCTAACATGCATGTAGATCCAGTTGCATATACCAGAATAGGTGTTGAAATTGGTAAGTTGTTTCTTAGAGATGTATGAATATGAGGAATAGATGAATTCAAAAGTAAATAATTGTGGTGCACCATGGATCACCTATATCTTCATGGGTGCTCCATGTTAGCCTTCGCCCTTCTTTAAATTCTCACAACAAAGCTACTAGCTAACACTGGCTTTAATTCGGTCTCGTTATTTGAACAACAAAATTTGTGATAACATTTTAAATGGTTAATACAGTTCACACATATGGTTAATGAAGTGTTGGATTTAGTTAATGGATATATCTGGTGTTGCAACTCACTAACCATCTATTGAACTTCATTAATCATAAATTTAAACGTGATTAACTACGATTTCTAGGTGTTCAAATCTACATGTAGTTGAACGTGATTAACCACGATTTTTATAATCAAATCCAACACTTTATTATTAAAAAGTTGTCGAAGAAATTGTTCCAAATTGGTATTCAAATAACATTTTGTCATTTTGATTCCTAGGAATAATTTGAAAGGCCATTGGTATGAAACTAAACTAGGAAGGAACCTTCCGTTAGGCCAGCAGCATAACACCACCAGCTAGCTCCAACACAATCTGTACCTGCATGCAAGTTTGGCAGCTAGGTAGCGACCACACTTAGTTGACGACGACAACAACAACAACATTTCCTTTATAGTATTTTTAATTTTAATTATTAATGTTTTCTGTTGTTTGTTATTTCCAACAAAAGAAGCACAGTTGGAAGGGAACAAAAGAGCAACAAAGACAATAGAGGCTGGTCCGCTCCTTTTCTTTTCTTTCTGTTTCCTCTTCTTTTAATTCTTCTTTGTCTCACAGTTGTCAGTTCACTTGTCAGTTGTCACCCTCTCTCTCTTCCCTTGCCTGCTTTTTTTTTTTCATTTGCTCTTTCTTTCTTCTTCTTCTCTTTACCTTGCAACTGAAAATACTTATGATAAAATATTGACACATATTTGCTTCAAGAGCTGAAATTAATATATCATCTCCGATCATTTGAAAATATGGAACCTCTTGTCAACTTCATCATTCGCCCACCAAGGTATCAACTTCTCTCCTCTTCCTCTGTTGGGTTACCAAACTATATATATATCTTTTCTTTTTTACCTTTTTTTTTTGGGTTCTTGTTTTTCTCTTCGAATTCCCAGATGGGTATCTGCTTAAGCTTTTCAGTTTGAATTGGATGGAATACAAAGTTTTGGTTTTTAGTCTTTGCAAACTTCAACTCACCTGAGTGCAATTGAATCTTAGTAGTATATTTGTGAATCAGCCTGGTCTTCTCAACTTAAAAAGTATATTCAATGTTTTCATTTCCTTTGCATCTCCATCAGAATCATAATATTTTTTTCTTTGTTTTGGTGGAGTGTGCTATTACATTGTGTTAACTTGGTTTTTTATTTGTTTAGTTTGAAATTTGAGATCTATTTTTTAGCTCCTATAAAAGTCTTACTTTACTAATTACATGCTGCCGATACTATAAAAAATTGATAAGTACAACAAGCTTGCACTGCAAATTTTCTTCCTCTTCTGCAAAAACATATGAAAATGCTATGACAAGTTTCTATCGCTTTTTGTATTTTGAAAATTGGATCTGTAAATCATGTAATAATTGGTAAGAATTATCTTTTTTTCTAGATCTTTATTATGCGATTATAGCGTAACACGAGCTGACATCGACTTCTGTTATCTACAAGCCTCACCATTGTGATAATATGATTGTAACTGTTATGGCATGCAGAGCTGAATATGATCCGCAAAGCGATCTATTGGATTATGAGTTCATGCTAAAAGGGAAATGGTTTCAACGGAAGGATGTGGAGGTAAGGTTAACAAATAAATTCAGTATGTCAGTAAAAGGATTGGATCTATGGAAATGCATTGAAAGATTCATTTTGTTCTTATTTCATAGTTAATAACTAAAATGTCAACAATATGCTTGGAAATGATTCTACTCATGAGTCTGAAAGAAACTCAGTTGCATAATTTGTTCCAACTCAGTTATTTGACTGTTCTTTTGGGGAACTGTCACAAGAAGTATGTCTTATCTAGAATTTGAGCATGGAAGGAAGGGTTAATTACATTTAAAAACAGCGAAATTATAGTAAGATGAGAAAAATATCAGAAATAATAATTCTACTGATCAACTTGCATCTTTAAATAGTGTGGTGATTCTTTTTGTGCATAATACTTTATTTAATTTTCCACATGTAAAATGTATTCATGTGATGTTCTAATTTTATATATCAATTTAATTTAATTGGGAAGTTCTTGTTGATGTCATTGCGAAGTGCCATCATAACCATTCTATTATTATTAAGTCACATTGAGTTGATGACCTGAATTATCAAGCTGTCATGTAATATTCAATATTTTGCAGATAAAAAACAGCCGTGGTGATGTTCTTAAATGCAGTCATTACATGCCTATAGTCAGTCCTGACGGAAAGCCTCTGCCGTGCGTAATATATTGCCATGGAAACAGGTGACTCTGACAATATGCATTTCTTTCTTGGTTAACATGCAAGTTGATGCTTCAAAGAGTTCTATTTGAACTATAACGTGTTCTTTTGTACATTACAGAATTTGATTTGAATGTGTGTCTTCTTTCCGTTCCCCTTCTTAAAAGTATTCTTTTTAATCTAGAAAAGTGCACTGTGTAATTACTATGCCTATTAATAGTTTCATGTAGATAATGTATATGTATTCTGTTTGATGCATTGTTAGAAAACGTAGTTGATTGATTGTTACTTGCACTTTGATCAATTTCATAAGTTAGTTTGTTGGTACCTTACATCCAGGCTACTACTATAAAATATAACTAGAAGTTAACATAGTCACACCTTTAAATCTTTCTTTTTCAGTTTTAAATGTACCTGTATACATGTATCTGTACAATTAGTTTCACATGGTGACCATGTGTAATTTGCTGCATTTTCAACATAACTTAGTCTCACATTTCTTTGTGCTTAGGAACAAATAAAATGGATAAATGCATCTTAAAAATGAGAACTGGAGAAGTGATAAATATGGTTTGAATATACTTATCTAGTTTGCTGGGTTCTGATATCTTAGGATTTAGATGCTTTGCTGTTAGTCTGAACCCAATTTAATCTATGCAGCTCCTTCTTTTTCCCCTGATTTTAAATAGTAGAGTCTAAACCAAAATTTACTTTTCTAGCTTTGATTATGAAATTTTAGATATTTTTAAATTCTAATACTCCCTCCGGTCCATATTATAAGAGACAAACGGGTCTAATTTTTTGGTCCAAAATATAAGAAACAAACAACAATTTTTACATACATTAAATGCTAATTTTCAATTATGCCCATATTTAAGTTAGTGAAATTTGTTTTTTTGATTAATAGTTAGTGAAATTTGTTTGAATTAAGTGTCATTAATTATCAGTCACCGTTTATGAAGGGATATATTTGGAGGGGGGGAAAAAAAATTCAGGAGTATTAATTAGAATTAGCTAACTTCAAAGTATTTCCTTGGTCTGTGTGATTTAGAGTTTTGTCTCTTGTAATATGGACCGGAAGAAGTATCTTTTATAAAGTTCTTTGCTGGTGGTTTTTTTGTTTGGTATTGCACAGTTGATAGATTTCAATATTATATGGTCTTGCTTACTCCATGCAATGTTTATGGCAGTGGATGCAGGGTAGATGCCAGTGAAGCTGCTATGGTTTTACTTCCTTCAAATATTACAGTTTTTACGCTGGATTTCTCCGGATCTGGAATTTCTGGAGGGGAGCATGTCACTCTTGGTTGGAATGAAGTAAGTGCTATCTCAATGACTATTTGGAAAAATATTGTTATCATTGATAAGTGTGATCTTATAGCTGTCTCTATAGGGGTTAATTTTCTTGATCTCTATTTTGTCATAATCACATTTTAACTAGGCATATCCAAGATCCAGTGCCTCAGTGTTTGGGACATGAAAATTAAGGATAACATCATGCCACAATTTGCTTGATTTAGGTTTCCTGGATCTATCTTCCAAATTAGGGAGATCAATGGAGATGTAACACATAATATTGAAGATGTATGCATGAAATGGAGAATCATTTGAATTTCAAGCATGGTTTGTGATTACCAAGTGTCATCAAACTCAGAGGAAGATTATATTGGGTAGCTATAAGACCATCAGTGGTTTATGGTAGTTGATGTTTGCTTATTGGGCATTGAAGTGCCAAGAAGAGCGAACAGTGTAGCAGAGATGAGAATGTTGATGTGGATGAGTGAGCATACAAAAAAAAAGATAATGTTAGCAGTTAATGTTTTTGAAAGCTAAAGTAGTGCCTATTGAGACGAAGCTAACAGGAACTCACCCAAGGTGGTATGATCATGTGAGGAAGAGACAATTAGAGGCACTAGATAAAAAAAGCGGATAAAATGGAAGATAATCTGATTAAAAAGGGTAGAGGAAGACCAAATAAATTTTCATATTCACAAGATCAAATCCAAAATTATTATCAACTGGTGCAAATTAATTTTGGTAACATGTATGTTGGAATACTATATCATTGAATAAATGAAACTTGGCATGTCACATATGCCTGAGGCAGGATACTTATGCTTATTTCTTTATATCAAATTGCTTATATCACAGTAGAAAAGAAATGTTTGAGTTGAGTTTGTTCTCCGCTGGGAGCTTTCATATGCATTAATACCATTTGCTTTGTTGCCATTTTTTGTTACAAACTTCATTTAACATTCTTTGCTGTTTCCAGAAGGACGATCTGAGAGCTGTGGTCAACTATCTGCGGGCGGATGGAAATGTCTCTCTGATTGGCTTATGGGGACGCTCAATGGGTGCTGTGACTAGGTTGGTTTTCGTTATTCACTTCTTCATTTGACCTTACTTTTTGAATGAGGTTAAATAAATGTTTTCTAATTATTATTCGTACATAGGGTTGTAGCAAGAAGTTGTAATGCGATCCATTATCACTTAGATCTTATAGTTAATTGCTGCAGAGAAGTTGATTAGCTTGTTAAGGAATAAAAACCAAAATATACCAAATAGTTCACCTTATTGTTTTCATTATCTTGGAATGAGAGCTAACATGGCTTGAAATAAATATATGCATAAAGGCTTCCTTAATTAATGCTTTTGTTTTTTGTCATGACCATTGCATCGTAAACAACAATGAGGGGATCAAAGTCCATGAGATAGTAGCTGAAATGATTTGTGAAGTAGCTGTACGGCATATGTAGTTATCTATTGTTACCACTCTTGAATTATTAGTTGTCTGCAGAACACATCATATTAAATTCATGTGTGCTTGTTTGAGCTTTAAAGTAAAATTTAGTTCTATATTTGTGTAGACTTGTGGAAACAATCTTATTTTCGTGTATGTATTTACACCCTTCTGACCATTCCTGACCAAACACTTTTTAATCTTAAAGTCAATTTTGAAGGTCCCTGATTGTGTAGCAATTCAATATTACAGTGCATATGGCTTGTGTTCTTGCCACTGATGTCATTCCTTGCAGCCTTATGTATGGAGCTGAGGATCCTTCAATTGCAGGGATGGTTTTAGACAGTCCCTTCTCTGATTTGGTTGATTTGATGATGGAACTTGTAGATACATACAGATTCCGTCTGCCAAAATTCACAGTGAGTGAATTCTACTTTTGAATGTAAATGAGAATACCTTTTGTAGAATTCATCTATCTAAAACTTTTGATCTATGATCTCATTGCATATTTTAATGCTTCTTGACACTGAGGTTATTAAAACTATCTTCAAGCTTAGTCAGTGGTGTGTTACCACATATTATGACCAAAAGTTTGATTGGAGGATGTTTCATTATAATACCAATGAACATCCCTATTCATTCAGGCTGGAATTTTAATAGCTTTTCTTCATGTCTGTTCTAGACATATGCTTTTCTTTTCTTTGATTTTTATTTTAAAAAATATAGTCGATTGTGCCCAAATGCGTGTTTTGTGATGAGTGACAGGGAGGTTGTAGAGATGCTTCTTTTAGAGGCTATTTCCTTGAAAGACCTGGACTACAATTTTTTATGGAGCAATGTCACAGCCGTGACTGATGATTGCTATTTTTTCCTAGGAACTTGTGAATATCTGTAGTTTACAAGATATAAATATGTTTAGGCCTTACTGAACTTTTTTAAAACTTTATACACATGGCTAACATCTGATTTCATGGCCCTTGTTTGTCTTATTAGTATAGATTGTCACTGCCCTATGATTTCCCCATTTATTAACAAATAAATTATAGCACAACAATTGAAGAAAGATTGCTTAAACTTTGGTTAAAGACCATGGATTCTTGGCATTACTGTTCTGCAATTTTTTACTCCCTTGTTACAGGTGAAGTTTGCAATTCAATACATGCGAAAAACAATCCAGAAGAAGGCAAAATTCGATATAATGGACTTGAACACCATTAAGGTTATTTTTCCTTTTGATTTTTTCCCTGTAGAAATTTGTTTATTAAAAGAATGTATTATTATTTGCCTGGTTGTATTGTATGTAACTAACTACTGATGATTGATTAGTTTGACAGAAAAATAATTGTGAGCATTCTTCCTTTCCTATTGAGCATACATAAAATGAGGACCTAATACATGATAGAGTTTTAGGTGTCCACTGATCCATGTAAACGGAAATGCTTGGTTTGTTGTTGTTGAACATACAGAAAATGTCTTTTGGGGCATTCAAAAGCGTAGAAATATTCTCACATATTTTCCCCTTCTTACGTAATGATCTCTCTTCTACCATTATAGGAAGTGTTTATTTGGGGTGAAAATTTACAAAATTGAATTTCTTCTGGTTTTCATGCTTTTACGGTTTTATGTATTCCTTCATTATTGGTTTGCATTGCAGGCAGCAAAATCTTGTTTTGTTCCTGCTCTACTAGGGCATGCCATTGATGATGATTTCATACGTCCTCATCACTCGGATCGTATACTCGAGGCTTACATGGTATATATGTCTATAAGAACTATATTTTTATTTTTTATTTTTTTTTATTTTAAACTGATAAACTGATTTAACATAACTGAACATCTTCAATAAATCTTCATGTCATTTTGTAAATCTCGGTTACTTTAGAGCATGTTTGCTGCTTTCAGAATAATAAAATATGTTTTCTAGGTAGTTTCTCAAACCGGACATGTTTAGGGTCTTCTATCTTGTATTTATCATTTTTATATACCACTTCTGCTTTTTGTTTCATGGCTGTCTATGCTTGCAGGGAAACAAAAACATAATTAAATTCGACGGAGATCACAACTCTCTGCGTCCTCAGTTTTATTTTGATTCCATAAACATATTTTTTCGCAATGTTCTGCAACCTCCAGAGGATGAGCTAGGGGAATCTTTTTTTGACTTTACTGATGATTACTTTGGTAAGGTAAATTCACCATTCAGATCTTCAGTTCCATTTTCGTCAAAATACAAAATTCCATTCCAAAACATTTTTGTTTAAAGTCAAATGGTTTTACTCAGGATGTTTGGCGATCCGTGCATGAACCAGGCTTTGGCAATGAACCATCATCTGAAAACAAAGGCATGGCTCAAATACCTAGTGTCTCTCAACTGTTCACTGTCTGCATTGGTATCTATGAGGATCTGCATTTAGTGACCTCATTTGTGCAAAATCTCTTAATCTTTTCTTTGTTAGTTGCAGAACCATCAACAAGCACTGTGGATGCCATTAAGCAAGTCCATCCAAAAAGACCAATGAGTTGGATGGAGGTCTGTATTTATTTGCTTAGTTAATGTCAAACAGGCTATTGAGAAAATATTCATATCATAAATATTGAATGCAGATTAATGCTTCTTGCAATACCAGTTATGCCCGGAAATAGGAAAAAGTTTATATCCTTGAATATCTTCTGTCTTTCATTTAACAATAATTGCAACTAAAAGTACCCGGTGTGGGAACATGATGTAACAGGTAGTAAATGAGAGTGTTAGGCTCTTTTTGGCAAAAAATATAGTGGATAAACTAGCGGATAACGGATAATCTAGCTGATAGCGGATGAACTTAGTGGATAGCTAATAGCAGATAAGCTAGAAGATTGAATTGGAAGTGTTTGGTAAAACTAGTGGTTGAACTAACTAATAAATATTAAATGACAACTTGAAATAGCGTATGGAAAAGCGCTATAAGCTAATAGAAAAGCGTTATAAGCCACTGGTTACCAAATTTTTTGAATTTGGCGGATTGGACTTACCAAATAGAACTTTAGTGTCCCCATCCTTCATTTAATTGTTGAGTTTAAAACGGGGGAACTTGCATGCAAACAAATTTTTAATTCTGTTTTTATACTGAACAGAATTTTATTTCTTCTTTGCAAATTGCATGATGGGTAACCATTACTACTGCACCTAGAAGGTACCATATATGAGTTTCAAGAGTGTAATTATTCAAGTCTAGCTTCAGACAAAGACAGGAAAAATAATTAAATAATAAAATAATAAATTTATAAACGAAGTTTAATTTTGCATTATCAAACCCGAACTAGATTCACTAATTTTGCATGATATTCTTGCCCAACAGGAAGAGAAATGTGATGATCTTTCCTCATCATCATCAACAATGATTAGCTTTGAACTATCAAATGGTCATCTCTACGAACCCCGCGTTCCTACAACGGTGAATGATGATCAGTATGTAGAATATCAACTTGATGACCTTGCAGGGTTTTCATCTACTGCAGATGAAGAAGAAAGAGTGAGTCAACTTGTTGGCTATCAATCACATGCTTATGAAATTTTAAATGCATCATCATCAACATACAATAAAAGATGAATTGTTGGTTTTTATGGATTTGTCTATATTGTTCAGATGTTGATGGAAGCTGTGATAAAGTCCTTGAAAGACCGCGGAGTAAGAATTCCACAGGTAGAACAACCACTTGTTAGCGCTGTTAGCACTATGTCTATAGAACCATCAGATAAACACAACATGCAGCATTCATCAAGCACGGCGCCATCGCCGCCGTCCTTGGACACTTCATCTGGGAATACAGCAAATGCTTCTTTTTCTTCTTCTTCTCATAGTGATAGTTCTGCTAGCTCACAATATTCATCAGAAACTGACATATCACATAACACCAAAGCTACATTAACTGTCATTAGGAATCCAGCAGGCCATGTCATGAATGGCTTATTGCGTCGTTGGGATTTCAACTTTTTCAGAAAGTCACAATCGCTAAAGTAACAGTCTCATTTATCTACAGGAGGTTATACAATATACATTGTTTTTGTTACTATAAGGGGAAAAAAATTGTAGCTCATAAAATGCTTGACAAAAGAAACAAATTTCTTGTGTGTAAATTTAGCATGGTTAAATTATCGTTTAACTGATCATCTAATATTCTTTGAGCTTTATAGTATTTTTTTTTATGATTTTGGCTTTGATATCTCGCTAACTATAAATTATTAATTTATTTGTTATTGTTATTATTTTTTAAAAAGATATAAAATAAAAATATTTTTTGGAGGAAGAGGAATGCTTGTGGTTGTTACATATGATGAAATCACTGTGAGAATGTATATTCAAACCGATTATTATCATCTGTAGTTTTATTTTTGGTGGAATTATTATCATGTGTGATGATGTCATCTATCTAATTTATCCGGTACTTTGAGGTTCAACCGGCTGAACTTTGAATCGGCCTTGTTTATGGTTTAGTTATTTTGGCAGTTCGACTGCGGTTTCATCCCGATTCGAGTGGTTTTAAGCGGTTGAATCATAACTCCAGAGGTCTCATTGGTTCGATATCCGGTTCGGTTTTTAAAACATTGATTCTATCTATCTATAATAATAAAACTAAGTTTTTGAGAGACACGTATCAGTCCCTCATCAACTTTATTATTATTATTAACTTTTTTAATTTTTTTTAAAATTTTAAATTTTTTATTTCTTTTTTTCTTTTTTATTTTTTTATTTTCTGTGATTTAAATATTTTTTATTTTTAATTTGTATTTTATTTTTATAATTTTCTTAACTTTCTTTTTGTTTAATATTTTCTTAATATTTTTTCTTTTTTTATTTTTTTTTTTTTGTTTTATTTTTATTATTATTTAAAATTTTTTTTTTTTTTTTAGTTTATTTTTAATATGAGAAAAAATGTCTTTATTATTTATAAATGATTATTTTTATTTTTAGTCCATACTAGAAATATTACATGTTGCCGTTATAATTTTATCGTTTTTTAACACATTAAATTTATAAATATCTTTATTATTTATAAATAATTATTTTGGTTTTTAGTCCCTACAGGAAAACATTACATGTTGTTAGGGGTGTTCAAATATAAACAAATACAAAGAAAAACCGCAAATCAATTCCAAAAAAAATCAAAAACCGCAAAAAAACCAAATTCTTTTGGATTTGTTTGGACCACTTTCTTCGTCAACCACGCTGTTCGGCTTGGTTTACAGTTGGCTTACCTAGAACCGAACCAATCGAAACTGAACCGCGTGTTAAAAAAGTAAATTCAAAGAGAACTTGACGTAAATCCACTCATTAAATATTCACTAAACTGGAACTTATCAAAGTAAATCTACTTTTCAAATATTTACTAAAAAAAGTAATTCTTTGAAAAATTAACTCTTAATATGTTATTTGAAGTAATATAGATAATTAATATGTAATACTCGGCAAAAAGTAACAACTGAATCACCTGATCAAATCCAAACCGCATTTGATCAGATCAGATTGGTTCAGATTTTTTTTTAAGAAAGCCTTGCTAACTAAATCGAATTGCATGTTGTTTTAATCTTTTGTTCATATGACTTTTGCTTCAAAATCGAACTAAACCGCACCACGAACACCTCTGGATATTGTCGTTGCAACTTTATCGTCTTTTTTTTTGCTTATATTGTAATTTTATTTTTCTTACTTTTTGTTTTTATTTTTTTCTTTTTTTGTTTATATTGTATTTTTATTTTTCTTACTTTTTATTTTATTTTTCTATTTTTTGCTTATATTGTATTTTTTATTTTTTATTAATGTTTTTATTTTTTCTTATTTTTAAGTGTTTTCTATTTTTTACTCTTATTATTTTTATATACTTTTTCCTAGATAAGTCAGTAAATTTTTAAAAAACTTAGAATTAAAATATAAATAAATATGGAAAGTTTAAAAATTCTCATAATATAAAAAATAATAAATGTGTACATAAATAAAAAAATGATTATTAAGTTAAATATGAGACTTGTAAAAAATTCCAAAAATAGTAAAATTTAAAAATTAAAATATAAAATGGTAGAAATAATTGAAAAATAAAAAAATGATGAAAGGAACCTTATTTTTAGTTAGCTTTTGTGTAGAGTAAAAACAAATAAAAAGGAGAAGAAAAAGAATAAAAATGCACATTCACAAAGAATAATAAAAGTGAATATGTGGTTTTTAATTTTTTAAATTTATTTTTACTTTTATAAAAGTGAAAATAATTTTTCAATTATTTAAAAATTTCCTGGTTTATTTTTTACTTCTTTAAAAAACTTTTAATTCTAAGTTCTTTTAGAAATTTCCTGGTTTATTTATCTTTTTAATTTTGCACTTTTATATTTATATTTTATTTCACTTGTTCTGAAAAAAAAATTTCTTCATATTTCCTATACTTTCCCAATTTTCCATGACGTTTGATTTTTCTGATTTTCCATACCTTCCTATTTAATTTGTTTTTTATTTTCCAGATTTTTACCTAACCCCTTTACTCCTATTTATTTTCGCATGTACTTAAAAGCTGCCACTTGTCTGAAACTATACTAGGCATGTAATATTTTCTGAAGCTAGTACACCAAATTGATAATTTCAAATTGACTCTCCTTTATTCATCAAAAAAAAAAGTTAATTTCAAATTGAAATTACACTGTAAAAATTAAGAAAGCGCCTTAGTCACTTTCCATCAAACAAAAATATCTAATTATTATATAAAAAAAACTAGCGAGATTACCTGTGTTTAAATTAAGTAATAACACACAAAAGATAATCGTTGTCATACAATATATAATAATTATTAACTTTGTAAGACAAGTTTATAATTATTTCATTTTAGTTCTAAATATAACAAATGATGATTGATAAAAATGAATGATATATAATTTAAAATAAGTAAGTCATTTAAGAAAATATATTTTTGATTGTTGATGACAATTAATTAAGATAACCTGATAATGACTATCTTAAAATAATAATAATTAAAAATTAATTTTTATTTTAGGCAAAAAAATAGATGAATATAGAGGTGTCACGTGGTATAATCCCACTTGACAAAACTCTATTTTATATAATATAATAGATTTAAAAGTTTGTAATGGGACAAATAATAGATATCTTGAAATAAGTAGGAAGTTATTATTAAGATTTTATTTTTATTAATTCATGGTATTTTGTCCATATTATAATAATTAAAAAGAAGGAAATATTTATGGTTAATTTTTTTTTATATTTGCGAATTATTTTATTTTAAATTTTACTAGTGTGTTGGACCCGTGTCGTGCACGGGTATATATTATTATTTGAGCAAAATAAAAATAATTAAAAAATAATAAAAGATATAAGTCAAAATAATTTTTGTAAACATGTATATGATATTTATGTTAACCCTTTAATTAGTTGTAAACATGTCAGTACCTAAATTACTTAATCAGTGCACTTACATCTTTGATTTTATTCCATGGTTAATAATTCTAATACACTAATTAATTTGTTAATTCATTTCCTCCCCAAAATGAAACGTTTCAATTTCTTTTATGTTTTTGAAATTAAAATTTGAAAAATAAATATTTTATTAAAATAAATTCCTAATGAAATTACAAAAATATACCAGGAATAAATGATTTTTAATTTATATACATATAATGAAGTATTCTTACACATTGCTACAATCAGTAGTATATATATTGTGATGTGTATAAATTTTTAATAATAATAATTAATATAAAATATAAATCAACACTAAAATTATTACGAAGATTGACACCTCATTAAGCTTGTGGTGCAAACTAGATAAACTGGGCTGTCTGGGCATATATCCATAGTTTTATTTTACATAAATTTTCTAAAAATTAAATTAGTTTTTTTATAAATATTTTCAAATTCAAACAAACCTTTTTTTTATCAGTAAAGGAAGGAACAATTTTGAATTGAACTTTTTTTTTTTTTACCAAAAATTTTGAATTGAACTTAATTCAAATTCAAACAAACCTTTAATATTACAATTCAAAAACAAAAAGGGAAATGCTATAAAAGAATACTTGTCATTTTCTAAGCGACTAAAAATACTGACATTAACTAATGGGGTTGTTGGTCAAATGAAAGCAACTCACCCTTATAAGGAGGAAAACCTGGGAAACCCAAGTTTATGCAGAGTCACCTCCCTTACATAGAGTTTATGCAGTGGTAAGCAAATGTGGTTGCTCATACCCTTGATAAAACTACCACAAATCGGGCTTGTTATCATTTAAAAAAAAAAAAACTTGTGCCGACAATCAATTCTTGTGGAAAACGTATGATTGGAATTAAATATTAACATTCTATCCGGTCTAAAATATAAGAAAAAAATTTATGTATTTGGACTAATTACATAAAAAAAATTCTTATATTTTAGAGGAGAGAGAGTATATGCTTTACATTTCAAATTGATGACATGTAGTATGATTGACACATTGAATATTGCTGAGGTGTACAATTTTTTTTAATAACAAATGTTAGTGGTTAATGGTAATTTTTTTTTCTTTGACAATAGGTTAATGGTGATGTTAGTAGCACTTTTCACCGCACTCAATTCAATATGTCCTAGAGTTATACTTTTGTCTGCTCGTCCGTGGTGCTTAACACAACTGGTAAAATATTTGCCACTTGGATACTTAGGCGTGGGTTTGAGCTCGTTATGCCCCCTTCCAGCGCTTTTTGGAATGCGTAGTAGACCGCTGGGCTATCAGACAAAAAAAAAAAATACTCTTGTTTGCTCAGTAAATATATATGCCGCAAAAGTTAGCATTAATTACCGTCTCATCCCATTTCTTAAGCAATGCCGAAATACTCACAGGAAGGATCGCAACTGTTCTGTTTTGTTTTCTGGTATTTGAATGAGAGATATGTATGGGAGTGCATGTGCATGTGCATGATGAATGTGGCAAAGTGGGAAAAGTAGGAGTGAGTGAATTTCTCAATGGCCAGATTTTTCTGGCTTTATTAACGTATATTTTTGCGGATTCTGTTGATGACGTGTCAGTTAAGCACAGCGCCAAGCACATCAGGAACCAACAACCTGCGACTGTTCGCATTCAATTCGACACTATCAGTTCACTTCTGCACTCATCTCTCTCTCTGATCTCTGTGTGTATTGTTCATTCCTTCTTTCTTCCCTTTGGAGCTAGCTGCGTGTAAGCCAATCCAATCCAATCCCATGGCTTCCGTTGCTTTCAGAAAACGCCTTCTGCTCTCTTTCCATTTCATAATATCCCGCGGATCGACTTGCACCATATCCCACAACAATGCACCACCTCTGGTTTCTCTCCGGAGATCCATGGCCACTTTCACTCGAACGTAAGACCCTCATTTCATTTCTCCCCCATACGTCGTTATTAACAATTACGTGCACATCAAGAAAAGGTTTATGTATCCTTTTATTTAATCACTCACTTGATGTGGAAGTGGTTAGTTATTATCAAGGTTTTAAATTGCGATCACAACAAAATACTACTACTGATGATACGGCCACAATTGCGGTTATGTTGCAATGTTGTTGCAGAGGCATCAAAAAACCTTCATGTTGCGGCCTGAGTCGCGGTCGCGGATATTTTTAAATTGGCGGTCGCGGTCATTTCGCGGTTGCTATGTGTTGAAGGATATTTGAATGATTGAATCGACCTTATTGTTATTATTAGGGTTGTTCAAATTGTTTCCTTTTCACTGTTGTTGTTGTTGTTGTTTCTTTTTCAGAAAGCCCCATCTTAACGTTGGCACCATTGGGCATGTTGATCATGGGAAAACCACACTAACTGCTGCAATTACAAAGGTTTGTTTGGGTTGATTTCCACTTGGAGACGGTTTCCAATTTCTACCTTTTTTCCAATTACCTTTATGCATAAATTTGTGTGATTCAGGTCTTGTGCTGGGCAATAGTTATACAAGCGAATTGATTTTTGTGGAACAGGTGTTAGCTGATGAAGGTAAAGCCAAGGCCATTGCTTTTGATGAAATAGATAAGGCTCCTGAGGAGAAGAAGAGAGGAATTACTATTGCTACAGTAAGAGATAGTTCCTCTGCTATTTAGAAGTCCATACTCAAATTATGCATCTCGACGAAATGTTCTAGTATTGAAATTTTTTAATCATATCTTGAGCTTATCATAGTTCTTATCTTGTAGGCTCATGTTGAGTATGAGACAGCAAAGAGGCATTACGCCCATGTTGATTGTCCAGGACACGCAGACTATGTCAAGGTAAATTATGACTCACTGTTTTTCTTCTTCTATCTTTACAAAACATTGCATGATTTGATTTGTGCATGATTAATGCTCCTGAGTCTTGTTCATAATTCGTTTGGCGAAATTACAGAACATGATAACTGGAGCTGCACAAATGGATGGTGGAATCCTTGTGGTTTCCGCTCCAGATGGGCCAATGCCTCAAACAAAGGAACATATACTCCTTGCTCGTCAGGTTGGTAGTTCATTATGTTAATATGTATTATGTAACAATAAGTTTTTATAAATTCTAATTACATACAAAAACCACAAGACCATAACTTATAAAGTGTTTTGTTTGTTTTCCTTTGTCAGGTTGGTGTGCCATCACTGGTCTGTTTTCTAAACAAGGTAGATGCTGTTGATGACCCAGAGTTACTTGAACTTGTGGAAATGGAGCTTCGCGGTATGTAGAGTTACCTTGTAGTAGTTTTACCTTTATCTGAATGGGAAGAAAAAGAACCTAACACTTACCATAATGTTTTTTGTTTGTTTGTTTTGTATGTTCTTTTTTGACAAACAATTCTTTTTGCAGAACTACTTAATTTCTACAAATTTCCTGGGGATGAGATCCCAATTGTACGAGGTTCAGCCCTGTCTGCCTTGCAGGGGACTAATGAAGAACTTGGAAAGAAGGCTATCTTAAAACTAATGGAAGCTGTGGATCAATACATTTCTGATCCTGTGCGGCAGCTTGACAAGCCTTTCTTAATGCCAATAGAAGATGTTTTCTCTATTCAGGTAAGTTCAAATGTCATACCACAATCAAGGTTTTAAATCGTGGTCGCAATAACGATCGCGTCACAATACTTGATGTTGAGGAGAATCGCGGTCGCATTCAACCTCAATTGTGGTCCCATTGCGGTCGCGGATTCATAAAAAACCATGATGTTGCGACCCAAATCGTGGTCACAAAGCTTGTTTTAAAACTTTGACCATAATGCGTATATCAAAATTATTCTTATTCATGATGCAATGCCATATATTCTGTTTTGTACTCCTGTAATGACTTGTTCATATTTACTCCACATATGTTGTCAACTGCCTGATATTTCTCTTCCACCATCATTGGTTTATGTGAAGGGGCGTGGAACTGTTGTGACCGGCCGCGTTGAACAAGGCACCATCAAAGTTGGCGAAGAGGTTGAAGTATTGGGACTAACGCAGGTACATGCACAAGTTAAATATATAATATCACATCATATCCATGAGTGTTTTGCTTTATGGTATATGCTTTTATACTTATCAGTCTTTTGTGTACAGGGTGAACCTTTGAAGACTACTGTAACTGGTGTGGAAATGTTCAAGAAAATGTTGGATAGAGGGCAAGTGAGTAAAATCATATAACCCTTCCCATCCATTCCTTTATTTCACTGCGATTTGGATCGGTGGATATAGTTGGATATAATGTGTCCATTTGTAGGCTGGTGATAATGTTGGACTTCTTCTGCGAGGTCTCAAACGAGATGATGTACAAAGGGGAATGGTGAGTGAAGCTAATTCTGATTCAAAGTGTTATGAATTATTAATACATGAAATATATGTGTAGCACTGATCTAAAACTTTATGAATTTAAAGACTATGCACTGACAGTTCTGTAAAAAAAAATTTACACGGTCATCTAATCAAATCTCACTATCTAAATGTTTGTTGAGATATTTTAGGAAGTAATATAATAAAGTGGCATCTGTGAATAAGGAATTAGGAAGTTTGTAAATAGTAGATTTATTTATATATGTATTCGGCCCAGGCCCATTAGGTTTTCGCATAGAATAGCCTATTTAAACTCATTAGTGTTTGTACTCAAGGCAAGAAAAGACAATCAATAAAACGGAACTACAGCTGCTCTGTAGTCACAGACGTAGGCAAAGATTGGCCGAACTGCGTGACCAATATTGCGTCTCAATATTCGTGATATGGTATCAGTAGGGGTTCGATCCACTTACCTGTGATTTCCTCAGCGACAACTTGGTCGCTCCTGCCTTGCTCTCCGACGTGTTCCTAGTTCGTGGCTTTCCTTTTTCTTGGTTTTGCTCTTGCTCTCGGCCAACGACGGCACTGGTTCCTGGTTTGTTGCTCTCGGCCAACGACGTTTCGTTCCTGGTTCGTTGCTCTCTGGTTCTCTGTGACTCCTGTTGAGGCGGCTTTCCTCATCCTCGCTGGCCACGCTCTTGGTTCGCAACCTGGTTCACGCCTCTCTCTCGATCTCTGCTCGCGTCTCTGTTCTCTCCATGCGACGTGATTCTCGGTTTCCTCTGGTTCTCAGCTTCTCCTCTGTTTTCTCTGGTTCGGTTTCCTACTTCTCGTTGCTACATTTTGTTTTACCTGGTTCCTCGCGTTTTGTTCGTGGCAACGTGTTTGGCTGGGTTGTGTTGATCGTGGGTTATCATTGGTTTGGCTACGTGTTCTTTGTTGATTTTATCATTTGTTGGTCCCATTGATACTTTTAATAATTTTTAAATGGCTTCAGAAAGAAAGGGATATTTTTGTGTTCGTTTTACTGGTAAGAATTATGCTGCTTGGGAATTTCAGTTCAAGATGTATGTCAAAGGGAAAGGATTATGGAGTCACCTTGATGGGGTTTCTAAGGCACCGGAAGACAAAACTGCCTTAGATGCGTGGGAAGTGAAAGATGCTCAAATTATTTCTTGGATCCTTAGTACTATTGATCCTCAGATGATCAACAATTTGCGATCTTTTTCAACTGCTCAAGAAATGTGGAATTACTTGCAGCGTATTTACAACCAGGACAATACGGCCAAGCGTTTCCAATTGGAACTAGAAATTGCTAATTACAAACAAGGTAATTTGTCAATTCAAGAATATTATTCTGGTTTTCTGAATTTGTGGACAGAACACTCTGGTATCATATATGCTGCTGTTCCCAAGCCGTCACTTTCGGCTGTCAAAGATGTTTATGATACTAGTAAACGAGATCAATTTCTCATGAAACTTCATTGGAGTTTGAGGTCGTTTCGCGGTGCTCAGGAATAGGAACCCTGTTCCTTCCTTGGATATCTGTGTTGGTGAATCGCCAGGGAAGAACAACGTCTCCATACTCAAGGAACCATGTCTCATGATCCCGCCCTTTCGAATCTGCGGATTTGCATATGCCGCCAAAAATAGAGGCCAAGGCCGTGATATGCGACAGACTCAATGCTTCTCCTGCAAACAATTTGGACATGTTGCTCGTAGTTGTCCCCAGAAATTTTGCAATTACTGCAAGCAGCAGGGTCATATCATCTCTGCCTGTCCTACGCGTCCTCCACGACCGACTAAGCGTCCGGTGCAGGCACTCCATGCCACTACTAGCTCTGCAGCTGGTCCTTCCAACGGTGGTGCTTCTGATGGTGGTGCTCTTCAGTCTGAATTGATTCAACAAATGGTACTTTCTGCTCTTTCAGCCTTGGGCATTACTGGTAAGTCCTCTTTCATTTCTCGTCCATGGTTACTTGACTCTGGTGCATCGAATCACATGACGGGTTCTCCTGAACACTTGCACAATTTAAATCCTTATAATGGCAATCATAAAATTCAAATTGCTGACGGGAGTACCATTCCTATAACTCATGTTGGTGACATCAACTCTCAGTTTCGAAATGTGCTTGTAGCACCTGGACTTGCTTCCAATTTATTGTCTGCTGGACAATTAGTGGATGACGGTTGTGATGTTAATCTTTCTCGTGCTGGTTGTTTTGTGCAGGAACAGGTGTCGGGGAAGGTGATCGCGAAGGGGCCTAAAGTGGGAAGATTGTTTCCGCTTCAGTCTATTTCTAGTCATTTATCTCTTGCGTGTAATACTGTTTTGAATTCATGTGAGGATTGGCATAGGAAATTGGGCCATCCAAACTCTGTTGTTTTGTCTCACTTATTTAAGACTGGTTTGTTAGGTACTAAACCTATGGATTCTAGTGCCGGTATTTCATGTTCTGTTTGCAAATTAGCTAAAAGCAAAACACTTCCTTTTCCGTCTGGTGCTCATCGTGCTTCTACTTGTTTTGAGATTATTCATAGTGATGTTTGGGGAATCTCGCCTGTAGCTTCTCATGCTCATTATAAATATTTTGTCACCTTTATCGATGATTATAGTCGCTTTACTTGGATTTATTTTCTTAAATCTAAATCTGAAGTGTTTTCTATGTTTAAGAAATTTCTGATGTATGTTGAAAATCAATTTCAAACCAGTATTAAAATTCTTCAGTCTGATTCTGGTGGTGAATATATGTCTCATGAGTTTCAGGAGTTCTTACATCAAAAAGGTATATTGTCTCAACGATCTTGTCCCAATACCCCTCAGCAAAATGGTGTTGCAGAACGTAAGAATCGTCACTTGTTGGATGTGACACGTACCTTACTTCTCCAGGCTTCTGTTCCATCCAAATTTTGGGTAGAGGCTCTTTCCACACCGTTTTTGATCAACCGTCTTCCTTCCACAGTGATTGAGTTTGATTCTCCTTATTTTCGTCTTTTTAAAACTCAGCCGATTATAGTAGTTTACATACTTTTGGGTGTGTTTGTTTTGTTCACCTACCATCCACTGAAAGACATAAGCTTGGGGCACAATCTGTCCAATGTGCATTTATGGGATATAGTCATTCTCATAAGGGTTTTGTGTGTTATGATGTCTCTAACCATCGTTTTCGCATTTCGAGGAATGTGACATTTTTTGATCATCAGTTTATGTTTCCTTGCCCTACTCCTGGTATGACTGATATTGCTATACTTCCTCATTTTTCTACTTTGTCTCCATCTATAGAACGTTTCAAACCAGGTCTTGTATATGCCAGACAACGCGATAGACAGGTTCCCACTTGCCCTTCCGATGCTGACCTGCCACCTGATCCTGATCCTGTACCGGTTGCACCACGGCGTTCTAGTAGAACGTTTCGAGCACCTGATAGATATTCACCAGACAGGTTTGATTCCTCACATACTGCTTTAACTGTTTCTCTATCTGGCATATCTATTCCTACTTGTTACTCGCAGGCTGTTAAAGATGTGTGTTGGGTAAATGCTATGAATGAGGAACTCCAGGCCCTTCAGGACAATTTTACTTGGGATATTGTTCCTTGCCCTCCTGATATCAAACCCATAGGCTGTAAATGGGTGTATTCTGTGAAACTAAATTCTGATGGATCTCTCAATCGGTACAAGGCTCGATTGGTTGCTTTAGGCAACAAGCAGGAATATGGCATTGATTATGATGAAACATTCGCACCAGTTGCTAAAATGACTACTGTTAGAATGGTGCTTTCTATAGCTGCTTCTCATGGGTGGTCTCTCCACCAAATGGACGTGAAGAATGCATTTCTTCATGGCAACTTGACTGAAGATATTTATATGACTCCCCCTCAGGGCCTATTCTCTTCATCTAAGGGGGTGTGCAAGCTCAAACGCTCTCTATATGGTTTGAAACAGGCGCCTAGAGCATGGTATGAGAAATTCCGTTCCACTCTACTTGGGTTCTCTTTTACTCAAAGTCAGTATGATTCGTCTTTGTTCATTCACCGCACATCTACGGGCATTGTTCTGCTCCTTCTTTATGTTGATGATATGATCATTACTGGTTCTGATGCAGCATCTATACAGGAAGTTAAACAAAAGCTTCAAGCCTCATTTCAAATGAAAGACCTTGGTCTTTTACATTATTTTCTGGGACTCGAGGTTCATTCTACTTCTAAGGGTATATTTCTTCATCAGCATAAGTATGCCACAGACCTTATTGCTATGGCTGGCCTCCAATCTGCTAATCCTGTGGATACTCCTCTTGAAGTTAATGTTAAATACCACCGTGACGAGGGTGAACTTTTGACCGATCCTTTATTGTATCGACAGCTTGTGGGTAGTCTTAATTACTTGACCATTACTCGACCCGACATTTCGTTTGCTGTTCAGCAAGTAAGTCAGTTCATGCATTCTCCTCGTCATCTTCACTTGGCAGCGGTTCGTCGTATAATTCGCTACTTGAAAGGTACCTCTCAACGGGGCTTATTCTTTCCTCGAGGGACTCCTCTTAAGTTGATTGCTTACAGTGATGCTGATTGGGCTGGGTGTCCTGACACTCGCCGCTCTGTCACTGGTTGGTGCATGTTTCTTGGTTCTTCGTTGATCTCATGGAAAAGTAAGAAGCAAGCAAGAGTCTCTAAGTCCTCAACTGAATCGGAGTATCGTGCTATGTCTACGGCATGCTCCGAAATACTTTGGCTTCGTGGTCTTTTGGGTGAACTTGGATTTCCTCAAACCGAACCGACATCTCTCTATGCTGACAATACAAGTGCCATTCAGATTGTTGCAAATCCGGTTTTTCATGAGCGTACTAAGCATATTGAAGTTGATTGTCATGCTATTCGTGAAGCCTATGATAATCATGTTATATCCATCCCTCATATCAATACTCAATTTCAAGTTGCAGATATTTTGACCAAAAGTGTTCCTCGTCCACGCCATCAGTTTCTTGTTGGCAAATTGATGCTCCTTGATGACCCGCATCAATTTGAGGGGGGATGTGAATAAGGAATTAGGAAGTTTGTAAATAGTAGATTTATTTATATATGTATTCGGCCCAGGCCCATTAGGTTTTCGCATAGAATAGCCTATTTAAACTCATTAGTGTTTGTACTCAAGGCAAGAAAAGACAATCAATAAAACGGAACTACAGCTGCTCTGTAGTCGCAGACGTAGGCAAAGATTGGCCGAACTGCGTGACCAATATTGCGTCTCAATATTCGTTATAGCATCATGGTGAATTCTGATTGGATGATTGTAACTTTCATGCTGTTAGTGCATGGTCCTTAATCTCAACTCACTCTTGAGGTAAAAAAGGTGAGTTCTGACTGAATTTGTAAAAGAAAGTTCTCACTCTCAACCATGGAAGACAAAGTATATATGAACACAGGCAAAAGAAAAAGTAACAATTAACATGTAAAAAAATTGCAATTTACCATTTCATTTTATGAAAATTGACCATTTTTTTCTTTTCCTGTTTTAAAACTCTCTTTTGGTGAAAATTACAGGTTGTCACCAAGCCTGGTGCATTGAAAACATATAAGAAGTTTGAAGCAGAGATTTATGTCCTCTCAAAAGATGAAGGTGGCCGTCATACTGCTTTTTTCTCTAATTATATGCCTCAGTTTTACCTCAGGACTGCAGATATTACTGGAAAGGTGCAATTACCTGAAAGTGTTAAGATGGTTATGCCTGGTGATAATGTGACTGCAACTTTTGAGCTGATATTACCTGTTCCTCTTGAAACTGGTAGGTTCAATCCTAGATGTATGTATTCTATATAAAGATGAAGCATTATTTATACGATAGATCACATAAATATTATTTTCTTCTTATCATCTCTAGCTTTCTTAGATTTAATTACTGAATAAGGCCTAAATTATGTTATCTAATATTCTGTGGAATTAATTATTTCTTGGTTATTATTTGTTTTGGTTTCGTATATGCAACATTTTTCTGTGACCACACTCAACAATGTAATCTGACAATAATCATTTTATTTATTAACAGGACAAAGATTTGCTTTGAGAGAGGGAGGCAGAACAGTTGGTGCAGGAGTGGTCTCCAAAGTGATTTCCTAGGATGTTGATTTGGAGTCTACAAATTTTTTTGGTCCAGTAATTTGTAATTAAGTCCTGAATAGAAACCGAGACCAGCATTTTAGGAGGAATCTATGATGTGACTATTTTTGACACTTGATGCATTGGTTCCATTTGGATGTGTCTGTTTTTTTATCTGTTAGAGAATTATAATAGTTTAGATATTAGGAGAGTGGTTAAATTTTTTTTAGGTTTGGTTATAATACCAATTTCTGTCATATTTATCAAGTTAGTAGAGTTTTTTGAATTTCAATGCAGGAAGCAATGTCTTTACTGATAGAGGGGAACTATGGATAACTTAATTCAAATAATAAAATTGAATCAAAAAAAAAAAATGAATGAATAAATTATTGAGTCAGGCTAGCTTGCCAGCTCATGAGAGTTACACACATATGTACAAGTACACTATCACAGCAGGGATTGCTCACTGATCTTGCAATGATGTGCTGTGTTTGATTATTTTACTTGTCTTCCAGCAACTTCAATGCTGTCTCAACCAGTGAGTGAATTGTTACAGTGTGCCGATTCAGTCCTACAGTACCAGAGAAAACATTGAAGCTTTCAAGCTCTGATGTGGTCTCTAACACACCCTCCAACACCTCCTCCATTTGCAGATGCTTGAAAGTATTTATGTTTTCTGCTTTGTCTTTCATCATCCAATTAGCCAGCTCTATCGCGAACCTCCTTATCCTTGGGACCTTTGTTGCTGGATATTGGTGTTTCTTGAGAATCTGGATTAATTTTTTTGCCAGTTCTGCCTCAGTGATTCCAGACTCTTCAAACACAGTGCTTGATTCAGAAGAAGTCATAAATGTGAAAACGCTTGCTGCTAGTCCAACCATCACTTCTTGTAGCTTGTTCTCTTCTGACATGATTGCCTGAAGTATCTGCAGGGTTGAGCAATGGTCAAAGACTGAACATGATTTTTCTTTTATTTAATCATCTGCGTAATTTTTGCTGGATAGAATAAAAACATACTATATAGCTCATATGTTGGTAGCTAAAACTTATAAAAGTTTAATGATTATACACTGACAGTGTAAAAAAGTTTTACAGTCATCTAATCATATCACACAATATAAATGTCTGTTGAGATCTTTTAGAGAGTAATATAACAAAGTGACATAATTGTGAGCTGCGATTAGATGACTGTATACAACTTTTTTACATTGTCGGTGTATATTCTTTAAACTCAACTTATAATGGTAAAAAATAACACTTACTGTTGGTGCTGCTGTTGTGACCTCCTTTAGCTGGTTGAAGCTTTCTGATCCACTATAGGTGCATAAATTTCTTAGAATTCTAGCAGCACTGACGCGAAGCAGTGGAATTTTCAATGCTTCTACAAGACTTTCCAGCACTTTCAACTTCAAAATCCTATGACAATTGCTCTTGCTTTCTAATGCCAGCATTGCTAGTGCCTCACCAGCGGCAGTTGTTACACCTTTCTGACTTTCAGGTACATCTTGTTTGAAAAATATGTTGAACAATTCTTTGAGCACTCCACCTGTACCTCCAATCCTTTCTGTTGCTTCCTCTTCCAATGCCAAACTGGTTAAAATTTCTATGCTTAGTTTCTGTAGCAAAGGGTGTTTCTCACCATGCCTGAAAATTTCTTTGATATTGCTGATTGTGAAAACTATCTCTGAAATCTCTCTTCTAAGATTTTTCCCGTTAGTGCCTGTTGTGCTAGCCAGCATCTTCACCAGCTGCAGAGACCTCTTCACAGTCAGAATTTGGGATGGAGTAACATTTTCATTCTTCAGCAGCCTTTCTTCAGCATGTGTGAAATCTATAATCTTTGGAAGTAGGCCTCTTGTGTTTCCAATCTTTCCGCAGTTGTCATGATCGCGTGCAAGTTTCTTCAGAATGAGTAGTCCTAAATGGTTAAATGTCCAGAAACCATAATTAGGGTGATCAAATATGAGTTTCTTTTCTCCAACTTCATCAGCTGCATGTAAACAATTCCTGTTAGTTTGGAGAAGAGATGATATTGATTCCATAGCTCCCGGTATCCCGGCTATGCGGAGAGAGTTCTGCTTCTTTCCAGCTAGTTCTGATAAAATCTCAGCAGCTGACAGCCTAATCTCTTCCTCCTTTTGATCTGTCCAATTCAGCATCTCAACTAGCCTCTCCACCAAAGATATAGATATTCCAATCTTCTGAAGTGTATCATCTGAAAACCGTTCACTGTTTGCGAATTGGCGAAGAATTCTTGCTCCAATGAGCTGCTCATCAGGTGAGTTTGAGGCCAAAAGATCCATAGCCAACGACACCATGTCCATTTTCAAGCCATCAAATATGCTTCCATTGACACATCTTGAATAGGCATCATAAAAGAATCTCCTAATAGACACCATCCCTGAAGGCCCCAATTCACACTCTTTGTTAACCTCATCCAATAGTTCACAGTAACTGATTTTCCACTCCCAGTAAGCCTTTTCCATCAAGAACAACAAGGCTTCAGCAAGAGCTAAAGCATAAAAGATTGTCAAAGCAGATTCGCGGTTCCTCTTGTCGGTGTCTCCCTTCGCAACCTCTCCATAATTACGCTTAATGAGCTTTGTTGACGACAAAACCACACAAGCTGTTGCAGAAAGAAGCTGAAGCCAATACAAAATCTTGCTGATATGCCTTGAAAGGAAAAACCATTTGGCATATGGTAAAAGAGGAACATCTGTGCTAACCCAAGTGCGAGTCGGCGTCCTTGTGTTTATGTTATCCAAATATCTTGGTGTCACTACAGTAGCCTCCACATTGTCTCTCCTATGCCTGCAAAGATTCTTTATACTTTGAATGAGAAAGTTTGAACTTGACCTCAGCATTCGGAAACTATAGAAACCAGACACAGTAATAGACCATGTGGCTTGGTGCTGCCACTCAAGCTCATGACTCCTACTGAAAATCCTTGTCCCTTCAATCAAGAGTATGATGGTGATGAACCAAAAGTCTGTTTTGTCTAAGGTAATTGCAAAACCACCAAGAAGGACAACAGTTGCCCATATGAATCCAAGAGTTCCCAAACCAGTTGCTGCTTTTTCAAGCACTGCAAGCCTTAAGGCAAAGAGGGTTAGCTTCTTTTCTGGTGCTCTAACTGTTGTTTGAGACTGAACAGAATTATTGTCATTATCAGCACCACCATCACCACTATCTCTCTTCTCTATACCGCTTAGCCCGCGAGGCTCGAACATTGTGCTGCATTTGCTTGTTGTCTCGCTTAGCCTTCTGAGTTCACCAATTTGTAGATGAATGCTTCCCTCTCCTGATTCTCCCTCCACACAAATCCTATGATCCATGATTGTATGTTGCTTGCAACTTGAAAGCAAATTTTTGTGTTGATATCTGTGAAAGACAAAAGGGTGTGTGTTGGTTATGTGTTTTATTTAAGGTGGTTTCTATTTATACTATAAGAATAGAATGGAATGGAATGAATTAGAATGGAGAGCTTAGAGGGCACGCTTATTATGTGGGTGTTTGTTATGCTTTGGTAGCAATCTTAGTAACTTGGGGAAGGGGTAACTTCTTTCACTATCTTTTGTGAAGCTTAATTGTTTTCTCTTTCTAGAAAGTTTCTTGTTAGCTTCCAACAAGGCGGTGTGTGTAGTGGACATATTAAGTCAAGTAACTTGTCGTCTTTATCCATTAATGGTTACATTAATGCTGAAGTGGATTTCTCACAAGTCACAAGCTTTGGATTCATCTGCTTAATTAAAAGATTCACACCCACATATTACTTTATGTACCCAAAAAAAAAAAAAAAAGATTCACACCCCTGTGCATTGTTGGATTGGAGGATCTTTTATCTGCAAGTAGTAATAAGTCAAGGATTTTGTTTGTTAACCATCTCTCTCACTCCTTTGACACCTATAGATGTAAAAATCATTAAAATTGATTATTTTGAAGTTTTCATTAAACTTTTTATTTAGTTATCATAATTTTTTTTCAATATTTCTATCATCTACGTAAAAAAAACTAATTATACTTAGTTTGTTTATCTACGTTGCGCCACGTGACAGCATCTCCATCTTCTATTATCTTTATTTAAGAATACTAAGTACACTTAGTTTGATTATCCACGTTGCACCACATGGAAACATTTTCATCTTTTATGAAGAAAAAAATATTTCCTGCTGATTTTCTCGTACTCGTGCTGAGCACGAGTCCCATCTGCTAGTTTAATTAGAAAAGTGTATTTTTTTTTAATGGAGGCTCAAACATAAAACTTTCTTTCTTTGGATATTATTATCGAGCCTCTTAAAGTTATTAAGGAACCAAAAACATAAAGTGAAAATAAAATATTTTTAATTCTTAATATATTGGATGCTTTAATTTTATTACTTTTTTATAATTTTTATTAATTCTTTGGAGAATTAATAATTATATATTAAAATAAACAAATATAATATCAATGCATATCAATGTCTTTCTTTACCCAGAGAAACAAGAAGCTCAAATAATGTAGAGATTTTGACGAGGAAATATATTACACAAGACATTATATCAACATTTGTCAACAAAAAAAAAAGATATTATATCAACAAGAATTTGTTCTTGCTTATCATTCTTTCATTTACACCATTTTTTAGATAAAAATCTATACAGGTAGAATCCATATGCAAATGTAAATGTTCCCTACAAGAAATGCACTCAGCTTTGTGCAAAATCAAATTGGAACATGTGAAAGTAAAGTAAAATAAATTACACGCAAATATCAGTTTTCCTATCATATTTTGTTTCTCCATATTATTTTAAAAAGTTGTATCTTATGGAGAAACTCTTCGTTTTCTCTTGGAGTGCACGGATAGATTATGACACGACTCAACAAAAAAAATAAAAAAGACTCAAAGTCTTTAAATAAAGTTGCTTTATAAAGCCGCAGCTTACGGCTAATTACGTTGCTCATGCGTGCTGCCGATCTTGTTCAATAAAAAATGGGAATATATGTTGTAATCATTCATAACATTGAGCTTCAAGCATTCAATCCAAATATGCAAAGCATAATAACTGCATTATTTTTCTGCCATTATTACAATGTATGAAGGCAATAAGTTGGAACAGGATCAGATGGCGATTGATTCTGATCACATAACAATTGGGATTGGATTGTGGTCAAATAGAAATAAGCAGTGATCAAAATTCATAAGAGTTTAATAATTGTGCTATAGTGTAAAAAAGTTTTGCACGAATTTCTAATTAAATTTTACTAGTATTATCATGTAACGCTATAATATTATTTTTTTAAATATTTTAACAAATATCTATATTGTGAAATAAGACTGAAGATGTGTAGAAAAAATTAATATTGTTTGTGCATACTGCAGTAATTTAATTCTATTCATGATTGATATTTGACAATATATATTGTTTTAATGAGTCACTTTGAGCAACAATTAGCTGTTAAAAAAAGGGGTCTCCGTCAATCTTCTATCATTTTTTCGTTTCTGGGTCCCAGAAAGCGTAGGCAAAAGGGAGGCCGTGGAAGAAAGCGAAAGGAGAAAATAAGGACCTCACAAACAATAATCATATCTAGATTCTTCATTCTGGTGCCTTAAGGGAACGCATGCCGTACCTCTCTGCTTGTGGAATATGTTGTGTGTTTTCTAACGCGTACACCTAAAACAACACGAAACACAATCGTGATCACTAAATATGTACCAGGTACGTTTTATGAAATTAAAAACCTACTTAATATAAATAAGTATTGGATAAATCATTCGAAACATGTTTATATAAAAATTAAAAATTTATTTGACCGCAAACAGTTTTTATATGTTCCGTTGGCAACTATTCACCAAACGCTTGATTATTATTATTTTTTTGAATGGCAAAATAACATTAATGGGGGAGTACTAGGGTTAGGGTGCTCCAAACCCATTACAAGATAACAACGAAAGAAGTAGTCGCATAGGTCCCAGGGTACTAGCTCCTACTCAAATAGTCTCCGGGGTCTGCAAACCACTCATAAAAGACAAGGGTCAGACATACCCCTCGCAAGGAACCAATGCCAAGATAAGGCTATAATGCGATCGACAATCTGGGAGAAGTCAACCACCCTGCCAGAGAATATACAACCATTTTGTATCCAAACACTTGATGTTGAGGTTACCAATGACCCATTTCTATAGCTCACCAACAAAGAAAGAGTTTCTTAGCTCGTTGTCGGTCACGACGAGCCAAGCCTCACGCATCAGATCGCAATCCCACAACACATGTAGAGCATTTTCCTCATGAGTCTTGCACAAAGATCATGTGACATTTGCACCTATATTCAGGCTGTGTCTAGAAATTTTGGGGCTTTAAGCAAAATTATTATAAAGTCCTTGTATAAAGTAAATTAATAGAGAGACTAACAATTATTCTATTTTTTTGAAGTGTAAAATCATTTATTGAAGTTTTATAATCAAATAATTCTAACGGAATAAGTGACGTTGAGATTGGAACCTTTCGGTCGGCCAATGTGGTATTCAAAACGAGTTTGCTTGATTCAAACCAACTTTCCAACTCAGCATTCTTTTATAATTACTCAATTATAACAAATAATAAGGCTACAAACTGATTTTATAATGTTGATCTCAAATATGGTTAAACAATTTTATTTAATTTTAAAAAGATTCTTAGAAGTGAAGGAGAATATTAATTTAGTAGTAGAGACTAGAAAATTGAAAAATATAAGAATCGAGAGAAAGATAAAAAAAAATCTAAAAAAGGAAGAAGAATAAAAAAAAAATTATATAGCTAAAGATTTTTAAGAATTAATAATAATTATTGTTTTGATAAAAAATTTATTTTAAGATGACAAATAATATAAAAGAATTAATAAATTATTACAAGATATTTTATTTCTAATAATTTAAATAACAACTACCAAATTTTAATGGTAGAAAATTTGCATCGCAAGCTCTCTACACCTTTTGTTGATACCGCCACCCTCTCAATCCATCTCTCTCTTTTACTAACGCATACCGTCATCACCACTCAACGACGAGCTTCATTCCAAATCTGGCATGCGCGCTTCGTTCTGTGATTTGATGGTGCAACGCAAGACAACTGTCAACGACAGCACGAGATCAAAGGGCTACACACCAGACACTATACAAACCAGAGCACCTCTGCTTGAATCACCGCCCACTAAACCACTGATGCATGGCCCAAGTTCCTTCACCGTACGCACATCCAGACGCTCACCCACCTCGCAGTTGCTACAGGTTCAGTCGCAAAGATCGTGAGCAACATCTAGGTGTGTGGAGGCAACGGCCAGGACTCTTGGGAAAGAGGTCTGGCAATTCTTGGCGACAGGAGAGGAAAGGAGGTGGCAGTGGCACAATCACATAGGAACGGCCGTGGAAGACATTAGGGGTGAAACATAAGTAGAGAGAAGGGGAAACAAGAGAGAGTTGTTAGGGTTAGGGTTTTAGAAGGGGGCTGGGGGAATACGGTGTGGAAGGTCTAGATCATATTACTGTGAACATTCTGTAAATCCAAAGGTGGCAAATCATGGACCATATGTGTACTTCCACACGCTAGACAAAGCATCCATTTTTATGAACAGTACAAATTTTAGTAATTTGACCCAAAAAAGAACAGCATAGTATCACAGAACTCCTGTCATAATAGAATCCATAAAAAGATCAGACCTAGTGTAAATCTATTATAGATAATCTGACCTGATATTTACAAAACATTTACAAAAGACCAATTTATCAAAGAATTAAAAAAAAATTCTAATCAAATCTAGGAAAGAGAATAAACTAGAACAAAATGGATTTTATTTATTCCACAGCACTACAAGCATTTTTTAACACCGGAGTACATCCAAAGGGAAGCTCACACAGACAGAGACCAGCCAAACAACAACACAACATTACAAAATAAGAAATCTAACATGAAACATAACAAATAAAGCCATGCATTACACACAACATTTTTTTTTAAAAGGGGTAGGAAAGAGAATATATTATTATTTCAATGGCACTAATGGCCATGTAACAATTGTCTCCAAAGGGATTTGAACCATGTCCTTTAGGGTTACAAGGCCAAACTCCTACTACTAAACTAGCAACCCATGCACATTACACACTACTTTGCATCTACATACACTTGTTTAAATATTCTAGAAAGAGTCAATCATACAACTACTCCAACCGTCATTCCAAAACTCCCATACAATCTCAATTGTAATTTTTCAATAATTAATATAACATTTTGCTCTCTAAAATCACATCTAAATTTAAAAAAAAAAAATCTAAACCGTAACAATATAGGAATGCTAATCTTTTACAAAATCACCTCATCCCCATCCTCTGGCAAGTGTTATTTTTCAGGAATAAGAGGAGAGAAACAGGAAATAATCCTTCACATGGATTTTGCAGGATATAGAAACCCCGGCCACACTGCATAGTAGAATGTTATCACAATCCCATGAGGGGATTCAAAATTTCAAATATGAGAAGATTGCCTGAGCAAAGTTTGCAATCCAACCCCTTCTTCTAATAACCTTGAATTTTGATAAATTCCATCCCCAATTTTCTAACTTTCATGGCAAAATATTCACTACATAACAACCACCTGGTGAAACTTGTGATGAAAACATAATAAATCTTGTAGTACAACAATGATAAAGCGATTTAAGTCTAATCTTTCTGTAAAATACTCATTTTTCCACCACTGATACATTATCGGTGATTCGGTAACTTGGGAAAAAAATAGACATCACATCAAATCCACATCAGCAAAAGGGGAAAAAAAAATAAAAATATATGGCTTGGATCTTCAACCAAAGATAATACATCATTCTGGATGGTTGCTGGACTTAAAAAACTCAAAATGAGCTGTGATTTAAATCAAGAAAACGCTTGATGGGGGGAAAATTTTATAGAAACGAAGTAATATAAGAGTGAATACAAAATAAATAACAGAAGTAATATAAGGTGAATAGCATTTGTATTTAATCGTTCACAAACCCTCCTTGACACCGAGAAAATATAGAAATAATTTCTAACCATATAATTTTCCACCTTCTTTCCTAAGCATAAATCAGCACAGGTAGGAACCAAGTACATGAATTAAAACTACTGCAATTAGGTTTATGCCACAGGCTTACTGAATCACTTCATTAGAAGGATTACATGAGGTATCAAGGCTTTCTGTGTCAGTTCAGTTCACTGTTCTCACTCACTAAAAATTTGCTTTCAACAACATAAATATATCCTACCAGATAAACAAATGAAATAAACAAATGACATTAGGCATCGTAATTAAAACTTGTATTCACCAGGAGCAAACACTTGTACAGCATTCATATAATGCTGTAACAGCAGGGTGTATTGGAAGAATCACCAAAAGCATTACCAACAAGTCTGTCCTTGACAACACCAATTGTAGGAAAGGAACAACGGAGCATCAAGCTTGTCATTGGTACTAAGCAGAGTGCACGAATTAGAATCTTACTATCATCCCCATTTCATCAGCTGCAATAAAACCCACAGGTAAAAAGCAATATTAACAATACTAAACAGTTACTACTCACAGCTTGCAAGCAAAAGAGAACACGAACTCGAAGGTACTAGCCACTAGTGACAGCCAAGAAAATAAAATCAAATAATTACTCGTGAAGTATTAATGATAAATGTTCAAGTAAGAGGGCATTTGGAAGAGCTTATTTGTACATATCTTATGAGTTATTGGTAAAAACCCGAGTCTCACATAGACTAAAGGTAAGCCTCAAAGGAGTTTGTAAGCAAAGGGCATCTCTCACCTTATAAGCTGGTTTTGTAAAAATGAATTAGCCCAAAATTCAAATATGGTATCAAAGCCTATCCTAGATCCATTTGGTCACCCGCCACATTATAAACTCACCAAACCCAATATAAACACTTGCGTAAGTATTTAGCTTATGAAAATAGTTTAAGATAGGGTTAATACCCCTTTTGGTCCCTGCAATTTGAGCAAAATTCAGTTTTAGTCCCTGTAAAATTTTTTATTTCGATTTAGTCCCTGTAATTTAAGATTCTTTCACTTTTAGTCCCTGCGTCAAATCTCTATTAAATTACAGGGACTAAAAGTAGAAGAATCTTAAAATTACAACGACTAAAAGTGGAAGAATCTTAAAATTACAGAGACAAAAAATGGAAGAAAAACTCAACGTTTTTAATAGGAATTTGACGACAGGGACTAAAAGTGGAAGAATCTTAAATTATAAGGACTAAATCGAAACAAAATTTTTTACAGGGACTAAAACCAAATTTCGCTCAAATTGCAAGGACCAAAAGGGGTATTAACCCTTTAAGATATGTCTATAAACTGTTTTCTACTTATTTTCATAAACTCCTCCAACTAGCTTATTGTGTTTTTAGTTTACGCAAACTTTTCCTTCATTTCTTCTTCGTTTGTAGAAACAGTTTATTCATAAGCTAGGTCTTGTATACAGCTTATAAGCTCTTGCATACAAGAGCTTATTGAATTGCAAGAAATAAGCTAACAACTCATTGAATAAGCGCCAAATATAATTTATCACAATTGACATGAATACATACAATCAAATTAATAAATTGTAGCATGCAACAGAAAACATGAAGATTTAAAAAACAAGAGGAAGAAGGATTACCTGGAAGGGAAACAAAGAGTTTATATAAGAGGGGTCCTTTGACGGACCTTGGCTTTCTCAGCATCAATAATAGACTCCACCAACTTCACAGCATTATCAAGTTTTCCCTCAGCATTCACCACAACATAATCAAAATTCTTCACGTGCTTCATCTCCTCCCTAGCGGTTCCGATCCTAACCAGAAGCGACTCCGCCGTCTCGGTGTTCCGATCAACAAGCCTCTCCACCATCGCCGCCTCGCTCTCCGCCACCAAAAACACGAACACCGCCGACTTCCCAAGCACTTTCCGGAGGGTCTGCGCACCCTGAATATCGACCCTCAAAACGACGTCGTAGCCTTTCGCCATGAACTCCCTTATCTGCTGTTTAGGAACGCCCTTGTAATCACCGTACACAAGTGCGTACTCGAGAAGCTCGTCCTTTTCCACCATTTGTAAGAACTCCTCTTTCGAGACGAAGAGGTAGTCTTTGCCGTCGACCTCGGAGGGGCGGCGGGGGCGAGTGGTGGCGGTTATGACGAAGTGAAGGGAAGGACGGGAGTCACGGAGGCGGGAAATGAGAGCGTCTTTGCCGACGCCGCTGGGGCCGCTGATGACGATGACGAGAGGGTTGGGGTTAGGGCAAAGGGGTTCGGAGCTGAAGGACGAACCTAAGGAGGCTTCTAGGGCGCGAAGAAGCTCCGACCGATCCGCTTTGTCGAGCGTCGGGATTGGGACCGATGAGGGCCTGCGGGCGTCTCCCATATGGGAAAAACAACGGTTTTGGATGGTTGAATTCAGAATGGGTAGTAGTGGGAAGGAGAAGTTGGTTGTTTTGGTTTTGGGTGGGGTCAGTGGGAGTGTTGGAATTGGAAGATGGGAGAGAGATGAGCACAGAAGCCTCCGAATCATGGAGGAAGGTTGAAGAAGAGGAGCAGGGTTGGGACTCAAAATTAAAAATCCGGTATGTACTAACATTTTGGTATTTATTTATACTCAACCAGTCAGCTGTCTCTTTTTGGCTCCTTCATTTATTTAGTGATCAGAGTTTTTCTTAATTACACTTTTTTGGGGCCCTTAACCTGGATTATATACTACCAAGTGTGACATGTTGGTAGATATCTGGGGTACAGCGTTTCTAATTCTGATTAATGTGTATGAAAGAATATCGATTGAGAGGGTTATCCACTTAAATAAATTTTAGTATCTCGAGAAATTAGTCTCTAGTTTCTGACTTGGATTTATCCAGGGATTATATATGATTTTGATTCTTTTAGTATTTTTTAGCCAACTCACCCACTCCATCCAAAAAATTACACAAAAATGTTCATATATCAATTTTTATTTGTCTAAACTTCTTGAATTTTAGAGTTTTGCTCTGTATTTGAGATATAAAATAAATTTTAAAAAAGTTACAAATTTTGTGAATTTGTGAAAGATTTTGTAGAATGTTTTTTTTGGTGAGATCAATAAGTTAGTTTATAGCTTATTTGACTATTTCATTTAGTACTGCTCTATTTAATAAGACCAATAAGATAGTTTATAGCTTATTTGATTAGCTTATAATCTTATTTGACCAAAATAGATGTGTTTAATAAATAAAATTAGAGGAACGATATTTGGACAACAAAAAATGGAACAACTTTCACGACAACCTTCTAAGTGGTTAACACACTTCAAATACGTGGTTAATTACCTTTAGTGAATGGTTAATGAATATATCAAGTGTCGAAACTCATTAATCATCAACGTAACTTCATTAACCACGATTTTCAGGTGTTCAAATCTACATGTAATTGAACACTTGAAAATCGTGGTTAATCATGTTCAAAATCATGTAGTTGTCCCATTTTTTGTTGTCCAAGTATCATCTCTCATAAACTTATCTCAATAACTTATAATTTTTCTTAAAAACTACTTTAAGTAGTGTTTGATCTTAAGTTTATAGCTTATTATTTTCTCTCACTTTTTACCCTTATTTATTTTTATTTTATTCCTCTTTCACATTCTTTTAATATTGAATAAAATTTTTATTTATAACACAAATAGCATTTATATTAAAAAATATGAATGAAAATCTACAATGGAAATCTAAACATACCCTTACTCGTCTCCTTTACTATTCTATTGAATAGCTATGGAAAAAGGTATGAATGATATGCCAGAGTAAAGGAAACTTGCAAGGAGATATCAGAGTGCACTTGCGAAACTCATTAAGCTTACACGTGAAACGGCTTGAAGGAATTAAAATTCTTTAGGCACTATTAAATTACTCAGAAAGAGACAGGAGACTATGATTTTAACTACAATTCAATCTCTTTTTAAAAAAAATACATTATCATTATAATGGTAGCCAAGAACTTCAATTCTGCAGTGAAGTAACTCCTCTACCTTCAAGTTCATAAGTTATCAGGTCTTTCATATTCTCTTGTTATAAACAAATTAGTGTAAGAAAATCATCAATTGGACTGCGCTAACCCTTCCACACTTCCAGTTAATGATGTGAATTGCAAGATTTAAGAAATCAACCGCTAGAAACATTTTCTTTTAGAAGTGAGTCTCTCAAGCTCTCCCTTTGGTTGATAATTGTCAAGGTTATGTATGCCACTTCAAATGTTTGCAGTTCAGATGATCAAGATTAGGTGTAGGACATGAAATGCAATCCAGGTATCAAGAGCTTCATGGAACAAGATATGCAAAATCAATACCACTGACCACCAGCTCCACCTTGAGCAGCAGCAACTTTTCTTGCCATGTATTGAGGCTTTGGCTGCAGTCCATTAGAACCTTCAATCCCATCATCTTCTGCCCTCTCATTTTTATAGTTTGGATTTCTCCTAGGATAGCTCGAAGCAGCATACTGAGCCGAAACAGATGGATTCTTAACCACCCTCCGCTGTTCGGTCTCTGCCGTCACTGCCACCCCACAGTTGTTGTAACACATTACAGAACCAACAACTTTTCCGGGCCTTGCAGCCACACCTGGAGAAAGTGAGCCACAAATGTACACTGGATGAGATTAACATTATAATAGGATGAGAACAAATGTACATAGGATTAGAATAATGTTATAATTCCTCAAGTCTATTTGTTAATATTGTACCATATTCTACAAGACAGTTTTTTTAATAAAAAAAGTATTTGTATTCTGAATCATTTTACTGCCAATTCTTGTGGATGTGTTGATGTTAATATAGAACAAAGAATATGATGACACAAAGTAAGTCGTCTGAACGAATTCAAAGAATTCCACAACTCTATTTCAGTATTTCATTGATACAAACCTGTTTTGTTTTCAGCCATTCAAACAATTCCCATCATGCGGTTGAAGAGTTAGCACACATGCATAAACAACCACTTACTGGTTCAAAGAAAGATGAAATAAAAAGAGACAACACTCGAGAAGACGTGACACTATGCCTTCCGTGTGCGCATGACGGGTAGGAAGGGAAGACAGGGAGACAAGAAAGGGTAACAAAATAAATACTAAAGTGTGTCATCACACCTTGAATATTTTGAGGAGCTTGTACAGGAAGCCGAGTCACAGGGATAGCGCTACTCCTATCTACAGGTGGTCTCTCGACTTCTTTGATGCAACATCTGGATAGATCATTTGCAACCTCAGCCGTGTTCTGTGTTGAGTTATCAGAATACAACACACATGCTCTGCATGTATAGCCTCAAATCAGCAGAGACAGTAGGTGATCTCAAAGTAGATAAATGGCTGTATTCTGTATTGGCATTTGTCAAGATAAAGGAAAAATGGCCAAAGAAGAAATCAGCAATTTAAAAAAAGCGGTAAAAAAATTAGGTTACCTCGGCAACGATGCATGTTGTCTCTCAGGCGGAGTAACAGTTCCACCTTTGCCATAATGCTCCTCAAGATATGCAAATTGCTTCTTGAAGAGGTCCACAGCACTATTCAAAATAGATATTAAGAAAAAAGAAGCGAAATCAAATGCTGACCTTATACACTACATAAATTAGGGGCAAAAACAAACAAACAAACAAACAAACAAAGCTAAGATAAATATTTGACAATTAACAATCACAATATTATGTATGTATTCTACAATAGATACTTAATTTTTTGCATTCAAATCTACAAATTTAATTTGAAAATTGAAAATCATGTGGCTTTTTACCATAAGAGAAAAGGCAACAGAGGTTGTTTTCTTCATATACGTTGGGATTTGTAATAACAATTTATTTTGTTCTTTCTATGATAAATATGATTCGTTTAGCCATGACTCACACTCTTTAAGTTAAATGTAAATAAATAAGGTACCGTAAATATAGACTCTAATAAGTAAAAGTATAAATTGTAAATCCAGTAAGTTGTCTGTTAGATATGGGCAGTTTTATTAATATTAATAGGCAGATTTAATTAAAAACTTCATATATGTAACTGTATGTAACTACTGTGCAGTTTTTATTAATAGTAACTGTCAAATACAGTTATAAATAAAAGGGGTGATTGAGAGAGAAGGTATTGACTGGAAAGGGGTCATTTAGGCATTGGGGAGGTGCAGACCCTCGAAGTTCTGCGTTATTATTCCTGTAATTCTATATTATAATTCAGTCTCTATTATATAATATAACCAATTTCTATCAACTGGTATCAGAGCACTAAGATCTCGGGAAATTTATGGTTTTGAAAAGGAGAATGGAAACACGCATTGAGGCTTTGGAGTGTAGTTTTGAAGGGCTACTGGCCATGCGACAGACTCTGGAACAGAATCTGGAAGAAGCACGCTTGGAGCGCTTGGAAACGCGAAGACAGTTACAGGCCTTGGCAAAAACGGTGCGCCAAATTTCTGTGCGCAGTGTTAATGCAGAGGAAGTGAATCGTGAGGAGCATAGCGGTACTGGGCATCAACAAGATTCCAGAAACTGTGAAGAACGATGGAGGAAACTGCAAATCCCTATTTTCGAGAATGAAGATGCCTATGGTTGGGTTTACAGAGTTGAAAGGTATTTTGAATTGAAAGGAGTGAGTGATGAAGAGAAGTTACAAGCAGTTATGATAGTGATGGAGGGAGAGGCTGTGTGGTGGTTCAAATGGTGGGAGATATCTGCCATAAATCACACATGGAAGGATTTCCGATCCACCATAATACGTAGGTTCCAACCGTCGGAGCAGAGCCAACAAGAACGACAACTGGTAGAGCCAAGAAATGAAAATATGGAAGAATCAAGTAAAGAGACAGAAACCAAGATCGTCTCGAGGGTGATACAAGAGTTCAAGAAGGGGCCTTCTTGGAGAAGTAAAAATCTTGCAGTGCAACCTTTGATCCAACCATTACCTGCTGCCTTACTGCAGGACCGCCTGCTTGCAATGTCACAGATAGCACGTGACCAGGAACATGTAAGAAAGATCATTGCTTGGTCATCATGCTTCAAACAGTGGGACCCGGGAAAACTTATTGTTCACCTTGAGGACAAGGTGAAAGTTTAGGAGGGGAGTATTGTTAGATATGGGCAGTTTTATTAATATTAGTAGGCAGATTTAATTAATAACTTCATATATGTAACTGTATGCAACTGCTGTGCAGTTTTTATTAATAGTAACTGCCAAATACAGTTATAAATAGAAGGGGTGATTGAGAGAGAAGGTATGTTGGGATTTGACTGGAAATGGGCCATTTAGGCATTGGGGAGGTGCAAACCCTCGAAGTTCTGCGTTATTATTTCTGTAATTCTATATTATAATTCAGTCTCTATTATATAATATAACCAGTTTCTATCATTGTCCAAATTTATGAACCGTTAAGTAACAATATCAGGTGAAAGCAAAAACCAAATGTGTTCATAAAGTGCTTAAACCAGTGCAAAAGAATTGAGACATGAAACAAAAATTAGGGTACTACAGGTTTAGACAAAACCTTGGATACATGAAACCTGTTGGCTCTGCTCCCTCTAGAAATTCCTTTAACATCTTCGGATGGTACTCCAATATTTCTCGGTATATAAGCTCTCGTACATCTTCCTTTGTTATCCTGCGTCTCTCAAATTCAAATTCCATCTTGGTAACTGGCTGAGCAGAAGGTTCTCTCTCAACCTTGGCCAAGCCTTTAAAATATGGATCTGCTAGGGCCTGACAATATTATGCACAAGATATCCTGTTAACCAGATATAACAGAGAAAGTGGACTACAGATAGTTGGACATCAATATTCAACCTCTTCAGCAGTAGGCCGATCCTTAGACTCAAATGCCAGCATTCTTTCTAACAACCGAAGAGCAAGAGGGTCCGCATTAGGAAATTTATGCGAGAAAGGAACTGGCTTCTTCTTACGCATACTGCTCAAGTATCTCCGAGCTTTCTCATTCCGTACCTATTAATATATTACCAATGTTGTATTTAAGTAACAAAATAAAATAAATATAACGGTAAGAGGAAGAAAAGCTGCACAACAGACCCTTGCAATGGCTTCAGGAGATGGTGTTCCGAGAAGATCAGTCATGAGGTCCAGTTGATGGACAACATTCTTCCCAGGGAAAAGAGCTTTTCCAGTTAAAAGTTCTGCAAAAATGCAGCCAATGCTCCATATGTCTATAGCCGGTGTATACTGGAAAATAAAAAGTTTTTGATCATATATATTTACCAAGTCTAGAATAATAAATCAGTAAGATATACACAGATGCATCAAAACATAATACATCTTCATCTAACAAACATGATCAACCTACTATTTGATAGGACTAAAAATTAAATAGTTCAAAAGTAATACGCATAAGTATGCAAAACATATTAGCATAAGAAACAAAAAAATGATAGGCACTGATTGCTGTAAGGCACGATGAGTACTTATCCTATACACATGCAGATGGCAAATCAGACTTGAGAGAATGATTTGGAATTTTGTATTAGTATTATTCAAACTTCTAGCTATTTACAAATTAATCATACTCTGCATGAACTGGAACTTTGGAGCAACATTTATATTCTTTAGTACAATTAAAAGTTACATTACTACTACAAATTCATCATGAAAAAAAAATTGACTACATAAAATAACAACTACATAGAGTATACTATAGAATTGATATATGTAGTATAAAAGTAACATAAAAAATATTGTATCAATTTGTTACATTTTCTTTTCAAATTTACCACTCTATCACATGGAAGAAAATAACTTAAACATGGCAATAAATAAACAAAGAAAACCGTTCCTATTCCCTGATTGGGCATCAGTGCCATTTCCACATGCGAGCCAAGAAACTATAGCATTAAAAAAAATTATATCCTCAAGCACAGCCAAAGTTCACGTGCCTATTATATAAGTCAACATACATTGATTGGATAATTATTTTTTTTAAAGATAAATCCCTGAAGTCATGAGATCCATAAAATGCACAAAACACAAAAGTCCCAGCATTTTTGTTTCATACAAGAAGCAAGAAAGACGGGAGGGGTGGATGAAAAGGAATAGGCCCAAACTTTCAGATATCAAGCCGGGTAAATATCAAATAAAAATATATCAAGAGTCTTAAATAATAATCATAACATAAACTGCACCTTGGAGAAAAACGATCCACACAACTCAGGAGCCCTATACCACCTTGTTGCAACATAATCCTGTGAGAAAACAAATGGAATTAAGAGTGATGAACTGAGAAGGAGAGCCATATCCAAGGTGATAGTTTCAGGGAAAAAGATTCATACTGTCCAGAATATGGCAGTGGGTGTATCATTAAAAGCCACTCTAGCAAGACCAAAGTCACAAATTTTCAGTTTGCAGTCAGCATTTGCCAAAATGTTTTTTGGCTTTAAATCTCGGTGAAAAACATTTGCTACAAGATCATTACAAAGTTTAAAATCAGCCACAATGATCATATAATTTAGCAACTAGTTTCATGCAATAACAAATTGTAAAGCAAACCAAGAAAAATCCCCTAGCCAAAATGATCATAACCTGTGTGTATATACTTCAAGCCACGTAGAAGCTGATAGAGGAAAAACTGGTAATGCTCTGGTGTCAGATCATCATTTGCTTTGATGACCTGATGTAAATCAGATTCCATGAGTTCAAAAACAACATATATATCTTTGAATTCCCTTCTTGAAGGAGGTAACAAAATATGTTTGATCTCCACAATATCCGGATGACGTAAAAGTCTAAGAAGCTTAATCTCACGAAGAATGCGAGTGGCATCAGATACATGTTCGAATATGTCATTGATTTTCTTTATAGCAACCTTTTCTCCAGTGTGTGTATCATATGCAGAGCAAACAACACCATAGCTTCCTTTACCAATTACTTCCTCTATTCTGTATCTGCTCCCTTCACCATATTCAGTAAAGAAATCCACATCCACAGATGACTGCATAAACATAACAAACAAAACTATTTAACAAAGAAACTAAGCAAACCAAAAAGCAATACATATGGTTAAAATGATCTGCAACATAAATATTGTAATGAAGGAAAACAGAATGATGCTCCATATTTTTATACCAGAAAGTTGCAAGATCAGTGTCCAACTTTTCCATCCAACCATGAACAAAGGACGATAGAAGTAGCTCTAATGTCTTAAATTATCAGTATCAACATAGTTAATAGTTAATTTACATATAACAAAGAGTACAATAGATTTTATCCCTCTCTAACACTAACCAAGGATATCTTAGAAGGTTTTAAACCCGATGTGAGGAATTTACTCAGTAATAGTAAAATTAAAACTTAGAGGGATAAAATAAATGATGCATAAAATATGAATTTGTTATCAGTGATTTTGTAATATTAGATGAACAGTGAAACAAGTGGGGGGAATAAATTAATCCATTGCAATGGTCTACAGATACCATAGGAACCAAAATAGCTGACAAACAATTCTTAAAGGATGATAAACTTTCTGCAGGATCTCCAACAAACCAACACTACATTATAGATACATGCTGTTGTCTCATGTCCACAACTCAACCAAAACAGAAAGAGAAAAAGTAAGCAGTGCCAGGAAACATGGAAGAGTTTAAAGCCCCATAATATATGGTATAAAAGAATAAAATTTCAATCATGAAGAGTAAACATTATATCTAAATACTTCAGGTGCAGAACTCGCAACACAAGGAGCATTCATTCCCCTCAATACCCACCCAATTTCTCCCCAAAGAAACAAAATACAATACAAATGAATCTACACACATACACGTCCACATACATATCAGTTAAGTGACTTTACCTTTTTTCTTTGATCAGGAAGCATCTTTGCAACTAAAGCATAAAAACCCTCCAAATGGCAAATAGGTGCATCCAACAAACCTCTCCTCTCAATTCAAATCCAGATCACCCAAACTCCCACTTCCAGTTAGAAAAAATCCCCAAATCACAAAAGGGTAGTCAAAATACAAAGAGAAAACCAAATCCGCAACAATCAAAAGGAGAAACTAAAAGAGAAAACTTTCAATTCAAGCCAGAACAGAACTCAACAAGTAAAAAGACCCAGTAAAGTTTGACGCCCTCCCTATATAGCAGCTGCGATTGAAAAATAAAAAAAACAGGAACACGTACTGGAATACCACTATGTTAGAATCGAAAAAGTGGCAAGCGAAAACCCCCAAAAAAAAAAAATTAACGTTGGAAGTCTCGAAATGTAGCTGAAAAAGCCAAGGTTACAGATCACGTTGGAGTGTGAATTCTTACAAGGCTTTAAGCTAAGAATCAGCGGAAAAAACTCATCTTGCAGAATATGCTGCAACGATAATTACTAGTGATGCTAAAGGAAATGAATAAATAGAGGCATAGGGGAAAGAAGAAAAAAAAGGAACTGCCTGGGATTTCAGAACAGAATAAGATTCTTCAAATTAGGGAATTGAAGAAGCCGATTGTAATGGAAAATGGGTAGTGAAAAAACATAAACTTTTGGATCACAGAGATAACACGTAGTTCGAGTTCAAAGTTTAAGTTGAAGAAGGTTGTGGTGTAGACGCAGAGAGCTTAGAGAGACAGAGACATAAAGGGACGAAGATGGAAAATAAAAATAAAAATAATACTATTCGAAAATGAGTGTGGTTTTAAGAGGACAGAGCATCATTTGTATCCAAACAAATAAAGGAAGAGTATTATTTATTGCGGCCACGTTATGAGGGTGCGTCTTTGCCAGCCAATTTTCCCATTCTTTCAATTTATTTTTTATTTCTCCTTTTTTTTAATTATAAAAAATTATCTTCCTTCAAAAAAAAAAAATTATCTTGATAAGATATTACGTGGAAGAGAGAGTATGGAGCTTGTGTGTCACATCCGTTGTCAATAATTGCTCCTTAACTCGTTTGTGATTATTAATTTATTATAGTTATAGTTATTATAATAAACAAAGGAAAGGAGAAGGTGATCCAAAACAAATTAAATGATGTTTGGGTTAAATAGTAAAACATAACTGCAGTATTGTTAAAATAATTAACTTTAAAAATTTGCCTGCAAGATTCTTTAATTTAATATTATCAAATGTAATTATTTATATATTATATATTTGCATTTCGAAAATATTATTTTTTTGCACAAAAATAAATATAATTATTTATGAAATGTAAATATCTAAATAATTTAGAAAAATATACTTGCTTGCTAGTATTAAGTTAATTTTAAAGCGTTAACTGTGAGAACATTTTTTTAAAGAAAAAACAGTGCCCCACATCTTAGAGTTGATTTTTAGTTGCCTCATCAACGTCCTTTTCGTGCATGACTAACAACCAACCGTTATTCTAATTAGGATTAGCCAGGAGTCAAATGAGTTGGCATTAATTCATGTCCAAGTCCAACGGGATATTTTTTTTCCTTTCATAGAATGCTATGCTATAACAAACAAGTTATAAATATTAATAATATTGAATGTTTAGAGAGAAAGAGGACCAACTATGAATCTGACTGCTTCTATTAGCTCATTATTGGCTTCGTCAATCCTTAAAGTTGCGTTTTCCTTAATCCCTGTAGCCTATTTTGCTAAAGTTTATTTACTTGGGCGTCAGATTCTAATTGTTGCGAAGAAGATAAATACACATACATATATAGCATATAAAATTGCTTAGACATAATTATATATCGAGGTCTGTTCTTTTTCTTTCTTTTTTTTTTGAAAAAAACCAACAGCAAAAACATAGAAGAGTTTAATATAATTTAATTTAGAGAAATATTTTTTGTACACACAAATTGACACAAAAGTGAACACAGCGATTGCAGACGTAGACGGATCAGTATGTCCGCATAATGCATTTTATTAATATATTTTTTCATTTTTTTATTTTTAGATTTTTTAAATCAAGTTAAATTTTTTTGGCCATTAACCGTATAACGAATCAGACAACTGATATTTGAACTTGATTAACCGATAAAAAGTTTCAGATTTAGATTAACTGATAATGAATAGATTAACTGTGATAAACGAACTTCATAACCGATAAAAATGTTGACATTCACCGTATAATGTGAACCATTTATTTATCCTGCTAACGGTTTCATTTATCCTGCTAATTGCTCATATTATTCGGTGAATCAACCTCAAGCTCATTATTTATCCTGCTAACGTAAGCTCATTTATCCTGCTAATACAGCTCATTATCTGCAATGACAAATATTTTTTAAAAATCTGTGTCATCAGACGGACCGTATGTCCAGACAAAGATGCATCATTCCAAAATCGCTATTCTGCTCAAATAACGGACCCTTTAATTTAATATAAGATAAGATACCATCCAATGCCTCGCATTTCAAAATGGAGATAAGGAGTGGCAAATAATCGGTACACGAATATTGCATAAGGGTGAGAAGAAAAAATCTTCCTCTCATTTTTTCTTTTTTATTTGGGTATGTAAACCGAGGCAGGACTTTATCCATTTGATCATTTCTGTATTCATATTAAAATAAAAAGTGTTGGAATTTGCTGATTCCAAATGGCATGTGCGTCACATGAGTTGAATACTTCTCTAACTACGATTCGGTGTTGTGACTTATAAAAAAAATGCAAAGACTCAGTTCTGACAAATTTTATCTTAAAAAATACAGATAAATTAATTAATAATAAGACAATTACTTGTTTTTTGTTATTAGAATTGGGGTGACTTATGTACCCAGAAAAAGAATTGGGGTGACTTTTTTTTTTTTTTTTGACAAAGCAACGGACTTGGATCCAAGTAGCGGATAGCACTTGATTGATTCTCAACTGGATTGGCTTTTGATGCGTTTGGTGATGCCTACAGGCCATTTTTTTTTAACAAGGGCTTTGTTAAATATACCTCATTCCTTTAATTTTGCCACTTTCTCTCCCTCTTGAAAAGACTTAACTACCCATATTTAATTTTCCTAACCTCATCGTTCTCACTAGTTTTTTATGTGGAAATTTGAACTTCACGTTAACTTGTTGACGAGGGTTTTCGTCAACAAGTTGTTGTCCTTGTTAATGGTAGCCCTCTGGTTCCATTAATACGCTCATCAACTTGTTGACGAGGTCTTTCGTCATCAAGTTGATGAGCGTGTTAATGGTAGCCCTTTCGTATTCATAACACGCTCATCAACTTGTTGATGAAACCCCTCGCCAACTTGTTGGTATTAATGGTAGTCTTTCGTATTCATAACACGCTTATCAACTAGTTGACGAAACCCCTCGTCAACTTGTTGATAAGAGGTGTTAATGCTCAACGTGAACCTTCGTCAACAATGTGATGAAAAATACAAAAACACAAAAAAAAAGGAAGCACAATAGAGAAAAATAGGGGTAAAATAGTCTTTTTAGAGGGGAGGGGAGGTGTCAAAATTCAAGTGGAGGCTTAGATAACAAAAGCCTTTTGACAAATACCTCAATATTTATTGACGAGCAGGACAGCTCAAGTAGCAATTTTGGGTTGCTTAAGGGTTGTCTCACTTGGCTTTAGGGACTGGGTTCGAGTTATACAAAAGGGGAGAAGTGGGAACACTATTGATCCTCATTAAAAAAGAAAGAGGAAAAAAACCTCAATATTTATTCATCCAACATATGGGCTAAATCATTTACAAATTCATTAACAACAACAGAAGTGACTACAGGCTTGATTAGGGGGTTCATGCGTCAGTGGTGGTTTATAATTTTGGACTCGGATTTATTCTTTTCAATGTCAGTGGAGTATGTGTTACCCGAATCATATGAATTTGGCTCTTAAATGTCCTAATGTGAATTTAATTGTACATATCGAAAGTGTAAATGAGTTCTACCAATGCATTTAATCATAATTTACTATGTTAGTGTAGGTTGGGGTGAGCGTTTAAAATAGATAATTTTGAATTAATTTGATTTTACAAAATTAAGTTTTAGTAAAGTGATTTATGCTTGACCTTTTTTTCACTTTAAAAGTAAGTTTAACGTAAAACTTATAGAAATTTTTTAACCTAATACAGAGGCTACATTTATCATTTCTAGTCAAATCAGTATTTAGATATAGGGTTCGTTTGTTACAGATTAAAAAAGTGATTTTGATACAAAATAATTTAGAGATTATTTTCTAGAGATTTTTAAAAAAAGCACAAGCTGGTTTGTGTTTGTTTACAATCATAAAAACCATTTTTAAAAAAAATGATTTTTAACTTGTTTGGATACAATTATATATAAGTGCTTTTTCTCCTATAAAATTACAATAAAGGACATAAAATTATTTTCAAAAAAACATATTTGTTTACAAATTATATTTACATATATTTGAATACGATAAGTTTCAGTGATAATTCTTAAGTATATTTCATTTGTTAATATGAATTCTTCAATCATATTTTTTTCAAAATTACAATAAAGGACATAAAATTATTTTCAAAAAAACATATTTGTTTACAAATTATATTTACATATATTTGAATACGATAAGTTTCAGTGATAATTCTTAAGTATATTTCATTTGTTAATATGAATTCTTCAATCATATTTTAGTGTAGTTTATATTATCAAGATTATATTGTATCCGTTTTCGTGTTTTATATTGGTTTTTCTGATAGGGATATTGGTTTTTATATTTATAGTTTAAACAAGTTTTGAAGTCTGTGTGTTACTGGGACCAACTTTATTTTCGTGTTTATATAAAATATAATATTGGTTTTCGTTGGTTTTAAATGAAATCTAACTCTTTATATAAAATATAACATTAGTTTTTATATTCGTGTTGATATTATCATGATTATATATTGGTTTTCGTTAGACTGTGTTCAACTAGAATTAGGAAACAAATATAGAAAGAGAACAAAGGCGGTATAGAGAACAAAGGGTATAGCGAAAATAAAAAAATAAAAAGTGGCTAATGAAATGAGATCAGCGTAGTGGCTTGCTGTTTGCAAGGCTACTTTTGTCCTTTTCTGTCAACAACTTCCGTTGAATAATGAAATCACAAACCTCCATGTTTTTAACCGAGTTTCTCTCTCTTCTATGACAGCCCATTTTTACAAAAGTTGATCGTAACAGCTTTTCATTTTGACCCCAAAAATCATTTTTTTCAGATTTTTATTTTCATCAAAATCTTGAGCAAACACAGTTAAAACCTACAAAAATGATTTTTAGTTAAAAAAATGATTTTTTTTATGAAATAATCCATAACAAAGGGGCTCATAGAATCAATTCTATTTATTCTATATAATTTCTAAAGCGAGAAATACTAAGCTGCCATTTCAGCATGATACTCTGCTTTGTATTCCTTTTACCAATGATTAACTTCCTTAATTACTAATCTCTCGCTTATATCCACCTTCTACCTCTTCACAGTCTCACATTTAAGTAACGCTCTTGGCCTATGTAACTCCTATTTAACATTAAAAGCTTTGTAACTCCCCTCATTATAATCTATAACACTCACCTCCTCATTTGCTGCTTAAAAAGGTTGATCGTGCAAAGTTCTTTATTCTTTGCACAATTGTGAAGAAATAGATGATATGCCTGTTGCATGCTCCTTCACATGGTCTCCTCTACAGAGGCTTAATTTCTCCTCCATTTCAACTGCTCTGAAACTGTTCTGGTACCAAACCATTCCATCTATTTCTCCTTTTAATTAGGCATATTATCTCCTCCATTTCTCCTCTCCTCTTCTCTTAATTTTTTTTTTGTTTGCTAAGCTAACTCTCCAACTTACATCAAAATCCATTATACGCAGCAAAATGTGGTTGTTTGTCCCTACCAGCGTTTGATTTCCAGAAACACTTCCCAATCGGTGAGAGGCTCTCATCCTGCTGTACATATGGAATTATATAGCCAAATGTATGGTCCAGCTCACTCTGATTTAAGATTAAATTTCATCCAATAATATTTTATACTCTTTTTATTTTGCAAGATACAAACATTTTAAATTTTACGATTACTGCAGTAATATAATATATTAAGCACTGTAGTAGAAAAAATGCAAACTTTGGACATGAACACCTACCAACTAAAATTTTATTTTATGAAGTAGTATTGTTCGATATTTCATTTCAATTATTATTATATAAAAATGTTTATGCTTCACTCAGTTAATTATTATTCCCATTTCTTTCTTTTTGTTCCTTGCAACACATATCTCATCCTACATAAATGACCAGATTTAATACTTATACAACGGAAGATGGTATATATAATCTTTCTTATTTAATAATTTATTGTCTCGAGAGTATATCCTGGTGGTAAAACATACGAGTTATGTGGACGATGGAAGCAGGATTCCAACCCGTACCGCTCCACTTCCCCACTCCTCATTTACCATATGTACTATACCAAAAAAAAATAGAAAGGAAAAATAAAAAAGAATTGAATTGAGAAAAATTTGAAAATAAATACATAAAAACCTTTGTATGAGATGGAACAACAAAAAAGTAACAAATTGAAAAGATTATCAAAATAAATTCATTGGCAAATAATTATATCACATAATTACAAAAAATGCTTTCTTTCTTCTAGAAGAATTTCTAAATAAATACTTTCTAAACTTAAATTATTATTATTAAATAAATGATTTCTAAACTTTTGGCTCTTTTTTTTTTGGGAAAAAACACATTGCAAAACCAAAATTGATTTTTTTTACTATTATAGTAAAAATACCGGTGCAACGCTAAATCTAGTTTGTTCAATTAAAGAAGCAGCACCCTGTGTTCCGACGGTTATGAGTAAGTGGAACAAACCACCAAATTGCTTTATTAAATGCAATATTGATGCCTCTTTTTTTCACTCAATATAATCGTGTTGGGATTGGGTTATGTATTAGTGATGAGTTTGGCTTATTCATAGGAGTTAAAACTCAATGGTTCGAACCCATTCTTGATGTAAGGGTGGGAGAAGCCTTTGGTCTTAAGGGGGCAATTGATTGGGTGAGGAAACTCGATTTTAAGGATGTTATCTTTGAGATGGATTCAAAACTTGTTGTTATTGTGGCCAAAGATAATTGTTTAGACGCTACTGAGTTTGAGGCTATTATTCATAAATATAGGGAAGGGCTCTCATCTTTTTTTCAAAACTCTCATATAAAGTTCACTATGAGACATATTAATATGGTTGCTCATAGTTTAGCAAAGGCGACCATTTTCAAAGTTAGTCCTCATCTTTTCTTTGATATTCCAACATATGTATTGATTCTATTATTATTAATGAAATGAATTAGAATTTTCTTATCAAATAAAAAAAGATATAAAATCAATTTTGCCTAATAGTAATCACGTATCTTTATTTTTTACTAAAATTTGCCAAGGAGATGCAACTCAAAAAGATAATTGTTAAGTATGATGAAGCAGTTATTGTGAACTGCATAAATTTAAAAAAAATGTAACTGCTGATATTGATTTGAGAATCCAGGATTGCATGGACTTGATGCAGAGTTCGATAATGTATCTATCATTTACATTAAGAGCATATCTATCTATTCTATTATCTATTTTAAATACTTAATTAATTCGTCCGTTTTCCTGTCAAAAAGTATTTTTCCACAAAAAACTTAATTACGCTATAGGTTTCGTTTTTCTTTGTCACTTGTTAGCACGGGTTCTCTCAACTAGTTTGAATATAGAAACTCATAATTTAGTTAGGTTGGCAAATAGAATTGGGTCATGAGCATTCCCCAACCATTACAATCACTCTGTGTGTACTAAAACTCTGTTCTAGTGTAACATAATTGTAAATATTTGATTAAGTAATGTCTATATGTAAATGTGAGTTAGGCTTGTCAGACTAGTTGTATGAGGAGTTACTGTTAGCCTGTGCGCCAGTTATGGCCTAAGGGTGGGTCATGACAATAATCTCCTGTCTTGATTTCAACAAAACAAAAAAACATTGTTCCAATTTATGTTGGGTTTTAAACTAATTATATTTTTATTTCTTCTCAAGTTTCAAATATTAGTATAGCTTAACATATATTTTTTAATAAAGTACCTATTATGATTTAAAAATAAATATAGTACCTATTTAAAGGTCTTTCAAAATTAAAGGGCACATACATAATATACTCATGATTTTAATATTTTTTTATCAATATTATAATACATTAATATCATAATAATATTATAATTAAATAATATCTTATTTGATTTTAATGATTTTTCTTATCAGGTACACGTCTAACTTAAGATAAAAATCACAAAATCCTAAATAAGTATTATTATGTAATTCCGTAAAAAAAAAAAACATTATTATGTAATCATCACAGCAGAAAACTACACCAAAGAAGTGTAACTTTATTCATATGTCAATGCTGAAAAACACGGTATGGTACTGAATATTCTTTAGATGTTTTATTGTTGCAACTATCTGTAGATTGTGACTAATACCACACCCTTCTTTAATCTATCAAACATCAACGATTCACCAATCTCTGATAAGTGGACTTACAAATCACGGTCAACAAATGGTGATAAATCCGACATTCTTTCACATTGTATTCTTTCATTAACCACAACTCAATAACAACCATATATTTTCTTCCTTACTTGATTTCAATTGTGGCCGTCATCTGTGGTGAAAACAACATTCACTTGACATGCTTGATAAACCAATTCAACATGTCTTGATGAGCCTCTTCTGCACTCTTAACCGCATCTTCATCCTCAACATTGTACCGCACTGTCCATCCATGAGTAACACCAGGGTATAGCTTCACAAAGCTATCAAACTGACATATCATAAATAATTTGAAATCAATATAGTGCACCATGTTTTGACTAGGGTAGTTATAGAAATTTGAGAATGTGATGACACTGCTCATTTAGTGAAGTTGGAATTTATTTGCACTCAAAAACAATTTATTTATTTCTCAAATATTGAGAATACTGGTTCTTCATTTCTATTGGACAAAAATATAACTGCGTTAAATCTTAGGGTCCGTTTATTTTTTAGAAACATTTTCAATTTTCATTTTCAGTTTATTAGTTAAAAGATGGAAGGCATTTACAATGAATAATTGTGACACAAAGAAAAAGAAAAACATTTTTGGAATGTATTTTCGAAACAACATTACTATATATCACGAACAAAAGTCCTTACGAATGTCGCAAATCACTATGCGTTAGGTTTTAAGAGAAAAAACTGGGAATTGGTTGCATCCATATTTTACGGAAATCACACCTCACTACACAGTGAAAACCATTCGTGAGTCTTCGTGATTTAACTCTCTCGTGACAACCGGTACTTCCCTTTTCGGAAACACTAAAAACAGTTTTTTGGCATTTTCAGAATCTCTAGAAATACTGCATGCATTTTCAAAAAAATTCAAAATGCATTCATTAATGTTTATTACTTTCAATAAAAATGAAAACAGAAAACACGGAAAGTAAACAGGCCCAATAACTTAGGATGCCAATGTAGCTTCTTCATCAAAAAGATGAAAATTTTGTTCAGGGGTTAAGTTTTGAAGAAATTAGATTTTTTAAAGGAAATTCTATTAGGAGAACCAACAAAGGGTTCCCCTAAAATTTCTCACCTCTGCTTTTGCAGACAACATTTCTTCAGCTTGCTTCAACTTTTCTGGTGGGAAATGATTGTCAATTTCAGCTCCCAATATAGCAATAGGAACCCTGACCTCTGGGGAAGAAAAAAAAAAACACTAAAGTTAGTGGATAACCTCTATAATCATATATTTAACCAGAAAACTGAAAAGCACAAGTTTACCATTAAGTTCTTCATCTGTTATTGGACCAGGATGGAGAATAACTGCAGCCTTAATGTCACTGGAGATTGCTAATTTTACAACCACAACCCCTGGAACAAAGCTAATGAGTTAAACTATTCCACATCCCTTATTACATGTATTTGTTTTTCCTTTTGGTAATTGATAATGAAGTTGTGTAAGCAAAAAAAAAATGATTCACCTCCCCAGCAGAAACCTGCTGCCCCTATGGATGTAACACCTTTACTCTTTAGAGCAGCAATTAAAGGTTTGGTATCTTCACATCCCTTATCCTAAAGAAATATACAGCATATTTGCATAGTTAAATCTTATGCATACAAACAAATGATCAAGAAGCTAGAAATGCTATGATATGAATTAGCGAATTACGATGTAGAAAAGAAAAACAAAATTGCATCAGTGAGGAGGAAACTAACCATTCCATGAGCCTTTAGCCATGAAGCTCGATCGAATTGAGGATTATCAATATCAAAGTAGTCACCATACAAAAGATCAGGCACAACAACTAAGAATCCAGCCGCTGCCACTTTGTCCGCAAGTTTCCTTTACAGTGAGAGAATGTCAAAGCTAATTGCAAGTAATTTCAGAGGCTTTAGATTTTGCTGTAATGAAGTATTGAAGCCTAAAGATATGATAGGAGGCTTGTTACATAAACCTTGATAATTCCTTACAATAAACTAGTGAGAAGCTTCAACTTTCGATGATATTGTGGCAGCATGCCAGTTCAACAACAACCAAGCCTTTTCACTTAACATAGAGCATTAGGCCTTCAAATATAAATCATTTACCTCTAAATCTCTCTTAATGGTTTGGCCTATAACTGTTCAAAGCCTATAAATTATAAATCCTTTAACATACAGTTCTATTCACTCCAGCCACACTCCCAAGCTTCCCCTATGAAGTGGCTGGCTAGGCACAAGGGATTCAATATTTATATTTACATTTACCTAACCTACAAAAGAGCCATGGTGGTGAAAAATTCATTTACCTTAGATTTGGTGCTTCGTACCCTGAAATAATTTCAAAACAACTTACAATTAGATTTGTATTGAAAGTACTTTCGAAATGTAACGGTTTTCAATCAATCTTGAAATACCTGCAATTTCCTTGATCCAGAGAACATGAACAAGTAAAAAAATAAGAGTGAAGTTTTTATAAAATCAATACAGATGGTAGTGGAACAAACATCACTCATAAGTCATAGGCATAGTTTGTGGCCAAAGCATTCTCTATTAAGGATATTTCTTATTGCCCAGATTCTGAACTGCGTCGAATTTGAGATCAAGCATATAGTTGAAAAATGTAAACAACACATTAAAATTAGTGTAAAACAAATTTAAAGATAAGAAATTGAAGATGGATTTTTTTACCAAAGACATCAGAAATTAGGATGAGTGCCAATTTGGAATCAGAAGGTCCAGTGACATAGGATTTAAGTCCTCCAAGTTCAAGGACAGTCCCTGCTCCATGGATACCTGAGTTCAGGTTAGGTGGGTTCTCAAGACACTGCGGACTTGTCATGCCTACTAAGATATGCTAATGGTGAGTCACTGGCTGCAAAGAGTGGTATTAGTGATTGCAATTCTCTGGCTGCAAAATTGAAAAGCACGATTATATATCCTGTTTGCGTTGAAAATCTTAAGAGCATGGAAACCTCATATTTGGAACATTAGAATATTCGTAGATTCCAAAATTTGAGACTGGATTTGATTTGTAACTGATTTTTTTTTTTGTCTGAAAATGTTGTATAATGGAAATTAGTTTGATGACTTTAAGATCATATTTTTTTGGTTTAGTTGTTGATCAAATTTAGTTTGTGCATTTGTGGGCTTATGCCTTATAACAACAAACTTCACTCGACCTGCTTGGAAAACCAATTCAACATTTCTTGATGGGCCTCTTTAGCCTTCTTGAGAAATTGACAGCGGATTCATCTTCCACGTTGTAGAGGTTGCTACTAGCACCCTTTTTGCTAATATACCTCCGGTCCAACAAATACTCCCCCGTTCCTATTTATAAGCCCCTTTTTATGTGTCTCTAAAAGAGGTTTATAAATAGGAACGGAGGGAGTATCTTGTAAGGAAGTCAACATCTGGACGAAAGTGAATGATCATTTTCAAAAAACATGAAGCTGTTAGGGACGTCAAAGTGGATTGGGCCCGACGGGCCGACCCGCCAACCCCCCTAAAATGGGGCAGGATGGGCTACAACATATCAGTTCGCCAACCCATCTAGCCCAGCTCGTCAGACCACAAGCGGGCCGGATCGGGCCAACCCGTCGAGTTAACATATACTTTTGTTTTCTTATTTTCCAACAATTTTCCTTTTTTTTTTTGCATATTTCAGGCAGACCAGCCCACCGTGTTGGTATGTTTTAAGCGGGTTGACCCGCCATTTTGGCCACAATTTCAGTTTTTATATTTATTTTTTGTTTTTTTATTTTTTAACGGGCTGGCGATGGGACAGAACATCTCAACCCACCACCCTTGGCAGGCCGGGTTGGGCCAGCCCATTTTTCACCAGACTCATGACGGGTTGGGTCGGGCTGGCCCATTTTGCCATCCCTAGAACCTGCACCCTTTTTGCAACTTCATCTTCATTTCTTCTCTCCCCGGACCTAACCCCTAGAGCACTTCTCACTCCCCTTCATCCTCCCATTATCGCCGTCGAAGGCGCGCACCATTGTTGCCATCATCGCCAAGTCACAACAAGGTAAGTTTTTTCTTCCGTGTTTTAGTAATCTCTAGAAGTTTACATCCGGAGGTACCTTTTTAAAATTTTGAATGTCTGGATATACAACTCGAAAAGTGTATTTTACGCTTCTGGAGTTATATTTCCAGACATTCAATTTTTTTAAAAAAAGGTACTTTTGGACGATGTTCGTAGTATATCTAGAAATATACTTTCATAGTTGATAAAAAAAACAACATTTGTAAGTATATATTCGAAAGGCGATGAAGTTTTGAAAAAAAAAATATCAATTCATTTACCTAAATGTATTTTACCTTGTGCAGATTTGGCACTAACCAAAAGTGGGCATGTTGTACCATGTCATAGGCCAACGTACTTCGCATGCAAACGTGCGGCGGGGCAAGCTAAGGATGTACATGCACCAAAGGTACCCACATATAGGCACCAGAGGTACCGACACCTTATTTGGGGGGTTGAAGGATATGTTCATCCTCCGTTCGTTTCTAGATCACGCTGTGAACCCGCATATGGGTGGTAGAGGTAATTAATGTTATATTTTTTAGGATCGTGGTCAGCAGAAGGTAGTCAATCACACCCACATGTTGGACGATGTTACTATCAGTCCTGACGATGGATGGTTGTGGGGCATCGTTAAAGCATTCGAGTTGGCTCCCTTACACATTACAGTTACACGAAAGTGGACATGGATTTCTTGCCTGCCTTTATTGAGAGGTGGTAGAACAAGACCAACACCTTTCACCTATACCATGCAGTGAGATGACTATCACGCTAAACGTCGTCTCGACCTTGTTACATTTGTTGATTGTCGGACATTTGTTATTGCAAGCTTCCATTTGTAAAGAGCAAGCATGTGAGATGTTAGAGAGATTCCTCAGCTACACTTATGTGGAGGCCATGGTGGAGTGTGAGGCGATGAGAGGCGCACATATGCGTTTCAGCTGGCTACATGATGTGACACCATTAACCCCAAAAACGTTTATTGTAATTAAAAATCAATTTAATAAAGGTTATCCAAAATAATTTGAAAGATCGTTTCGCAATCTGTGGCATGTGAGTAAAGAATATCACGTCACAATTGAAATCATAAGCGAAAAACTTAGTCAAATTAAAAATGATACTCCTTTAGTTCATAAGAATTTTCTAAAATATTTCTTAAAAGATACAATTGAATACTGACTTTGACAATCCTTATAAAATACAAATAAAATACATAGTGATACTATCCTTGATGTCACATGACATGATCAAAGCATGATATCTCTATCATGGTTTAGCCCTCACCGCGACCACTCTTTTTTAAGCAGGCTTATCTCTATCATCTCGTTCATCTCCACTGAATACGCATTAACAAGCTAGAAAAATAAGTTTGCATAGGTAAGAGATCATATTCAAAATCACATGAAAGACACTGCTAGCCCAAGGGTGATGCTGGTGAAGCAAGGGCTTTAGGCCTCACCCAACAAACTTATATGCCTTATATGTTTATGGCCTCTTGACAAAAAAATACTTTAGGCCTCATTGAATAATAATAAATTATTATTTGACTTTACTGAATAAGCTAAAAAGCTCGGCACTTGCGCTCCAAATCAATTTAAGTGCACCAAATAATGATCAATAACTGCACTAGAATTTTTGTTGCTATTAATTTAACTGCACTGAACATGATTTTTGCATTTGGAATGAAAAATATATAAAGTACTTTGTTATATAAGTGCATCGAATAAGTCTCACCTTTGAGTCGTCTTATGCCTATACGAGGGTTATACCGGCCTGGTGAAGGAATTAAGATAACAATCAAGACAACATATACGGGAAATTTACCTCACTGGGGTATTTTCACCTCAAAATTACGCATATAGTGCAAGTCAGAAATTAATTACCTGTCTGGTGTAAGTCGAGACTGACAGTCTCGACTTACTTTTTTTTTTTTTTTTTTAATGAGTCATGGTTGCCAACCACGACTTTTTTTTTAATGGGAGTCGTGAACCATAGTCACGATTTACCTTTTTTTATAAGTCGTGAACCATAGTCAAGACATTTAATTTTTTAATTTTTTTTACCTAAGTCGTGAGTAGCAATCACAACTCACCTTTTTTTATTTATAAATCGTGATTGAAACCCTAATTTCACCGTAACAAACACCCACCAACCTCAACCTGGTTGGGATTAGTTGCCTAATCCAAAGCTCGAAACAAACTTTCAAGAACAACTGAGCCCCAACTATAACGGTGTGTGTCCAACATATCTTCCAGCAACAACAAGTACATCAAGTGAACTTGTGCGCCAAATGTGTCCGGTATAAGGAGACCTCCAATCATCCTCATGATATATGCTCTGGCATGTTGGACAACTACATCGTCATTTGCATTATTAGGCAGATCTATGAACTGTGACTCCAACCAAGCTAAGCTAACACTACCTCCCTTGACAAAGGTTGGGAATGGGCTAGCCCCCAATAAATTTGTACAAATAGTGTCCTACTTGATAGAGGTGGTGACAGTGATAATGACACCATCAATGGGCAGACCGAGCTGCATATGAACGTCTTCTAGTGTTATGGTTGCTTCTCCATGCGAAAAATGAAATGTGTGTGTTTCCATTCTCTATCGCTCAACCAGTGCCGCAATTAGGTGAGAGTTGATATGAACTTGTCCGATCGACATAACACGGCCGAAAGCAGTCTGTTGTATTAAGTATGCTACGCGTTGATCTCCTGGTGGATCCCATACAAGGTGATGCCTTGGTCGAATCGGTCTCTCTTCTTGAGCCCATATTATTGAAGAAATATGGTTATTCTGAAATCTTAATAGTGATTCATCAAACGGACCTGGTCCCACTTGATCCATATTTGTTGAATAAGTTAAGATGAAAAAAAAGTAAGTAGATAGCGTGGGTGTTAAAATGCACCGTGTGTGTTAAAATGCACTTGATCCATATGAGTAAGTAGATCCATTTGTGTTGGTGATATTTATAGTCTTTTTAGATGCACCGTGTGTGTTAAAATGCAACACTGAATTAAAACAAAACGCAACCCGTGAATTCATCCAAAGTCTTGTCATGGTCACATTATTATCTTGCCATTCAAGATTCTTTTCAGGATTCTTTTCATTCAAGATTCTTAAAATTATGTGTTGAAAAAAAAGTGACTTAAAGTGATTAAATGTAGCACCACATGGTCACATACCATTCAAGATTCTTATTTTTTTTTTACTGTTGTAGTACCTTAATTTTGTCCGGGCTTTATTTATTTATTTATAATATAATATAATATTTTTGGTCTTAGAATAATAAAAAAGGGAAGGCAAAAATGGAGAAAGAGAAAGAGAAAAGAAAAGAAATAGAAGAAAAGAAAAAAGAAGAAGAAAAAGGTTGCATGAAGTAAAATAAAGGGGTGCAAATAGAAGTGGCCTGCTTGGCAGCCCAGCCAAATGCTGCGTGCACCCCCTTTTCTCTTTCCCGCTGCTTCTCGCACCCCTTCTCTTTCCCAGCGCACCTCACAGGCTCTCACTCTCTCACTGCTATCCACACCCCCATTTCCTTATGCACGCGGCCAAGCCCGTCAAACCAAACCCTAATCTCTCCCTCACTCCCTTAAACCTAGCTGCGGCACAACACCCCTTCCTCTTTCCCCTTCCTCTTCCGTTTTTCTTTCCTTTTTCTCACCTAATCTCAACCCCAAATCAAATCCTTCAGATTCTATCAAATCTTCCATCATTAAAAACGGATTCAAAGGGGAGATTTCTGTTCTAATTTCTTTCATTTTTTCTCTTTATGATTTTTATCACTGATTTGATTTCGATTTGTTTTCAGGTGTATAAATATGGACGCGTGATCGTGAAACAGGGGACGAAGAAACAGGGGAGGGAGAGCACGAAGTGAAGCAGAAACCAGGCGTGAAGGAGAAAGAAAGGAGAGTGAAAAATACAAACACTTTTCTTTTTAGGCCTTTAGTTTTTTTTCTACTTTGAGTTTCTGTAGTTTCAATTTGGGGATCTCCTAATAGCATTTCATCAGGTTTCAATCCTTCTCCTCTTTGTTTCTATATTTTTCACGGACTGTTTGGTGTTGTATAATTAAGAGTGAATCTGAAATGTGATATTAGCAATTTTTTCCCTTTTCAATATTCTTCTTCATATGTTTAAAAGTGTAGCTTCATATTGTTATTTTTTTTTCTGCCTCTGTTTTGTTCATCTGGATTGAATTCATCTTCCCAAAATATTCCCTTGTATTTTTCTTTTTGAATTCATAGGATCTGATTTTGTTTAGTCTTTTTTTTCCTTTCTCACGTTTTTTAACATATTCATAGGATAATAATAGATCACAAAAGTAAATGCTTTCTCTTATTTCGATTATGATTGTTTTTTCTATAAAGAATCTGGTCATTGATTAGATGATAATAATAATAGGTAACAAATAATTACATAATTCAATACTATTGGAAAGTTTTTATATTAAATGATGGTTAATGGTAATAATTAGTACTAAATATTTTGTTACCAAAAACTATCGTAACAAATCGGTATCTTTCAGGATGTGTTGTAAAAAGATATTTCCTTTAATAAAAAATTAGAAAATTAAGTTTTTTTAAGAGTTTTATTTAGTTCAATGATAAAATAAAAATATTTTCTTTTAGGAAATAATTCATAATCATAATGGCAAGCAAAATCAATTTTCAAACAATTAAAGGTATCGTTTTACTGGCGTCGCGGGGTGCTAATACCTTCCCCGCGCGTAAATAACTCCCGGGCTCAAAATCTGGTTCAAAGACATTTTTTATCGTTAAATTCAAAAATATCCAAAAAATAGGTTTTCCAATATTTTCGTAAAAATAAATATTGGTGGCGGCTCCATTTAATTTTTAGGGTGGTTGTCACAACTGTCAACTTCCATTATTCACAATCAAACTAAGAAAAAAAACAAAAGTATTGAAAAATAAGATGGATGCAAAGGTTCCGAATCAGAAGGAAAAAAATGTGGTTATTGTCGCAATGAGGGACATAATAAAAGTAATTGTCCTTATAAAGAGACAAATGCTTAAGCTATGAATTTTAATTTCATGGATGTGTAATATCTATCTTTGTTTTTAATGCATGTGTAATATCTATCTTTGTTTTTAATGGATTTGTAATATTTATCCAACAGATTAGGGTTTTGTTATTAAAAAAAATAAGGGTTTAATCTTCTTTTACACGTCACTTTTCCAATTAGGGTTTCACTTAAATTAGGGTTTGACTTAAATTAGGGTAATTAGGGTTTATGGTGAAATTAAGGTTTCAATCACGATTTATATAAAACAAAAATGGTGAGTCGTGACTGCTACTCATGGCTTAGGTAAAAAAAAATTAAAAATTATATGTCATGACTATGGTTCACGACTTACAAAAAAAAAAAAGTAAATCGTGACTCTGGTTCATGACTCCCATTAAAAAAAAGTCATAGTTGCCAACCACGACTCATTAAAAAAAAAGTAAGTCAAGACTGTCAATCTCGACTTATACCAAACAGGTAATTAATTTCGGACTTATACTATATACGTAATTTTGGGGTAAAAATACCGCCCGTGAGGTAAATTTGCCCAACATATACATGATCAGTTATCTCGACGTTCACACATACTTTCATACAAATATTCGTTCGCAAGCATATGTAAACACGGTGGTGACCCATGATGATACAATGCATACCAGCTAGGCTCCTTCTATATGGATGTGGATGCATGACGCTGAAAACTTTATTTTTGTGTAAGAAAGAAAGTAAAGTTGGTTATCTCCTTGTCATCATTCCCGGGAGTTGGTTAACTGCCTTTCCCATTTCCGGTTGCCTGTGGCACCCGATGGAGTACAATGTGGCAAGTCCTTTTGATTGGATATTGGAGTTTATTTCTTTGCCGTGAGTATGTGGCAGTTAAGTATTGGGCTATTTAGATTACTAGAACAATATTGTCACCAAAAAAAGATTACTAGAACAATAGAATAATTAATTGGATCTATTCTTCCTTTAAATAGTCCGAATAAAACAGTAGTTAGCAGAGTCATTTGTATGATTGGGGTTCCTCAATTTGAAAATTTCCGATAGTGTCTTGACTAGTGTGATAACTCATGTCAAGCACAAGAATATATGATGATATTTTTTATTTTATTTTTTTACAAAATAACTAGCCAGTTACCCATGCGACGGGTTGCGTTGGTTTAGACACATGTTTTCTAAAATATTTTCTAAAGTGCGCTAATGCTCTCCAAGAATTTCCTTGATTGTGTAAATACTAAATAGTTTACCGTTAAAAATGTGATGCCATATACCTTGTCGCTTAGTTTGAGATGTTGATCTCAGACTTCCACTCTGAGCAAAAGAGAGATTACTTTCAAGGGACAAGATCAAAAGACGCTGGGAAAAACTTTGCATTCAAGCATGATGAGGACTTCTAATCATGATTGCTCTGTTGCTTGCTTCATTTATAAATGAAGATGAAGATGTCAAATGGGGTATCCATTTTTGTTTGTTATTCTTGTCCGAACATGTTTAGTCTACACATGTTGATCCCTAGTTGGTACCTTTAATCAGGCCACTTGTTAATATTAATATTAATATTAATATATATTTTTTAAACTACTACAGTTCAACACCTGATGGTTGCCATGATCATTAAGTTGTGTCTCCCATCCTGTAATAAAGCTGAACAGTGAAGCAACGCGTTTTTTTTCCCTAATGGAGGGTTGAAATAGATTTGTATGTTTTTTATAGAAAATTTTTTGAGTGAGAGAATGATGTTTTCGTGTAAGACGTTGAAAACTTTCGGACTCTAACAGCACTTATAAAGATATTTATATTTACCTCCTTAAAGAGACTAGTGAACAGTGGTGGAGCTAGCCACTTTTCTACGAGAGGGTCAAATATAAAGAGTAATTTTTTTTATAGACAAAATAAACTACTAATTTTTTTTAGTAATAAACTACTACTCCGGTCTGAAATATAAGCAAAAAAAGTGTCTAAAATATAAGCAATCTGAGTATTTTTTTTAGTGTAAGTACTTTATCTGATAAACGTATTCTATTACTACACTGGGGTAGCGACCTGAGTATTTTTTGGGGTAGCGAAATTCTATATTACTACACTGGTCTTTAGTAAATTTTTTTTTTTGGTAGCAATGGCTACCCCATTGATACACTACCCTCCGCCTCTGCTAGTGAGGAATCGGACCTGCTACCTATCACTTATCATACAATATATATTTGCATTCTTTTTTGGCGTTATAAAAGAGGGAAAAAAATAAGTTTAATAAATTTACATAAGTAAGTAGTAGGACACTAATTTTGTTGATTTTATTTTATTTTATTTTATTATTTTTTGTACATTAACAAAAAAAAGTTGTAAAAGGATCGCAATTTAAGTGGGCAGAGTCTCGCAGCGAGGTTTGCCTTTACTTATCGCATGCCCGTGACAGTGACACCGATGAATGAGTCACTGCCGGAGTTTGGCAGCAACTGTAAGGCACCAACACATGGACATGGTGGAGGCGTGAAGGGCATTAGGAAGGGTTCATGAACAGGGCTTTCAAGTTTCAATCAAACTAACAAGTTGGGGTTATTTTATTATTATTATTATTGTTGTTGATTGACTTGACTATAAAATCTATCAGAGTTTGAAGTTTTTATCGTGTAGATTTTATATCAATATGAACTTATTTATATTTTAAGAAAATGATTGTAAAATTAACGTAATTTTAAAATATGATTAAAGACTTTAAACAAGTTGATTGCTAAATTACTATATCTTAATGAATCTTACATAGCCAAATTTTAAAAGAGGAGTACTATTTGTGAATGTGATTATGCGTGGTGTGGGGAGGTGGTGGGGAGAACACGGAAGGGGAAGCCATGTGTGATAGTATTGAAAGTCTTGATTGTGAGGGCAAAAAAAAGGTGGAAAGAGAAGCACAAAAGGGTTCTCTATAGGGATGACAAAAAAATCCGCACCCGCGAGTATCTGTGGGTAAAATTCGCCACGGATTTGAAATGGGTAACTTAATGGTACCCGCGGGTGTAACGGGACGGGTTTTTTTCTACCCATGTATTAACGGGGTGGGTGTGGGTTTCGGGTTTCATACTACCGGCCCAACGGATGCCCGCAAATATAAAATTACACATATACCCTTACCTATATAAATACAACTTACCCTAATTTTTCTCCTAACATTTCCTTAACACTCATTCACAGCCGCAGTGGCAGCACAAGACTTGATAATAAAAAAACACACTCGCAACGCAGGACTGCTTCGTCCTCCCTCCGCTTCCACTGCTTGCTCTGCTTCCAGCCTCCGCTTCCTTCGTGCTTCCATTGCATCGCTCTGCTTCCACTGCTTCGTTCTGCCTCTGTTCGCAGTGCTCCGCTTCTTCTACTTCCAGATCTGTTCGCGGTGCTTTGCCTCTGTTCGGTGCTCCACTGCTTCGCTCTGCTTCCGACTGCTTCCACGCCTCTGTTTGCGGTGCTACGCTCCTTCTGCTTCCAGATCTGTTCGTGGCCTCCGCTTCTTCCGCTGCGGCCTCTGTTCTACCCTTAAAATTGATGAGGTGTCAAAATTTTAAAAATGGGTAGTTTAGTATTTTTATTTGTAGTTTGTTTTTTTAGATTGATATAGATTGCCATTAAATTATCCTACATGCTTTACAATTATACTAGAACGTGACTCGTGCGATGTATGAGTGTTATGTATTTTTTTAGAATAAATACCAAGTTACACTTATGCATGTACATATGCATAAATTTTGCTAGACTTACCCTTTCATCAACAAAGATAATTTCAATAGTATTAGTCTGTAGAGGATTTTTGCATATAGGTTCTCTCCATAAGAGAATAGCAGGAACAACATGATTTAGGCTAGGGCTTCCTAAACAAAGTCACAGAGAAAACTTGACACTGGATGTGACAAAAAAAAATTCACATGATGCAAAATACACAAAACATGCATCTATAATGGGACATGGAATGTGAACAAAGTTCAAAATCAGCGCACAAAAAATTAATGCAAGAAGCACAAAGTTAGAGGCATTGTTCTATGCTCGGGGTTCAGTTTGAATTGGTAATTAAGGAGTTAAAATATTTGGATGATTGTTGTTTCTTTGGATCTTGCCCATGTTCAAATTAATCCCCTTTTTGCCAGAAATCATATCATCAATATAATCCATAAGAAAAATTATGGCTCACTCCCTAGACTCCAACTCTTGAACCAGTTTGCTTTCAAATGAAGGCATGTTTTGCAAAACAATTTGACTTGTCTAACCCAATAACAACAATAAAAAATTTATTTTGGAACATGATCACATGTATCTTCAACACCAAAAATATTACCAGTGTCTAAGGGACACGTTTCTTCAGATCATTGCAATTATTGTCTGCCTAGTTGCTTAATAATTAAATAGGAGTAGCACCTCGCCTTAGAAATTTAAGCTATTACAAAGAAAAGTAATATACTAATCTGTTACAAATTTTAGCTACAATTTAAGTCATTAAATATTTGAGAGTGTTTCTTTTTGTGACTGGATTCATAATATTCTTCTCTCTGCTAAGTTGTCTATCTCTATTAAAGGGAAAGCAACTGGCTTCTTTTCTTGTAAAAGAGGAGTGAGGCAAGGTGATCCTCTTTTCCCTCTTTTTTTCTGTTTGGCTGAGGAAGCTTTAAGTAGAGGCATCTCTAAGTTGGCGCAAGATGGTAAGTTGTCCCTTATGAATGGGCCGAGAGGTACAGTTGTCCCTTCCCATGTTCTCTATGCTGATGATGTTATGATTTTTTGTAAAGGTAGCTAAAAAAATCTGCATGGTCTTTTGCAATTATTCCATAGATATGGGGAGATTTCAGGTCAAATCATCAATCCCAGTAAATCTACGTTTTTTGTTGGCTCTATTACTACCAGAAGGTAGTCTGTCGTTGCTACCACGTTGGGTTTCTCTGTTGGTCAACTACCCTTCACTTACCTGGGTGTTCCCATTTTCAAAGGTAAGCCTCGTGTTCATCATTTACAGCCTATTGCGGATAGAATCAAATCCAAGCTTTCTGTTCGGAAGGCTTCTCTTCTCTCTATTGCGGGCAGAGTGCAATTGGTCAAATCGGTGATTCATGGTATGATTTTATATAGCTTTATGATTTATGATTGGCCGGTTATTTTGCTGAATACAGTTGATGGGTGGATTAGGAATTTTATTTGGGCTGGGGATACCGATCATAGGAAAATTGTTACTGTAGCCTAGCATAAAGTGTGTTGTCCTACCGCTGAAGGTGGTCTAGGGCTTAGATCTCTCAGAGAAGTCAATAAAGTTGCGATGTTGAAGCTATGTTAGGATTTGGTCACTTCTGATAATCAATGGGCCACTCTTCTCAAAGCTAGAGCTATAAAAAATGGTAGGACGATCTCTTATCATTTTAGCTCTTCTATTTGGCCTGGTTTGAAGCAGTGGTATAATAATATCCAGGATAATTCTATTTGGCAAGTTGGTGATGGCTCTCTTATTAAATTTTGGAGAGGTAATTGGCTGCATGCTCCTCTTGTTGAGATCCTTAGTATCTCTCCCTCTTCGCACTCTTATCTCTTTGCCAGTGTCAAGGATTTTATCAGAGATGGTAGTTGGCATATTCCTGGTTGGTTATTATCTGAATACCCGACTATCGAAATGGAATTGGAAAAGATTCATATTCCTCTTACTCCTGCTAAGGATAAATTGATTTAGGCACAAACTGATTCTGGTTCTTTATCTTTTAAAGATGCTTATTATTATCTACGTCCTCCTGGGCAATCCATTGGCTGGTGTAAATTGGTTTAGAGCAACATAATCCCTCCTTCTAAATCTCTCCTTTTCTGGCGAGGTATGTTAAACAGGTTACCTACAGACGCAAGTCTTAGTCCCAAGGGTTGCGTCTTGGTCTCTATGTGTAGCCTTTGTAATGCTGCTATTGAGTCTACCTCCCATCTATTTGGGGATTGTGTTTTTGTGCAAAGGTTTTGGCTTTGGCTTATCTCTATCATTGGTTGCGGCATTGATACGTCTTCCCTCTCCTCTATTCTTTCCATCTGTGATCGGAACTGGTCCTCTCAATGTAAGGATGCCATTCTGGCAGTTATCATTAATATTATCTGGGTGGTTTGGTTCTGTAGAAACAAGCTCATATTTGATAATAAAAGGATCTAATTCTCTGTTGCGATCAACTGTTGGATCAATCGCTTATCACTCGGCCAAACGTTATAGCTGTTAGCAAGGGCGCAACTTTATTTCCTTAAGGATACTCAGAACCGCATCAAGCTTAAGGGGTTGCGCCTATTATAGGCGCCATGGGTTGGGATGTTAAGCCCATCGAATCCTAAGGGTGACGCTGATTAATAAAGCCAACAATATCCCCCCAGTGTCACCCAGGGGATTCGAACTCATGACCTTGCTCTGATACCACTTGTTGGATCAAGCGCTTACCACTCGGCCAAAAGCTATAGCTGTTAGCAAGGGCGCAACTTTATTTCCTTAAGAATACTTAGAACCACATCAAGCTTAAGGGTTGTGCCCATTATAGGCGTCATGGGTTGGGATGTTAAGCCCATCAAATCCTAAGGGTGACACTGACCAATAAAGCCAACATCAACATGGTGATTGCGAATGTTTCCTTATCCAGCAATTTCGGCCTAGGTTCCATCTCCTCTTCCATGGTAGATTTTGCAATCCTTAAGTTTTTTAATGTTGCAGGTAGGCCTCCTTGCGCCCAGATCATCAAAGAGGTCGTTTGGCAGCCCCCTGCTTGTTACTGGATTAAGTGTAACACTGATGGCGCAGCTCATGGTTCTCTTGGGCCTGCTGCTTGTGGAGGAATTTTTTGAGATTCAAGTACGGCTGCACTTGGTTGTTTTGCCCTTAATCTAGGTGTTGCCTCTGCCTTGCACGCTGAGCTTATTGGGGCTATGATAGAAATTGCGTTTAAGAATGGGTGGCACAAGCTTTGGTTAGAGTGTGATTATTAGCTTATGGTTTTAGCTTTCAAATCCATCTCTATTGTTCCTTGGAAGCTCAGGTGCGTTGGCAAAATTGCCTTTCTTTAGTTGCTAATATGACTTTTTATTGTTCTCATATTTATCGTGAGGGTAACAACTGTGCTGATAGACTTGTTTCTCATGGAGTCTCTATTATTGGCTTCCATTGGTGGGATATTATTTCTAGATTTATTAATGAAGATTTCTACCGCAATAGAGTAGGTCTTCCTAATTTTAGATTTAAGTAATGCTCTTTGCAAAGGTTTTGGTATGGTCCCCCTTGGTTGTTTATTTTGTATTCCACTTTTTTCTCTTTTTAATAATATGTTACAGGAAATGCATAATTTATATTACTGCTTTTACATTTTAGTTTATCCATTTACTTTCCTATTTTCATTTAGCTGATGTGGCACTAATTAGTGGGGAAGGTTGCTAAAATATTCTCCCGATTGTAATTGCACATGCTTATATCATGACCAAGTGGTCCAATGAAGAAATCAACTATCATTTACACAATAATTACTTTCTCTCTCTAAGAATCTCTCTCTGTTCTCTGCTTTGGCTCTATCATCTGAAACCCATTCTTCCATTGGGATTCCTTGATTGAGCTGCGATTTTCTTCGGAACTAATTCCTAGTGAATCAAAACCATCACAATTGGTATCAAAGCATTCAACCTGGTGTTCACCCATAGAGGATGCATTGTGCAATCAAATAGGAAACTCTAAATTAGGGTTTCCCAAATTTAATGGGTACCGAATTCAAGAACGGCTTCACAAGTGTGAACAATTTTTCTGCCTGAACAATACTCCCACTGAAGATAAGGTGAGACCGGCTGTCATTCACTTAAAGGGACTTGCTCTACAATGGCATTTGATCTATATGAGACTAAGGTACGATATCTATCCTGACTGGTGTAAATACATCTCTACTATTGTCCTGCGCTTTGGAATTTCAAGGGAAGACCCTCAGAATTATTCGATTCAAGAGAATCAATTGAAAAGACTGCAAGGTTATTTGACCCTGAGTAGAGCCGCGTTTTTCAGCGATGGTCGTGTTCTACTTGCAGATCTGCGTGAAAATTTGAGAGGGGAAGAACCTTCGTCGGGCTCTATTTTGGGATCACAAAACACTACGATCCAGAGTCAGAGCGAGGCTCCGAAGGAGAGTCCGTTGATAGCATATGCAGACGCCGCTGAGGAAGTCTTGTACGGTGAAATCAACAAGACCATCACCCCCAATTATAAAGAGTTCATTCCTCAGGCCACTCTTGACCACGACTTTTCTGACTACCTTCAAACCCTTAAGGACGATCCTGTTAGCGATGTTGCCCCGGAGATCGTTGATGAACAGATGGGTAGGGTTCCACTACCCATTCTGGTACTGACTCGATCTGTAATTTCTACCCCCTACTTCAATTTCATCTTCATTTTATCAGATCCGGTTCATTCTTCATGTTATGGGTTCGTTCTACTAAGCGATGCATTGTCAAACTTTGTTCCTTTTACGGAAAGAGAGCCCTGTTTCTTTTTGCCACCGAAACTACCAGATCGGCGATTGTGCCAGCCTGCGAGCAGCACGATAGAACGTCCACTGCCACCTCCCAAACAGCCAAATAGGAATTTCCAAAAAGCTGCTAAGGAAATCCAAGTCAACTAGAATCCACCAATGTTTCCTCCACCACCGGAACCACCAAACAGGGTTTCCGTTCCGACGTCGTCACTTAATCAGTCCCTGTCAGTCAAAAAAGGTCTCGTAGAAAACCAATACCCAGTTGTTTATTCCTATACACCCTGTTAACTACCCCTCAAGTGCTTGATCAAATGTGGAAGTGTCACAAACATGTTTGGAAGGCCACCATTTCTGGGTGCGTAGGTAATAGGCATGGAAATGTTGTTTGTGAATTGTTTAAAGACTTGCAGCAACTGGAAGTGAAGCTTAGTAATTGCATTTTTTCCAGCATGTTGAGTTTGTGCTCTTTAGAGCTTTTGAATTATAGAAGTCTACTAGTTGCATCACATTCTTTGCAAATCATGGCAAGGCAATTGGAACGTTTTAAAGGAAGGAAGGAATTAGGACCAAATTCTGATGCATTAGCGGTTACCCTAGCTCTTGATCAGCACCATGACGATGTTAGTGGCACAGGAAAGAAGCATGTTGCTGTTGATTGACATTTTTTATGTAGCATAAAGATGTACAAGGTTTGCATGGGGCAATTTCATCATGTTTGAACATTTTTTATAGAGCTTGGAAAGAACTATCAGGAAGCAATTGAGGACACTACCAAAAAGATAGGAGTTGGCACGGTTATTTTTTTCCCCAAGGAAGTAGAAACAGTTGATGCTTACAATGCATTTTGTCATATCATGGAATCTACTTGAAGTGTTCTCATAGTTGTCATATCATGTGGTAAACTTGCCTTAACAGATGCTGGAATAGTGGTAGAAACGTTTCAGCAGGGGTTTAGTTAGTTCAACAATAATCTTTTTGCAATTCCGGCAGTTTTGGAAAGGAAGGATCATGCTACATACAAGCGTACAGGTTTAGTCAAGGATGCTGCTTTTATTTTTGATATGAGGGTGAAAAATTATGAGCTTGTGCCGAGTGTGGAATTTGCTGCTGGCATTGACATTTTTGTGGCTGTTCATGCCATAGAAATTAGACATGCCATTGGATCATTAGTGTATGATCACCAGATTACTCAAGGGTCAGGAGCAAAAGAAGTCATGTTTGATGGTTTAGGATTTGCTCCCAAGATCCCTTCACTCCAAAGATGGCTTGATATTGCTAGGGAAAGGGGTTTTGATGCTTCAGGATTTCCTCAGTTCTCTCATGCTATATATGGCTCTGAAAATTGGATAGGAACCACTGAGTGTGCTCCCCTTTTGCGTTCCTCAGAGACTTGTGCTTCTCTTATTGATGTTAATAGGGATAAAGAAAGTGATGGTGATAGTGTGGTAAGAAGTGATGTTTCTATTAAAAAAGTTGTTGGAGAGAGGGTTGTTTTGTTTATGAATCTTGAGCCTTATTTCTTGAAGAGGCAGGAGCTGGCTTTTAAAATTGTCCTCCAGAATCATGAAGATGGTTTCATCCCTGTGATTGTGTCTGAATGTCAAAATTGTTATGTGGTGGCTGTTTTTCACAGAAAAATGATTGATTGGGGTCGAGTACGTGTTCCTCCAATTCTACTCAAATGGAAGACTTTATCTCTTAAGCACGACACTTCGAAATATTCGTCATTGAGGACAAGAATGTTTTGAAGGAGAGGGTATTGTTACGGGAAATGCATAGTTTATATTACTACTTTTACATTTTAGTTTATCCATTTACTTTCCTATTTTCATTTAGCTGATGTGCCACTAATTAGTGGGGAAGGTTGCTAGAATATTCTCCCAATTGTAATTGCACATGCTTATATCATGACCAAGTGGTCCCATGAAGAATTTACGCAACAATTACTTTCTCTCTCTAAGACTCTCTCTCTGTTCTCTACTTTGGCTCTATCATCCGAAACTCATTCTTCCATTGGGATTCCTTGATTGAGCTGCGATTTTCTTTGGACTAGTGAATCAAAACCATCACATAATATAACAGGGAGGAGTACTCTTTTTTCCTTCTAAATATTTTTTTTCCTAAATAATATTTTACATTAGAAGGTTTTAACGAGACTTTTTTTCTTTTTATTTGATTAAAAAAATGATAAAAGATGATTGCGAGAGGTGGAGAACCCAAGCTTCCAGACTAAATGAGATAATACCCTTTCAATAGCACATAAACTATTTCAACGGGTGGTAAATTATCACTTGAGTAATGAAAAGAAATAGCTTTGACTTGGAGGTAGCTTTTAAAATTGGATTTGAAGGGAAGTGATTTATATGTGAATATTTTTACTTTAAAATTAAGTTTGATATAAAATATAATGTAAAATTTGTAAATTAATGCAGAATTACTTTTGATCACTTTTAATTAAACTAAAATTTGAAGACAAAATAAATTTTAATTTAAAGTAATCAAACATTTAAATTTTTCTAATATCAAATTAGAGTGGACTTAACGTGATTTAAAATAGTTTAAATACACATTAGGTTTAATTGCATTTTATGTCTCCCAACATTTTTAATTTGGCGATTTTGGTCCCTTTATTTTATTTTTTTACGATTTTGGTCCCTCAACTTTCTCAATTTTACGATTTTGGTCTCATATTTTTTAATTACACTTTTGTCCCTCAAAATCATGAATTTTTTGTACTTTTGATCAAAAAAATCTTGGATTTTGGGAAAAAGAGAACCAAAAGTGCACAACCCACGATTTTTTAGATCAAAAGTAAAATTAAAAAAACATAGGGACTAAAATCGTCAAATTGAAAAAGTTAAAGGATTAAAATCACAAAAAATAAAATAGGGGAACAAAAATTACCAAATTAAAAAAAACTGAGAGACTAAAAGTGTATTTAAGCGTACAAATTAACACTAACCACAATTGACTAATTTTTTAAACGAGACAAAATTCTTTTCTCCATAATAACTTTTTTTTTTTGGGTACATTTCTCCATAATAACTTTTAGTTGCCAACTAACACAACACAACACTACTTTTTCTTTTTTCCTCTTTAGCCTTTTAAGCTTGTTTGTTTGGATAGGTGTTGAACCACGTGGCGTGGTGGTCCCACATCCCACTTTGCAAAAGGCCCATGAAGCGGCTAACTGATCAAGGCACTAGTCCTCACCTACCAAACATGTCCCCCTCATAAGCTGAAGTACCACAGAGACATGAAACGGGAGCTAATGAGAGAGAACACACTCGGAATTTATTTATTTTAGATAGTTCAGTGTTGAGGTGTTTAAAATTTAATAAATTAATATTAAAAATTTCAGTATATAGAGATGTTCACCATTTGGAGCAGTTTCATATTATGGGCACCATAATAAATTGATAAAGAGAAAGAGCATATTTTCAACTTACAAATGATTGAAAGTAGACATTGAGAAGCTGCAAATTTGCCTTCTTTTCTCAATGGAAGAGTGGAGGGTAAAAGAGGACACCTATAGCACTCATCTTTCCCCCAAAGCCAAAGCCAACCACTTGATGTTTTGGACCCACTTGTGTGGTGGGGATAATACAGCCACCAAGTCATCATCTCTACCTAACCTAACCACTTTAGTTTGGTAACCTCCATCAACGAAAACTTCAACCTTAAATAAATTAAAACTATAAAGAACATATGGATTAAATTGGAAGTTCCAACCAACAGGTTTAGTTAGTGATAATTTCTTTTTCTATATATAGATATTGTAAATCGCTTTTGGCGATGGTAATAAATCAATGTGTTGCTAGACAGTTAAATCGGTGAACTACCGGTTAAATCCGTTGAACTGATATATATATATATATATATATATATATATATATATATATATATATATATAAATTAAATATTTTTTAAATATTTACCTTATAAATTTTATTTATATGTAAAAAAATTTCAAACAAAATTAACATCATATTCTAAAAATTCGTATCAAACTTTCATAAATATTCGCAAATTTACTTTTAACTTCGTTGTTTTAATATAGAACTTCATCTATAATTGTCAACTATTTTAAGAAAGCAGATAGTCACTTAATAAAATTAATAGTCATTAACAGATTTTTTAATTTCATAATATATCTAATATGTTATGTCATTTACAATTGTATAAAAATTATGCGAACTTGTATAAAATAAAATAAAATTAAAAATGATTACTCAAAGTTACCTATTTTTGCATAAGATCGATTGAGTTTAATTATTTTTACCGATTTCATACATTTTTTATCCAATTTATGATTTGAACATTTTTAGTCAAGCCAATGATTCTAAGCCAGTTTTCGATTTTTTAAAACTATGTCTCCGATCAATGCAATGCAACGACTCTAATATTTTTTTTTAATTAACGTTTTATGAGTGATTATCTGTATCAATAGGTCTAGCATGAGTAGGCCCACTTATCTGAGTTTCATAAATCAAAATGTTGCACTATAAGGAATGTCATACCGTGCCAACCTCCCAAACACCGAAAAGGAAATTGGCAACTAGGAAATTACAATCCACGTAACATCATTTCAGTTAGAAATAGATAGCCTGCATAATCTAACTTAATCAGAACATTGACACATTAATAATGAATCCGCCGAGTTCCTGTTTCCCTCGTCACTATCGATAATATATAATTTTGTTTTCCAAAAAAATATACTCCCTTTATTATTTTTTATAAGCTCTTTTAAAAAAAAATACATATTAAGAAAAGTAGTTAGCATAATTAAATTTATCTATAATGTGCATGATTTTTCAAATTTATCATTCATTCATACTTTTAATTAATTAATGCATGTCTTGAATTTTTAAATACTATGCAATTAATTAAGAGTACTTTTGAAAAAAATAATTAATATATCTTGTAATTTGAAAAGGGGCTTATAATTAGTTATAATTTTTTTAAAAAGGGCTTATAAAAAGTGACGGAGGGAGTGATAACACCAATTTTTTATCATATTTATATAGACAATTGACTGTGAATTAGTTTAAAATTGAATATTATCACATGAAATTCACTCTCTTTTATTCTAAATTGTGCAGAATTAAAAAATTAGACAATTCGATGGATGAAAACAAGTTTTGGACTCGAAATTGGGCCAAAAATAGGCCCAGAATACTGCAGCACGACCTTCTTCAGCCCAGCACACGGGAACACGTCCTCCCTAGCAAGGTCGTGCTCATATACGGAATTCAAGTCGGCAACGCGTGATTGACTGGATCCAGCTGGAGGGAGCACGGCCAACTAGCACGGCCTCAGCAAGGCCGTGCTCCATGTCGGCAGACGTGGTTTCCATGCAGTTCATTGAATCTGAACTTTTTTTGAGGAGCACGGCCTCGGCAAGGCCGTGCTTAGGCCGTGCTGTATCATTTCCAACGCCTATAAATAGAAGTGAGCTGTTTCATTGCAAAAGCCCCCTTCTGAGTGCAGATGCATTTCCTGACTCATTTCTCTCCCTCTTAGCTTTATTTTCTTCTGTTATCTTGTTATTTTAACCTTTGAAATTGTACTTCTTTACTCCTTGAATTTTATTATGGATTCTAGAATTAGTGTTGTGTTATTACCTTCAAAAATAATGTGCAACTAATTCTATTACTAAGGTGATGGGAAATTTTTTACTATGTCTGTAATCTTAATCTAATTTATAAATATGAGTTTTTAATTCTTATGATTAAATTATTCCTGGTAAATTTATTCTACAAGAACTGATCATTCTTTACTTGGTTATTAATTATGTGGTGACCGAACCTTCAATTAGTAATGGAACTCTGGGATTAATTGAATCTGTATACTTTGAATGGCCAAACAAAGTGTGTTCATTTTCAGTCAGTCATTGAATTGACAAATCTATTGATGTTTTATGCTCTTTCTATTTACTTGCTTTGAATGACCAAACAAAGTGATAAATTAAGAGAAAGATTGTTAACATGGCATGACCAAACTGTGTTAATAGCTTTTGAATAGATGATTGATAATCAAATAAGAATATTTTTTCGGCTCTATTTATGAATTGGTTAAGTGAATAAGTACTAGTATGAAGTGAACCCAGAACCTTAGTATCTCTATAATCATCTTCTTGTTCTTATCTTAAATTTGTTCGCATCTTATGCTAACTTTTCTTTCAAGTTTTAAAACCAATTTCAATCGAACCATTTGTCTAAATAACTAATTAATTTAGTAGAACAGTAATCATTCTAATTCCCTGTGGAGACGATAATCTTTTATACTATAACTTGACAAAATCGTATACTTGCGATTTTTGACGCAACAAGTTTTTGGCGCCGTTGCTGGGGAGTTGTTAATGATATTGTTCGACACGATTGGTTGTTAATTTAGACGCTTTTTGTAATTATTTTTCTTTCTCTTATTTTTATTTTTGTCTTTTCTTTTTCTTTTTCTTTTTCTTTCTCTTTCTTGTCATTTAATTCTAGTATCACCTCCTACATGGAATGTTTTACCTCCTACATGGATGGCTTTATTTTTGCCTTTTATTTTTAATTTCTTTTGCTTTTAGTAGCATCTCCTAGTAGAAAGACTATATTTTATTGCTATTTAATTACTTAAAACTTATTATTTAGCGTCTCCTGGTTGGAAGGCTAGATTATTTCTTCTTTCTTTTAATTTTTCTTTTCTTTTATTTTCTTTAGACTAACCTTAAATAATAATTAAAATTTTGGTTTTTGATCACTTGATCCAGCTTTGTTGCAGTGTATGCTAACACGCTCTCAAGATCCTATCCTTCAGTTTGATTCTAAAATTGAAAGAACCGCAAGAGCTATCAGAAGACAAAGAAGAGCTGTTAGAAGACAAAGAAGAACAATGGCAGTACATGAATTGACTATGAATGAGTACTTCACACCGACTTGTGAAGAACATGATAGTATCCAATATCCAGCGGTGGAAGCCAACAATTTTGAGCTTAAACCCGACCAAATTTCTATGGTCAAAGATGTGCAATTCTCAGACTTAACACATGAAGACCCAAATGCCCATCTAAAAAGATTCCAGCAGATTACAAAGATTGTAAAATATAATGATGTTACTCCCGAAGCCATTAGACTCCGCTTGTTTACTTTTTCTTTACAGGGAAAAGCTCAACACTGGTTGGATTCATTGGAATCCAATTCCATCACAACTTGGGCAGATTTGAAGAGTAAATTTTTGAACAAATACTTCCCACCTGGGAAGTCTGTCAAACTCAGAGCAGAGATTTTCAGATTTACCCAAAAAGATGGTGAAACTATGCATGAGACATGGGAACGATTCCAAGATATTCTTTTATGTTGTCCCTATCATGGTTTTAATAAATCTTTGTTAGTTCAAATTTTCTATAATGGACTTTCTTTTCAGAATAAGGCAGCTATAGATGCAGCATGTGGAGGATCAATAGGCTACAAAACGCCTACTAATTGTTACGAGATCATGGGCAGGATAGCCCAGAACAGTGCTCAGTGGTCACAAGGAGATAGATGTGCCACTAAAAAGCCTCAACAATTAGGAAAGTATAAAGTGGATGCCACCACCGCTGTAGAGGCTAAGTGGGAGGCTAAGATGGAGGCTCTGAGTAAAAAATATGAAGCTCTCTTAGCCCCTAATTCTCAAACAGTTGTCTCAACTTCCCATGAGAGGGATGAATGGCCCACCAGGCGCGATAACCCTGTTGAAGAGGTAAAAGCCCTTAATAAAGAAAATTCTGACCCCAACGGTGAAATGCAAGAGGCTATGCTAAAATATATGAACAGGCATGGACACCCTTGCGTGGGTGTACTTGCAAGTTACATGGAGAAGGCTGATGAGAGATTTAAGTCTCTGGAAAAAAGGTATGTACCATCTTCTTGTAATTATTGTGGAGTAATGGGTCATGATACACATGAGTGCACCGAGCAGGTAAATTACGTTGGAAATGGAGTCAAGCATGATCCTTATGCCAAGACTTACAATCCTGGATGGAAGGATCACCCCAACTTCTCATGGAAAGATCAATAGCAGAATCAGGGACAACAACATACACCCTATAGACCACCTCACATGCAAGGCCAAACCCAAGTACCAAGGAGACTGTCTCTTCAAGAGCAAATTGACACCCTGGTAGGTACTGTTAATTCTAACCATAAGAGTTTGGAAAACAACCATAAGAGTTTAGAAAGCCAAATTTCTATTTTAGTAAAACTTATGACCAAAAGGGAAGAAGGAGCATTACCTAGTCAAACAGAGAAAAATTCTAGAGAGCAGGCTAATGCTATCACTACTAGAAGTGGTAAAACCCTTGAAAATCCAGTACCTGATAAAATAGAGTCACCTTCTAAAGAAACCCCAAAAGAGGCTGAGGAAACTAAGGAAAAGTTGTCTAACACACCTCTTACAATCCTTCCTGGCCCACACATCCCATTCCCACAGAGGCTTAAAGCTAATCAAGATCCTCAGTTTTCTAAATTTTTTAGTATGCTTAAACAATTAACTGTCAACATTCCTTTTGTGGAAGTCATTGCTAATATGCCAAAGTATGCAAAGTTCTTAAAGGATATGTTATCCAATAAAAAGAAATTGGAGGACTTTGCTACGATTAAACTTAATGAGGAATGTTCTGCTATTGTTTTGAAAAAGTTACCACCAAAGCTTAAGGATCCAGGTAGTTTTACTATCCCTTGTACTATTGGTAACTCTCATTTCGAAAAGGCATTATGTAATTTAGGAGCAAGTATAAATTTGATTTCTCTTTCTGTTTTTAGAAAACTTGGCTTACAGCCTACTAACATCACCTTGCAGCTAGCTGATAGATCCATTGCCTACCCTCGAGGGGTGGTGGATGATGTTTTAGTGAAAGTTGATAAGTTTATTTTCCCTGCTGATTTTATTGTTTTAGACATGGAAGAAGATAAGGAGGTCCCAATTCTTTTGGGACGACCTTTCTTGGTCACAGGCAAGAGCTTAATTGATGTTCAACAGGGGAAATTAACTTTGAGGTTTGGGGATGAGGAAGTTGTGTTCCAAGTTTTTAATTCATTGAAAACTCCTTCCTCATTTGCTTCCTGTAATTTTATTCAATCTATGGATATTAATGATGTGGTTATCTCTGACAGTTTTGATGACTTCAGGACGCAAGACCCTCTAGAAAAAATACTAACCTTACAGAGACTTGGTACGTTGGTGGGTGGTGAAGAAGAAGAGCTTTTAATGTTTTTACAAGAACACCACCCCCAAAAAAGTTGGAATAACCATAAATTTGAGGAGTTAGAATGGGATGATATCCCAAAAACTAAACCCTCCATTGAAGAGGCTCCTGAGCTTAAATTAAAGCCTCTTCCTGCAAATATGAAATATGCTTTCTTGTGCCCTCCTTCTTCCTTGCTTGGAATTGTTTCTACAGATTTAATAGCAACTATGGAGAATCAACTTTTGAGAGTATTAAAGGACAACAAAGAGGCCTTTGGTTAGTCTATTCATGATATAAAAGGCATAAGTCCCACAATTTGCACCCACAAGATCTACATGGAGGATGATTACCAGCCTCGAGCATTGCCTCAATGTCGACTCATTCCAAACATGAAAGAGGTGGTAAAAAAGGAAGTAATTAAGTTTCTTGATGCAGGTATTATCTATCCTATTTCTGATAGTAAATGGGTAAGTCCTGTACAATGTGTCCCTAAAAAAGGGAGGAACAACTGTGATGAAAAATGAAAAAAAAATGAATTAATTGCAGTTAGAAAGACTACCGAGTAGCATATGTGCATTGATTATAGAAAATTAAATAATACCACCCGAAAAGATCATTTTCCACTTCCTTTTATTGATCACATGCTTGAGAGAGTGGCAGGACATGACTATTATTGTTGTTTGGATGGGTATTCCGGTTATTTACAAAAACCAGTGGCTTTACAAGATCAAGATAAAACCACTTTTACTTGCCCTTATGGTACTTTTGCATACAAAAGGATGCCCTTTGGATTATGTAATGCTCCTGCCACTTTCCAACGATGCTTGACTGCTATTTTCTCTGATTTAATTGAAAAATGCATCGAAGTATTCATGGATGATTTCGCAGTATTTGGATCCTCTTATGAGGATCGTTTACTAAATCTGAATTTAGTGTTGCAGAGATGCAAAGACACTAATTTGGTGCTTAATTGGGAAAAGTGCCAGTTTATGGTACAGAATTGCATTATTTTGGGACACAAGGTGTCCACAAGAGGCATCGAGGTGGATCCTGCCAAGGTAGAGATCATTGCAAAATTGCCCCCTCCAAATTCTGTGAAAGGGGTACGTAGCTTCTTAAGCCATGCTGGCTTCTACAGGGGTTTGTTAAAGATTTCTCAAAAGTTGCAAAACCTGTGACTAACCTCTTGATTAAGGAAGCCACCTTTGATTTTTTTCGACACTTGTTTGAAAGCTTTTAATTGTTTAAAGGAAAAATTAATTAATGTCCCTGTTGTTGTTGCCCCCGATTAGTCACTTCCTTTTGACATTATGTGTGATGCTAGTGATACTGCTGTGGGGGCAGTTTTGGGGCAAAGGAAGAATAAGGTATTCTATACCATTTACTATGCTAGTCGCACGCTTGATGATGCTCAAAGAAATTACTCTACCACAAAGAAAGAGTTGCTAGCTGTAGTATTTGCATTTGACAAGTTTCATCATTACCTTATTCTTTCTAAAGTAATTGTTTTCACTGACCATGCTGCTATAAGATATTTGCTTAAGAAACAGGATGCAAAGCCCAGGTTGATTAGGTGGTCTCTGCTGCTGCAAGAGTTTGACTTAGAGATTAGAAACAAGAAAGGCTCGGAGAAATTTGTAGCTGACCACCTCTCGAGGCTTGACCATAGTGTGATGCAACCCTCAAATGATGGGGAAATTAAGAAAGTGTTCCCTGATGAGAAACTCTTATCCATTTCTACTACTCCTTGGTTTGTAGACATTGTTAACTACTTGGCAAGTAAGGTTGTCCCCCCTCATTTTTCTTATCAGCAAAAGAAGAAATTAGCTTCTGATGCTAGACATTACTTGTGGGATGACCCTTACCTATATAAAGTATGTGGAGACAAGGTAATTAAGCGTTGTGTGCCTATGAATGAGGTAACTTCTATCCCTAAGCACTGTCATTCTAAAGAGGCAGGTGGTCATTTTTGGCCAACTAGGACCGCATATAAAGTTTTGCAAAGCGGTTTTTATTGACCTACTGTTTTTAAAGATGCTCATGACTTTGCTAAAGCATGTGATAATTGAAAAAGAAGTGACAATATTTCTGGGCGTCAAGAGATGCCTTTGAATAATATTTTGGTTTGTGAGATATTTGATATTTGGGGTCTTGATTTTATGGGCCCCTTCCCTAAATCATTTTCAAATCAATATATTCTTGTTGCTGTGGATTATGTGTCTAAATGGGTGGAAGCTGTAGCCTTACCCACTAATGATGCATGGGTTGTAGTGAAATTTTTATAGAAAAATATTTTTACTAGATTTGGCACTCCCCGGGCCATTATTAGTGATGGTGGCACCCACTTTTGCAATAAACAATTTAAATTTTTTTTGAGCAAATATGATGTCACCCATAAGGTAGCAACTCCCTATCACCCACAAACTAGTGGACAAGTTGAAATTTCAAATAGGGAATTGAAAATAATTTTAGAGAAGACGGTTAATGCATCTAAAAAAGATTAGTCTTTAAAATTAGATGATGCATTATGGGCATACAAAACTGCTTTTAAAAACCCCATTGGGGTGTCCCCTTACCGTCTTATTTTTGGAAAAGCATGTTATTTGCCTGTGGAACTTGAGCATAAAGCACTTTGAGCTTTAAAAATTTTAAACTTTGATACTCAGCTTATAGGTGAAAATAGATTGCTGCAATTGAATGAATTGGATGAGCTCCGTCTTGAAGCTTATAAAAATGTCAAGTTATACAAAGAGCGGACTAAAAAGTGGCATGATAAGCGCATTCAGTATCGTGAGTTCCATGTGGGTGAGAAAGTCTTAGTTTATAACACACGTTTGCGTCTTTTTTCAGGAAAGTTGCGCTCAAGGTGGTATGGGCCCTACACCGTAACTCAAGTTTTTCCTTATGGAGATCTTGAGATTTCTAATGGAGATGGCACCACTTTTAAAATTAATGGACAGCGAGCAAAACACTATGAGGAAGGGATGCTCCAAGTGAGCCATGTCACTCTCCTCAAGAACTGATCTGTCTTAGTACCGTCAGGCTCGTGACGTTAAACACACGCTTCGCAGGAGGCAACTTGTGTTTATATTATTTTAGTTTACTTTATTTAATTTTTTTTGTAGACAGTTCTCTCTTCACTTACTTCATCTGTGACAAACTGTCATTTTGGGAAGAAATTTGTCTACTGCACCCCCTCCAGAATATGCTCGTGAATTTTTTCACAGGGGAGTCCCTTTCCACTATTTACTTTTAGCACTTAATTTTTTTGTTATATCTTTATGTGCTTGTACTGTATTTGCTAGCATTAAGGACAATACGAGAAATAAGTGGGGGGGGGGAGTTAACCACTTGATTCTTTGTTATCACTGTTTTGAACAACTTGGAGCTACTAAATCTGGGGCGGAAAAACTTGAAATTTTTTAAGACAACTTTTGATGTTTATTGAGATGATATAAATTTATGAAAAGCTGAAAATTAGAGATGACCTTGATTGAAAAAAAATTTCATGAAAAAACTTCTAAACGTGAGAATTTGAGCTTAATTTGGGTTTGCACATTGTTGCAAGATTATCATAACCCTATTCTTCATGAGAGTTGTTTTCATTGAACATTATGTTCTAGAACTTGATATGTGACCATTCAAAGCGAAACTAATTTATAGAATTTTTGGAAAATGATTGGGGCATTTAGGATTTGTTTCTAGCCTGATACACTTTGCGATTAAATTTCATCACTTAGTTGACCACTTTGAGCTTTAAAAAGAAGTTTTATTCTATACCCTCTGATTTGATTGGAAAAAATAGATTCGGGCACCTTTTTTTATTAAAATGGAGAAACTTGGTTTTGGTGACAGATATACATTCAATGGAAATGTGATAAGACAGAGACTTATTCTTAAAAAAAAAGAAGAGAGAGATATTTGTAATGAGGAACTCTGATAAAACAAGAAAAATGTGAAAAAAAGAAAAGTTTGGTGCTCTGTTTAAAAGTGAACATATATCTGAAGTACCAATTTGATTCAAAAGAGTAGTTGCTTGAATTTGATTATTTACTATAGCCCTTGAAATATCTTTTCTTTGAATTTTCATACCTTAAATTTTGAATTTGATTATTTACTATAGCCCTTGAAATATCTTTTCTTTGAATTTTCATACCTTAAATTTTTACCTCTGGCCTCATTACAACTTTATAAAAGTCCTCTTGATTTCAAAATTTTCTATAAATTGTTAGTTGAGTCTTGGTCTATCATCAAGCTTATGGTAATGCTTTGTCTATAAAAAACTTGTGAGAAATTTCTCTTATCCATTGAAACACTTGAGAGTATGAAAGAGTGTGATCCGTTCTTGGTTGATTTGATATTAAGATATTTTTTCTAAATGATGCAATCAATGAATATTACTCTCTCAAAAGCTTCAAAAGTTATCTTTTCAAAATTACCTTGCTCTACCCCTTTAAAATTGGTTAGCTCTTATTGATCAAAATTTTTGAGATTCATAAAACGAAATTATTTGCTTGAGGACAAGCAAAGCTCAAGTGTGGGAGAATTGATAACACCAATTTTTCATCATATTTATATAGATAATTAACTGTGAATTAGTTTAAAATTGAATATTATTACATGAAATTCACTCTCTTTTATTTTAAATTGTGCAGAATTAAAAAATTAGGCAATTCGGTGGATGAAAACAAGTTTTGGGCTTGAAATTGGGCAAAAAATAGGCCCAAAATACTGCAACACGACCTTCTTCAGCCTAGCACACGGGAGCACGACCTCCCCAACAAGGTCGTGCTCATGTACGGAATTCAGGTCGGCAACGCGTGATTGACTGGATCCAGCTGGAGGGAGCACAGCCAACTAGCACGGCCTCAGCAAGGTCGTGCTCCATGTCGGCAGACGTGGTTTCCACGCGGTTCATTGAATCTGGACTTTGTTTGAGGAGCACGGCTTCGGCAAGGCCATGTTGTATCATTTCCAGCGCCTATAAATAGAAGTGAGCAGTTTCATTACAAAAGCCCCATTCTGAGTGTAGATGCATTTCCTGACTCATTTCTCTCCCTCTTAGCTTTATTTTCTTCTGTTATCTTATTATTTTAACCTTTGTAATTGTACTTCTTTACTCCTTGAATTTTATTATGGATTCTAGAATTAGTGTTGTGTTATTATCTTCAAAAATAATGTGCAACTAATTCTATTACTAAGGTAATGAGAAATCTTTTACTATGTCTGTAATCTTAATCTAATTTATAAATATGAGTTTTTAATTCTTATGATTAAATTATTCCTGGTAAATTTATTCTACAAGAACTGATCATTCTTTACTTGGTTATTAATTGTGTGGCGACCAAACCTTTAATTAGTAATGGAACTCTGAGATTAATTGAATCTGTATGCTTTGAATGACCAAATAAAGTGTGTTTATTTTCAGTCAGTCATTGAATTGACAAATCTATTGATGATTTATGCTCTTTTTATTTACTTGCTTTAAATGACCAAACAAAGTGATAAATTAGGAGAAAGATTGTTAACATTGCATAACTAAACTGTGTTAATAGCTTTTGAATAGATGATTGGTAATCAAATAAGAATATTTTCTCGGCTCTATTTATGAATTGGTTAAGTGAATAAGTATTAGTATGAAGTGAACCCAGAACCTTAGTATCTCTATAATCATCTTCTTGTTCTTATTTTAAATTTGTTCGCATCTTATGCCAACTTTTCTTTCAAGTTTTAAAACCAATTTCAATCGAACCATTTGTCTAAATAACTAATTAATTTAGTAGAACAGTAATCATTTCAATTCCCTGTAGAGACGATAATCTTTTATACTATAACTTGACAAGATCGTATACTTGCGATTTTAATGCAACAGATAATATTAATTATCACTTTTGAAAATAACATATGGTGTGTATATGTATATGAAATAAATTAAATCACTATCGTCATATTTTATTACAAATGATCCCATGCGTCTTAATCTTATCTTATTTTTCTTTAAAGATTAAATTATAAGAGATAAATATCAAAAAATGATAAGATGACAACTTGAGTTGTAAGGACAATATTTTGGTTACTTTACTCCTCAAATCTACTGTCCTGAGATTAGGCGGATATTGTTCGAGTTTATACGTTACCATACGTCTATACCTTTCCCATTTCAACATGTATATATCTAATACTAGTATATGTCATGAAAATGTGAAAGATTGATATAAGGCTAAATTGTAATTTTGGTCCCTATATTTTGCTCAATTTTTTATTTTAGTCTCTCCATTTCTAATTTCTGACATTTAGTCCCCATATTTTTAAGAATTCTGACATTTAGTCCAAATGTTAAATTGTCATCTAAATTGAGTGACGTGGATCTCACTTAACACATGTGGCATCTGATATGTCATTCATTTCATCAAAACAAGCCATGTCATAAAATCCATGTCATTAAACAAAAATAAAACCCCTAAAATTAAACAAAAATCCCTGAAATTAAACAAAAAAAAGTCATTTCCCTTCGTCTCCCACCATCACCAAATCACAGAACCCAAAAAATCGGAAGCAGAACCACCATTGTCTTTTTCTTCACTGCAGATCTTCAACACGCCCAGAACCATAGGATCTTCATCAATAATAACAACATCAACAACAACAACCCGGCAACATAAACAACAACAACATCAACAACAACCCAGCAACATAAACACAAAAAAAAGATCTTCATCAGAAGAAAGATAAGGGGAGAGATAGACTCTCTCCACGACAACAACATCAACAACAACAACAATCAACCCACACATATTAAGGTACGATTCTGGTTTAGGGTAAATCGATGAACCCCCAAATCTTCATCATCTTCAAGAAGAAACCCCCAAATCGATGAACCCGGTCAGGCGAAATCGATGAACCCCCAAATCTTCATCATCTTCATGAACCCCCAAATCGATGAAACAAGGAGAACAGGAAGAACAACAACAAGATGAAACCCTAGAAGACCAACAACAACAGCAGGAGGTTGAACCTATTGCGACGGTGGAATCGAACGATGCGGAGGAAGCAAATAACAACAACGACGTCGACAAAGGAGAAGAGGAAGACCTCGATTTGGAAGAAGAACCAGTGGAGAAGCTTCTGCACGCTTTGATTTTTTGATTTCTTCCAATTTCTGATTTCGTTCCAAATAGATCAGGGTTCGCCAACTATGGCGCTTTCTTCTTTGAACGAACTGGATTCGGGAATTTTGTCATCGCCACCGGGCTTCGATACCTCCGTCTCAGTCTCGGTCTCAGTCTCTGGAATATTCTCAATGGGTTTCTTCTTCTCGGGCTCAGGCTCGGGCTTGGGCTCTTCGGTGTCTGTTTTGTCAAGGAGTGCAATATCAGTGACCACCACTTCCTCCTCCGCACGATTCACTGCCTCCTCTTGAGCTGTTGCTGTTGTTGTCTTCTTTGGAAGAAGAGCTGCCTCCTCTAGAGAAGAAGAAGATCTGGGCGAGGTGGAAGAAGAAGATAGAGGGGAGATTATCTGGGCGAGGAGATTATCTGTGATTATGATTTTATTTCTTTAATTTATTTATTTAATTGAAAAAATAAATTAAATAATTTTTTGTTTATTTTAAATAAATATTGCTGACTATACAATCTAGTCACTTGCCACATAAGCGTTTGACCTCACACATCACTTAATTTTGACCAAAATTAGAGATAGGGGACCCAATTTCAGAAATTTGAAAAATATGAGGACTAAATGTCAGAAATTAGAAATAGAAGGACTAAAATAAAAAATTGAGCAAAATAAGGAGACCAAAATTGCAATTAAGCCTTCATATAATTAATTTTCACTAGCCATTGGTATGCGTATCATAAACGAGTCTAATTTATTTTTCTCATTTTTTCTTGATTTGTGTGTTTGAGTCTCTTAGCGTATGTATGCAATTTTTTGTATTTAATACAATACTAGCAACATTAACTAGGGTTTTCCCCCCCACTAGATGGGTTAAGTTATATGAATCAAATAATGTTATTAACGTTTTACGTGTACTATATTTATAGATATAGATAATTTAATTTCAAATCTATCTTGATAGTTTCACCTATAATTTTTTTTATTTCTCTTTATCTCTGACTATTTAATTAATCTCCATTTAATGAGCTAGATATACCCGGTGACAGATGATTGAGCTGATAAGCGAAGCACAACCCCAATATGAGGTCACAAGATCAAATCCTAGAAAAACCATTTTGAGGAGGCGGCCAACCGGGTGTTAAACACCTCGCTTCGATTAGCTGACTCGGAATTAATCCCGTGTGGGCCTAAAGGACTTTGTTGTGGGATACCCGTTGAGCTCACTTGATCCAAATAACTAATTAGGGCAGGTCTAAAAAAAATCTAGCGATATTCTAACATTTTTTTTAATAAAAGCTGCTCAAATGTTCTCTCTAATGAATTTATTTCTAATCCTATTTTTTCAAGTCAAAAAAAAAATCCCATTTTGCCTTTTTTTTTACCAATAATCCTATTTTGTCTAATGTGACGGCTTGTTTAAGATAACATTCTTAATTTTTTGTAATTAACATTTATAATTTATTATGTAAATGCTGCCAATTTGTCTAGATTTTAATAATGTGGTGTTAAATTATTTAAAAATTGAAGTGTCCTATCAAAATCTTATAAAATTTGAAGTGGGAACTAGTTGTTAACTAGGTTGCCTTAGTTAAACTATAGGTAACCTGGTTGGCTTGCCTCCGAACAAACTTTACGCCATGGTTTGGAAAACTAGGAAGAAGGTCATGGCATTCCTTCAGGATAACATCAAATTCAGAGTGATCCTCACTTAAGCTCTTCAAATAGTCCACTATCAACTTGCAATCCAACTCAAAGATAATTCTATCAAAGACAAGGTCCAAAGCTCACCGGGTAGTGTGACATCTTGATTTTTAAATAGTCTTAAATAATTTTTAGAATAATAATTAGATAATAATCAAGTATTAAAAGCCTTAGTTAGAGTTAAAATTGACTCATAAGAGATCTAGAATGCCCTAGAATAGTGTGGAACACTCTAGAATCCTCTAGAGGGACAAAAACTGAACATTTATGTTTAGGAAGCATCGCGACGCGGCAGGAAATACAAAGGGAACCTTCGCGACGCGATCAAGGTCGGTGGTTAAGTCGGTGATTAGCGCCGCTAATCTCACACCACGTGTCCTCGTCGCGACACGTCGTGAGGCTACGTCTAGGCCTATCGCAATGCGATGGAGCTAATTTTTACCTATAAATAGAGCTCGCCTCTCCCATTTCAGTAAGAACCTCAATTTGGTCATTTGGAGTATTAAGGGAGCTCGGGGAAGAGGGAGAGCGACGAGACACGGACAATAGCAGTCTTCTAAGCCAGGTAAGGGGGAAGATACCTTATTCTCTAGGGAAAATAGGTAGTAGAGTAGGACTGTTAGCATGAGTAGGGGACCTTAACCGTACTAGGGGTTGATTGTAACAACACCTCAAGAGAGGGGTTGTGGTATGCGATGGCTAAGGATAGTTGTCGTAGACCTATCAACTAACATAGGCTATGTTTATAGGATTAGTAGATAGTTGCTTATGCAGTGCTAGGAGTAAATAATATGCTGTTTATTATGATAAATTGCGATTGATGATGTCTTGTTTTGTATTTGATATTTATGCGTTGATTATATATGATTCATGTGAATCTGATGCATCGTTTTAGAGTCAAGGGTGACACCCTCTGATTAGAGGTTTGCGGATCCCTAGACGGTAGTAGAGAGTATTACCGTCGATGTTCTATTTGTGGTAATAGCGGGATTGGTGTACCCGAGGTTGGTGCACCTGAAGTATCGACAGGATGGTAATGAGATAGTCAGTGGCCTTGAGGGTATGTGGACTCGGTCTTTCCGAGAGGCTCTCCATGTCCTTTGGAGATAGTCACTGACCTTGAGGGTATGTGGACTCGGTCATGTGGATGAGTCTCCAGGACTCCACGTCTGACAGGAGGACAATCTTGGCCATTCTTGTTATGGGAATGTCGTCCTTGTGCACGGGACGGTACCTTACTCTGGTAATTAGATATGGTAGTATGGGATGCCATAACCGATAATCAGAGATGGTAGCGTATCAGGATATGTTCTCGAGACAACCAACTTATGTTTTATTCTGTGCCCTGAGACCGGTGGTCGGTCTAGGGAGTAGGGCGTTAATGGCCCGCAATGTTCAGTAATGGTTTGGGTCTGTAGGGCCGGTGATCAACCTGAAAGACCGGTGACGTGTGTCAGTTTGTGATCTGAGACCGTGTGGTCGAATTGTCAGTATGACGTGGTCTGTATCTGTATTTTCAGGAGTCTGGGCGTGAAGTGAGTTATGGTTATGATGTTTTAATTGTACTGTTGTTCTGTGCATGGTAACAGTGCCTCTGCTATACTATTTTCCTAATTGATGGAGATTATTGGATATCTTACCCCTATGTTTTTCTGGTATGTTTTTATTACATGATAATAAATAGCGGACAAACAAGAACAACCTGTACTAGCATCTTGGGGAGTCTACGGGAAGTTTGCTTAGAGGCAGAAGTTGGTTACTGATGTCACGGCCAGTGTATTTTATGTCACCATGTGGGTGTAGGATTATATCTGTATTTGTATGAATAATATGTTTGTAAAACCTTAACAATAAATAAAAGGTGTGTTTGTTTTAAATATAGATTATTGTCATTTAAGTAAATGCCCTGTCAAAAATGGGGTGTTATAGGTAGCAAGCAAGAGGCCCATGGCTTCTCCCTCTACAACAGGGTGGTAGCAAGACACACTAGCTAAGCGGGCAACAAGAAAACCACCTTTTGAATCACGAATGCACATTCCAAAAGTGGTGTAATTTTGGCTGGAAAAGAAGTTGGCATCAGCGTTGCATTTAACAAAATAAGGAGGGGCGAAATCCACTACGAATCAAAAGGAGTCATTGAGCAACTTACTGAACCAAATTCCAATAAGTAGTTGTTAGCCCTTGCCCATCGTCTAGGACGACTAAAGCATAAGGGACAACACGCCCGACCGAGGAAACTTTGTGCTCCCAATATTTCTATTTTTTTAGAAAATCTCAATTTTTTTAATAAGGAGTACTCCCTCCGTCCCATTATAAGTGTCATATTTGTAAAAAAATTAGTCTTAAAATAAGTGTCATGTTAAGTTTTCAATGCGATATTAATTATTTTTTTTAGTTTTACCCTCAAATTAATAATGAGTACATTACCCCAAATTATTATACTCTACTATACATTTATGACAATTGTTAATACGCAATGGTTAATAAGATAATTTTGTAAAATTAGTATACTTCATTCATTTATAGCTTCTTATTAATATGTGTGAAACTTTCTAAGATGACACTCATAATGAGATAGATAGAGTATATTAATACTCTTTTCGATCTCAAATATAAACAAAAGTCAAAATATATTTGTACAAAATTTGATCCAAATAAATTTTAATTTTTGTTTATACTTGAGACTCGGTGGAGTAGTTCAAAATACAACATTGGCGTCAGTACCAAAAATAAAAATAAAAATATGTAACATTGGCGTGAAGGGTTGATTAAAAGGGACCACGTAGGATCATCATATTAAAAAGGGGGGGGACCACGTAGGAGGATGGATGGTGTTTTGTTTTGTTTTTTTTTTTTCCGGTTGAAAGAAAGAATGGACGGCTTTTTTCCCTCTGTAGCCTTGTTTTTTTTTTTTTTATCCAAATATCACATCTTTTAGATTAAGTAACTGAATAACACATTTTTAACACATTGAGAAGTCGTTTGTAAGTGACACGACTTCTCAACGTGATTTTTTTTAACTCCTATTGATAAGTCACTCTTTTTAAAGGAAATTTCTCATAGTTATATTTTTTTTAAAATATAGAAGAGAAGTTACCTCTTTCATAAAGACTTTTCTTTTTTTTTAAATAAATTAAAAAAGGTCAAAAACGAATTAAAAACAAAAGGCAAAGTTAAGAAGTCGTGTTTCCTAAAAATAACTTCTCAATATGTTAACAAGTGTGTTATTCGAGTACTTAATCTAAATCTAAAAGGTGGGTAAATATAAAAAAGTATGCTACAGAGAAAAAAATGCCACATTTTGTTTGTGAGTTTATTTATTTATTTTTTTGTCGTTGTCACGATCCCAACCAGAACTGGATGCCATAAAATGAAATTCCAAAGGTACCCTTGTATGGTTTGACTTAAATGACAAAATCCTCGTCCTCGTCCAACGGAGAACACGCGCATTCGTTCACAAAAGGCAAAGGTGGTGGTGTTGGTGGTGGTGGTGTGAGTGTGTGACAGAACAGACAGTGTGATAGTTACACAAACACATGTTGTTGTTGTTGTTGAGGTTGTTGGTGCAGGTAAGATTGTGAGGGGTAGGGATGGAGATGGAGGTTTCAATGCGAAGGTCGATGGAGGAGTTGACAAAAGCGGCACAGGAGAAGGGTTGCGATCCTCTGGTTTGGGCCATTCAGATGTATTCCAATTTGAACTCCGTTGGAGAGTCTCTACCCTCCGCTGAACTCGCCGAGTTTTTGGTCTCTTACATTTGTTGGGACAATAATGTCCCCATTCTCTGGAAGTTTCTAGATAAAGCATTGATGCTCAACATCGTCCCTCCCATGCTTCTCCTTGCTCTCCTTTCTCTCAGGTTCTTCCACTATTCTGAATTCTGATGATCCATAATGTTAGGTTGTTTAATTCACACTACAAGTAGGCCATGAGTTTTTATATTGACATCTTTATGCAGGGTTATTCCATGTAGACATGTTCAACCTGCAGCATATAGGTTGTATTTGGAACTCCTCAAAAGACATGCTTTTGAACTTAAATCTCAGACAAAAAGGCCAGATTATCAAAAGTAAGCTTGAATTGATGTAATACTATATTTGACACCCTTTTTATTTTTATGCATGTCTTCTATGATGTGGTTTTATTATTTGATATTATATTGCAGATGAAAAGTTGAAGTAGATTGTTTTTCTAATTGTCACTGTCAATTTTACTTCCCAAATTTCTTTATGGTAGAGATTAATGGTTGAGAAAGATATGAGCTGTTAATATTAGTAAGCTGTTGTGTATGTTCTTTGGTTCTTTGTTAATTCTTCTGGTTATGCCATGGACAGGGTCATGAAATCTATAGATGCTGTTCTTCATCTTTCCCACATATTTGGCATGTCACAAAGTGAGCCTGGCGTTCTAGTGGTTGAGTTTATTTTTTCAATTGTCTGGCAGTTGCTTGATGCATCGTTGGATGATGAAGGTTTGCTAGAATTCACTCCTGAAAAAATGTCTAGATGGGCAATACTATATCAAGATATGGAACTGGATGGGCCTGACAATTATTATAATGATAAAAGGACTGAACAAAATGAGAATTTGCAAAATGCAAATACGCTAATGGCTGTTGAGATGATTGGTCAGTTTTTGCGGGATAAAATATCTTCAAGGATTCTTTGCTTGGCTCGCCGAAATTTGTAAGTATTTGGTATCTTTATCTTTATCTTCCACATTTTCCATCTAATTTTACTAATAACATAGTTGAATCGGAGTTTCTCTGTTCATTCTGAAATTTCCTACGTATTCGATTTGGCATATGATTCATGATTTGTCCTTCTAAAATTATTATGGTAGCAATTTCATGTAGCGTTATTTTTAAATGTTCATATCAGCCTACAACATCTAGTGTCTTGTTTATAGTTGTTGTTATTGGCTGAGCATCTTTCTTCCATTTTATCAGGCCTGCCCATTGGTTAAGTTTTGTTCAGCGGCTGCAGCTGCTGGGATCAAATTCATTAACATTGAGAAAATCGAAAACTCTAAGTCCTGAGGCACTTCTGCATTTGACTTCTGATACTTGTATGGTATTGTCTCAAGAATGTAAAACAAATTCGCAGCAAAAGTTCCATACAGTTATGGCTTTTCAATATCTTTCTTCTTCTGCATCACTGTGTCATGGTGCAAGTCATTCTGCTCTTTGGATTCCTCTTGATCTGGTGCTGGAGGATGCCATGGATGGCTATCAAGTTAGTGCAACAAGTGCTGTTGAAGTAATTAGTGGTAAGACCGGGAATAGCTATTGGAATCTGACTGACATGGTAGATTTGTCTTTTTAAATTTAATTTAGGTACTCTTGATATGGAATTTTAGTTGTTGTGTAGGTTTGATAAAGACCCTCCGAGCAATAAATGGCACCTCTTGGCATGACACTTTTTTAGGTCTTTGGTTAGCAAATCTTCGGCTTGTTCAGCGGGTAAACCTCTTCCTCTGAAACTGATGTGTTCTCTTGTGAAGCTTTGATTTTAAATTTATCATGTTCATCAATTACTTCGGTATTACATTATGATGCACTTTGTAGTTAAGAAATTTGCATCAGTGGCTTACTCCTTTAAATTAACTATTGATATATTTATAGGAAAGAGATCCTATTGAGGGCCCAATGCCTCATCTTGATACTCGCTTATGCATGCTCTTGTGTATCATACCTCTTGTTGTTGCCAATCTTATTGAGGAAGAGGAGGAGGAACAGATACCGATTGATGAAAAAGACAGTGGTCCTACAGATCACTGGAAAGAGAAAAGTGTTTCAGGAAAATGTCGCAGTGATCTAGTCTCAAGTCTCCAGGTATTGGGAGATTATCAGAGCTTGCTATCTCCCCCTCAATCTGTTGTTGCTGCTGCAAATCAGGCTGCTGCAAAAGCTATGCTATTTGTTTCTGGCATCACAATGGGGAGTGCATATTTTGACTGTCTCACCATGGCAGAGATGCCAGTTGACTGTTGTAAGTGATTTTGCTTTCTATATCAATAAAAAATTGTATATGGATCTTCAGCTACTAGAGTGACTTATATCAATTGTAGGAATGCATTATTGAGGATGTTATTTAGCTTTTGCTGATTCTCTGTGTTTTTCTTCCAAAACAGATAAAATATATGCCTCGTGTTTTACATATTGAGATGAAATGTAATAACAAAAGATGTATATAGTAATGTATCTGATTGCAGTGAAAATAATCTCTGTTATCTAATTTATGTAAACTTGCACTCTGAAAATTATAAGGATTATGGAGCAATGGTAAAGTATCAATACAGGAAGTTGTGAAATAGGCATGTTGCTTTATCATAATGCCTTGAATTTGTTGTTCGTACTTGAGTCTGCTTTTGTGTTTTTGATTCCGTTTGAATTGCAAAAGGTTCACTGAGGTCACAGCTTTCAAAGTCTTTTGAAAGGTTGTAATTTCCCGTAATGCAATGTGGTCTGATTACTGTTTCACTCTTGTAAAGGCAAATGGATTACCTAATTTGAATTAGGAAAACTCTGCTGCAATGAACCTTGCCAGTTGGACTTGTGCAGTATACTCTGAATAACTTTATATTTTAAAAAAATGAAGATGCCTCCTTGAACATAAAAAAATTGCCCATGTCATCCTTTGAGAAGCGTAATGTTCCTTCTAAAGACCCTAGTGAGGATACCTACCATTGAGTCTGATTTCCATTACATTTGTCGGAGTAATTATGATTTTTCCATTTTTAACGCTGTAAGCTAAAGCAAGAACAATTGTCTGTACAAAAGCAGAAATGATTTTATTTGGCCAAAGATTTGTGATATACATAGTTGAATTGTGTAAAATCATGTTCCTCTCTCCAAAGGTTGTCTTATTCCTGTATTCCACTAAATTTTTGGTTTAGCAATTGACATTTCCCAAATTTGTTGATTCTGCGTTTATATTTGGCAGTTTATTTTGCGATAACATTTTTTTTTTTTTTGCATCATGCTTCATTTAGGAGCTATATATTTGTGAAAAATTAAAAAACAAAGATTCTTGGCAAAAATATTTCTAATTTGGGAACATCTAAGCACTCAACAGGATAGCAATATTGAAGGAGCAGGTAATGTATAACCACTTGACCTAATTAACCGTTTGAGTGGTTAAAATTCCTAAATTGTAATAATTTCACCAAGAACTCCTTCTTTGTAATTTTCCATATATATATATATATTCAAAATTTTAAATTGTTTTTTCTTTTTCAGCTGGAAACATGCGTCATCTGATAGTTGAGGCTTGTATTGCCCGAAATCTACTCGATACGTCTGCATACTTATGGCCAGGTTATGTAAATGGACACATCAGTCAGATACCTCAACATATGCCAGCTCAAGTACCTGGCTGGTCATCATTTATGAAGGGTGCCAAACTTACTTCAGTGATGGTAGATGCTCTGGTTTCAAGTCCTGCCACAAGGTATGATCAAATTTTTGCTTATTCGGTCAATTGGTTCATACTGTTATTTGGGTGTATATTCGAGAACTTGCAATGTATTAATTTTGGGCGAAGGTATTCTTGTATGGTATTTGTGGTACTCCTTTCTATGTAGGCCTGTAGACATAATGCTATGACCTTTTATCAAACAATATTTTGGAAGCTTTTATTTTTATATTCTCGGTACTGAACACGCCATAAAAGAAGCCACTTACAAACTTTTCAATGTGGCCAACCTCTACATGAATGTGTTTCAATGATATCTACCATATGGGTGAAGATTTTCTTTACTTCAATCTCATGGTTAATGCACCTGTCACTCTATGATAATTTACTAAATACCACAAGCATTCGCCATAAACTAAATTTATACCATATCAAGGGTGGCTATAAATGGCTAAACTTTAAATTACTTTTCAAAATACTGTAGCCTGGTCTTCAGTATTTCTTTTTCTTTCCTGAAGCCAGGTATGTCAGATGCTCTTTTTTGTAAATTTACCAAAAGGTAAAGCAACTGAATTTACGCTCCTGGATTTAATGGAAGCTTAGCAGAGCTGGAGAAAATTTTTGAAATTGCAATTGCGGGAACAGAAGATGAAAAGATATCTGCTGCTACCATTCTTTGCGGGGCATCCCTAATTCGAGGCTGGAATATACAGGTATGAAGTTGGACAGCAGAGCATGTAAAACCTCTAACTTGCTCAGTAGTGCAGACTTTAGAGCATATCCTTCTTAGGAATGACCATCCCATCCTAACAAAATTTGTCTCTCTATTTTATACAGGAGCACACTGTTCATTTCATTCTTAGGTTATTATCTCCACCAGTACCTGCAGAGAACTCGGAAGGAAGCAGCTATTTGATTAGTTATGCTCCAATACTTAATGTTCTCTTTGTTGGGATTGCTTCTGTTGATTGTGTCCAAGTTTTTTCGCTACATGGCTTGGTAAGTTTAATCGAATCCCAAATTTAAAGTGTTATTAATAGAACTTGGAATTTATATCTGTAAAGAGTTGTATATTTATTTGTTGATTCAACATGAGTACAATGTGTATATATACACTAGGATATGAACCTGATTCCTAAATAAAGACATATGCTAATTTCTAGAGGAATGGATACAATGAATGGTAGAATACATTGGATAGGACTCCACCGTCCACACCGTCCATATTAATTACAAGCAATACTCCCCCTCAAGCTGGAGCATACATGTCATATGCACCAAGCTTGTTACAAATGGATTCAACCCGAGGTCCTCTAAGGGACTTAGTCAACAAATCAGCCAGTTGATTATTTGAACCGACAAAACTAGTCATGATTTCTCCTGAAAGAACTTTCTCTCTCACAAAGTGGCAGTCGATCTCTATGTGCTTAGTTCTTTCGTGAAATACTGGATTGGAAGCAATATGCATTGCAGCTTGGTTGTCACACATTAGTTTCATTGTCTTGACATCTCCCAATTTGAGTTGTTGGAGTAATTGTCTAAGCCATGTGAGTTCACAAGCTGTTACTGCCATAGCTCGATACTCTGCTCCTGCACTCGATCTTGCGACTGTGTTCTGCTTCTTACTTCACCAGGAGATCAAATTACCTCCAACAAAGACACAATATCCTGTAGTGGATCTTCTATCTGATGGTGAACACCTAATCAAAGATCGGAATAGCCAACAACTTCGGTGTTACCTTTGTTTTCATAAAGTAATCCTTTACCTGGTGCATTCTTGATATACCTAAGAATGCGAACCACGGCGTTCGATGGGCACATAGGGAGCATTCAGAAATTGACTGACTACGCTTACAACAAAGGTAATGTCAGGCCTGGTTACTGTAAGATAGTTAAGTTTGCCAACCAGACGTCGATATCTACCAGGGTCTTTCAATGGCCCCCCCTGACCTGGTAGTAGTTTTACGTTGGGATCCATGGGAGTATCACTAGGTCGACAATCAAGCATCCCGGTTTCCTCTAGTATATCAAGCGCATATTTCCGTTGAGTAATAGCTACACCTGTCTTAGACTGAGCAACTTCAATCCCCAAAAAATATTTTAAGGGACCCAAGTCTTTGGTCTGAAAGTGGATGGACACTTGGACAGATGTTGTTTGAGCTGATGGATGCCCGCATGATCGTTACTTGCGATGATGATGTCATTAACATAGACAAGCAAATAAAGACAGGTAGTAGGTGAAGAATGCATGAAGAAGACAGAGTAATCAGCTTCACATCTGGTCATGCCATACGCTTGAAGTATAGTGCTAAATCTCCCGAACCAAGCACGTGGAGATTGTTTCAAACCATAGAGAGATCGACGTAGCCGGCATACGTGGTGAGGCGCACCACTAACAGTGAATCCCGAAGGTTGCTCCATGTACACCTCTTCCTGTAACTCACCATGTAGGAAGGCATTTTTGATGTCCAATTGATGGAGAGGCCAGTGATGAATAGCAGCTATGGCAAGGAAAAGACGAACAGATGCGATCTTGGCAACTGGAGAGAAAGTATCCCCATAATCAAGGCCAAAAATCCGTGTGTATGCTTTTGCTACGAGGCGAGCTTTCAAGCGGTCGATCTTCCCATCGGGCCCAACCTTAACTGTGTAGACCCATCGACAACCCACTGCCATTGGAGTGCAAAGCGGCCATCTCATCCACCATTGCTTGTCGCCAGCCAGGATCAGACATAGCTTCACCTGTAGTTTTGGGAATAGACACAGAATCCAAGGAGGAAACAAAGGCAGAGTAGGATGGAGATAATTTTTGATAATCCAAAACACAAGCATAAATAGGATTAGGGTTCCGAGTGGACCTGTTACCTTTACGTAGTGCAATGGGTTGTTCCGGTGTAGGATGCAGAGCCTGAGAGTCTGGTAGAGTAGGAGATGAGTCCTGAGGTGCAGAAGTGGCTTCTGGACGGGGCCTCCGTTGATATGTGCGGAAGGTAGGAATAGAAACAGGGGTAGGTGCAATTGGAATAACAGAGTTCTCTAAGGGAAGAAAGCGGGACTTACTGGGATCATTTGCCTTGTCAGGAGTAGAAGGAAAGAAAGGACTAGTCTCAAAGAAGCTGACATCTGCAGAGACAATGTACCGATGAAGATCTGGCGAGTAGCATCGATAGCCTTTCTACAGACGGGAGTAGCCGAGGAAAAGACACTTGAGGGACTTGGAAGCAAGTTTATCTTTCCCTGGAGTAAGGTCGTGGACAAAACAGGTGCATCCGAAGACTCGGAGTGGTAGAGAGTAGAGGTGTTGGTGAGGGAACAAAATGGAGTGTGGTACCTGGTTGTCAAGAACAGATGAAGGCATGCGATTGATTAAGTAACAAGCTGTGAGAATCGCATCCCCCCAGAACCGAGGTGGTACATTACTATGAAGGAGCATGGTACGAGCTGTTTCAACTGAGTGTTGATTCTTCCTTTCAGCAACACCATTTTGTTGTGGAGTATGGGCACATGAAGTCTGATAGAGGATACCCTGTGAAGTCAAAAAAGATTGAAAGGAAGTAGACAAATATTCACGAGCATTATCACTTTGCAATATTTTTATTTGGGTACCAAATTGTGTTTTTATTTCTGAACAGAAGGTTTGAAAGATGGAGAAAACTTCTGAACGATTTTTCATTAGAAATATCCAAGTGCATCGTGAAAAATCGTCAATAAAGGTAACAAAATATTGATATCCTAAACAAGAAACAACACGACTAGGACCCCAAATATCTGAATGAACTAAAGCAAAAGGAGACGCAGCTCGTTTATTGACTTTGTCGGGAAAAGAACTCCTAGTATGTTTCCCAAACTGACATGACTCACACTCTAAGGTGGACACTCTTGAAAGACTTGGAACCATAAGACGCAGCTTGGAAAGGCTAGGATGTCCCAAGCATTGATGAATAATAGCCGGAGACTTAACAGCAGAACATGCAATAGGAGGTGCAGGTGTCGAAAGGTAATATAGGCCTTGGGACTCATGTCCTACTCCAATCATCTTCCCAGTACTCCGATCCTGCACAAGAACAGAATTGTTAGTAAAGGTAACATCGTAAGGTAGGTTTCTAGTGAGTTTACTGATGGAGATTAAATTAAAGGGACATTCAGGGACATTAAGCACAGAGTCCAAAGGAAGTGAGGGTAGGGGTTGAGATCGGCCAATGCCTTGGCATTTGGTTTGTGATCCATTAGCCGAAGTAACACTAGGTAGTGTGTTCATAAAAGTGAGATGGGAGAAAAGCAATTTGTTACCAGACATATGATCATATGCGCCTGAGTCAAGGATCCAAGGTCCAAGTGAAGAAGATTGTGAAACAAAGGCAACAGGATTACCAGTCTGAGCAACAGAGGCAACAGGAGAAGAGGCTGTAGCAGATCCGGTTCCCGTCATGATGAACAAGGAGAGGTGAAAGAGAGAAGGTTGTTGGAAAATCACCAAATGAAGAAACGGACCTCAGAAATAGGCAGAGGAGGCTCTGCGACGGTTGGTGCAGAAAACTGGTGGCCGGAGATGGAAGCACGCGATCTCACGTGCGGATCTGGTGGCGGCGCGTGGGTTTCACTCGCAGAGACAGTGGTGGCGCGTGGCGGCGCGTGTGGAGTCGGATCGGAACAGGGCAACGATGGTTGTGCTCGCCGGAGTGATGCGCAGCTGTTTGTGGTGGTAGCTCGGTGTGGGTCGCACCGGAAAAGGAATTTCTGGACTGGACAACACTGTTTTGAAGGAGAAAAAAAAGTGTTTTAGAACGAAAAATGAAGATGCACTGGCACAGGAATAAACTGGACTTCTGATACCCTGTAAAGAGTTGTATATTTACTTGTTGATTCAACATGAGTACAATATGTATATATACACTAGGATATGAACCTGATTCCTAGAGAAATAAAGGCCTATGCTAATTCCTAGAGGAATGGATACAATGAATGGTAGAATACATTGGATAGGACTCCACCGTCCACGCCGTCCATATTAATTACAAGCAATAATATCAATGAAAGATGGAGATCAGCTCCTGCAACAGAGGAAATCCTCTGAAAACAGCATTACAACCAGAAAGAAGAATTAGAAAATTCTTAAGAAGATAACCAGAGATGGCCCAGAGTACTGTGAAACGCAGACCCTAGCTAGTCCCATTCTCAACCTTGTCACTAATTACTTGAATATTTTTTTGCCCTCTTTCATTCTTTCCTCTTTACTATTTCCATCTCCATTTCCTCTCTCCATTCACTCCTAGTCTTCCACCACATCCACACCCAAATGTTCAGCCCCATTATTTTCATGCCAGCTATCTACTTTATAATTCCATCCATTTCTGCTCCAACTGTGTCTGGCCTAAGTCCTAATCAGCTCAACACCCTTAGTTCCCCTTTTCCTGCCATGAACTTTGGTTAAACGGTCTATCAGTTATGAAATAATATTATGATTGTTCGGTCCAAAATAAATACTGACAATACTACATGAACTAAGTTTTTTTGTTAAGTTATCATTTGCATTTTTATGAAAAGCTGAGCTATTTCCACTTTCCAGTAGAATAACTCTCTAATATAAATAATGTTCCAAATCTCTCAGCCTACTTATGGTCATAGTTTTATACCCTTGCATATATACATGAGCTAGGATTATGATTATTATAATTCATGGAAAAACCCTAAATTTTTCCTTGTTGGCGTATCTTGTATATATAGTATACATGAGCTAGGATTATGATTCTGAGATATACAACAAGCCCTTTTCTTTAAACTTTGAATTTATGCATTTCCCAAATCTCAAACCAGGTTCCACAACTTGCATGTTCGTTGATGCCAATCTGTGAAGTTTTTGGGTCATGTGTGCCTAACGTCTCATGGACACTTACATCAGGGGAAGAAATATCAGCCCATGCAGTGTTTTCAAATGCATTTACTCTTCTTTTAAAGCTATGGAGATTTAATTGTCCTCCTCTTGAACATGGAATTGGAGGTGTACCTACTGTTGGTTCTCAATTAACTCCTGAATACTTGCTATTAATACGAAACTCCCACTTAATGTCAGCCGGTAACATCTGCAAAGATCGTAACAGGAGGAGACTCTCAGAAATCGCGAGTCTATTATCACCAAATTCTGTATTTGTTGACTCATTCCCAAAATTAAAAGTCTGGTATCGGCAGCACCAAGCATGCATAGCTTCAACACTCTCTGGTCTTGTTCATGGAACCCCTTTTCATCAGATTGTTGAGGGGCTTCTTAACATGATGTTCAGAAAGATTAATAGAGGAGGCCAGACTCCTATTACATCCGGAAGCAGTAGCTCTTCTGGGCTGGGAAATGAAGATGCCTCTGTTGGGCCAAAGTTGCCTGCTTGGGATATTCTTGAAGCCATTCCCTTTGTAGTTGATGCTGCTCTCACAGCCTGTGCTCATGGAAGACTGTCTCCACGTGAATTGGCAACAGGTATTTGCGTTTTTCTCAGATGTATCCAACGGAACACACTGAACAGCTTGTAGGACTCACGATTTCTAAATTATTGAAGCGAATTTAAATGGCCGTTGGCAAACCTTAAAAATGTCTCGTTTAGTAGGTTAGGTTTTCAAAATTCCCGTCACTGTCTTTTACCTCTAGATGTAGAGCAACCAAACAAGTTCATGTTCATGTAGGTGTTCCTTGATTTACGCAACAATATCGTAATACAAGAATGCTTTCTTAATATCAGGGCTCAAGGATTTAGCTGATTTTCTTCCTGCATCTCTGGCAACCATAATATGTTACTTCTCTGCTGAAGTAACTCGAGGAGTTTGGAAACCAGCATTTATGAACGGAACGGATTGGCCAAGCCCTGCTGCAAATCTACTGAACGTGGAGGAACAGATCAAGAAAATCTTGGCTGAAACTGGTGTTGATGTTCCTAGCCTTGCTCCAGGTTTTCTTTTTGTTACTCTAAATTTTGGACCTATTTGGATAAACAACTTATTTAAGCGTTTATTGCTTAAGCGCTTATCGTATTAGAGCTTATGCCATAAGTGGTTACATTCAATAAGCTATTTGCATTGAGATATTTATAATGAAAAGCGTTTATGCAAAATTAAGTGTTAAAATGCATCAATAGATAATCACTGAATTTTTTTTTTTTGAAAATAGCACTTATTAGGTATTATAGTTTTTGCAAATTAAAAAATATAGGAGTAGAATCATAATTATGAGTAAACTAAAAATTTATAAAAAAAATAATTAAGTATCACAAAATTATTATTAAAAATAAAAAATGCACCAATCACCATGCATCTTCTAATATATACCATGAAGCCATTATTAAAATAAAAAATTAAGATTCAACATTCAGTTTTTTTTTTTTTTGGTATAATTTTTTTTTTTGACGAAATCATTCAGTTGTTTTGAATTTGTAAAAATTTAATAAAGAAACCATATTTTTTTTAGGAAAATAAAAAAAACCATGATTGAAAAAACAAGTTAGTGTTAAAATTTAAGTATCCAACCGTAATAATAAAATAAGAAGTATCCAATAGACGTACGAAACATAAGAGGGTGATGATGTGTACAGTGACAGACCCAATACCATATGATTGTATACTCAAAAAATAAAATTATCCAACAAATGTATAAAAATTGAAAATAAGTCAAATATTACATATAGTGATGATGACGAGCAATAAAAACAAGGCAAAGACCGGCATAAAAAAAGGAAACAAAGACGAACAGGTAAATCGTTAAAAGAAACAAAAAGAAGCTGCACGGGGTTCGAACATGTGTGTTCTGCTTCAGTGAGGCATAAGCTGCCGCATTAGACATTTCATAAGCTAATCAATATAGCTTATGGAGATAAGCTTAAGTCAGCTTATAGACTAGCCATGAGCTATTTGTATAAGCTCTCCCAAACAGTCTCACAAATGCTTATACCAGTAGATAAACACAAATAAACTGGTCATAAGTTAACCTAACAGCCCTTTGAAAATAATGCATTTTTGGCAACACAATTTACATTTGACAACTATCCATTGTATTAATTACAATCTGTATCCATCAAATTCATCTTTTACACTGCTTGAGTTGAGTATTAAAACCCAATTGCTTTTTAGGAAATGTCCTCCTCCTTCATCTTTTCTCTTCCAACATTAATATTATGTTGTTATCTACTATTGTGACCAATGGTCATCATTTCCACAGGAGACAGCTCTCCTGCAACACTTCCATTGCCCTTGGCTGCCTTCACAAGCCTTACCATAACCTACAAAGTTGACAGATCATCGGAACGTTTTCTTCATTTGGCTGGCCAAACATTGGAGGGCCTTGCTGCAGGTTGTCCGTGGCCTTGCATGCCAATTGTGGCTTCCTTATGGACACAAAAGGCAAAACGTTGGAGCGACTTCCTTATCTTCTCAGCATCTAGAACTGTCTTCCTCCACAACAGTGATGCAGTAGTTCAACTTCTTAAAAGCTGCTTCACAGCTACCCTTGGCATGAGTAGCTCTCCAATCTCATGCAGTGGCGGTGTCGGAGCCCTGCTTGGCCATGGATTTAAGTCCCATTTATGTGGAGGGATTTGCCCTGTTGCTCCAGGAATTCTATACTTGCGTGCTTTTCGGTCAATCAGGGACATTGTTTTCTTGACAGAAGAAATTCTTTCTATCTTGATGCAGTCAGTGAGAGAGATTGTATGTGGCGGGCGGCCAAAGCAGCGATTGGAAAAGTTGAAAGTAACCAAAGATGGCATAAAATATGGACATGCTTCGCTTGCTGCATCAATGACAAGGGTGAAGCTTGCAGCTGCCCTTGGGGCTTCTTTAGTATGGATATCAGGAGGGTTGATGCTGGTTCAATTATTAATAAAAGAAACTTTGCCATCTTGGTTTATCTCTGTCCACAGATCAGACCAAGAAGAAAAGTGTGATGGAATGGTTGCAATGCTTGGTGGATATGCACTTGCTTACTTTGCAGTTCTTTGTGGGGCTTTTGCTTGGGGAGTTGATTCATCATCATCAGCTTCGAAGCGGCGTCCGAAAGTTTTGGGTATCCACATGGAATTTCTTGCAAGTGCACTTGATGGTAAGATATCACTTGGCTGTGATTCGGCTACTTGGCGCGCCTATGTGTCGGGTTTTGTGAGTTTGATGGTAGGTTGCACACCAAACTGGGTGCTGGAAGTAGATGTACATGTGTTGAAGAGACTGAGCAATGGGTTAAGGCAGTTGAATGAGGAGGAGCTTGCTCTTGCTTTGTTGGGTGCTGGTGGGGTAGGTACAATGGGTGCTGCAGCTGAGCTCATCATTGACACTGAAATGTAAACACTTTTCTATGCACTTTTAGGCTGATCTGTAACTTAGTCAAAAAAAGGATGATCTGTAATTAGTTAAATTTCATGTATAACAAGTTGTTTAGAGTTTGAATCAACAGTTTTGTTTGAAAACTAGCACATATTAGAAATGGAAAATTTTGTATATATAAGCGGATCCAACTCCAATTGTTAGATGTGCTCTGATTATGTTAACAGTGTCGAGTGGTTTCTTTCTACTGGGGAAAAAATTCATCTATGATATGACAGAAGATTTCTTATATTTTTAAGTTGCATTAATTTTACAACCATAGATGAAAAGGACGGTAATCGGCATCTTCTAGTTTTTATTTTTTTATTTCCAGCTAGGGGTGTCAATTTCCACCCATACCTGGGGATCCCCGTAGGGACTGTCCCATTCGAGGCCCTGCGGGCGGGGAATTTTTTCCCATGGAGACGGGGGACAAAATCCCCCCGCAGACAAATCGGCGACAGGGACCATACTCTCTGGTCCCTGTCTCCAATAATATTACTTATATACCCCTAATATGTGTATAAATATCATAAATACTAATAATATTTTGGTCTTTTTCTTTTCTTAAGAAAAACTAAAGCAAATAAAAAAACTAAAATCAGATCGATCTTTTCCTTTGTGACTGTGATTTAGTGACTGTGAACAAAAGAAGAGAAAAATCCTAGATCTATTACAGGTCTCTACTAAAAATTGATCAATTTTTTCTTATGTTTGAAGGAGCTTTTATAAAGTTTATCGAATATTATGTTTATAATATTTGAGTTTGAACTTGTTATAATTTTAAATTTAAGACTTTTCATTTTTATATTTTTTTTCAATTTTATGGATTTTAGTTTAGATTTTTAAAAATTATTTATGAATTTTCGAGGTCTCCGTGCGGATTCGCGGGGATCTGCAAGGATTGGGACAGGGGACAAAAACTCCCCAAAGCGAAGATCGGGAACGAGGAAAATCTGAGGGCGGGGACGGGTAGCGGGGAAGTACTCCTCGGCCCCGGCCTATCCTGTTGACATCCCTATTTCCAGCTAACGAAGTAATTTTCATTTATTAACACAATTAGTTTATTTTACACAATACTGAACATACACTTGACGGCCTTCTCTCTACCACCTCTCAGGGCCTATCCTGTTGACATCCCTATTTCCAGCTAACGAAGTAATTTTCATTTATTAACACAATTAGTTTATTTTACACAATACTGAACATACACTTGACGGCCTTCTCTCTACCACCTCTCATATCGTTGACTGGTACTGATCAAATTAATGATTATTCTTAATCAGGTGTTTTGTTATAAACATTCAAATTCGAATTAATAATAATTCCTTCAATCAAAAAATAATAATAATAATTCGGGTATCAAAAAGATAATGTGATAAATCACACCTATCTTTCGTCCAAAAAAAAAAAATCACACGTAATCAATTTTTTTTCTTCAAATATAGATCAACAAAAAATTTAAACTCTGGCCTAAGCTGATCCTGGCAGCTTTCCCCTTTAAAAAATAAACATGGTATTAAAAGTTGAACAACTCAGGTAGAAGTTGAATAAGTAAAGTGTAAACGAATAAGAAATATACAAGTTACTGTCTGAAACTGAAACCTTACCGGATAAATTAAAATTTTGGTCATAACATCAATAAAAAGCTAACAAAAAAAAAATGAGATATAACATGGAAGATTGAAATTATACCACAATTACAGATGACAAACATTTTCAAATATAATAATAAAAAAACAATTCTATCATAGATTTTACATAGTCTATCATAGTCTTCAGAATCAGGACAGAAACAACATAATTTTAAAATTCACAATAGAAAATAGCAAAAATAGCTTCTGTTGTTCCAACAACAAGAAGACAATGCTCTCTCTCAGGTTAAGAAGCATATTTGTTCAGTTGTTCACATTCAACTTCTAAGGCCATGAATAAATAAATAAAAATAGCATACCCAATTCCTCAAATAAATCACATTCATCCAACCAACCCAATCATTTACAAATCATATGAGGATGAACCATCTCTAAACAACACGAAAAATGTCATCAAAATCACTACTTCATTTACTTTCCAACATTCCTTCATTGTGATTTCAGATTAAATTAAAGCCAAAAATAAAGAAGAAGCAACCATATGAGATTATCTTATAAATCAGCAGTTGCAACATTTAAACAAGATAAAAAGACAAAACGAAACCGTTGAGAATCACATGGGGTGAGAAGATGAAGCTGTTGCTGCCTTGAGATAAATTTGCAGAAAACTTTGAAGACACTTCATTCTATCCTTGATTGCTTTCACATCAACCTTGATAGTTTCCAAGCTCCCTTTCAGTGACCGAACAAAGAACAAAAGATTATCCAACTGAGCCGCCTCGTTCACCATTGAATGCTTCTCTTCTCCTTCTTCTTCTCCTCCTTCTCCTTGATCTTCTTCTTCTTCGTCTTCTTCTTCTTCAAGAGGCACGGCGGGGGCATAACTGAGCTGCAACTCGAAAGCGTTCATGTCTTCCAAGGCCTTCGAGGCCAGATCGGAGATATCCGTGAACGATCTGTAAAGGTGCTTCTTCACAAATTGAGGATCTAACACAAGCGATTTCCACCACTTGCAAACGCATCTCAATCGCAACGGATTGCTCACCTCAACCCTGGAGAGGATTTCGATCATCAGTTCCTCCGGGAGGACGGCGCTCGCTGACTCCGCCGTGGATTCTGCCATCGTGCGCCGTCGCTTCCGCGTCATCATCGCCATCGTGAAGGTTTGGATTTTTTTGGATTTTAGGGTTTCACAGCTTCATCAGGTTTTGCTCCCCATTCGGGTCGGAATGTGTTGGTTGCCCTTTCGTTTTAGGGCTCCGATTTTGATGCTCTCGGAAATCAAATCGCCTGATACACACAGTAACCGCAAAATGTAAATTATTCATTAAATCAAAATCAATAAATGCTCCAATTTCATCGTGGAAAGGTACATGGCATAATAAGTCATGCTTCAATGTTTCGGATATTAAGGGAATGGGCCACATGGTGCCCTCTCGGTAGGATACTATAATATTGAAAAAATCGCAGTTTATATTCATGTGGGCAGTAACTTCAATATTTTTACTCGTATCTTATGGGTAGTTATGTATCCGTACCCGCATCAGTTACCCACAGTTTAACTATGAAAAATCAATACACAATAAAACAGACATTGTAATAATTAAAAAAACAATCCAAAGGACTTTTAAACCTACTTATAAAACATTGTGTAATCTAAAAAATTTATATAAACAATAAATTTATAAAACAAGTCACATATCTAGTAGGTTAAATAGATATAGAGTAAATGAACTATCTGGCTTTATAAATTTTATGTTTTTCATAATCTAAAAAAATCATATAAAATTATAATTATGTGATATATATATTGGTAACGAATTAGTCTTTTATCTTTTTTTTTCCCGAATAGGTCCTTTATCATTTTTTCTTCCAAAAGGTCCTTCAAGTTTTTAATAAGTTTCAAAAAGGTCCTTCAAGTTTTAGTATATTTCAAAAAAGTCCTTCAATAAATGAACACGTAGGATTGTTTTTAGTATGTTTTTCAAACCTAAAAGACTTATTCGGGAAAAAAGAAAGATAAAGGACTGATTTGAAAATATTTTAAAACATAAAGGATCTATTTAGGAAAAAAGATAAAGAACTTATTCGTTACCAAAAGATAAGTTAAGAGACCTACAGAGCAATTTTGCTTTTATATATACACACACACACACATAATTAAATAAATAAAATCTAGCGCGTAAATGCGGGCTGAGGTGAGTACTAGAGGGCCTGTATCCGCACTCATGTCCACTCAGATTTACGGGTAATTATCCAGACCCGAACCCATACCCATAAAGCGGGTATTTACCCTGCCAATTGTGGGTTTTTTTGCGGGTACCCAGTAAGGCTGGGTCCAATTGACATCCCTATAGGCTCTCCTTCGTACTACCTCTGATTCCTATTAGAAAATTTTCGGTGTATTTTTTTTCCTGATTATAATAAAAAGAAACTCATTTTAAAGTGTATTAATTAGTAGAATTTATGTTATGCAACTAACATGATGTGTATAAAACATTTAATGCTAGGGATATATTTGGGATAAGATTCCAATTTTATAACATTAAGACTCTGTTTAATAGGGTCAAATTGATAACTTATAGCGGATAGCTTATAACGAATAAGCTCGTAGCAATTTTTTTGGTAACCACTAGTTTATAGCATTTTTTTCACTAGCTTATAACATTTTTTCACTAGCTTATAGTATTTTTCCATATGTTACTTGAATTAGCATTTTAACTTATAGCGTATCATTATTCTCTTAGTTTTACCCTTACTATTTTAATTAAATTCCTCGTTTAAACTCTATTAAATGAAGTAAAAAATTATTAACCCTTACAATCTCTCTCATTAATTAAAATGTTCTTTTATGTAACTTTGTATTTATTGTTGGAATCAAGTGGGTTCAGAAACAATGACCCTTAATTGTTTTGATGATAACAAATAGTTAATAAAACAATTTATCCTTTGATGTGTTTATTAGTATGCAGAAGTCACTATTTATCGAAGAAGTTATCTCAGAAGACTAAGTGAAAGTGTGCATTTCACTGTGTCATTCTCTTCTCTTCTATTCTCTTTACTTGTTTTTCATTACTACTTTGTTAAATAGTTGTTTTGAAAAAGGTTTCCATAAATACACAAGCTTTGCGAAAAGATTTCTAAACCCAATTCAAACCCGCCTTTCTTGTGTTTTTGCTACGTTCAATTGGTATCAGAGCTCAGCCTCTTGGTTGAAAACTTAACAGTGTAAGAGGAAAAGATCTTATTCTTTATTCATGGCAAGCAACAAAGCTGATGGTCATGTTAACCGTTCTCCTTTGTTCACTGGAACAAACTTCGACTACTAGAAAGATAAAGTTAAATCCTTTTTAGAGTCCCAACAACTCGAACTTTGGGATATGGTTCAAAAACAATACACCGAACCAGTTGATTCTAAAGAAAATCTCATTCCTAGGGATAAATGGTAAGATGAGCATAAAAGGCTTATCAACTACATCAGAAGGCAAGATATTTCCTTATCTGTGCTATCTTTGAGAAGGAATACGGGAAATGCGGAAATAATGATACTGCCAAAGAGATTTGGGATTCATTGGCTTTGGCCTATGAGGGTACTTCATAAGTGCAAGAAACCAAGGCTAATATCTTGGTTAGACAATATGAACTCTTCAAAATGGAAAATGGCGAAAGCATTGAAACTATGTTTGGAAGATTCCAAACACTAGTTCATGGTCTAAAGGTTCTTAAGAAAAGTTATATCATTGCTGATCACGTAAAGAAAATCTTAAGAAGCCTGCCAAAGAAGTGGAGACCTAAGGTTACGACTATTCAAGAAGCCAAGGACCTGAATACCTTGCGACTTGAAGATCTTTTGAGTTCCTTGAGAGCTCATGAGCTTGAGCTAGATGAAGAAGAACCTAAGAAGTTTAAGTCCATAGCTTTGAAATCTACAAGCAAATCATCTTCCTCCAAAGCTCTTCAAGCTGAACTTGAAGCAGACGAAGGATCATCTGATGAGTGTGGCGGAGACATAGACGAAGAAATTTCCTTAATATCAAGGAAAATTCAACGTATGTGGAAAAACAAAGGAAGGTTCAGGAAGCAGTTCCACAAGAAAGACTCAAGGGATAAGAAGGACTACAAGGAAAAAAGCCAAGTTACTTGCTATGAGTGCAAAATGCCATGACGTTTCAAGTCTGAATGTCCACAACTCGAGAAAGAGAAACCAAGGAAAGGTGGTTTCAAAAGCAAGAAGAAGAAGGGTCTCATGGAAACATGGAATAATTCTGATTCATCATTGTCTGATGATGATGAGGAACAAGTAAACATGGCTTTGATGGCTACCATAGGGCCAGACAGTGAAGAAGAAGATAAAGAGGTAGATTCTAACTTATCTTCTGATATTCAAATAGCTTTTGATGAACTCTTAGATGAGTCCTCTAAGCTCAACATTGAGTATAGAGCTTTGAAAAAGAAATTCTCAAAACTTTCAAAAGAATTTTTAATACTCAATGAGGAGAATGAGAAGCTCAAAGCTGAAAATCACCGTTTGGTGAATGACAGCTCTAAGAATGAAGAAAAGATTGAATGTAACTCTTCAAAATATGAAGAGGGATTTGAAAGATTTCTTGTTGAGTGTGTTACACGAAGCAAACAAGCATCTATGATTTGGGGAGTAAGCCAAAATGGCAAACAGGGTCTTGATTACAAGCCAGAGGAACCCACGTTTCAAAACACAAATTTGAAATCCAAAGATAACAACAATCATAGTGAGTGTCTGCTTTGTACTTTCTGCAATAAGAAATGACACATTAGAAGTGCTTGTTATGATTTAAAAAATAAGAAGGACAAGTTTACTTCTAGAACTAACAAAAAAGGACCCAAAAAGATTTGGGTATCTAAGGACAAGATTGTATATGTTGCAGATTTTCTTAGCAATAGAGTTGAAACACCAGTCCTGGTACTTGGACAGTGGGTGCTCACGTCACATGACGGGAGAAAGGCTTATGTTCCAAGAACTCCAACTTAAAGATAGTGGAATAGTGGGTTTCGGAGGAAACCAGAAAGGTAAAATCATTGGAAGTGGAAGAGTTGGTGAAATTTTTTTACCTTCTATTGATAATGTTTTACTTGTTGATGGCCTGAAGCATAACCTACTAAGTGTAAGTCAATTATGCAATAGTGATTATGATGTTGGCTTCAATGAAAATGCTTATACAGTCAAGAGCAAGAAAGATGGTTCCATTTTCTTTAAAGCAAAAAGAAAGAACAATATTTATAAAATAAAACTTTCTGAGTTGGAAAATCAAAATGTCAAATGCTTTTTGTCAGTTGATGAAGAGCAATGAACTTGGCACAAAAGATTGGGCCATGCCAGTTTGAGGTTAATTTCAAAGCTTAACAAGAAAGAACTTGTTAGAGGCTTACCAAATCTTAGGTATCAATCTGATGTTCTTTGTCAAGCATGCCAAAAAGGAAAACAAATAAAATCTTCTTTCGAATCCAAAAATATTGTTTCCACCTCAAGGCCACTTGAGCTTTTGCAATTAGATTTATTTGGACTAATTAGAACTACATCTTCGTCTGGAAAGAAATATGGTCTTGTAATTCTTGATGACTATACTAGATGGACATGGGTAATGTTCCTTACTCACAAAGATGAGTCATTTGCAATGTTTTTTGTTTTCTGCAAGCAAGTGCAAAATAAAAAGGGTTTTTGTATTACAACAATTAGAAGTGATCATGGTGGAGAATTTGAAAATAAACAATTTCAAAACTTCTGTGAAGAGCATTGGATCTCTCACAATATTTCACCCCCTAGAACACCACAACAAAATTGTGTTGTAGAAAGGAAAAATACATCCCTTCAAGAAATGGTCAGAACCATGATTCTCGAAACTAATGTTGTAAAGCACTTTTGGGAAGAAGTTGTAAACATTGCATGTTATATTCAAAATAGAATCTATATTAGACTTATCTTGAATAAGACTCCTTATGAATTGTGGAAAGGAAGAAAACCCAACATTTCATATTTTTACCAATTTGGGTGTGACTGCTTTATTCTCAATACGAAGGACAGTCTTGAAAAATTTGATTCAAAATCACATAAAGCTATCTTTTTGGGATATTCTGAATGCTCTAAAGCTTACAGAGTATACAACAAAGAAACATTAATTGTTGATGAATCTATGCATGTGAGATTTGATGATAAGAAGCCTGACAATGAAACGTTAGAGCTAGATGAGATCTTTACAGATATGCAGATAAGCAAAGAAACAGATAATGATGTCACAGGTGCTGACTCTGATTCTGCGTCTGGAGATAAGAATCAAGAAAAGACGATAATAGACTAGAAGTTGAAACCTCACCACCCAAAGGACCAAATCATTGGTGAACCAAGTGATAGAGTTAGAACAAGATCATCTCTCAGGGAACACTCTGACTTTACATTGTTATCAGAAATTGAGCCCAAGACAATTGATGAAGCACTAACAGATAATGGATGGATACTTGCTATGCAAAAAGAGCTCAATCAATTCCAGAGAAATGATGTTTGGAAGCTTGTGCCTCCTCTAGAGGATAAGCAAGCCATTGGAACTAAGTGGGTTTTTAGAAACAAACTTGATGAAGATGGCAAAGTGGTAAGAAACAAAGCTAGACTTGTTGCTCAAGGGTATTCACAAGATGAAGGTATAGACTATACTGAAACATTTGCTCCTGTAGCTAGACTTGAAGCAATTAGAATATTATTATCATTTGCTGCACATCATGGCATTACTTTATATCAAATGGATGTAAAGAGTGCATTTTTAAATAGTTTTATAAGTGAGGAAGTGTTTACAAAACAACCACCTGGATTTGAAGATATTGCTTATCCAGAGCCTGTCTTCAAACTTAAAAAGGCTCTCTATGGTCTTAAACAAGCCCCAAGAGCTTGGTACGACATACTGAGTTCCTTTTTAATGTCAAATGGTCTTGAAAGAGGACAGGTGGACACTACACTCTTTAGAAAAACATCTAAAAAGCATTTTATTATAGTTTAAATATATGTTGATTATATTATCTTTGGTGCTACTAATGAATCTCTTTGTGAGGAATTCTCTAATCTTATGCAAAATGAGTTTGAAATGAGTATGATGAGAGAATTAAAATTCTTCCCTAGTATTCAAATCAAGCAATGTCAAGATGGAACCTACATCTATCAGACAAAGATGTAAAAGAACTCTTAAAGAAGTTCAAGCTTGAGGAAACCAAACCAATAAGCACACCAATGCATCCAACATGTGCTCTCGACAAAGATGAATCTAGTAAAAAAGTAGATCAAAAGGTATATAGTATCTTACTGCCTCAAGGCCTGATATTATGTTAGTGTGTGCTTATGTGCAAGATTTTAATCTGATCCTAGAGAATCTCACTTAACTACTGTTAAAAGAATATTTAGATATCTCAAAGGAACTACTAACCTTAGTTTGCTTTATAAGAATTCAAAAAATTATAAGTTAGTAGGTTTATGTGATGCTGACTTTGCTGGAGATACAATTGAAAGAAAAAGCACAAGTGGTGACTGACAATTTCTTAGAGCTAACCTTATCTCATAGTCCAGCAAAATGCAAAGCACAATTGCACTATCCACGGCAGAAGCTGAGTACATATCTGCAACAAACTGTAGTTCACAACTACTATGGATGAAGTACCAACTTGAGGACTATCAGTTAAAAGAGAGTAACATTCCTATATACTGTAATAATACCTCAGCAATATATTTGACTAAGAATCCTATTTTTCATTCACATGTTAAACATATTGAAATTAAACAACACTTCATTAGAGACTATGTTCAGAAATGGATACTTGAAATTAAATTTATTGATACTGACCATCAATGGGCAGATAACTTTACAAGACCCCTTCCTGAAGATAGATTCAACTTTATAAGAAAGAACTTGAATTTTTATCTTATAAATGAATAAGTGTTTAATTTGAATATATCTGCTCCTGTTTTGTGTGCCTCTGAAATGCCCATGTCTGTTTGAATATATGACTCTGTTTTGATGTTGTGTCTGTTTTTCGAATTTGCCTCTGTTTATATATGTGCATCTGTTTTTCACAAGTGCCTCTGTTTATTTCTGTGCGTCTGTTTTTGACACGTGTCTTTGTTTTTATGTGTTCGTCTGTTATACATATATGCTTCTATTATTTTGATTGCATCTGTTTTTATTATTTATTAATTATTAATTTGTTAACTATTGATATTCATGATAGTCTGTTGCATTTACTTCAAGTTCCCTCTTGGAATCTTGTTGTGCACGTGTCTCTCTGAGACTGATTGATGCGTTAGTGGATGAATACTGCTCTCGCTGAGTCATAATCATTTTTACTGCCCGAGGACAGTTTTACTGCGCCTCTTTATGGCAGAGTTAGACATGTTTTATTTTTGAAACGACAATTTATTTATTTTATTTATTTTGAAAACTGAACAAGGCAGTTTGCCTTCCTCAACATGTTTAAGACACACTCACTCCACTCACTCACCCACTACCCACTCTATCTCTTTCTGAGAAGCCTCACACTTAAAACCCTAAACCCCATTCTCGTAACTTGCTCTCTGCTTGTACTATTTTCTTCTGCAATGGCCGCTTCACTACTACCAGTTGTGTATAGTCCTGAACCTAAACCTCTACCTACTTTGACGAATGCAGAGCAACATCAACTGAAAGTGATGTGCGAATCAGATGTGAACTTCAAAGATCTTGCTGATAATGGATATGACTTCAGAACTGATTTTGCCGATATAAGCATTATAGATTTTTTCTACATGGAGAACTACCCCATCTACCACGAGCTGGTGAAGGAGTTCTGGAGATTTGCCAGAACCAAGGACAACACCATCTACAACTATGTGTAAAAGAGACACATAGTAATTACACAAGACTTGATCTCTAATGTTATCAAGTGCCCTAACTCTGGAAGAAGACTCACAAACAACTGGAAAGACGAGTATGGTGGAATGGACACCATCAACTCTACTATCTATGAGAACCTTGGAAGTTCAAAGGCTGTGGACATGAAGAAGAGGTTTCGAGTGCTTTTCAAAATCATCAAGAATTGCATTCTACCCAAATTTGGATCTGTTGACACTGTGAGTTCAGACCATAAGTTTGTTATGTGGCATTATGAACTCAAATCCAAGATCAATAGGCTAAGCCTTATCTTCGATCACTTGCGCAAAAACATTTCTTTCTCCAGGAAAAGAAAAAACCTTAATATACCCTATGAAAGGGTGATATCTGCGATTCTGGACAATCAAGGTCTGATTAGGCATCTTCAAGGGCTTAATACTGAAGAAGCTGGAGTTCCACTCCAAACCATGAGTGCTCCAATCTTCAACAGTGATAACTTGAAGAAGATGAGAGTTTTATCTTCTGAGATTATTACTGAAATCCAGAAGGAATAAGAAGAAGCTGAAAGTTACTCACGATGCTCCTGCTCAGCCAACAAGGAGAGTAACTCAGAGTTCTGGCATTCACATTGCCTCTAAGCCTACTCACCTAGTCCCTCCAGTGAGACCAGCATGCATGCCCTCTGTGCTGCCTGAAGAGGATGAAGATAAGAACGATGTAATATCAGAGTTTCTGAAAAAGACTTGTGAAGAAGCTGCTCGGTATCATGATGAACTGAGAGGCAAAAGGCTTCAAGAACAAGCTCTGATGCTATTGCTGCTCCTTCCAATGCTCCTACTGCTGTTGCCTCAGGCACCACTGCTGCTACTACAACTGCTACAAAGAGGAAGAGAATAATCAAGATAGATGATCTTCCTTTAAAGAAACCCAAGGTATTAGAGCAAGTTGTTAACTTGTATGACTCGATTTATGTCCTCTCAATCATTACCATCAAACCCTATTCCTCCCCTCCAAACTTCTAAACCTATTCCCTCTACCAAACCTTCTAAACCAACCCATTCTAAGCCTACCCAAAAGCCTTTGCCTCCACTACCTTCTGGCTCTTTATCTGATGAAGATGAAGAAGATTATGTCCCTTTGAGACAAAGACAGAAACCATTACTCAAAGTCTCAATTCCTTACATTGAGCCCCTCTCTGTTGCTCACTCAACAACCAACATTACTGCACCTATACCTTCACCGCAACCCACACCAATTTCTTCACCTCAATCACAAACAGCTACATCGCCTCCACAAACTACACAACCAGAACCCACTCAAACACCGTCACCACAACCTACATCTATTCCATCACCACCCCCAATTCGACCTGACCTAACCATCCCTTCTCAACCTGAAACAGAACCTGAGCCTATTATCCAGGAACCCCTATCTCCTACACCTGGCTCTGATACAGTTTGTGAAGCACAACCCCTTACCTCTTTACAACCAGTTTCTGATCCCTCTCTTCTATTTGCTATTCTTGTACCCTCACCATCACAAATCTTTTCCCCACCTCATTCACCAATTCTGCCTGAGCCTGAATCTACTACAGAACCAGTTGTAGAAAATGACCTGGTCATTACTGCTACAATTGCTGCTGAAGTAATTCAAGAACTTGAACTGGAAGATGATGATGTAATCATCACTGATCCACCAACCCTGCTCCTTCCTGCACCTCCTGCTCCAGTTGTTCAAATTGGTTGTGAACCTCCTCCCAACCATCGGGAAGCAGTAGTTGTACTTCAGCCTAATCCGCGTCTCTTTGCTGGATTTGAAGTTTTTAAGGCTAGAAGACAATATGAATTTGATATTTGGAAAGTTATTGAGGAAGACAGATTGGATAGTGTTGGCACTGCATAGGCTTTGGAAGACTTTTATGAAAATTGGCACTTTGTCAATTTCTGGTTTGAAAAGCATAGGAAAGATCAACTTGGGAGAAACAGAAGACTCCTAACTGCTTCTGCTTGGAGGGTACCTCAAAGCAGAACCCGCTCTTACTCCTCCACCTGAACCTAAACCTGTAACTCCTCCTCCTACTTCCACTATAATGGTGACTTAGCCCTCTGCTTCTAGGTCTGCTTCTGCATCCACTAGTCATTTTGTTGTTATTCCTAAAAAGGTCTTGGACCAACTTATTGAAGACAACAAGAATTTCAAGGAATGCATGGAAGTTTCTAACAACAGACATGAAGATGTCACTTTTATGCTACAGTTTATAGTGGATCAGTTGAAGAAACCTTAGATAACCTTTAGGTTTTTCTCCCTTTTGTTTTTAGCCTTGTACTTGTTTTTTTTTTAAACTTTTTGTATACTGATACGTCTCCTTGATTAATGAAATCAATTTTTGATACTTACTCTGTTTTAACTTTACCTTTTTCAAACTTTGTTTTGACTATGATGTTCTTTATTTATTCTTAATCTTTTTATCTGATGACAAAAGGGAGAGAAGAAAATAGAGATAAAGAGTAATTGATGAACCTTTCATAAACTTGATGTATCAACCAAGTGTCATCATGCATTATATTTTGTATTATTTACTCTGAAGCATTAACTTGGAATGTATGATCTGTTATGAGATTAATAAATATATGTTCTGATAAATCACTTTGTTCATGAATGCTCTGACTCGTTAATTGAAATGTTCTGATGTGATACATTCATCTGATGTGACTATACACTTAGAATATATTTATATGTGCTTAATTCAGGGGGAGCCTCTGAAATTCTCTTTAGTAAATATTTTTCTAATGGTAACTTGTTTATCAATCTATGTATTTGTCATCATCAAAAAGGGGGAGATTGTTGGAATCAAGTGGATTCAAAAACAATGACCCTTAACTATTTTGATGATAACAAATAGTTAATAGAACAATTTATCCTCTGATGTGTTTATTAGTGTGTAGAGGTCACTATTCATCAGAAGAAGTTATCTCAGAAGACTAAGTGAAAGTGTGCATTTCACTCTCAGTTTCATGAATCTGAGTCTGGCACTGATCCTCTGAAAATTGCTGACGTCATCGTCTGATAGCCTCATTCTGTTTTGGTCAATGCTTTGTTAGTAGTCAACGCTCTGGTAGACCATGCTCTGGTGCGACCATGCTCTGTTTTGGTCAACGCTCTGTTATTGATCAACACTCGACAAACTATGAAAAGACTACACAGTGGAAGCCTTCGTCCATTTCTACAAGACTCTCTTATATTAAAGGCCAACAAATTCTGTACTGAAGAACCTGCCTCTGTTTCAAGCTCACTCTGGTGAACAGAGTATCTCAGTAACAAGCATTATCTGTTTGACAGTTTCTCTGATTGGAAATCAGACTGAATATTCATTTAAGGCTACTTCAAGTATTAAAGAGACCTCATTGATGAGATTTTTAATGTATGAGGAATCAAAGGCCAAAGGGAATGTCAACAGATATAATCATCAGAAAACTTGCTCAAAAAGTGTCTTATATTCAAAAAGCTCACAAAGGACAAGATCCTGATATTGTCTGTTGTGTTTGTTTGCAAGAGCAGAATGGAAAGCGATGTGACTTGCTAAAAGCCACAAAAAGGGGATCTAAAGTTTTGTCATTTGGTGCATAAAGCTGTTAGGTCACAACAACACTATTCACAACCCTAGCTATATATACCTCACTTCATTCACTGAAGTAGGTTAACGAAACTATTCCATATCTGAGACAGTGAGCAACCAAGAAATCATTCCAAGTCTCTGAGATCACATTGAACAAGCACTTAAACGTTTTATTCTTTCTGTTTGAAAGTTATTCTTTGTGCTTAAGTTTTCATTGTAAATTCTCTCTACTGAGAGTTATTTGATATTGTTTCAAACTACTTTTGAACCTTGTATCTAGTCCAGTAGTGGCTGCATTCCTTAGAGGCTTGACTGTACTAAGTCGTTCTAAGAAGTTGTGAGTACAGTCAGTTTGGCAGTAGTATACTCTCAAGTGTAATCAGGTTGATTATAGTGGAGAAATCCTTCGAGTGTGTGAAGGGACTAGACGTAGCTATTAAGTGATAGTGAACTAGTATAAATCACTGTGTCATTCTCTTCTCTTCTCTTCTCTTCTCTTTACTTGTTTTTCATTACTACTTTGTTAAATAGTTATTTTGAAAAGGTTTCCATAAATACACAAGCTTTGCGAAAATATTTCTAAAACCCAATTCAAACCCCTATTTTCTTGTGTTTTTACTACGTTCATTTATGAGCCAGTACAACAGCTAATTTTATTTAACACTTTAAATTCAATATCTTATCTGCTATCAGCTATCTGTTATAAGCTCACCCGTTATCATCAGCTAGATTATTCTCTATCCACTGCTTTTTCCCAAACAGAGTCTAAATAGTCTTCATTAGTCTTGGTGATTTTTGTTTTTTCTTCTCTTATATTAAAGACCATAGATAGTAACATATTTCTTCTAGAGAATAGAGTACATTAACAATTTCACACACATGCTACAAAGGAGAAAGGTAAAAACCCTAACTAAAAAGATAATATGGAATCAGGTATTCAAGGAATACACACATGAGATAGGCCAGCTAACATGACGGTTATGTTAGGAAAAATCTGCATATGCCACTCTGATTTACCCACATATGCCTAAGGATTCTTATACCAATGTTGGGGAATCTGGACACACACACTCACAAAGAAAGCGATAAAGAAAACAATGATTTATGTGGTTCGGCACCCCTTACCTACGTTCACAAAACACCACAAAAAATATTCCACTATTTCAAATAAGGTTACAAGATTATAACCCTGCACAATACAAGTTTTCTGGTCTAAAACTTGGAAATTCACCTTACATTGTGTATCACCCTTACAAACACGAAGATCTCACTCAAGAGTTACAAAGAATAGTAACAATCACACCTCACTACAAACTCGTGTGCCTCTCTACATTATTTTTCTCATGTGCTTGTGTTGCATGACTACTATTTTTCTTAGAATTTGGATTTGGGCCTAACTCAATCCCAAATGCTAGCTCATGAGGTGAGGGTTACCCTCACTTATAGCCACTATTGAGGCCAAATCACACATCTCATGCGTGAAGTTTGCAGAACTGGACATCTGTGAGTGGCCTAACAGAACTTGATAGGCTTTGATCCAATCTTAGAATTTGTGTTTGGGCCTAACTCAACTCCAAAAGCTAGTTTATGGAGTGAGGGTTGCCCGCCACTTATAACCACTGTTGAGGCCATATCACTATCCAATGTGGGACTCTAACAATTTTCTCTCTCAGGTGCTCTCTCCATTATATATATATGTACTAGTGCGTATACCCGTGCGATGCACGGCGCATAAATAATAGTCTATGACAGTCACAATTCAAAAGAAATATTGTGATTTACAATCCAAACTCCTTTTGTAAAAGTTGAATGAAGATAATGTTAAAAATGAAAATTTTGTAAACATTGTCACTGCTCATTTTTATCATTTTATGGTCCGTCAAGCCTTCAAGTCTATAAAGTGACGACAACTTGTAACCGATTAGCACGACTTGAGAATCCTTTGGCAATATATGACATTACAGCAGCTACCATTAACATTGTCTCAACTCTTTTGCAATGCTAAAAGAAACAACACTCAAAAGAAAGCTTCATTAAATAAAAACAAAAACAACAACTTGAAAAGCTCTTTATGTGGCTACTAATGCAACACACAAAGCTGAAATACACATGAAGGTGATTTCAGGTTTTAGACGGATAAAAATCAAAGAAAAAAATTTTACAGGGACCAAAATCAAAATTCGCCTATTTTACAAGGACAAAAAACATTACTTTTAAAATTTGGAGGGATGAATACCAAAGAAAAACTTTTACAAGGACCAAAATCAAAATTTACTCATTTTAAATTTTATAGCACATATATAGGTAAAGTACTTTCACATATAGCATTCATGCACTGAATTTCAGCGTTCTCTCTCATGTTTATATGATAAAGTTGATATAACTATTACTTTATGAACAGTTACTACTGAAGTTACGGTTACTTGAAAATTCAATTTTCTTTGCGTGGATGAAAGATTTGTGCTATATAAATTTTTTTCCTGACCCCTAAATTGAACTTTTTTATCTGCCCTAAAATGAATATTAGGGGCCAAAAACAGTGATTTCAGGTTTTAGACGGATAAAAATCAAAGAAAAACATTTTATAGGGACCAAAATTAAAATTCGCCTATTTTACAAGGACAAAAAACATTACTTCTAAATTTTGGAGGGATGAATACCAAAGAAAAACTTTTACAAGGACCAAAATCAAAATTTACTCATTTTACAATTATAAATTTACCTATGAAACTTTTACAATTATAAATTTATAGCACAAATCTTTCATCTACGCAAAGAAAATTGAATTTTCAAGTAACCGTAACTTCAGTAGCAACTGTTCATAAAGTAATAGTTATTTCAACTTTATCATATAAACATGAGAGAGAAAGCTGAAATTCAGTGCATGAATGTTATATGTGAAAGTGCTTTACCTATATATCTCACTACAGCATTACATTTACAAAGCATGACAATTTGGTGCTGATATCCAAATAGCAAGTTAGTGTACAATATAAGGCAAACTGCATCATTAACAAATTATATTAAAAAGTAACATATATAATATAACACATACGATGTGACATACCTATTTTAAATTCTGTAATACTTCTTTGTAAACAACATTTGAAGATATATTAATGATCATTGAACTCGTTATCAATCAGTGATTGATATTCGGCAGGAATCATGAGCTAAATATCGTGATCGTGATTTTCTTGTAGTGAATATCCTAACGCGCTGATTAATTTTGATCTCCCAGTAGTGAAGCCAACATTTAAAATTTAAATTGATATATGAAACGACAATTAACAGCTGATCGGATATTTTTGCTAACCAATATAATGTTTGGTCAATTCTAATAAATGTTTGGTATCTTAAACCCAATAATTTGAGTCGATTTTACGCTAAGATACTGATTTTCCATCGGATAATCATTTATTTAAATATTATAAAAAAAATTCCACAAATATATGTATAATTAATATTACGATATCCAAATGATCTATAATATAAATTCAAAATACTGTATCTGTTTCATTTATTTTTTATTTTAATCACAAATCTAAAATATCAATCATGGATAACATAACATAATCAGTGATCCCATCAATAATTTGTAAAAAATAACTTTGTGATTTTGGCAGACTAATGATGCTTAAGCGGGACAATTAGGAGGGAAAAATTTCCTATATTTTACCAACTTATATATATACAGGGTCAGGATCAAATGACACCAGGTGTCAAACTTAGCATAATGACACCTCTAATAACTTTGTATATAATGTAAATTTTACTGATCCAACTGTTGAGTCGTGCTATATTAACTCGATAACCATACATATAAATTTTTTGATAATTTGGACATTTATAGTTACGTAATTTAATAGTGCACATTTACTTATATTTTAAATATTATACTTCAAAATAAAACGATTCGATGGGGTATCAAATAATTTTAGAATTTTATGAATTTTGATATGTTTAATCTATTTACTAAGAACTTTCAATTTGGGGTTGAATCGATGAAATTTGCATTATACACAAAGTTATTAGAGGTGTCATTATACTAAGTTTGACACGTGGCGTCATTTGATCCTGACTCATATATATATATATATATATATATATATATATATATATTCATTTCTAAAATTATTTGTTTAACTAAATTAATAAACGGAGAGAGCTTTTAATATTTTTAATTTTTCTAAATTATATATATAATTTACTCATTTTTCTTTTGTTTTTTCCCCTATCCTCCCATCTTATCTATGCATTCAAAATGGAATACTTAATGTTCTGTGTGTGTTTCGTACGTGCATCATGAAAAGTCTCGTCCCGAATTTAGATTTGACTTATATTCGTTCAATTTATTGAAACTAATAGAGATAGGCCTCATTCTAAGAAAATTGAATTTTCTTAATACCCATGGGTTCACACACCCCATGCTAAGAAAATGGAATTTTCTATCGTAAATGAAAAACAAAACAACATTAATTAGTTATTTAATCTAAGGCCTCGCTATTCAAAAATTATTTTCAATTTAGATTAGTTCAAATCGAATTGAATGTATTCACTTAAACATTAAAGAATTAATAAAGGTTTTCTCAATACTCCATTCTCAATTCATTACGTACCATACAAATTTGTGTCAAAAAAATTTCTTTATCATACAAATAACATGCTTGCATTGGTGAACAACATTAATTTAAGTATATCTGAATGGAAATATTTTGGTAGCAAATTGATATTTAGTTATTTCATCAAATTATAACAAACTAGCTAATTTTAAAAGCTGATGAAATTGACAAAATACAAAGCTTATCACAAACCTAGCTAATTTAAAAGGCTTATGATTATGAAGCCGCCAAAAATGAAGTCTGATACCGTATTGCAAATCAACAATAGTAAGAAATTGAACCCCAAATGATTGACCTAATGGAGCATGACAGAATTTGTATCTGACATGTCGCGGGTTTGAGTGCTCACTAGTCCCCTTGGGGTAAGGTAAATGTAATTACTTTCATAAGTGTTCAAATAACTTAGAGATCATCCATATCTTGGACTGGAGCGTCATTCTCTCACCCTAAATTAAAAAAAAACCCTAAATTAAAAAAAAAACAATAGTAAGAAATTTAAAACTCAGCAAAGCGATTTGGCGATTTTTCTTACGTTGCTATGAATAGACATTAGACATGTTACGCGAAGACAAGAAAAAAAACAAAAGTTGGTCAGCTAGTTCTTCAGCCATGAAGGCAAAATGGCTGGTCAAAATTAACAAAAGGTCAGATCTACCCGTTTAGATTCAAAGCATCCTTTTAAATTGAGTTAACGACCAATTTGGTCCTTGATATTTGAAAAAAAAAATCAGTTTGTTCTCTTACTTTATCAAAATTTCAAATTAGTCCCTGTATTTTAAAAACGTGTATCGGTTACGTCCCTCCATCAGTTTCACATGGACCAAATTGACATTAAGTTATAAATCACAGAGACTTGTTTGCTAATAAGTGACTAAATTGAAGGGCTATTTTGGAACTCTGTTAACAGACAGAACTGACGGATGAAAGTAACTGATACACTTTTTTAAAATACAATGATTAATTTGGAATATTGATAAAGTAAGAGACCAAAGTGATTTTTTTTCAAATTTCAGGGGCTAAATTAGTCAATAACTCCTTTTAAATTTCTCAAAAGGCTAATATTCCATGAAAGAAGAAAGTGAAAGATTTGGGGGGAGAGAGAGAGAGAGAATTTGAAAAGGAACGTGAAATAATCAATTACTTCCACCTTCCTTGTGAGAGCATAACCTGGTAGTAAAATATACGTACGAGCTATGTGAACACTGGACATACGATTCGAACTCGTACCACTCCACTTTTCCCATTTACCATATATACTAGACAAAAAAAAAATCCACCTTCCCATTTTGTTGGATGTTTTAGTCAAAAAAAAATTGTCCCACGCATTTTGATTGTTATTTTACAATACCAATGAAGCATTAAATATTTCTTTTTATTATACCCATGACCACTAATATGAGAGACAAAATTATATTAAAGATAAAAAACCTAATTAATATGACAAATAAAAGGTAAATAAGGAGTCCTCCACTGCTGGTTGCTTTGGCAATTTTGGCGACATGGGGACGCGGGACCCGGGTTCGAACCCAGTTGTTGTCATTTAGACATGTGTGTATTTGTTGTTTACCATTTATACTAGCTGACAAAAAAAGGTAAATTAGGAAATTACATAATAGTAATAGTTTTTATGGAATCTAAAATATTAATTGTATTTCTTAATTCATGTGCAAAAACCTTAAACGTCAAATAAAATGAGACAGAGATAGTAAATGATTTGTTTATTCAGTCATTCGAATAAGCTATAGAGCCTAGAATTTACACAATGTGAATTCTTCAGTACCAGTGAAGAAATGTAGGTACCGATTAAGGGTGTTCGTGGTGCAGTTTGGTTTAGTTTTAAAGCAAAAAATGATCCGGTTCAAATATTAAAACAACATACGGTTCGATTTGGTTTGAATGACTTCCTTAAAAAAATCTGAACTGATCAAATGTGATTTGGATTAAATCGAATGATTTGGTTTTTACTTTTTTTCGAGCATTACATATTTAATTATTTATATTATCTTCAAATAACATATTCAAAGAGTTAATTTTTAAAATAATTAATTTTTTAAATATTTAAAGAGTTAATTAATTGGTTGCGTACGAGAAAAGAAATAATAAATGCTCAATAATACTACGAAGGACCAAAAATTTGTTCATAGTTTATATCTTGACTCTACTCAGACATCCCCCAATTACTAAATATGTTTTTTTATGATAGACCGGAAAAACAAAAAGTTAAGGAAAGAGACGAGGGATACTACACCACATTACATCAGAACGAAAATTAAAACTAAGCTGAGGAGGGAAATCATCAAGAATAGTCCAAGTGAAATTTCTAAGGCATCCAAATCTAGCAAGAACGTCAGCACAAGCATTGGCCTCACAGTAGATATGGCTTAGATGAACCTGCCAGCTTGTGTCATGAATCAACTGAAGAATCTCAGTCAGGAGAAGTTGAAAAGGGGCTATAGGAGAGAAACATTTCCCGATGATGGTAGCAAGGACCAAAGAATCTATTTCTACAAGAAGAGAAGGGATATGAAGCTCCTTAGCAAGTCTGAGACCAAGAAGCATACCCCAAAATTCCATCATAATATCAGTAGAGGTTCCAATATAACAATGCTATGATGTGTTGTGGTCCATGCCACTTCTAGGCAAGAGTGAACAAGAGTTAAATCATACCCTGCAGTGATTCTGCTCTCAGAATTTGGAGTAGAAAATCAATTCTTCCTTCTTTCTTCTATGGTTGAGCGCGAGTTGTATAGAAGTAATGGGGATTATTATGATCATGGGCATGAGAGTAGTAGGTGAATAGGGGTGACCTTGACCCCCATTGGCATGTTTAACTCATTTATTGCATGTGAGTGGGTGAATTACTTTGTGATGTTATGAATGAAATAAATTATTTGTGTCATTTGTGAGTGAATAAATCATTTTATGATATTGTGAATCCTTGAATCGCTGTTTGATGCTACCGTATGATATTGCATACTTTGTGATGAATGGCCATTCTGTGATGAGACACCTAGCCATGTGTGGCTAAGATGGTGCTCAACTTATATTGTGACTGAAATGAACCTTGTCTAAGAATAGGTGAGGATGGTTACTTTGCGAAGTTTGGAGGGAAGTGTTGTGACATCATTGTTGGTTGACATGCATCATTTAGTGTGATGTGATTGAGCAGAATGTACTGTTGAATTGAGAGGTAGAGGTCATTAGGAGTGAGTCTATGTGACAATATCTCAGCCTTGGGAGTGAGCAGTACAAGTTCGTAACAACCAGTGCGTTTGAATTGATCCTTTGAACCGGGAATTACTTAACAGACTTGACTACTCTAACCAACATTGGACATTATTGAGACTATTAGAGAGTGTGAGGTAATTGAGTACCGTCATTGAGGTGTTCTTCTCCAAGAAACCACTCATGTACTCCTAGTCAAACATTCACGAGTAGGTAGAGAGATGTATTGTATGATCGTGACATATGATAAGATGACTTCTTTGTGTATGTTGTATACTTGTTTGGGTATGGTTCATCTATTTTCCCTTCCTCATATAACATGATTATGACCTATCTCACCTGTCTTCTGTTGTGTTTCTCTTTTATGTGTGCTATGTGTACAGATAGACTCCGTGGGAGAAGGAGCAGTGATTTATTGAAGTTTAGTTCCAGATTGAGTTGCCTTAGTTATTGCTTCATTATTATTTGACTTTGAATACAAATTTTTTAATTTCATAGGATTTGTATAGCTTTGATAGATGTGACATCGGACTATGGGTATTTCTACCTGTTAATTTTAATATTCATGTGAGATTTGTAAATTGCTTATGACAACCACGATTATGTTTTATCTAATATGACTTTGATTTTAGTAGGAATGGTGGGTACCCTCTGGGCAGGGTACTATAGTGCCCGTCTCCATACCCGCATTTGAAAAAAGTGTCCATACCCGAGCCCATACCCGCGCGGGTAGCAACTTTAGTGCCCATCCCCTTGCGGGCTGGGTACCTAAGTGCCCGTACCCGCACCCGCTACCCGCACTTTAACCATAAAAAACCAATAAATAATGAAAAAAACATCATTACTTAATTAAAATACGATCCAAAAATCTACCAAATCAAGTCTAAATTATTACAAATCATAGTATTTTTAGCCAAATAAACAACATCTAAAATATCAAAAACGAGTATGTATTACAATAAACATTCAAATGAATAAAATCACAAAGTTGTAACTCCTGAGTCGATGTTCTCCATATCCTGAAAAAATAAGATACTTTACATCAGTTATGCATTATAAAGTTGTAAAGTCATAATAATAAATTGTTAATAAATTTGTTATATTATATTACCTCATCCTCGTAATCGTAGTCTTGAAAAGATTGCAAACGCTTGTCTTTCGCATGTAAATATTGCTTTGGTCCAATTATACCAATAGAAACTAGAACAAAAAACAAAATTAATAGTTAGACTAAACACAAATTTCATTGAACAAATAGATAAATGCAACATTTATTACCTTTTTTTTGATGCTTCATCCAGCTTTGTGCACACATAAGCGCCTCCAAAGTATCTTCATGAAGCCTAGAACGATGAGGACTCAACAACCTACCGCCTGTGCTAAAAGCAGATTCTGAAGCAACAGTTGAAATTGGGATGGCCAAAATATCCTTAGCAATATTTTAAAAATGTTGGATACTTAATCCCATATGTTTTCCACCATCCAAGTATATCAAATGTAGCACTCCTAGGCAATACCTTCTCTTCCAAGTAGAGATCTAGCTCAGTCTTTGATACAATCTCATTGGTATCATTGACAAATGAGTCACAACCAGTAAGATAATTGCTACTAGGAACAGAATCTAAATTTGGATCCTTGTCATTGGACATTTCAGTTGAACCTTCAACCATCCCATTGAGTTTAGTTTGATAATCTTCAAACAATGAGAAGCATAATTGCTTGATGTAGCTAATTTCATCTGAAGATGTACTTTCTGAATATGCTCTAAACCCCAAATGATCCACTATTGACAGTGGATACTCGTGAATTATTATCATACTAGCAAGGTCTTTCCTTGATTTCTCTGGATCAAAGTGATAATTGCTCAAATAAGTAGATGATCCATCTGCTTTCTTCTGTTCTTTCAACAAGATTGATTGTCTTATATCCCTATACGGCCTTCTTTTACAAGTCCAAAGTGTCTCTTCAAATGACTAGTTCCATCAGATCTTTTACCTGCCAAATCTTTGTTGCAATAATTGCATACAGCTTTTTCTTCTCCTTTAATTGTTTTTTTCTCGAAGTGGTTCCAAACAAATGACAGGGTTCTTCTCTTGCCATCACTAGTCAATTCATAAGCATCAAAGATCAATAGTAACGGGAGGAACAATATCTCACTGGGATTGAGATTGATCTTTGTCAGAAGTGTCCACATTATCACTAGGAGTACTTTCAGGTTGTGTGGGAGAAGAGCTACTTTCAGATTCCTTTGATTGAAATATCCCACACCGATTTTCCATCTAGAAATAAAGAAAAAACAAACAAATGAACAATCTATACAAAAAAAGGTAATACGAATACTCTATATAATACGAACAGCATTATACAGGAATTGAAGAACAAAGATAATTCATAAATATAATTAAATAATAAAGTTCAATGTTTAAAACTATTATTATTATTATAGTTTGATTCCATCACTATATTGGAGGCCCAAACATGTTACCGAAAACAAAATTTGTTTTTATTGGAACAGGTGCTTGCAAAATAAATGTGATCGAATGTGCTTGCGAATAATAATAATAAACAAATAGAAGACTCGGAATGGTAATCAAAAAGAAGACTGGAACAACAACGACCAACGAAATCAAAGGCAAAGGCATAGCTTCAGGAGAAATCAAACACGAGCTTGAGGATAGCAACACTCCAGGAGAAATCAAAGGCAGAGCTTCTCTCCTCCTTGGTCCTCACGGCCACCCATTCACCCCATTCTTCTAATGCTTCAATTCTTTTCTCCATCTCCTCTTACCTCTCCTCTTTCTCGCCTTACGGTTGCATGTTCACGACGGTCCAGCGTATGGACGATGTACTCACTGCGTATCAACGACGATCAAAACATTTTTTTGAAGTTTGCTTGGGATACCGCTTGAGCACGTATTTTCGCCAGATTTTACCGTATCTTGTCGATACGTGTCCGATACTGACACGGCGTGGAAAATAGCGTATCCATGCATCACAAGCGAAACAAATGAGGAGTAGCAAAACAAAATCGAGCGAAAGCAGAATCAAGAAGATAACAAAACGAAGAGCAGAATCGGAAAGATGAACACACCTAGTAGAAGACGCCGAAAAACGAGCAAAGACCGTCGCTTAAGGTGAGACAGGTCGCTTGTAAGAGTCGCAAAGGCCGCGCCTAATTATGAGTGTGGGAGAGGAAGAGAGCTTGAGAGGAATGTAAGAAGCAACGCAGTGAAGCTGAGCCGGGGGGAGCCGCAATCTTCACTCTTCAGATTAGGAAATTTTTAGGTTTACAAAAGTTAAGTTATTTTATATATGAATATAAATAAATAAATATAAATATATATGTGTGTGTGCGCGGGCTGCGGGGCGGGTTGGGCACCAAAATGCCCGTACCCGCACCCATACCCACTCAAATTTGCGGGTAATTACCCAGGCCCAGGCCCAAGCCCAAGCCCATAATGCGGGTAATTTACCCGCCCATTGCGGGTTTTTTTTGCGGGTACCCAGTGGGCCTGGGTCCAATTGCCATCCCTAGATTTTAGAAATCATGATGCTCTTAACTACATGCGATTATTTTTGAAAACTTGTATTCTTTAGTCCGTGAAAGATTACTTTTTAAAGCATTACTTATATAATAATAGTGTATTGTGGTTAATGTGTCACATCCTACATTCTGAGAGTATCTCTTTACACAATATACTACCTGATAGACCTAACACGCTTTCACTAAGTCAACCCTTTTGGGTAATGTTAATATATTTGTAATAGTGGCCAACCAGAGTGGGGAGTGGAGCATAATGGTAGGCGAATATATTTTAATCTTTAAAAAAGATAATTATGAATAAAAATCACTTATTCGTGCTGTTTACGAAATTAGATTCATAGCAATGTTTGTGTAGATGTCCTAATTTATCAAATTAAATCAAATTATATTCTAACCCAAAAAAAAATCAAATTATATTTAATTATTTATGTGTAAAAATAAATTTTTGCATTATCAAATATTAATTTTTTTTTGATAAGCAAAGAAAATGTATTAAAATATGGAGTACAAGGGGTACTCCGAGCCCATATTTACAAATGTTCTAGGGAAGAAGTGCCTCGTTAAAACCCCTGACGGCCAAAACCCATTGGGAAAAAGACCAAAAGGGAAAAAAGAGTACAACAACCAACCATAACAAGACCAAGCAACATGTACTATAACATAAACGCACGGCAACTAAAGGAAAGAAATGCAAACTCAACCCTTGTAACTCCCAGCTACACTAAGCAAGACCAGCCAAAATGTAAATAATGCCATCCAGCAACCTTTGCAAAAACTAGCAGCAACCATGAAAAACATGAAGATATCAGCCCACATGTAAATATGAAAAACATGTAAATAACAGCCCAACCAAGATAAACAGCCCACATCAGCAACAGCACATGATGCAGCACCTAACAGTAGCAGCTCGTGAAATTTGTAGCCAGGCCGATCAAACTGGCAGCAAGTGCGCATAACACAGATCCTCATCAAAGAAGACTCAAGGCGATGGCTGGAAAAATTCTCACGGTCAAGTAGTCCAAGAAAACCGCATTCCAGATCAAATAATTTCCATCAAAGTTTAAGACATTGAATAGGATTCATGCACCAGTTAGAAAAAATAAAGTTCCTCTTACGGCCTTCCCTATAGATAAACCACCCCTTGAGCTATGTTTGATTTGAGCCAGTAAATTGCTAGCATCCTTACCCTCATCTCTAAAAATAACCGCATTGCGAAGGTTCCAGATATTCCAAACAACAGCCAACCAAATCAGATATCTCACTTTGCCAATTTTCTTACCCCGGACAAAATTCCCAAACTGTATAAAATGCTCCAGACAATTACCTGACAAAGCTCCATCAACCCCTAACCAATTCAAGACTGCACGCCAAATACCAAGTGAAAAAGTACAAGAGAAAAACAAGTGATCTCTATCCTCATTATGCAAAGAGCAAAAAACGCAAATCCCAGCTTGAGTACCAAGATCAAAACCCCTCTGTTGTAATTGATCGCAAGTGGGTAACCTATTGAGAAATAACCTCCAAGCCATGAACAAAATCTTAGAAGGCACGGAAGTATTCCATACCTTTTTTAAAATGCGGTCCAACTCAGAGTTGCGTTCTCCAATGAAAGGCACCTTTAACAAATTGTTGTATGCAGACCTGACAGTAAACCGGCCGCCTTCCTCAAGTTTCCAAAGCCATTCATCATCCGTGTCTTGCTTTGGGGATACCCTGTTCAGGATATCGTTTAATGCTTGAACTTGAGCTTCTTCTCAACCGAATATCCTCTGGCGCCAAGCGACATTCCACTGCCAACAATCATCAACCCAAGCCCCCAAGTCAGAAACAGAAGCCTCCTTATTTGTAGCAGCCGAATAAAGACGTGGAAATAGATCCATTAGCTTTCCTTCGTTTGACCAATCAACAGTCCAAAAACAAAATTCTGAGCCGTTACCAAGTTTTGGCTGCACCAAGTCAAGAAACCAGGCCGAGTCATGAGTCACGAGATCCCTCCACCATAACGAAGATTTCGGTCCAGCAGTATACAGGCCTAATCCATTACCAGTGATGTTACCATATTTATGCGATAGAAGCTCATACCAAATTGCCACTTTATCATTTAAAAACCTCCACTTCCATTTGGCCAGCAAACTTCTATTGAATAACTCCAGATTCTTAATCCCCAAACCACCCTGATCTTTCGGAAGACAAATTTGCTCCCACCTTACCCAACTAATCTTTTTGGGCTCTGCACTACCTCCCCACAAAAACTTCCTTTGCAAAGCAACTAGAACCTTGAGGACTTTCTTTGGCACTTTGTAAAAGGAAAAGAAGTATAACGGTAAACTAGATAACACTGAATTAATCAAAGTAACTCTACCTCCAAAAGATAATTGTCGACTCTTCCAGGTAGATAGTCTTCGCTTAAAAGAGGAAATCACTGGCCTCCAGGTAGCTTCTTTCCTCGGATCCACCCCAATTGGGATACCCAGAAACTTGAACGAATTATTTCCTATTGCACATCCTAAGAATGTCGAAGCAGCTAACATGAAGCTCTCCTCGACATTTACACCAATGAGGTTACTCTTGGAGAAGTTTATTCTTAAACCAGATACCAGCTCAAATCCTCTCAAAAGAGTCTTCATACACCAAACGTTGTCCCAAGAATCCTCCCCCACAAGAATTTTGTCATCTGCATATTGAAGAATCGGATATGAAATTTGCGCACTCACCTTATACTCTTTGAACCACCCAATATCCACTGCCTGTTTCACAAGACCAGCCAGCCCCTCAGCTGCTATGAGGAAAAGAAATGGTGCCAAAGGATCACCTTGTTTTAAACCCTTTTGCATAAGAAATTCATCCGTCGGGCTTCCGTTCACCAAAACTGAGACTGAGTTCGATGAAACACATGACATCATCCACCTTCTCCATTGTTTGTTAAATCCCAATCTTGTCATCATGTAGTCCAGGTAACTCCAAGATACCGAGTCGTAAGCCTTTCTAAAGTCAACCTTCAGCATCAAGCACTTCTGTTTTCTTCTCTTCACCAAATCCAATACTTCATTTGTCGTTACCACGCCATCCAGAATTTGTCTACCAGGTAAGAAAGCCGTTTGACACTTAGAGATAACCTTGTCCAACACCTTCTTCAATCTTGCAGCCAGTAGCTTAGACAGAATCTTGTAGATGCTTCCTATGAGAGAAATTGGACGAAAATCGTTAAGTCCTTGTGGGCTATCTTTCTTAGGGATTAAAGCTATGAAGGAGGCGACCATAGCTTTGGGGAGATGAGCTGAACTGTAAAATTCCTGCATAAAAGAGCAAACGTTAGATTTAATAGTCTCCCAGCAAGTTTTAAAGAAGTTGAAATTGAAGCCATCCGGGCCTGGGCTCTTGTTTCCATCACAACTCCAAACCGCCTCTTTGATTTCTAAATCCGTGAATGGCGCAAAAAGAAAATCATTATCTTCATCAGAGATTTGTGGGAAATTAATACCATCCAACACCGGGCGCTTCCAAGGAACCTCAGAAAAGTTGTCCTTAAAGTGTCGCTTCACTTCCTGTTTTACCTCCGCCACCTCCTCAATCCATTCATCCCCAATTTTCAAAGCTGAAATCCCGTTTCTCTTTCTCCATGTTTTGATACAGTTATGAAAATATTTTGAGTTACAATCACCTTCAAGAACCCACTTTGCCCTTGATTTTTGAGCAAGTAGGCTTTCCTTCATGTGCACCTTTTGCCAGAACTCCGTAGAAACAAGCCTTCTTCTTTCTGCATCCGCCACGCCCCCACCCGCTACCACCTCATCTAGATGATTCAACTCATCCACCACCCTATCAATTGATAGCTCCATGATACCAAACACTTCCTTGTTCCACTTCTTTAACTTCTCCTTAAGAAACTTCATTTTCTCTTTCAAGATAAACCCCTGCCTCCCCTCAATAAAATGTTCCAGCCAGCTCTCCTTGATAAATGACAAGAATTCCTTATGCTCAATCCAACAATTGTTGAATTTGAAAGGTTTTGGTCCCCAATTTTTATTTGCAGTCTTCAACCATACCGGACAGTGGTCGGAAATGTCTCTCTTGCCAATCCACTGAGCCTCTATCTTCCATTCAGAAATTAAATCGTCATTTATCAAAAAACGATCAATTCTACTCATAGAACACCCATCCCTGTTGAACCATGTGTATTCCTTACCCAAGTGTGGACAATCTATCACCTCCATTTTATCAATAAACTCTCGAAATTCATCCATCTCCCTCGAATTCACTATAACCCCATTCTTCCCTCTCCTCTCGCTACTTGACAATACTGCATTAAAGTCACATGCAAGGCACCATTTACCTTCCGTGAAACCAGATTTAGACATCATCAATTCACTCCACATCTGCCTCTTCCCCTCCATACTACAAGGAGCATATATATTGACTACATACACAACAGAATTATCCTCTTGTTCAATGCACAGCCCAATAAAACCAAAGATTAAAAATGAAATTTAACAATAAAGAACCCTTCTTTCCAAATGGTGAGCAAACCCCGATAATCCAATGATGGTTTAGCTATCCAAGAGACATCAGACTCCACCCACGATTTTGTACCAACAGGTTATTAATCAACTCCATTTTTGTTTCTTGGAAAAGACAACAAGAAAAATTACCTGACCTTACTAGGCCTCGTATCCTTCTCTGTTTTGCCTTATCTCTCAGCCCTCTAACGTTAAGTGTAAGGATCATTAAACCTGCACGTTGTTGTTCTCCATCTTGTTTTTTACATCTAAAAGAGCGTTTTCCATCTCCTTAATTTGCTCAATATATACTGCATCAGATTCTTCCCCTCCAATCCCCAATTTCTGCGCCCCACTCCAAACTTGAGTAGCCTTCTTCATGGCTTGTTTATCCCAAAAGATATTGTTGCAGTTTCGAAAATTGGAAGATGATAGGGAGTCGCAACACAAGATGGAGCCGCCAGAGAAGTGTGATGAATGGGTAGAGGAACTTGATTCTGGTTCGCCAATGTCAAGCATCTCAGGCTTTCGAGTTTTTTGTTTCTTTCTCAGCGTGATGTTAGAGAGGCTGAGCAATGCAGTGGCTTGGTGGCTTGCTCCAAGAGTATTATCAACAGGCCCGCTCTGTGCGTCCAACCCAATACCTGAGGTTTGGGCCTCTTCAGAATTATGTGATGCACCCATATCCGGAATTGCAACGTTTTCATTGGGCCGAGGTGATGCCACTTCGTGCGTACCTTCGTGATTAACTAAGTGCCACCCTATTTCCTTGCAAGCTGCCCCCTCCGCAATGCCAGCTGGCTCGTGGTCATTCCCATTCTGCATGTCATTAAATGTGCCATTAGAATTTTGATTTGTACTCTGATTATTCCAACCCTCATGATTCACCCTATCATCAGTTTCCTTATTATTAGCAGCCCCATTATTGATATCATCAATTGCATTGAATGCTGCTGTCTCAGCAATAATGGTAGCCATCCTCTCCCCAACTCCATCGGCCTCCTCATCTACCGCCTGGGCATGGCTGCCGCCGTCGTCGTCAAACAAATCATCGCCGGAGATATCAGAATCGGATTCAAAACCCTCATTGCTTTTAGCCATTATTTGGAGGGGGCCATACCAATCTTCAAGGATCTTGATTGAGAACAACTCTCCATTTATGTTTGCCTTCACCACCCGGTTCACCACATTGTGAATCTTTGTTCTGTATAGCACTCTGGCCACATCAATAGAGCGTTTTTTCAATGTGTTGTCATCGGTGCAAATGAACTGTCCAAACAGCGACACTAGTTTTTCAAAGAATTCCGTACACCATGCATGGGCAGGGACCCCGTAGCATCGCAGCCAGGCTACTCTCTCGTTGTCAACATCCATTGTGCTCCATGGTCAGAGTTCTTCGAACCATTCCAGCAGCCACTCCTTTGCGTTCTTAGCCAGAGATTGTATGTCCCCCTCCTCACTACATTCCATGAGGACCAAATTTGCACCCATAGGCGTGATCTTGATGTGATAAATACCCTGACGGTGGAATTCTTCTTGAATTTGGTAAGTCTGGCCAGGATGCAACAACTTCCCCACCATCATATTTCTCAAATTCTTGATAACCGCCTCCTCCACATGATACTCCACCTCACAGGTATCAACTTGCCTTCTCTTCGCTCTCCATACCTCCTTCATTCTATTCCTTGGGCCACCCTTTTTTCGAAAGGTCTGATTCCCTTGTCCTCCAGGATACATTCTCCGTGATTGACCTACTCCAACCGCTTGGGCGTATGAAGTATACTGTTTTATCGGAACCGTTTTACTGCATTCACCATCCTCACAATTTTCATCCTGCTTTTGAGATCCAAGAGGCAACCCCTGTGGTGCGGTTGGCCGAGAGATGAGAGAGAGAGGGAGGAGAGAGAGGATGGAGTGGGTGGGGAGTGGCAAAATATAGTTTTAAAATGTTACATATTTAAAATATAAGTTTTCATAAAAAATAATATTACATTAAATTTTATTTAACTATTTATGTGTAAAAATATAGTTTTACATTATCGAATATTGATAAACCATATCTAGCTAGCGTTACTTATTTAAAATATAAGTTTTCATAAAAAAATAATATTACATTGATATATAAAGTACTTTCTCATTTACTTAAAAAAGGAAAATAGTGACAATAGATTAAATTCAAAATCTTTCTGTATTTCTTATACCATTTTCTATCACACCAATTATATTTCACGTTATTTTATTTCGTAGATATTAAAAGTTTTCTATCAATATTCAAAGTGTTAGTTTTGGAGGTTTGGTAGAATCCAGCTCTAGCTTGGTCCTTACGGTGAAACCAGTAATATTTAGCAAACCAGTTTTGAAACCAGAAATATTAACTGGATTTCACGGCATGCATACGCTCGTCGAAACTCAAGAATAACAAAGGAACCTCTGATTAAGGTTAAAAAACAAAAAAACAAAAAAAAAAAACAAAACAGAGCATTCCCTTTAAATCATTTATTTTGTTTGTTCTCCCTCCGTCTCATTAAGCCTATATTTGGTTTAGAAGAGAAATTGTGAAGAGAGAAATATGTGAGAGAGTGTAGGAACAGAGAAATAGGTGAGAAATAAAGTAGTTTTGAGGTATTGATTGGAATAAGAGAAAGAGAAGAGAAATATAGAAGAGAGAAGTGTGTTTAATTTTTAAAAGTACAAAAATATCTTTATATTAAATTAATTATTAATTGATATAAAGAAATTATTAAGTTTGATTTAGTTAAATTATTATTATCACGTGGAGGGTAACACTGGAAAGTGAACATAAAAGGGACAGTTCTCCACAACTTCTTCGCACATCAGCGAAGAGTGAAAAAGCTAGTGGGCCGCACGGAATATTTATCTCTCTCGTATTTCGTCGCAAACCAAACAAAAGAGGTTAGCCATTTCTCCAATATTTCTCTCGCTTTCCGATCTCTCTTCGACAATTCACGACAACCAATTATAGTATAAGGCTATGTTTGGTATGTAAGAAAGTGGGAGAAAAAAAAGTGAGAAGAAAGAAAGTTTATTGATTAAAGTGTAAAATTAATGATGTATTATATTATTATTGGTCTGTCGTACTTATCCATACACACATTTTATATTCTTCAAAAAACTTTCTCATCTCTCTGCTTTCTTTTCATCCTCCCAAACATATTGTAAGTGTGATAAGAGAATAATAATGTCCCTTCGAAAATCAGCATCTCGCAGTTTCGTGAAAGAAATAAAAAGTTGAATAGAATAGGGTACAACGTTCTATAAAATGAAAAGTGCACATCACTTTAGTACATTCATATAAATATGATATGATATCATATGATGTGACGGATTACAGCATAATAATAATAATAATAATAATAATAATAATAATAATAATAATAATAATAATAATAATAAATGCGTGGATATATATCATTCTTCCTGTAATCTAATAAATCAATTTATTTTTTTTCTCTAGTTCTCGTGATAAAATAAAACAGAAGTGTTGTACCAAAAAAATAAAAAATAAAAGTGTGCACGATTGAATTGCTTTGCTTCTGTCAACTACGCCATATGTCTTTAAACCAAAAACTGAGCTAAATAAAATCAAAACTGTGCAAATCAATTGGACACAACTGGAAGTTTGTTTGGATAACGCAAAATCTACACCGAACAAGCGCTTGCGTTGATTGTCTGCAGAGAAGTTTTGGAACCAAAACTGTCGTTCGCAAGAGGTCAATATTCTCTAGAGGAAAAAGAAAACCATGTTCCATGTGCACATTTTTATATTCATTTGACATAAGGTCATTTTCCACACCATTTAAATAAGCTAAAATTTTGGTTCGGCCGCTTCTCTTACAAAAGAAAACCTAAAATTGATAACTAATTCTTTTTTTTCTTTTTTTCACTAACATATTAATTCTTAGATACAGTGGTTACAATTTATGCTCACATCAACGCAGTACATGATGTGGCATGATGGTGACCGTTAATTAAACTCTTACAAGTTATCCTTACTCTTCGGGTAATTTTAACTCGAAACATAGAAGGAAATTTCCCATACATATATCATTACAGTTTAGATAACATGAGAAGTACAATTTTTCTTTTTTTACCATTTTAACTAGGGAATTTGCTTCTCCGTGTGCTCTCGATATTTATATAGGATGGTAAAGTGTGCTCTTGGGCCCATCGAGTCAACCAGTTTAATCCACTTTTTTGTGGTGGGTAGAGATTTCTAACTCACCAACTCATTTTGGGCAAGAGTGGGGTGGGTTGGCCCGCACTACTTTCTTTTTTTAAATTATTTCAAGTATTTTAACAATTTTTTATAGTATTTAAACATTTTTTGGATGGGTCAACTCGCCAATTAACCAACATTTCCTTTATGTCTTTTTGTTGTTTTTGTTGTGGACAGACAACCCACCAACCTATTTAATTCAACCAGTCACGTCTTGCACCGTTTTAGGCTGGTTGACGACGAGGCGGGACGGGTTGCCCCATTTTGATTCTTTGAGCAGATTATATAACAAATTCCCAAATCGATTGCAAAAGGTAGAGCAGCACGTCTCTCAGTTAGAGTGTCTCTCCAAAGTTTGTACACGTGCTATCTTTCTAGGATGCTCCTGAGTTACCGTCTCGACCAACCCTAACCCCTAATTCTCTTAAATTCAGTTGTGTATGTTGCAAATGCATTTTGTTAATCAACAATTAATAAAGGGATAAGCGTACAACACAAGGGCTGCGAGGTTTTACTTACAACTCTCAATTTATTTAATCATCTAGAAAGTCAGAGCTACCTCATCTCATTCGTCATGAGTCATTTGGTCATGCAGAAAATAAACCGTATTTCCCAAGCCACCAAATGTTAGACTTCAACAGAACCCTCTAGAGTCCCAAGCCCAAAGCCACATCACCCCTCCATCTTAAAAACCCATATCCCTTTCTGATCTATCCATTCTGCCCCATCAATTAACCAATTAACCGCTCTCCATACTCTCTCTCTCTCTCTCCCTTTTCCCTCCCTTTTCCTCTTCCAAAACCAAAAATCACAACCTTAATTTTTCATAACTATGGGCACTCTCGTGGGACATGTAGCTCCAGGTTTAGGGTTCTTACTAATAGGACTATGGCACCTCTTCAACCACATCAAGCTCCATGCTCTAAACCCCAAAACCTACACTTCACCACCATGGTTCCCAACATCAAAACACAAGTACCTTGAACTTTTCCTCATCATGGCTGGCTCAACAGCTTCCATCTCAATGGAACTCTTCATAGGACCCGACCGCCACCAACCCTTCGACCCGGACGGAACCATTCCCTCTAACCATCTCCACAACTTCGAACACGCCTCAATCTCCATGACTTTCTTTATCTACGCGGCCTTCGCCATCATCCTCGACCAAATCCGCACCGAAACACAATTCGCTCTAACGCAATTACTAGCCGCCATAGCTTTTGCTCAACAACTCCTCCTCTTCCACCTTCACTCCGCTGATCACATGGGACCCGAAGGCCAATACCACTTGCTCTTACAACTCGTTATTCTCATCTCTCTTGCAACCACTCTCTTGGGAATTTCCATGCCTAAGAGCTTTTTAGTAAGCTTCGTGCGTTCTCTTAGCATATTCTTTCAGGGTTTGTGGCTTATAGTTATGGGGTTTATGCTTTGGACACCGGGGTTAATAGCCAAAGGGTGTTTCATGAACGAAGAAGAGGGTCACAAAGTGGTGAGATGTTCTGATCATGAATCACTTCACCGTGCTATTTCTCTTGTTAATATTCTATTCAGTTGGTTCATAATCGGAGTCGCTATTTTTGCGGTTTCTTTTTACTTGGTTTTGACCAAATTCTACGGTGGAACGAAGGTTGGTGATAAGGTTCAGGTTCAGGTTCGGTATTTCTCGTTGGGGAATGAGGAGGAGGAGGAGGAGGAGGAAGAGAGAGGAGAAGACGATGACGTGGAGTCACAAAAGGGAAGCATACTTGGCAACCCAAAGAGCTTTATTCATGTGGGGAAGAAAACATTTTCACCTGTTGACATTGAAAGATAGATAGAGGGACGAAAATCGAAATTAAGAAACTACGGGGTGGTATGGTAAATTGGTAGTAATTAATTTGTGATCAGTGGTTAGTACTGTGTGTGAGGTGTACAGTATTATTTTACTATTAGGGGGGTGGGGTCCATGTAAATTAAATGCGCCAGCGAGAATGTTGTTGGCTTATACATGTGGGTTTATTATACGTATTATTTTAGAGGAGGATGGATATTGATTTGTTTGTGCTTGGGTGATACTGAAGAATTATCGATCAGTGTTTCTACGTACTTTTGTGGAAATATGCAAGAAATTTCCTTTATTTAATTTTATTAATTATTTTGGTTATCGCTTTGGCCAAGAAAGACTGTTTTATTTTGTACGGATTTGTGTCGATGCCAATTACGTTGGCTTAAGGAAACCGGGTCCGTTGTTTTAGTTTATTGACTTTATTCACTTTTCCAACTGTCGTGTAAGGATTGTAAGTTACGTGTACGCTGTTGTGTTACTTCAAAAGATTAAGTAAAATTTAAATTATTACTCCCTCTTTCTCATAATATATGTCACAATTGACCAAATCACATAGTTTAAGAAAAAGTAATAAATAAAAGAAAGACAGTGATAATTTTATTAAATTAACCCCATTAACTTTTGATGTATTAACTATTCTCATAAATACGAAGTGGAGTACTTAAGGGTATAACTAACAAACAAACATTTAATTTTGCATTGAAAATTGAAGGTGACATATATTTTGGTAAATACTACATATATTATGGGACGGAGGAAGTAATAGTTAAAAAAAGGCTTAATTATAGTTTTAGTCCCCTATTTTAACTAATTTACGATTTTGGTCCCCATATTTCTAAATTCAGATATTTAGTCACTCAATTTTCAAAAATTCAGACATTTTGCACAAATGTTAAATTGACATTCCAGATTTGTGACATGGCATCCCAAAGCTTATGTGGCACATGCCACGTCATTTAATTATGCCGTGTCAACGCCATGTTAGCTACTTTGCTTTCTGTCCCTTTTCTTTTTCTCTCTCTAAAAATCCCACAACCTGAAGTGCTATTTGCTCTCAGTGTTCCTTTGAAACGCTGAATCTGAACCATTAACAACAACAACATCTTCATCAACAACAACAATCATCAACAGCAACAACATCTTCATCAACAACAACAATATCTTCAACATGAATCATCTTTAGCTTCAACAACAACAACATCTTCATCAATAACCTCTTCTTCTTCACGCCGATTCCCTTCCGCTCTTCTCTCACGCTCCACAAATTCTGCAACCCCATTTGTTCCCAAATGCTCCCAATCGGTGGACCGTCGGCGACCTCCACCCACAACCCCACAATCTCAGCACCACCCGTCACAATCTCAGCCACAACAACCACACTCCATCTACCTCATCAACCTCTCCCGTCTCAGCACCACTCCATCCTTCCCCAAACCCTAACCCAATCCAAATTTGCGAGGAGGTGGTTGTGGAGGGTGGGGTTGCAGAAAGGAAAGAAATCCCTAAACTGTGAACCCTAAATCCCCAAATCGCTTAACCCCTCTTCTTCACCTCTGTTCTTCTCATCTCTTCTTCATCTTGAACCAAGTAAATGAACAAACGCAAACCATTCCAGCCACTCCACAACTTTTGTGCGTTTCTGGACCATTCCAGCAACTTCACCTTTCTGGACCATTCCAGCCGCTCCAGAGCATGATTCCTTCCGTGTGATGGCTTTGTCTCCATGTTTTGCATAGAAGAATGAGGTTATAGACTTATAGCATACGTTTGGTTCTAAGTTGACACCACTTAGACGCAAGGTGATAGTGGCAAACTTGGTTTGACTGTGTTATAAGGGTGTTTGGATTTCTCAAGAGAAAGCAATTTCTCTTTTCCAAAATTGATTTTACATGAAGCAAGATTTTGTAGCTTCTACGTTGCTTTAAAATCAATTCTACCAGTAGCATGTTGGTCTCTAGTTTATTTTCCCTAACTGCCCTTTGAGTTTTTTTGACAAAAACTAACATTTGAGTTAGAATAAATACTCAAATTAGTCCCCAACAAAAAACACGGAGACGAATTTAGTCCCTGAAAAATAAAAAATATCAATTTGATCCTTAAAAACTTTAAATGTGGGTCAAATTAGTCCCTGATAGGGACTAAAATGTCCTTAAAAGTTATCCTTAAAAAGACTAATTTTGACTCACATTTGAAATTCTTAAAGACCAAATTAGTATTTTTCATTTCTCAGTAACTGTCTCTGTAATTTTTGTTGGGGACCAATTTGAGTATTTGCTCACGTCAACAAAAAGACATTTTTAACGCAATTTTCCCCCCAAACCTCTACTTGAAACCGGGTGTATATTTTTTAACATGAATTAATAAAAATCATTTTTTTCGTGAATGCATACAAATATAAATCACGTTACGTTTAACTCACTTTTACGCAAATCATAATGAAGTATTCAATTATTATCACTTAAGTTTAATGTGCACAATAGAAAGAATCTTTGGTGTATGTAAGAACATGTTTGCAATTCTACATGGCATGTCTAAGTTCAAAATGGAAACACAAGTTAAAATTGAAGTTTCTAATACGAATTTAACATATATGCATTGTTAGTGTAAAAATATTTTGCACGTGCATCCAATGATGTGTTATCACATCATTTAATAAGTATGACAAGTCATGTGTTTTTAAATTTATTAAATGATGTGACATCACATTATTTGATACATGTATAAACTTTCTTTACATCGACAATGCGTATAACTTAAACTCAATATGAAATTATATCATCATAAAAAAAATTAAGTTTCTAATATAATTTTAAGTTAGGACCCATTTTGGTAATTGCACACCTAAAATAAATTTTGATCAAACTTATCCAAACAACAAGAATTGATAAAAATCACTTTCTATATATATGTATCCAAACAGAAATCGCGTTACGTTCAACTCATTTTTAACCAAAATCAATTCTACAAAATGAATTCTGTCAAAATCAATTATCGTCACCGCAGAACCAAACACACGCATAGTCTTGTCTAGGGCTTATTTTTTGCGTTCATACATGAAAAAAAAAAAGCTGAAAAATGTCTAAAAAATGCTTAGCGACAATTCAATCACAGGTCCTTCGAGTTGCAAAGTTGAAATGCACCATAGCAACAATTCGTGATATGAGGCAATAATATTATATATAACTCAATCCGATATATCCTTAGCGGACCCAAGGTTCCTCCCTATCAAAAGGAAGAGCCACCAGTGAATATGGCCACCATCATAGGTGGTCCATCGTCATTTTTTTTTATCTCAATTGGTGGATCACGTAGGCTCGCATGATCTATTATTAATATACCTGTAACACCTGATTCCCCCCCCCCCCTTCTTCTTCTTTCTCCCCACTTCCCTTCCTCCTCCCGGCCCCTACCACTCTCCCCTCCAGCATCCCTGAATATCATAAAGTATCATATGCACAATACTTCAATGATAAACATAAATAACCGAGTGCAAAGGTGTTATTAGTGCCATAATTAGCACCCTGAGTCTATGTACAAGGACGGTGTCCACAGAATATAAAGATCATCCAACAAGTGCAAGGCATATACAAGACCACAAAATAAACCAATGATTCCTTAGGTGGTCCATGTCAAAAGAGAAATTGAGCACGAAGTGTCAAGATACTGCTACCACTTTCATGCTATAACCACTATATACAATTTTAGATTGCCTCAAAGCAAAAGCATAAAAGCCAAACGAACTATATCTTCTCCAGAGAGATGTAGCAAGGTGTAGCACTAGCACCACTGCCAGAGCTACTTACCTCCATCTTGAGCTCATCAAAGAAAGTTTAAGTAGGAAAGACCATGGAAAGGTAACAGCGCAGAGCAATGTCGTACAGCTCCATAGCAAGGAACAAGAGAGAGAAACACGTAAGAACTCTCCCCCAGTAGGTATATACTCGTAGATGCATTGTAGTGACTAGTGACCTCTATCGTTCTCCATTTTCCTTCACGTTTCCCCAAACCTGACCCAACCTGATTCGTGACACCCCTACCATGCGAGTCTACATGAGTTTACATAAAATTGATTTTGTAAGTAAATTAAGTTTATTTTGACATCTAGTCGTAAACTTGTACAATTCTAGGAGTCAACTCGAGAGTTTGACAACAATGACATGCACATGCTATTCCGTCTAATCTTCAAATGTACCTCTATAGGGAGTTCTAAGAACTCTCAAATCTTTCATTTATATCCTTCATCAGGTAAACATCTCCATAATTTCAAAAATAAAGAACTTAAAGACCATAACTTTAACAAAAATTTGAACACGTTAATCTGTATAAAGCCTTATATGGATATTAAAAAGGGAAAAAGCTACAATTCTAAAGAAAAAATCAGAAATTGCAGCTTCGCTAAAAACAACAAATAGTTTAAATTCATTTAACACATAGCATCAGTTAATAGTTGCTTGTGGGATGAAGGTCCGAGGAGGAAAAAACAACAGAAAAAAAACAAAAGAATCTTTTTTTATAACACCTAGAGTCATAAAGAAAATAATGGAAGCTAAAGCAATTACAAGAGACATGGAAGAAAAACAGGTATTCCCTTATTTCCACCTTCTAGGTTCCAAAACAAATTACTTTGAAGCCTAAACATAAAAATAATATCAGTATACTAAATCACTACAAATAAGAGTACTTCTAGACAATTTATGAAACCTGACCTGAATGCATGACAATAAGAGAATGTTGTTGGCCTATTCATGTGGGTTTATTATACGTATTATTTTAGAGGAGGATGGATATTGATTTGTTTGTGCTTGGATGATACTGAAGACTATCAATCAGTGTTTCTACGTACTTTTGTGGAAATATGCAAGAAATTTCCTTTATTTAATTTTATTAATTATTTTGGTTATCGCTTTGGCCAAGAAAGACTGTTTTATTTTGTACGGATTTGTGTCGATGCCAATTACGTTGGCGTAAGGAAACCGGGTCTGTTGTTTTAGTTTATTGACTTTATTCACTTTTCCAACTGTCGTGTAAGGATTGTAAGTTACGTGTACGCTGCTGTGTTGCTTCAAAAAATTAAGTAAAATTTAAATTATTACTCCGTCCTTCCCATGATATATCTCACAATTGACCAAATCACACAGTTTAAAAAAAAGTAATAAATAAAAAAAGAAAGTAATAATTTTACCAAATTAACCTCATTAACTATTGATGTATTAACTATTGTCATAAATATAAAGTGGAGTACTTGGGGATATAACTGACAAACAAGCATTTAATTTTGCATTGAAAATTGAAGGTGACATATATTTTGGTAAATACTACATATATTATGGGACGGAGGGAGTAATAGTTAAAAAAATGCTTAATTATAGTTTTGGTCCCCTATTTTAACCAATTTACGATTTTGGTCCCCTTATTTCTAAATTCAGACATTTAGTCCCCCAATTTTTAAAAATTCAGACATTTTGCCCAAATGTTAAATTGACATTCCAGATTTGTGGCATGGCATCTCAAAGCTTATGTGGCACATGCCACGTCATTTAATTACGCCATGTCAACGCCATGTTAGCTACTTTGCTTTCTGTCCCTTTTCTTTTTCTCTCTCTAAAAATCCCACAACCTGAAGTGCTATTTGCTCTCACTGTTCCTTTGAAACGCTGAATCTGAACCATTAACAACAACAACATCTTCATCAACAACAACAATCATCAACAGCAACAACATCTTCATCAACAACAACAATATCTTCAACATGTTTCATCTTCAGCTTCAACAACAACACAAATATCTTCATCAACAACCTCTTCTTCTTCACGTCGATTCCCTTCCCCTCTTCTCTCACGCTCCACAAATTCTGCAACCCCATTTGTTCCCAAATGCTCCCAATCGGTGGACCGTCGATGACCTCCACCCACAACCCCACAATCTCAGCACCACCCGTCACAATCTCAGCCACAGCAACCACACTCCATCTACCTCATCAACCCCTCCCGTCTCAGCACCACCCCATCTTTCCCCAAACCCTAATCCAATCCAAATTTGTGAGGAGGTGGTTGTGGAGGGTGGGGTTGCAGAAAGGAAAAAAATCCCTAAACTCTGAACCCTAAATCCCCAAATCGCTTCACCCCACTTCTTCACCTCTGTTCTTCTCATCTCTTCTTCATCTTGAACCAAGTAAATGAACAAACGCAAACCATTCCAGCCACTCCACAACCTTTGTGCGTTTCTGGACCATTCCAGCAACTTCACCTTTCTGGACCATTCCAGCCGCTCTAGAGCATGATTCTTTCCGTGTGATGCAGAGGTAGAGGAGGGAGACGACAAGGGCGAGGATAAGGAGGGCGGAGGCAGTGACGGCGATGGGGGTGGAGGTTGGAGTTCGAGGGGGTGAGGAGGTGGAAGACCTGTTTCAATGGGGGAGGAGGTTGGAGTTCGAGAGGGGAAGAAGGAAGATGACGGTTGTTATACCCCAATTTTGTCCACACATCTTGATTTGTTTTATTACTGTTAGATTGAAATGATAAAATAAATTGTTGCTTGGGCCATTTTTTTTGTTAAGTTTTGGTTTTAGTCTTTTGGGACTAGTTTAGGCCCAATAGCTGAAATATAAACCAATAGTCCATACAAAAGAAATTCTAGCATAAGTCCAAAATACAAACCAAGCCCAAAAAAAGATTACAAAATCGAAATAAAAATAAAAAAACACAAAACAACAAAAAGCAAATAAATCAGAACAGAACAAAAAAAAGAAAAAAAGCAAAAAAACAAAATAAGCAAAGAAGAATAGAACGCGTTGCATTTGCATGCATCCCTGCCACCCGAACAACAACCGACAGCAGTCCAATTTTAGCAATAAGGCCAAGGTGATTTCTTCCTGTTCCTTTGGTTTTTTCCATTGTTGTTCCAACCAAGCGACTTTGCGAGCACTACTCTGCACCCCTGCATCCTTCAGCCCTCCCACAACCCTGCAATCAACAGACCAACATTGTCCTATTAGGGCTCTTTAGCTCTATAAAAAAACGCAACAGAACAGCAAAAAAAGAAAGGAGAATTTTTTGGAGAGAATCCTGAGCATTTTCACCACCAATCAAAGAACTAGGGGCTCCACACTGAAACCCCTAACAGGCCCGTTTTTGAGATTTTGGTGGCCCAGGGCGAATCTATAAATTGGGCCCCTAACTAGTAAGTAGTGTAAAAAAATTGAATTTTTAGCATACGAAAAAGAATTGCTTGAAGATGATACTTTTATTATGTTAACAAACAACTTAAATTCCATACAAAAAGTAAGGTATTTTTATTTAATATTCAAATACTTATACAAAACAATTTCTACGAGCATTTCTAGAAGCAAAGTCCCTAATAATAGTGTCTATATCAATATGCTCTAACATATTTTTCTCAATACATAAAATGGCTAGACCATTCAACCTTTCTTGCGACATTGACGATCTTAAATAGTTTTTCAATAATTTTAACTTCGAAAAACTTCTTTCGGCTGATGCAATAGTCACCGGCATAGTTAAAAGGATTCGATAAGCAATTGAAACATTTGGATAACAATCTGCGGCTTTGACGACCTCAAGAATTTCAAATGCTGACATCAACACATTTGGCAAAGTCATCTGCAACACTTTCAATTCAGAAAAGAGATCATCTGCATCAATATCAGACAAATCATTATGAGAAAAGGCAGTCTTAAAATTTGTGCAAGATTTTCTTAATTCATCATTATCCAATGATTTCAACCTTTTTGCGTCAAATAAAAATCCAAAAATACTTTCAAACACCTCCAATTGCTCAAATCTATTTTTCAATGAAGTTATTGCCATATCAACAACCACTAAAAAATAATTGACTCTAAAAGATTCCTCAGGTGATTGTATTTCTTCATCATTACTATTCTCGTCATATTGTCTTTTCCTAAAGACACGACGCTTTGTTGGAAGTCTTTGGCTCTATGTCCATATCAGATGCAAGGCTTTTAGCAATATTCATGCTTGATTCAAAGCCTTCATTTCTATATTTCTCAAAGTACAATAGTATACCTTCCACTTCTTTCATTGTAACTCCAATGCACATAGATTTAGATTGCAACTTCTTACTCACAATGTTAATAGCAAATAAGATCTCATACCAAATCACCATGCCAAGTAAAAATTCAAAGCTCGCAAGAGAGTTAGCCAAACTTTCAGCTTCACTTTTTGTCTTAGCATCATCGCCACTAGAATTATACAATTCTAACAAAGCTAACCTTATTTCAGGTGCTTGAAATCTAATAGCCTTGACACTTTTGATTCGACTCTCCCACCGAGTATTACACAAAGATTTCACTGTTAAGCTCGGAACATTATCAACTAAAATCCTCCATCTTTTAGTAGAGTTAGCAAATAATGTGTATATCCATTGCACAATTCCAAAAAAAGAAACAGCTTTAACACAAGAATGAGCCATATCTGAAAGAGTGAGGTTAAGACTATGACAAGCACATGGCATATATAAAGCCCTTGGATTTATTTCAAGTAATCTCTTTTGAACACCTTGGTGTTTTCCTTTCATATTAGAACCATTATCATAACCTTGACCCCTCACATCATCAACATTTAAATCAAGGGACTTGCATACATTTAACAATTCATTAAAAAGTCCCAATCCTGATGTATCATCTACTTTCAAGAACTCCAAAAAACTCCTCTATTTTTATCTTATCACTTGACACATTTACACATCGTACAATCAAAGTCATTTGTTCTTGATGACTCACATCCGGGGTCCAATCAAGGATTACAGAAAAATATTTTGCCTCTTTAATGATCCTTATCATTGAAGTTCTAACCGCATGGGCTAAAAGAGAAATCAACTCATTTTGAATTTGAGGACCTAGGTAGTGATAGTGAATTTCTTTGCTTTTGATACGCCTAACATGATCTTGCATTATCAAATCAAATTCAGCTATCATTTCAATCAAGGCAAAAAAATTACCATTACTATCCTCGTAAAGTTTTCCACTAGATCCACGAAAAGCTAAATTACGTTTAGCAAGACATTTAACAACGGATACTATTCTTATTAAAACTTGTCTCCAACGTTCCTTTTCCTTTGAAATTCTATCTTGCAAATCTTTATCAATGCCTTTATTCTTTGTTAATCTCACTCTCGTTTCATTCCAAGTATTCATATTAGTTATATGCTCAACACTATTCTCATGCTCTTTGAGTTTGTCACTTAAATGCTTCCAATCATTCGCTCCATCATTTGCTAAAAAACTTTTGTTATTTCTAGAACCGAACAATTTACAACAAAAACAATAGACTTTATCCACATGTTTAGAGTAAACCAACCATTTTCTATCAAAAGTCTCTCCATTACTCAACTTTCTAGTAAAAAAACTATATGAAAAATGCCTAGAAAGACTATCTATAGGAAACTCTAGATTCAATTCCCTAATGGGACCTTTTTCAATTAAAATGTCTCTTGTTTTAGTATCAAGAATACCCCAGTTTCTAGGATCGTAGACATCAAAAGGAGGGATGAAGTTTTCATCAATGCCTACATCAACAATATTTGAAGCACCAGGGATATTATCATGTTCATTATTCAGATTGGCAATAGACTGAATAGAGTCATTAATGGGATTGTCATCATTCAAATTTTCATTATTCAAGTTTTCATTAGATTGTTCAAGATTGTCTTCTTCAACGCCCAACCCATCGCTATTCGAAGGTTCTTGTACTTGTTTACAAATAAATTTATCTAATGCTCCTTTACGTGATTCATTGATTTCAACTCTCGTTTTCTTTTTTTTCTTTTTTCACTACCAGATGCATATTTTCGCGGCAACATTGCAAGAAAAAATAAATAAAACAATAGAAGAAAAAGTATAGAATGATAGCACCTGAATTGTGATCACCGACAAAATCCAACCTCAAATGCAATGAGTTGAGCAAGAAGAAGACCTTTCTTTAAAATAACAGTGCTTGTGTTCTACTTCTTGTTAGTGTCTTGATAAAGATTGTCGAACGGTTTCGTTACCAACTGTGATTGCGTTTAGTTTTATTTGGCAATAAAAGTTGGAGTGGAGGCATTTCAATTTGGGGACTCAATAATAGCCTTATTTTTTGGGAACAATCAATATTAACGGTTTGGGAACAATCAATATTAACGGGTGACTATTAAAGTTTGGGTGACTATTCTTTGTTTTGTTGGCAACAAGGATGACTATTTTACAAAAATATTTGACCGTATATTTTTTTTTACTTATTTTTAGGGGCCCTAATATTTGGTATATTTTTTGGGGCCCTAGTATCGGGCTTATTTTTTGGGGCCCTGGTCGGGCGCCCCACTTGCCCTGCCCCAAATACGGCCCTGCTAATATGAATACTTGGAATGAAACGAGAGTGAGATTAACAAAGAATAAAGGCATTGATAAAGATTTGCAAGATAGAATTTCAAAGGAAAAGGAACGTTGGAGACAAGTTTTAATAAGAATAGTATCCGTTGTTAAATGTCTTGCTAAACGTAATTTAGCTTTTCGTGGATCTAGTGGAAAACTTTACGAGGATAGTAATGGTAATTTTTTTGCCTTGATTGAAATGATAGCTGAATTTGATTTGATAATGCAAGATCATGTTAGGCGTATCAAAAGCAAAGAAATTCACTATCACTACCTAGGTCCTCAAATTCAAAATGAGTTGATTTCTCTTTTAGCCCATGCGGTTAGAACTTCAATGATAAGGATCATTAAAGAGGCAAAATATTTTTCTGTAATCCTTGATTGTACCCCAGATGTGAGTCATCAAGAACAAATGACTTTGATTGTACGATGTGTAAATGTGTCAAGTGATAAGATAAAAATAGAGGAGTTTTTTTTGGAGTTCTTGAAAGTAGATGATACATCAGGATTGGGACTTTTTAATGAATTGTTAAATGTATGCAAGTCCCTTGATTTAAATGTTGATGATGTGAGGGGTCAAGGTTATGATAATGGTTCTAATATGAAAGGAAAACACCAAGGTGTTCAAAAGAGATTACTTGAAATAAATCCAAGGGCTTTATATATGCCACGTGCTTGTCATAGTCTTAACCTCACTCTTTCAGATATGGCTCATTCTTGTGTTAAAGCTGTTTCTTTTTTTGGAATTGTGCAACGGATATACACATTATTTGCTAACTCTACTAAAAGATGGAGGATTTTAGTTGATAATGTTCCGAGCTTAACAGTGAAATCTTTGTGTAATACTCGGTGGGAGAGTCGAATCAAAAGTGTCAAGGCTATTAGATTTCAAGCACCTGAAATAAGGTTAGCTTTGTTAGAATTGTATAATTCTAGTGGCGATGATGCTAAGACAAAAAGTGAAGCTGAAAGTTTGGCTAACTCTCTTGCGAGCTTTGAATTTTTACTTGGCATGGTGATTTGGTATGAGATCTTATTTGCTATTAACATTGTGAGTAAGAAGTTGCAATCTAAATCTATGTGCATTGGAGTTACAATGAAAGAAGTGGAAGGTATACTATTGTACTTTGAGAAATATAGAAATGAAGGCTTTGAATCAAGCATGAATATTGCTAAAAGCCTTGCATCTGATATGGACATAGAGCCAGCACTTCCAACAAAGCGTCGTGTCTTTAGGAAAAGACAATATGACGAGAATAGTAATGATGAAGAAATACAATCACCTGAGGAATCTTTTAGAGTCAATTATTTTTAGTGGTTGTTGATATGGCAATACCTTCATTGAAAAATAGATTTGAGCAATTGGAGGTGTTTGAAAGTATTTTTGGATTTTTATTTGACGCAAAAAGGTTGAAATCATTGGATAATGATGAATTAAGAAAATCTTGCACAAATTTTAAGACTGCCTTTTCTCATAATGATTTGTCTGATATTGATGCAGATGATCTCTTTTCTGAATTGAAAGTGTTGCAGATGACTTTGCCAAATGTGTTGATGTCAGCATTTGAAATTCTTGAGGTCGTCAAAGCCGCAGATTGTTATCCAAATGTTTCAATTGCTTATCGAATCCTTTTAACTATGCCGGTGACTATTGCATCAGCCGAAAGAAGTTTTTCGAAGTTAAAATTATTGAAAAACTATTTAAGATCGTCAATGTCGCAAGAAAGGTTGAATGGTCTAGCCATTTTATGTATTGAGAAAAATATGTTAGAGCATATTGATATAGACACTATTATTAGGGACTTTGCTTCTAGAAATGCTCGTAGAAATTGTTTTGTATAAGTATTTGAATATTAAATAAAAATACCTTACTTTTTGTATGGAATTTAAGTTGTTTGTTAACATAATAAAAGTATCATCTTCAAGCAATTCTTTTTCGTATGCGAAAAATTCAATTTTTTTACACTACTTACTAGTTAGGGGCCCAATTTATAGATTCGCCCTGGGCCACCAAAATCTCAAAAACGGGCCTGCATATTAGTTATATGCTCAACACTATTCTCATGCTCTTTGAGTTTGTCACTTAAATGCTTCCAATCATTCGCTCCATCATTTGCTAAAAAACTTTTGTTATTTCTAGAACCGAACAATTTACAACAAAAACAATAGACTTTATCCACATGTTTAGAGTAAACCAACCATTTTCTATCAAAAGTCTCTCCATTACTCAACTTTCTAGTAAAAAAACTATATGAAAAATGCCTAGAAAGACTATCTATAGGAAACTCTAGATTCAATTCCCTAATGGGACCTTTTTCAATTAAAATGTCTCTTGTTTTAGTATCAAGAATACCCCAGTTTCTAGGATCGTAGACATCAAAAGGAGGGATGAAGTTTTCATCAATGCCTACATCAACAATATTTGAAGCACCAGGGATATTATCATGTTCATTATTCGATTGGCAATAGACTGAATAGAGTCATTAATGGGATTGTCATCATTCAAATTTTCATTATTCAAGTTTTCATTAGATTGTTCAAGATTGTCTTCTTCAACGCCCAACCCATCGCTATTGAAGGTTCTTGTACTTGTTTACAAATAAATTTATCTAATGCTCCTTTCTGTGATTGATTGATTTCAACTCTCGTTTTCTTTTTTCTTTTTCACTACTGGATGCATATTTTTCGGCAACATTGCAAGAAAAAATAAATAAAACAATAGAAGAAAAAGTATAGAATGATAGCACCTGAATTGTGATCACCGACAAAATCCAACCTCAAATGCAATGAGTTGAGCAAGAAGAAGACCTTTCTTTAAAATAACAGTGCTTGTGTTCTACTTCTTGTTAGTGTCTTGATAAAGATTGTCGAACGGTTTCGTTACCAACTGTGATTGCGTTTAGTTTTATTTGGCAATAAAAGTTGGAGTGGAGGCATTTCAATTTGGGGACTCAATAATAGCCTTATTTTTTGGGAACAATCAATATTAACGGTTTGGGAACAATCAATATTAACGGGTGACTATTAAAGTTTGGGTGACTATTCTTTGTTTTGTTGGCAACAAGGATGACTATTTTACAAAAATATTTGACCGTATATTTTTTTTTACTTATTTTTAGGGGCCCTAATATTTGGTATATTTTTTGGGGCCCTAGTATCGGGCTTATTTTTTGGGGCCCTGGTCGGGCGCCCCACTTGCCCTGCCCCAAATACGGCCCTGACCCCTAATTCACTGAAACAGAGTCAACGAAAAACGCAAAAAAAAGAAGCAGAGAAAGAAGAAACAGAGGAAGAAGAAAGAAGTGAAGAAGAGGGTAAAATCTCTCTCCCTCCTTCTTCCTCCCTCTCCCACAACTCTCTCACTTTCTCTTTTCCCTCTCCCACCACTCTCTCTCACTTTCTCTTTCTCTCCCTCACGACGTCCCCCCTTCCTCCTCCCTCTCTCGCGTCCCCCCCCCGCTTTTCCGTTCGCGGCCGCGCGCGGCCAAGGACTGGCGCGCGGCGGCCGCGCCCCCTCTGCCGTCTCCTCCCTCATCGAAATCTACGGCCGCCACCGCCACGTCGACCAAGCCGTCCAGCTCTTCAACAAATTCAAACTCTTCAACTGTCCCCAAAACATTGACCTCTGCATTTCCCCCTTCCTCTTCTCCCCCAACCTCTCTCTCTCTCTCTCTCTCTCCATTCCCTTTCTTCTCCCAGCGGCTGTTTGCTTTCCTCTGACTTTGTGTTAGTGTGTGTGTTTATTGTTTTTAGGTTTTGTGTGGGTGTGTGTGTTATATTTTTAGTTTTATTTGCTGTTAGTGTGTGTGTGTTGATTGGCGTGGGTGAGTGTGTAAGTGTGTGTGGGTGAATGTGTTTTAGTGTGCGTTTGTTGGTGTGGTTATTATTATTATTATTATTATTTTTTGTTTTTTTGTTTTGTGTCTTTGGGTATTTTTTTTAGTGGGCTCAGCCCATTCCCTTTTTTACACTTTGGGCTTTAGCCCACTTAACTCCTCTCCCTTTTTTATTTGCCAAACCCTTTTTTCTATCATTTATTTATTAAATGTGAACATTTTTTTTTACTAGTTAAACTAGTACAATTTCATTTAACTAAATTTCACATACAAGTTTTGAAACCCTGTTTTTCTTGAAAATCACTTGATAAAAATCGTGAAAATTAATTTACTAGTAATGATTACTCGAGATTGCTTCCCGTTTAGTCATTGCGAATATCTTAATTTTCTAAACAAAATAGGTATTAGTGAGGATCACTCTTGATTGCTTCTTGTTTGGTCCCCATGAAAACCTATCTTCTTCATAAAAATAAAACTAAGTTTTTACTAGTAATGATCACTTGAGATTCCTTCCGCTTGATCATTACGAACAGATTAATTTTCTAAACAAAATAGGTTATTAGTGAGGCCACTCTTGATTGCTTCTTGTTTGGTCCCTAGAAAACCTACCTTTTTCCATCAAAAAATATCTGATTAAAATCAACAAACACACAACCATTTTTTACCCAAGAACTACGTAGCCTTTGATTTCTCCACCGCACCCGGAGATACGTAGGAGCAGGAGCATACTCTTGTCAAGAGCAAAAATAAACAACTTTTATTAAGCTTCTTTTTATTTATTTTCATCATTGTAAATCCTTGTTTTTTTTAGGGAAACAAATATTTTTTAGAAGTTAATAAATTTTGCACAATTAATTAGAGGTAACCTTTTTTCGAAAGGATATCGTGGGGCGCTAATACCTTCCCTACGCATAATCGACTCCCGAACCCAAATCCGGTCTTAAGGACCATTTTTCTTCAAAAAGGTTTTTTCCAATATTTTTCCTTCGAAAATAAATTATTGGTGGCGGCTCCATTAAACTCGAATAAATCCCTCCGGATTTTTTGGTCATCTGTTGGCGACTCCTTTGGGACATTTTTTTAGAGAGTCAAGCCTAACTAACTGATTGTTCTAAATAGTTAACTCTTATGTTTAATTTCCCTTGTTTTTATTTATTTATTTATTATTTATTCATTTGTTTATTTATTTATTTATTTATTTATTTATTTATTGTTCTTTTGTGAATATTTGTTGTGAATATTATGCATATATTGAACCTTAGGTTAGAATACCATATTTTGTATATTTCATTTGTTTTGCAGCTTGGGTAGTGTTAGGGTGTTGCCCCTCTCACACACCGCACTAACACGTTCGCACACACATGTGAGTAAGGCCTTATACCCGGGTCAGAGCAAAGCTTAAGTTGAGTGGAGGTTCGGTGATGGTCAATTGGAATTTGCTTTCCTTCTGGCTATTGCGAGAACTTCATCTAGAGTGTGCTCCCTCTGAGTATTCCGCACCGGATAGTTATCTATCGTTGTGGTTAATATTCAGGAGGAGATTTTAGCTCTAGAGGCCTTTGGTGAGAATGTGACTAGAGCCACCATGAGATCTATCACTCAATAAAAGACTATAGACCCCTTAGGCTAGAAAATCTCTAATTTTAGGTTTAACCCATTTAAGACACAAGGGGCATCATGTCACTTTTGTTCTTCCACCAAAAATCTGTTATATCACGTCCATGCATAAAATGGTCTACAAAAACACATATCTTCATGCATACAAATGATAATCATCATCATCCAACATTATATCCTAATGCATTCATACTTCAAAAACAAAAAAACAAAAAAACACATGTTGAAATTAAAGAAGTAATATCATTCATTCTCATTTCATTTTAGGCCGCCAAAGAATCGTAGGAACTCAAGAGCTTGGCTGCAAGTATTTTGTGAAATAATATGAGATCAAATTGTGAAACAGTTTCAAAGAAGCTCATACATGTCAAAACAATGAGGCCTACGGTTCCTTGGCACAAATAAATAGATTCATGCATCCACATTCATTCATTTTTCTTTTCTTACATACTCATATCATTTTTTTTAAATCATCAGAAAATAATCAAACAAACTGGTTCCTCGACACCCTTATCGAACTCGCTCTCAATCAAAGATCATGGATGACCAAGAGATGAAAGACGACGTCAACCAGCTAAAAGAACAGATGAGCAAAGTTTTGGAGCTTCTGCAGTCCCTAAACAAAGACAAGGTTGCAAATGGGGTATCTCCAGCAGTGAATGATGAAAGTCAAGCAACACCTTCCCACCCACCTGGCTTCGGACCTATGCTGTTGCAATATGGTCTCAACACTCAAGGACTAGTGGTACCTTTTGCAATTTACCCGCAGGGTCCTACACACTCACCAGTTAGCAACCCTCAGAATCAAGTACCACAGTTCCCACTTTACGGACTCCCACCTGGTTACACGCCACCTATGGCCAATGATGATACTGCAAACCATAACCCTCAAGGCCCACAGGCTGCTTGATTCCAGTATTTGGTCTCCCGCCGGTTACACACCGCCAGTGCTAACAACAACTCTGCGGCGATTCCCAAGCACTTGTTGTGCGGGATGTAGCTCAAGGATCCGGCTCGCATGCGAAACCATACCAGTTCAAAGCTCAACTCTGGCTTCATGACATACACCTTTCCACCTGGTTATGCACCGTCCCATCTCTGAATACTCAAGGAGTCGATGCGCCCGTAGTACCCCCATGGTGAATCCCGAGCCATTTGGTTACCCTATTATATTCAAGGAAATCCATTGAATCCCCAGACTAACCGCATTGCCTGGTCTCCAGCTATGGGGAGACCCAATCTGAGCATCCCAGTTGGGAATCAGTGGTCTGATACGAAGTTGTAAATCCTCGAAGATAGGCTAAGAGTTGTAAAAGGAGTAAGTTATCTCGGTTCAAGTATCGCTTCAGATCTTTGTCTCGTACCGGATGTGGTTGTACCACCGAAGTTCAAGGTGCCAGACTTTGACAAGTATAAAGGGACAACTTGCCCGAAAAGCCACTTGACCATGTACTGTAGGAAGATGGCATCCTATACACGTGATGACAAACTTCTGATTCACTTCTTCCAGGATAGTTTAACAGGGGCAGCGTCGAGTTGGTATACGCACCTTGAGCGACCTCATATTCGCTGTTGGAAAGATTTGGCGGATGCCTTCTTGAAGCAGTATAAGTATAACATTGATATGGCTCCTGACAGGATGCAGTTGTAAAACATGGCAAAAAGAGACAATGAGACGTTCAAGGAATATGCCCAACGATGGAGAGGATTTCCATCCCAAGTGGAACCGCCTCTGGTTGAAAAAGAAATGGTGGCCATGTTCATGGATACCCTTCAATCACCCTTCTATGACAAAATGATCGGAAGTGTATCGTCAAACTTTTCAGATATGGTCATCGTAGGGGAAAGAGTTGAAGGAGGAATGAGGAATGGAAAGATTGCCCAAAGTTTTGCTGAAACCAGTAATATCAAGAGACCCCCAACAAACTTCATAAAGAAGAAAGAAGGGGAAACCAATGCTGTGATGACGAGCCCGGGAGGACAAGCACAAGGAAAACCACCCCAATTCTTTACCAACTTCCCGCATCCTTTTCCATACCCCTACTTCCCACCTCCATACATTGCCGCCGCTTCTCATAATCCTACCCCCCGGCCAAACCAACCAATGATGCCCTTTCGACCACCTTCCCCCATACAAACACAAGCACAACCAGTTGCTCCCACCCAACCAAACTAAAACCAGAAACAACCAAATGACCAAGAAAAGAAAATAGTCCAATTTGATCCTATTCCCATGACCTATACGGATCTGTTCCAGCACCTCATCAGCAACTCCTTGGTCTCTCCACGCTCAATGAAACCACTTCAACCTCCCTTCCCAAGAGGATATGACCCAAATTCCAAGTGTGAATTTCATGCAGGGGCAGTAGGTCACACAACTGAAAATTGCAAGGCTTTGAAGTACGTGGTTCAAGATCTGATCAATGCCAAATGGTTGAGTTTTAAGGAGGATGGACCTAATGTGGAAAATAATCCCCTTCCAGGTTATGGAGGTCCAGCGGTCAATGTCATTACTGAAGAGTTTGGGGACCAACCCCTGATAGCTAGATTGGACGGCAGGGAGCCCAAAGATGAGAGTATCCCCATCTGTGACATCCGGCAAAGCCTTTGGAGTGCAGGAATGTTGAATCTGGATCAGATAGTAGTTATCAAGGACGATCGCAGTGCAGAAAACGACAATGTCAACCTTGTCCACCCTTGCTCGCCGAATGAAGAACTTGGAAATTGGGAGATCGTTGAGTTTCCCGTGATCTTTGATTCAAAATAATTATGTAATGCAAATTCTATTGCTCTGCCCAAGGCTTTAGAATAATTTATTGTCAAAAGGGCGCACATGTTTCCTTTCAGTACCATTATCAATAAAATGCACTTTGAATTTTCCAATCATTTCTCTTTTCTTTCCTTTTCCATCTTTCCCATCTCTCTTCATCTTTTTCCACTTTTCATTTCGTCATTTTTTAACTAATGCAGATCCAAAAACATTGTCTTTGAAAATAACAATGTCAGTAACTCATACTACAATTTTGAATACCCCATTAATCATACTGAGGAAGATAATGAGGACAATTGGGATACCCCCCTGAATTGATGAAGTTGGTGGAACAAGAAGCTAAAGTGATTCAACCCCACGAGGAAGAAATTCAAATAATTGATCTGAGTACTGAAAGTGACAATAGAAAGAAAAAGGTAGAGCAAATGTACAATTTGCCAAAAATTAATTTTTGTGAAAATTTGAGCAATAAGATTTTGAGATGAAGTTTGGCCATTTTTCTCTATCCCAAAAATAAAAAATATATATCCCTTGCTACCCCTTTCGAGGTTAAATTGTTTTTTTTCTTTCTTTCTTTCTTTCTCTTTCAAATACCCTAAACAAGGATCACCCGTCCATCGGAGGCTAGCACAATAGTCTATTCAATTTTGTCAGTTCAAAAAAAAGCAAAGCAAGCAAGCAAATAGCAAATGCAACGTATCAAAGAAGCTTGCAAGAAACAAAAAATCAATAAATAAAAATGCCAAAACTAGACAAGACAATTGTGCTAGCAACCATCAAAGTGCATCTTTGCACTAAAAATCTTTGTTGAAAAAAAAAAAACTAAACACTTTCTGGGCCTGAAATATCCTTTCTTTCATGACCCTTCAACCCCTGGCCACGTTACAACCCTAATAAAGTCCATTCTGATCAAAATCAAGCTGCTCGTATTTTCTCAAAACTTGATTTTTGAAAGAAGAAATCCATATAAACTCCTCATTGCAGTTGCTTTACCAAAAAGATGTGGTTGTCAAGTCCATCAAAAGGGATCTGATCCGCCGCCACGGTCTGCCAAATAAGATCATCATTGATAATGGAACTAAGTTAAATAACAAGATGATGAAGGAGTTGTGTGACGACTTCAAGATCCAACATCATAATTCCTCACCATACCGCCTAAAGATGAATGGGGCAGTTGAGGTTGCAAACAAGAACATCAAGAAGATTATCCAAAAGATGGTTGTAACATTTGGAGACTGACATGAAATGCTCCCTTTGTCTTTGCATGGTTATCGAACTTTGGTTTATACCGCAACGGGGGCAACATCTTTCTCACTGGTGTATCGAATGGAAGCAGTACTTCCCATTGAAGTCGAGATCCCCTCGTTAAGGGTATTGATGGAGATAAAACTGGAAGAGGCAGAATGGATTCAGGCTCGGTTGGATTAATTGAACCTCATTGAAGAAAAGAGAGTAGTGGCCTTATGTCATGGACATCTGTATCAATACAGGATAAAGAGGGCTTACGAGAAGAAAGTTCGCCCTCGGGAATTTCAAGAAGGAGCCCTAGTACTCAAGAAGATTTTGCCGATCTAAAAGGATTCTCGTGGAAAATGGACCCCAAATTATGAAGGCTCGTATGTTGTGAAGAAAGCTTTTTCTAGAGGAGCCTTAATCCTCACAAGGATGGACGGTGAAGATCTCCCACTCCCAGTGAACTCTGACGCAGTCAAAAATATTATACCTAAAAAAGAAAAACATATGAAGAACCAAGCAAAAGTGGGCTCGCTAGGTTGAAAACCTGAAAGGGCGACCTAGGCAAAAATTAGAGCGACCCGTTGGATTGAAAACTTGAAAGAGCAATCCAAGCAAAAGTTAGGGTCTGAAATCGGACATTGAAGAAGGCTGATGCATCAAGGGGCTCTTACCCAACTGGGGCAGTTCTATATATTTTCAGAAGTAGAGTAATGAGTAATCAAAGTTATGGATATGGGAAGCTGACATTTGTTCCTACAAAGACACAAACTATAAAATATCTGCTTAGTTATTGTCTTTCTTTGTTTTTTCTTCTTCCTGCATTTTTCTTGATGTATCTTCAAGTCTGTGTAACTTCAGTCCTTGTACACATGGCTCCTTTTTGAATACCAAACACCTCCGTTCTCGTATTTCAAAATGTTGTTTTATGATAATAGGCACTGAATTGTGAAGCATGTGATGATATGGGAAAGCATTACGGTTATTATATACACCTTAAGAATCACGAGGAAACGCCAAATCTCAACAAAAAAGTTTCAAAAAGGGCAAAGGGATTACCTTTAAAAAGTAACTAGCGCTGCATCGATAACTCGCGCTCCCTCCCAGTCGAAGGCATAGCATGACTAAATCCGATGAATCTAAGTCTATCCCATATCTTTAAGCACTAGAGATCATACGGGATGAGGAATCAGTAAAAATAATAATCACATTGCATACATGCACCACATATCATCTATTCATGCATCATCTTCATATCACAACCTTTTCAGCCGCTTTGTTACGCTTGGTCCATGCATCAAGTACCGATCCTATTGTTTTCAAAACAATATGCCGAGCATTGGTCTTTTATTTTTATTTTTATTTTATTTTATTTTTTTTGCTTTCTGAGCGACACGCCAAGTATCGCTCATTCTTTATTGCTTTCCGATCACCGCGTCGATTGCAGGCACCGCGGAAATCCTTCTTTATAGTTTTCGATAAATGCGCCGAGCATCACCCTTTATTGCTTTAAGATTACCGCGTCGATGCAGACCTGGCGGTAGTCCCTCATTATTGCTTTTTGACCAACATATCAGTTCCGGACCTGATGTTGATCCTTCTTTATTGCTTTCCATCGACGCGTCAATACCCTACTTGGCGTCGAACCTTCTGATCACCGTGTCAGTACCCAACCTGGCGGTGATCCTTCTTTATTGTTTCCCATCGACGCGTCAGTACCTTACTTGGCGTCGAACCCTCATTATTGCTTTCCGATCACCGTGTCAGTACCCGACCTGGCGGTGACCCTTCTTTATAGTTTTCTGATAAACGCGTCAAGCGTTAATCACTCATTACTGCTTTTTCGATCACCGCATCAGTACCCGACCTGGCGGTGACCCTTCTTTATTGCTTTCCAATAAACGCACCAAGCGTCAATCCTTCACTGTCATTCCTCACCCCATCCCTTGTCTATCCTGGTTTGAGACAAAATTAGTGTCTTTATCTTTACTTCTATTTTATGACGAAAATATGAAAACATTTGTTATTCACATTTTCTAATAAAATATAACTAAAGAGGGGCAGCTGTTATACCCCAATTTTGTCCACACATCTTGATTTGTTTTATTACTGTTAGATTGAAATGATAAAATAATTTGTTGCTTGGGCCATTTTTTTTTGTTAAGTTTTGGTTTTAGTCTTTTGGGACTAATTTAGGCCCAATAGCTGAAATATAAACCAATAGTCCATACAAAAGAAATTCTAGCATAAGTCCAAAATACAAACCAAGCCCAAAAAAAGATTACAAAATCAAAATAAAAATAAAAAAACACAAAACAACAAAAAGCAAATAAATCAGAACAGAACAAAAAAAAAAGAAAAAAAAAGCAAAAAAAACAAAATAAGCAAAGCAGCAACAGGAACGTTGCATTTGCATGCATCCCTGCCACCCCAACAACAACCAACAGCAGTCCAGTTTTAGCAATAAGTCCAAGGTGATTTCTTCATGTTCCTTTGTTTTTTTCCATTCTTGTTCCAACCAAGCAGCTTTGCAGGCACTACTCTGCACCCCTGCATCCTTCAGCCCTCCCACAACCCTGCAATCAACAGACCAACATTGTCCTATTAGGGCTCTTTAGCTCTATAAAAAAACGCAACAGAACAGCAAAAAAAGAAAGGAGAATTTTTTGGAGAGAATCCTGAGCATTTTCACCACCAATCAAAGAACTAGGGGCTCCACACTGAAACCCCTAATTCACTGAAACAGAGTCAACAAAAAACGCAAAAAAAAGAAGCAGAGAAAGAAGAAACAGAGGAAGAAGAAAGAAGTGAAGAAGAGGGTAAAATCTCTCTCCCTCCTTCTTCCTCCCTCTCCCACAACTCTCTCACTTTCTCTTTTCCCTCTCCCACCACTCTCTCTCACTTTCTCTTTCTCTCCCTCACGACGTCCCCCCTTCCTCCTCCCTCTCTCGCGTCCCCCCCCCGCTTTTCCGTTCGCGGCCTTGTCAAGGATCGTGGCCGGCGCGCCCCCTCTGCCGTCTCCTCCCTCATCGAAACCCACTGCCGCCACCGCCACGTCGACCAAGTCGTCCAGCTCTTCAACAAATTCAAACTCTTCAACTGTCCCCAAAACATTGACCTCTGCAATTCCCCCTTCCTCTTCTCCCACAACCTGTCTCTCTCTCTCTCTCCATTCCCTTTCTTCTCCCAGCGGCTGTTTGCTTTCCTCTGACTTTGTGTTAGTGTGTGTGTTATTGTTTTTAGGTTTTGTGTGGGTGTGTGTGTTATATTTTTAGTTTTTTTTGTTGTTAGTGTGTGTGTGTTGATTGGGGTGGGTGAGTGTGTAAGTGTGTGTGGGTGAATGTGTTTTAGTATGCGTGTGTTGGTGTGTTTATTATTATTATTATTATTATTTTTTGTTTTTTTTGTTTTGTTTCTTTTGTTATTTTTTTTAGTGGGCTCAGCCCATTCCCTTTTTTACACTTTGGGCTTTAGCCCACTTAACTCCTCTCCCTTTTTTATTTGCCAAACCCTTTTTTCTATCATTTATTTATTAAATGTGAACATTTTTTTTACTAGTTAAACTAGTACAATTTTATTTAACTAAATTTCACATACAAGTTTTGAAACCTTGTTTTTCTTGAAAATCACTTGATAAAAATCGTGAAAATTAATTTACTAGTAATGATTACTCGAGATTGCTTCCCGTTTAGTCATTGCGAATATCTTAATTTTCTAAACAAAATAGGTATTAGTGAGGATCACTCTTGATTGCTTCTTGTTTGGTCCCCATGAAAACCTATCTTCTTCATAAAAATAAAACTAAGTTTTTACTAGTAATGATCACTTGAGATTGCTTCCCGTTTGATCATTACGAACACCGTTAATTTTCTAAACAAAATAGGTTATTAGTGAGGGCCACTCTTGATTGCTTCTTGTTTGGTCCCTAGAAAACCTACCTTTTTTCCATCAAAAAAATATACAGTTAAAATCAACAAACACACAACCATTTTTTACCCAAGAACTACGTAGCCTTTGATTTCTCCACCGCACCCGGAGATACGTAGGAGTGGGAGCATACTCTTGTCAAGCGCAAAAAAAAACAACTTTTATTAAGCTTCTTTTTATTTATTTTCATCATTGTAAATCCTTGTTTTGTTTAGGGAAACAAATATTTTTTAGAAGTTAATAAATTTTGCACAATTAATTAGAGGTAACCTTTTTTCGAAAGGATGTTGTGGGGTGCTAATACCTTCTCTACGCATAATCGACTCTCGAACCCAAATCCGGTCTTAAGGACCATTTTTCTTCAAAAAGGTTTTTTCCAATATTTTTCCTTCGAAAATAAATTATTGGTGGCGGCTCCATTAAACTCGAATAAATCCCTCCGGATTTTTCGGTTGCTACAACGGTCCCTGTTTCAATTTCTAATTTATTTTCTAAATTTAATAATTTTTATTTTTTTAATTCTTATTCTGATATATTAATAATATTAAAAAAAACAAATTTTGTGACATGGCGTTAACATGGTATAATTAAATGACGTGGGATGTGCCACATAAGCTTTAGGAATGCCACATCACAAATCTGGAATGTCAATTTAACATTTGGGCAAAATGTCTGAATTTTTTAAAATTGGGAGACTAAATGTCTGAATTTAGAAATAGGGGGACCAAAATCGTAAATTGGTCAAAATAGGGGGACTAAAACTATAATTAAGCCTAAAAAAATGTAAATCAATTAAAAATTTAAGTGTCATCACTGAAAATTATTAAAAAGAATTAAGGTAACGAATTTTGATTGGATAATCACGTACCGTTCGATATGAAATAACTGTCCGCGCCCCATGGATGAGGAACATTTATGAGTTAACTAAAAAATATATACTATAAAACTCTTTTTAAATTTTTTATCATAAATAAATACAATATACAAGTAGATTAAGCATTTTGATATATCTATTATTTTTGATAGCTACCTGTGTTTAGATTTCTTTAGGTAGCCGTCGGACCAAGAAGTTGCTTTCATTTTGGAAACTTAAGATGAAGGGCATTGGATATTCATCGTACCAGCAGTAAGGGGACAAGAACGATTGTGAAAAAGTCATAATGGAGGGCTAAAAGTAAAAACTGAGAAATGAAGTAAGGATATGGTCGCTGGCCGATCAGGTCAGACGAAAAATATTATGAGCTTCTACATAGGGGACGACGTCAGTAAGGTTGTTAGACTCGCAAGTCGACTCGTCCGATTCTATGAGTTTGCGTTTCTACATAGACGAAACGAGTTGACTCGCCCTGTAACCCGTTTCTGCAAAAACCCGGGTGGACTCGGCTGACTCGTGGTAGACTCAGACTGACTCGCGAGCCTGAGCCTAGTCAGCGAGTCAGTGTTGACATTTAAAAAAAACCAAAACGATATCATTTCATGTGTTTTGTTCTTTTTTTTTATGCAAATACTTAGTCCGCAAGTTTTGGAACTTTTGAAACTTGTATGTTTGGAGGATTTAATATCTGAAGAATGTTACAATTATACTTTGATGCTAATGTTTTGTGTTTGGAGAATGTTATAAATATATTTGATGCTAATTTTGCATGAACATCTATTTTTGGTTTAGCATATTGATTATGCTACCAAAATTAACCTTCATTCTACAACAAGTCAAGTGCGATTTGGGATATAGAAGCAAATAAATAAATTATGTTTTTTTTTTAGATATAGAAGCAAGTCAAGTGCACAGGATCTCCCATAAATATTGATTTTTTTTTGTCTTGATGATATTATAGTAAGTATTTGTGATATGTAGATTTGTTTAATATTATTTTAAATATTATGTAAACTCGTAAGAGTTTACGAGTTGAGTGTATATATGCTCCACGAGTATGCCTAGACTCTCTCATTAATATTATTTTAAACATTAGATTAACTCGTACGAGTTTATGAGTCAAGTCTACCTATGTTCCACGAGTCTGTCTAGACTATCGTGTTTGACAACTTTGAACGTCAGTTATTATTAGTGTTTCGAGCAATTTTCAAGCATCGGACTACCATAGACCACATTGAACACTTCCCCATCCTAGAAGCCGCCTGTAAACACATCATAAATACACACAAATCACACACTCTACCCACCTACATCCCCTCTTCCATTCATTTATTATTTCCAAAATTATAAGCAGTTAATTCTTTTTTTTAAAAGAGAGCAACTACTCCCAACAATTCTTATTATAAGAAACAAAACCTTAATTTACACAAACCAAAAAAATATATTGAAAATAGCTTTTTTTCTTCTAATTAATACTCTTAAAAATTTAATTTTTCTTCTTCTAAAAGTACCCATTTTATGAACCAACTACTTGCATAAAAAATGTTACCTCATTAATATAAATTTTATTATAAATAAAAATATAAATAAAAATTAGACATTTAATGTATTTGAAAATTGATGTTTCTTATAATTAGGATCAAGAAAAATGACTATTAAGCATTTTGTATTAACCTTTGGTATGCACATACCCAACACGTTAGGCAAAGCCAATTATAAATTGACAGCACATAAAATAAAAAATAAAAAAATACAGTTGCAAATAACAAACGAAACATCTTATGAAGACAGTACACAATCAGCTTGTAAATGTTGGGTTTCTCACCAAGGAATTCTTTCGATTCAATTGTAAATTTGTCAACGACACATCATCAAATGTAAATATAATTACCATAGTCTGCTTGGCTTCAATCAAATGTCATTAGTTTATTTATCATATTTAATTGATTTAAAAGCGAAATTTCTGTTGATGTGTATTGGTTTGAGTGAAAGCAATTAAAGTCACTTATTCTTGGCAATTAACTGTAGCTTGAGATTATTGTCTCCTGTATAAAACTATCTCCAACAAGGGCCACCATAAAAAAGAAAAACTATCTTCATAAAAGGGCCACCATAAAAAGGTAAAAGGGCCCATAAATGAATTACATTACATTTTTGTTAATACCACCAGCTTCTCACTTTTGCTTTTCAACTTTGGAAGCTGCCTTCAAGTTCAAACACACAACATTAACAAGCCCCTAAAACAAACTCCAACGACTTACCTACACTACTCTCTTAACAAGTGACAGACCTATTGAAGCCAGTGAAACATTTGATTAACAGTACATCAAAACATCAAAAACCAGAACACACAACCAGTAGAACCAGTAAAACAAGCAACAGAACAATATTGTAGTAGCATAAAACTGCATTAAAACAATATATCAACCAATGTTTGGTTTTTCCACCATCATAACAACAGAACTTAAAAATGAAATAAACTGCAAACCGCTTAGCTTAAGCAGCACATTATATATAAAATTATCTATCTATCTATCTATCTATCTATCTATCTATCTATTCTAAACCAAAAACATAAAATCAAAATAGCAAAATGTAACCACAAAACACACAATCTTTCCGTTGTATCATGTAAAACTTCCATCCTATGATCAAATGATCATTGCCTGTACTGAGAATTGCCACTTGAGAGGTAACCCACTATAATTGCAAGATTCCTGCAACAAATGAAATCAGTAATACCCATGAGAAATCAGCACTTGAGTAAACATATATCATTAAAAGAAGCTAGAATATATGATTATCTATATACCTGGCTTAAATAATTACATAAGCTCATTCTTTGTAACAAGTTACTGAATGGAATTGATGAAGCATTTTAACCCCAACTTGAGAGATGTTATTGCTATTAGAGGATATAAAAAATTGTGTTAGCTAAAGTATAATTGTAAGTAATTTTAAACCAACAAAAACTATAATATATGATAAACCTGTAGGGGTGCATCCAAAGAAGCATAAGCAACTCTAGAAGGTTCATCCATGCAATTCAGAACATTGGTTTGCTCACCCACAGGAGAATTTATAGCACAAAAAGGGTCTTCATTCTGTTTCCCTGTAAATGAAATAAAATTTACAAAAATCACATTAAATATATAACTAAAATATACTCTATAAAAACACATTTATTCACTCACCATTAATTTTTTCCGCTTCTGTAGTTGATCGTTTCCTTTTCTCTTTAGTCTTTTCCAAAAGAGGATTAAAAATTGTAGCACACTCATTCTCCCCGTTTTGCATGAAATTATTCTCCATGGTTTCTACATTTGAATTCAAAGTGAGCTTGCCAACACATTGTCGAACGCTCTGAACGCCAATATCAAGCAACTTCCACATAATTTGTTGAGCTTCTTTGTGTTCTTGAGTTTCCAAAACCAAATTGTAGAAAGACTTCATAATGGCATTGCGGTAAAGAAGACCAGCATCATCACCCGTGGTCATTGAATTGGAGGTAGAATCTTCTTTTGAACCCCTATTTATATGCTCATAAATCCCATACCTTGCATTTTTTGACCATCTTTTTAAGAAGTACTGGTCGGGTATTTTTAAAATACCTTTAATGTTATAAATCCGTAGAGAATGACTACAAAGAATGCCCATGTAATTAAACATGTGGCAACTACAATTAATCATTGCATTGGAAGAGTCCAAAGTCACTGTATACTTTTTATTAGGCATATTGTTCAACGTGACTTCATGATATGACACATCATCACATTGATCAATCTCTATAGAAGTGCTTCCACCTGTCCCATCGAGATATTCATTTAAAAAAAGTTCAAAGATTTTGTGAGTATATACTATAGATGCATGTCGTAAAGTTTCACTAATATTTATAACACGAGGAGGTGCATTCTGGCTATTTTTGAATTCTTTCTCGACCTCTAATTGTCGCCACTTTTCCACCATCTTCTCAAATGCCACTAAAAATTGTGCGAGAGCGAGACTTGTTGCTTTTCCGGCAATCTTACTCAATTCATTGTTTGTACTCTCACTCCTTTGAGAGGATTGGATACCAGCAGAGAATACATCTTTACTATAAGCTGTGCTCCACTTATGGCGAATTTTATACATGTTACTTAACCACTGATGATCATAAAGCTTATACTCACTCATCATCTCATCCCAAGTGCTTTGAAATTCATCTTCTGAACCACAACCTTTCATGCATTTATTAAATAAGCCCGCAAACTTGTGATTAGAATTGAGAGATCCCAAATGTGAAGGAGCATTTTTAGCTATATGTCGCAAACACAATCGATGACATGTATTTGGCATTACCTCTCCAATTGCTTTGGCCATGACTGCATCTTGATCAGTAAAGATTGTTTTTGGTTGTTGGTTTCCCATACTCTCCAAAAATGCTTTGAACAACCAAGTAAAAGACACTGCAGTTTCATCAAATAACAAAGCACAACCAAACATGACATTTTGCCAATGATGATTTACACCAACAAATGGGGCACAAATCAAGTTGTACTTATTAGTAAGACGAGTAGTGTCAAAAATCACAACATCCCCAAAGCAATCATAATCGACTTTAGATTTGCCGTCTCTCCAAAAGACATTGGTCAAACGCGATTCTTGGTCTAATTGCACGCTATAATAGAACATAGCATCATGTGCTTGTCTATTTTGTAAGTGATTCACTAAAGATTGTGCATCCCCAGCTTCAATCAATTTCAACTTTTCACTGTAGACATAACTATGCATATCTTTCAAAGTTATACCGATATTGTTAAATCCACCAACCTCTTCCCCTAAATAACTGCAACTATTTGTAACTCGTATACCGGCATTCACCATGGACTTTATGAGATCTCCTTTGACATTTGACACATTTCTCATAGAACGCAACAAATGCCTTTGCTCAAGTGGTACAAGGTCATGATTGTGATCCAATACCAACTTTGTAATTTTCCATACTCCCTCCTTATCCACATTAAATCTTACCATAGCTTTGCAATTTGTTCTTGAATCTGCTCTTTCATAAGCCACTTCACCATCATATTCATTATTCTTAAACCCTTGTTTGGAACAATAAAACTCTTTCAAACGTGTCTTTTTTTTCTCATTATCATGATATAACTCCTTTCCCTTTCTTACACTAAAACCCATTTTGAAGGCATGTTCTTGGTACAAGTTATAAGCTTCATCTTTACTATTCACAACTTGACCAAGAAAAATATCTTTACGCCTATCAATTTCAATTGGTTGGCATTCATTGATCTCCATATTTATCCTACAAATAATATAAATATGTTTTAAATGACACAAGAGATAATAGATACTACTTTTTTGCATAATTCTATCAAATGAAAAACAAAAACAAACATAGGCTTAAATAAAAAAGCAATATGCGTACGACAAATTTTAATATAGCTTCCTCCAAAAAAATAGTAATATCAATAGCTAAACAACATGAATTCCTACAATACTAAAAGGAATTATATATGTCACAGCAAGCAGACAGATAACTTATATCAATAGAAAGTGAAATAAATATAGAAGGTAAGAAACTTACTGTGCTAAAACTGTAAAAAAAATTCTACTTAGACCATTGAATGGAAACTGCTTGCTTAGTCACTGAATCCACTTTTTTCCTATGCTGTTGTAATGACAAATAACAATGGAGCATAAAGAAACTTATCAAATACCAAATGAAAGACTTGCTTTGTAAAACAGAGTGTCTTTTCCACAAGAAAGAAAATAATAGACTTACTGGAATGAGAGAATTATGAAACCGATAGAACGACTTGAGGATGGTTAAAATGTCAGCAATAGGGACAAAATGCACTCTGTTTCACCCGAAATTCCGTTTCAGAAACAATAATTTCAAACCAAAGGCAGACAAAAAAGGCAAGCTTTTCTGATAACCAAAGAACCCTAACCTCGTCTCATCGAGCCGCTTTCGCTCTTGCCTCTCGCCGCTTTGAACTCTGGTTAGTTGACGGCATCACGGTAGCGTCGATCTCGTTCAAGTTCTCTCCAAAACTGCTTCGATCTTCTCTAGTCAGCACTCAGCAGAACAGTATTGAGATAGTTTCGTCGAGGAAACACGACGCGACGCTATGAAATTAAAAGAACGAGTTTATTTAAGAGAAGGAAAGTGGTCTCTCAAATTCAATAACACGTGTTTTTTTTTTCCTTTCTCGTGTGCTTGTTTTAAGGTATCTACAAAAGGTTGCGGAAAAGTGGGTTTGGGAAATAGGGTTTGGTTCGATTTTGAAGCAAAAAAATTATTCGATTAAAAGGTTAAAATAATATGCAGTTTGGCTTGGTTTAGATGTCTTTTTTAAAAAAAATTGAACTAATCTGATCCGATTAAATGCGATTTAGATTTGATAGGATGATTCGGTTTTTACTTTTGTCGAGTATTACATATTAATTATTTATGACTTCAAATAACATATTTAGAGTTAATTTTTTAATGAATTAATTTTTTTGGTAAATATTTAAGGAGTAGCTTTACTTTGGTTTAATTACGTTTCAGTTTGGTAAATATTTTAAGTGTGAATTTACTTCAAATTCTCTTTGAATTTACTTTTTTTAATAATATGCGGTTCGGTTTGGATTGGTTCGGTTCTAGGTAAGACAACCGCGACGAAAAGAGTGACCCAAACAAATCCAGAAAATATCGGTTTATTGCGGTTTTCAATTTTTTTGGATCGGTTTGCGGTTTTTCTTTGGATCGGTTTGAATTTGAACACCCCTAATTTCCATGTATTTTGAACATCAAAATTTGACATAAAAACTGATATTAATGCAGTTCAATTACGTGGTTAATGAAGTATTGTGTTCGGTTAATGAATTTATCAAGATGTTTCGACTCATTAACCATCAACTGAATTTCGTTAATTATGATTTTAAATGTTATTAACCATGATATGTAGGTGTTCAAATATAATCTGTTATATGTATATTTAAATACCTGAAAATCGTGGTTAATAACGTTCAAAATTATGGTTAATAAAGTTTAGTTGATGGCTAATGAGTTAAGACACTTTGGTAATCTATTAACCAAACACAACAATTCATTAATCACGTATTTAAACTACATTAATAATGAGTTTTGATGTCCACTTTTGATATTCAAATAACGAGACTGTTTTTTTGCACAGTTTTTCCAACTTAAACATATGCAACACCTTTATTTATAATTGATGGCTCGAGATAGCTTGTGACACTTTCAGTATATTTGGGGAACATGACATATTGGACATAAAGAACTTGGCATAAGTTTTGTCCTTTTATTAATTGTATTTATTTGATTGGTTGTGATCAATAAAAAGATGTTAGGTTAGTCAACCCCAGTCTTTCTGTATTCTCACTAAAAGAAAACTTGGCCGCTAAAGTTTTTGTTAATTTTTTCCTGCTTTAGACCCATGTGGAATATGAGGAGACATCTAGCGGTTACTCTCTAATGTGAGTATTGCTAATTTTAGATGAGCTAAATCCAACTTTTTTTACCACTTTTTTTATTTTTCCTTTTAATAAGTTAACAAAAAAATATATTTTTGACCACTCTTTTTTAATTGTCTTATAAATAATTAAAATATATACGTAGCTGTTTGTGTTTAGATTTCTTTTGCTAGCCGTCAGACCAAGAAATTGCTTTCACTTTGTAAAGTTATGGTGAAGGGTAATCGGCGGTCGTCGTACCAGAGTAAGGGGGCAAGAACGATCGCGAGAAAGTCAAAGCAGTGGGTTAAAAACTTAGAAATGAAGTAACGTTATATGGCCGATGCATGTTTAGTTAAAAGAAACAAATACAGACAATGGTGAATTATAAATTGAGTCAATGAAGCTCATGACAAGAGTTGTAGATGCTGCTATTCCGGTCTCATTTATAAGCAATAAACACTTTTTTAGGTTTCAATAAACCTAAAAAGGTGTTTGTTGCATATAAATGAGATTGGAGGGAGTACCAGTTACCACTTTCGCTTCTCAACCATAGTCATCACATTGAAAATGTCAAGGGCTTTGACTAATATGGACCACCATCATTAATATGGACAGTGCCGGACCTTGATTGGTTTTCTTGAGGGAGTCAAATAATTAAATATATATATATATATATATATATATATATATATATATATATATATATATATATATATATATATATATAGATAACATTTCATCAATGTTTCATAAACTATTTGGTGGTTTAATAGCTTTGCCTCCATGTTTTGCGTAGAAGAACGAGGTTATAGACTTATAGCATACGTTTGGTTCTACGTTGACACCACTTGGACGCACGGTGATAGTAGCAAACTTGGTTGGTTTGACTGTTATAAGGGTGTTTGCATTTCTGAAGAGAAAGCAATTTCTCTTTTCCAAAATTGATTTTACGTGAAGCAAGATTTTGTAGCTTCTACGTTGCTTTAAAATCAATTCTACCAGTAGCATGTTGGTCTCCAGTTTATTTTCCCTAACTGCCCTTCGAGTTTTTTTGACAAAAACTATCATTTGAGTTAGAATAAATACTCAAATTAGTTCATAACAAAAAATACGGAGACCAATTTAGTCTCTGAAAAATAAAAAATATCAATTTGATCCCTAAAAATCTCAAATGTGGGTCAAATTAGTCCCTGATAGGGACTAAAATGTCCCCAAAAGTTATCCTTAAAAAGACTAATTTTGACCCACATTTGAGATTCTTAAAAACCAAATTGGTATTTTTCATTTCTCAATGACTGTCTCTGTAATTTTTGTTGGGGACCAATTTGGGCATTTACTCACGTCAACAAAAAGACATTTTTAACGCAATTTTTTCCCCAAACCTCTACCTGAAACCGGGTGTATATTTTTTAACGTGAATTGATAAAAATCAATTTTTTCGTGAATGCATACAAATATAAATCACGTTACATTTAACTCACTTTTACGCAAATCATAATGAAGTATACAATTATTATCACTTAAGTTTAATGTGCACAATAAAAAGAACCTTTGGTGTATGTAAGAACATGTTTGCAATTCCACGTGACATGCCTAAGTTCAAAATGGAAACACAAGTTAAAATTTAAGTTTCTAATACAAATTTAACTTATATGCACTATTAGTGTAAAAATATTTTACACGTGCATCCAATAATGTGTTGTCACATCATTTAATGAGTATGGCAAGTCATGTGTTTTTAAATTCATTAAATGATGTGACATCACATTATTGGATACATATGTAAACTTTCTTTACATCGACGATGCGTATAACTTAAACTCAATATGAATTTATATCATCATAAAAAAAATTAAGTTTCTAATATAGTTTTAAGTTAGGACCCATTTTGGTAATTGCACACCTAAAAACAATTTTGATCAAACCTATCCAAGCAACAAGAATTGATAAAAATCACTTTCTATGTGTATGTATCCAAACAGAAATCACGTTACGTTCAACTCATTTTTAACCAAAATCAATTCTACAAAATCAATTCTGTCAAAATCAATTGTCGTCACTGCAGAACTAAACACACGTAGAACCAAACACACGCATAGTCTTGTCTGGGGCTTATTTTTGTGTTCATACATGAAAAAAAGCTGAAAAATGTCTAAAAAATGCTTAGCGACAATTCAATCACAGGTCCTTCGAGTTGCAAAGTTGAAATGCACCATAGCAACAATTCGTGATATGAGGCAATAATATTATATATAACTCAATCCGATATATCCTTAACGGACCCAAGGTTCCTCCCTATCAAAAGGAAGATCCACCAGTGAATATGGCCACCATCATAGGTGGTCCATCGTCATTTTTTTTATCTCAATTGGTGGATCACGTAGGCTCGCATGATCTATTATTAATATACCTGTAACACCTGATTCCCCCCCCATTCTTCTTCTTCTTTCTCCCCACTTCCCTTCCTCCTCCCCTAGGGATGGCAACGGGGCGGGGCGGTATCGGGGAGTGCTCCCCCGCCCCCCAGGTTTCCCCCCGTCCCCGTCCCCACGGATCCCCGCGGATACCCACGGACCCCCGAAAATTTAAAAAAAATGCAAAAAATACTAAAATTGCAGTAAAAGAGAGCAGCAGCAACAACAACAACAACAATTTTAAAGGGTTCTGAGCATTAACTGCAGGATCGACTTCAAAGACACTAGGAGAAGATGAAATTTGAGATCTAGGGTTTAGAAGAAAACAAACAGGGCTACGGAAGATGTAATATTTTTTTATAAACCTCTACAGCTTTACTCTTCTTCTCCAAACAACAAAAAAAATTAAAAAAACAGATGAAGTAAGAAGAGGCAAGAAGAATCAAGATAGAAAAAAAACAAACGCGACGACGGACGGCGATGCAAGAAGAAGCAAGAATCGCGAGCAGAAGAAGCAGATCCGCGATCAGGGGCCACAATAGAGGTGGAAATGGGGGCGACAGAGGCGGTGCCTCGCGAGCAGATGCAGAGGTAGGGAGCAGAACTGGTGACGCGAGGCGAGGAAGTAGATCTGGCAACGCGGGGGAGAAGAACGGCGACGCACACGAGGGAGCAGGGCTGGTTGCGGCTAGGGTTACGATTTGAATGAGGGAAGGATGAAGGAATGTGATTGTGTGATATTTATGTAATATGATCGGGGCAGGGGGTGTGATCCCCGTCCCCGTCCCCAAAGTGGCTACGGGGGGATTTTCTCCCCCGTCCCCGTCCCCACGGGGAAAAATTCCCCGCCCACAGGGCCCCGATCGGGGCAGTCCCCACGGGGATCCCCACCTACAGGTGTAAATTTCCATCCCTACTCCTCCCCTACCACTCTCCCCTCCAGCATCCCTGAATATCATAAAGTATCATATGCACAATACTTCAATGATAAACATAAATAACCGAGTGCAAAGATGTTATTAGTGCCATAATTAGCACCCTGAGTCTATGTACAAGGACGGTGTCCACAGAATATAAAGATCATCCAACAAGTGCAAGGCATATACAAGACCACAAAATAAACCAATGATTCCTTAGGTGGTCCATGTCAAAAGAGAAATTGACCACGAAGTGTCAAGATACCGCTACCACTTTCATGCTATAACCACTATATACAATTTTAGATTGCCTCAAAGCAAAAGCATAAAAGCCAAACGAACTATATCTTCTCCAGAGAGATGTAGCAAGGTGTAGCACTAGCACCACTGCCAGAGCTACTTACCTCCATCTTGAGCTCATCAAAGAAAGTTTAAGTAGGAAAGACCATGGAAAGGTAACAGCGCAGAGCAATGTCGTACAGCTCCATAGCAAGGAACAAGAGAGAGAAACACGTAAGAACTCTCCCCCAGTAGGTATATACTCGTAGATGCATTGTAGTGACTAGTGACCTCTATCGTTCTCCATTTTCCTTCACGTTTCCCCAAACCTGACCCAACCTGATTCGTGACACCCCTACCATGCGAGTCTACATGAGTTTACATAAAATTGATTTTGTAAGTAAATTAAGTTTATTTTGACATCTAGTCGTAAACTTGTACAATTCTAGGAGTCAACTCGAGAGTTTGACAACAATGACATGCACATGCTATCCCGTCTAATCTTCAAATGTACCTCTATAGGGAGTTCCAAGAACTCTCAAATCTTTCATTTATATCCTTCATCAGGTAAACATCTCCATAATTTCAAAAACAAAGAACTTAAAGACCATAACTTCAACAAAAATTTGAACACGTTAATCTGTATAAAGCCTTATATGGATATTAAAAAGGGAAAAAGCTACAATTCTAAAGAAAAAATCAGAAATTGCAGCTTCGCTAAAAACAACAAATAGTTTAAATTCATTTAACACATAGCATCAGTTAATAGTTGCTTGTGGGATGAAGGTCCGAGGAGGAAAAAGCAACAGAAAAAAACGAAAGAATCTATGTTAATAGATATAACACCTAGAGTCATAAAGAAAATAATGGAAGCTAAAGCAATTACAAGAGACATGGAAGAAAAACAGGTATTCCCTTATTTCCACCTTCTAGGTTCCAAAACAAATTACTTTGAAGCCTAAATATAAAAATAATATCAGTATACTAAATCACTACAAATAAGAGTACTTCTAGACAATTTATGAAACCTGACCTGAATGCATGACAATACCTAGCTTTTTCATACTGAAATATCAGCATCTTCATCCTTAACACTGTAATGTAAGTGAATTGAAACTCCTATAACTACCCGATAACACCGCTACACCCAGGCACTCTCTCCATTCTCTGACCCTGCACGACTCTTCTTACCAATGATACATCCTCCCACCTACCTGCATCTGCATATATGTTTGACAAGAGAACTTTGCCTCCACCATGAGATGGTGCCAACCCTGCCAACTTCTCTGCAGCCCTCTCTCCTATATTGACATTTCCATGAGTTCTACACGCTGCTAATAAAGTTCCCCATATCACAATGTCGGCCTCCATTGGCATGCTCCTTATCATTTCCTCAGCTTCTTCTAATAGCCCAGATCTGCCCAAAAGATCAACCATACAACCATAATGCTTGATATCTGGTTCCACATTATATGCACTCTTCATGCTTTTAAATATCCTCCGCCCATGCTCCACCAACCCAGCATGGAAACAAGCACTTAGGACTCCGATAAATGTAATTGGATTGGGTTTAATATGATACCTCTGCATATCAGAAAAAACCTCTAGGCACATATTTGCATGTCCATGCGAGGCTAACCCACATATAATCGCATTCCACGGGGATACAGAAAAGACTTCATCTCGAATCTGATTGAAAAATTGAAGGGCAGTGTTGATGCTCCCACATTTTGCATACATATCAGTAAGAGCAGCACGTAAATTGTCATTCAAAGGAATGGATTCACTACGCATGTATTCATGGGCCCACCTACCTTCCTGCAATGTGCCTAAAGTGGCAATTGCAGAGAATACACTCACCATGGTGACTTCATTTGGTTTGATCCCACTGGCTACCATTTTATGGAAGAGTTCAAGAGCCATTTTGGGCTGTTCAGTTTGTGCATAGCCAGAAATCATGGTACTCCATGAAAAGACATCTCTTTCAGGCATCTCATCGAAGATTTGCCTTGCCTGGTCCATCATTCCATTTTTTGTGAATCCAGCAATGAAAACATTCCATGATTCTAGGTGATCCTTAACACACACTTCAAATTGCAAACAAGCAAGGTCCATCATCCCACAAGCTGCATAAAAATGGATGATTGTGGTCTGTATAAAATCATAACAATCAAAGCCTCTCTTAACAGCTGTCCCATGCAATTGCTGACCATCACCAATTGCAGCCCGACGACCACATGCTGAAACCAAATTCACAAGCATGACTTCATTAGGTCCCAGTCCAGTTTGAAGCATCGCACGACAAATCTCCAAAGCTTCACGCAAACAATCCATTTGGATATAACCATCAATCATTGTGCCCCAAGAAATCACATCTTTATCAGGAATTCTCTCAAACAACTCCCTGGCCATGTCAACAAGGCCTATCTTTGAATATCCATTTAACATTACATTCCACGTGACCAAATTCCGTTCAGGTATCTCGTCAAACAACCTTCTTGCTTCCCTTACACCAGAACAAAGACAGTAAGCATGCATCAAATTCGTCGAAACACGAACCAACCCATCAACGAACAATTTAACAGCCAAGGCATGAATCAATCGACAGTTCAAAATTTCACCAAAATGTGAGCAAGCAGATATCACGTTCACAATAGTCAATTCATTTGGGACCACACCATCAGACCTCATGTCCTTAAAAACCTCAAGGGCTTCACCAAAGCAGTGATTTTGGACAAGACCCATTATCATGGTGGTGTAGGAGACAACACCTTTACTAGGCATTATGTCAAACAGTTGGCGGGCATTATCCAATTGACCAGCTCTAACATACCCGGAAACCATTATGTTACAGGATACAGGGTCCAACGTAGGACAAGCCTCAAAGAGCGATTGGGCATCACAAATTGAACCGCATTTTGCGTACATGTTGATCAAGCTGTTTTGAATGAATGTGTTGGATTGGAGTCCGAGTTTGAAGGTAAGAGAATGGATTTGGCGGCCCTGAGAGGAGGCAAGAAGAGAGGAACAGGACTTGAGTGCGGAAACCAATGCAAGCTCGCTCTCGGCGTGGTTCTGGTGTTGCCTGGCATTGCAGAAAATGCGAATGCAGTGTTGTGGGTCTTGCACGAGTGGAGGGGCTTTGGTGGTAGTGGAACTGGATACCCATCTTAGAGTTGGATTTGGTAGCTCAAATATAAGAGGAAAGGGAAGAGAACGAGGCGAGATTTTGAGTCTGAGACTCGTAGAAATGAACACGAACATGAGACGTCAGGCGCTCGCGCAACCATCAGAGTCGAAATTCGATCTTTCTTTGTCTTTTTTGGTTCTCTTTTGAGGGAAGTTGGACGGCAGGGGAGAAAGGGATTTTATATTTGATTTAAAATGTTGGAGAGGAGGAGAGGAAAGGAAATAGAAGGGTTAAAATTCTATTTTCTATTTGCTCAAAGAAAAAATATTCTATTTTCTCTTAATTTTGTCTCAGTCTCAGCTCGTATATTTGGGGATTTTAAACACGAAGAATATGAATATAAAATATTTTAAATGTAAGAAAATGCTATTGGTTATGAAAATCATTTCCTAAAAATGAAAGAATGTGATGTGTTGAATATAAATGAGTAAAAATAAATAATTGTTTTAAAATTAACTTTTAAATAGAAGCCACCATATATGATCTTAATGGAAATGACATTCCATGGTGAAGTTATGACTTATGAGAGTAGAAGTTCTGAATACATCAATTATAATTTACATTAATTTGATTGTTTTGCAAATCTATTTTGGGGCGCAATGCATGAGTCTTGAAAATAAATTGGTATTCTATGAATCTGTAAATATGTTGTGTGATGTTTTCATTCATTATTTTCTTTCACTAATTTCTTCCAATTTTAGCAAATTTTCTCGCGTTTTTTTTTATTCAAATTTTTTTATAATTTTAATATTAAGCTCGATGACCCAATGTAAACTAACCTGAATGTGATTAGGTTCGTTCGAATTGGTTCAATCATTTGTTTATTGAAAATCCAAACCAAATCGAATCAATCAAGTTTGATTGGTTTGGATTCAAATTCTTCCCCAATGACTACTCCCAAGTTTGATTGCCACCCCAAGATAACACGAAGAAGAATAAAAATAAAAGTATTTCGGCGGTATCAATGAAGTTTTTGACTTAAGCATTTTTGACATTTGTTTAGTTTTTCTCTCTTTTGCATATTAATGGCTATCTTTTATGGTGTCATGGATAAAGACTTACTCGGTAAGACTTTTTAACGGCTAATTCTAACGTGCACAACATGGATTGGTTGTGCATGGTACACAAAGGTTGAAAAAAATTACAAATTAGTCCTTCAATTATTTTAATTTGCATTTTTCTACTATCGTCATCCATTGTCTATCAAATCCTTCACGCAGTCACTGTCAACTTTAAGAACCACCACCTCTGGCGCAACTTTGTAAGCATCATGCGAGGTGGTAGCAGAGATGGGCGAAAATGGAGCGCTCCTTGAGAGGTCTCATGGCATTGCCCCTTTCAAATGGTGGCTAGAACTACTCGTCTGCGATGAGTTGCACACGACTAAAGACAAATTTCCAACAAACTTTGAACGCTCGTCGTGTCACTGCAAGCATCCCAACAACCCATCATACTTCCAATGTACTCATCTCAGCCTCTGTCGAGTGTACTGTATGAACAAGATCTCGGTGAGGCTATGATAGAGATCGGGGCGAGCACATGGAAAAGGGATTTAATCCTCTGGCAAAACAACAACACTCAAAATCAGGGTGAGGGTGTGATGTTGAAGCTTCTAGAGAACGAGAATCTGGCTCTTCTCACCCGTGATGACATCGTTTTATGGCAGAGCTTCAACGAACCTATCGGCATATGGCTTCCCTGCTTGAACCTCACACGAGTTCGCTCTATTCTCTCCTGATGCATGTTAACAGACCCTTCTCCCGAGTTCTATTCCCAATAGTTGTAACCACCGAAGTATGGTGGGTTTGAGCTCGTCTTCAACAACAAATATTGTAGTCTAGATCTGAAGAAGTTTGTTAGGTTTGGGGCCTTTGCAGAAGCTTCGGCTTCTGCACCAGTGAAATGTTGAGGCTTTGCAACCGTGTGAGGGGTATAAAGCCCATTGACAGTGGTGGGCGTGGTTCCAGTGACTACTCCCAAGGTTGTTGTTGTCATGAAAGTGTGTGTGATGAAAGTGACAATTTTGAAGATCTGAGCATCGTGAGGTTTGGTAGTGCTAATTGCATGAGCAAGGACCATCGCGTCCCTGGCCTTCATCGTCTTGGATAGGTCAAGCTTCACTAGGAGGGAGGCAAAGTCGAGGAAACAAGAGAGTTTAAAAATTTTGAAGTTAAGATTAATTTTTTATTTGCTAATATATGCCTTTTGTATCGTGCACAACCTGCAAGTGTTATGCGTAATAGAAGTCGTCCTTTTTAACATCTCTTACTCTTAATTCAAACAACTTATTTTTTTCTTTTTTTTCCTTCCATTTTTCCAAGTTTCTTTCTATGCATTTCTCTTTGTTTTTTTCTTTTTGTCCAAAAACAGTAAAAAAAAATTCTTAAAAGAACAAAATTCATCTAAGCTAGTAAATAAAAATTCATATGTCCTTAAGTCATTTAGGTGATGATGCACTTTTAGTTAAAAGAAGAAATACACTCATATTTACTCCTTTTAAAGAAAATATTAGTTTAGATATACTTTCTCCATTTATTTAATGTTTCTCATGCATGCATTATTAAAAAAAAAAATTGCCTTGGTTAGTAAACACGGAAAGATTAACGAGTAAAGAAGGCCCATAGACTCAACCAACAGCAGAGCTACATTACAAAGCTTGAGTCCAATCCATAATGCATATTTTCGAAGGAACTAGTGAAATAATTTAAGGGACAATGAGGACAGCAATTTTAGGACATTTTACAACAAATGAAACGCAACAACGATGAATCACATGTTTATTGCAGTTAATTTTGTACGATCCTTCTAAAGTTTTTCGAGACTCAGATAGTGCAGATATAAGGAAGGATCGTTAATACTGGATTGCTATTTTCTTTAAAAAATGGTTCTGATCAAAAGCTTTCCAATAAATGGGTAAAAATGAGAATGAGAATGATGATGATATAAATATAAAAATGAGAAGCCAGCGGTGAAAACAACAGGGTCGATCACCGATGATCTCCTCCTCCTCCTCCTCCATTAAGAGCCGCATTGGGTGGAGACCTGCTCAAAGCATTAAAATCAGAGGTTCAGAGGTACCATTCAGAGAGAAGTTATATTCAAGTCCAACGAGCATATCTTCAAGTCTTCAATAAATTTGGATTAGTGGATTGCCAACCACTTCTGAAACACATCATCATAGCCACCATTAATTTCAATTTTTACTTAATAATGCATGATGCCACAACTTCAGAATAAATTTTAGAGTTCTTGTGATAATATAACAAAGTTTGAGCAGGAAAGTTCATGACAGAAAATATCACACCATATGACAATTTCAGAATAAAGTTCAGAGTCATACCCATGTGAAACAAACAGACTGAGATAAAGTATACATCACGAAAGATAGTCAGCTACACAAGCACAAAAGGTCGAAAATGGAAATTATCACATGCTTTAGCGGATTCATAAAACACTAATACCAATGCCTAATGGTTTGAGTAGCAAGGAAATTGACTTCTCTTAAGCAAAGTCTCAAATGTGAACCCTCTGAATGTTTAAAAAAAAAAAAAAATTGGAGATTTTGTCCTGCTAAGTGGATCAATATGCTCGACTCAAATTAGTCACGATCCAAATCTAGATTGTGAGGGTCCAGGTCAAAACAGATTCATAAAACACTGATTTAAAGTTAGAGAAATGTTATTTGTACATCAGAAATTTCCGACACTTGTGACACCTGGTTAACGCAAGTGGTTAATACAATTTAGTAAGTGGTTAATGGGTTATCCTAATGCAGCTTGTATCTATTAACCACGTCCAATCCATTACAAATGTGGTTAATGGTGTGCAAATTCATTGTTAATTCAGTTCAGTCGACGGTTAATGGGTTATATACCCATTAACCTGAACTACATTAACCACGATTTTGAACTACGTTAATCAGGTGTCGCGAATTTTAGATGTACAAATAACACAACTGACCTTATACACTGTTGAACAAGGGAAGAACATGCACAGATGAGGCTTTATGCTTCTGTTAAAAGCAAATTACGTTTACTAACTATTCTCAAAGATATGTCAGGTGTCACCAATAATTCTAATTAGTGAAAAGATAAAAAGATTCAACATGGTAAGACAATCACATCATAGTTCCAGAAAAGCTGTTAATGCTTGAAGTTTCAACAATATTTCCAACCCAGGGAGGTATTTTAGGCAAAGACAAAAACAGACCCACGGGAAACAAGAGTAGTATTACACAAATGGCTCAAAGTCCCCCCCCCCCCCCAACCTCTTCTTCCATAGGCCGAGGAAAGTGGCTCTCTATGCTATTGCTATTCACCTAGGCTACACATGCGTAAGTCCCATATGCAAAATGCTCACAACAAAAAGGCATATTACTTACCCGATCCAATGATGCACTATCCAACAAAATAGTTACACCTGACTGCTAAATTAATAAAGCTGGGAATGAAACAAATAAGATTTTTACACTTTTTACTACAAAGTTAAGTTGTGTATAAAAAACAGAGAAAAAGTAATTCATTAACTTTAACATGCTAAAGTAGAAATCTCCCTGGTAGCATTACTGTCTGAATGCAATCCAGGTGAATTAAGAGCCAAAGTGTACCATTACTTGCTTCTGTCCTTTTCATAATCACTATCTTGCCTAGGACAGGTTAATGGTCACCAAAGATTGCACTGTAAATCAAATTGTGGAATAGAAGATCCTAACCTCTTCAAAATAAGTATATAAAATAATAGGTGTAAATAAATTACCATAAAATTGTCAATAATTCTGAAATTTTAAAGCGAAGTGCAAATACAATAAATTAGTAATTAGTGTATAATTATTAACTTGGAGCAAAATTATAACAGTTTATAAGTTTTTTGTAATTGCCACTAATAAACTCTCTTGTGACAAATTTTGGATTTGTTAAGGCTTGCTGATTGGATTTTGTTTAGATATAGACGTTATCGGCCTACATCCTTCAAGCGCATTTCTTCCACGATTGACCCATCTAATACCACCACTGGAAACTCATTATTTGCATATTTTGATACTAAAACTCAGTTTTTATTTCCTTCTTCCGTAACCACAGGCGCCTTTTCCTATTACGCATATATGGAATAAGAACAACACCCAGCTTTTTAGTAAAGACAAGCAGACCAGAGATTGGACCACAGACCACAGACAAAGAAATTGCAGATTGAAAAAGAAGGAAACGAATCACGAAGCGGACAATTTCAGTCAAAACAATTGTAATGATTTGGATCATGATAAAAAACTGATCCTAGCCAATTTCAGTCAGACATGAGATCTGATTCTTTAGAAACAGGAATTGCTGTGTTACGAGGGAATCAAAATTTTGACAACCTTGATTGCAGTTTCTAGTTAACTAAAATAGATTTAGACATTCATAATAATATTATAATAAATTCTTATTTCTTAAGAAATTAGTAAGTGTATTTAACAAAAGAGTGCTGCATGCCTAACAAGAATAGGACAATATTGCTACAGGAATAAACAGCTCACTACTAACAATTTTCACCTTTTTCCCCCACCAATTTTCACCATAATTGCTCAACATAAAAAATGTTTAACCAAACAATATAAAAAAGCTCACTTCAAGTCTCCAAGCCACACTAGGAGAAAGTTGGATTTTATGATGCACATGCTATCCCATCTAATCTTCAATGATACTTCTATAGGGAGTTCTAAGAACACTTAAATCCTTCATCAGGTCAACAAAACTCCATCATATGGAAAATCAAGTACATAGAGAGTTCATAACTTTTAACAAAAATTTGATTACTTCAGGAAACTTGTATGCATGCGAGAAAGGGAAAAGGCCACAAAGCAAAAATCAGAAATTGCAACTTCATAGAGTACATCATCAGAAGAAATAGTTTAAAATCATTAACACTGTCTGAAAGTATCGTCACATACATTTTGTTTTTATTTTAAACATTTGTTATGTCATTTTCAAATCAAAAACTTGGGAGACTTAAATACTTCCTTGGTCTTGAGGTAGCTTAGTAAAAGAATGATACTATGGTTTTGCAAAGAAAATATACCTTAGACATATTGGAAGAAACCAACATGATCTATTGTAAACCAATTGGCGCTCCTGTAAATCTGAACAGTAAACTATTACCAGATTAGGGGGAGCCTTATTTAGATCCTGGGTGCTAGATACAAGAGACTAGTTGGGAAATTAAACTATCTTACAATAACTAGACTAGACGAATCCTTTGCAGTAAGCGTGGTGAGTCAATTCATGCAATCTCCATGTGTTGATCATTGGGATGCAGTGGTTTGAATTTTACGATATACTAACAATGCTCCATCACAAGAGTTGTATGAAAACAAAGGAAATACTCATATTGTGGGATACTCAGATACACATTGGGTTGATTCACCTATTGATAGGTGATCTATTGTAGGGTATTGTGTTTTTGTTGGAGGTAACCTTGTATGTTGTAAAAGTAAGAAGCAGAGTATTGTCGCTCAGTTTAGTGTTGAGGCTGAATATTGAGCTATGGCAATGGTTACTTGTGAGCTCATATGGATAAAACAGTTACTTTGCGAGCTGAAGTTGGCAGTTTTGATTTGATGAAACTATACTGTGATAATCAAGTTGCTCTTCACATTGCATCAAACCCAATCTTTAATGAAAGAACCAAGCATATAGAAATTGATTATCACTTTATCAAGGAAAAAAAAAATTCTCTCTAAGGAAATTGCTATCGAGTATGTCAAGTTGTCAACTCTAGTGATTAGCTTGCAAATATTCTCATGAAGTCTCTTCGAGATCCTCAAATTCAGTTCATTTGTAATTAGCTTGGTGTGTATGATTTGTATGCATTAGCTTGAGGGGGAGTGTTGGAAGGCATCTCCCATTTAGGGAGAATACAATCTATTTAGAACCATATATTTTGTTTTTATTTGTGTAGCTTTCATATCCTTAGTTTCCTTATTTATGTAGTTCCAATTTAATTTGTAAATCTTGTATATATAAAATTGATTGTGCTGAGGGAATGCTTAAGCAATTTAGTAAAAATTCCCAAAAACACATAGCATCAAGCCATCAACAAATAGCTGCCTGTAGGGTGAAGGACTGAGGAGGTGAGGTCGAGTTGAAACATATTATTGATAAATTGAAGAAGGATCTGAATTCCCATCCCTACTATACATTGGAACAGAATTTGCTATACTAAAAGGGTAGAGAGATTCCAGCTCCGGATTCAGCATGGATTCCAAAGCTCCATAAGGAATTTCATGCTACGCCTACAGGAGGTCATTCGGGTATATACAAAACCTATAGAAGAATTGCTACTAGAGTGGAATGAAGGGTACTATTACACAATTTGTGTATTCATGGTTGATGTAAGTGAGATAATTGATAAAACATAGTAGGCATGGTTGATGTATTCAAAACAGTGGGGTACTGAAGGTCTTCTTTGCTCTATTTATTTGTGATTCCATGATTATGCTCAATAAAACCTGCTGCTATTTGAAAGAATGTTCAAAGATACTCACATCAGATTCAAAGAACAATTGTTGTCGATTCTGTGACAAATTCACAAGAATTGAGAATTTTATTTTTGTTTTTGTAAAAAAGGAATGAATTTGTTCTTAATTTTGCAGTGTATGTTAATTTTTGCAACCATAGTGTGCCATAAAAGAGGAAATACAAATGCAAGTTTGCTACACCATATCTAGAGCAAGAATGGAAAGGGAAAACAACATGCAAAAGATAAATCTGAGCCGAGATGTTGAAACTCAAGATTAGAGAGAAAGCGAAGAAACTGTTTTCTGTGATTATGATCTCAATTATTGAAAGAGTATAAGCCCAGTCTATTTATACATGTTGACAGTGAAAACTGAATGCTAATAGACTCTAAATAACTCTAGTAATTACAATGAATATACATATGTGTCTTAAGTTACTAGTTGCGCTAAGTATACTCCAATAGCCCCCGTTCAAGCTCAAGGTGGCTACTGCAATTCATGCACCTTGAGTTTGGATATGAGTGCACAAAAATGAGAGGAAGGCAGAGATTTCATAGCGCCTTAGACACCACCTTTTTCACGTACAAAGTGAATGTCTAACTCCACGTGCTTAGTTTAAGAATGTAGGACTGGATTATACGACAGAGATACTTCGATGAGATTGTCACAATAGAGCATTGGAGTAGTGAAAGAAATGCACAGTTCACATAGGAGAGATTGAACCCATAACAATTCTGTATTCAGCTTCAGTGCTGGATCTTGCAACTAAAAGATTGTTTCTTGAAGCACTAAGAAAGAAGATTAGGGCCAAAGAACACACAGTATCCAGATGTGGACATGTGATCATTATTAGGGTCACTGGCCCAATCCACATCACTGTATGCTCGCAGAGAGAAAGAGGCAGCAGAATTAGCAGGCTGTAGTAGTAAACCAGAGGATAAAGAGCCTCAAAGATAAGGATGTGTTTAACATCCTTCCAGTGGCTTTCTAGAGGATGAGCCATAAACTAACATAGTTTGTTAACACTGTATGGATTTCTGGTCTAGTCAATGTAGCATACAGAAGAGCACCAACAATAGACCTATATGTGTAAGGGTCAGGCAGTGAATCAGTACCCAATTTGCTTAATTTGCAATTACTAACTATAGGAGAGAAGATCCCTTTCGCTTCCAGAATATGATCACTAGACAACAGCTCCCTAATGTACTAAGATTGAGACAGTAAGAGGCCTCCAGTAGACAAATCTTTTACCTCAATGCCATGCGACAAGATTAGAGGAGCTTTACAGATAAATTCACTTTGGAGGAGTGTTTTTTGTTACATGCTAAAACTTTCAGCTTCAGATGACAAGATTAGCACACAAGGATGATTCCCAATGACATCCAACAGTCACAGAAGGTGCATAACATCAAAGCTTGAGCAGCAATAAAGCCCAAATACTTAATACGACATCAGTACAATATGATAGGGATATGGGAATATGGGAAATACTTAAAATTGAAGATATGATGCAGCCTATGTATCCTTCCTTCTCATCTACTCTAACTATTTTTCCTGTGTTTTTCCTCAACATATAGTGCAGATAATGTAAAAGCTAAGTTAATTCCTCTTACCACAGTTGTTGTAAAACACACATGACATAGGAGAGAAGAAAGATGATGCTTCAATGGAATAAAGAAGATGTGCCAGACCAGAGCGACATGCAAGATCAGACCAGTGACAATGGAAGACCCCTAACAGAGGTTATGTGTGGGACCCAGTGAGACCAACAACACCTTCAAGCCATAGCCGACCTTTCCTATTTTTTTTGTGCTATGCGAGTACGTGCAAAGAATGGCTGAAGTTTTTTGTTTGGGGAGAGGAGGGTTAATATTGGAACATAATACAATATCAATAGAAAAATATCAACACATCGTATCTTTTTGTGGCTAGCTGTATCACTGTGGGTTAAGCTCTACCCCAAATGTATTCGACAGTAAATTTTATTAAAAAGCATTAAGGTCATTTCCTACATACGTGTATCGGTGTCGGAGACGCATGCGACACTGATACCCATACAACACCAATTTTGGAGTATCTGGAATTCATAGTTGGGCAGTAGTAAAGGCTAAAAGATGGGTAAGGGAAAGGGATCTGGATAAAGCCCTCAAGAGTCAAGACATAAATCACCATTGAAATCACTAACCTGCTCATGAATGAAAGACAACTTATATTGGCTAAGTATAGATTCCGGTCACACATCAAATTCTCTATCCGCATAAGACAATCACGGGTAATTAAACAGAAGAAGACTATATAAATCCTACTAATAGCTTTTCTTTGCCGCAATTATAGAGATGAAATTGGGTGAAGGCAGCAATTTTAAGAACACGATTTACCAACCGTGAGATAACACTATCAGAAAAGAAGTATTATCTCAGTAATGGTTGTTAAAGTATCACATTAATGACTGAGCTAACAATAACCTAGCCTAAAAGTAGTGGAACATATGGAGTTGTTAACTTGTTATTTCACCAAAACAATCCCCCACCAAGAAAGAGGGCACGGCTCTCTCTCAGGAAGTACAAACTGCAAATCAAGTTACTACCCAAATATCAGTTTAGTGCCATCAGCCATGGCAGGTCAGCCCAATGCAAGGATCAGGAAACTTCAGAAACTTTTCTTTTTCCTAAGGCATTCAACAAAATAAAAAACAAATCGCTGATAGTTGAATCCACACATAACACATCAACCCTAAAATTCTACTGATGCAATGCTAAAAACAAAGTACATGTCCATTTAAACAAATCTCAGATTTGATCTCAGGCAATTAAGACAATTTAAGAAAGATTTCCTGACAAACAAGCCAATACTACCAGAAAACAAACACCAAATTTAAAATCCAAATGACAAGAGCATCATAATTTCCAATTTTGACTATGATTTTTTTTTTTTTAAAAAGAAAAGCTGAGCGAGTAAGAGTGAGTGACCGACCTCTTGTGGCGCTTGGCTTTCTTGGGACCAGAAGCTTCGAGCTTGGCAATGGGGCAGCCACATGGAGCCCTGAAGAGCAAAAGGGCGCGACCATTGGGAGGAGCCATTTTTTTAAGCTCAGACCTGAGGCATTCGTAATCAGGGTTTCCTTCACTCCCACCCTTCCACGGAAGCTTATCGAATTCACCCGAACCCGAACCGAATCTCTCTATTTGTAAATCGAACTCGGTGGCCTTTTTGAGGCCCCTGCAGCCGGTCCTCTCGCACTTGCGGGATCGGGCGCCGCAGCAGAACTCGGCGGCGAGAAAAGTGGCGGCGAAGAAGATGAGGAAGCCGAGGAGGTAGGGAATGGGGAGGGAGAGGGAGAGAGAGGGGAGGAGGAGGGAGAGGGAGTTGAAGATGTAGGAGAAATAAGAGGAGAGAAGGAAGGCGCCGGAGAAGAGGACGAGGAGGAGGATGAGGAGGTCTAAGGTGGCGGAAGGAGCGTGCTTGCAGTTACAGAGATTGTTGCAGTGATGGCTCCAAGATGAAGATGAAGGAGAAGAAGAAGATGAAGATGAAGAAGAAGAGGGCATCGCTGTGGTCAATACAACCCCCTCCTGCATGTTCATGTTAAACAAACGCCTTACACCCCCTCTCTTCTCTTCCCTTTCCTCCTCTCATCAAATAGAAAAAACAAATATACATAATAAATATTATTTTATTGAGAATTTAAAATATAAAATATATTAGTAATTTTATATTAAAATATTTTTTCCTTGTATTCCATTAATAGCCCTCTTCAGAGTAGCTTCATTCTTGGAAGAGGCACAACTAACAATGGTATCCTAGCTCAAGAGGTAGTTCACTTCATGCACAACTCTCGAGCTAAGAAAGGTACCATTGCTTTTAAAATTGATCTTGAAAAAACTTATGATAGATTGAACTGGGATTTCCTAGAGTTGACTCTTAAGGAGTTTAATTTTTCCACTAGCATTGTCCATTTAATCATGTATTGTGTGAGAGCTAGCAATCTGGCTATCCTCTGGAATGGGGCTAAAACTGTCAACTTTAAGCCTTCGAGAGCTCTTCGTCAAGGAGATCCTCTTTCTCCATATCTCTTTGTTTTGTGCATGGAGAAACTGGCTCTAAGCATCAACAGTAGGTCAACGGTGGCACTTGGAGACCTGTTCATGTGTCTAGGGGAGGCCTCAGGCTCTCCCACTTATTATTTATTGATGATGTTCTTCTCTTTTGTGAAGCTAACCCTCAACATGTACAAGTGGTTATGGATACTCTTGATTGCTTCTGTAAAGCCTCGGCACTGAAAGTGAATGTCCACAAATCAAAAGCTATGTGCTCTAGATTGGTGTCAGGAGAACGCAAGTAACTCTTCAAAGACGTTTCCTCAATCCCCTTTGTTGCTAATCTTGGGCACTACCTTGGCTTTCCCCTGGTGCAAGGAAGAGTGAAGAAGGAAACATATGATAACATTGGTGAGAAATTGCAAAGACGCCTTGCTTCTTGGAAGGGATCCCTCCTTAACAAAGCAGGGAGGGCTTGTCTTGCTAAGTCTGTTACTACTGCTATCCCGGTGTACCCAATGCAAATTTTTCATCTCCCTGCTAGTGTGTGCAACCGCCTGGACCGCCTCACGAGGAATTTCATTTGGGGTGGCACTGAGGACCACCGTGGTTGGAGTCTTGTTAATTGGGATAAGGTTACATCTCCTAAAAAGGTTGGGGGGCTTGGCATTTGTGACATGCGGTTAGCCAATATTGCTCTTATTGGCAAATTGGTGTGGAGTCTTCTTCACGATGGTCATAAGCTTTGGGTTCAAGTGCTTTCTCACAAATATCTTAGCAATTGCTCTCTTTGGCAGGCTAAAGATGGCGCACATGCCTCGGTGACTTGGAAGGCCATTCTAAAAAGCATCACAACCCTCAAGGATGGGTTCCAATACCGGGTGTGGTTCTACTCCTGGGTCGTGGGACTTGCGCTCCTTGTGCTCTCCTGTGCAGCCCGTGACCATGATGCTTCTCGAGCAAGTGTCCCCCCCAGTGATGCTTAACGATGCAATGTCGGATTCTTGGTCTTGGCGGAATGCTAAAGCGGGTCGGTACAGTTGCTCAGCGGTGTATGCTTGGCTTTTGGAGCGTCACCCATGTTTGGGATCCAGCTGCTGATTGGGGTTGGGTGTGGTGTATTAAAGCACCTGCTAAAATCCAGCATTTCATTTGGTTGTGCACTCATCATTCTCTCCCAATGAACAAGCTTCGATTCGATCGTCGCCTTGCCACTTCTCCTCAGTGATCGAGGTGCTCAGCGCCGGAGGAAGATGCCCTGCATTGTCTTAGAGATTGCCCCTACTCTAGGGAGATCTAGCTCCGAATGGGGCTTTTCTCTCTGCCTGGTTTTGTGACTCTTACAGATGCCACCGTTTGGATCCGCAACTTCGCTTCTGGTGAGAACTCAACATTGTTTGTTGCTAGTTTGTGGTGGGCGTGGTCTTGGCGGAATAACATGGTTTTCAACGTTGATGTTTGGGACATTGCTAGTGTTCTGAGGAAAATTGCTTCCTCTCATGATGATTTCCTGCGGTGCTTCTCTTCTTCGACGCATATGGACATGGATAATCGACTCATTGCTCATTGGACTGCTCCTTCTCAGGGAGATGTTAAACTGAATACAGATGGTAGCTAGTCCCTTGAGTCAGGAGACTTGGGCTCGGGGGGCTTGATTTGTGACTACAAGGGGAGCTGGATTGTGGGCTTCTCCAGCTTTGATGGGCACATTGGTGATGCATTGCTGGCTGAACTCTTGGCCATCTATCATGGTCTTTCTATTGCTTCTAATATGGGCCATTGAATTGTGATTTGCGAGCCCGATTCCTTGGATGCGGTGAATCTCTTATAGCATATTGAGTCTCATTCGTTCCATCCCCACGCCTCCGTTCGCGGCCATATTGGTGACTTCTTGAGGAAAGATTGGGATGTGTCTATCAAACATGTGTATCGCGAAGCCAATCCATGTGCGGATTTTCTGGCTAAGCTTGGAACTTCTTCTCGGATGCCTCTCAAGACCTGGCTTACTCCTCCTGGTGGGATGGGTTCTCTTCTCCTCAGTGATTCCTTGGACTTAGATCCGGGATAGTTTTGCCTTGAGGTGTTTTTTGTTTTTTCTTTCTTTTGTATGTCACCAAAACAAAAGATGCTCCCTCCATTTCAAAACGACGATTGGTTTATTATTTCAACGTAACATTAATTTTTTCTTTCAATTTTATCCTCAAATATATACTATGTACATCACTCTCAAAACATCATACTTCATTATGTATTTATGACAATTGTTAATATACTAATACTACCTATGTCCCTATATATAAGACCCTTTTGACCAATACACAAGAATTAAGTAAACTAGTTTTTATATTAATTTTGTCAACAATGTGTATTCTCTTTCCAAAATTATCCTTCAATTATTAAGAAAGAAAAATGGTTAGTCTTTTAATTCTCTCCATTTAATTATGGGTATTTTTGTAAAAAAAATGATTAATACATCTTGTAATTTGGAAAGGGTCTTATAAAAAGGGACAAGAAAATTTTACAAAATAGTCTTATATATACAGACGGAGATAGTAGTTAACAAAGACAATTTAGTAAAGGACAAAACTTAGATCAAGTTCCAACTATCAAGTTCGTTCTTTTTTTATCGGGAAAAGCCAAAAACTGCCGCTAACTGACATACCATGTTTCAAGGGGCAGATAAGGTCAAACTATTTTATGAGTATCTATGTGTATTTAATAAAAAAATGACAAAATAGACTAATAGAACTTGATATAAGTCTTGTCCTATTAAAATCATTTCACTCACTAATTATTTATTGTTTTTCTTAACCTCGAGAAAAAACCTTAGCCTATGTTTGGTTCTCAAGAGAAATATTGAAGAGAGAAATAGGTGAGAGAGAATGTGAGAAGAGAGAAAGATGTGAGAAATAGAGTAGATGTGAGGTATTATTTGGTATAAGAAAAAGAGAAGAGAAATAGATAAGAGAGAAATGAAATAATTTTATGAATTGACAAAAAAAAAACCCTAACTAAAAAATATTTAATCATTACCAAGTAAAAATGTTTTGAATAATTAATTAATATTGATTAATCAATTAATTAAATTATATAAGTAAAAGATTTAAATTAATTTAGTTAATTTATTTTAAATTAATTAATTAGTTTGATATGATTAGATTACTAATTTTAATTTAATTAAATTATTAATCTGTTGTAAATAAATTAATTGATTAATTTAATTCAACTTAGTGTCATCGTATGATGCCTATGGCGTTTTCCCAATTCCCAGTATTTAAAAACCAAAGCAACGGTGTTACAAAAAAAAAAAAAAAAACCAAAGCAATGGTCAAATGCGTGAGCAGCACACACTCTTTTTCTGTTTCTTCGCTACTTTTTCGCTGTTTTGGTGAGAAATGAAAAAGTTATAGGACATACCATATTTGTTTCTTTCTACTCTATTTTTCTACAAACCAATCGAGAGAAATTCTCTATTTAGTTATAAGACTTATCATATTTGTTTCTTTCTACTCTATTTTTCTGCAAACCAATCGAGAGAAATTTTCTATTTATCCTTAACTTTTCTCTCACCCCACTCTTTTTCCTTATTTCTTCTCAACCAATCACACCCTGGATGTTTTGAAGTGGAGGGAGTTTACTATTAAACCCGGCCCGGTCATCGACCCGGTCAGTCAGACGGTCATGGGTCACGCGGACGGGTCAATGGTTGACCCGCATTTAATTCTACTATTAAAAATATAAAAATTATAGCATATATAAATTTTATACTTCAAAAACTATATAAAAATCATACATTACCTTTAAAATCTCAAAAAATAAAAATAAAAAAAATTCCACAACACTATTAACATAATTAATCAACTCATTCTTCAAATTCAAAAGTTCAAATCCATAACCATAAATAACTAATTAAACAAACAACCATTAAACAACAATGGTCGCACTCTCACAAATCCAAATCCATAACATAATGAAAGCACACAATAATTTCTAAGCACAATTAAACAACAAATGTCTCACAAATAACAAAACAACTACAATAATTTGGAATTCAATCTGTCTCTTCAAACTCGGGCAATCCTCCCTCTTCATCAAAGAAATTAGAAGCTTCTCCAACATTGCTCTCATTTTGGTTCTCATTGTTCGTGGCCTCAGCTTCTGCATCACCACCATCCTCATCCTCATCCTCATCCTCATCCTCATCCAAATTCAATTGATCTATGACAATACCATTATACGTATATGTTAGCAATTGACATATAGGGATAACAAATGTGAAACAATAAAGTTATAATCGCAATATAATAAAAACATACCAATATCATTTGAAGATGGTCGGATAGCCATATTTGCAAGGTCACTACGTAATGCCTCCAACTCCTCAACAGTTAAGAACGGTGGTGAGTCCTCCAATACCCAATTAGAATGATCATGAATTGTTTCAACGTTGATAGGATCATAATTTTGATGCCTCAATCGATTCCTAAGTTAAGTTTGCTCATATATCAACATCAGAACATCTAAGCACATATATTTCTATACACAAAGTTGAATAGGCAATGAAAAATAAACACAACAATACCTTTGTTGCAACCTCAAGTTGTAACGAACATAGACAAGATCATTGAGCTTTTGATGCTCCAACCTATTCCTTTTTTTTGAATGAATGTGCTCAAAAAGACTCCAATTTCGTTCACAACCCGAGGCACTACAAGTTTGGCTTAAGACACGGATAGCCAACTTTTTCAAATTTGGTGCACCACATCCATAAAGTTCCCACCATTGATCTAGAACATTGCATATAATCATATATTTATATAATGAAATAAAGATTAAAGATAAAAAAAATAATGAAGGTTGTCAATCAATAATTTTACTGGCATCACTTTTTGGCAGTCATTCTTGGCAGCTGTCCTTCCAAAATCAAACTCAGAATCTTTGTATATCCTCATCTCACTTGTCAATTTTGATTGCAAATCAAGATCTCCATGAGAATACTTTTCAATAACATCCAAAAGGCCGGATGTTGTCTTCTCATGTTTTCGAAATTCTTCAGTGTTAAAACGACAAATTGGATTTAACCAATAACCAGCAGCATGAAGATTTTTACGAAGTTGTGAATCCCAACGTTTATCTAAGATTGCCAAGTAAGGTTCCACCACCTTCTTATTTCTTCTAAACCTCCTCACCATCTCCTCTCTAGCTTTATAAAAAGCTTGGTAAAGAAAACCCAAGGGAGGTGTATCTTCACTATCAACAATACGCAAACCCGTCTGAGTGGTTCAGTACCTTTCACAACATCAACACATTTCTTCCAAAACCCGGAGTCTAAGACTAGTTCCACAAAGCTTTTTGCTTTGGCTTCTTTGGCATAAGTTGAACTTGTCCATTGCTTACATGTTACCATGGCTCTTAGTGCATCTTTTTGAGCCAAAATACTCTGTAGTGCAATGAAATTAGTGGCAAAACGGGTTGGAGCAGGACGCAATATTTCTTTCCCACCTGTATGCTTCCTCATCAAATACAATGCAGCACAATGGTTATATATGTATTTGGTAATTTTTGAGGCATGTGACACAGCCTCACTTACTTCCTCTAATTTTCCAATGTCCGACAACATCAAATTGATGCAATGTGCTGCACAAGGAGACCAATATAAATTGGGAAACTCCGCTTCCAATAACCTACCAGCAGCAACATAATTTGCAGCATTATCTGTCACTATGTGAACAACATTTTCGGGGCCAACAAATAACACCACCTCCCTAAAAAGCTTATACAACATATCAGCAGTTTTAGAAGCATGAGAAGCATCAACAGACTTTATGAAAACCGTACCTTTAGGACAATAAACTAAAAAGTTGATGAGAGTTCTCCTACACCGATCAGTCCACCCATCTGCCATAAGAGTACAACCGGTTTCTTTCCAAATTTCACGAAAACTCTCTACTTGCTTCTTTGTATCGTCAACCCACTTGTTTAACAAAAAACCACGAACACTATAGAAATTTGGAGCTTTATACCCTGGACCCATACTACAAATAGCATCAATCATAGGCTGAAAATATGCAGAATTAACAGCATTGAATGGAACAGAAGCATCAATCATCCATTTTGAAATAGCAAGGTCACACCTTTCTACCACTTCCTTGCTTTGCAGCACACTTTTTATACCAGGTTGAGCACCAGGAGTTGTTCTAGGCATAAAATAATTACCAATACGAGTAACCTTCTTCCCCTGTTGAGATGCGGCAACTGCTGGTGTTGGTGAAGGATCATCCGTTACCATCACTGGCTCTTCACCAAGTGGACAACTAGAAGCCTCATTTTCTTCTGGGGCCTTTCTTTTCTTGTTTTTGCATTCATCTATGTTTTGTTTCATTTGAAAACGAATATCTGCAGACACCTTCTTGCATTGTTCCACTTGCCCTATTTCTCCAGCCAAGTGACTCTTAAACCTATTAATTCCACCTCCTCTTATAATTTTATTACAATAAATAGACAACATTGCAGGTTTTCTACCCTCTTCAAAAACTTGTTTGCAATGTGCCCAAGCTGGATCAGTTTTCCCCCTAACATATCTCTGAACCTGAGCTGAATTTTGAGTTGATGCTTCTTCTGATGATGGTATTTCAGGAGTTGACATATCTAATTAAAAAAAATAGGAAGAACAGAAGCAAATATCTTAGAAAATAAGGAAGAATAGAAAAGAAACAACGAAGAATGTAAGAACGAAGAACGTAAGAATGTAAGAACAGGTTAAGAAATGTAAGAATGTAAGAACGTAGAAGAAAAAGCGAAGAACAAAAGCGAAGAACAAAGAAGAAACAAGCGATAACACATAAGAACGTATAAAACAAGCAGCAAACATCTGATGGCAAAACTGGGAAACTAAAACGCGAGGCACCTGGAACTGAGACGACGAGTGGCGCGACGGCGAACGACGGCGTATCGAACGACGCGAGCAACGGCGCAACAGTGACTAGGATTCGAATGAGGGAGAGGAGAGGAACGAATGTGCTGCAGCTGCTTTCCTGGAACTGAGACGGCGGCAGCGAACGGCGAACGACGCGACGACGACGGCAAATGGCGCGAGCAATAGCGAACGGCGCAGTGAGGGAGAGGAGAGGAACGAATCTGCTGGTGTTGATTTTCAGTGAGGAGAGGAACAAACCTTCTTTCTGTTTCTTCTGATTTTACTCTGATTTTACAAAAAAAAAAAATATGTGTAAAACGGCGTCGTTTTCAGCTTGCCAGGCAAAAAAAAAAATGCAGGACCCGGCCGGGTCACACGTTGACCCACCGGGTCACCGGTTTTTATTCAAAACCGGCCGGGTCGCACCGGGTCGCACCGGGTCTGGTGCACGGCCGATCCGATTACTCGCTCGGCCCGGTCATACCACCGGGTCCCGGTCGAACCGGTTGAACCGGCCAGGCCGAGCCGAGTTTGATAACACTGAGTTTACGTTTAAATTAGAATGACATTTATTATTATCAAAAGTGTGAGTGTGTGTCAGTTTGTGGCGCCTGCAAGAATACCTGAGATAACCTTCATTAAATGCATTTGAAGATTTTTTTTTCTTTTAATGGAAAAACAATTAAGAAATTTTTTTTCATAGTCATGGTCCTAGCTTGGTAAGTGGTATTAAAAGAATACAGTAAGGGGTTTTCTCGCAAGTTTTAATGATAATTTATTGTGGTATTTATGTGGATAAAATTAAACACCTTGTTGAGACTTTTTTATCCTTTCAATTGAAGTAATCTAATTAACTTTCACTTTATACTTTTGGAGCTGTGATGAAGTGTTCTTAAATTTGACATCTTCCTTGCAATTCAAACAAAAAAGTGGAACTCCAACGCAGATTGACACAAATGATAAATGGTTCATAATTGAACTCTCATCTTCTCTATGAATGCGATTTCGATTGCCTTTAAAGGCACTAAAAACCCTATATGGTGGGGTAATCCTCTTAGCGAAATCCTTTGATGACTAGAGACTAACTGAGTATGGCGACTTGAAAAAACTGCTTGGGGTCTTGGTTGGGTTGGACAGTCCCATATATTATTGGTTCTTGCCCGTTAGTAATGGGAGTATCTCTTTGTACTACCTTTTTTGTCAGAAAAAATGAACGAAAATTGTTATAAGAATAAAATATTCTTTTGTTAAAATATTATTATGCACAAATGATATCATTTAAAAAATGACAATACGCTTCAAGTTAAGAATAAAAAATCTCCTATTAACATTTTATATAACTTTGATATATAAAATTTTATATTTATTTTTTTCCTTAATAAGAGTATGTTATATATATATATATATATATAAGTGAAGGGATAGATGAGCCATACACAACACCCTCCCTGTCTATATACATGGAGTTTGTGGCCATTTTGAACACAAAAAAGAACCTCCTCGTTCCCTTCGACACTGTTATATGGTATTAGAAGCTTGCACTTAAAAACTCATCAATCCAGTCCCGTAAGTTCAACTGAGATGGTAAAAAGCTGCAGAGACATACGATGTGTTAGGGCGCGGGTTCGAACTCACGGTACCCCTCTTTTCTACACCCAGTGTGTTGAGTCTTCCCGCAAGGCCACTTATAAAAGCTCATCAATCCTACCTTGCTTTGTCACTAAACACTAAAATGCAAATGTTCAAATTATGTTTTCTCAAGGAGAAACTATCCAAATTCACCAAAGGTATATGGTCCTTGTTCACATATCTTTTGATGGATTCAAGAAGGGCATAAATAAGGAAATTTACATCAATATACTAAGCAATCGAACAAAAAAGTAATTTTAATAACATATTGTTCTTCTATATTATATCTTCTAATTAATATAAAACTTTATCACTCACACAAATTTTTTTAATAATGTATTGGTCAAGCAAGTTTGATGAGATGGGGAGTGACACCAAGCGACATAAGAGCACCTCCAACGGAGGTTTGTTACCTTGCGTTCACCAGCGTGGTATAGTTAAGAACCAAATTTTCTTCGTTGACCATTGGAGTGCAACATTTGGACAACACCGTGTCAAACGAGTTTGCAGAGAAGCGACGCCTTCTTAGGTTGAAACGGGATCCATGTGCTAGTGTAGAATGTGTGTGTGTGTGTGTGTGAGAGAGAGAGAGACACACACACACACACAATACATACTGGTGAAAAAGTATTGCAGATTTGTAATTTAAAGAAACCGAAAAGATGTGGTTTACTACTGGAACAAAAACGACTTGGCATTCAAGGCCCACCATGAATGGTTTAAGAACTCATGTCCGAGTTCACCGCAGTTGATGCTCTAAAGACTTTATTAAGAGGGTCTTGAGCATCAACGACGGTGAACTCAGACATGAGTTCTTAAACCATTCATGGTGGGCCTTGAATGCCAAAGTCATTTTTGTTCCAGTAATGAACCACTTCTTTTCGGTTTCTTTAAATTACAAACCTGCAATACTCTCTCTCACCGGTATGTGTAGTGTCTCTCTTTCATTCATCACTAGCACATGGGTCCCGTTTCAGCTTAAGAACGTGTTGCTTCTCTGCAAACTCGTTTGACATTTTCTAACTATCGCACTCCAATGGTAAACAGTGAAAATTTGTTTCTTAACTATACCACTTTGGCAAACGCAAGGTGGCAAACCTCCGTTGGAGGTGCTCTAAGTTCACGGCCGCATTGCGTTGTTTGACTTTTGTGGGTGATTCTCTTGCATTGGCTATTGTGATGATGAAGATCTTGTTGATGTTTGCTTGAAAACGATGGAGATAATAAAGAATTTCAAACCCATAACCAAAATGACTTAGATCTGTGTGAATCAGAACCATGCCAAGGGTGTGGTGGATCCGATGTGGAGAACTTGATTTCCAAAGGTGGTATAGACCTCTGATGATGGGTGGAAGGGAGAACCTGGCAGTTGAAATCAGAAAACCGAGGTGGAGAGGCTGTGGGTGGTTCGGGTGGAGACATGGAAGAAGAAAGGTGGCTTCACAGGAAGGGAGTAGGCTTGAGCCACTGTCAACAAACCCCAATTGATGGGGAGCCAAACCTCCACAAAGGGAGGGAAAAAAACCATAGGTGGCGCCTGGGGAAGAAAAACCTTAACAGAGCCACAAGCTCATAGGGAGGAGGTGACATTGTGTATTCTTTGTATTCCTAATACAAAGATTGGTAGTACATTTTGACCACACAGAGAACTCACTCATTCCCTCTGATACTGTTATATGGTATTAGAAGCTTGCACTGAAAAGCTCATCAATCCAGCCATTCCTTTGTCACTAACGCTATGGTGCAAATGTTCAAATTATATATGTAGTTATAAAATAAAATGTTCAAATTATGTTCTCTCAAGAATGCTCCATGTTCACATCAAATTTTCACATATAATTTAATAATAATAAAATCTCACATATCAATACATCAAAATTAAATTCTCATAATTTTACATTGATTAGTATTGGTTAGAAAAGTCATCAAACAACAGAACTATGATCAGCACAACAGAACTATGGTCAGCAGGCTATAAGTTTCTTTAGCCATCTAGTAGTGGTGATGATTACCAACCAGAACAATAGCCTTTTGCTATGATCTTAGGCTGAATTTCTTTACACAATTCAGTTGTGCAGTTTGCTTTGTCAAAGAAAAGGAATAAGCTATGCTCTTTGTGATCCTCATCAAGTGGTCAGACAAGGGGGGAGGGGGGCTGTAACCAAGCGTTATGTACTATATAGTAGATATAAAATGCATACATATAACATTAAAGAGTGAATGTGAATCTATACATATATCATGTATTACAACACACAACATTCTATAGGTAGGTAGGGAAGGTCATAACTCACAATACCATATACACCCAATGGGAATCCTATGCAGTATAGTAATTTAAATAGTCATCTACAGACAAGAGAACTAAGCGAATTCGCGATCAGGAAAGAGCATAGGAGCCAGGAGTGTCCAAAGATACAATCCAGCAGTAACCCATTCTGTGCCAATCCGAACCCATACAGATGTCCAACCAACATCTATTAAATCTGAGCTTTCAGAAGAGCTGGTCCATCCAGAAAGGAGCATGGCTGAATACATGCTAGCCAGGGCAAATATTAAGTGGAAGAATGAATAGGAATAACTAACTGGTCGTGATTCCTTTTCCTCATTTTTTGTCTTTCCTTCTTCCACTTCTTCAAGAAGAGGTTTGCTCTCACCTGAATAAACATGTTCAAAAAAGTTTTATATGGGGATAAAGTATGAACAAACATGTTTAAATGTCCAAATAAAACTTTGAAAAATATTGCATAAATTAATTTGTCACATAAATTAGTACTAATTCCACATTGAACAAGTAAAAGGAGAAAGGTAATCTCAATCGAATAAATGTGAAGTTTCTCATCATAAATAGAAAGCAATGCAAACTCTTGTTGCATTACAAGCTCCTACTTATCCCACACTGGACAAATTAAACTGAGAAAGGGCAAATTTTAGTTATAAATTAGGAGCCATATAATCAGTGTAGTGAAAATTTAAAAATTTGTTCAAAGTATTTTTCTTTTTAAAATAGAGGACCTATTCAACCCTATGAACCGGTCATAGGTCAGTACGTTTATGGTTGGTTTTCCAGTATTTAATATTTTACCAGCATTGGAATATCCAGATTTTGCATGTAAACTAGTTGAGAGAACCTGTGCTCAACATGGGTGTCAAAGAAAAATAGAACTAAGTGTAGTTAAGTATTTGGTGAGAAAATAGTTTTTGACGGGAAAACGGATGAATGAGTTTTTGCCATGTGTCCCTAGTGTAGTTAAGTTTTATAAATAGGTAATTGATTGGACCAGTCAGAGGATTGGCTCCCAGGTTTTACAGTCAAGTTCTGAAAATTATGGTATCCAAAGAGGAGTAGAAGAATGTGATAAAAAAATACAAATACATATATCAAAAGATAAGAGATCATAAAAGATTCCAAACTTTTCCTATTACCTGCTCTAGGTGAAGATGGTGGTGATAAGAATGTGGTTGAAGATCCTGCGCGAAGAGCAGAATACAACACAGACAGTACTGTTGTTAGCATGCCAAGAACGAGTGTGCCTGTGCTTACAGCTCTGGACTTGTTGAGACCATTGCACTCATAACCTCGAGGTTCACTAGAAAGACCCGTGTAGCAGACATAAGCACAATAAAGTGAAATCACAGATGCAGGCAACAAGCTTCCATTCACCTGTTTTTGCACCACCATTATTTATCCATTCTTTCGATATTAAAATAAAATAAAATGAGGCTAAATGGATGTAAATAAGTACCACATTTACCTTTCAAACATATCAAATACAATTCCCATGGCACCAAATAAAATTGAGAAGAAAGAAGGGCATTGTACACAGCTGATTTTCAGATCTTCTTATATTTACTTTTAGTCAACAATATGGTTTAACAAGTTATGACTAATAAACAACTCTTAGGAGGCACAATGTACCCAAAAAACAACTCTTAGGCATAGATTTGCAATGAAAAAGAAACATCACTCTTGTTAGATTTGTTAACAGACCCATCTAAATGCAAGTGCTCACAGTTCACCATTTAGTCAAGACATTAATCACTCTCAAAATCACTCAATAGCACATCACAAAGTTCATAAATCCATATTAGCAAAGGTTTAACCATTTAATAAATTTAATTCACTAGGCTAGCAATGTCACAAGAGAAAGAGAAAAAACGAGACAGAGATTAGTGTTATATGTCGATTGTTTGTTAATTGTTATTTGACAGCCATTTCAGAAATTAATCATTTTCCTTTACTAAGAAAGATAAATCATGTGTCCCACTGCTAAACTTAAGCTTGAGAAAGGAACTCACAGTAAACTGGCAGGAAGCCAGAATCATCTTTTGCATTGTTCAGAAGTTATATCCAAGAATAAGTTAGTAAGTTTATCTTCTATCCCTCAACAAAAAACGTATAGTTCATCCAGAGATCCACAGAGAGGCTACAGAATGTTAATATTTTATTAAGCATACAAAAAGAATGTTACTGGAAATTGCAGAACCTCACGTGTTCTCTCATCACCAAGCAACTCATATTGCACTAAAGCACGGGATATAATAGAGCTTCAATTGCTTAAAGCATTTCAATTCATTACCTGAGGATGTAAAGCAATAACTGCAAACACAAAAGCAAGAATCATCGTCATGACAAGGAAGAAGACATTGAGACCACAATCATATCCAGGAGGGTTGAACCAAATAAAAAGAATTCCTGACACCGTATATGCTGTAATGTAGCATCCGATTGATACAACAAGTAGAGCAATATACCTAAACACGCAAATTTATTAGGAACATAATGGCCAACAGAAAACCATAGGAAAAAGAATTACATGAAAAATTTCAGCATACCATTTCTGTTCATCTTTCTCAACCCATGCATCATTCCAAGAGTGGGTACAGTCGAGTAAAATTAGCACTTGAACCAATAAAAACAAGCCAGCCCCAAATTTTGAAATGAATCCTGCAGATATTATAAGTATGCACATGTAAATCATCAATGCGACAATTCCACAGGGAACCACCAGTGAGAAAGTAAGGGTTACAGAGCGTACCATACACTACTATTGCGACATCTGGAATGAAGAACGCAAGGACCACCAGCAAAAGCCATATCACTATCTTTACGGTCCATCCACCATGGTGCCATGAATCACGCCTATCATTCTGGTCCTTCACACCAATCATTAAAAGGGCTAAAATACCAAAGAACACGAAATTTCCCAAGCTGACGCGAAGAACTGCTTGTACTTGATACCATTCCTTCGTGTGGGTATCAGATGAATCTATCCCTGTAAGTTTGAATTTATATGCCAAATGAAGAGGGAAAAATATTTAAATCCCAGCACAGAAAAAGTCATTTTCAGGGATAAAATATATTAATAGTGAGCTTAACTGACACAAGTCCCTGAAACTTATATTTTGACAATTTGCATTCAAACAGAAAGATTATAGCCAGTAACAGCTTGGGTTGGAACTTGGAATTAACCTTTTTCTTATTGGAGCTCCAAACAGCTTATAATAACTTTCCCCAATAAAATCTTCCGAAAAAAAAAAACCAAACTTGCACTAAATAATCCGATTCTATGTGTTTGTATTCGACCAAAATTTCAATTTTTCTCTAATTATTTGAATTAGACATTTATACACGTGATAAATGAGGCTGACTCAAAAGGCAAATTCAACCCTCGCAGCTGTAAGCAGTTCATTTCTTAAAAACCATTGGCCATGAATATGAAGCAAAAGGAAACCCAAATTATCATACTTAACCAATCACTAACACAAATACCCAAATGGAAAATTACGATGAAAGTTGAAAGCTTTAGCGAAAGAGTGGAAATTACAGGGGAGTTTCTCCAAAAGGGGTGCTCCAACTTCTCTGAGAATCCAAGAAACGATGAGAGAGGCGCCAAAGAGGAAACAGTAACCGATTCTAGCAGATTTTTGGGAGATCCCAGATGCCACGGAGGTGCAAAGACCACATGTCAAAGATGCGCAGCAAGACAAACAACACGACATGGCTGATGCCGTCTAACTCACTCTCGATTGTTCACAGTTTCAACTTTCAAGGGAACAAGCAAACACTGCCACATACCTTCTTCTCCGTCCTTCACATTTTTGTCGTTTGGCAATTTATCTTCGTCGTTTAACAAAACGCTTGTCGTTTGTGGGCATTCTATTCAGTTATCCTATCGCGTTGTTATTAGATTAAAAATAAAATATTTAAATTACATTCTTTACAGTAAATTACATGTTAAAAAATTACTTACCCAAAGGAGTATTTCGAGAATATATATATATTCAAAAATTTCTGTTGCTTACGCTGTGGGCTTAATGACAAGGCAGTTGCTACTCGCAACCCCAAATTTTACTACCCGTACTCTACATAAACATGACTAAAATATCCCTCACGTGACTTGTTTTTTTTTTTTTTCATTTAAACTGTTTTTGGTAGGGGTGATCAAAAATCCATTAACGACCAACACCCATTCAAACCGAATGTGTTCATAGTCAAACGGACTGTTAATTACAGGCATACAGGTTAGCAGATTAAAAAATTAAGTTAGAAACGGTTATCCATGGTCGGATTCGGATTTGTCAAATTTAATCCAACGAAATCCGAAACCGACCGAAAAGTAGATGTGCAGGCAGTTCAATTTGTTTCTGTTTCATATCATATCATACTATATTATCCAATATAATATGATATTAAAAGAATGGTTTCGTTTTTATTAAAAATAGAAAAGGAAAAGTAAATAAAAGAACAGTGTCGTATGCCAGTAACTTACCATACCTGTGATATAACAAGATGTCTTTTTTTTTTCCAACTAGCACACCTTTTTCTTTTAACCACCACTGTAGCACACTTTTTCTTTTAATTATCTATGTAGCACAATTTTTTTTATTGAGAAGGTTCCCTTAGAGGAACCGATTTCTCTTCATTGTTTTGCTTTTTTTTTTATAATTTTGTCTAGAAATCGATTTTTGAAGACCCGATTTCTGTACTTCTTTAATTTTTTTTTGTTTTTTGTTTTTTTAGTTGAGAAACCGGTCTTAGAAGACCCGATTTCTGAACACTTTTTTTTTTACAGTTAAGGAGTTGATCCGTTAGGAAAAAACAAAAAAAAATGGTACAGAAATTGGGTCCAAAGGGACTGATTTCTCAACCAAAAAACAAAAAAAAATAATGAGAGAAATCGGGTCCTCCAGGAACGATTTCCAGACAAAAATTTAAAAAAAAAACTATGAAGGGAAATCGAGTCCTCCAAATCCACTTTCTCAACATGAAAAAAGTTGTGCTAATTTGGTACTTAAAATAAAAAGTGTACTAAAATGGTAAATAAAAAAAAAAGGTAGGCTACATAAACGGAAAAAAAAAGCCTAACAAGATAGTAGGCCTCAAATCACTGACACACATATCCTATCACACTATCACCGAAGCTTATCTTTACACATATTATATTATACTCTTTTAGATATAAAAGTATATTAACAAATATATTAATATTTAATATTATAATAGCTTCTTTCTTTTTTTATACAATAATATATAGTTTCTTTCATTGTTATCTTACTAGAAAAATTAGCAATGCTGAGAATTTAACACTTTCCACCCCAAGGCCAAGTCATCCTGTCACTGAGATTTCAGCTCTCCTCTGGTGGGCTTCGACAATCTTCGCGATGATGTGGAAAGAAACTCGCTCCAAGACTCAGGTTTGCAACTGAACATTCGAAGTCATATGCTCCCCCTCTGAATGGCTTTCTCTGATCAGTTGTCGCCCATGTTGCTCTATCCAAAGTCATCTTCTAAATCCGCACAAACCCACCCGAAAACCCGCCTTCTGACATTACCCGATACCCGAAGAACCCGGTGACAGAGGCGGACGGAAATGGACCTTCATATAGAGTTTTCGGTTATTCATGGATGGTGGATTTTTTACCCGAAACCGTCCAAATCCGGCCGACGCTCTACCCTAGTTTTTGGAAACTAGTTTCCGAAGGGTATGTTTAATAGATTTTATACATTCCAAAAACTAGTTATTTTGAAGGTACTGTTATCAATAAAATGTGTTTCAGAAACTAGTTTTCGAAAGATATTTTTATTAATTTTTATATATTTTTTATATATATTTTAATATAATGTGTTTCAGAAATTAGTTTTTGGAACATGTCTAACTATATTCTGGAAAGTAAGTTTACTAACAAAGGGGTATTTTAGGGAAAAAAAGTTATAGGAGTGCATGTAGTAAATTGTAGAGATGCAGGTAACAACTCCCTTATTACAAAAAATGTGAAAGGGTAGGGCATAGTGCTGCAAGCTTTTTTTATTTTTAGTTTTATGAGATGAGCAAGATAGTAGGTTAATTATATTACTGTATCATTAAATAAATTAATTTCAGATATAAAATGTAAGGCTAAATTATACTTTTAGTCCCTTATGTTTATTTTATGTTTCAGTTTGATCCCTTATGTATTATTTATTCCGAATTGGTCCCTTATGTGTAAATATTACATCAATGTGATCTCTCTGTTTCGAAATGGTCGCTTATGTTACAAAAAATTATACTAATGTGGTCCATTTTTTTACAAAATAAGGGGCAAAAGTGACCATATTGATATATTTTTGGGTTAATAGCGCTCTTTGTCCCTGCAATATGAGCGAAACTCGGTTTTAGTCCTTACACTTTTTATTTTTTTTAGATTCTCTCCCTGAAATATCAGATTACTCCATTTTTAGTCTCTAACGTCAAGTCTCCGTTCAAAAAAGCTGATCTGGCCAACGGAGTGCCACATGGCACTAAGTTGCCACGTCAACATCCAATGGGTGACTACTACGTGGTAAGGACGAAAAGCAAAAAAAACAGTTATTTATAGGGACCAAAAGCAAAAAAAAATATATTTACAGGGACGAAAAGCGAAAAGAATGAAAAACTTTATTTTCAATTTCCAACTTCAACCGTTGCATATGCAAGTGTATCATCACTCTAAAATAATGAATTTTGTGTCTATCTTCTTATCTCTTTTTTTTTTTGTAGTAAAGTTTGTTCTTAAGTTATTTTCTTTATTTTTATTGTCAACCATTCTCACAAAACATCTCCTCACCATAAACCTCATGAAGAAACCTTTTGCTTATGGTTCACCGATAACATAATTCCCACAGCTCACTAAATACGTTCAATTTATGATTCAAAAAGTAGAGCATTCACTAATAGGGATGACAATGGGTAGGATCTCCGTAGTACTTGCCTCTGTACCCGCATTTTGAAAAGAAAAAAAATTCCTATACCTAGACCCATACCAGCTTAGGTAACAACTTTAATACCCGTAACCATTACCCACACTTTAATTAACAATAAAAGTCAATAAATACAAAAAGAACATTGGATGTGATTGCATAAACGTGATTACATAAATGAAGAAGGAAAGGGGTAGTATGTTTAGTTTAGGGTTTGTGATGGTTTCATTTGACGGAGGATCGAAAATTCGAATGAGAAAAATAATGGATAAAGGCAAAATTAGATATTGCTTCTAACATCTCCACCCAATTTTAGATAATGCTTAGTAGTAAGAGTACGAGTACTAAAGTCTCACATGTGTATGAGTCTGGGTATGAGTAATTTTTTGAAATGCTAGTATGGAGATGAGTACTATAATCAGTGACAGACATACATATTATTCAACAGGGTCCTTTTCCCCCTGATTTTTTTCTTTCACTCATTTTTCACTGTAGAATTTGAATATTCTGAATATTATTTCAATCTTGTCTAATTACAAGCACTAATATTGTATATATAGACTAAGCTATTCCTAACGGGCCCGATAAATGGGCTTATTACAATGAATGCTAATAATTATGAAATAACTAAATATTTACAATATCTATCATTCCTAGCTTGCAAGTAAGTTGGCCAAATCGTTCTGTTGGTAAGCTCTTTGTTAGTACATCTGCCAGTTAGTGCATAGAGGGAATGTAGGCTGTTGTTATCAATCCACTATCCAACTTTTTCTTGATGAAGTGTCGATCTATCTCAATGTGTTTTGTCCTGTCATGCTGAATAGGATTATGAGCAATACTGGCAGCTGATTTATTATCACAAAATAACTTCATAGGACACTCAACCTTTATCTTCAAGTCATCAAGCACAATTTTCATCCACAATAACTCACATATTCCATGTGCCATAGATCAGAATTCTGCTTCAGCACTGGATCTGGCTACAACATTTTGCTTCTTACTTCTCCAAGTAACAAGGTTCCTACATAGAAATGTGCAATAACCTGTAGTACACCTTCTATCACTCACTGAACCGGCATAGTCTGCATCGGTACAAGCCTCCAAAGTCAATCTTTCACCTCTTTTGAACAAGAGGCCTCTCCCTGGAGTAGCCTTGAGATATTGCTGAATATGGTCCACAGCCTGTAAGTGTCTCACCCTTGGATCATGCATAAATTGGCTAACCACACTGACTGCATATGCTAAGTCTGGTCTAGTGTGTGCCAAGTAAATCAACTTCCCCATTAGTCTCTGATATTGGACCTTGCCAACTTTAGCACTCTCTTCTTCAATGCCCATTTTGTGATTTTGCTCGATGGGAACACTTGCAGGTTTACATCCAAGTTTGCCTATTTCTTGTAAAAGATCAAGCACATACTTCCTTTGAGAAATGAAAATGCCTTGCTTAGAGTAGGCCACTTCAATTCCCAAGAAGTACTTGAGTTTTCCAAGGTCCTTCATCTCAAATTCAGCAGATAATTTCTCTTTGAGTAGTTGTCTCTCAACTGGATCATCTCCTGTAACAATAATATCATCAACATAAACAAGAAGTATTGTCAGCTTTCCTCCCTGTGAATGTTTGAAGTATAGTGTGTGATCGCCTTGGCTTTGCTTGTAGCCTAGGCAAACCATAGCCTTTGTGAATCTTCCAAACCAGGCTTGGGAAGACTGTTTCAGCCCATACAAAGCTTTTCTCAGTCTGCACACTTTGTTTGCTCCACTAGTGGGTCCAAATCCAGGAGGAATCTCTATATACACTTCATCTTCTAAGTTTTCATACAGGAATGCATTTATGACATCAAATTGCCGTAGTTCCCACCCAGAGTGGGCGGCAAGAGAGAGTAAATTCCGAACAGTATTCATCTTTACCACAGGAGCAAATGTCTCCTCATAATCAATGTCATAAGTCTGAGTATATCCCTTGGCCACTAATCTTGCCTTGTACCGATCAAGAGTACCATCTGATTTGTGCTTGACTGTATAGATCCACCTGCAACCAGCAGGCTTCTTGCCTTTTGGCCTCTCAACAACATCCCAAGTTCTATTCTTTTCAAGTGCATTCATCTCCTCAGCCATTGCTTTGACCCAATTTACATCCTTTAGTGCCTCTTACACAGATGTTGGGATTCTTACAGAGCCAACAGCTGTAATATAACTTTGATGCTGCAAGGAAATATGTTTAGAGGAAATAAATTGAGAAATAGGGTATTTGGCACAAGACCTTTTCCCTTTTCTCAAAGCAATAGGTAAGTCATCTGGATCAGGGTCAAGAGTATCAGAAATATGAGAATCAAAAGTGGAGGGATCATTTCCAGTACTTACCTCTGGTTCAGACAGTTGAAATTGTTTCTGGACCAGGTCGGGTTTTCCTCTCCTTTGGTAAGTCAATGTAGGCTCACTAGCCTTATTCTTCATTGGTACCGAAGGTGCTGATTCCTGCAAAATAGAAGACAAAGGGGACACAGGAGGAACAGAAGGACTAGGAACAGGACCACTAAGAGGATCGAAAGGATCAGGACCTGGAGACAAAGAGTCTAAAACAGGAGGATCAGGACCTGGAGACAAAGAGTCTGAAACAGGAGGTGAAACACGAGGTGAGTCACAAAGCCAAGGACCAAGGAAGAGAAACTCGAGCTCGGACTCAGATTCCAAATTAGAATTAGAATCATTACTCTCCCCCTGAAGCTGAGGACGAGTGAAATAGGAGACATGCTCGTGGAATGTGACATCCATAGAAACAAAAAACTTACGACTTGGTGGATGATAGCACTTGTACCCCCTTTTTCTTGGGGCATAACCCAAGAAAACACATCGGATGACACGAGAATCCAACTTATTTTGGTGTTGTAGATGAACATGGACAAAAGCCACACAGGCAAATACCTGAGACTCAAGACTCTGCATGATAGGAACAGAAGGAAACTGTGAGATCATAAACTGAACAGGACTAACATTACCTAAAACACGAGACATCACACGATTAATCAGATAGTCAGCAGTCAATACTGCTTCACCCCAGTATGACTTTGGGACGGACATTTGGAAGAGAAGGGCTCGAGCAACTTCAAGTAAGTGATGATTTTTCCTTTCTGCAACCCCATTTTGTTGCGGGGTGTCAACACAGGTAAGTTCATGAATGATGCCATGTTTAACAAGAAAACTGGAAAGGTTATGATTAACATATTCTTTGTCATTATCAGAACAAATTCTTTTAATGCGTCTTCCAAATTGAGTCTGTATCATATTATTGTAGTACCCTAATTTTGTCCGGCTTTTTTATTTTTTATTTTTTATTTTCTTATTTATTTTAATTGGTAATGGTAGTAATAATAAACAAAATAATGTTTTTGGTTTTATAATAAAAGGGATTAAAAAAAAGAAGGAAAAAATGGATAAGAAAAATGGGATTTTTATTTGAGAAGGGGTGTGTAAAAAATAAAATTGGGTGGTGCAAACAGCAATGAACCAAGCTGGTGACCCAGCCCAAGCATGCAGCAGCCCACCACTTCCTCCCTTTGCTCACGCACCCCCTTTTTATTTTTCAGCCTCCCTTTGCTCACGCACCCCCTTTTATTTTTCAGCCCCCCTGCTGCCTAAACTCCAACCCACACGCGTGGTCCAAGACCCACTTTCTTCCCCTCCCACGCAACCCGTTTCTCCTTGGCCCAGCAGCCCAAAGCTTAACCCTAAAACACTCAGATCTCACCCTCATCCTCATTCTGACGTCGCGTCTCCCCCTCGTCCTTCCCTTCCACTCTACCAAAAACCTAATCCTCCTCCACCATTCTCGCTTTCTCTTCCACCATTTTCTCATCCAAATCCTCTAACCCTAAAACACAAGACTCACACACTTTCCCATCCGCGGCGCCTTCCCCTTCGTCTTCCCTTCGAATCTCTCTTCTCTCCTTCCTTCCATAACCCTAGCAGCGCCGTTCCAAGCCCCCCACCTCCTCTTCCTTTCTTCCTTCTTCACTGAAACCAAACCCTAATTTCCCATCGCCCAGCCGCGGCCACGCCAAAACTTAACCCTAATCTTCTTCTCATCCTCTCAAACCCTAAACCTAGAAAATGGCCGTAGCCCCAACCTCTCCTCAAATCTCTCTCAATCAGAGATCCATATGAAAATCGAGTTATGCCTCAAGATCTCCAAAAGGGAAGTTCCTTTTATTTATTTCTTTTATTATTTATGTTTTAAAATCACCATTGATTTCTTTCCCTTTTGATTCGCAGGTCTTGAAGAGGAACCAGAAGGCTATAAAAGAGGGGAGAAAGACGCATAAGGGGGAGACCGAACCCTAGAGAGAGCAAGAGACAAGGACCAAGAGACAGAGAGCAAGAAGGAGAAGCAGAATCAAGGAGGAAGGAGAGAACCCGTGAGGCCACCCAAATACAAAACTTTAAACACTTCCTAGTTTTAAGTTTTTTTCTCTCTTCCATCTTCTGTTTGTAATTTTCTGGGAAGCTGTAAAATCCAGGTTCCCACCTTCTTCTTCGTTTTCCCATTCTTTTTTGCCATGGTTTGTATACTGGATTGATATATATGATTGTGTCGTTATTATTGTTGTTATTGTATCATTGTTGTTGCTGCAGTTGTTGTTGTTGTTGTTGTGATTGTTGTTGTTGTTATTACTGTTGGTATCCACGGTTTGGATTATAATTAGGTTTAGGGTTTGGCCTTCCAATGGGGCCAAACCCTAAATAGGGAATGAACTGTAAATATATGATAAAAAGGGACCTGAAAGCAAAAAGAGGAAAAAGTTTTCTTTCTAATTTTTTATCCACACGCGTTTCAAAATTTGGTCTTTCAACGGGGCCAAATCCTTAGTAGGGATCAACTTGTAATTATCATATTGAATTAGGACTTAAAAGCAAAAATTGAAATTTCTGGATTCGGTTTGGTCTTCCAATGGGCCCAAACCCAATCCAGGGACTTATTTACAATTTACTTCTCTTTTATTTCATAAATAGCCAGAATTAAATAAAAAATTTGATAAAGGGCATAAAGGCAAATAAAAAGAATTTTCCCTTCTTATCTATATTTTCTATTAACATAATTAGTTCTTTTACTCTTTTTTTTTAGGTTTTTTTATATATATTTATTGTTTCTGTTATATTAAAAGGGAATAAATAACGGTTTTTTGTAGGATAGTTGAGTTTTCTTTTTACTAAGCTTCTTTTTATTATTTTTGTAACATGGTGGTTGATAAACCTATATATATTTTTTTAGAAAATTCATTTGGGAATAATTTATTTAATGATAAGCAAGTTTTTTTCTTTTTAAACAATTAAAAGGGTACCATTTTATGGGCGTCTTAGGGGTGCTAACACCTTCCTTAAGCGTAAATAACTCCCGGGTTCGAAATCTGGTTCAAAGACTATTTTTAAATTATCCTCATAAAAAGGGTTTTTCCTATCGTTTTTCCTTAATAAACTTTAGGTGGCGGCTCCATTTAATTTTAAGGGTGGTTGTCACAGCTGGCGACTCCGCTGGGGACCTTTAGAGAGTTAGGCCCTATGATTGTTTATATGATTTGTTTGCTTTATTAAATGAATTATTCCCTTTTTATTTTTTTGTTTTTATTCGTTCATTTGTATATATGTTTGTATACGTGAATCCTAGGATACAAAACATGCGTTAAAAAAATATATTTTTATTTTATTTTATTTTATTTTATTTTATTTTTATTTTTGTTTCTCTTTCATTTGTTTTTTTTCCTTATAAATATTATGTGTGTTTATGCATTTGAAACCTTAGGGTAGAAGACATGCATATATATTGTATTTTTATTTATTTTGCAGCGGGTAGTTTTAAGTTTGCTCCTACACACACTTCACTTTACACACTTTATTTACACACACTACGAGTGGAACCCTATACCCGGGTTTAAAAAAAAGCTTAAGTTAGGAGAGGCCGTGTAGTGAGCACCTGCTGGACGTACGGCCAGTTGGGTCCTTGCGAAGGCCTCACCTAGAGTTTGGCCCGATTTGAGAAAAAACTCCCTTTAATAGTTTACCTATTATTGGCGGTAACATTCGAAAATAGGACCCTTGGCTCTAGGAACCTTTTTAGATTAGTATCATGAAACCACCCATGGTAAGGCACTTATGAAAACCATAGAACTCATCTAGGGAATTACCGGCCTGTGTCACAAAGGGGCATACCCTATCTCTTTTCTAATATCTTCCCAAAAAATGGAAAATAAGAATTTACGAAAATCACTATTTTTATTCCTTTTACTTTTTTCCTTTTTTTTTTCTCTATCTCTAAAAAAAAACACACAAAATGTGTGCATATTCATTCATTCATACGATGAAATATATTTTTAGTATCTACATGCATTCATGACTTCCATGCTATCCCACAGGTTTGCCGGAAATCATAAAAACCCTAGTTGTTGTGTCTTTAGGAGCGTAATCATGGACTCAGAAACAAGAACAACTTGGAAACCTAGAGTCGAGATACCCAGGCTACAAACACTGAAGGAATTCATAGCCAATAAGTGGACAAAACTTGACGAGATTACTTTCAGAGGAATATTTGGGAACATCTTGGACTTATTATATCTGGAGATACATGCTGGGGCCTTGACGGCATTGGCCCAATTTTATGATCCACCTTTGCGATGCTTCACTCTTCGAAATTTTCAGTTAGCACCTACTCTGGAAGAATACAAAGAAATATTGGATATTCCCCCTAAGAAAAATGGGCCATACCGTTACCCTAACCGTCACCCTAAAATGGAGGTTATTGCGGAGGTTTTGGGAATTCCCGAGAGTGAACTATGGGAGGCACATGAAATAAAAGAGGGAATGAAGGGGTTTTCTAGGATGTTTCTAGAAAGAAAAGCTAGGGCCCTCCAAAGTGAAGGTAAGTCGAAGGCATGCATGGACATAGTGACCCTTATCATTTACGGAGTCGTCCTGTTCCCTCATGTTTTGCATTTCGTGGATAAAACGGCCCTTGACGTCTTCGTTGCCTTCAAAACTCGTGGCAAAGACCCTACTACTGCTGTACTGGCAGATTTATACTATGAGCTCCATGTGCGTCATGAAAAGAAAGGTGGTGTAATTTGGTGTTGCATCCCGGTCTGGTACATATGGCTCAAAAATCATTTAGTCAAGAGGGGATCTCCCTTAGAAGCCAGAAGCAATCGGGAGTGGGCCACCTTTCTTACAAATCTTGGCGAAGAATCCGTGATATGGTACTCCAGAGTACAAAATATTAATGAATTGATTTATAGCTGCGGAGATTTTCCCAATGTACCCCTCATTGGGACCCTGGGGTGTATCAATTATAATCCAGCCCTAGCCTTGAGGCAACTTGGTGCCCCTATGATAGGCGAACCTACCGGAGAAGAGACGGCCGCTTTCATTTTACATGATCGAGGCTCCTCAGATCTGGCTTTGCACAGAAGGGTACGACAAGCCTGGGATAAAGTAAACAAAAAACGGCTTGGCCGTAAAAGCATCCATACAGATGAAGCATACCACCAATGGATCAAGGCAAGAGTCCAACAAGTCAAGTTACCTTTCTGCAACATCACGGTAGTCCCTGAGGTGCCAAATGTTGATGGCGAGGAGGTCGAAGAATTAAAACTGGCCCTCAAGAAGGTCAAAGAAGAAAAGAAGCTTCTCTATGAAAAGCTGAAAGAGCATATCAAGAGGTGGAAGCTTTGCAAAGCGAGTGTATGGAGAAGACAGGATCTCTAGAGCAACTTGAGAAGAAAGTCAAGACAGAAGAAGCAGAAAAGCACCGAATCCAAGATTGTCTAGGGGCCGCTAACTGACAACTAGCTCTATGCAAACAAGAAGTGGACCAAATCCTCTGTGAGAAAGGTGACCTGAGGAAAATATGGACTGACTCCAAAAAGGCCCGTCAGGTCCTGCAGAAACAGTTAGATGACTTAAAACAACAGATGAAGAACACCACTCTTTTGCACGAGGCCCAGCTCAAAGAAGAGAGGAGAAGTGCCGAAGAGAAATTCATAAGTTACCATATAGACCTTGTGGAAGAACGCGAGAAAATCCTCAATATGCAGGAAAAGATTAATAACCAAAAGGAGGTCATTGCTTGGTTCGATAGAGAAACTGTGTATTGGATGGATCGTTGTTCCAAATTGGTATGGCTAGCTAATAGTGGCATTCGAGACATTCTGGAACTCTTAGAAGAAGCTGAATCCGCAACAGGTTTCCGCCCACTGCCAAGAAAAGTGGAATATTTCATGGAATATTGCAAAACCCTGGTAGAAGAATTGGAGAAGCAAATCCGGCGAGACCGTTGAAGACTATTTTCCCCTTTTTGTTTCGCTTCGTTTTCCCTTTTCATAGTAATATTGTAATCTCTTCAGAGAATTTAAATTATCGTACTTTTTAATAAAAAATGTTTGTTTCTCAAGTCTATAATACGCTCGAGTCCCCAAAGCACAATGCTAAGGGATCTTTATGATTCTCCGACAAACGTACAAATAAATAGACAAACGAGCATCCTGCATAGCATACATAATCATGGCATATTACAAACCATCCATACTCATAATATCCTTCGTAATTTAGAAAATAAACACGAAGAAACTACATCCTTACAGAACGAGATCCCAAGCCAGACTCATGGACGCGTTAGAACAGAACCAACAGGCTATGAGAGGAGAGCTTGACCGAATGAGTACGCGGATAGATAGGCTATGCGATTTGTTGGAAGCCCTACATGCAAAAAGGACATCGGAAACAGAGCAGTCCGAAGAGGATCAAGACGAAAGTCAGCCAAGAGAAAATGAGACGCACGCCCACACCACACAAGGGCATGCACCTCTAAATAATGGGATCTCGCAGAACACAAATACTCAAAATTTTATACCTATCATCACCCCCAGGAGGATGCTCAAGCCAAAGAAAAGTTTCAAATATATGAAGACAAGCTAAAGGCAATTGAAGAGGCAAATCACATAGGTTTCGAAGCTTCAGACATATGCTTGGTCCCCGATGTAGTTATTCCTGCAAAATTCAAAGTACCCGAGTTTGACAAGTATAAGGGAGAAACATGCCCTAAAAGCCACCTGGTCATGTATTGCCGAAAGATGGCTTTCTGTTCTAATGATGACAGACTCTTAATTTACTTCTTCCAAGAAAGCTTAACTGGGGCACCGCTGCGATGGTATATGCAGTTAGAGCGGTCTAAAATCGGCTCGTGGAAGGATTTAGCTAATGTTTTCATCAGACAATACAAATACAATATGGACATGGCTCCCAGTCGTAATCAGTTGCAAAGCATGAAGAAGAAGGACAATGAGAGCTATAAGGATATGCTCAGAGATGAAAAAGCATGGCTGCTCAGGTGGAGCCACCCTTATCAAATAAAGAAATGATTGACACGTTCATGGACACGCTCCAATCACCCTTTTATGACATGATGATTGGAAGTATGTTCTCAAGCTTCTTTGACCTGATTGTCATAGGGGAGCGTGTGAAAATGGGGATGCAAAATGGGAAGATCCATAATAATACTTCATCATCCCACGCGCAAAAGCCCTTTGTCAAGAGAAAGAAAGAAGGAGAGACTAACGCGGTGAGTAGTGCCCCTCTATACGTTGCGGCAACTATCACGCCTAAGCCTCCTGTTCAAATGACACCCTTTGCTTCTGATAGTCAAGGAGGTCAGAACCTCTATCAACCGAGAGCTCACAACCCCCAAGGGAGAAAGCCGGTCCAGTTTGATCTGATCCCCATGACTTACAAAGATCTCTATCAGCATTTGCTCAAAAACTCATTGGTGGTCCCTTGCCCGCAAAAGCCTATGGAACCACCTTACCCAAAATGGTATAACCCGGACGCCACCTGTGAATACCATGCTTGGGCAGCGGGCCACTCTATAGAAGAATGTCAGGCTATGAAGTTCAAAGTTCAAGATCTTATAAATGTCAAGTGGTTGAGTTTCCAAGAGAATAATCCCAATGTGGGGAACAACCCGTTACCTAACCACGGGAATGCATCAGTAAATATGATAGACAATGAGCACGAAGGAAGAATAATAAAGGATGTCGCTGAAATACAAACCCCTATCAGAGAAGTGTTCATCGAACTTTGCAAGACTGGTTTGATAGAAAGAACAGATATCAGCAGGACCTGTGATGAAGATCTTTTGTCTAATGAAGAATGTGAGGAAAATAAAAGTATCCTCCAAAAACTGCTTGATACAAACATAGTTCAAGTTATCTCTCAGAGAGAAGAAGAAGTATCTATGGTCCAATCTGCGCAAAGTTCGGGAACCACGGTCCCAAAGCCCTTGGTGGTTCAATTCTCTAAGAATACATCACCCATAATGCCTAACGCTCCCAAAGCTATTACTGTCCAAGTACCATCTCCTTTTCCGTACAAGGACGATAAGGCAGTTCCTTGGATATACGATGCAAAAGTCCAAGTCGAAGGTAGTAATACACAACCAAGCGTTCCGACTGTTACCAACATTGTGGGAATAGGCGGGATGACTCGGAGTGGGCGGATTTATGCCCCTGAGAAAGAACCAATAAAAGTAGCTGCAAAGGGACAGGTAAAAGACCAAAACAAAGGAAAAGGAGTTGCGATAGATGAAGGAGACATAGGGAAGGAAGACAAGAAAGAAGCCTCCCGTGAGGAAGTGGCTGAATTCCTCAAATTCATTCAGTTGAGTGAATATAAGGTGATAGATCAACTAAACCGCACACCAGCGAGAGTTTCTCTACTTGCCCTATTAATGCACTCTGAGAGTCACAGGAAAGTATTGATGAAAATCCTGAATGAAGCCCATGTGTCTCAAAATATCACCTTGAATCAGTTCGGCGACCTAGTTGGAAATATCGCCGCATGCAACTACCTCTATTTTAAAGTCGAAGAAATGCCTGCAGAAGGTAGAGGACACAACAAAGCACTACATATCTCGGTTCAGTGTAAAGAGCATCTTATAGCTAAAGTCCTTGTAGACAATGGATCCTCCCTGAATGTGATGCCTAAATCTACCTTGGATAAGCTATCCATTGACAAGACCCACATGAAGCCCAGCTCTGTGCTCGTGAGAGCCTTTGATGGTTCAAGAAGGGAAGTAATGGATGAGATTGAGCTGCCGATTCAGATTGGCCCTTTCACTTTTGCCGTTAATTTCCAAGTAATGGACATCAGGCCCAGCTATAGTTGCTTGTTAGGAAGGCCTTGGATTCATTCTGCCGGGGTAGTACCATCAACTCGTGCACCAAAAGTTGATGTTTGTGGTGGATGATAAGTTGATCATCGTATCCGGAGAAGAGGACTTGCTGGTAAGCAAGCCAACATCGACGAGTTACATTGAAGCTGCTGAAGAAGCCCTTGGGACATCATTTCAGGCACTGGAAATTGTCGATAGCGCTTACGTAGGGTTTACAACTAAAGAACCCTGCCTATCCAACAATGCCCTAATGGTGGGCGGAGTCATGCTAAAAGGAGGATATCAGCCAGGAAAAGGACTAGGAAAAAGTCAGGAAGGTATTGCCTCAATCCTAAGAATTCCTGAAAACAAAGACCGATACGGCTTGGGATTTGTCCCCACTCGAGAGGACAGGGAAAGAGCAATCGAGGCAAGGAAAGAAAAGAGGAAGGCTCGGCTTGAAAATCGGGAACCCGAGTTTGGGAAAATACACATCTGCGATCTCCGTCAAACTTTTCGTAGCGCTGGATAGATCTATGCAGATCAAGTAACTGCTGTAGAAGAGGATCTTGCTGCTCTTGAAGAGGAATGGGTTCGCCCATGTTCCTCAATGCCTTGCAATTGGGAGATCGTGGAAAATCCTAGGATCCTTAATGCATTTTCAATGTAATCCATTTAATGCTCACCTCTCCGCTCAGCCCGAGGCGGTAGAGGAAATATTAAAGGGCCCCGCATGTTTTTCAAAAGCATATTTCGAATATTAGTAAAATGCATTTTGATTTTGTCCCAAGTGTCTTTTTTTCTTTTCCTTCCTACTTCCTTTCCTTACTCTCTCCTTATTGCTAACCTTGATAATGTAGGCTCATGGATAATACTTTTGAAAACGATTGTGCTGAAATTTCGTTACCAGATTTTGATTGCCTAATTAATCATACCGACGAAGACTGTGAAGAAGACTGTCCCGATGAAGATCTTCCCCCTGAATTAATGAGGCTTATAGAGGGGGAGTCCAGAAAGATCGAACCTCACGAAAAACCGACTGAGTTGATTAATTTGGGAACTGAAGAAGACAAAAAAGAAGTCAAGGTTGGTGTTACCATGTCACAAGGAGTAAAAGCTAAACTGATTCAACTCCTCCGAGATTATAAAGACGTATTTGCCTGGTCTTACCAAGATATGCCAGGGTTGGATACCGATATTGTCGAACACAAACTACCTCTTAAACCGGATTGCCCTCCTGTCAAGCAGAAATTGAGACGCATGAGGCCTGATATGTCCTTAAAGATTAGGGAAGAAGTTAAGAAACAATTTGATGCTGGATTTTTGGCCGTGGCTAAATACCCCCAATGGGTTGCTAATATTGTCCCTGTTCCAAAAAAGGGCGGAAAGGTCCGAATGTGCGTTGATTACCGGGACCTTAATAAAGCGAGTCCCAAAGACGATTTCCCTTTGCCTCACATTGATGTTCTGGTGGATAATACCGCTCATCACACTGTTTTCTCTTTCATGGATGGTTTCTCCGGGTATAATCAAATTAAAATGGCCAGAGAAGACATGGAGAAAACTACGTTTATTACAGCTTGGGGGACTTTCTGCTACAAGGTGATGCCTTTTGGGTTGAAGAACGCCAGAGCAACATATCAAAGGGCAATATTGACTCTATTTCATGATATGATCCATAAGGAGATAGAGGTCTACGTGGACGATATGATCACTAAGTCGCAAACTGAAGAAAGTCATATAATTGATTTACAGAAACTTTTTGAGCGATTAAGAAAATTTCGCCTAAGACTCAATCCCGCCAAGTGTAACTTTGGTGTCCGGTCAGGAAGAGTGTTGGGATTCATTGTAAGTCAGAAAGGAATAGAAGTTGATCCGGAAAAAATCAAAGCCATCTTAGAAATGCCAGCTCCTCGCATAGAAAAAGAAGTTCATGGTTTTCTAGGGAGGTTAAACTATATTTCCCGGTTTATATCACAACTCACTGACACCTGTGAGCCAATGTTCAAATTGCTGCATAAGGACCAAACTATTGAATGGAATGAGAAATGCCGGGAGGCTTTCGACAAAATCAAGCAATACCTACAAAAACCCCTTGTGTTAGTACCTCCAGTACCAGGCAAGCCATTAATCCTCTATTTGACAGTGTTAGACGGATCTATGGGGTGTGTACTTGGACAACATGACGAAACGGGTAAAAAAGAACGCGCCATTTATTACCTGAGTAAGAAATTTACAAGCTATGAAGCTAATTATTCGATATTGGAACGTACCTGTTGTGCCCTAGCATGGGCCGCTCACCGCCTAAGACAATATATGCTTTCCCACACAACTTGGTTGGTGTCAAAAATGGACCCGATCAAATATGTATTCGAGAAACCTGCTCTCACTGGAAGGATTGCCCGATGGCAAATGTTGTTATCCGAGTATGATATTCAATACGTCTCTCAGAAAGCCGTCAAAGGTAGTGCCCTCGCTGAGCACTTAGCCAATCAACCAATAGATGACCATTCACCTGTCCGCTATGAATTTCCTGATGAGGATGTAATGTCCGCCGAAAGAGAAGAATCAAGAAACAAAGAGTGGACCATGATGTTCGATGGGGCTTCTAATGCATTGGGGCACGGAATCGGGGCAATACTAATTTCCCCAGAAAATCAATACACTCCTGTCACGGCTCGCTTGTGTTTCAGTTGTACCAATAACGTGGCAGAATATGAGGCGTGTGTCATGGGAATCAGAGCTGCCATAGAAACTAAGGTCAGAGTCCTAAAAGTATATGGGGATTCTGCCCTAGTTATCAACCAGTTGAATGGAGAATGGGAAACTCGAGATTCTAAGCTAATCCCTTACCACGAGTATATCCAAGAACTCATCGAATCCTTTGATAGGATCACATTTCAACATATCCCACGAGAAGATAATCAGTTGGCTGATGCACTAGCCACGCTGTCATCTATGTTCCGAATAAACAGTGACAAGGAAATACCTCTCATCTTGATGCAAAGTCGTGCTAATCCCGCTTACTGCTAGGCGATAGAAGAAGAGTCCGATGGAAAACCGTGGTACCATGACATCAAGTGCTACCTCAAAAGCAAGGAATACCCTTCGGGCGCCTCAGAGAACGACAAGTGAACTTTGAGGAGGCTTGCTATGAGTTTCTTCTTGAACGGTGACGTACTCTACAAAAGAAATCACGACATGGTACTCCTCCAATGTGTGGACTCTGCAGAAGCAAGACAAATTCTTGACGACGTCCACGAAGGTTCCTTTGGGACACATGCCAACAGTTACGCAATGGCTCGGAAGATTCTCAGAGCTGGGTATTATTGGCTTACAATGGAAAGTGACTGCATCAAGCATGTGAGGAAATGTCATAAGTGTCAGACTTATGCTGATAATATTCATGTACCTCCAACTTCCCTAAACGTCCTCAGTGCACCCTGGCCGTTCTCCATGTGGGGTTTGGATGTCATAGGAATAATTGAGCCAAAAGCCTCTGACGGACACCGATTCATCCTCGTGGCTATTGATTACTTCACGAAGTGGGTCGAGGCAGTCTCCTATACCAATGTGACTCGCAGTGTTATGGTCAAGTTCATCAAAAAAGAAATCATTTGTCGGTACGGTTTACCAAGAAAGATCATCACGGACAATGGGACTAATTTAAACAATAAAATGATGAAGGAGTTGTGCGATGATTTCAAAATTCAACATCACAATTCTTCTCCATATCGTCCAAAGATGAATGGGGCAGTAGAAGCAGCCAACAAAAATATCAAGAAAATCATTCAGAAAATGGTGGTAACTTACAAGGATTGGCACGAGATGCTCCCTTTTGCTTTACACGGGTACCGAACTTCCGTACGCACTTCAACGGGGATAACACCTTTTTCTCTAGTATACGGGATGGAAGCAGTACTCCCCATAGAAGTAGAAATCCCTTCTTTAAGGGTAATTATGGAAACCAAGCTCGAAGAAGCCGAATAGGTCCAAGCACGATATGACTAGTTGAATCTTATAGAGGAGAAAAGGCTAGAAGCAATTTGTCATGGCCAGTTATACCAAAAGAGACTCAAGAGAGCGTATGAGAAAAAGGTACGTCATCGAGAATTCACAGAGGGGGAATTGGTATTAAAGAAGATTCTACCTATTCAGAAAGACCAACGCGGAAAACGGACGCCAAATTATGAAGGTCCATATATAGTGAAAAAAGCATTCTCGGGAGGAGGCCTCATTCTTACAGATATGGAGGGGCATGACCTACCACTGCCGGTAAACTCAGATGCAATCAAGAAATACTACGTCTAGAATGACACAATACACAAAAACAAAGAAAAAAGAGAGAAAGCTCGCTAGGCCGAAAACCTGAAAGGGCAGCCTAGGCAAAAGTTAGAGCGACCTGGTAGGTTGAAAACCCAAAAGGGCGGCCTAGGCAAAAATTAAGGTCAAATAAAAGCACTAAGTTGAAAACCTGCAAGGGCGATTTAGAGCAACCCGCTAGGTCGAAAACTCGCAAAGAGCGGCCTGGGCAAAAACCAACCAGAAGGCGTCAAAAGTAGACAGAATTGAGCCCTGACCAATTGGGGCAGGGATGGTCAAAACTAACTATAGATACAAGTTTTTGAAGCTGATCAAGAAGGCGATCGGGGTCTGAATCACGAAAGGGCAACACTATTTGTTTTCAAAGGGATTATATGTATAGCTGATATTTCTCACCAGTTTCTAATTTAGCAAACACGAACTTATTCTGTTTGTAATATTTTATCTCTCCCACCATAGTGGAAATTCATCCTTACCCATATTGCCATTTATTAATCGGTACAATAGAATGCTTATTTCAGCCTCTCCAAACTCAATTCGGGATTTTATCAATTTGCATTTTCTTTCTAGAGAAATCTGTGCTAAAAGACAAACATGTGCAAATCAAAACATAAGAGCATTGTGTAATTACTGAAAATTCTAAAAGGATCTAAGGAATTTGATGTCTTCACATTAAGGAAAAGAGCTAGTAAGACACCTCACCTAATGCAAAATCATCAATGTTGAATACGCTACGAAAAGGCCAATTAGCTTGTTCAGAACTCGCCAACTAAAGAGATCTGGAACTAACCTACCAAGAAAAGTCTCAGAAGTAGTCAAGAGGATGCCGCCTATCCCTAATAAAGTAAATAATACTCATGCATGACATGCTATCATTGCATCTCGCATAATCACCTTTTGGGTCCACGACCCACCTTAAATAAAATCATCGTTTGCTCAAAAAGCAAAACAACGTTCATGCACGGCATATCATTCATTGCATCCTGCATGACCATCAAAGTTTTGGGTCCGTTGACCCACCCTCTCAAATATTACATACGGTTAGTTTGCTGCTACTCAGTAAGAACTAGCACTCAGCCTACCCAATCCACTTATTAGCAAGAGTTAGGAACCTGTCCTACACCTTGCTGGGAATCTGACTCATCACCTTGGGAATCTGACCCAAGCTTTTAGTCGGGAATCTAACCCGAACTATTTTGAGTGACAAAGAAGCTCGTACACCGGACATTCACCTGCAATAGGAAAACCTGTCCATATTTTAGCAAGAGTTAGGAATCTGACCTATACATTACCGGGAACCTGACCCGAACCCATATTGAGTGACAGAGAAACTCATATCACGGACATTCTTTAAAGTAAGGTAGTCAATCCGTATCTTTTAGCAAGAGTTAAGAACCTGACTTACCCTTGTTGGGAATCTGACCCAAACCTGTGTCGAGCGACAGAGGAGCTGACACCCTAAACTTTCCCTAAGTAGGGGAATAATCAATACCGAAGATGTGAGGGTTAGGAATCAGACCTACGCCTCATCAGGAATTCACTAGGAATCAAACCTAAAATCCCTCACTAATTTTGTAAGAGCTAGGAACCAAACCTATGCCTTACCGAGAATTCACTAGGAATCAGACCTATAGTCTCAAAGCAAAGTCGGGAGCCAATCTCGCATCCTCAAACAATTTCGTTCTAGACAAAATTAGAGTCCTTTATCCTTAAGTACCTTTTACAACGAATGCACGAAGACCTTCGAGTAAAGTGTAATTAAGGAGGAGCAGCTGTAGTACCCTAATTTTGTCCGGCCTTTTTATTTTTTATTTTTTATTTTCTTATTTATTATAATTGGTAGTGGTAGTAATAATAAACAAAATAATGTTTTTGGTTTTATAATAAAAGGGATTAAAAAAAAGAAGGAAAGAATGGATAAGAAAAATGGGATTTTTATTTGAGAAGGGGTGTGTAAAAAATAAAATTGGGTGGTGCAAACAGCAATGAACCAAGCTGGTGACCCAGCCCAAGCATGCAGCAGCCCACCACTTCCTCCCTTTGCTCACACACCCCTCTTTTTATTTTTCAGCCTCCCTTTGCTCACGCACCCCCCTTTTATTTTTCAGCCCCTGCTGCCTAAACTCCAACTCACACGCGTGGTCCAAGACCCACTTTCTTCTCCTCCCACGCAGCCCATTTCTCCTTGGCCCAACAGCCCAAAGCTTAACCCTAAAACACTCAGCTCTCACCCTCATCCTCATTCTCACGCCACGTCTGCCCCTCGTCCTTCCCTTCCACTCTACCAAAAACCTAATCCTCCTCCACCATTCTCGCTTTCTCTTCCACCATTTTCTCATCCAAATCCTCTAACCCTAAAACACAAGACTCACACACTTTCCATCATGGCGCCTTCCCCTCCTTCTTGGATTCGAATCTCTCTTCTCTCCCTCCTTCCATAACCCTAGCAGCGCCGTTCCAAGCCCCCCACCTCCTCTTCCTTTCTTCCTTCTTCACTGAAACCAAACCCTAATTTCCCATCGCCCAGCCGTGGCCATGCCAAAACTTAACCCTAATCTTCTTCTCATCCTCTCAAACCCTAAACCTAGAAAATGGCCGCAGCCCCAACCTCTCCTCAAATCTCTCTCAATCAGAGATCCATATGAAAATCGAGTTATGCCTCAAGATCTCCAAAAGGGAAGTTCCTTTTATTTATTTCTTTTATTATTTATGTTTTAAAATCACCATTGATTTCTTTCCCTTTTGATTCGCAGGTCTTGAAGAGGAACTAGAAGGCTATAAAAGAGGGGAGAAAGACGCATAAGGGGGAGACCGAACCCTAGAGAGAGCAAGAGACAAGGACCAAGAGACAGAGAGCAAGAAGGAGAAGCAGAATCAAGGAGGAAGGAGAGAACCTGTGAGGCCACCCAAATACAAAACTTTAAACACTTCCTAGTTTTAAGTTTTTTTTTTCTCTTCCATCTTCTATTTGTAATTTTCTGGGAAGCTGTAAAATCCAGGTTCCCACCTTCTTCTTCGTTTTCTCATTCTTTTTTGCCATGGTTTGTATACTGGATTGATATATATGATTGTGTCGTTATTATTGTTGTTATTGTATCATTGTTGTTGCTGCAGTTGTTGTTGTTGTTGTTGTTGCTGTGATTGTTGTTGTTGTTATTACTGTTGGTATCCACGGTTTGGATTATAATTAGGTTTAGGGTTTGGCCTTCCAATGGGGCCAAACCCTAAATAGGGACTGAACTGTAAATATATGATAAAAAGGGACCTGAAAGCAAAAAGAGGAAAAAGTTTTCTTTCTAATTTTTTATCCACACGCGTTTCAAAATTTGGTCTTTCAACGGGGTCAAATCCTTAGTAGGGATCAACTTGTAATTATCATATTGAATTAGGACTTAAAAGCAAAAATTGAAATTTCTGGATTCAGTTTGGTCTTCCAATGGGCCCAAACCCAATCCAGGGACTTATTTGTAATTTACTTCTCTTTTATTTCATAAATAGCCAGAATTAAATAAAAAATTTGATAAAGGGCATAAAGGCAAATAAAAAGAATTTTCCCTTCTTATCTATATTTTCTATTAACATAATTAGTTCTTTTACTCTTTTTTTTAGGTTTTTTTATATATATTTATTGTTTCTGTTATATTAATAGGGAATAAATAACGGTTTTGTGTAGGATAGTTGAGTTTTCTTTTTACTAAGCTTCTTTTTATTATTTTTGTAACATGGTGATTGATAAACCTATATATATATTTTTAGAAAATTCATTTGGGAATAATTTATATAATGATAAGCAAGTTTTTTTCTTTTTAAACAATTAAAAGGGTACCATTTTATGGGCGTCTTAGGGGTGCTAACACCTTTCTTAAGCGTAAATAACTCCCGGACTTGAAATCTGGTTCAAAGACTATTTTTAAATTATCCTCATAAAAAGGGTTTTTCCTATCGTCTTTCCTTAATAAACTTTAGGTGGCGGCTCCATTTAATTTTAAGGGTGGTTGTCACAATTATAAAATTGAATAAACAATTGAGATACCTCAAATTTATCTTTCATCAAGAATATCCAGGTTACTCGAGTATAATCATCAATAAATGACACAAACCATCGTGCACCAAAAATATTAGTAATTGGGGCAGGACCCCAAACATTAGAGTGAATAAGATCAAACGGTTCAACACTTTTAGTAAGACTAGAAGGAAAAGTAGCACGGTGGTGCTTAGACATCACACTTAAAAGACTCAACAGATTGTTTTAAAAACAAGAATGGAAACATAGACCTCATTAAAGAAAATGGAGGATAACCAAGACGCTTGTGCTGAAGCCAGATTTGTGAGGCAGCAGAATGAGACTCTGATTGGGACCGGAATGTGGAAGACAACACCTTCTGACCAGGTCGTTCATCAGACAGGTAGTATAACCCTCCTTGTTCCTTAGCAACTCCAACCGTCTTCCCCGTTGTAAGATCCTGAAAAACACAATGAGAATGAAAAAACATCACTGTACAGTTATTGTCCTGTGTAAGCTTACGAATAGAGATAAGATTATTCGAAAGACTGGGAACATGAAGCGCATCTTTCAATTTAAAATATTGAAGGTCAATGTCCACACAACCATCAACACGAGTACGAGAACCATCTGCAACAGTAATATATGGAATGTTGGAAGGAGAATTATAAGTCAGAAACAGTTCGGAATGACATGTCATGTGATGAGTGGCACCGGAGTCAAGAATCCAAGCACTCTGAGTGATAGTATCATCAACATGAAGAGAATTCAAGGCTGAAACAGCCATATATCTATTTCTGACATATTAATTGATGTCCTTGCAATTGTGTCTTGCTCAAGAGAACAAAAATTGTCTACAAATAGTAGTAAGCAGCCCTGAACACAATTGAAAAATGGAGCCCGTGTACAGGGAACGTCCAAAAAACAAACCAAGAGGTTCTGACGAACAACCAAGTGAGAACACAGCAATAGGGCGAGCTGAATGACCAAAGCAAACCCACTGAACCTGTAACGCAGAACTGAGATCCCCAAAAAAAAATTGCAGAAACAGTAGTCCAGGAAAAATGCAGAGCTGTGGCAGCCAATAAAACAGATCAATGGCCGTAAAATACCCACAAAAAAAGTGTCTCTAAATGCGGTTTTGACCCCTCAAATGGAACAAGCAGGCGTCGATGATGCTATTGTGAAAATATGGAGGCGGTACAGTGGCTACAAGGCGGCGCGTGGCTTACACGCGCCCGGAACCTGTCTGAGCTGTGGCGGCGCGTGGAGGCGCGTCCAGCGTCGTTGGTCGCGATCTTTTGGGGTCTGGCCGGTTTTGAACCGGCGATCCTGATGGTGGGGGCGGTGATGCAAAATTCGTGACGGGTAGCGGTGTTTGGCACTGGGCAGTAGCGAAGAAGAGATAAAGGGAATGAACAGTAACGAAGTGATGAAAAAAAAGAGGTTTTATGTCCCAAAAAAGACAGTAGTAACAATAAAAAAGACGCTGCAATGAAGGCAACAAGAAAAACAACCACGATGAAGGTGGCGGCTAGGGTTTATGCGGAAGCGAGACCCTCAAGAAAGAGAGCTCGTGATACCATGTAGAATTTGAATATTCTGAATATTATTTCAATCTTGTCTAATTACAAGCACTAATATTGTATATATAGACTAAGATATTCCTAACGGGCCCGATAAATGGGCTTATTATAATGAATGCTAATAATTATGAAATAACTAAATATTTACAATATTTACAACAGTCACCTACACATTTGGAATTCTCTTCTTTTCCCTACCATGGTCTGAGCAGAGGCATCACCTTTTAGTCAATGTTCTTTTTTCATTTATTGATTTTTTATTGTTAATTAAAGTGCGAGTAATAGGTATGAGTATGGGTACTTAGGTACCCAACGAGTAAGGGTACGAGTACTAAAATCCCACACGCGTATGAGTTTGAGATGAGTATTTTTTCAAAATGGGGGTATAAGGACGAGTACTATAGTCAGAGACAGACATACGTATTGTTTAGCAGGGTCCCTGTCCCCCTGATTTTTCTACACATTTGGAATTTTCTTCTTTTCCCCACCATGGTCTGAGCAAAGGCATCATCTTTGGTTAAACCTCTCTAGCGATGACAGTGCCTCCTGATCGCCCCACCTTAGCGGGCTCGAGTTGGCCCCCAAGGAATTTATGCCTGACTTCGTCCCTCATTATAGTACCCTGTCCAGACCCTACCCATTTGTTATTAGGGGAACCATGAGAAAAGGTTTATCTATGAGGATTGTAGTGAGGGGAGTTTTTTTAGAAGGGTTGACAAGAAAGATAAAACAAAGTAATTTAAGGACAAACTTTACTACAAAAAAAAAATATAGACTCAGAATCCATTATTTTAAAGTGATGATACACTTGCGTATGCAACGGTTGAAGTTGGAAATTGAAAATAAGGTTTTTTTTTTTTTGGCTTTTCCTCCCTGCCGCGTGGCAGTCACACATTGAATGCTGATGTGGCAACTCAGTGCCACGTGGCACTCCGTTTTTATTAATGGATGATCGTTTTTATTATTTACTAGAATCAATTTTATCATACGATGATTGTTTTCCCTTGACCAATTTAATAACACTACTTTATAATATCATTTTCATTTTTTTAAAAATTAAATTGGGAATTTACTTTAAGAAACATAACAGATGATCAGGATTGGTCCATAAGTATTTTAGGACCTTCACTGAATCCTTTTAAAAAAAGTATTGGGTTAAAGGATAATATCATAGTCCACCATTTTTAATATAAGAACTTATCTATGTATTTATTTATTTAGTATCAAGGACATGAGAAGAAGAACCAACAGAGAAATACTACAGCAGAAAGAATATTTATCAATTATATACCCAATAATATACATGTATAGTGGAGGGACAGGTTTATACTGATATAAGATTTTAGTATTTTACATTATTAATAAACCGCTAAATTATAACTATTCATTACCTTGATTATTTATATCAATTTCAAAATCAAGATAGCTAGAAACAAACTAATAGAGTCTACGTTTGCAAATCACTAAAACAATGTAGGCTCTCTTAGGTAAGGTTAAGAAGCTAGTTTATAGTTCATTGAACTAGTTTATAAGCTTTTTTAGCTGAAAAAATGTGATTAGTAAGTATGCTTATCACATTAGCTTATAGTTTTTTTAAGATGTCACTTGAAGTAGCATATAAGCTTATACCTTTTTATCTTTTCTCTCATTTTTATTCTCATTATTTTATTCTTTATCCTTTTCTAAATTTAAAATAAAAATAAACTTTTATTCTTTTATATCATTTTATATTTATCGTGTAGTTAAACTACTAATTTTATCAAACACTTCAATTTTAATTAGCTAGTTTTTCAGCTATAAGCTACCAGCTATCAGCTATGAGCTAGCTTATAACTTATTTTTAACAAACATAGCCATAATTGAAACAATCAAAACTAGGGCGACTTCTACAATGAGACAGTGAATCATGTGGTCTATGGTGGACCGATGCTTGAAAATAGCTCGAAACTCCAGCAACTACTGACATCGTCTCCTGTATGTTGAAACTCACGGTCCTCCACATCCTTACGGCTAAGACGGAGACCCAATCGGTGCCAGTTCGTCAAAAAAAGGAAAAAACGAACACGTTGAGTTTTGAGGCACTCATATGCGTTTTTTCCCCCGAACCGACTTCGATTGGGTCACGCTTTCAGTCGTGTAGATGTGGAGGATCGTGAGCTTCTACATACGAGAGGAGACATCGGTCGCCATTGGAGTTTTGAGCCATTTTCAAGCATCGATCTACCGTAGACCACATAATACATTATCTACCCTAACCATAGCCCAAAACTAGAGGCATTGCACTTGCAAAAGAAATAAAACCTTAGGATACTCCTTATTTATTAGGCTAAATTGCACTTTTCGTCGCTTAACTTTATTTTAGTATTCAATTTCGTCCCCTAACTATTTACTTTTCATTTACATCCCTTAAGTTACGAAAATTACGCCACTTTCGTCCCCTAACTATTTTACTTTTCATTTATGTCCCTTAAGTTACGAAAGTTACGCCATATTCGTCCCTTAAGTTACGAAAGTTACGCCAAATTCGTCTCTTCCATCTACAATCCATTTAAACAATAAAGTCAAAATCATGCTCCTATCAGAGTTCTTATTGATGAAGTAACATGAAAAAGGTAATGGAGCAAAAAAACATAGTATCAATGACCTATACACACACAATAAAGGGATTACAGACAGAAGAAATGAACTTGGTATAACTTTTGTAATTTAAGGGACGTAAATGAAAAGTAAAATAGTTAGGGGGACAAAATTGAAAACTAAAATAAAGTTAAGAGAAGAAAAGTGCAATTTAGCCTATTTATTATTACTCTGTTTGGTAAGGTCAATAAGTTAGCTTATAAACTTGTTTAAGCGAAGGAAAAGTGTTTGATAAGGATGGCAAAATGGGCCAACCCAGCTCAACCCGCCATGAGCCCGCTCAAAAACGGCCTAGCCCAACCCGGGTCGCCAAGAGTGGTGGGTTGAGATGTTGAACCCAACCCGCCAGCCCGCTAACAAAACACAAAACATAAAATAAATTTAAAAACTGAAATTTGGGCTAAAAATAGGTCAAAATGGCAGGCCAACCGCCTAAAACAGACCAAAATGGCGGTCTAGCCTTAACGAAATATGTAAAAAAAAAAAGGAAATTTGTTACTCCTGCTGTCACATTTTACTTGTCCTATTAGTTTATGCACACCTCTTAAGAAAATAGTTGAGTTTACAAATTTCAATGATAAAATGACACTCATTGACTAAAATACTCCTTATTAATTGGAGTAGTGAAATAGTTAAGTAGAAAAAATTCATTAATATAGTTGGTTAAAATACAAGAGATATTGTTGGAAAAAAAAGTAATTAATACTTTTGGATTTTCTAGAAAAACAAGTAATTTGATACAATAAAATATTTCAAAGAGAACAATTAAAATAAGAAGGAGGGAGTAGAAAATAAGAAAATAAATAAATAAAAAATATATGATAACCCGACGGGTTGGCCAGACCCGCTTGTGGCCAGACGGGTTGACGGGCTAGGCGAGTTGGGCTAAATGGGTTGGTAAGCTGACATGTCATAGCTCAACCCGCTTTGCCATTCCTGGTGTTTGATAAGCAAACATATCACACTAAATTATAGTTTTTTTTAATGCTACTTAAAGTAGCATCTGAACTTATAGCTTATAGCTTTTTATTTTTTCTCTCATTTTTACCTCTATTATTTTATTCTTTATCCATTTCCAAATTTAAAATAAAAGATAAAGTCTAATCCTTTTTATTTTTTTTATAAGGTGAAAAAAAAAAAAAGCGAGAGAGAACAACCATTCTTCAATCGCATGAGCTAGAGCCCAGAATCAAGAAAATTTGAAGCCTAAAAGTGATCAATGATTGAAATATCAGTTTTCCTTTTTCTTTCCCCTTCAGCAATATTCCCTGAGCAGCCGCAAATGTTTACTCGAGTTGGTTGTGGAGCCTCAAATCTGTACCACTATATAGCAGCATATCCATGTGATAACTTATGATGAGTATCAATTGAGAGTATAATCCACACATAACTTCCTCTGTCAATTTATGAAGAAAAAATACTCCCCAAGAGCCTTTTGGGAGATGTAGTTTTGTCCTTGACATTAACCAAAGCAACTCAATTATAGGACTCTTATTTATGCCAAATTATTGAGTTTAATGTCTCTTCTATATATGCCATATTCAAAAGGGGGATTTGGATTCCTGCCGGTCAGAAAATCTCGCATTTGCCCCGGTCAATCAATCTGAACCATCAAACTAAAATCAGCATCTAACTTTGTATTTTGAACCCAATTTATCCAAATTAAAATATAGACCATCCGATCTTTGATCTGACGGCCAAAATTGCTTGAATGCCGCAAATGCAGGATTCCCTAACCGCAGCGAATCCATATTCATTCAAAGGGACCTGAATTAAACAATTAGATAGCTATAGAGCTAAGTCTCTCTCTCTCTCTCTCCATATGATATTCCTCCCACAGATTAAAACTCATTTGCATTATTATGTTTATCCAAAAGGGAATATTAACACACTGTTTATATGTAATCTCAGTTAGTCACATCCTGAACTACACAAATCTTCTAACTTAACTCATTATTGCTTTCAACAAGACCCCAACAAGCCAACCGATTCAAGTCACAGACTCACAGTAATACTTACCACCACCAGCCTGGAGCTTACTTTTCATTCATTTCACAAGAAAACAGCACAAAATTCCAACCTCTTGAAATAACATGTCCCCCAAGGTGTTGATTTTGACCCTTGGACTTATTGCTGCCAAGTGTATAACCCTCATTGGTTTAGCATTGTAGCTAGGCCTCACTCAATGGCTCAAATTTCACCAATGCCTATTTAACTAGGACCCATTATGTCTAAATATCAATATATCAACCCCTCAAGTCCACAAAATATCAGTTATATATGAATGTTAAAGATCTTATCTTTGATACTTTCTGCTTTAAGATAAGATACGGAAGGGCGTTAGCTTGTCAATCTTTTCCAACACAAAAGAGACATTATATGACAAGCTTGCAAGGCACATGCTCGACTCGTTTGAAGTACAATAAACCCAGTTCCCCATTATGATCCTAGAGGCTTGAATGATGTGGAGCTCACGTGAAGTTCTTGTTTAGTTTGTTGGAATTATCCTAAATCTTGTGTATAATGAACAACCCTTCACATGTGTCCCTTGTTTGTGTGTTTTAATGATGTGAGGTTAGTCAGTAGGTACTATTTAAGATAAGGGTGACTTTTTGTGTACTTGCTAAATTGCTTTTAGAAAACTAAGCATTTGAGAACAGGTGGAGCCTTAGCATTGGATGAGGCATTGTAATTCTAAATGTGATTCCAATTAGCACATTGACTCTCTTGCCAGATAGGATTTTTTTCTCCTTAATAAATTGTGTGCCTTTGGGAGTGAGTTGGATTGGAGTAACGTGATGGGAAACACAGGTAGAAGATTTTCCAAGTGGAGAAGAATGTGGAGGCAACAAAAGGGGAAGTTTTATATTATGAGGATGTGTATCCATATGCTTCTCAATTGGCATAAGTACTCTTAGCCACAAATGCACTTGTTTTTTAGTATTTTTTTTTTCCAACCAGCTTTTAGGGGTCATATATATATATATATATATATATACACACATCAATGGATTTCTCTATTTGACCATTTTACATAGTCATTAGCAAATATAGCGGTCAATGAATTATGTATCTGACATCTTTATAGTGTACTAGTAAGGAGTTGAAAATCAACCCAGAAATGTAAATTCTCTCTCTCTCTCACACCACATAGACCCCCTTAGCAACTGTGTGTTTAAGTATCTATTGTAACAAACTTATTGCAGTAGAAATTAATTTTACTCATGCAGGACTATTAATGATAATTAGAAGTTAATTTCCTTTTTAAGGGTATAATTAGCATCACTAATATGTACGCATACTCTTGCAAATTCAATAACTTAACTTTCAGTTTTCACTAGTCATGATACTTTAGATCATCTGCTATAAAGCTAATAATCACAACATTCTGTTGAGTGAAACTCATCATATGATTTTCAACCTGCAACAATAAATATTGTATTTTTTTTTTTTACTAATAAAAACAGGTTAACTAGCTAAGGTTGCTTCTCTATCACAGGCAAAATCCTTGCTGGACTAATGAAATATTTTTGGCTTGGCAATAATCGAAACTATCTAAGAGAATCCAAACAAAAACATGCTGAAATTAAGGCACAAAGGCACTTGTATTGCGAATATACTACATATAAAGTCAGAGAGGTAGATAATATATAAGCTAATAGGGACAGGGTTGGCCACTCCTATTAGGATGAGTTGCAACAGGTCCTTTTCAATGTGACACAGACCCCTTGGCATCTATGATTTCATTACTAACACTTTCTCACCAACATTCTTTCTACATATATTGAAATATTTCATATTAAGTTTCAAGGAGCTAAACATCTTTGTTGTCTAGGCTTTTATAGTATGGCAGGACAATTCTTGTCACTTAGACTTTCTAAGCCTCAGTTATGCAAATGGTGGTCAAGGCAGTTCAGGGAGCAGAAAACCAGGTTTTATATCATATGGAGGTGTATGGTGATTCTTCTGAGATGGGAAGAGCGACCATGATGATAATAATCAAGTGAAAGAAAAGAACAAGATCATAATATTGTCAAAAATGGTTTGCTTTTTCTTTTTCTTTTTCTTTTGAATCGACATGATTGTAGTACCTTACATAGCTTAGAAAGACCAACTGCAGCTATAGATGACTTCAGTTGCAGAAAAACATGTATAGTATGTCTCTACTTTGATTTTTTTTTTTCCCTCTTTTTCTTTTGACCTACCTTTGCAATAGCGAATTTTCTTTTTATTTGATGACAAAACTTGTTATCATTGTCAGTATATATCTTTTCTTTTCCATCTTCTTTCTTGTGAGACTCACTTTAAAATTTTTGTACTGCCTTGTTGGTATCGTCTTGAATAAATGTTGATCAAGAAATATATATTTAATTTCACTTTGCGAATTCATCTTGATTCCTTGAGCTCCTTGTGTCTTGTGTGATATATCACACACACAAAAGCTTCTTTTTAACGTATCACTTTATATAAGATGCACGACATATGCGATTATTTTGGATGCACTTGATCTTAATAAAGATACTGGTATGTAACTCGTGTCATGCACGGGAACATTTTTATAATGTCATTCAGTTCTAATATTGGTTTAAATAGTTGTTTATAAAAAAATTAATGGAAATAATATTAAATCTATATACATCCAAACCTTTAAAATCTAAACCTTTATTTAGAATAGATTTAGATCATAGAATTGATTTAATTATATTTTTAATTCTTGTTTTTATGAACGAATTCGATGTATTATAATTTTTTAAATAAATAAATAAGTTTATGAATTTTTATAATTGCATTTTATATTTTCAACACATTTGTTTGTTGATTACATAATTTTTTTTAAATGAATTAACAATAATTATGTAAACTATATTTGTTTTTTCATTTTAAATTTATGTCCATCGCATTGTTTTTTATTTTAAATTTAGGTCCATCAAATAGAAATTATAAGATAAAATTATCTAAAATTTAATTCCTTAATAATTATGTTATACAATATAAAATACATTGGACAATCATCATAATGTACATAATTTACATAAATGACAATCAATAACAAATAACAATCTATTACGATTTTGCAAATTGAAAATTGGTGAACAGTGAACACTAGAATGATTACAGCTATGCCTAAAAAGGTCATAAAATATTGGGTGAAACCAATAAAGATTGTCTCTCGACACTTGTTGGGTTGAGGGGTTTGGTACCCTCCGCATGTGCAGCTGTTGCAGAGCCGTTAGATGTGTTTGATCAGATGACGCTACACACAATTAACGACTCTGCAACAGCTGCATCGGTATAGCGGTCACAGAAATCCGGGTCCATTCCTGTATAGGATAGAATTAGTGCCTTTACAATCAGAACTCCATCATGGGGAAGCAAATATCCACTTAACCTAGAAGATGATTGGTAGCTATCCAAAGGGGGTCCTACACATGAGATTCGACACTATAATAATCACATACTATCAAAGAGTAGCATCTGTTCAGAACCCCACCTTGTTTGAAAAGAAGGCCCTTTCAAAGTTACTATACGAATATACCTTTCTAGATTTCTCAAAATATGCTCAAGACTTCCTTTTATGGTGAAGACTAATGAAATTTTTTTTTGGGGGGGGGTGGTTATGCAAGGTGGACCATGAAATAGTTAACAAGTGGAAATTAAAGTATTGATTATTACATATTAATGACATGTTTGACTATTCCGCAGGTGGTATCCTTAAATGAGAAGCTTCAAGTTCAAGCTAAAGAGATGCCTGGAGGAGAACCAACATCAGACAAGAAAGCGATCCACTTGCAGTGGATATAGCTCAAATTTTCAGCATGAAGGTGGAGGACCACATGAGTTCTGGGAGTGTTGGAACTGGAAGTGCAGTGGTGGATGAGGGTAGACCCCATGTTGTCGTCGACAGTGTTGATTCATACTTTCCAGCTGACAACTATGGTGGTGTGTGGCCACTGTTGAAAGGGTTCGGTCAGAGGAGGATGATGGGAGGAGTTATTTGGACGTGTTTGTGGCATCTGAAACTGAGCATCAAAACCATGAAGAGAGAGGGGGGTTGAATTGGTGGGGTAATATGTATTATTTTGTCAATCTTTTCCAACACAAAAGAGACAATATATGACAAGCTTACAAGGCACATGCTTGATTCGTTTGAAGTACAATAAACCCAGTTCCCCATTATGATCCTAGAGGCTTGAATGATGTGGAGCTCACGTGAAGTTCTTGTTTAGTTTGTTGGAATTATCCTAAATCTTGTGTATAATAAACAACCCTTCACATGTGTCCCTTGTTTGTGTGTTTTAATGATGTGAGGTTAGTCAGCAGGTACTATTTTAGAGAAAGGACAATTAACAATTGCCGGCATGATTTAACTGAAAACTAAGCATTTGAGAACAGGTGGAGCCTTAGCATTGGATGAGGCATTGTAATTCCAAATGTGATTCCAATTAGCACATTGACTCTCTTGCCAGATAGGATTTTTTTTTTTTTCCAATAAATTGTGTGCTTTTGGGAGTGAGTTGGTTTGGAGCAACGTGATGGGAAACACAGGTAGAAGATTTTCCAGGTGGAGAAGAAAGTGGACGCAAAGAAAGGGGAAGTTTTATATTATGAGGAGGTGTATCCGTATGCTTCTCAATTGGCATAAGTACTCTTAGCCACAAATGCACTTGTTTTTTTAGTATTTTTTTTTCCCAATCAGCTTTTTGGTGTTATATATACACACACACACACACATCAAGGGATTTCTCTATTTGACCATTTTACATAGTCATTAGCAAATATAGCGGTCAATGAATTGTGTATCTGACATCTTTATATTGTATATCTGACATCTTTATAGAAGATTTTCCAGGTGGAGAAGAAAGTGGAGGCAACAAAAGGGGAAGTTTTATATTATGAGGAGGTGTATCCATATGCTTCTCAATTGGCATAAGTACTCCTAGCCACAAATGCACTTGTTTTTTTAGTATTTTTTTTTCAATCAGCTTTTAGGTGTTATATATATATATATATACACACACACACACACATCAATGGATTTCTCTATTTGACCATTTTACATAGTCATTAGCAAATATAGCGGTCAATGAATTGTGTATCTGACATCTTTATAGTGTACTAGTAAGGGGTTGAAAATCAACCCAGAAATGTAAATTCTCGCTCTCTCTCTCTCTCTCTCTCACCACATAGACCCCCTTAGCAACTGTGTGTTTAAGTGTCTATTGTAACAAACTTATTGCAGTAGAAATTAATTTTACTTATGCAGGACTATTAATGATAATTAGAAGTTAATGTCCTTTTTAAGGGTATAATTAGCATCACTAATATGTACACATACTTTTGCAAATTCAATAACTTAACTTTCAATTTTCACTAGTCATGATACTTTAGATCATCTGCTATAAAGCTAATAATCACAACATTCTGTTGAGTGAAACACATCATATGATTTTCAACCTGCAACAATATATATTGTATTTTTTTAACTAATAAAAACAGGTTAACTAGCTAAGGTTGCTTCTCTATCACAGGCGAAATCCTTGCTGGACTAATGAAATATTTTTGGCTTGGCAATAATCGAAAAAATCTAAGAGAATCCAAACAAAAACATGCTGAAATTAAGGCACAAAGGCACTTGTTTTGCGAATATTATACTGCATATAAAGTCAGAGGAGTAGACTATATATAGGCTAAATTAATAGGGACAGGGTTGGCCACTCTTATTAGGATGAGCTGCAGCAAGTCTTTTTCAGGGTGATTTGGCAAAGGGGACAATGTGACACAGACCTCTTTGGCATCTATGATTCAATTCCCAAGCTTTTCATGTCACCTCTACCAACACTTTCTCCACAGTATATTTTTCTATATATAGAAATATTCGTATCAATCAAGTTTCAAGGAGCTACACATCTTTGTTGTCTAGGCTTTTATAGTATGGCAGGACAATTCTTGTCACTTAGATTTTCTAAGCCTCAGTTATGCAAATGGTGGTCAAGGCAGTTCAGGGAGCAGAAAACCAGGTTTTATATCATATGGTGGTGTATGGTGATTCTTCTGAGATGGGAAGAGCGACCATGATGATAATAATCAAGTGAAAGAAAAGAACAAGATCATAATATTATCAAAAAATGGTTTGCTTTTTCCTTTTCATTTTCTTTTTTCTTTTGACCTACCTTTGCAATAGTGAATTTTCTTTTTATTTGATGACAAAACTTATTATCATTGTCAGTATATGTATATGAGAAAATCTTTGCAAAGTCCTTTTTCTTTTCTATCTTCTTTCTTGCGAGACTCACTTTAAAAATTTTGTACTGCGTTGTCGGTGTCGTCTGAATAAATGTTGATCAAGAAATATATATTTAATTTCACTTTGCGAATTCATCTTGATTACTTGAGCTCCTTGTGTTTTGTGTGATGTGGTGTTCTTTTTATCACACACACAAAAGCTTCTTTTTAACGTATCACTTTATATAAGATGCACGACATATGCGATTATTTTGGATGGACCTGATCTTAATAAAGATATTTACTGCAATGATTCTTTGAACATATGGAAGCTTCGGACAACTGACTTTATTTGCTATTTCTTCTTCTTCTTGTCATTATATTTTCGTTTATATTTGTGTTCCTCAGATAAGGTTAATTAATGTATGATTTATTCTGCAAACTTAAACAAACACATTAGTTCTCTTTTGTGACTAAAATTATTCTTGGCAGATTTTATTTTTGTTATTATCAAAATCAAGAATTTAAAATATGAAAATTTATCTTTTCTCTGACACCCGACATAAAACGAAATTGATTTTGTGATGTGAGTTTTTGGTATTGCTCAACCACTCTCTCCCAAATCTCCAGTCCTTTTTTTATGAAATGTTTCTCTGTTTTATAGTAAATATATTAAGTTGATTAATGGTTATACTTCATCCATATATTTAACTAATTGTTGTATAAATTTAAAAAAAAAATATTATGACGTTTTATCCCTTAACAGTGTCCCCGTTATGCCAACAATAAGTCCTGTCAAAAGCAAATTCAGTCTGAGGTATTTGTTATCCTATGAAATGACATTATTTTTTAATAATAAAATTAAATTAATATTTTTGTAAATATTATAATAAAAAAACTTTGTGATTACATTTAAAATACATATTTAGACAACAAAATTGTAAATTTCTTTTATTGATACTATTATGCCAATTGATTATAGGGTGCTAATTTTAAAAGTCAAAATAATAATTAGGTCTAGATTAAAAGTTACAGTAAAAAATATTCATTACATGAAATACAATCAACGCAATTTTAATTGGATTTTTACTTAGTCATTCAAAATTATTATTCATTAAACATATATAAATAGTAAACAACTAACTATATTCATATTTTGTCAAAAAAACTAATTATATTCATATGATAATATGGAAAATAGGTATAAATAAGTATGATTGTATTTGAGTTAATTTAAAATGGAAAAGGTGTGGGTAATGTTTTATCAGAGAGAATATATTTTATCAGTCATGAATGAATCTTGAATTGAATTTAAACCGTTTCAGATTAGAATACATGAGAAAGACCTCATAAAGTGAAAGAATTTTGGGAAAAAAAGAAAGAGGAGAGGGTGAGAGAGACAGGGAGTGAGAGAATGCAGCATTCATCAGACTTGTATGGTATCATCGGTAGCTAAATTAACTAGTGTTAGTTAGTGTTAGTTTATTTAACTAAGCCAGTTAAATGGCAGTTATTTCTGACCATAGTTAGTTAGTCATTGTAACTAACTCCTAGGCTAGTATAAATAGACAGTTGAAACTAACTCTCTGAACAGTTCTTTCATTTTGCAATTCATATGAAGATCATATTCTTCCTCTCTACGTTTTACTCTGATCAAGATGGTATCAGATCTCTCTCTTTAGCTTCTGCATTTCTTCTCCATTTTTGCATCTCGGTTCTTGCTTCAATTTTTGGTTCCTAATTCTGTTTTTCTTCTATCTCCAATGTCGAACTTTGCTGATTTCGCTTCTAATCCATCAAACCCTTCCTATTTGTATCCTAATGAAAATCCCTCCCTGGTTCTTGCTACTCCATTGCTTGATAACAAGAATTATCAAACTTGGTCTCGATCGATGAAAGTTGTTTTGATCTCCAAGAACAAACTCAAGTTTGTTGATGGCACCTTTTCTCCTCCACCGGTTTCGGTGTAATAACATGGTTCTCTATTGGCTTCAACGATCAATGACTGAAAACATTGCGAAATCTACTCCGTGTGTGTTGGTGCTTCAACAATTTGGAAAAGTCTTGAAAAGCGTTTCTCGCAAGGGAACATATTCAGAATTGCTGATATTCAGGAGGATTTGGCCCGGTTTCAACAAGGTACTCTTGACATTTTGTCCTATTTTACTCAATTGACCACAATGTGGGAGGAGATTGAGAATTTTAGACCTATTAGAGATTGTTCTTGTGCCATTCCTTGCACTTGTGGCGCTGCGTCTAATTTAAAGAAATATAAGGAACAGGACAAGGTTATCAAATTCTTGAAAGGATAGAATGAGCAATATGCTCATGTTCGATCTCAGATTATGTTGATTGATCATTTGCCTCACATTTATATTGCCTTCTCTCTTGTGATCCAACAAGAAAGGCAACTTACACATCCTCAAATTTTTGATTCCTCAGTTGAGCAACAGTCCTCTATTATGCAGATACAACAGAATCATAATTCCAACAAACCTGTTTCTGGCTTTTCTAACAATGGTAGAGGCAGAGGTCATGGCTATTTCAACAGTGGCAGAGGCCATTCCCAAGGACCTACATGGATTTGTACTCATTGTGGTAGACACAATCACACTATGGATACATGCTACCTCAAGCATGGTTATCCACCTGGTCATCAACAGAGAGGATCAAGAAATGTGAATTTTACAGTCAATTCGGTTACCACTGACTCAGCAGTAGTACACACTGCCAGTGATTCTGCTGCCAATTCTGCTAAGACTCAAGGTTCTGCTGCCAATTCTGCCACTGCCGCAGCCACTCCTGATCCTTCTTTACAAGCTATACAAGAGCAATACCAGCAGATTTTACAGCTGTTACAACAATCAAGTGTGCAAGCCAATCCTTCCCTACCTCAACCTATCATCAACTCTGTCATATCTACTTCAGCAGATTTTAATTCCACTTCCTTTCCCACTATTGGTAAGAATTCTTCTCTATGGGTCATTGACTCAGGAGCCACAGATCACATTACACATTCCTTACAAAATTTCACTTCCTATTATCACATTAAGCCTCTATTCATGTCACTTCCTAATGGTACACAGATCAGTACCAATATTAGAGGCACAGTCCAAATTTCCAATTTTCTTCTCCTTCATGATGTCTATTTGATAGGGATGTGGGCCTTGATTCGGGTCCAGTTATTAAGCCTAAGGTTTGGAGGGTGTATGAGAGGAAAGGTAAGGGTAAGAAGCAGGGTGAGGTGGCAGTGGCAACCAAAGTGTGAGTGATGTCATGTGGGGTCTGTTATAGGAAGGGGTAGGGAGAGAGAGAAGAATATTCACGACTTTTGTGTGAAATCAGTTAGAGGCAAAGAGTGAGAATTCTCTAAGGAGCTTGCTCTTGGACAGTAGAGGATTGTATTTTCCTTGCTGTATTTTCCAGTTATTCAATAACAAATACCCCTTTCATCTTTATCTGAGTTGATCATTACTGAGTTTTCTGCTTTCCTATTAATTGGTCCGACCTGCCGGATCTGTTGATCGGAGAAGAAGCTCGCGGAGACCAGTGTTGAGAGAAAGAAACCCGAATGCCACCTAAGAAGATGGAGACGAAGGTGAACGATTTGGAGTTGGAGGTAGCGAACCTGAAGCAGACTCTGGCGGAGATGAGGGTGCAAGCAGCTCAGGACCAAGAGCGGCTTGTATCGCTCGTTTCCCAGAGTCACTCGAAGACGATGGGAGAGAGAGAAGAAGAGGAGAATCACTCCTTTACGGTGAAGAAAAACCCTAAGCAGTTTCACGGTGAGACTCTCGATAAGTTTCGCCAATCGGTGAAGAAGATTGACCTTCCAATGTTCAATGGAGATGACCCAGCCGGAAGGATCGCGAGAGCTGAAGTCTACTTCAGAGTCGTCGACACCAGTCCGGAGATCAAGGTAAGCTTGGCACAGTTGTTTATGGAGGGAGACACGATCCATTTCTTCAAGGCTATGGCCGAGGATGAAACGGATCTGACTTGGGAGACGTTCAAAGATGCACTGTTGGAACGGTACAGTGGGATCAAAGATGGTAACTTGTATGAGCAGCTAGCTACAATCAGGCAAGAAGGAGACATTGAGGTCTACATCAAGGCCTTCGAGAAGTTGTCATCGCAAGTGTATCGCCTTCCTGATGCACAGTACTTGGGTTACTTCGTCCATGGCCTCCGCGATGGTGTGCGTGGGAAGGTGAGAAGCATGGCATCCATGGGTCCTGTGACGAGGACGAGACTGTTGAAAATGGCGAGAGCAGCGGAGGTTGAAAAATCGGAGAGGAAGGGTGGTTGGAGCGGGTCACGTAACCTGATGGTGAAAAGTGGATCTGGGTTCGGGTCATCAAACCGACCCGCATCTACTAACCAAAATGGGTCGGGTCGCTCGGATTTGGTCTATGTCAAACCCAACCGAGACATTAGTAATGGGCCAGGGCCTAAAAATGAGACCAAATCTGAAGGGAGAAGAGATGGGCCTAGAGACACAGGTGTGCGAAACATTTCGTACAATGACATGATGGAGAAACGGAGAAAGGGCCTGTGCTTCAAATGCAGAGGGAACTGGGGTCCTACGCATCAATGTCCAGAGCGACAACTCCGGTTGATGATTGCTGATGAGCCTGAGGAAGTGGAGGTAGAGGATAGTGTTGGAGCTGGGGAGAAATTCGAAGCTGAGGGAGAGCGATCTGAGGGTGAGTATAGTAGAATGACACTAAGTAACATGACAGCAGAAGAGAAGAGACAACCAAGAACGATGAAACTGGATGCCAAGATTAATGGGGTCCCCATTGTCTTGCTTGTTGATGGTGGAGCCACGCATAACTTTGTAGATGGCAAATTAGTGCATGGATTGGGGTGGACTATAGAGAAGACTGAGACATTGAGTGTCAAGTTGGGAGATGGGTTCCAAACCTCTACTATGGGGAAGTGCTCGGAAGTGGAGGTGGAAGTAGGGGAAACTAAGTTTTCCATTGAAGCCTTCTTGTTTGACCTCGAAGGTGTTGACTTGGTTCTAGTGATGGATTGGTTAGAGATGGTAGGGAGAATGTGGGCTGATTGGAAGGATAAAATCATGGAGTTCCAATTGAAGGGACAATGGGTGCAACTAGGTGGTGACAAGCAACATGGCCAGCCTCAGGCTGCTCTGCAGACACTCATGGGAAAATGCAAACAGCTAGTTAATGGCTTATTGCTTTTCTCTGAAATGATTCTTGGGAGCCAAGAGGGAGGAAAGGAGGAATTGGGGGCTTTGAGAGAAGGGTGTAAAAGAGAGCTGCAGCAGTTACTGCAATGCTATGCTGAGGTATTCAAAGAGCCTCATGGGTTGCCACCAAAGAGGGATAGGGAGCATGCTATTTGCTTGGAGGCCGGGAAGGGACCGGTCAATGTGAGACCCTATAGGTACTCGCATCACCATAAGAATGAGATCGAGAAGCAGGTGCAAGATTTGTTTAAGTCAGGAATGATTCGGGCTAGCCAAAGTGCCTACTCTAGTCCAGTTATCTTAGTCAAGAAGAAAGATAACTCATGGAGAATGTGCATTGACTATAGAGCTCTCAACAAGGTAACAATTCCGGACAAATTCCCTATACCCGTCATTGATGAATTATTAGATGAGTTGCATGGCGCTAAATTCTTTTCAAAGTTGGACCTCAAGTCCGGATATCACCAAGTAAGAGTGAGGGAGGAGGATATTCACAAAACTGCATTTAGGACACATGAGGGGCATTGTGAGTTTATGGTAATACCCTTTGGCTTGATGAATGCTCCTTCCACTTTTCAAGCCTTGATGAATGACATTTTCAGACCAATGATTAGAAAATTTGTTCTGGTTTTCTTTGGCGACATATTGGTGTTTGGTCCAAGTTGGGAGGCACACATGAGTCACTTGAAAAAGGTTCTGGAGGTGTTGTAGCACCACCAACTGGTGGCCAATAAGAAGAAGTGTTCTTTTGCCCAGACGGAGGTTGATTATTTGGGACATATCATTTAAAAAAAGGGGGTATCTGTGGACCCTAAGAAAGTGAAATGTGTGCAAGATAGGCCTGTCCCCAAAACTGTTAAAGGAGTTAGAGGATTCCTTGGTTTGATGGGACATTATCGGAAGTTTATCTGTGACTATGGTAAGGTGGCAAGACCATTAACAGAACTGACCAAGAAAGATGGTTTTAGATGGTGTGCTAAGGCACAAGCAACTTTTGATATGTTGAAGCAGAAGATCACCACTGCACCAGTGCTAGCCTTGCCCGACTTTACGCAAGAGTTTGTCATAGAGAGTGATGCTTCGGGTGTGGGAATTGGAGCCATTTTGATTCAGCAGGGCAGACCTGTGGCATACTTCAACAAGGCACTTGGTGAGAGAAATTTAGCCAAGTCTACTTATGAGAAGGAGTTGATGGCAGTAGCTCTAGCCATCCAACATTGGAAACCTTACGTATTGGGTAGGAAGTTCACGGTTTGCACAGACCATAAGAGTTTGAAGCAACTTCTCACACAACGCATTACCACTCCGGACCAACAGAATTGGACAGCTAAGGTTCTCGGTTACCAATTCGACATCATCTACAAACCCGGTTTGGAAAATAAAGGGGCAAATGCACTTTCCCGTGTCTTTGAAGAGGGGGAGTTGAAAGCTATGGTTCATCAACCACATTGGTCAAGCAGTCAAGACTTGATCAAAGAGGTTCATGATGACACCAAGCTACTAGCCATTATCAAAGTTATCCAGGAAGGACGGGGGGTAGGAAGGGCTTTGCTTACAAGGATGGCATCCTGTTTTTTGAAGGAAGGTTGGTCCTCTCTACAAAATCTTCTTATATACCTAAAATGCTAAAAGAATTCCATGAAACACCTCAAGGAGGACACTCAGGATTCTATAGGACATATAGAAGGTTGGCTGCCAACTTATTCTGGTTTGGAATGACAAAAAGTGTCCAGCAGTATGTCATGGCTTGTGATGTTTGTCAACGCCAGAAATACATGGTCGCGGCTCCTAGGGGCTTGCTGCAGCCCCTGAGTATTCCGGAGCAGGTTTGGGAAGAAATATCAATGGACTTCATTACTAGTTTGCCCAAGTCCAAAGGGTATGAAGCCATTTTGGTGGTGGTGGATCGATTGACAAAGTATAACCACTTCATTCCTCTCAAACATCCTTATACTGCAAGATTGTTGGCTGAGATTTTTGTGAAGGAGGTGGTGCGGCTGCATGATATCCCAGCTTCAATACTCGGTGACAGGGACCCAATCTTTGTTAGTTCTTTCTGGAAAGAGCTGTTTAAGCTGTAGGGGACTCAATTAAAAATGAGTACGGCATACCATCCTCAAACCGATGGTCAAACGGAGGTCGTGAACCGGTGTTTGGAGACTTTTCTGAGATGTTTTGTGGCTGACCAACCCAAACAGTGGGAGCAGTGGATACCTTGGGCTGAGTATTGGTACAACACCAATTTTCACGTGTCAACTGGAACTACCCCGTTTGAAAGTGTGTATGGGCGACCACCCCCAGAGCTGTCTCGATTCTTACCGGGAGCGGTCAAAGTAGAAGCTGTCCAGCGAGAGCTGAAAGATATAGATGAAGCTCTCAAACAACTGAAATACCAATTGCAGCGAGCCCAAAGCAGGATGAAGGACCAAGCTGACAAGAGGAGGACTGACAGAGAGTTTGCTGTTGGTGACTGGGTTTTTCTCAAGTTGAGACCCCATAGCCAACTGTCAATTGGCAACAGTATTAATCCTAAGTTGGCACCATGGTTTTATGGTCCTTTTGTGATTGAGGAAAGAGTAGGTGATGTGGCCTACAAGCTCAAACTACCTCTCACAAGCTGCATTCATCCAGTGTTTCACGTGTCCTTGCTAAAGAAGGTTGTTGGTGATTATGATGAGCAACCAACATTGCTTCCTGAATTAGAAGAGGATACTCATAGTGGGCTGGAGCCTATTTCTGTGTTGGCCAGCAGAGCAGAGTGATCAAAGTGAATGGGGACTCTGTTAAGTGTTGATTCAATGGAAGGGACAAGGTGTAGAAGATGCTACACGGGAGGATGAGTTAAATGTTAGAGGACTGTTTCCTGCACTGAGACTTGAGGACAAGTCTCCTTTTGAAGGAGAAGGTATTGATAGGGATGTGGGCCTTGACTCGAGTCCAGTTATTAAGCCTAAGGTTTGGAGGGTGTATGAGAGGAAAGGTAGGGGTAAGAAGCATGGTGAGGTGGCAGTGGCAACCAAAGTGTGAGTGAGGTCATGTGGGGTCTGTTATAGGAAGGGGTAGGGAGAGAGAGAAGAATATTCACGACTTTTGTGTGAAATCAGTTAGAGGCAGAGAGTGAGAATTCTCTGAAGGAGCTTGCTCCTGGACAGTAGAGGATTGTATTTTCCTTGCTGTATTTTCCAGTTATTCTATAACAAATACCCCTTTCATCTTTATCTGAGTTGATTTCATTACTGAGTTTTCCGCTTTCCTATTACTATTACATTCCTAATTTCCATGTCAACCTCATTTTTGTCCCCAAGGCTTTACTTTCTTCAGAATGTTCTTTCAATTTTTACACTAATCAATGCCTTATTTTGCAGAATTCAAACCTGAAGACGATTGGTACAACTAAGAAGATTGGTGGACTGTATGTGATGGATTCATCATTGGGGCAATCTCTTGTTTCTGATTCTATTTGTAATTTTGTTTCCCACATTTCAGATTCTAATAAACATGCTTCTGCCACTGTTTGGCACCATCGTTTAGGACATATTTCTGACTCCATTCATAGATGCATTTCCTTGCAATTTCCTTTTGTAACATACTGTAATCATCTATCTCATTCTCCTTGTGATACATGTCATTTTGCTAAACAAAGAAGACTTCCCTATCCTCACAACATTACTCATTCTACAAATATTTTTTATTTGTTGCATGCTGAAATATGGGGGCCCTATGCCACTCCTTGTGTTTCGGGTCATAAATATTTTCTAAATTTGGTAGATGATTATAGTAGGTTCACTTGGGTGATCCTTAAGCAAAATAAGGGTGAAGTTAGAAAACATCTTACCAATTTCATAGCCTATATTGAAACTCAATTTCACACCAAACTCAAATGCTTGAGAAGTGATAATGGCCCTGAATTTCTCGTGAATGAATTTTATCTTGCTAAAGGCATAATTCATCAACGCTCGTGTTGAGTCCCCTCAACAAAAATGGTATTGTTGAGAGGAAACATCAACATATATTGAATGTTCCCAGAGCTCTTTCCTTTCAAGCTCATATTCCTTCTAATTTCTGGCACTTCTCGGTCCAACATGCCATCCATCTCATAAACCGAATCCCTACTCCCCTTCTACATAATAAATCACCATTTGAATTATTTCACAAACAGCCTCCCACCCTGCTACATTTAAAAGTCTTTGGCTGTCTTGCTTATTCATCCATTCTTCAAAACCATTGGACCAAATTTCAACCTAAAGCCACCAAATGTGTCTTTCTAGGATATAGAGATGGTACCAAAGGATACATTCTCTATGACATTTCCACCCATACCTTTTCCATTTCTAGAAATGTTATTTTTTATGAATCTGTCTTTCCCTTTTCCTCCATCAACACATCACCCCAACATTCCAACACATCATACCTCATGTGTCTCTTGACAATTCTAATCTCTCACTTGATTCCTATGACCTTAACCCCACTCCAATTCCTTCACACTCTCCTACTACCAATTTCTCCTCCTGCTACTACATCTGACTTTACACCTGCTGTTAATACCCTCCTACTTCTACTGCATTTGAGCATATTATGCCCAGTAATTCTTCTCTTCCAGTTGTCCAGCCTACTAGACATTCTACTCGGATCAAAAATCGGCCCAAATATCTTGAAGACTATCACTGCAGTCTACTGACTTCTTCACTGCCAATCTCTTCCTCATGTAATTCTGTTTACCCTTTATCTTCTGTTTTGACATATGACAAATGTTCTCCCTCTTACAAAACTTTTGTTTAGCTGTTAGTGCCACACCTGAACCCAAAAACTATAGCCAGGCTTGTAAATTTGATTGTTGGAAAACAGCTATGAAAGCTGAATTGGATGCTCTTGCTGCCACCAGTACTTGGTCCATTGTGGATTTACCAAAAGGGAAAGTCCCTATAGGATGCAAATGGGTTTATAAGGTAAAATATCATGCTGATGGTTCACTTGAAAGATACAAAGCAAGGCTTGTTGCCAATGGTTACACACAAATGGAGGGCAATGACTACTTTGACGCCTTCTCTCCTGTTGCAAAGTTAACCACAGTGAGACCCCTTCTTTCTTTGGCAGCCATCTTGGTTTCTTGAACAACTTGATGTGAACAATGCTTTCTTACATGGAGACCTTAATGAAGAGGTTTCTATGATCTTACCCCCTGGTCTTAAGGTGTCTAATTCTAATCCTTCTCCAAAAGTGTGTAGATTACATAAATCCCTTTATGGCTTGAAGTAGGTAAGCCGACAATGGTATTCCAAGCTTTCTGCAGCTTTAATTTCTCTTGGTTACCATCATTCTAATGCTAACTATTCCTTGTTCACTAAGAAACATGGTGCTCATTTCACTGCCCTCTTGATTTATGTGGATGATATTGTACTCTCTGGTAATGAATATGAGGAGATTCAGCATGTCAAATCCTTCTTAGATCAGAAGTTCAAGATCAAAGACCTGGGCAATCTTCGATTCTTTCTTAGATTAGAGGTTGCTCGATCCAAGAGTGGTATTTTTCTCAATCAACACAAATATACTTTGGAGTTACTTGAGGATAGTGGTCACCTTGCTGTTAAGCCTTCGTCTACCCCATATGATACCTCACTTAAGCTTCACTCTTCTGATTTTCCTACTTTTCATGATCCCTCGGTTTATAGAAGATTGATTGGGAGGCTCTTGTATTTGATCACAACTCGCCCTGACATTGCCTTTGCGGTACAACAGCTAAGTCAATTTGTCTCTGATCCTCACGAGGTGCACTATCAAGCTGCCACTAAGATTCTTCAATACCTTAAGAATTCTCCAGCTAAGGGACTGTTCTATTATGCTTCTTCAGCCGTCAAGCTATCCAGGTTTGCTGACTCAGATTGGGCTAGTTGTCCCGCTACTAGACGCTCTGTTTCAGGCTATTGTGTCTTCCTTGGTTCATCACTGATTTCATGGAAATCTAAGAAGCAATCTATTGTTTCTAGGTCGAGTTTCGAAGCTAAATATCGAGCCTTAGCTAGCTTGTCATGTGAGCTTCAATGGATACATTTTCTATTCAAGGATTTTCATGTCTGGTTTGATCAACCAACAAGTGTCTACTGTGATAACAAATCTGCAATTTATTTGGCTCACAATCCCACCTTTCACGAACGCATTAAACATATCGAGATCGATTGCCACGTTGTTCATGAAAGAATTCAGAATGGCCTCATTCATCTTCTACCGATTTCTTCTTCATCTCAGCTTGCGGATGTTCTTACTAAGCCATTACTTTCCCCTGCTTTTAATTCTTTTGTATCCAAGCTCAGACTTCTTGATATCCACAGTCCAGCTTGTGGAGGGGAGTACGACCGGTAGCTAAATTAACTAGTGTTAGTTTATTTAACTAAACCAGTTAAATGGCAGTTATTTCTGATCATAGTTAGTTAGTCATTGTAACTAACTCCTAGGCTAATAGACAGTTGTAACTAACTCTCTGTACAGTTCTTTCATTTTGCTATTCATATCATATTCTTCTTCTCTCTGCATTTTACTCTGATCAAGATATGAACATATAATAAAATATAGACACAAAAAAGTATGAATAATCTCATTATGACAAACTCAACTATTCCGAATAGGTTAACAAGCTCATTGTAACCTTGTAGTATTCGATCAATCCTCCTCAACAGATTTCTTCGGAGTAATTAAGCCAGGCTTACTTTGGCCCCCCTGGTTGATTAAAATCAAGACCAGAAATTATTATTTTAAAAATGAGCATCTATGCTTGATTTACTGACACAATTTTCAAGCAACTAAAGTTAAAACATTCTTTAACCACAAAATTTTCTAGGTCCGAAGAGAGAAAATTGAGATAATATTGTACAAAGACGCAACTTACAACTTATAGTAAGCAGTTAATTTTAAAGTCAAAGTAAAAAATCCTAAAAAACAATAACAAAAGCTTGCCAAGTGTCAGCTTAACATTCAAACTACTATGCAGTTTAACCGAACATAGAAAAAGATATTAAAGAAAAACTACTTGTCCCTGTTACCTCGATAATCAAATGACTACTGATAATTAACATATCATTAACATATCATTTTCGTTATTTAGTTAAAACAGTGTCACTTAGCCCCAAAGATATTGAGGCTGGGATCATTACTAACACCACCCCCCCCAAAAAAAAACCACCACCACCACTCAACCAATGAGAAGCTAATATAATTAGTAAAGTCCAAATTTATGTTACGACCACAATATTAGATTTCTTCTGCAAATGAAATTACAAGGATTTGAGATATGACAATCAATGATCGCACTAAGTGTTTCACCATATTAATACTAAATTTTGAATTCAATTTTCTGTGGAACATATCATTTCATGTATAATTAGCAGATTTCAAGTCTAAAAGCATATCCAGAGTCAAAAGGTAAAAAACTATGATTGAATAATTTTAAGAAAAACTGTGTAAAACTTAAGATAAATAAGACAGAGATAAGTAATGTCTTTCTGGAATATAAATTTGGAATTTTCATGGACAGGTTTAATTACTTAAATACCAATAATTTCTTCATTGAACCCATTACAGTTTGAACTTATCAATAATTCTTCTGTCGTACTTTTTTCTGGGATTGCTCTGTCCTACTTCTAATATTGAAGCTTTTAACTGGAAAAAATGCACTATCTAAAACAATATATAAAGTCCATTTATTTCGGATCATTTTGTTGGGGAAAAAAGACACTTAAAAACCAATGACTTTTTAGTAGCTTTTGAGAAATAATCCGAGTGCCGTGGATGAGATAGAATATTGAAAAAGTGATTTTTATGAATGTAAACAAACACATTATTTTTATTTGTCGAAAGAATTTTTTTTTTTTTTTTTTTTACAAAAAAATCAACTTCTGCTTTATATAAAAATATTTAAAAACTAATCACTAGATTATTTTGCGTAAAACTCATTTTTTTTAAATCTTAAACAAATGAGCCCATAAATCATTTCAATTCATGTAACTTGAGCAATACCGTACCAACTCATCGACATTGGCACAAGTAGGACATGCAAAGAGAACTAAAGATGCAGTACCCAAACCCCTATATAACCCCTCTTCCTCTTAAAAAGAACATTTTTTTCCCGATTCAAGCAGAAAGAAAAAGATTAACCTCTATTGCGAACATGAGAAACAGACATTAAATCACTTTTGAAAGAAGTCTAATAATTGATCACTTACTGCTCCCTTTTGGCCAGTCAACCTTCGGACTGATGGAGCCCGTGCCACTGAGGAAGCAGCTGCAGCCGCAGCCACACGTATTCTGAGACATAAAATATATAATAATATTCAAATTCAGATTTGACGCAGTTTCATCTAACTATGAAAATTAAATTTGAAAGTTCATATTCTTGATTACCTCTTATGAACATCAACATATTCATCTGTCTCATCCAAAATCTCCTCCTGCATCATTCAAAATAAATACAATCAGTCTTGTGGGAAAAAGATTAACCAAGTACCAAGTGTGGGGGAACTTCTCAAATTACTGTAATTTACTTGCAGAAGTTCTTCAAATACATCTTCTAAAGTGATAATACCAATCACTTCACCATCTTCAATATTTTCTGTAAAGGAACCATTTGTTGTGACATCACTACGGCTCAAAGCAGTTAACTTATTAATGCTGGGAGGCCTTGAAGGTCTGTCAATGTCAACAACAACACTTTCAGAATTCTCATCCGGCTTCTGTAGTAATGGAGTAGTCAACTGTGAATCCACACCAACCCTTTTGTTTTCTTCATATTTCTCACCGTCAGTAGTTTGTGGAGGCAATTTTCCTTTACCCCTAGCCTTGACAACAGCAGCCATATGACTGCTGCCTTTTTGGAACTCATTCAGTATATCATAGAGAGGCATATCTGCTGGAACTCTGTAATATAAGCCATTACACACTACAGATATTTGACGTTTTAAAGAAAATAACAAGAATATGAATTAAGAGTTTAAAGACATGAACCACTCACGCGCTTCTGTCTAATCACTTAGGCTTTTAGGAGACTTGCTCCTTGACATGATAGGGCTATATAACCAAATGATTAGGAGTTTGATCCATATCGCCCAATTCTTAATTAAACTAAATTTCAGCAGACATAAATTGAGCCAATATATTGTCCGTACTTCAAGGGCAAAGGACTCTTCTGTAAGTATGTGTGTTAGATATATAAAAATCATTCATGTGCCTCTACTTTACAACTTAAGCTTTTAGGAAAGTTAATCTTTGACAACAAACATACCGTGGGATTCTCCTGATGGAAACGGCACTGACAGGGGTCTCTGTTTCTGGCCGAACAGTGAGAAGACTTTTGACCTAATTTAAAAAATAATTTTGGTGAGGAAGAGAGAATTCAGAATGTAATACAAAGGAGATGACTAAAATAAAGTCAAAAGGGGGAAGATTTAACACCCACCAGTAGAAGCCCAATAATGTTTTTTGGATTTCCAGAATAGACAGGAACTCGGCTGTGCCCCCGAGCAAGAATTTTCCCCATTGCCTCCCTGATTTGAGATTCACAGGAATCACAACATAAAGTAGGTTCAAGGGATACAAAAATGCAACAGTTAATACATATACTTTGTATCTTCTAACCAAGAATTCTACTCTTAATATGCAAGTAAGTTAGGTCCTACTTATTTTGTGGGTACCTTGAGACATATTTCCCACATGTTCCAGTAATTGGTGCAGTGAAAAATATATCTTCAGCAACCAAAAAATACTCATAAAATTAGAAAATAAATTCCTCTTCAAACCAAAGATCTACTCTCAAACAAATTTCAATCACCTATTTACGACATACTAAAGAATACCATCCACTCTGTGACCAAATATGTTACTCAACTGCCAATTAAACTAACCAATATAATTTGAATTGATCAATCTTTGCAGGCTATAGGCAATTTAAAATGCATATCAACAAATATAAAAACTTTCAGACTATGATCTATTAGTTCTACGTTTTCAGTGACTTGGGTGATGCAGCCATCAATTGCTGGCATTTGGATTAATGAGGATTGAGGAGGATGTCTGGCAGACATGGGAGCAATCCTGTTAAAAATAGGAAGGAGCTTGTTGAGGCCCACCCCATGTGAAACTTTTATCTGAATAGAAACATGCACATTAATGAAGGGTTATAGCTTTGTATATTGATTTTAACATTTTTGTCCTTACAATCTCTAATGGAATTACTCAATATATTAGACTTCCTGCCTCGTCCCTTAGGTCTTGTTTTACACTTCATTGCACACTATCGTTCCATCCAACACTTCACACTCCCTCCACACTTCCTCGATGAATTTTGCAGTTTGCAGAAATGGTGGATATGCCTGTGCCGACTAAGGGTCTGTGTGGGTGAGTGTGGGTGAGCGCGCGCTAATGAGACATCAAGTACTCACCAAGATAAGAATAAATTGGGTGACAGGAAAAAAAAATACTTTAAACTTTAAATTATAAACATTAAGCCAAAAACACACATCTACATCTGTTAGGATATAAGAGATAAGGGGTAGTAGTTAGAGATAAGGGAGTTAGTTGTTATTGGGTTATTATCTGTTAGTTAGGTTAGTTGTTCATTATCAGGTTGTTACCTATTAGTTAGGGAGTTTCTTGTATAAATAGGGGTTAGAGGCTTAGAGGGAGGATTCTTCAGATTGTGATTCATTTGTTAACTTGAGCAGTGGCCAGTGGCTCAATATTGTGAAAGAGGAAACCCTTTGGAGGAGAGTTCTCTATCCTATTCTCTCAAATTCTCTTGTCTTTCAATAACCCCTATTTATACAAGAAACTCCCTAACTAATATGTAACAACCTGATAATGAACAACTAACGGATAATAACCCAATAACAACTAACTCCCTTATCTCTAACTACTACCCCTTATCTCTTATATCCTAACAACATCTTTTATAAAAACAATTTATCACAAAGTCTAAATAATTAATAATCGCTGCAATTAGGGTATTGGTTAATATAAGAAATAATTTAACTCTTAGCGAGGGAATAAACTGATAACAAAAAAACATAAGTTTGGTCCAAACGAATTTAATCAGGATAAACTAAGCTGCATCAAGACACTCACCAGTCCAATTTTGAATTAACATCCAAAGAAAAAGTTGATTCAATAGGTGTCATAGCCTCTTCAGCATTCTGGTCAAAGATACAAATTAGAATGGGGCAAAAAGGAAAATTGTATAGACGTGTGCTGCAAAAGAGATGTATAAGTTATGCCTTGCACAAGTCAATAACATCAAGGATGGAAATTGGATTTAGATCTTACAGGTACCCGCAACGGGTAAAGTCTTTCCGCATCAAATGAATCTGTGTCCAAGCTACAGTAATTGCCCGCATAAAATTATGGTTATGGGTCTGGGTACTACAGTATCCATCCCACCACCCAATATGTTATGTTTCAAAATCAGGATTTGAAACTTTTTTTTTTTTTTTTGGTCTGAAGTCTGATATTGCACTTGTAATTCATGTTTTGTTTTGTCAATTTTTCATAGTTAATTATTAATTTGTGACAAATAAAAGAGAAAAATTGAAGAAAAACAAACAAATTGACTAAAATATATGTACTAGGCCCGAGTAAATGGATACCCATTGCATATGGGTATTTGATATTGAAGTTGTGGTCTACATAGGTATGAGTCCAAGTACAGGTCTTATTCAAAACTGTGGGTATAGGCACTAATACATAAGTATCCTACCCGAACTCTACTCATCATCATCTCTAAACAACATACAACATGATCATTAATAACAAGGTAAAATTAGAGAAAGTCAAGTATGAAGGACAATGTATAAATTGGAGAACACAAATCACCGGAAGTGAATGGTCTAATTTGCACCAAGAAGACGTGATAGTTCGACAAGCCTCACAAAATGTTAAAAAAAATAATAATAAATAATACCATTTTTAAGCATTTAGGGGATGTTTCATTATGCAATAATCGCTTATCATATGAGAGCTTTTGTATAAGCTTTTTTTACAATCAAAGCAAAAATGATCTTAAACTCCGCATAAGCTCTATATAAACTATTTCTATAAGTTATCTTGAAGAGCAGAAAGCAGCGTATAGGCATATCATAAGCTATTTTTATAAGTTCCTCCAAACACTTATATGAGTGTTTATGTCATAAGATAAACCCATCTAAATGCCCCCTTAATATACCCAAGTTCCCCATTTCATGTCCAAAACCTTGACCATTCCTAGCATCCCCAGATAGAAGACACTAACTAGTTACTCCCCCCGTTCCTATTTACATATCATTTAAGGTTGTTTTACACAAACCAAGATAATCAATAAATTTTGTTGTTTTTTATAAAATTATTAGCCCTTTTCCATGTGATACCCTTAACTTTTCATTACTTCATTGTACATATTTCTCTCTATATAATAAATAGGCAAGGGTATATTTGACAAATAAGTAGTTAATGTGACCTTGAACTTTGAAAACGACAAGTAATTAGAAACAAATTTTTTCTAAAAAACCGACATGTAAAAAGGAACGGAGGGAGTAGTAATTAACAGATTCACAAAGCAACCTTCACATGGTTCCCCATGGCATCATCATCAATGCGTATTGAAATTGTAAATAGGTGAGAAACTTCAAACTCTGATGTATTGAATCTCATAAATTGCAAATTGAATTGTACTGCCATATAATGAAACATTAATAAATAGGTTGACACTCAACATTATATGGTAGATGGATTGTGGTGTTTACCTTTTCAGTCAAATCTAGAGCTCCGCTGATGATTGTTGTCTCATCGTGCGTAAGCTCACCACCTTTCCCAGCCTGAAAACAAGAAAATTCAACATTTGTGAATAAAACACCAATAACTATAATGGTAATATATATATATATATATATAACTTAACAAAATTTGACATGACTGATTTTTTAATGAAATCACAATCACGATAATAATAATTCATTATTTTTATACCTCCTTACTGTGGATGGAGACAAGAGCTTTTAACTGAGCTCGCCTAAATAAAGCCTCGTTATGTCCTAATAGCCAATCTAGAACCTGGAAAGATATCAAAAAGAAAAAGAAACCGTTGAGGAGTTATTATAAAATCCATCATTCTGTAATTTGAGCCAACACCAATCTTTCGAGTGTTATTTGAGTTAGAAAAGACAAAAGGCTAATGATTGAGTTTCAGCCAAAAGGTATGCCTATGACATTGCTCATTTGCGAACAAACTAAAGCTTTCTTTTAAACCAAACAAGACTAGGAAAAGACCTTAATTTGTACATACATGACAATGACAATACATCTATATCGATATTTTCATATTTACATTTCATGGAAACATCTTGAGAGGATGTGCTATTAATTTGCCTTTTTTTTTTCACTCTTCTTAATTCTATTATACTGATTATCCAATGGAATGGAAAGAAATATACAAACAAATGCATAAATCAAGCACATCAATAGTTCATATACTAGAAGGACTTCAAACTATGCATGATAAGTCACCTTTCCAACAGGATAAGCAACTGGGTAACAGATGATCATTAAAATTTGCACAAGCCATACAAAGTTGGCACCTACAGCAAGGCCATATCTACTACAAATTGCTTGTGGAATAACCTGCAATCAGAGAGGGGGGGGGGAATTTAGAAAAGAGTGTATAAAGTCGACTTTGATGCTAAACTACATAACCATGAAACATGGCAAAATCACATACCTCCCCAAAAAACAGAACGAAAGTCACAGAGAGAATGATAGCAACAAACTGATTGAACAGCTTATCTAGGTATATAGGAAGTGCCTGCAAATTGCAAGTTTCAAAGCCAACAGCTGTTTAAAAGCTAGGCATGATTTAGGAATCAGTGTGAAGTATATACACAATCAATAATTCAATATCAAGCATAAATACGTATACAGTCACACAGCAAAGCCTCTGGCATCCAAAACGCAGACTCAGCAATTAGAGCAAATGCAATCAATCATGACGACCACTTCAAACAAGTTTTAATTTAAGCAACAAGAACCACTACTCAAACAAGCTACGCATATTTTTCTAACTTCGCATGAAAATTTTATATGAAAATAAGCATTGAAATCCAATTACCTCCATGGCAGCAGCATTACACAAAAGCAGAGTCACCAGAAGCTGGTGTTGTTTTTGAACCACGGGAAGTATAACCGCTGCATGCACACACACAATCTTAGATACAACTGTTTGTTAACAAAGAAAAGCACGTTGACGATTGACCATTCAAAATTTCCTAATCCAATAATATTAAACGAAAATTCGATCACACGCGACGCTAAAAAGGAAAAAAAAAAGAAAAAGGAAATAAAATCATAGAGGAAAGGAGAAAAAACCTGCTTGCTTTTTCTCGGAGGGGGAACCGCTACGCTGAAGAATCTCGAGGTCAACGAGGCCGAGAGACATGAGACCTAGGGTTAGACCTGACATGATTCCGGCGAAGATGACGAGGAAACAGGAGATTCCGGCGTAGACGAACCACCAGACTGATCCGAATGGTATGCCTTCATGGCCGACGAGTTGGTTACGAGTTAGTAACCGAGTCACCATCAACGCACTCACCACATTCATCGTCGTCGTTCTCTACTTCTTTCTTCTTCTTCACTCTGCTTTTTTTTTTTCCTAACTAATTTTGCTTCTTTTTTTTTTTTCCTAACAAATTTTCTTCGTCGTCTTCTTCGTGGGCTCTCTTCCGCTGCAATTCGGGCACCACGCACCCAACTCCTTGAACACGTGGCGGAATCAAGGACTTTTTGTTTGGATGCGTGGACTCCACTTTCACGAGGACAACTGCGGACGACGATGTTGCTTCCATCTCATTCTCGATTGATCCTGGCCGTCCAATCGGGGTTTCTTGCCGAGAATTTCATTAGATATTAAAATTAAGGGTAAAATATGTTTCCATCCTTATAAAATTGACAAAATTTGATTTTGATCCCTACAAAAATTTTATTTATTTTTAGTTTTAACAAAAATAGTGTGTTTTTAGTCTCTTATTAACGATTAAAAACACACAAATTTTGTATTTTCTTGAGACTAGAAATGAATAAAAATTTTGTGGGTCTAAAATCAAATTTTAATAAATTTATAGTGACTTAAAACATGTTTAACCCTAAAATTAATAATTGGTAAAAGAAAAATTTCGAATTGGAAAAAACTTGTCATCAATTTAGTACCAAAAAAAAAAAACTTGTCATCAATTTAGTTAGTCATTCAATGTAACAAAAAAAGTGAATGAAAAAAATTGTCGTTAAACCAGGAGTCAAATGTTGCAAGTACACAAATCACAATGCATTCATTATTATGTACAGCAGCTTGTAAAATGTTTTAGCGTTATTGTAAGATGAAACAAGTACATTATTTATTTCAAGTTGTTCATTTTGGCTGACTAGTCATTTGATCAGGTAATTAGTTGTTTGCTCAATTAATTTGCACTGTTCATAATGAACCCTTTTGATCACGCAGTTATGCAGAGAAAGAGATTTTATTTCTCGGTTGTGGGTTTTTAGACTACTCTAGAGAGTATCTAGTACAGAAGGTTAAACTACTAAACTAAGGTTACATGATAGGTAAAGGATAAAAAGTGATAAAGAAAATCTATAGAGAAAAGGCAAATGTAAAGACCTCTGAGTGATCACTTTAGTGTGTTGAAAAACAATATGTACATCTATTATAGACTTACACCATATTAACACTATTTGTCGTGCTCATAACCCATTAACAAATTTTACATCATATAAGATCATGACTAATAACAAAAATATAAGTAACTACCCAATCAGCTAATTGACAGCCTAAAACCACTTGGTCAACTAATTTATTGACTGCCTCATTAGCTGACCACGTCCTCCGTAACCCTGTTTTTAAGGAAATAGACGTTCTTGGCTTGGTCAACTCATAAAATTCACATATCTGCTCGATCGGCTAAGTTATGGACCAAAATTCATTTTATCGGCTAACTGCCCATTAATTGATTGATAGTAGGCAATGATAGTAGGCTTATTGTTGATATTGGGCTTATTTATAGAGGGCTTATTAACCCAACTCATTTAGTATTTTTGGGCTTATTATAATTTCCAATGTTATTTTTAGTTTCTTAAGTTTTTACATTTCCCTAATATAAATGTACTGTTCTCTTTGGGGAACAGAACAAATGAATGAAAGAAGTTAATATTTTTTGCTTAGTTTTATTATTCTCTCTTCTCCTTCATAGCTTAGAACCCTAATTTCTCCACAATAGTACTAGCAGCCTAACATTGATCATGTTATCTATATCCCTATTTTTAAGGAATAAGTCTTCATACACATTATTGACTTGATCAACCCATAAAATTCACATTGCTCAATCAGCTAAGTTATGGGGCAAAAATCACCAAATCGGCTAAACTGCGAATCAGTTGACCAAGTTCTGCATATCTTTGCTCGTGTTTTGCTCCATTTTCTGTCCTTAACCGAGCTACCCTCAATCCACGATTTCCCGACGGCGACTGAATCTAACAGCGGCAGGGCGATGACTCCTCAACGAGAATCGAAGTGGATTGATGTTCCTATTGCGTCTCGGTCTTTTTGTCTATTCATCCTCATCCATCAATCTATAAAATTGTTTTTCACAGGATGGGCCTCTAAAAAATTCACCGCGTAAATGATAAATGTTCTGGATTGGTTGATTCAAATGAGTGAGAGAAAAAGAATGAGTGAAAGTCTGAGAGAAAACAAAAAGGAACGAGTGATTTTGAGGGAGTTGTAATTGGTTTTCTAAGTTTACAACCAGATTTGAAAATAGATATAAGACAAAACCAGTTTCGAAATTGGATTTGTGAATGAAAGTGGTTCGGTTTTGATATCCAATCTACATAATTGGATAACGATTGGACATGGTTTGGTTTTCTTAAAATCCAAACCATGCTTAGCCCTAATAGGTAGTACTCCTCTGTTCCTATTTATAAGAGACAAATCATTTTTTTAGTTTATTGAATAACTAATGTATTTGGTATATAATATAGACCAAATACATTAGTTATTCAATGAATCAAAAAAGTGATTTGTCTCTTATAAATAGGAACGGAGTAGTAATTGATATAGGAATGCCATTTCATCTCTATATTATCGTTAACATTAAGCCCTTTTTTTATTTTTGTGTATTCGGCAAAAAAGAAGTATGATATATATAGTGATGATTATATATATAGCACACAAGTCCATTTCAACATTATACTTGTGTTGGGCGTCAAATTTATAATTTGGATTCTCGACGAATGTGACAGAGAATCGACGCGCCAAAAGCATAATTCCATAAAAGAGAACAAAAAACAAGCTAAGTCAAGAAGATTTGGGGAAGTTTCGACAATGCAAATGGAGTGTCGAAAATAGGCAGGCCTTGCCTAAGCACGCAAGGAACGGTCGAAGAATCTATCAAGCTTTGAAGACTTAGCAAAATTTTCATGAAGCGCCAAAAAGGGGTCAAACTGATATGCCTTGGTGAAAGAAGCACCGTCGAAGCCAGCAAAGACTTGTCGTCAAGACTGGCCCAGTACTCGTTAGCGTAGTTAGTTACATAGACTAGGATACGTCGAAAATAGTAAATACAATGTAACTACTAGACATCTCTACTGTACACGTGTCTAGCAGATAGAATGTCAGTTATTTTACATTTCTTATATAAATAGGAGGTCGAACGATGTAATAGAGGTTGAATACTTAATTGATTTCTCAACGTCTCAACACACAGCAGACTCGCAGATTGAAATCAAGTACTCCTTCCACCCTTTTCATTCAATGCAATTTAAGTTTTCAGTAATTTACATTCCCGCATTTTACTTTCCTACACTTTTATTTTCCTGTATTTAAATTTTCGCAACCTTTACATTTCTGCATCTTTAACTTTCTGTATTTTTTCTTTCAAACTTTCTTTACTTTTCATGCAATTTATCTTCTGTCCAATTTTATTCGCTTTCAACTTTACTTTCAGTGTTTCACAACAACAAAAAATCCAAAAATAATTACATTCTGTGTTCATCGTTTTCACTATTGTGTTTCATCTCATCACCATTTCTTAAACTTCCATTAAAACCGTTTTCCCTCTCAATTCTCATAACTGTCAACTCGACGAGAGCCCCTGGCATAACCACCAAGTTGAGACTTACGGTGATTCTGGCAAAATCCTTGGCCTCGCACGGCTAAGCTTGATTTCTTGTCGGAATACTGTTTCCAAGTGTAAAACTCATCGTTTGACGAGATTACCGTGTTAACTTGTAGGACTTACATCATTTGAAAATAATCATTTGTTTTGTTTTGGACTTGTCGGATGATTTCCGCGTCAGACCGAAAAAACCCAGTAAACAACTTGTACATATAGACACAATAAAATTGGGTACGCTACAACTTGATGATCAGTCGCGACAAAATGGAATTTTGGATTCTATCTCAATAAGGCTATAACTTTTCTTATCATGATCGCTCCGGATAAGATGACGAAAACGGTAGGAGAAGGAGGACAAATTCATAGTACTCTTTTGTTTACCCTTTGTGGCTAGCATTTTGTACCATGTCGAAATGATCTGCAAAGATACTCTATATATCCAAGAGCATATTATTTTCTGTTATCGAGAAAAAAGTACAAAATTGGTTTGATTGCTTGAAGATGCATATAGAATGTATCCCCAAGCTAGGCCGCATCTTTTATTGTATTAGATTCATCCCGAATTTGGATTCTTATTTGGTGTTATGTTGGAGAAAGAAGACAAGTGTGAGGGATAGCATTGGTTGTTTGGCGACAATGAAAGCTGCAGGACAGAGAAGAGTTTATCTCTTCCTCCTCATTTACCTTTGTTTTGTCGATTCTCACCAAGCCTCTTTAAATTCAGTAAGGAAGCTTTTTAAAATTTAATTCTTGTTACCCTTGCATCATTTACTCATTCAGGCTTCAAGTTATTCACAATCTAGCAAAAATCAAATCTTAGCACAAAATTTGTAAGTTTTTTGTTTATTTTAAGGACAATCAATTCTTTTATCCTATTTATATATGGATTAAAGAGAACGATTTTGTATGTGTCTCGTAAAATCAATATATCAAGTGGAGATACACTGAATTAACAAAAACAATGGACTTATTTGATTTGGCATTTTTTTTTATGTTGATAGTCTGTCATATACACGTACAAGTCAGTATAAGAAAATTATAACATTCATATGATTTTTTTTATTGTTGAAATATTATAAATTATAATTGATAGTTTTTTTATGAAAATAATTGATAGTTTATTATATAAGTTCGAATAGTCTATACATATATTTCTTTTGAATTGTTTTTGGTCTATCTTTAATAAGTTTATCCTCTTTGTTGACTAGAAAATTATATAGAAAATCTGATATTTTACCAATGAAAGTTGGTTCAGTTAGTAAGGATTCGGCTCATATTTTAGGAGGACATGGGGTTGAATCCCGCTCCCGATGTTAGGACTTCGTTGGTAGGTAATATATAAATATCTTTATAAATACTAAAAGAGCTTTGAAGCTTTCCACGAGCTCTCGTACCCAACTCACCTAAAGTTTTTTACATGAAATTTTTTTTATGTATTTTGGTTAATGCACAAGAATGAAAGAAGAAATAAAAGAATATATTTTCATATACCGATGATGGAGTACAGATATATTAAGTGGCAAGTTAATTTAACTTTGCTGGCATTTTCAAAGCCTAAGGATTGTTTGGTTTGGGCATGTTCTTAAGGAACTATAAAGGACGGTATCTAAACACTACTAGAAATTATGGTATTTCTTGTGGATTTTGCTGAAAATTCGCAACGTCACATGTAATACCTTCGTGGGTAATTTGTTCCTGCGAATTTTAGATTCCGCATGAAATTTCCTGTGGATTTTTCCCCAGAAAAATCCGTAGGAAATTTTCTGCGAAAAAATTCGCAGTTAACTCTGCAAGAAATTTTCCTAGAAATTCTAGATCCGCAAGCACTACAAAAAAAGCGCTAATTTGCGGCGTTTTTTTTTCATTTTGAGGGGGTTTTCGACCTCCGCTAAATGATTTGCGGGGGTTTTGAAAACTGCCACAGTTACGTTCGCCGCAATCTATTTGCGGAGGTTTTTGGGAACCGCTGGTACGCGGCCTATATTGTGGCGGTTTTATTGCGGAGGTCGAAAACCTCCGCAAAATGTAACGCTGACTACAGCTTTATGTAGTTATTATGTGGGGGGTTTTTAACCTCCTCTAATTGCCAGTCATGAGGTCTAAAACTCCCCATCAATATTTTCATTTGTAATCAAAATTTTTGAATTGATCGGTGATTTTATTATTTGCTTCCCATTATTATATATCTTGCTATTAATTTGTTACCAATTATATCTATTTTCTAATACTTTATTCCAACAAAAAAGAAATAATTTGTTGTAATTGCAAAACATAAAATAAATTTTATAATAGTACTCACAAAATCTATTCAAAATATATAACCATAATTGCACTCCAAATATAATCCATAATATATTGTACTCCAAATATTTATTGTTCAAACATCAAATGTGATAATACACCAAAATAATAATACTAAAGGAACCTAAAATAAGTCTTATATATATAGAACTCCATAAGAAGTCTAATACTAAAAGAACTTAAATATCTTCAAGCATTGCTAGCACCAGATGATCCTCTTACATCTAAAGGCGAATTAGGCTCGCTTGCAGCATCTGTTGGCTGAAATAACAAAAAAAAATACTTAGTTAAAATACTTAAAATTACAATTAAAATATTCAAAATGATGTTACAAGCATGAGCAGTAAACAACAAGATCATGGAATTGAAGGTTTCACAAAAAAGGGTCATACTCGAACACAAATCCAACATCTATGATGTCAATTTTATTGTTGGAAACTACTTAAAGTAGCTTTTCAAATAATCAGAAATCTAACTCTTCTCAATAGCTTAAATAAGCACACTGCTGACTTTTAAAAATTGATTTCTTTTTCAGATAAACTAGCAAAATACTAGTGCTACGCAAAGCTAAACTTTAAAATGCCAACAAAGACTACTCATTCTAAAGTTGAAAACCAAGGTTCTCATTTGCAATTTGTCAGCTTTCATCCTTAATTTGGTAAGCTGCCAATTGTCCTATCTCCTTTCTCTTTCTCATAACTTCACCCAATTCCAACAATATATTTGCTTATCATCCCATACATTACACAACAGCATTCTTACATTCATACCTCATCTTATATTGTTGTATCTCTATCATGTCTTAGTTGATCATAAGCATTGATCCATACATCGTGTTATATATGGATATTGGAAACTTAACTATTAAAGGAACATATTTTATTGGGTTAAGGTTTGTAAGTTATATCAATTAATCAAGACCAATGTATTGGAACAAAAGGACAAACATTATTAGCATCTGAGTACTTGATCTTAGTCAAAGTCAAGACACCATAACAATATGAGTCATGGATCTAAGTCCTTGGCTCATTATGAGTTAACCCCAATTAATAGAAGTACTCATTGAAACAATAATTGAAGTTTAAGGACTACTTGGAATGAAATTAAAGTTAAAGATGCCTATTTGCAAAAGGTGTAAGTCAGAAAAACAAAGTAATAAAAAAAAACAAAAAACAGCATTCTGCAATCAACCCAAGTAGCCAAACATTATCAAATCTTACCTTCAGGACCACTATAAACACCAAACTTAACTATTAAACACCAAATCTTACCTCCAGGACCACTATAAACACCAAAAAATTGGATATCAACCCAATCTATCCATATGTTAAAAAGGAAAGGCAAATAATATCAACCCAATTCTAATCTCGTCCAGAACCTGAAAATCAAATATCAAAGTCACTTATAACTAATATCTAAAAGAATCTAGATGGCCTACATCAGGTTTGAGAACACTATTGCACTTCTTGTAGGATGAGATGATTCTATGCAATCAGCCTCTAACATTAACACGTCCACATCAAAAGAATAACATTAACTATTATTTCAAGCTCATGATCCCAACTGTAATATAATTTTGTAATCTATTATCTAAGTTAGCAACAATCAAAGAAAAACAGAGATATAACAACTTCTCTAAGTTATCTTTAACATACAATGCAACACCACTACATTTAAACTTGCTCCCTAACTGTCAAAGTATATACTCTTGAGTGATTCGCTTTCCATTTAGAGTAATGAATTGTGAACTGTTTCAGCTAAACTTACCATATTCAAATCATTCGCTTCGGAACACTGCAGCTTCATCTTCCAACAATGTCTCTTGTGCAATGGAGATAACTTCCAGTAGAGAAAGCAAGAGCATAAACCGAATTTCCTGCTACACATTATAAATGGTCATTTGTTGTTTGCCCGAAATGGTCATTTGCTGTTTTCCGGGACCAAGATGATATTAAGGACATTACGTGGTTCCAAATTTAGTCCATTATTGTAACACCTTGCAACCAACCCACTAAAAAACCTCAAAAAAAAAAAAAGACAGCAGGTTGAAAGAAATTGAAAGATTAGATTAGATTGATCATTTATAGCCCAAAACAAAATGATTGCAACTTATAAAGTGAATGAACACAATATTTAATACACAATATTTAATACACACACAGATAGTTTATAGCTTGCATGACACCATATCTCAGGATGTGCTTGATGTCATGGTTTTGATACCACTTCCTTTCCCAAATCCTGTCACAAATTAAGTCAAGAATAAAAACTTGAACAAAAACAATAGAGTAATGTTTAGATGCACAAAGTTGTAATCATCTTTCTATAGATATTCTCATTCAAATAGTCAGAATAAATACATCAAAAAAGAAGCAGACAATCAGTAAAAAAGAGTGACAAAACTTGGAGGAATGTATTCATTTTCAATTCTAAGAGTGACAAACCCAATTCTGATGTCTTAAAATTGTACAATAAGCAATAGCTCACCTGTAACTATTGAGTTGGTAGTTATATTCAATTCAATTCAATTCAAATTGAGTCAAAAGAAAGAGAGCTCAGAATTAAACAAAAACAAATGTGACATTTGGCATCACTTTCCCTGAATCCACCACTTGTTTAGTATATCTAGTATAGATGCATTTTGTTAATGGCTAATTATATGCCCCTATCACAACCAACATATACAAAGTATAAGCTCAAGCTAAAATCATTTTATAATCATGTGCTAACCTTAACTACAAAAATTAAAATAATAGACCTTGGTGCAATGCATGAAACCCATCTTATTCCTTTCACACCAAAACTACTATATTAATAATCATGTGTTAACCTTCTATAATCCCAAAGCTCAACTCTTAACTGACACTTGGTTCTCTACCTCACTGTCACTATCATCCAAATATCATTACCCCCTTTTCCTCTCACATTATATATTTATTGCTACCTAGCTAGTTCTTTCAGATTACACACTCTAATAACTCATTCATACCCTTATTTCTATAGCCTTAGTCCTCAGCTGGAGGCAAAATAAATTTGGTGTAAAACAGGAGCACCAAAGAATGATCCAATCAGTTCACTGCTAACAAAAGAATGAATCTTTCAACAACAAAAGCTCATGAATTTTCCCTGAGAGAAAATTACCTCAAATCAATCAACTTCAAAAGCAAGCAGCCTCCAATATCCTCAGGAATCCAACCAGTGAATTTGTTCATCCCTAGCCTTAACTCCCTCAAATCATATAGATTCTGAATTCCTTCAGGAATATCTCCCACAAGCAACAAAAGCACCAAAGAATTACTAATAATCACAATAAATCATGAGCATATCCAACCAAAATAGAAGAGAAACTCCAACGGAAACTCCTTCATAAGGAATGCATACCTATCTCAGAAACTCCTTCAATTGAAAATCCTTGACTGCAACATCTTGATTTGAGGCGTAGACGCGAGTGAAGAGGTGAGGGCGAGACGGCGAGGTGCACAGAGGTGCAGGTGCACGCAGGCGTAGACGCCGACGGCAGAGAAAGAAACTGGACTACAGAGACTACGAGGAACGCCGCATTTACCGACGAGGTGGCGAGGAACGCGGACGACGGCAGTGGCGGCGAGGAACGCGGACGACGGCAGAGGCGGCGAGGAACGTGGAAGAGGAACGCTGTAAAACGAGGAAGAGGCACGACGATGTTCAATTTAGAGGAGGGAACGCTGTAAAACGCGGAAGAGGCGGATGTTCAATTTAGAGGAGGAAAGGGGCACGCCGATGGAAAGGGGAGAAGGGGCGGGCTGGATTCGATGGAAAGGGGAGAATGGAGCTTTAGGAATGGTGTTGGCAGAGTTAAGGGCTGGATTCGATGGAATGAACGCTGACTCTTAGGGTTTTTCTTTTTATTTACCATCGAATAGTATTTTCTCGAGGGGGAAGGGAAAAAAGGGAGAAGGAGATGTTCAATTAGAGGAGGTTTTTAACCCCCTCAATTTAACCGAGTTTTTAATACAATCAGGCACGAAAGTGTCCTTTTTTAAATTAATTTCGCAAAAAAACCGCCTCTATTTGGCCCTTTTTTGTAGTGAAGAAACCACAGGAAAATTGGAAAAAAAATTATTTATTTATTTATTTTTAATACAAATATTAATAAAATTAATATTTTGTTATTATTATATAAATATAAATATTTTATTTAGTTTATCAAATACTAATAAAATTATTGATATCATTATTATTATTACAAAATATATAAATATGCTTCCAATAATATATTTAATAATATATATATATATATATATATATATTATACAAAAATTTCCAGAATAAAGCATTATAATAAAGCAGAATAAAGCAGAATAAATGTAATTATCACATTTAGTACAAGTCACATTGTAATGAATTTTTAATATACAAGAAATATACCTATTTAAATAAAAATCCAATAGTACATTATCAAAATAAATATAGTACAAAAATCCTATAATACAACAATTTCAATATTAAACATCCTTGCTTCCAGAATTATTTCTAGTTAAACGAATAGTAAAAAAAATAAATTATATTACATTGACCGGACCAGTTATAATAAGATGATAGTGCTAAAACTATTTGGATCCACTTCTAGGGCACCTTCCATGCTAAGTGTTGACTTTCACATAAAGGCATCCAGACTTGGCTTCTGTATTAGCATCATAGAACCTCACAAGCTTCACGGTAGTAGAATGGCAGACACACAACTATATGATATGATAATTATAGAAGTTAAAAAAATCAAAATTAAGATCGATGATGGTAATTTTAAACATAATTTTTAATTGGTGCTACTAGATTGTATATCATACCTGTCACAGAATAAAGTAGGCATTTGGCAACCAGTCCCTTTCTCACACCCAGCATGTATACATGTGTTTATTAAAGGTTGTAAGTAAAAATGTGAAGCCATAAAATGGATAATATAAAAATTTGACAATTCACAAAACCATAACTAGTTGCCTCTCTATAACTAGTTGTGTAGTCACCAACCTCAACTGCAGTAAATGCAAAATTACCAGATATCACTGTTAACTTCCATTTCACATTTCGCCACAAACTTGTCAGCCATTGCCTTGAATTCCTTTATTGCTATATGTATTGATATCACTGTAAGTAAATATTAGCATATAAATATAAACAATATTTAATTGGTGGATAACATAATTAACATCTACCATAGAGAAAAGTAACTAGTGCAGTTGGATAAGCTTGACTCCCTTGTCTGGTTATTATAGACTCCGAATTGAGTCAACTGAGATTATAACAATATAGGAGATTATAAACTAGAACTCAAACCTTTGAGTTGAGTGTAGCATATAAGGTTTTCAAGTAGCGACTAGTGTTGAGTTTATTTCCATTGCAATGGCAATGTGCATCACCTGGAAAAAGAGAAACAAGCAATTGGTATTTGAGGCAACAATATATCTCATAATAGTTGCAAGCAAAGTTCAACCATCACCAGAAAAAGGATTACAGAAGTGTGTCTACCTAGAGAAAACATTCTAATAATTTATTCAAAGTATACACCACTCAACTATTTCAACATTTATGCAGTTCCCAATCTCTATTCGCCATCCCAGAGTCCTGATTTATGAGGAAAAAAAATAGCAATATCACTATATGTTAGGAAATTACGCAAAATTTCCCCATAGTCAGATTTGTGGAAGAGCAAAAAATAAATGCGGAAGCACACACAAAAATTGATAACGGAGTTCGGCCAATAATGCCTACGTCTCCGGACTGCTGCAGACCTTATATTGAAAAGGGAAATACACACTGTGTTTACAAACACTCACACTCTCTCACAAAACCCACAACCCAATTACACCCAAAATATTTCTCTCTAAATATTTTTCACAAAAACTCCCTCACTGGAATTTTCTCTCGGTGCTCATTCTCTCAACTTGGAATGCACTCAATGTTGGAATGATTTTTCCTTCTGCAAAGGCTTGTATTTATAGAGACCCAAGCCTTCACGTTGCCATCCAATTCACAACTGGCTGCACACTTTTTCTTTTCTTCATTCGGTGGTGTTGAAAAATTGCACCCAATTTGGAAAAATGCACCAATTTTCTTTTCTTCATTCAGTGGTGTTGAAAAATTGCACCCTATTTGGAAAAATGGAGATGCACCATTTGGTGCAATTAATAAGGTTGTTGGGGAGGTGCCCCTTTGACTAACAATCTCCCACTTGAAGACTGATTTCAATCGGTCTTCACACCTCGATCAATGCAGCAGCCTTCTGCAGTGCATTACTCAGCGAGCCAACCGGGTTGTGCACAACTTGATTTGTCGATAGTTACCACCTTTGTCAACATATCTGCTGGTTCTTACTTCCTTGAATCTTCTTCAACATTAACACCTCATCCTCAAGGCAGATCGATGAAGTGATAACGAAGACCAATATGCTTTGTTCTGGAGTGAAATGCTGAATTCTTTGCCAGATGTATCGCACTCTGACTATCAATGTGCAAAACACTCTTTTCCTGTGTGAAACCCAACTCTGTTAACAATCCCTGAAGCCATATCAATTCTTTGCTGGCTTACATTCGCTACATACTCAGCCTCTGTAGTGGATAAAGCAACAATCTTCTGTATCCGCGACATCCAACTAACTGCTGTAGTACCAACAGTGAATACATAACCAATGGTACTTCTTCGATGATCGACTTCACCTCCAAAGTCCATCTACGTAGCCTTGTACTTACAATTCTCCTTTACCAAAGTACGCACACTTCTCAGTAGTGCCTCGTAGATACCTCAAAATCCATTTCATCGCTTCCCAATGAGCTTTACCTGGATTTGACATAAACACGCTTACAACTCCCCTTTGCATGGCCAATGTCCGCCTCGCATGCACCATCGCGTACATCAAACTTCCAATGGTCAAGCATATGGAATCTTAGCCATGGATTCTCTTTCTTCCTCCGCCTGAGGTGACTGTTCCTTGGATAAGCGAAAATGATCGCCAAAGGTGTGCTAACTTAGGTTTGGCGTTGCCCATGTTGAATCTTTGCAAAACACGGTTGATGTACTCACTTTGAGATAATCGCAAAATTCCTCTTTGCTTATCTCTCGTGATTTGCATTCCAAGGATCTTCTTTCTTTGGACCCAAGTCCTTCATGTCAAATTCTTTTGACAAATGCATCTTCAAGTTTCGATCTCGTCCATATCTGAACTCGCTACTAACATATCATCGACATAAAGTAACAAAATGATATAATCGACTTATATCTCTTGAAGAAACAACAAAGGTCGGAGTTGCACTTCGAAACCTTCCTTGTGCATGAAGCTATCAAACTTCTTGTACCACTATCTCTGAGCTTGTTTCGTGCCAAACAAGCTCTTCTTTAATCTGCACACCATATTTTCATTGCCTTTCTCGAAGCCTTCAGGTTGGTGCATGTAGATCTCCTCATCTAAGTCTCCGTGAAGAAACGCAGCTTTCACGTCTAATCACCAAGATAGAGCTCTTCACTGGCAACAATACTTAACACAGACCTGATAGTATTGAGCTTCACAACTGGAGCAAAAATTTTGGTGTAGTCAACTCCTTCCTTTTGCTGGAATCCTTTGACAACTAGTCGGGCTTTATGTCTCTTGGAGCCATCATTCTCCTCCTTCACCCGATACACCCATTTGTTGTGAAGTGCCTTCTTTCCCACGGGTAACTCAACTAGTTCCCATGTTTGATTTGAGATCAAAGACTTCATCTCATCTTTCATGGCAAGCTCCCACTTGCTAGCATCTGTGGTCTGACATGCTTCTGCATAATCTTCAGGCTCCCCTCCATCAGTCAACAACATGTAGTCCATGTATCTCCTGTTGGGCACAGGAACTCGAGAAGACTTTCTCACTGCCGGAGCTGGAGTAGGAGGCTCGTGCATCGATCGCTGTTTCTATTGATTCCTCTGATTGAGGATTCTCAAACATAGGACTTTCTGGGACATCGTCCACCTCTACATATACCGCCCACTGCTCGAAGTTCTTTGGTGTCCTGCTATGCCTGTCCTTGTACATCACTCTTTCATTGAAGATCACATCTCTATCAAGGATCGCCTTTTTGTTTTTATCATCCCAAAGACGGTAGCCAAACTCATTTTCACCATAACCGATGAAAGTGCACTTCTTTGATTTGGGATCAAGCTTATTCTGCCTTGATCAGCGATATGCACATATGCTACACAACCAAAACTCTAAGATGTGAGAGTTTTACCTCTTTTCCGCTCTATACCTCTTCTCCGGTATTCTCAGGCTCCAATGGTACCGATGGACCTCGGTTGATCAAGTAAGGCTGTGTTGATCGCCGCCTTAATCGCCGCAGAAGCCTGACTGCACCCGCAAGCTTCTGGCTCTCTCTGTCAACGTTCGATTCATACGCTCAGCTACACCATTGTGTTGAGGCGTACCTGGCACGGTTCTTTCCATTCTGATCCCGTGCTCATAGCAGAACTTCTTGAATCTGGTGTCTTCATATTCACCACCATTGTCGGTTCTGAGCTTTTTGATCTTCAATCCTGTCTCATTTTCTACCATGGCTTTCCACATCTTGAAAGCCTCGAATACTTCAGACTTATGTTTCAGAAAGTATACCCATACCTTCCTAGAGTGATCATCAATAAAAGTCACGAAGTATTGCTTCCCACTGATGGATGAGACAGTCGTTGGACCCCAAACATCAGAGTGAACAAGCTCGAGTTTCTCTTTCTTTGGGGTTTTTTCACTTGTCTGAAAGCTAACTCTTTTCTGCTTTCCAAGTATGCAGTCTTCACACATGTCAATTTCTATTGACTGAAGACCTAGCAATTTGCCCTTCGAGTGCATGATCTTCATCCCTTTCTCACTCATATGGCCTAGTCTCTGGTGCCATAGATTGGGACTATCATTTCTTTGCAATCGCAATCAAATGGCATGCTCTCGCCGTCTTATAAAGAGTACCACTCTTTCGCCGCGAGCAATCGTCATTGCACCCTTTGAAATCTTCCAATGATCGCTGTGGAAGATCGTGTAGCCGCCATCGCCAATCGCCTACCGAGATTAAGTTTTTCGTCAGTCGGGAATATGTCTGACATTTTTCAATTCCCATACAGACCCGTTCAACTTAATCTTCACTACACCTTTGCCAACAATCTCACAAGACTGTTCATTACCAAGGTAAACTTTACCAAGGTTTCCGGGTACATAATTCTCGAAGAATTCTCTCTGTGAAGTGGCATGAAAAGATGCTCCAGAGTCTAACACCCAAGACTCTTCCTTGCTCTCCAAAGAGCATATCAACGCGTCACCTCCTCCTGAGGTGGAAGCAACATTTGCCTCGTCCTTCGCCTCCTGGTTCTTCGGTGCACTCCTGCACTGATTTTTGTAGTGCCCGGTCTTCCCGCAATTCCAACACTCGATAGTCTTCGAGTTGGAGTTTTGAGAACTATGATGATTTCTGGATTTGGACCGCCTGCCCTTTGATTTGCCACGTCCATTTCCTCTGGTTGAATTTCTTCCCCTTGACTCTGTATGCACATCAAGAGGATGAAGATTCACCCGACTCTCTCCGTCGGATCTCTTCACCGAGAACCGGATCACGAACATCCTCGATTTCATCTTATTGTTTCCCGTTGAGCTACTCACAGCTGTCACAGTACCATTTCAACTCTCTGGAAGAGAAGACAAACCTATCATTGCTCGTACCTCATCATCAAATTCGATTCCAACTGAACTCAACTGGGTTGTGACTATGTTGAGTTCATTGAGATGTTGTGCCACCGATGCGCCTTCCGTCATCCGTAAGTTAAACAACCGCCTCATCAAATGAACTTTGTTTGAGGCCGACGGCTTTTCGTACATGTTGGAAAGAGCCTTCATAAGATCCGCCGTGGTCTTTTCTTTTGCAATGTTGAACGCAACATTACGGGATAACGTCAACCAGATAACGCCGAGGGCTTGTCTATCGAGAAGAATCCATTCATCTTCCTTCATCTCCGCTGGTTTCTTTCCTGTGAGAGGTTGATACAACTTTTTCTGATACAGATAATCCTCGATCTGCATCTTCCAAAAGCCAAAGTCCGCACCGTCAAACTTTTCAATTTTCACCTTTCCTTCATCTGCGGCCATCACTCCCACTCGAGTCTGACTTCTCAGGATCGTTTCTGACAATTTCTGTGAACCACCGTGCTTTAGAACACCTCCGTGGATAAATTGGTAGTGTCGACCAATCCTCACCAAGATTTAGCAGAAATAACCAACTAGCTCTGATGCCAGTTGTTAGGAAATTACGCAAAATTTCCCCATAGTCCGATTTGTGAAAGAGCGAAAAATAAATGCGGAAGCATACACAAAAATTGATAACGGAGTTCGGCCAATAATGCCTACGTCTCCGGACTGCTGCAGACCTTATATTGAAAAGGGAAATACATACTGTGTTTACAAACACTCACACTCTCTCACAAAACCCACAACCCAATTACACCCAAAATATTTCTCTCTAAATATTTTTCACAAAAACTCCCTCACTGGAATTTTCTCTCGGTGCTCACTCTCTCAACTTGGAATGCACTCAATGTTGGAATGATTTTTCCTTCTGCAAAGGCTTGTATTTATAGAGACCCAAGCCTTCACGTTGCCATCCAATTCACAACTGGCTGCACACTTTTTCTTTTCTTCATTCGGTGGTGTTGAAAAATTGCACCCAATTTGGAAAAATGCACCAATTTTCTTTCTTCATTCAGTGGTGTTGAAAAATTGCACCCTATTTGGAAAAATGGAGATGCACCATTCGGTGCAATTAATAAGGTTGTTGGGGAGGTGCCCCTTTGACTAACACTATATTCATCATCACATGTTTTAATTTGGATAAGCATCATTTCATTATAGGAAGAATAAGAATAATTCCAAGACATTTAGATGTAAAACGACCAACTTTGTGTCTGATAGTGAATCACAAAATTCATCTAAATCAAGCTAACTACTAAAACACCAAACATAAGAGCAGTACTTAAACAAATTATCTGAAAAATACAGCTTGAATTAATGGAAGAAAACAAAAGTTAAAAAGATCACACTTGAGTTCACCATCAGCAAAATCCATAGCATTAAACCTCCTTGCTTCCAGAATTCTATCAAACATATAAATTAAAAAAATAGAGGTATAAGACAACTTATTGAGTGAAGATCCTCTAAGTAAAAAAAAAAAATAGGGGAACACATTGAGAAAGCATCTAAAAAGATAGTAGCTATGAAGCAAATGCATATGAGATACTAGCACATTGCAGTACCACAACATGATACATAAAATGTGGGATCTTTGATGCACTTTTCTCATTAAGTAAACACTAGTTCAGATATAGGCATAGGTATGCTTGTAACATCCTGATTTTTTAAATAAATCTTAAATAAATTTTAATGGTAATTATATGAAAGATGGATATTAAAAGCTCTAGTTAGGATTAAATTGAGCTTAAAAACGATTCATAAGAGGCCTAGAATGCCCTAGAATAGCCTAGAACACTTTAGAATCGTCTAGAGGGACGAAAATGGAACTTTCAAAATCTGAGTAGATCGTGACGCGATGGACACTAGTACAATGTCGGTCGCGATGCGACGGTAAGTCGGTGATCACGCACGTCTGATGCGTGACACGTGTCCCAGCACGCTATGCGACAGGACCTATGCGTAAAATAATCGCGACGCGATGGGCCAATTTATGCCTATAAATAGGCCTTGATCTCCTTCATTCAGCCCAAGGTCTTCCAAGGGCTTTTGGGAGAGCGTAGGGCGTGGAGGAGCTCGGGAAAAGGGAGAGCGACGAGGCACAAGCGACAGCGATTTTTTTAGCCAGGTAAGGGGGAATATACTCTATAGGGAAAATAGGTAGTAGAGTAGTCTGTTAGCATGAGTAGGGTTCCTTAGCCCTACTAGGAATTGATAGTAGCAATGCCTTAGGAGAGAGACTACGGTGTATGATGGCTAATAATAGTCACCATAGACCTATCAACCAACATAGGTTATGGTTTTGAAATTAGCAGACAATCACTTATGCGACGCTAGGAATATTTTATATGCTGTCAAATAGGGTCGATGATATCTTATTTAATGTCTGATATTCATGTGTTGATTGCATATAATATATACGAGTATGATAATTGTTTTGTGTGGTCTTAGGCTCCAGGGTGACGCCCTCCAGTTAGAGGTATGCGAATCCCTAAATGGTAATAGCGAGTATTACCATCAATACCCATCAGTGATGATAACCGGGCCAGTGTACTCGAGGTTGGTGTACCGAGGTATAGACGGAATGGTTATGAGATAGTCGGTGGCCTTGAGGGTATGTGGACTCGGTCTTTCCGACGAGTCTCTCCATGTCTGTGGTACTAAAGGTAGGGAGTAGTTTGGAGATAGTCATTGACCTTGAGGGTATGTGGACTGGGTCACATGGACGAGTCTCTAGGACTCCACATCTGACAGGTGGAAAATCTTAGCCATTCTCTGTATAGGGAATGTCATCCTTGCGTGCAGGACGGTGCCTCACTCCGATGATTGGATATGGTAGTATGGGATGCCATAACCGATAATCGGAGATGGTAGTGCATCAGGATATGTTTCTGAGACAACCAACTTGTGATTCTTTCTATACCCTGAGACTGGTGATCGGTCTAGGGAGTAGGGTCGGTGATCAGCCCAAAAGGTCAGTAAAGACTTGTCAGTCTATGAGATGACCGTATGGTCGGATTTGTCGATATGGTGTGACGGTATGGTCTTGTCTAGGACCGTGTACTCAAAGGTCTGAGTCTGATATTTGTATGATATGATCGTATGTTGTGCTGAACATGGTAACAGGTATTCTACTATGTTGTTTTCCTGTTTGATTGGAGGTTAATGGATATCTTATTCAAGTGCTTTCTTGTGCTCTCTATATTGTGTAATGAATAGCAGATGGATAGGAACAACTTATAAGAAGTAGATTGAAGGTTTTTGAGTAGATTGCTTAGAGACAGAGGATCATGGCTAGTAGGGTTTTTAGTCTGTCACCTTTGTGGGTGTTGGTTTTTACTTTGTACTTGTACAAAAGAAAAACTTTGTATACTTTTCTAGGAGTAAATGAAATGTCAGTTTTCTTAAGTACGGACTTCCATTATATTAAATAAATAAAAGTAAAGCTCTGTTTCGGCGAGGTGTTACATTTATATTATCAGAGCAATTCGGTTCTAACCGGACTGTGAGGAGGGTCGAGTCACTGGCTGTGTTAGAGTTAGTTGTACCCCACTGGTATTAACTATAGTTAGGGGAGTTGGGTAGAACTTAAGCTAAGTGTTTACATTGTGACCACGAGTTGATTAGTTGGTTTGTCAGGTAACTAATGGCTTAACAAACTCGAAACGGTGAACGTAGAAACATTCCAGAAAACAATAAGGTAGGAGGTATAGAGAATCTAGTAGCAGCTATGCAACAACAGACACAGCAAAATGCTCTATTGGTACAACAACAAGGACAATTACTTTAACACCTATTGAACCAGAGAAATGGAGGAGGAGAAGTAACTGTAGACGCTGGACAGGCAGCCTTTATGAAAAATAAACCCCCACAATTTAAAGTAAAGTATGATCCAGAAGGGGCAGAGTTGTGGCTGCAGGAAGTTAAGAAGATCTTTGGGGCAATACGTTGCCGAGATGATCGAAAGGTAACATATGCAACTTTTCTTTTGGTTGGAGGAGCGGAGTCCTGGTGGAAAAATAAACAACGAATGTTGGAGACTGAGGGAAAAGTTATTACCTGAGAACTGTTTCGAACTTACTTTTTGGAAAAGTACTTTCCAAGTGCATTGAAACGTGAAAAGGAGAAGGAATTCCTTAGTCTAAAACATGGGAGAATGTCTGTAAGAGAGTATTGTTACGGCTCAAGCAAGTGCACCTGATCGTAACTCGTAATAATAGTGGAGTATTTTTAAGACTCCGAATGTCGAACCCACAGAGAATGCGCGAGTACTAAATTAATAGAGATCCTTATTATTTAGACAAACGAAAGTAATGATTTTGAGAGCAAGACAATTGAATTGTAAATAACGAAATCAAAGTAATAACATAAGAACTAAAGAGTAATCAATTAGGAAAAGCCTAGGGGAACCGGGTTCACTAATATTAGATCCTGAATCTAGTACCTTGCTATTATGAAATATTTCTTTATTGAAAGCCAACCACTTACTCTAAATTACTAAGGGCTATCCTCACGTACAGTAGCCTTCCTCCTGACTAATTACTCCATTTGATCCAGGAAGGTAACTAAGGGAAAGAGCATTAAGAGCAGACAAGTTTGTTAATTTAATAACTGATTGAAAACAAGCAATAACCTTTCTGGCGTATACCGCGGGTTTTGTGATCCTAGAGTTCCACTAGTTAACTATGATTATGTTACCACAATTAACTAATTTTATAAAGAATTGGCCAGATCCTATGGAATTAAGCATACTAAGATTAACACATCCAAAAGGATAATAGGGAATTCAAAATAGCAATTAAATAGATATCAAGAACATAATAAAAGATCCTCCATCACCCCTACTGATGGAGTTAGCTACACATATTGTTTCTACACATATTGTTTCTCAACAAAATATAGAATAACATAAATCCTAACATGCAATCCTAAAAGAAAAGAAGACAAGAAACAAGAGGCAAAGTCTAGAGCAAAAGACAATAGGTAAAGTCTAAAGCAAAAGACTCTCACTCAGAGAGAATGAATTTTCCCCTAGGGAGTGAGTTTGTTCTAAAAAGGGGGTAAGAATGCCTATTTATAGGCTCTAGTGCGGATTTAGGTCAACTGGCTTCAAATCTGTGCTCTTTGGGCTTGGGTACGGCAGTAATGCGATTATACAAGGCCTTACCGGGCTTGAGTTGCGATGCTGACCCGTACTTCTTCATGACTGGATGCGGCCTGACTGCAATTGTGTACGACCGTACTGACTTTGGTCCGGCCGTACTAGACTTTTTCTTCAGTGCCAAGTCGTACTGACCATGCGGTACACCCCTACTTATGCTCTCGGATAAGTACTGCTAAACTGAATAGATGTCAGGCTGTATCGCTTGTCAAAAAACGCTAAAAATCTCCAAAACTCATCAAAATCTTCCCAAAATTCATTATTTTGCTTTCCATATTGCCTTTATTACTTTTCTGCATAAATGAGGAAATAGCGAGCATATTTTATCTAATAAGGAATAAAATCATAATATTTTATACTTAAAATACCCCAAAATAATAGACAAAATGGAGTGTTAATAGGTATGATGTGAGATTTGAAACTCTGATTAAATACTCTAGGTTTTATCAACTGAATCCAGATGAAGAATGGATGTGCCGACAAGTTGAAAATGGATTGAAACCTGAGTTGCGCAGATCTATGATTCCTTTAAGGATTAATCATTTCCCTGAATTAATGGAAAGGAGTATTCAATTGGAGACTCTTGACAACGGGTTAGAAAAGCAAAAGAACGGTGGACCCTTAAGGAATAATAGAAGGAATCAAAATGAAAAAAATAATCAGAAACCTTATGATTGTTCTGAAGAATCACCCATAGTTGCTGGAAGTGATCAAGCAAGGGCAATAAGACGTATTCGATGTGGAGAAAGACACTATCCTGAGGAATGTCCGGAAAAGGGTATGTTTGTTATCAGTGCAAGAAACTGGAACATATTGCTCGAGATTGTAAAGAAGAGATAGCCGGAGCAAAAGGAAAAATGGTTGAAGGAAAACTCACTGCTGAGTCTAAACCTATGACATCATCCTAACCAGCAACACGAGTTGGGCGAATGCTCATAATTAAGGGAGCTGAGGAGACCTCAGATTCAGGTATTTACTGCTAAATTTCGAGGATGAAATTTATTTTTAGAAGGGTAGTAAATGTGACATCCTATTTTTTTAAATAAGTCTTAAATAAATTTTAATGGTAATTATATGAAAGATGGATATTAAAAACTCTAGTTAGGATTAAATTGAGCTTAAAAACGATTCATAAGAGGCCTAGAATGCCCTAGAATAGCCTAGAACACTTTAGAATCGTCTAAAGGGACGAAAATGGAACTTTTAAAATTTGAATAGATCGCGACACGATGGACACTAGTACAATGTTGGTTGCGACACGATGGTAAGTCGGCGGGTAAGTCAGTGATCACACACGTCTGATGCATGACACGTGTCCCAGCTCGTGACGCAATGGGACCTATGTGTAAAACGATCGTGACTCGACGGGCCAATTTATGCCTATAAATAGGCCTTGATCTCCTCCATTCATCCCAAGGTCTTCCAAGGGCTTTTGGGAGAGCGTAGGGCATGGAGGAGCTCGGGAAGAGGGAGAGCAACGAGGCACAAGCGGCACCGATCTTCTTAGCCAGGTAAAGGGGAAGATACCTTAATCTCTAGGGAATATAGGTGGTAGAGTAGTCTATTAGCATGAGTATGGTTTCTTAGCCCTACTAGGAATGATAGTAGCAACACCTTAGGAGAGGGGTTGCGGTGTATGGTGGATAAGGATAGTCACCATAGACCTATCAACCAACATAGATTATGGTTTTAAAATTAGTAGACAATCACTTATGCGATGCTAGGAATATTTTATATGTTGTCAAATAGGGTTGATGACATCTTATTTAATGCCTGATATTTATGTGCTGATTGCATATAATATCTGTGAGTATAATGATTATTGCGAGTGGCTTTAGAGTCCAGGGTGACGCCCTCTAGTTAGAGGTATGCGAATCCCTATATGGTAATAGCAAGTATTACCATCGATACCCAGTTGTCAACGGTAATAGTCGGGTCAGTGTACCCAAGGTTGGTGTACCGAGGTATAGACGGAATGGTTATGAGATAGTCGGTGGCCTTAAGGGTATGTGGACTTGGCCAAGACCTTGAGGGTATGTGGACTCGGTCTTTTCGACGAGTCTCTCCATGTTTGTGGTACTAAAAGTATGGAGTAGTTTGGAGATAGTCACTAACCTTGAGGGTATGTGGACTCGGTCATGTGGATGAGTCTCCAGGACTCCACATCTGATAGGTGGACAATCTTGGCCATTCTCTGTATAGGGAATGTCGTCTTTGTGCGCAGGACAGTGCCTTACTTCGGTGATTGGATATGATAGTATGGGATGCCATAACCGATAATCGGAGATAGTAGCGTATCAAGATATGTTCCCGGGACAACCAACTTGTGATTCCTTCTGCACCCTGAGACTGGTGATTAGTCTAGGGAGTAGGGCCGGTGATCAGCCCGAAAGGTCAGTAAAGACTTGTCAGTCTGTGAGATGACCGTATGGTCGGGTTTGGTGATATGGTGTGACGGTATGGTCTGGTCTGGGACCGTGTACTCAAAGGTCTGAGTCTGTTATTTGTATGATATGATCGTATGTTCTGCTGAACATGGTAACAGGTATTCTACTATGCCGTTTTCTTGTTTGATTGGAGGTTAGTGGATATCTTATCCTAGTGCTTTCTTGTGCTCTCTATATTGTGTAATGAATAGCAAATGGACAGGAACAACCTATAAGAAGTGGATTGTAGGTTTTTGAGTAGATTGCTTAGAGACAGAGGATCATGGCCAGTGGGGTTTTTGGTCTGTCACATTTATGGGTGTTGTTTCTACTTTGTACTTGTACAAAAAAAAAACTTTGTATACCTTTCTAGGAGTAAATGAAATGTCAGTTTTCTTAAGTATGGAGTTCCATTATATTAAATAAATAAAAGTAAAGCCCTGTCTCGGGGGGTGTTACAATGCTCATGAGGAAATTGATAAAAAGTCATGGTTCCTGTCTAATAGACTAATAATAACACCAAATCTTAAATGCAAGAAATGAATGGAAAATATAATATAGATTCCCATTCAGTGGCAATAGGAGGCCTATTAATCAACCATGACAAAAGTCAAATTAGAGTATGAATTGCACAAGGAAGAATAAATGCTAGAATCTACATTAACTTCTTGCGACCCTCACCTCCATCTCCAAGTGGATCTTCACTCAATCTCTCTGGAGGAGGCTCCATCAACAAGGCATCAGCCACCATAACAACCTTCTCAGCACAAACTCCATGACCCCTACCATCAAACATCTCTTCCGATAACTATTGTGCAAGCTTCATGAACCTAAAATCCTTCAACACAGAAGCAAAACAAATCACCAAATTTTTAAAGCGAGAAACAAACTCTGTTAGTCAAATTGCGAAATCGTTAACCATTTGTGTGAATTATTATGAAGCAAAATGCACATTCTGAATAATAAAATTAATTAGGTTTTCACTCACCTATAAGAAAAGCTCAAAAACTTTGCCTAATTTGAATGAGATCTAGGTTCCAGTCAAAACGGAAGAGATGGATGTGACTGCCAGAGCTAACGGCATCGATGATGACAGCAACCGAATCGAAGGGTTTGCGATTGGGGAAATCTTATGGTGCCTGCGTGCGTAGTGCTCGATGGAATCATTGGAAGAGTTGAAAGGCATGAGGTAGAGTTGCGTGACGAGGAAGAAAGAAAGTGCCACCATCAGAGGTAGATCTTGTCTGAGGACAACTCCAGCGCCTGGTGGCCGGAGTACTTCTGCATTTTGCTAGATAAGAGTTCCAGATTAGCAGTGGTTTGGGATTGGAGCAGTTTGGAGGATGACGACTGTAACATCCTGTTTTCAAGAAAATAATATTTAAAGTATAATTAAACGATTAATAAGCATTAGAAATCCTAATTTGAAAGGAAATAGGATTATATATGTTATAGGAACACTCAAAAGGATTAGAATACCCTTGAAAGGGTCTAGAAACTCCTAGAAATGTCTAGAATGGAATAAATTACGAATGTCTCCTTAGCCTCAGTCGCGACGCGACCATATTACGCTATGACGCATTACGACGCGATATAAGTCGGTGAGTAAGTCGGTGGATCAGAAGCATGGGATCTCTGACATGTGTCCATGGTCGCGACGTGGTGGCCCTTGTGTCTTGACATCATCGCAACGCAATCCACCTAATATGCTTATAAATATCACCCTTCACCCCTCCATTTCAACTCGCCCTAAATCCTCTTCTCTCTCTAACTTTCTCTTTCTAGGGACTTTTAAGGAGTACGTATGCTTTGTGCTTGCCTCTAATGAGGATCTGGCACATCAGAAAGCCCTTAGTAAGTAATCTTAGAGATTGAGAAAGGGAGTGAGACTTAGAGGGCCACTAAGAAGTAAGTATGCTTTGCACTTGCCTCAAGTGAGGATCTTGTGTATCAGAAAGCCCTTAGTAGGTAATCCTCAAAAAGGGAAGGATGAGAGTGGCCTAGCAAGGTAGGAGTATCCACAGGTAGGAGTACGAGTAGCAGGAGCGGCGAGGACACAGAGAGTGGCAACAGCTGCAACGGTCTTCTAATCGGGTGGGAGATCTGAACCCTATCCACTAGGGATTGTAGGATTAGAATAAGTGTATAACTATTTTAGAATGACCCAAGCCCTACTAGAAGTTGATAACAGCAGAACCTCAGGGGAGGGGTTGTGATCTGTGATAGCTGAGGACAGTTGTCAGAGGTCTGTCAACCATAGAAATTTATCTATTAATATCTATGAATGGATGCTAATTGACATGGTGATTCTTTATGATTACTTTTATGATTTTGTATATGTGATTGTTGGTATGCTGATTAATAATATGACAATAGTAGGCGCCTAAGCGACACTAAGGTTGATCTATATGTTGGTTAAGGATTGACATGTGGTATGCTGATAGTAGTGTTGTATTGCTGATGGTACTGCTTATGTTGATTTTATATTAAGTTATTATAAATCATTACGAGTGGGAATATGATGAGTTATTTATCTATAATAAGTTAACAATAACGGCTGAAATAATAAACTGATAAGCTGAGCTGATGAAGAAGGATAAGAGATGAGATAAGATGTTGATGTTGGTCGAGCTGATGCCGATTGAGTTGATGATAAGATGGTAAGTGTTGAGATAAAATGATGGATAATGAAATATTACAAGGAGAGCTTTCATATGCATGGTTGTAATCCACCGCCGTGTACATAAGCTGTGCACGAGGCCTTGTGCCAGAGTGCGGGCACGATACATTGAGTACAGGACACGCCGGTCCTTGGGGATAGTCTAGGTCCAACAAGTCTACATGTGATGAATGGCTAGCTATCATCCTGTCGGGACGTTGGATAGCCTGATTATCCTGACGGAGTACTATTGTATCACTGTCCATAGTGTTGATCCCGAGTGCTGCCCCGACACCTGTTCCTAATGTCGAAATTAGGAAAACAGAGATGCACTCTTCGGAGTACGATGAACGATATAGGGGGATGGACAACTGAATTAACCTATCCACGTGTCGATGGAAGGTTGTTGAAGAGATATTGACTATAAAAGGCGAAGTGGCTGAGGTGGAGCCCTTCTGCCAGTCTGGGAAGTTCTGTGGCCACATAGGCATGTAGAACTCTAGGTGCATGAGTATGAGAATGGGTGATCTGTTTATATATGTTTGTTAATTTACTTGTGTGTTGATTAAATTGTCTATGTATGTGATTGCCTTTTTTATACATGAATTCTAATTCCTGCTTTCCCATTTAATAGTGCATATAGTGTGTTCTGAACTTGCTTTGCATATATCTATCTTTGGATATTAGCAGGTATCAGACGAAAAAAAGATAAAGATTGTTGATCCACAGCCAGTGAGTTGAAAATACTTATTTAAAGGAGTCTTAGCTATTAGACACTCTGTACAGTTAAGGGCTTTAAAGTTGGGTACCTTTTGGTACATTTGTACACTTTTGTCTGTTAAAATAAAATAAAATTATTTCCACCATTATTGTATAAACTAATATATTTAATATATTGGAGAAATTGATTAGGACGTCACAACGATCACCGGTAACAAATCTAGGTGGTGCCAACAACAGATCTCGCCAATGCCGGCAACAGTGGTGGGGGCGGTGACTATTTCTGAGAAATCATTGGCGATAGGGATTCTATTTTGAAGTGACAAAGAGAGAATTTGAGGATATTGTAAAGACCGCTATAACAGAATGTGATATAAATGGCGCCACAAAAACAGCGCTTTCCATAAAAGCGCTAGCGGACTTATATAAAAGACAGCACTTCCTTTATTAAGCACTGCGGATTACATGGTTCAATCATAGACAGCGCTTTCTAGAAAAAGCGCTGTCTTTTATAAAATATTTCCCAGCGTTTACCTTAGAAAGCGCTGTCTTTTATTGAGTTCGCCAGTGCTTTCTTAAAAAAACGATGTCTATGTCAAAATTTATATGCCCGCGCACTATAGCTTTTATCCTCTGTTTCATCTCTCTCACGCCCATATCTCTCTAATTTGCATGCTCTCGATCTCTGCGTTCATCTCACTATTTTATCTCACTCGCACTCATCCTCTACTCACACTCTCTCATTCTCCCTCGCACGCGTACTTCGTCCTTCTCTCCACTATCGAACAACTTCTTCGTTCCTCCTCCTCTCCACCTTTGTCGTTCCGGTTCTGAAGTTGCACGCCGCTGCTTCCTTGGTTCTTCTTCATCCTGTTTCCATGCCGTCTTCTTGGTCACGCTCACATCCTTGAGTAAGTAGCTGCTGCATTTGGTTCCTGCTCACAGCCCACCTCTTTGTTTTCTAGCTGATTGAGGCAGGTAGGTTTTGTTAACATTTGGTTTCTATCTGCTGCATTTTAGTGTTTTGTTAACATTCGGTTTCTAGCTGCTGCATTTTAATGTTTGTTAACATTTCGTTTCTAGTTGCTGCATTTTATTTTTGTCCCACAGAATGAATGGCCCTTTACCCGTTCATCTTTTTAAATGTCCCACAGAATGAAAATGTGTTCCATTTATCTATTCCACTTTTTAGATTATTATGGTAAATATTTAAATGAAATTATGTCTGTAGATTTCTAAATAGCATAGGAGAAATATCGTGCTTTTGATGGTGTTCGGCCCTTGTTTAGTGTTTGTGTTTGATTAAGGGATTGAGATTAGGTATGTTTGACACCATATAGCTGCTGCATTTTAGATTTTGTTAACATTTGGTTTCTAGTTGCTGTATTTTATTGTTTGTAGTGTTTGATTAGGTACGTTTGATTAAGGGATTGAGAAAATTTGACACCATATAGTTGTGCATTTTAGAATTCGCTTGAGACTAAATTAAAACTCAATTTTTATAGTTGTTTCTTTTACTTTATGTTTGAGAGGTTTTGATACATCTTTACTTCTATGTTCTTTTAATTGAATTTGTTGAAAATTTTGTTGAAGTTTTTGCCCTAACTGATATACAGATAGCTAGATGGCTTCTTCCGGACATGAAACTGATGCTCATGAACATAGTGATGCTGCGGCGACCCAAACTGTAAAGCGTCGTCCCCGTGGTAAGACTATCAAGAAGAATCTCATCCGTAGTAAGAGTAGAGGACATAGGCATGTGGTAAGTTGCTTACTAATTAATTAATATAATTAGTTTTTTTTCTATTTATTATCTAATGTTGTACATTTAATTTGTATAGGTTGAATGGAATCTTAAAGGTCAACCCATAGGCAAAAATGGCACAGAGATGATTAATTTCATTGGATCTCAAGTGCGACAAAATTTTCCAATTACTTTTAGTAATTGGAGGGAGAGAAATAATCCACTCTTAGATCGATTGAAAGAGGAGCTTTGGTACGAGATACAGGTATATACAATCAGCTACATTTTTTAAATGACTATACAAATATACTTACCCTACTATTTTGTAATTGTTAATGTATTTGTAGAAAACATTTGATGTTGATGACACACATAAGGACATTTTATTTAAGCATGGTAGAAGATGTCTTCAGAATTTCTGATCATGGTTGTGCAAATATTGGCTGATAGATGAAGGTCGCAATGTTAGACTTGAGCCTCCACCTGATTTATGAATCAGTCATATGAGTGGATATCTGGAGAGCATTTGTAGCAAAACACACCGGAGACCCCGAATTTCAGGTATACATATATATGTCCCTACTTGTATACTTGTATATGTCTATACTTGTATATTTATATGTTTGTTCCTAATCACATTTATATGTTTATATAGAGATTAAGTAATGCAAATTGGGAGAGAGCATTAAATCCTCCTTACCCATATAGAGGAGGGGCTAAAGGGTATCCCCGCATTGAGGAAGATATGGTATGCATAGTAACCCCGAATTATATGTAACCTTAATCACTAAACCTAGTTAACACTGATTAATTTCAATTTCTTTATTAATTTGTATAGCCGAAGATGTGTGGAGAAAATGTATCAACAACATCAATTGATGGTTGTTACTTGTGGATAGAAGCCCGCCGCAATAGGGATGGTCTGATTGTAGACCCCTCCACTATGAAAATTGTTGATAAAAATTGTGGACCCCTCCACTATGGAAATTGTTGATAAAATTGTAAGTATATGATAGATTAACATTTTTTTTTGCAATTTTCTTGTGATGGTGTTAATATTTAACAATCTTTGTTAATAATATTTGTGTGTCACAAGATAGCCTATGATAACAGTCTGTGACACAGGGGGTAACAGTGTCCTTATCGAAGCCATACCGATCAAAGAGTATTTTGGTCGTATAAGGGGCGTGGGATTTGGTGTTTCTCAAAAGCAAATTTTTGGTAAACCAAAGCGCGCTAGAAAAGATGAAAATGAAGAATTGAAAAAAATGGTAGCCCATCTCTTTCGGGAGGTCCAGGATTTGAAAAGTAAAATGCCTCAAGACAAGGGACCGGTAGAGATGGATGACCACCTTAGCGCCAGAGAACCGGTAGAGATGGATCAACACCTCAGTGCCAGAGATAGTTGTAATCTCAGGTCTCGCAAGTAAATCAAATTACTTCAAAGACTTGTTTGGTAGCTAGATTAAGTATTTGTAAATTGCATTCTAATTTAATATTATTGTGGATCTTGATTACTTAAGGAACCAGTGGAGGTAATGGAACCGGAACCGGTGGAGGTAATGGAATCGGAATCGGTGGAGGAACACGAGCCTACTTTATCCATGGATAGATGCACTCTTAAGTCATCTAAGGTAATTGAGCATTAGAAATTGTTCTCATTATTTGTACGTATAGCATCATTAATTTATCATGTCTAATAATTAATTTGTTTATTAATTCATGGTTTAGGGCACCGTAGAGTACCGATTTGGGTGTTAAGTTGCACAATTGTCCATTACCTCCCAGTTGTGTGAAAGTCAGAGTTGATCTTGCTTACAAGGCAGAAGCACTGTTGTCAATTCCACTTGAGGAAGCAGGTATCAACAACATGGGAGAGGCAACAGGTACCTTTGTGGCATGGCCGTAGCAACTCGTAAAAGTAAGTGACATGTTATTTTTTTAATAAATTAACATGATTCATAATCATATATTTATTAAATTACGTGGCCACTAACTATGCATGTATCTTTACTTAAATTAATGCAAAATATTTAGCTACTCGTACAATCCAAACCCAAGGACAAGTCTAAGATGAAGGGGAAGTAGCAAACAGTTGGGTCAATTACATCTACAGCAAAGAATCAGGACAACTCTCAACCTTTCCCTTCCACATCTCCTACTATAACATTTTTTTTTGTTTCTTCAAGCCCATGCTAATGCTGCTATGGTTGATGGAGCTACCTTGATTGTAGGTATTCCTAAAGAACTTTTGAGGCATAAAGAACATTACCCCTTGTGTCTCGGTGCCAAGGACGAACTGTCTGAAATTTTTAATTATGGCGCTTGGATCAGTCAGGCTTCTATTATTGTATATATGAGGTACTACATTTAAATTTAACCTATACGTGTTGTTTTTATTGTTTCACCTAAATTAATATTGAAGTTATTATTAATTCATTAATTTGTATCCGTTTAATTTTAGGTACTTGTATTATGAGATACTGATCCCAGAAGGGTGGGCTTAGAGGTTTGTGTTCTTGTGCCCAGAGATCACAAATTTAACATTTGAGAAGAGACTTGCCATGGCTAAACAATATATATCTAAACGCTTGGCACTAGGAAACTCTGAGTCTGAGACATTGTTTCTGTCACCGTATAATGTAGGGTGAGTCATTTAATTTAATCATATATATATATATATATATATATATATATATATATATTAATTTTTGTGATATGTGATGACTTGCTAATTAGGTTTTCCTTAATCAATTTTTTTGTAGGCAACATTAGGTATTTTTAGCAATCAATCTCAATGCAAACACGGTGTACTATTTAGATCCATTGCAAAAGAATTTGAGCAATCGTAAAAAAATGAAGGATGTGTACGACCAGTAAGAATCTAATATATAGTAGTGTTAAATAATTGTGCTTATTTTGAGTTATGAGTGCTATGAATTTTGAATTTTGATGATTCAAAATTAATGATGATGTTTGTTTTCTCACTCAGGGCTCTACAAATTCTTCGACGACTTGATAGAAGTTCCAAGTCGTCTCGAATTTCCAAATCACCTACCGCATTTAATTAGATAACTGTTAAGGTATTTATCAAAATACTTATATAGTTATTTAATTTTTAAAATTAAATCTATATTGATTTAATATTTTTAATTTTATAGTGCCCCAAACAACAGTGATTGTGGGTACTATGTTATGAAGTATATGAAAGACATTATTGTTCACAACCATATAGAAGTTCCAATGGAGATATGCAATTTGTTCTACTTTAATTACTCTTACATTTCACCATTCTTCCAATTTTATTCTAATGAGTTTTTTCATTTCGCAGTACTTTCATGACTGTAATTACGAGTCATACTCTGATTCTCAAATTCATGAATTAAAGGAAGAGTGGTGCTCCTATGCGGCAAGAAAGTTTGTTTTAAATGTATGAAGGTAATAAATCAAATTATTACTTCAAAGTCTTTTTTAGTAGTGAATTGCATAATAGGTAGACTTGTATAGTGACTTGTGCTGGCTGGTATATTGTATTTTTTGTTATTACAAGTATTAGATAATTTTTGAAGTGTCCATATTTTAGGGGAGACTCTGCCAAAATTTTGATAGAATTGGTTGATATTTTCCGTGTATGTGATAGTATTTTTTGTGTGATGTTTGTTGGTATTTTCTGTGTGTGTGATAGATTTGGTAAATTAAGTATTTTTGGAATGCGTGTGATTGCTAATTTCCTTTATATGTGTGATTGATTCCTTTCTACTTGTGAATTTGATGCAGGAAATGGATCAGCAAAAAAAAAATGACATAGACAACGCTTCTTTGAAAAACGTTGTCTATACTCTATATAAATTATAGCCAGCACTTTTTCAAAGAAGCATTGTCTATGTTCCAAAATAGACAGTGCTTCTTTGAAAAGCCATTGTCTATTTAACAAAATAGATAGCACTTATTTGAAAAAATGTTGTCTATTTAAAATTATATCCAGTGTTTTTTTTCAAAGAAGTGTTGTCTATGTCCATAATTCCCAGCGTTCGCCGAACGCTGTCCTATCGAATCACAATCCTCAACATGTGATTAGGCAGCGGTTTTAACCGCTGGCGAAGCCAAAATTAAGCGTTGTATATGTCATTTTCTGTTGTAGTGGACTAATCTGAATTTGAAATGGAAAAATAATATTTACCAACAAAATAATATTGTATTTGATTTATTTGAATTATTTTTATCAAGTAGTTAAGTAAATCCGCAGTTAAATTCGCAGCAAATGAATTCGCAAGAAAATTTGCAGCAAAGTTACTAGCAAAATTTTCTACAGAATTTGAACTACTCTGTTTGCTGCGAAATTTCTTGCAAATTTTCCTGCAAATTCAAATTCGTAGGAAATGAAAAAATTTCCTACAAATTGTCCTATGAATTTAAATTTACAGAAAAAACCCTTATTTTTTAGATAATAGCAGCAAAATTCGTAGGAAATTCCTGCGAAAATAATCCGCAGGAAATGCTGAAAATTCTAGTAGTGAAAGACTCAAACCTTTGTGTTTTACGGTCGTACCACTTTCCCCGTAAGTTGAAGCTATGGGTTTGTTAGAAGCAGTAAAATGGTTCAGTGGCTTAGGTTTCCACAAGTTGGACCAAATCGTAAGCCAGTGATTGAAGGCATCTTTGGGGACAAAGTTTACTACACCAAGTTCGAGACCATTTTAGCTAAATGTAAAGAGAGCTTTAGCAACTACCAAAACTGAGATTCGTTTTGTTAGAGGTGAGTAAACTTTGTCGCTTATAGCTTAGCTAGGATGTCTCGTTTCTATGCTAGCCACCAGGTGTTTGATTTGATGTCAATCTGTATTGTTGAACTTATTTCAAGTGAAATGAAATAAATTATTCTCGTAAAAAAGTTAATTTAACTTTAAAATTATCCTGATGTAATTAAATATACAGTATATATTGCATTTCGTTAATATATATGTTTTCATCAATCGATCTCAATAGACATAGACACAGATCATTAGCGAACCCCATTGGCAGCAATGATATATATAGGGGTGTTCAAATTCAAACCAATAAAAAATCCGCAAATTGGTCAAAAAAACCTAAAAGAGCAAAAAACTTATTTTTTTTGATTTGATTGGACCATTTTTTCTATCAACCACGCGGATCGATTTGCGGTTGGCTTACCTGGAACCGAACTGCATGTTGTTAAAAAAGTAAATCCAAAGAGAATTTGAAGTAAACTAACTCTTTAAATATTTACCAAAGAGAATTTGAAGTAAACTAACTCTTTAAATATTTACCAAAAAAATTAATTCTTTAAAAAATTAACTCTTAATATGTTATTTTTTTTCAAAGAAAGGAAATATGCATCGTTAAAATCTTTTGATGCAAAACCCTCTTTAGGAAAAAAAATAATTAATATGTTATTTGAAGTAATATAAACAATTAATATATAATACTCGACAAAAAGTAAAAACTGAATCATCCGATCTAATACAAACTGCATTTAATCAGATTAGATTGGTTTAGTTTTTTAAAGAAAACCATTCAAACCATTCCAAATCGCTTATTGTTTTAATCTTTGAATCATATGACTTTTTGTTTCAAAATCGAATTAAACCGCATCACGAACACCTATATATAGGGGACATATCTAGTGAGAATGCCTTATTTATGTGAGAGTGAGAGGAACAAATCATAGCCATTAGATCCAATCATGAATGGTCAATATTAAAACAAAAAAGTCATGTGACTTTTTTAAATTTTAACTAACTTTTAGTCTTAACCATCCATGTATTGTTTGTATGGCCTAGATTTGAGAGGACATTTTTTATGTGAGAGTGATAAGAGCAAATCTAGCCATTAGATCCAATCATGAATGCTCAATATTAAAACAAAAAAGTCATGTGACTTTTTAAGTTGGCATGCGACTTTTTTAAATTCTAACTAACTTTTAGTCTTGGCCATTTATGTATGGTTTATTTGGCCTAGATTTACTCTTCTCACTCAAAAAAAAAAAAAAGACTATTTCACTAGAATATATATATTGCAAGTAGTAATCCAGAACTCACAAATGTCAGGCATACGAAGCCCAAATTGATAACCTTGTAAATTGACAATGATATCTGTTAATTAAAATATAGATATAATTTAGTAGTGATGAAATCGCTTTCATACAGTTACCGAACTGATAAGAATAAACTTATATATATATATATATATATATATATATATATATATATATATATATATACCTATGCTTGATGTGGACCAAGATGCTCGAAGCGTTGGAAAATCATTACTCGTGCTGTCTTTTTTCCGGCCCCTTTTCTTTTTATGTGGATGCAAAGCCAAGACTATGCCCCTTTATACTAAAGGTGATTTTGACCATACATGTATTATTAATATTTACATATATATGTAATGTTTCTATTTCCTTTATCATTTTTTCCCCCCCAAGGATTTCCCTAATATAGTACAACCAAATATTAGTAAAATGCTCAATATTTTAAAGTGGCCGGTAGGGGAATTAAAATGTAAAGCGCTTAAGAGCAAAACATGTTTTCTTATTTGCCCTGATATTGGTCCACTTAATATATAACTTTTTGTAAATATGGGGTGGTGAGTGGAAGCATAAAGGCAAACTGCATGTGTGTTATACATTGGTTGGAATCATGTGATGAGATGAAGAAGACAAAGGGCTTCTGAGAGGGTATTGCTCGAATCTTTTAATATCCCTTCCCCCCTTTTTTCTTCTTTTTCCTGATTCCCAATAAACACTTAGCATAAGAATATAATAAAAATGGTAATTCATTAATAATTTCACTCAGGACATACTTGTCTCTCGAATATAAACAACAAAAAATTTATGTTTGGTAGTCTAAGATATAAACAAATACCACCACTAGTCCCTAATATTAAAAAAATTACAAAAACTACTAAGACCATGAAGCTTATTTAATGTTATAAAATTGAAATCTTATCCAAAATATACTCTTAGCATTAAATATTTTATACCCACTATATGAGTTTCTAGTAAATATATATATATCACATTAAATAGGGGTATAAAAAGAATTTTAGCAATTAATGTACTTTGAAATGCGTTTCTTTTTCTTATAATTAGAAATAAAAATTCATCAAAAAATTTTCAAAAATTTTCTTTTAATAGGGACCGGAGGTAGTATTAACTAATTTCACCTTATTTAATGACATTATTTTTAAAGTACTACTCTTTAATTAATTTAGATTTTGTTTTTCAATAACATTTTTATTCTCATGGAACAAGTTTCTATAAAGGGTGAATTGAAGAATACAATTACTTTTTTTATTATTTTAAGAAAAATAAATGAGACTAACTAGTTTTTTTAAAGAGTATGGGGTAGTTTTTTTTTGTTTATATTCGAAATCGGATGGAGTATCACATAAAAAAACTTGTTCTACGTAATTAAGCTAATAAAAAAATCCCTTATCATACAGAGTTAAATGCGAGTGATAGTACTAATCTTGGCGGTATTATTATAAAATTTTCTAGTATCATTTTTAAAGCAAATGCACCCTAATAAAGTTGAATTTAAATTTAAATTCAACTTTATTACACCCTTCATGGATTGAAAAAGTCAAAATGAACACACACATTTCAACTCGTGTTCATTCATCAATCATATTCAGTTCAATTCCATCAAATCATTTGCCCTGGGTTGGCCTCCTTCGCTCGCTTGACCTTAAATTGATGATGATTGCGATTGCATCATGCATAGGTTGATGAAATGGACATACATATCTCTATCATTGAATTAATAATAGAGAAATAAGAGCATGCACATCGGTGTAAATCGGTTTACACTGACATTACAATGATTTGGTAGTTAATTTTAAAATACGATTACAAAAGCGGATTACATGTCAATTTAGGGGCCTTAAATTGGATGTTAGTATAAAACATAGTTACAATGACGTTGCATAATTTTTAAACTCTTAATAGGACTAAATGTATGCAGCGGATTACATGTTACAATGTCATTTTCATAGTGGGAAGGGTCGGGCATGCGGTTGGCAATTGGTACACTCACACAATCAGAGAAATCATGATTGTTCGTGTGAAGGGACGACTCCTCTTCTATGGATGAGGTAGTTATGCCTACTAGAAAAATATTATAGAGTGGATATATAAATAAATTATTTCAGCCCCTTAAAAAGTATATTATAGAATACTAGCACAAACTTTAGTCGAGGAAAGGGTCTCAACAGAGTTGACCCAATGTCACATGAGGCCTTAAACAAACATATTTGTTGTGACTGCAATAGTTTAAAAAATAGGTCTTTCAATAGTGGTCTAGAGCCTTTAGGTTGTAAGCAACGCAGAAAAGTGGGTCTAATATTTGTACACCAAATAAGTTTTTTGGGTAGAGGCTTAAAGCAAGGGCTTCAGTGGCCTCCCTATAGGGCTGGCTCTGGGTTCGAAGTATCAACATAACTCTTGATTTGAAAAGTTGTAGGGTCTAAGATTAGTATTAAAATTATATTTAAGTCTTGTATTAGTTAATTGAGTTATGCTACTCTTTTTGCTGATTTTTGTTAAAATAGATAGTTTGTTATTTTTGGTTAATTGCTATTTGTATCTAAACTCTAACACTTTAATTTGGCGTTCTTTTATTTTAATGAAGTTCATTTCACATATAAAAAAATTACTTTCTATATTTGACTCTCTCATAAAAATTAAGCTAGTCTACCCCTGGTTTGTGGGAAGCAGATTCTACGCAGTAACTGCGTCACACAGTTACTAAACTCAACTGTTCGATCTCAAATCAGCAGTCGAGATCGTTTAAAGCTGATTCGAATATCAAAACTCGTCCGATTTCAAATCAGTGGCCGAGATCTATCACTGCACGTAACTGCGTGATTACACTACCGCAGTGAATTCGGGTCTCTGGTTTGTGTAATGTCAATGACTTACATCTCAACCATCTAAATTGTATCAATAGTAAGATCTTCCATATACCCACTATTCGATCGGTAGGAATCCATTTTCGACACTTAATCAAGTGTGTGTTTGGTTCTACGTTGACTGAAAATTGATTTAGACTGAATTGATTTTGTAAAAGTGAGTTGAACGTAAAGTGATTTATGTTCGGATAGACTCGCGAAAAAGTGATTTTTATCAATTTATGTTGTTTGGATAGTTTGAATCAAAATTGTTTCTGGGTGAGTAATTACTGAAATGGATTTTTACATGTGTATCCATAAAACTAGATTTCTTTTTTTATTTTTATTTTAGATAACTATTTAAATTTATATTAAATTATTTAATTTAATTGTATATATATTATTAAAAAATTTAAAGTAAAATGCATATTATATTTTTTGACGGAAACTTAAAATTTGAAATTTTCAAATGCATATTAATGCATATTATATTAAAAACTTAAAAGTTGATAAAATATATAACAAAAATGTTAGGCTTGAGTCCTGGTTGAAAATTTAAATTCAAATTGAACTCTAACATATTAGAAAAATAATATAGTACACAGATAAAAAAAAACGTTCACAATTGTAATCAGTACATATGACAGAAAAATAATATAAAACTTAGTTTTTTTATAAAATATAAAACTATTTTCATAAGAAAAACTATTTTAGATAGAGTAAGTGTGTTCCACGCTTGTAATAGAACTTAAGTTACATAAAATAATTGTGGTGGACTTTTAAAACCATTTCGCCATAGATCAGATCTCTTGTGGGCAGGGAACGGCTGGAATTGTATCCCGACAAACATTTTTTGGTACAACAGTATATGATAAAGAAAAACAATCTCCCCTACCCCTTTGGAAAAAAATTAAGAATTAAAATTGATTTTGGGGTTGAAATCGATTTAGCTTTGTTGAAACCAAACACAACCAAACAACGATCAAACCCCGTTTACTGCTGCAAACGCACGTATAGAGAGTCCGAACGTGGCTCCAAACAGGGGCCAAGTCATACTCCAAGTCCAATCCAAGAATTTTGCGTCCCCACCACACTAATAGTGGGGCATGGGACTTGTTCTCCATACCATTCCCATCACAAAATCAATCAATATAACAGTGATCGAGTTAATTCAAACTTTTTTAATTGGACCCACCAAAGAGCCAACTTTAATCATGCTTAGATGCGGGCTCACCACAAAGTCACAAACCATCATCAGTACGGAAGGCTCACAAAAAGGAGGAGTTTTTTTTGCAGCAAAAAGAAATTAAAAAAGCATTCTTGATTTTTCATTTATTAGCCATTCCCTTTAACTGCCTTCCACGTATCTCAATAATGCTTCTCACGTGTACGGCCGCCCAATATAGCACGTACTTCAACTTTGGGATAAATTTTATGTTTGGCTATAGAAAGAAGTAGAAGGCTGTTCTAGTGATTATTGGACCTACGACCCACAATTCTTAATGAATATCATATCAGATCAGATAATCTCTCTATTTTTTTTATAGGCAAATGTTAGTTGTTAATAATTATTAGAATTATTAGTTTCTTGGGTTTGAGCCAGGGCTTCCATCTTTCCTTGATGTCACTTGGCTCATGGCAGAAATTTCCTACTTGGGACAGATAATCTCTCTATTTGACGAGGCTTTGAACACATACCCTTGCACTCTGCATAAATACCACACACCAAGTAGAGGGAGCAGTTCCGGATCCACCTTTACCATGACTTAATTATTTTTTAGTTAAATATGTTTAATAATTTTTATTTTACCTTTATAAAAAATTAGGTGTTACTTTCATAAGACATGTTTTTTAAATAAATGAAGAGAGTTATAAGAAATAAAAAAGAGAATAAATTAGTACTAATTTCATATCTTTATCTTTATAATTTTTATCATTTCTCAAATACTAAACGCATACAGTGACAAAACACATTAGATTTCAAAAAAAAAAATATCATTCGGGATAGAGAAAAAGATTAAGAGACTCAAAGAGCAGAGACAATTTCTTTATGATTTTTTATCAATACCACCATTAGACTGAGATACAAAAAAGTGATAACGGGAAAGAGCATAGGAGAGATGGATGGTTAAATGATTTTTTTTATTTAAAAAAATGCTTAAATGATTGTGTTGTTACATACATAGAGATATATTTTTTATAGTATTGACAATGAAAAAATCATATAACATTTTCAAAATATGAAAATGAGTAGAGCACAATTGTAATTCGTAAAAACTTAGGTATTTTAGTTTTTTCAGTCATAAAGATTATGTATTTTGTAAAAACTTATAATACTCTTTTACATGAAAATATTATAACTATTTCTTGTCCCGATGAAAGAAAATTTTCGGATCCGCCACTGAGAGAGAGGTAAGTTACTAAGTATGTGATGGTTCTGCGGTGATAAAATTTGATTTTGATTGAAATAATTTTATAAAATTGATTTTGGTTGAAAGTGGGTTGAACATAAAATGATTTATGTTTGGATATATTCATAAAAAAATGATTTTTATCTATTCATGTTTCGATAGTTTGGATCAAATTTACTTGTGTGTTGTAACACCCTGTGTTCGGAGCACTACTGTGCAACCCAATCCAATGCTGAAAATATTTAATGCTTGTATGCTTTCAACAAAGAGTACTCTTCTATCTTTTACAATGGAAAATAGGAGTAATTTTTTTTCTTTTTCTTTCCTTTGAAACCCTTTTCAAAATGAGACAAAGAGTACTACATTTTTCTAAATGATGTCAAATCAGTCTTTTGCAATTATCAGAGTATAACACATCACATTGAACTCTTCTCATAATATAAACATAACATAATCATTTCGTATAGAGGCGAGGTTTTCTGAAAATAGTAATTACAAGACAATGAGTAATTACGCAAACAACAAAGACAATATCCTAAGCTAAGCGGGCCAACAACTATAACTCTTACTGAGAAACTGTTCAGCAAGTTCTGAACATAGAGCACTCAGAGGAATCTTCCTCCACGGCTCAATCTTCAACACTTCTGAAATAGCAGCAGCAATGCAAAACTCCATCTGATGACATCCATAAGAATGTCCAATCCAACAACAATGCAAGGGTAGATCTTGGAGGTATTAAGCTTAAACATCAAGATCTACGTAATTAATCAAAGAAAATAACACTAAAACCACAAAAACTCAACCATGGCAGCCATGGAGAAAAGGAAAGTGAGTTATAAATATCTATAAGTATGTATATGTATATAAGGGAATGTTGTTGTACTATATATGTATATTGTTTGCATGCGACATAGCCTATGATAAACTTGTGGACAAAGAATTTACCCTTGCACTGTTGTTAGATTGGACATTCTTATGGATGTCATCAGATGGAGTTTCGTATTGCTGCTACTGTTTCAAAAGTGTTGAAGATTGAGCCGCGGAGGAAGATTCCTCGGAGTGCTCTATGTTCGGATCTTGCTGAACGGTTTTTCAGTAAGAGTCATAGTTGTTGTCAGCTTAGCTTAGGGTTTTGTCGTTGTTATTTGCGTAATTATCCATTGTTTTGTAATAACTCTTTCCAGAAACCCTCGCCTCAATGCGAAACGATTATGTTATGTTTGATGTTAAGTGAAGTATTGATTGTGATGCATTATACTCTAATATTTGTAAAAGACTGATTTTGTATTATTTAGAAAATTGTAGTACTCTTTATGTCTCATTTTTGAAAAGGGTTTCAAAGAGAAGAAAGAAAAAAAAAATTACTCCTATTTTCCATTGCGAAATACATAAGAGTACTTTTAACTCAAAGCATACAAATATCAAATGTTTTCAGCCTTAGATTGGATTGCACAGTAGCACTCCGAAAACGGGGTGTTACATGTGTGGTCCGCAATATACTTGTGGCCGGGATTTCATGGAGTTTACCATTGTGAAGGGTTTACTCATTTTCTGCAATATGGAGCGGTATTTAAGGGGGGAAATTCAGCAGGGTTATGTACTTAGTGTGGTGCGCTGTTGTTTGGTCTCTGTGGTTGTTACAAAATAGAATCCTATTTAAGGATGGAGTTTCTGACTGTGGTTATGTAATAGCACAAGTGGAAACACTATCTTGGGGGGTGGTTCATTTGTATGGAGGGTAGATAGTCTATTTATTCTTTTTCTGATTGGCATTCCAGCCCTCTGAGATGTCTTCAAGCGGTATAAGTAATGCCCTTTGATGTAATAAGTTGGAGTACCCCTTGTACTCTCTATCAATAAATTCATCTTGCTTACCAAAAAATAATAATTTGTCTGTGTATATATATATATATATATATATATATATATATATATGTCACTTTTAATAAATTTGAGAATTAATTTCATGCCACCGTAAAAGCTAACAATTTTTTAGTAGAATTGATTTTGGGGTTAGAATCAATTTTGAGACCAGAAGTGAAACATAATTATTTGTGCTCAAACCACGTTTGACAACCCAAAAGTGATTCAAAAGGATCTAGCCGTGAAACCAAACATAGACTAACACCTTTTAATTATATACTGGTATTCTGTTAAAATATCCACAAACTTGAGCGTCGGAGTATCGTCGTAAATACCCCCTCTATCTATCATCGATCATCACCATCACCGGAGATTTGCTCGACATATCACAACCCAATACCATTCAGTTAGGGAGCCAGCTTCAACACGAACAAAGGGAAAGAAAATTAGAAGAGAAAGAACGCTTCCTATAATTGTTTCCTTTTCAACAATAAAAATAGCGAATTCCACACAATACTTTTGTTCATATTTTCTCCCTCGCCAATTGAAGGAAAGAAAATTTTATTTTATTTTTTGGTTGTCTCCCTCTATTTTTTCCTTTTCCGACAAATTAATATTTGTTTTTATTTTACGGTTTTGACTAGCCCAAACACTCAGTTAAAGTAAAACTAGTTTCCTTATAAGAGAAATGCTAAACACAAGCGCTCAGTCACACACCTCCGAACACACGCACGTATACGACGCCACGTGGTCATTTTTTTTCAACATCTTACTTGTTAACTGGTTTAACAAGTTTGCGTATTTTTCATTTATTTTATTTTATGATTATTGGTCACACTTTCACAGAAACCACCACAATCCTTCACCACGAAGTGGTTTCCGCCTCCAATGACAGGGTCGTTCCCTTCTGTTACAGATTCAATGGTAGCCTTCCGCGACGGGGGCGGTTGTGATGGTGGGTTGCCAGACACGGTGGTTCGTGAAAGATACAGAGGTGGGCTGACATTCGGGGCACAATTCATAGGACGATGCCGATGAGGGGGTAGGGACCTGGGTGGCGTTCGTGGGTCGAGCAAGGCAGTTCATGGTTAGTCAGTTGCGTCCCGCGGTGAGAATGAAAGGAGAGCGTCATGGCGGCGCTGCGACATTTAGGCTCCGTTTAAGAGTTAAGAGGGGGGGAAGGGGAGGGCTTTGGAGGGAGGGAAGGAGAGGAAAAGAGAGAGAAATCCTCCATCTTATTTGAGAGAGTGTTTTTGTATAGAAGAAAAATAGAATGTTTATGACTAATATATTTTTAATCTTAAGAGTACTATAAAAAGATGGAAGAGATTTGAAGAATTTTTCTAAGCCCTCCAAAGCCATCCAAAACCTTCCTCCAATACATTATTTGAGTTCTCTTATATTATGGGGTTTTATTATTGTGAAGAAAAATAAACCCCTCATTCAAGGTGGGAGACTATCATTCATTCTCATTCCTTTTCCTCCTTCCTTTTTCCCAAAGCCCTCCCCTCCTAAACTCCCAAACGGAGCCTTAATTGTAATGGGCATGGGGAGAAGGTTTACGGTGCAGTAAGGGCTGGGTTCTGGTGTTTCATTAAGGTGAGATTGTCTGCAAAATTGAGCTTGAGTGGTTGTTGATGGTGGTTTTAGGAAGAAATAATGGATGGAGATAGTGGTTGATGGTGGTTACATGGGGAATACCCCCTCCAATTGCTACTGATTTCTCGCACTACAAGAATTGTTGGCATTTCCTAGGGGTGGCTAAATTTCCGAGGGCCCATCGAGGGCCACGTGACAGTAGGATATTCACGCATCGGAAACGGTTACCGAGGGTTTTTTTAAGTTGACCGCAAGAAATTTTCGAGGGCTCAAAGCCCCAGGTAATTTTCTAGGGCTCAGAGCCCTCGAAAATTGCAACAAAATTAATAATTTTTTTTTACAAACTTACAAACATATACAAAGAAACAGAGTAAAAAATAAAAACCTTCTCTCAAACCGGATCTAATCTAACTCTCAAAAACCTTTTCTCCAACTTCTGGGTTTCTAACTCTTCTCCCAAAATAAAAACAGGGTAAAAAATATAAGATCTGATCTACGCTGCCAAATCCCAGATAAACAATATAACCCCAAATCCCAGATAAATCATAAACAAACAAAAATCAAAAATCAAAACAGATTTCGCACGCGTCTGATCCCACTGTCTGATCCAAACTGTGAAAACAACGATCACTCAAAATATCAATTTAGCATAGTTCCAAACTGATCCAAACAAAAACAAATGGAAAAAAATACAGAGAATCTAAAATGAGGTTATGGCAAACAATAGTGGACACTTAACATTCAACAATAGAGTTTCAAAACACGATGAGCAAGGAGATTTCAAAACGCGCCCACAGCCGAACCCAATGCCACCGTCACCTGCTGCCACGTCTTCGGTTGGATTCTACCGCCGAACCTAATGCCAATGTCGCATCCTCTTCACTTCTCTGCCTCTGGTGTTCTCCTCTGCTGCTGTTCCTCTTCTTCTTCTCACCTCCTTCTCACCCTCTTCTTTTCTGGTGATCTCACTCGAATTCCTGGTCGCAGCCTTGTCCCTTTGCTTCTGCTTAATCCAGATCTGAAAAAATCCTCGCTTTTTCTTGCTTCCTCTTAGATCCCAATCGCCCCTTTTTGTTCACGAGATTCTTGGGAATCCGGTCAGATCTGGAGGTTTAGGGGAGATGCAAAGGGTGAGGGTGAGGGAAGGAGACCAAGGCATGAGGAGGGAGACCACGCCTCTTAAACCCTGAGCTCACTGCGAAGGAGCATGAGGAGAAGGACATGATCGCCAGGATTCGTGCTATGCATGTTGAGAAAGTGGTGCCCGATTCGGTTACCAAGAAAGAGAGCGCGGGTTCGCATGGTGGTGGAGTGAGGGCGGGAGACCGAGGGGGAAGATGAGTGGGGGAGATGAGATCATGGATCTAGATAGAAGGATCAGGGAGATGGGTGAGAAGAGGGGAGGGAGACGAGTTAGATGAGGGGAGGAAGACGAGTGAGTGAGATGAGGGAGCCCCTCTGCTCTGGTGCGCCCCTCTGCTTTCCCTCTTTTTATGTTTTTTTTTTGTTACTATCCCGAGGGGATAGGCACTCGGTTAAACCAAATTTAAAAAAAAAAAATCCGAGGGGATAGGCACTCGGTTAGTGCAGGTTTAAAAAAAAAAGGGACACGGTCTCCCTTCATGAACAAACAAAGAGTTTTAATTTTAAAAGCCTTAGGAGTGTAAGCTATGGGTTATTTCCTATAGTTTTGGCTCTAGGTAATTTCCTATGGTCAGTGACCCTAGGAAAAAGTTGTAGGAAATACACAACATTCTTGTAGTGTCGTGGGGGTGCTTTGGAAAAGACTACCATGTGAAACCCAAAATTAGAAGGGGGGAAAAAGGTTAAACGGGAAAAACCGGTAGCCAAATAAAATGTTCAAAAAGTGGATGACGTGACCCAATTAAAGAGAGTGTGATTGAGGGGTGTGTGTGAGCGTTTGACACTAGCACTCCTCTTCCTTATAAATATAACTGTTTGATGAAAAGTATGTCCGATGTTAATTTTGGCTAAGTTTCTCAAACTTTTCATTGATCGAATTACTGTAACTACGATTTACCAAAAGAATTACTGTCACTACAGGATTTAAAGAATCGTAACAGGAGATAATGCACCTCGCTAAATAATAATTTGCAGGTTATGTTATAGAAGAATTGAAGAGAGATATGATTTGTAAGTAGATAGGATTCAAAAGAGGCGTAAAAAAAAGGATTCAAAAGAGGGAAAAAATAGTTTTCTCCATTAATTTAATAATATAGAGCGAACGAAAAATTTGAGTCTTCAATGCATTGATAGTGATAGTAAATTCTTAGTTCTTTTTTTCCCTTATTAATTTTTTTGTTATTTATTTTCCCTTATTATTTTATCACAATCAATAGTGACACGGCAAAATACGAAGTAAATTTTTTGATGAGCCCAAAAATGAAAATTGTCACAGCAGTATCAAATTGAACAAGCATTTTTACACAGTAGGTCCACAACATTAAGAAAGAAGAGATCGGATATGCTACTCCCTCCCTCCTAAAATATAAGTAAAAAAGTAGATATTGGTATATTTTTTTACTTATATTTTGGGAAGAAAAAAGTATACTCCATAAAAAAGTACTTATATGCAATACACTCCAGTATTCCCGATACCCCAAAAGAACAAAAGCAAAAAAAAAAAAAAAATCTTTCATATAACCTGTCAAACTGTCGATCAAAAGATTATATTTAACAATAATAGATATGGTGAGTAAAACTTATACTATCAATGGCATGACCTTAATAATACCCCCAAATAGAAAAGGACAAAAAAAAAACAAAAACAAAAACGTTGTGGATTGTGGAATGCCATGGTGTCAAGCTCAAGCATGATGTCGATTGTGCGACCTTTGAATTTATGTGGATTCTTCGGCCCTACAACCTTTAATACGTTGCCGCTGCAATGGCGGGCATTGCCACTGGCGGTGGCGGCAGCGAAGAAACGGCGGCGATTACATCTTTTGGGGACACAATTCTAGAGCGAACATGTGTTTCATTGTAGAGAAAGTTGTGGAGAATGACGAGGCTGTTTGCGAGCACGTGATCCTCCCAAGCTTCCTCACAATCACATCCACATCTAAGAAAAACCTCAGTGGCGTCAAGGCGATGCATGCTCCGTTTCCACAACCCCTGTAAGCGATGAATTTTCTGAAGCTGTCGGTTCGCAAGCGTGCAGTTGTTGATTTTGATCCTCGCAATGGCAGCTTCTAGAAGCCTCATCTTTGTTCTCTCGTTTTCTCCGTTTGCTTCTGCTCTTAGAAAATCATCAAATTCAGGCACACCAATTGCTCTTCGAATCCCTTTGGTGTAATCAGCAAAAGGGTCAAAGAATTCACGAACCTCGTCAACTTGACCAGCTTTAATCATGCGATCGGCACGTGTCTGAAGGGAGGAATGAAGCACGGGGAGTGAAACATCCACCCAGAGGAAGCAACACTCGTACCTTAACCTGAACTCCGTGTGATGGTTCACCAAAGCATCTAAGTAGGAATTGGAACCACCGGCTATAATCGGTAACCCATCTTTTTCCACGATGGAATCGATGGCTAAGCAAGCGTGGCGACAAAAGTCATTGACAGTGAAATTTCTGTTAGGATCAACCACGCCTAGGAGATGGTGTGGGACCCCATCACGCTCTTCTTCGGTTACCTTATTGGTTGTGATATCAAGACCCTTGTAAACTTGCATTTTGTCTGAATTCACTATCTCCGCTGGTTGAAAATGTTTGGCCACGTCTATGGCTAGTTTGGTCTTTCCTGTTCCCGTGGCCCCCATTATCACTACCACCTTATCCTTCCGTTGATGAAATAACGACTCCGTCGTTAGTCCCTTTTGAAAATTTATTAGGGGAAGTTGTTCTTGTTTGCAGGCAGAAGCTGGCACTGGGATGATCATTTTTTTTTTTAACTATATCTGCAAAGTTGACCAAACACATTTTAATATTTAATCATGATAATCAATAGCATTTAAGAGGTATTAATTTGTGAGTTTAATGAATATGTATCGTCTGTACAAATTAGTTTAATGCTGACACCCAATGAAAACTCACCATATTGTCACATCAGTACACTTTATAAATGCATGTTAAAATTAACCATAAAACAGTGGGTTTTCATCGGTGTAAAACTGGTTTACACTTACGTTGCATGTCTCTTTTCTCTTAATTTATAAACAATTTGTTACCAAAGATCTTTTGTGAAAACTATTATACAAATCAGTTTAGTTTAATCTTGAAGGTGATGGGCATACAAGTGATAAGAGAGAAATTCGTTTTGTAATTGTAACATCGTTATACCAGCTAAATTTAATACTTTTTGTGTATATCCATGAAGTTCTCATAATTTACTGGGAGAATCTAGTAAAGAAGAGGAGGAAAGAGCTAAAAAGACAAACGAGCTTAGCCTGCAAGCAACAGTGTATATAGAAACATACATGAAGGAAAGGAAACATATTTGTTTGCTTCCATAGTTACTAAAACAGAGGTGTATTAAAGCAGGGGATAACCAAAGTAAAGTATAGTAATAATGAATTTTTTTTACAGTACCCCACATATAATTAACATGGACCACACCGTATTGAATTTTACGTACCGTCAGTGTCAAAACCGCGGCGAGCAGCAGAATAATAGTGGAGTTAGCTAGAGCCTAGAGGAGAAGGAGAAATTAAAGAGGATTCTGATTTTGTGTTGGGTATGAATTAAAGAGGATAAGCGTAGAGCCTGGCTTGAATCGAAGTTCTTATTTAGGACATTGAGAACGATGGAGATGGGTGGATTTGTGAGTGATCTGTGAATTTTCTGGTGCAGGAAAGGAAGCTTACCCTTCTATTTATACGACTTGCAAAGACTATAGTGGCCCACTTAAGCATCATCATAATGAATAAGTAGTAACCTAAACTGAGATAAGATGTTAGTGATCATCATCGCATAATAAAACTAAAAGGTTAGTCACTGAGAGCAGAGGACCTATCAAGAGTTAGCAGGCTTTGATTTTTACAAAATGGTTTTTATTTCATTTTTTTTATTATAATATTGTTCTTACTTAATTAGGCTCCGGAGGCTATTTATAGGCTCTTCTATAAAAATATCTTCTCCACGCTTCCAATGAGTCTTAAGGCCTCATAAAAAAAAGGTCGTGGTTAATTTCTGTTTTAAGGAATGTATTTTTTTTCCTTCTTGAAACCATCTTAATTAGGGATTTGCCTACTCAATAGGTCTAATGAGTATCTCATAAGCTTAGATTCTTTAAAACCGCTATGAGACTACTATATATCCGATGACACTCTACAAAAATGTGTTATGTAGGAATTTGTTGATATCCTCATTCACAAGCTCATGCAGTCATGCATAACTAACTGAGCCACACTTACTAAATGTTTTAAGGAATGCATTAAATATTTTATTAATAATATATAATTATAAAAATATAATAAATACATTTTTTAAGTTTTTAACATATTAATTAGAATTTTTATTCCTCTTTTATTAGCCAATTTGTTATTTTTGACTATGATGTACATATAGTAAATTTAAATCGTGTCTTGTCTTGTCTTGTTGCTTTCCATTTTCATTTTGTTTATAAGATTATATTTAAAAACATCTTTTTTAATGTATGCAACTTGCAAATGTTAAAACTCATTAATTACCTTCCTTTTTGCCCTTATTAATTAATCAATTTTTTATTTAGTGGAAAGAGAGAGATTAAATACAAAAAAATAAATAGGAAATTGGAGCAAAATGTATAATTAACTGGATCCCACAATCAAAATAATATTCTAACACAACTTTGATTTTTTAAGTCATGAATATACTTAAATTGTGACTTATATCGTGCGTATATAGAAATCATATAGTTGGCGATTATAAACATCACTTTTTTTTTATTCCTTCGTATTTAGTTAATTCTGACATGACAATATATTCTCGTGTTGACTATTTGGTGAAAGTTTTTTTTTCCAACTAAATTTGTTACTCCTGTCAAAAAAAAAACTAAATTTGTTATTTTTGATCACTGACTAAATTTGTTATTCGAATAATTAATCTGCAACACATACTGCTCAAGCAACCGTAATTAAAAATGGATTTAATTAGTTCCTCTAAAATAAATAGATAATAAAATAAGTAATCTAAATTAGTAATAAGAAAATTAAGAGTTGATTTGTTACGTGTTTATGTGTAACATCAACCCTTAATTATCATTTGAATTAGGCTGTTACATATAATTAACTTTTCAAATTATATATGTAACTATAAATGGCAGATCCTTCTTCATACAACGCATTCTTACAAGAGGACGTGTCACGTGCAATCTACAGCGCACGTGCTGTAAGAAGTAACCTCGTACTATCGCACAAAGGTAATTTGCTTAATGCTCTTTAGTTCACACTCTGATCATAACATCATAATAAAGGACAGGAACGTGTTATAATAAAAACAAAGGACGAACGTGACTAGCATAGTCACATTCGTAGAGTAGTCTTTACCCCTTTCTTTTTTGTGATCTTTCATCTTTCTCTTGTATTTTTTTTTTAGAGAAATGTTATTTGAACGTTAAATTGGAACACAAAAATCGATAACAATTGTGTTGGTTAATGCAGTTCACACCTGTGGTTATCGAAGTATTAAACTTGGTTAATGAATATACCAAGGTGGAGATTTTGATGTCGCTTTTTTATGTCAATATTTTATGTTCAAATAACGGAACCGTTTTTCTTAAGATGTGACATGCTCATGATTGAATTATTGCGTCTACCATATCATATTTATAATAGTCAGGTCGATTAAAATCAGATATATAATGTTAATCATTTCAGTTCGACAGTTGCAAGGAAAAGTCTCCTTAGAAAAAGTAATTCAATTTCTTCCCCCAACAAATCTTTTCCCTCATTCAAGTAAGGATGCCTCAACCCAACCAAAGATGGCATACCGTTGGGACCTCCTTCCAAAATGCAACTCTTCCATATGTCATCCTCCACCTCCACTTCCCTAGAAGACTAAGGTTAAAGGTCTAAGATCCATAACACCTAACACACCTCCATCTTTTGGCTTATACACTTTTAAGGGATCTTGTTCCCCCCTCCCCCTGGCTCCACCCCAGTAGAACATCCTTTTTAAACGGACAACCAAACGCGAAACACACAATGGCATCTTGAGAAAATACAAAAAAAAAGATAGGAATATTGTTTAGTATCGAGTTCATAAGCACAATCCTCCCACCAAGGCTAACAAACCTATTACTCCAGCTACCAAGCCTGCTGCAAAGGACTTCTAACAAAGGCTCCAATGTACTCATCTTTCATGAATTAGCACCCACAGATAACCCAAGATATTTAAAAGGTACCTACCCAATCTTACAAATTAGAAAGCCTTCAGCCATAGATATGAAGGATGCCGCCACATTCACCCCGATGGGCTACTCTTATAAAAATTTACCTTTAAACTAGGAGCGAGCTCAAAACATCTAAGAATAGACTTCATAACCCAAAGATTTTCCATAGTAGCTTTCCCAAAAAAAAATGTGTCATCTGCATACTAAAAATGAAAGACCACCGCCCTATCATTCTCCATAGGAAAGGCCTTAAACCTCCCAACACCCATTGCACTCCGAACAAGCCCATTAAGTCCATCCACCACCAAGAGAAAAACAAGGGAGGCTAGTGAATCACCTTGTTTCAACCCTCACTGAATGTTGATCTCCTTCGTCTGACTTCTATTTACTCGAACTGAAAGGTTACCAGAGAACACACATGCTCAGACCCATGCCCTCCAACTGTCATAAAACCCAAACCTCGCCAACATGTAATCAAAGAAACCCCCCAGCTGAAGAAGTCATTTGTCTTTTCAAAATCCACCTTAAAAATTAAGCATTCCTTGCTAGACTTCTTAGCTAGATCTACCACCTCATTCCCCATAATCACCCCAACAACCAATTTTCAACCCCCAATCACCACAGGGAATTGCTGACGACAAATTACCGATGCCCAAGTCGTCGGTAAGTGGTCAGACTCGACGCAACTTTTTTTAGGATTACCGACGACTAAGTCGTCAATAGCTAGTCAGACACGACGCGATTTTTTTCCAATATTACTGACGACACGACACAAGTTTTTTAGGAAAATTGACACCAAAAATTCAAATTCGTTCACTTTTTGGTTACCGACGATCTTTGACTATCGACAGATTACCGACGGCTAAACCCATTGTAACTACAAAACACAAATTCCTTTACTTTCTTCAACCATCGTCAAGGCACACACATTCTAATTTAATATCTGAACTGTCTTTTACCATCCATCAATGTTTTGCTTGTTGAAACACCGTTAGATCCAAATATCTTCCCTTTCATTCATTTTTTAACTTAAACTCTCTCTCTCTCACTCTCCTCATTGAAACACACTCAGACCTAAATGCATTCTCTCTCACCACTTAATCATTGTCTCTCGCGAACAGTTTCTCTTCTCCTGTTTCTCTTCTCCTTGACTAGCAAAAACCACTGATGTCGCCACCTTTGCGGTATTCCACCGCCACCGTCCGCCCAAGTTTGGCTAAAATAAAAACATATTCTTGCTCGTTATAACCTCCTCTTCCCTTCTAATTGATTGATTTCTTGAAAGGATTAAATCTGAAAATGGGTAATTTTTATATGGAGCTTTCCTTTTCCTTTCTTTCACCACCACATCAAAAGATCAAATGACTTTTCAAAATAAGCACTGATGGGACTAAAGACCCATTGTGTGAGGCCCTCTATTCTGATTGTGATTGTGATGAGGGAGGAGGGCCTTTCGATTCGTGGCTAGTTCAAATTTGTTTTCTAATTTATGTCTGGTTCATATCTGTGAGGGAAATGTGTTTTTTTTTTCATTTTTGGATTACTGATACCAATGACTTGTTTGGTCAACAGTCATTTTTTCCAGATTTACCAACGATCATTTTACTTCAATTTACTGACGGTAAAGCCGTCGTTAATTTTTTATCATCGAGATATTTACCGACGGACCCGTGGCCAATGACTGATTTTCTTGTAGTGAATAAAAAGTCGACTGATACGGTGAAATAATAGAATCCATTATCTTTTCCAATCTAGCAGCCAACACTTTCACCACCAGTTTATACAGACATCCAAGTAATGAAATAGGTCAATTGTCCCAAGGAGAATCGACAGTCAAACCTGGAGATCAAAGTTAAGAAATATGAAGAAAAGTTCGTTGGAAGCATTGTGTTTGCATGATTTCCAAGGAAAGCTTTATTCTAATATAGACAAAATTAAAATCAAGTTTTCATTGTTTTATTTAAGTATAATCTTAATAAGTAATGCGAAATTGAATGGTTGAAATGAATTCTTTAATTGGACACTCTCAATGTGTTTGCGCGATTGTGTGCGCCCAAAGAAAGCTTTATTAATTTCCCAAGGAAGTTTGTGTTACCGTAGACTTTCAAAGCAACATTCGATTTTAGCAATTCAGTAATGCTATATCTCCCGAGCAGTTTTCATCACGATGCTCGCGAACACTGATTTTTAAAAACAAGAGTAAACACGCAAATTTGCCCTAATAAAAATTATAGAGACTAATTTAGTCCCTAAAAAATTAAAAATACAAATTTTGTTCTTAAGAATTTTAAATATGAGTCAAATTAGTCTTTTTTAGCTTAATTTTTAGGGATATTTTAGTCCCTATTAGGGACTAACTTGACCCACATTTAAAATTCTTAAGGATTAAATTAGTATTTTTAATTTTTTAGGGACTAAATTGGTCTTCGTGATTTTTATTGGAACAAATTTGGGTATTTAGTATTTACATTGTTTTTAAAAATCAAACAGTATGCGTCCTTGGGAATACTGTTTAGTCCTTAAAAATATCAATTGAGTCCTTAAAAATCTTAAATATGGGTTAAATGAGTCCTTGATAGGAACTAAAATATTCCTAAAAATTATCCTAAAAATTAATTTGACTCATATTTGAGATTTTTAAGAACCAAGTTAATATTTTTTATTTCTCAGAGACTAAATTGATATCCATAATTTTTTTAGACCAATTTGGGTATTAGTTGTTTTTTTTGAAAAATTAGAGAGGATTAAAGGCAGAGAAAAAAGAGAGAAAACCTGGCAATATTACTTCCACGTCATTCGTGTGGTTTCCACGGAATCTAATTCGTGAGAAACAACATTTTCCTTAGCAATTAAGCTATTCTTCAAACAATTGTTGAAGTTTTATTAAAAAATAAATTATACAAAAGAATATTCACCATAACAGTCGACACGCTTGATCATTTTTTTAACAGCAAAGTCATTATAATATACAGAGGAGTACAAAGTGATTTTAATATGATAATTTATGAATTTTTATTTATATTATAAAAAAATCATGTATTTTCGCAAATGAATTATTTTAAAGAATTTGGCTTTTATTTTTTAAATATGTTATTCATGTATGGTAATTTGTAATAAAATCAAAGCTTTTATAAAAATATTTTACCAAACAATTAACTTTCAGCTGCTTTAAAGTAACTTTTAAGTTAAAAAAATACTATAATTATTAAACTAACTTTAACTTTTTTCCTAAAGCTCTTATTTCTAGCTTTAGTTTTAAAGTAATTTTTATGTCCAGAAAAAGCTTAGGCAAGCACATCCTTAAACTATTTACTTTTTTATCCTCAACAAATGGGGAAAGGGAGGAAAAATTAGAGGTTGATTCGTTAATAAATTTACCAATTTAGTATACCTGAGTGTCAAGAGAGAATAATGTGATATTTGATATTAGATTTTTCTAACATGTCTAATATAAGCATTATTAATTGTTTATTTTTCTTTTATTAATTACTCATTTTCCTATAGGGCGAGAATATGAAGATTGAAGGGAAGTAAATCCATAAAATAAATAGGAATATGAGTAATTAATCAAAAAATGGTAATTAATGAAGCTTATATTTTTTTTACGGAAATTAATGAAGCTTATTGTGTGCAACGTTTGCACACGTTAGAAAAACCATACTAGTCATAGGGATTTTCACTTTTGTGGGTTGTATTTCTTTTGCTGTTAAAAAAAATCGTATTATATATTATCCTTATGTTTAAGGCATGTCACTTATGGTTTGCGATATTAAACAAGACGCTTAGATCATTGCTCATCATTGGACTAATCAGTTTAACTCTTTTTAATAATCATGTGTGTTGATTAGTTAAAAGAAAGTTGCTCGAGTAGAAAATTTTAAATTAAGCGGTTGCAAGTCTTTGTAATACTAGGAGCTTAAGCCTCGAAAAATATATTGTTGAGATAAACAGCAGTATGATAAATATAATTAGTTTTATATTTAAAAATGTGTAGACAATGACAAAAAAGAATGTCACTTTTATGGTCACTTCTTATATTGTGTGTGTGTGTGACTTCTTATATTGTCAAGTTGTATATATGAATTATGAACCCCTGTTCCGGCTTAATGGAGCACTTTGTAGGCCTGAGTAAAGAATTCCATCTAAGTATTCTACTTATATTAATCAAAATATGATAACAAAGCAAATTAGCACTAAAGATTGTCCATCTATTCTTCTACACTTCTCAGCAACTAATCTCCATTACTTAGCTTAAAAAAAAAGTATCAACATTAAGTAGTAAAATCATCAGTCTAACTGTATATAATCAAAAGAAAGCACTCAAATGAATTAGTCACGATACCATTCTCATAATCACTAGGAGGGAAGATAGTTTATATTATCCGTAGGGACCAACTTGTTGTAGACTTTGTGCTAAATATTTTGTCAAGTATATTAACTGTCAAATCCATGTGAGATAAATTTAATTAGTTGAATGAGAGTATCATTCATATATAGAAGAGTAATATAGATAGTAGTAAAAAGTAGATGTTGTACCCATCATCATTCCTTAAAATTATATATATATATATATAGTATGAGTGTACACAAAAACGTATTTTGTCCACTTAATATTACGCTATACATAAAATTAAAGAGTACTCTGTTTTCTGACAGAAATTACTTTCTTCAGTTTTTGCATTTTATTTTATTTTTTATGTAGTTCTAGCATTTCAAATTCAAATTGGGAGTAGCACTAAAATGTGAACTAAGTAGTTTTTTTTTCCTTTAGGGTTTGTTTGATATATGAAAGAAAGATAGAGGAAAGGAAGTGAAAGGAAAAAAAAAAGAAACGAAGGGAAAATGAGTAGAAAATGAGATAAATGTTTAGTGGTTTGGTTTGAGAGAAAAAGAATATAAATGGTAAAAGAAAAGAAAGAGTTATATTTGATAAATGACATAAATACTTTTATATAAAAATAGGATATATATATATATATATTTATTATATATAGATTTATGTGAATATTTATAGATATTAACGACCAAAAAAATTTGCCTAATCTCTTTACTAGCTGCCAGCGCTGGGTCATTAAAAAATGAGCCACGTTTTTCTATTAGCTATTAAAATTACAATGGATATATCTGCTCTTGTGCTTTTCTTTCCGATTTGAGCGGATTGCAATGTTGTCTCGAAATTCGTGAAATGCCTCCATTTTTTTTTTCAATTCCCGAACCAAACGATTGAAAATTTCTTGAACTATGTGTTTTCATTCCTCTCCCTGCTTTTTCCTTTCCTTTCGCTCATTCCAAACATACGCTTAAGGAAAAGGACAACGATCAATCACTTGTGCATAAATAATTATACTATTTTATTTTTTTATGTTCGTTCACTTTGTTTATCATGTCTATTTATGGCTTCTTAAAACCCTCTTTGTTTTTAGCACCCAAAAAAAACCTCTTTGTTTTCTCAAATTGCTTTTGAATATTCTAACACATCAATATCAGACTAATCATTAATCATCACAATTCTTTGTTTGGGGCGTGAAATATAAACATTATATTATTACATTGGAATGCCTAGCTAGATTGTTTTCTTTTCAGCTGATTGATGTACATTTTCTTTTATGGGTCTCCACCTTTGTATCGTATACTGCACGTGTGCAGGGGCTTAGATTATATATATATATATATATATATATATATATATATATAAACAATTTAATTATTTTTCAATTATACATCATACGCAAAAAATAATTAAAATTTCTGTTACAATATCATCAATAATGTTTAAAACTGATAATTAAAACTAACGGTCAAATGATGTATGTTTCCATAAACTAACATGAGTTCTTTAGTAGTGTCAATTAATTCTTTTAAAATTTCCTTCAACCGAAAATCTCTTACTTGTATAATTTCAGGATCTTTGATGTCATTTTGATGTGAATTTGGTTTCTTCATGTGTCACTTTGCCTATAAGCATGCCACAGGCCACTCATTGTCGATGTCTCATGCACCAGCGATTACTATTTGCCCTCCTCATCAGCCCTAATGTCACATGCCCACCAGTTTCACTAAGGTTCATCTCCAAACCACACCATACAAGATATGTCCGTCCTGGTACCATTTGTAATAGCCTATATACTTTCAAGATTGACGATTGTCCCCGCAATTCAACACAAGTCTTCTCAATGTGTTATGTCCTTACTCACATGCTCCATAGAAAACTTCTCAAGAGGTTACACATCTCACAAATGCTCCTAATAATGCTTAAATTTATAATTATTAAGTTATTAATCACCGGAAAGATGACACGTCTTGTTAGTTTGGGTAGTATCAATCAATTTTTAAAGCTTCCTTCAACTGTACAGTTTCATATCTGTACAGTCTTAAGATCCATCTCATTCTAATATGAATTCAGTTCATTCATGTGTCCCTTCGCCTAGCATGCCAGGAGTCACTCCCTATTTGTGTCTCATGCACCAGCGATCATTCTCTGCTCTCAACAACCCAAGGTGCCACATGCAGTATTGCAATAATAAAGTGAAAATATGAAATGAAAACAAAATATTTTCTCAAAACAAACCGACAGTAGGATTTTAATAAAGGAAAATGCTAATGAATAACCTTAGGGTATTGGTTAAAGAATCAAAAGAGATAAGTTTGTATAAAAAAATTGTGTATTTATTATATTAAAAAGTATTTAACTTATACTCTCAAATCAAATATTTTTTTATTGATTACTTAACCAATATTCTTATGACAATCGTTATCAATACCTTTTATAATAAACTCCAAAGCTATTTATATTTATAATTAAATTAATGCAACTATTTGGACGATTTGATTTGAGTAATCTATAACATATAATAAAGGGGATACAAGAGTTTTGGTGTGGACTTTTTCTTCCCAAAAATACCCTTCATATTAACCACTCTCAAACCACAACAAAGAGTCAGTTAATCTTTTTCCCCAGTTTTACCCATAATCTATAAAATCTATAACATATAATAAAGGGGATACAAGAGTTTTGGTGTAGACTTTTTCTTCTCGAAAATACCCTTCATATTAACCACTCTCAAACCACAACAAAGAGTCGGTTAATCTTTTTCCCTAGTTTTACCCGTAACTCCCGTCCAATATTATACGGTTACTGAAAAAAAAACACTGCATAGAGTGGTTTTGAATTTACAAAAGAAAAAAATGTCTCATCTATTCTTTTCTGGATGGGCTGTTTCAATTTCAACTTTCAATGAAGTCAGAGGGAGAAGACCATCACATTTTGCAAATGCGGAAAGACGGGTACGATAGTGCCTGTCTTACCGCTAGTACTAATAATAATAACAAAATAATGAGTGACTCGTGCCAAGTGCATAGTTGTCCGCAGCTGTGTTTGCAATAATTTACCGTGCATAATGCAATGATTAATTTCTAGTCTTTTCACTAGTTCACATCCACCAAATCCAAAATGCATTATAGTCAAAATGCATTATAGTCATTTCACGCGACTCAACTTTTGACGTTGAGTTACAATAATAATATGCCACGTAGAGATCACCATATCCTCAACTAACTAGCAATGCGGCTGAAGTGTGAAAGGCAGTCATGGACAATTTCACAATTGTAGAGTCAACAATGGGATTTCATCCCATCTCTAATTAAACTTTATCTCATGACAACCCGGAAAGGCTCAACCCGTGCAAAACCCCATTATATATACTACTTCCAGTCTCATATATAAGAGATAAATGTACTTTTTAGATTTATTAAATAACTGATGTATCTGGTCACCAGGTACATCAGTTATTCAATGAACCTAAAAAGTGTTTGGCACCGAAGGAAGTATTATATACTCTCTCAGCTTTTTTTTTGGGTACAATACTCCCTCGGGTTTTTTTTACTTGTTTAAAGTTAATTTACAATAACCAAAAAATTAATAAATTTTATTGTTTTTGATAAAATTATTAGTTTTTTTTCTATAATATCTTTGATCATTCATTATTCCATAAAACATATTTCTCTCTTTGTAATATATAATTAAGGATATAATTGACAAACAAATAATTAATATAACTTTAAATTTTGAAATTGACAAGTAATTAAAAATAAAATTTTTCTAAAAAATTGACATGTAAAAAGAAATTGTGGGAGAAATAATATTAATGAATGGCTTAATGAAAGGCATATTTATATGCATGCATACCTTACTGAAGGGTCGTTTCTTGATATTTGAGTCACTTTCTTTTGATTCCGAACGACCCCACAATTGTTCAGTGCGCGCGTTCGTCCTATAGCCTTAGAGTTCCATTTATATATGCAACGGCCATCTGCGTGTTTAATGTTTATCTATGTTACATGTAAAAGACTCGAATATACACATTATCAAAAAACAAAAACAAAAAAAGACTCGAATATAACTTAGCTAATAGCTGTAGAACCTGGTTTAACCTTAATAAAATAACTAATCTAGATGTTTAAGCTTAATTAACTGCATGTCAATATATAAATATGTGCAATTTTTTTGGGGCAAATAAAAATATATATACTCATTCCGTTTTTTAATATAAGCAACAAAAAAAAACTAAGTTTGGTGATTATAAATATAAGCAAATTTTAAGTAATTTCACTATGTTTAATGATGTCTTACCCAAAATACTATTTAATTAATTCAAATTTTACTTTTCAATAACTCTTTTATTCTCGTGAAACAATTTTTCACGAAGGGCAATTTGGAAGATGCAATTTCTTTTTTGATTTCTTTAATTAAGAAAATTAAATGAGACTAACAATTTTTCTTAAGGGGTGTGAAGTAGTTTTTTTTTTTTACTTACATTCAATAACGGAGGGAGTATATATTAATCAATGTGCAAATTCCCTAGTCTCTATTACCTAGTTGCCTAGCTTAAATATGTGGAAACTGGTTTAACCAATGTAAAACTCAATGCCAACAAGATATTTGGTGGTTAGGGGCACCTCAATGTTTGCGCGTAGATTAATCCGCACATATGATTATCTCAAAAGATGGCTCTTCCCTTTGGATTTAGATCCTCTCCTAAACCCTATCTCTCATTTCCTCTATAAAAATGCATCACAACTATTAAATTAATCGTACAGATGAGAAATTAAAAATTAAAACTGAATTAAAATTTTAAATTAAAACCGAATTTTAAAATAAACAAAAGGTCCTTCTCACTCATAATTTCTCGTATGTGTTTTCTCCCTGATTTAGCACTCGTTTGTTGTATTAAAAAAGTGATTTTGATGCAACATAATTTAGAGATTTTTTAAAAAAAGTAAAAACAAATTTATGTTTGTTAACAATAAAAAAATCATTTTAAACTTGTTTGGATACAAAGTCACTAAATTATTTTAAATAAAAAATTATTTTTACTTTTTTAAAAGAATCTCTAAACTATTTTGTATCAAAATTATTTTTTGTAATCTATAACAAACAAGTCCCAGAGCCCGTTTGTTTCAGATTGTTTTATGAATGAATCAGATTATTTTATGAATGATATTTTATGAATGAATCAGATTATTTTATGAATGAATCAATGTATTTAAAGAGATAATTACTTTTTAAGATTTTTTATTCGTTTTGTTACAGCTTTTAGAAATAATTAGAATTTAAATATAATCTGAAATCTGATTATAATGAAAAGCTATTTGAAGTAGCTTCTCATAAATAATTTTATTTTAATGAATGTCAGGATAAGAGAGAAGATTAAAAAAGATTTTTGTGATCTTTAACAAACATAAATTAACTTCTACTTTACTTAAAAATCTCTTTAAATAATCTCTAAATTATTTTGTTTGAAAATCCTTTTTTTTAATCTTAAAAAACAAACGGACCCTTAAATTTGGGAAAAACGCATACGAAAAATTGGGAGTGAGAATGACTTTTGTTTATTTTAAAATTCGATTTTAATTTTAAATTCCAATTTAGTTTTAATTTTAAATTTCTCATTCGTATGTTTAATTAAATAGTTGTAATGCATTTTTATAGAAAGAAAGAGAGGTAAAATTTAAGAGAGGATCCGCATCCCTCCAGCTTTGGGCCTAGGGTTCACCCAAAACTACTTTTAAGACATCATGAGTATAAGGGTATTATTTTTTATATTATCTTTAGTTAATTAAATGTGAAAGTTCTATCTTTTTAACCACTCACACACGCTTGACTCCAAACAAAAGAGTACAGAGAATAAAATAAAAATATGAAAGACTAGGACTAATTAAATGGAAACTTCCAATGTTTGATGTGCATACATATTTATAATATATATGTTGTTATCAACGCAGTGGTCATGTGCAAAGGTTAATTATATTATACTAGTAGGTCATATATATTAATATAAATCAGTTAGAATTGGTGAATAGTTTATGCAGACAAAGTGCTCCCTTTCTTCGATGTCAGCCACAATTTGTTTTGCGAGGTATTATGGGTATCATCATTCAATAGTATGCGGAATATGAACAAATATCTATTGTCCCAAAAAAATGGTATTTCTCTGTCTTCCACTAATCAAAAGTTGTGTCATCGGTGGGGGACAGAGAATATGACAGAAAAATGAGACAATAGCGGCTTGGTAATAGCAGATTAGCGGCTTAGTTAATTAATGATGCGCATATGCATTGTCGAGAGGCCGTGTAACAATAGTAGTATCATTTTATTTGTTGAAAAAGTTATATCCACTCATCACTCTTTAATGTTATTTATGTTTAATATTAGTATATATTTTATTGATTATTGTGTGTTAAGCAACTCACTGAAAAAGTCAAGTTCATGCAATGCACTAGGGTGGAAATCAGTCGATTGGACATTAGCCGGTTTCGATTCGGCCCAAAAATCCTGATTTGACGAAAGCCAATGAGGGTAAATGTGAACCCAGTTCTACCTGTTTCAGCCAATGGTTTAGGCGGATGGTGGGTTTGGTAAGTGACAGGTGGCAATGTGTAGATTGGTTTAGCGAGATTACACATAGAGAGAATCAAAACAACCCAAAATTAGAAGAAAAATGAGAATTTAAAGAAGAAAATACGAGAATTTGTATCATATGTCAATCCGTATAAAAAAAATGAGAATTTGAATGGGTTGGTTGTCTTGAGATTTGAGAAGAAGAAAAACAGTTATAAACCTACAAACAAAAACAAAAACAAAACAGAGATAAAAGTGATTGTTCTGAGATCTGAGAAGAAGAAAGAAGAGGGTGGTTGATGTCTTGGCGATACAGAGAAAGGGGTCTGTTGTCCCTCACTGCTACGCCGACGACCCTTTGCGATCAGCATCCCCAACATCCTCCATGGTCGCGCGTGGTTTATATAACATCCTGGACTGTTTTCATGATTGGCGACTGTCCCCACAAACTAACACGAGTCTTTTTAGTGTTCTTTATCCTCACTCACACACATCCCAAGGTGCTTCCTAGGAGGTCACTCATCCCACAAGTGATCCAAGTCAAGCACGCTTAAATATGAAGTTCTTATGTTCTGGGCTCCGAAAAGATAATACATTTGTTGGTATATGTAGTATCAATCAATTTTTTTAAGCGTTCCTTCAACTATACATTCTCATACCTGCATAGCCTCAGGATTCCTCTCATTCTGATGTGTATTTAGTTCATTCACGTGCCCCTTCGCTGGAAGCCTGCCAGGAGCCGCTCTTTGTCCGTGCCAACTGTCGATGCACTGGCGATCACTCCCCGCCCTCGTCAGCTCTGGGTGTTACATACCCATCAGCTTCCGCCTGGTTCGTCCTCGAACCACATCGTACTGGGACAAGTCTGCTCTGGTGCCATTTATAACATCTCGAGCTGCTTTCAGGATTGACGACTGTCCCCACAAACCAACACAAGTCTTTTCAGTGTGCTTTGTCCTCACTCACACACATCCTGAGGTGCTTCCCAACAGGTCACTCTACCCACAAGTGATCCAAGTCAAGCACGCTTAACTATGGAGTTCTTATATTCTGGGCTCCCAAAAAAATAATGCATTTGTTGGTATAGGTAGTACTAATCAATTTTTTTAAGCGTTCATTCAACTGTACAATCTCATACTTGCACAACCTTATGATCATACTCATTCTGATGTGTATTCTGTTTATTCACGTGTCCCTTCGCTGGAAGCCTGCCAGGAGCCGCTCTTTGTCCGTGCCAACTGTCGATGCACTGGCGATCACTCCCCGCCCTTATCAGCCGGGGTGTCACAGTTTACACTAGTTTCCTCTGTCGTGTGCAGCCATTGTTGCTTGTTGCTGGTGGTAGCAATTGTCCCGTGGCAAAGGCCCAGTTTTGGGCCACGTCATAGTCGAAACGTGGAGCTTAGGCTATTACGGTTAAGTAGAAAAAGTTACGCCCTACCTAACAGCTATAGCTTTTGGCTTAGTGGTAAGCGCTCTATCCAACATTGCTTTCTTGCTCAAAGACCTCACTGCTGACTTGAAGGTTAAAGCAGCATTAAGCTAGGGTTTTTCTTTCACTTTTCAAATACACGAAGGAGACAATCTAAAAATGAAAGGAAACTAGGCGTAGAGTAGAACGTTGGAAGCTATTACAATAAATACATGTGTTGTAGCTAGCGATTACCAAGTGAGTAGTCACGTCGCGTGACTTTTGAAATTTGAATAACAAAGACCCTTCTCTGTTTTAGAGACTTTAAGTAGACCAACTGCACAAAACATTGGTTCTTCTCTTTCTTGGTTTCTATACGCTTAAACTAATCCTTCAATTCAGTCAGGTTCGGTCGCCAACTAATTTTTTGTGTGAATCAAACTTGCTCTATGTCACCTGTTTCAACATGCTTTGCAAACCCAGTAACCCGTCAACCCGAAAAGATCCACCCAAATGCTTCTTTTTGTTTTTGGGTTACTAGGGTTGGGGTCGGCATCAAAATGTTGTCCACCCCTACAATGTGTTGCATGCATATGTGGATTTTGTTTAAAGCTTTTTCTCAGTTTGGCATTGTATAAGCGATGGTTGAGCAAGTGTTTCAGTCAGTGCCCGTCACAAAGGACAACAAATTCAAATCTTCTTAATTATTATAATGAACTAATTTCTTAGGCACTAATTTTGCTTGAATATAAAAAAATTAGTAAAATATAAAAACATCATCTTATATCTCGATTTAATTTTTACATAGTTATTTATAATGATTTTTGGTAAACGAATGTATCTTCGAGTTCGAGCTCAATCAGGGATATGATAGAATCCTCTATATTGAGCTCTTTTTAAGTGTGTGTTGGGGGGGGCAGTGGTGGCCTTGAGCACGGTCGTGAGGGGCGACCGCCCAGGGCCCCTTTTCTTAAGGGCACCAAAATTTTGTTTTTTATTAGTATGTATAGATATTAAAGTACAAATTTATATATTTCAAATTATATAAAAATGTTATTATAAAAATTAAATAAAAGTAGTAATGAGAAAAGTTGTTTCCTGAAAATAAGTCAACTAACGAGTGACTAACTAACGCATGACGTTTCATTTCTTTTTGTATATGTAAACAAGAATACACTTGTGATCTTGGACACTAAAATAGTGATAATCATTTAAGTTCAAAATTTAGGGTTTCGATGGGAAAAAAACGCTAATATTAGTGCTAAAAATTGCGAATAAATAGAAATTGAATATGTGTTTGTTCAAAAAGTTGATTTTGTATATTATAGATCAAGCAAATGACTCATTTAGTAGAAAATTTGAGTAGTGTAGCACTTATGAGAAGATTTTTTGGATTTTTGTTTAGTATTAAAAACTTATACCATTCTTTGATAATGACCTGAAATTATGTTGCAACCATCTTGAAACTTATCTAAATCAAGATAATTCTTATGATCTTGATAGTGAAATTCTATTTGAAGAACTAAAAGTCATGTGAGAGGTTTTAACCGTTGAATCAAAATCAAGCTACGTAATATTGTGTTCTTTGAAGACATTTAACTGTTTTCCTAACACATGCACGACTTATAGAATAATATTAACTATCTATGTTACTATTGCATCTGCTGAAAGAAGTTTTTCTAAATCGAAATTGTTAAAATTTTATTTGCGAATTGCAATCTACTATATCACAAGATAGAGTAAACAATCTTGCTTTGATTTATATCAAAAGTGGTTTTTTAAATAACCTTGATTATGAATGAATTATTCATGATTTTGCAATAAAAAATACAAGAAGGATAAAAATTAAATGACTACAAGGGTACCATTTTCTTCACTCGCCCAGGGCACAAAAAATCTAAGGATCGGCCCTGGTGTGTAGTCATGGAAGGGATAAGCTTTCAAATGAAAGCTAGCTTGAACAAAAAACCGTGATGTTTCGAACTAAAACCTAGAACGAATGTAGTGAGACAGTTCAAACTTGATTTTGAACAAATTACAATAACATTTAGATCAACACGAAAGTTAAACAACTTTGAACATCTAATCCATTACAATTCGAATGAGAAATATACCTTACAACTAAACATAACATTTCAAAAGAAACTAAAACGATTACAAATTCAAACGTACGATAACTAACACAATAAACAAAACAGCAGAGTCTAGAGCCAAACATTTTCAAACAGGTTCATTTTTGGGATTAATGTTGGGGTTGATTAGAAAATGAGAATCATAAAGGTCTTGCAATTGGCTACTAATTTCTCCCATCACTCTAATGAAGTAATTTACTAAGTAAACAAACTCTCCACTTAAACATATTCTAGTTCCCTTTCTTTCTTTAACTTCTTTTTCTTCCTCTTCTTAACTAAAGTTATATTTTCTATCAACCCAATTCTTTTTCTTCTCCTAATTTAGTTGTAATCCTCTCATGGAGACACTAACCCATGATTCAATTGGACAGAATTGGGCCTCAGAAATACACACAAGGTTTAGGCTGGATTAGGCGTTTTGGGCACGATTTAGCTAATTCTGACCATTGCCCAGCCCTAATAGTAAGCAATCAAATTCTAATTTTGCCATCTTAATTAACTTTTGGTCCTGATTTCATTTATATTTATAAATGTAATTTATAATTATACTTTATTTATTTATTTGCATTTCTACAATTGTAAGTTGCAAAGCTGCATAGACGCCCTCTAGACCTTCACACTCGTGCTATATTTTAATGTGTATAAAATCCATTTAAATTATTGACTATCCGTCCCCATAGTAATAATTACTCCCTCCGTCCCAAATTATAAGAGTCTTTTGGTAAAATTTCGTTCACTAAGAAAAGTAATTAATGTAGTTACAAACAATAAATTTATCTACAATTTTTATTATTTTACCTAAACTATCTTTAAATTTATTAGAAAGGTAAATAATATTACATTTTATTTAACTTATTGATTAAAATAAAGGTAAATTAAATAAGGGTAATAGGAAAAATAATAATTAATAATATAGACAAATTTTAAAAAGACCTTATAAAATGAGACAAATAAAAAAGCAAAAAACCTTTTATAATTTGGGAGGGAGAGATTTTTTTTTTGATTAATAAGAGGGAGGGAGTAATTGATAACCATAAATAATAATGATACCCCATATGGAATGTCCTTTTCGCATTCGGACTAGGCGCTCTTTAGGGGTGTCAAAGTGATCTATTTATCCATCATCTATCAAGAAATCTATCTAATCCATCCATTACAAATAAAAAAACTAAATGGATTGGATCCAGTCCATCCATTTAATTTAATAGATAGTTAGCCATCCATCCACTAATTTTCTAAATCCATTGGATTACACTAGGGATGACAAATGGATGGAGTGGATAATTTTTTAAATTGATCATAAAATATATTTTTAATCATAAAAAATATTTTAATTACAAAAATATTTTAATCATAAAAAAAATATTTTAATTAAAAATATTTTACTCTCCCTCTCCCCTCTCTCTTCCCTTTCTCCTTTCTCCCCCTCCCCTCTCTCTGTCTCTCTCTCCCTCCTCTCTCTTCCTTCCCTCTCTCCTCTCCCTTCTCTCTCTTCCCTTTCTAATCTCTCCCCCTCCCTTCTCTCCTCTCTCTTCCCTCTCTAATTAAATTAGATTACTATACCTTTTAATAAATAAATAAATATCTTAATATTTTGTAAAAAATATATATCTAAATAATTGGGAGCTGTTTGTCCCATACACCTTTGCACCGCCTATTATAATTAACATGTTTTTTTAATATAAAAAAAATAATTAACAGGTTTTTTCAATCAATAAAACTCAAACTGATTTGGCAATTGTTTAAAAAATCATACGCTCTGTTATCGTTCCAGTTGCAGCGTCCTCGTTAGTCGTTCTTCTCTGAAATGCATATGCTGGCTACGGGGATAAAATTGGAAAAGTAAAGAAAAATCACAACTCCACGCTTTTTCTTCGCACAACAGGAAATAAGCAAAACTTGCTTGGGCGCATGCTGGAGATAGGGGAGAGATGGGAGAGAGAGAGAGAGGAAAAAGGGGAGAGAAGAGCGAGACTGGGAGAGAGATAGGAGAGAGAGGGGGAGGGAGAGAGGGGGGAGGGAGAGAAAGGGGGAGAGAGTAAAATATTTTTTATGATTAAAAATAATTTTTTGTAATTAAAATATTTTTTGTGATTAAAAATAAATTTTGTGATTAAAAATAATTTTTGTGGATGGATTGGATATAGGGATGGCAAAATGGGTCGCCCGGCCTAACCCGGCCTGACCCGTCATGAGCCCCCGTAAAAATGGGTTAGCCCAACCCTGCCCGCCAAGGGATTATGGGTTGAGATGTTGAGCCCGACTCGATCTATGACGGGTTGGGCGGGCTTGGGCTGGCCCGTCAAAAAATAAAAATAACAAAAATAAATTAAAAAATAAATAAAAATCTAAAATTTAGAGTAAAATCGGCCAACTTGTTAGGCCGGCCCTCAAGAGTCCGCCTAAAATGGACCACAATAGTGGGTTGGTTGGCTAGCCCGCCCGAAAATGTAAAAAAAGAAAGAAAAAATTGTTCAAAAATAGGGGGAAAAATATAAAATTATATATATATATTGGCTCGATGGGTTGGCCCAACCCGGCCCTCTCGTGGCCCGCGGGGATGGCGAGCTAGATGGGTTGGGCTAAATGGGCTTGTGGGTTGTGAACCCCAACCCAACCCGGCCCATTTTATGCGCCCAATGGGCCGGACCGATGGACCAAACCCGTTTTGCCACCCCTAATTGGATATCCATCCATAAAAAATTTGTTAATAGATGGATTGGATGGTTTTTTTTAAATGGATGATGGATGGATTTGATTTTCTTGATGAAATTTTAGTAGATGGTAAATGGATAAATGAATTTTTTCAATCCATCTATTAGAATCTATAAGAAAATCCATCCAATCCATCCATTTTGTCACCCCTAGCGCTCCCATAGGAGTAGGTCCGTATCTGTGCTCTTTATTTACTTAATTTAGTAACGACAACCATAACAAGGAATTTAAATATGAATTGAATGTTGTACCCAAAAAAAAATGAACTGAATGTGAGGCCCATAAGAATTGCTGACAACTAGGCATAACATATTTTGACCAACTTGGGAGTGTGGCGGTTGCCGGAAGTACCTTCATCACTAAAGACCTTTTATTTTGCAATTGAGTAGTATATTCCTGTATGAAATATAAACAAAAAAATCTCTAAAATATAAACAAAAAAATCTATATATTTAGTCCAAAAATTTGGACCAAATACATAGACTTTTTGCTTATATTTCAGACCGGGAGAGTATTGAGAATGAGACACACATCCATCAATTACTATTAGAGTTCAACAACAAAGGATCACCATTCAATTGGACAACCTAAGTGCGCACCAAATGAACAGAGAAGAGAGCCTAGCACGTACTGTCATATTTTGGAAGTTAATGTTGCTGTAGTACAGTAGTATAAATTACTAGTATTAAGGTAGATTTAAACTTCATAATTATCTTATTTTGAGATAGACTTGTACCGAACTTGCATTCAGCTAGCTAGCACAAAGTATTTGATTTCATAGACATTCCAATTAACGACGATAAGTTTAAAATGGAGCTTTAAGTGCCGGTCAAAGGATAGTTTGGGTTTAATCTCAAGTGATAGCCTCAATCGCTTGCATTTTCTTTCGGCCTGCAATAACGCACTGACTTGTAACTTGTAAGTGTCATTGTTGTGTTGGGTTCGTTTCCAACATTCCCCTTCTTATCCCCAACAGCCAGCAGGCCTTTTTTTCCCCCTCTAACGCAAAACATCTTCCCATAGTCTCATGGATTCTAATGCAGTTTGTGGTTCACGTTTTATTACTCCCTCTCTTCCTTTTTACATGTCGTTTAAGGTTGTTTTACACAAATTAAGATTATCAATAAATTTTGTTGTTTTTTATGAAATTATTAACTTTTTTTTTTCATGTGATACTCTTAACCATTCACTAATCTATAGAATATACTTATTTCTTTGCAATAAATAGTTAAGGGTATAATTGACAAACAAGTAATTAATGTAATCTTGAATTTTGAAAATGACAAGTAATTAAAAACAAAATTTCTCTAAAAAATCGACATGTAAAAAGAAATGGAGGTAGTATTTTAGAAGAAGTAACACTTCCAAAGCCGGCCCGAATTTTTTTAACAAAGCAAACGTCCTTTTAATTTCATTACAAACAATTTGTTTGATAATGTGATCACCATATTGGGGGGCATTGTTGGGGTAACTGATCCATTGGTTTGACTAATGACACGAATTTTCATTCAGTCTCTAATCTGGCATTTCGTTGCTATAAAGAAAGGGGGGCTTTATTGTACCAATAAATAAAAGAAATGGTTGGGTCTAAATTTATGAAATTCTATGAATGTGTGAAAGGTTGAGAAAACTATATGAACATAAAAAATAAAAATCATTTTTCACAGAATGTCAATGGCGTTTGGTATACTACTAGTATTATTCAATTTCATTAACTTCCAAGTTTGTCTCAACATTTGCAACACTTCTCATATTAAAAAAAAGTCTAAATTACAAAATTGGTTCTCTATGTTTATTTTAGGTTTCAATTTGGTCCTCTATGTTTTATTTGTTTCGTTTTGGTCCCTTACGTTTTAAAAGTTACAACAGGTTGGTCATTTCCGTCACTAAAAGCCAATTGTCCGTAGCTAAAAGCCAAATTCTAGCTACGGACAATTGACTTTTAGTGACGGAAATGACCAAATTGAAAACTAAAATAAAACGTAGAGGACCAAAACGAAACAAATAAAACGTAGAGGACCAAATTGAAACCTAAAATAAATTTAGAGGACCAATTTTGTAATTTAGCCTAAAAAAAACACTTGGAACACTTCTTACCTGTTTTTATTATGTTGATGAAAAGGTCACTACGACGATACAAAGACGCGTATCTATTAAGTGTCAGTTAAATTCTGCAGTCTTGGCAGAAAATGGCATCCGTTTTGACATTGGACACAAACTCATTTTCTTTGGAGGAAATGAAAAACCAAAGGATCCTCCAAATTAAGGGAACGGAACATCGTTTTGTATTAGATGCGAAGAAGTGAGCTACTGTTATATTTGTTATATTCCTTTAGGGTCAGTTTGGACAGAAGATTTTTTAGGGGAGAAATTTGGAAGGCTAAGTCTATACGTTGATATATATTTGAGATTTTAAAAACGTTGAAGGAATAACATGATAAATGATCATATAACATTTCAATCACCCTTTATTCGTTTTTAGAAACATTCTATATATCAACATATAGAATTAACCCTCCAAAACCTCCCATCCAAAACCTTCATAAACTCTCCATCCAAACTTACCTTTAATATCTAAATAAATCTGCTTGGTGGATACTTTGGGCCATTTTATTAGTGTTAGATATGCCATGGATTCAATCAATGGCCCACGCCTTAATTCATATATTCTTTGTTTGCTTCATTGAGTTATTAAACAATATGTTTTTTATAATTAGTTCAAATACCGTATTTTTTCATAAATAATTTATATTCAAATATCGTCAAAGGGAATTCGAACCCTTATACTTTACTTATAAAAATCAAGACTAGTATCGTTTAGGGTTCACTCGTGACCAGGTTCACACATCATCCTAGCGCGTGTAGGTCTTCTCCTGCCACTTTGATTCAACGCAGGGCGAAGCTAGAATATTATATTACCAGAGGCCAAAACCAAAGAAGTTGGCAACATAGAAAAATTTTCCTTTGCGACCATTCAACCAAATATGTCTGTTCAGTAGCATGCTAAATTGGCAAACCAAATAGTTTCATTACAAAAATATTGGACTTGCAGTTATGTAATTATTATGGGCATTCGCGTCATTACAATGAGTCAAAAAGGGTAGTCCAACTTAATATCATATTCTAGCTTGAACAATTGGACTGTCCATGGATTTTGAACAAAAAACAATGTCTACATACACGTTATCTTGACTCTCACGATTCAATTTTGTTAAGTATTATTATTATTAGTTAGTAGTAAGGGTATTTTAGTCTTTCTCAGTCTCTAGTATTTATTCCTTTTGTAAGCCAACACTATTATGCTTTGCTCGTTGTTGCCTTATGAAACCCTAGCAAGGGCTCTTTCTCTCTTAGCCTTCCCATTCTTCATCTTCTTTACCCTAGCAAGGGCTCCTTCGTTTCTGTTTCCGGCGCGGTTCTCCTCCTCTGCTTAGGTGGGATTACGACCTCGCTTCTGCTCTTACATTTTAAACAGACAGGTTATCCCTAATTTCTTCTGTTCTCAGTGATTGTGTTCATCGTATTTTGTGATTGTTTGCTATGGCTGGTGTTAAGAATGATTCTTTGCAAGCTGTTAGTGTCCAACTCAATGGACTGAATTACTCTTATTGGAGTTATGTGATGAAAAATTTTTTGATTGGAAAAAATGTATGGAGTCATGTTGATGGAACTTCTATTAAGCCCACAGATAAAACGGATGTAGCCAAATACACTGCTGATTTGAATACTTGGATGGTTAATAATTCGAAAATCATTACTTGGATTAACAATTCTGTTGAAATGTCTATTGGTGTGCAACTAGCCAAGTATGATACTGACTAAAGAGGTTTGGGATCATTTGCAACGCCTATATGTTCATCTAATTTTGCAAGACTGGTCACCGGAAAGTGACATTAGGGCCTTTAAACAGAACAATATGACCATTCAGGCATTCTATTCGGCCATGACTAATTTGTGGGATCAATTGGCTCTTATGGAATCGACTGAATTGAAAGTTGTCAAAGCATACATTGATCAGTGAGAAGAGCAGCGTCTGGTTTGGTTTCTGATGGCTCTTCGTGATGATTTTGAGGGCCTTCGTGGGGGTATTCTTCATCGTACTCCTCTTCCTAATGTTGAATCAGTAGTCAGTGAATTGTTGGCTGAAGAAACCAGACTTAAGACCCATTCCACTGTGTCGGATAAGGGAATTCTACCTAATCCTCCATCTGTTTTTGCTGCTCCTGCTCAAAAAGGAAAACCTCAAGGGAGGATTGGGCTTGGTAATGATGAATGTGATTTCTGCAAAGAAAAAGGTCATTGGAAAGCACAGTGTCCGAAATTGGGGAGAACAAATAAGAAGAACTTTAGGGGTCCATCATCCAATGCTGCTGCTGCTCCTCCTCCTCCTCCTCCTCTCGTTGGCTCTAGTACTGGTTCTGTATACCCACATGAGACTGCTTCTCAAATACATGATATTGCGGAACAACTTCAAAAGCTTCTTGCTACTCAGCCACATGCCATGTCTGCCTCTTCTACTATAGGTTTGAAGTCCTCTAGTCTGTCAGGTATATCTCCTTCCATATGGATTCTTGATTCTGGAGCATCGCACCATATGTCATATGATAATAAATCTTTTGTGTCTGTGAGTCCTACCTCGTCTATGTCAGTTATGACTACTGATGGCACTCCTATGCCATTAGCAGGCATTGGTTCTGTCTCCACGCCTAACTTGTCTTTTTCTGATGTTTATTATATTCCTAACCTCACTTTGAGTCTTGCTTCAGTTGGTCAATTGTGCGATTCCGGTTATTCAGTTAAGTTTTCTTCCACTTCTTGTTGTGTGCAGGATCAACATTCCTGAGGCTGATTGGGATGTGCCATAGACAGGGGGGACTTTATGTGTTGGATGATCTGAGAGTCCCAGATATTGCAGCCTCAACATCTACTGATTTACTATCTAGTTTTCGTTTGAATTCTTCGTCTTCTAGTTTTTATTTATGGCATTCCCGCCTTGGACATGTTTCTGCTTCTAGATTAAAGTATTTGGCTTCTACTGGAGCTTTAGGAAAGTTACAAACCAGCGATATTTCAAATTGTTGTGGTTGTAAACTTGCTAAATTTTCAGCTTTACCGTTTAGTAAAAGTGTTTCCCTTTCATATGCACCTTTTGATTTAGTTCACTTTGATGTTTGGGGTCCATCACCGGTTCCTACCAAAGGTGGATCTAGATATTATGTTTCATTTATTGATGATTACACTCGTTATTGTTGGGTTTATCTTATGAAACACCGTTCTGAATTTCTTGATATTTATCATATGTTTCGTGCTATGGTAAAGACTCAACACAACGCTGTTATAAAGTGTTTTCGTTGTGATTTAGGTGGTGAATATACCTCTAATAAATTTTCTGAATTACTTGCTTATGATGGCACCCTCCACCAGACATCTTGTACTGATACTCCTCAATAGAATGGAGTTGCTGAAAGGAAACACCGTCATATTATTGAGACTGCTCGTTCTCTTTTGTTGTCGGCTTCGGTTCCCAGTGAATTTTGGGGTGAGGCTGTTCTTACTGCTGTCCATGCTATTAACAGAATCCCGTCGTCTGTCATATCAGGTTTGTCTCCCTTTGAAAAATTGTATGCTTCTATCCCTGATTACTCTTCTTTAAAAGTCTTTGGCTCTACTTGTTTTGTTCTCCGTCCACAAGTAGAACGTAGTAAGTTGTCTTCTCGTTCTGCCATGTGTGTTTTCCTTAGTTATGGGGATGGTCAAAAGGGCTATCGTTGTTATGATCCTCATGCGAGAAAACTTTATGTCTCTCGTCATGTTGTTTTTCTTGAGCATATTCCATTCTACTCCTTTTCTTCCGAGTCTTCGATTACTAACAGTTCAGAACTAACCCATATTGATCCATTTGGTCCTAATGATAGTACTTCTAGTGATTGTAATGTTGAGAATTGCAGGACAAATACTACTACTCCAGATGATGACATCACTCTTGCCCCCCCGACTGCCCAACCACCTCCTGCGATTGTTGATCCTTCGCCTCCTCCTTCGCCTCCTCGTTATCCCTCTCGTCATCGTAAGTCTACTCAATTGCCTGATTTTGTCTATTCCACTTACTCTGCTTCGTTTGCTTCTTTCTTAAGCTCTATTCACAGTTTGTCTAAGCCCTCTTCCTATAAAGAGGCTATCCTTGATCCTCTTTGGCAGCAGGCTATGGCAGAAGAACTTTTTGCATTGCGCGAAACAGATACTTGGGATTTAGTACCTCTTCCTCCTGGAAAACGTGCTATTGGGTCTCGTTGGGTATACAAGATCAAAACTAAGTCTGATGGGTCAGTTGAGCGCTACAAAGCTCGTCTTGTTGCTAAGGGATTCTCTCAGCAGTATGGTATGGATTATGAAGAAACTTTTGCTCCTGTGGCTAAGATGACAACTATTCGTACTCTTATTGCTGTTGCATCTATTCGTCAGTGGGATGTTTCTCAAATGGATATCAAAAATGCCTTTCTAAATGTTGAGCTTCATGAAGAAGTCTATATGGTACCTCCACAGGGTGTTTCTCATAATCAGGGGGGAGTGTGTACGCTAAAAAAGGCTCTTTATGGTCTTAAACAGGCTCCTCGAGCTTGGTTTGAGAAATTCTCTACTGTGATCACATCTCTTGGTTTTCGTTCTAGTGACCATGATTCTGCATTGTTTATCAGGTCCACCACTCACGGTCGCATTATACTTTCCTTGTATGTTGATGATATGATAATTACAGGTGATGATGTTAGTGGAATCAATAAGTTGAAAGCTCAGTTAGCCAAGCAATTTGAGATGAAGGATTTAGGCACTCTTCGCTACTTCTTGGGGATTGAAGTTGCATACTCTCCTAAAGGCTATCTTCTCTCTCAATCCAAGTACATAGCCAACATTCTTGAACAGGCTCGTCTCTCTGATACTAGAGCGTGGATACTCCACTTGAGTTGAATGTGAAATATGCTCCCTCTGATGGTGTGCCTCTACCAGATCCTACTTTATACCGTACTTTGGTTGGCAGCCTGGTGTACCTTACAATTACCAGACCTGACATTGCTTATGTTGTTCATGTTGTCAATCAGTTTGTTGTCTCTCCCACTACTGTTCATTGGGCAACTGTTCTTCGTATTCTTCGTTATCTTCGGAGAACTCAATTTCAGAGCCTTCTCTTTCCCTCATCGTCCTCATTAGAGCTACGTGCTTATTACGATCTTGATTGAAATTTGGTGATCCTACTGGATCATAAGTCCACCACCGGTTTTGTATCTTTCTTGGAGACTCTCTTATTTCTTGGAAGAGTAAGAAACAAGACATTGTTTCTCGCTCTTCTACGTAGTTTGAAATCTGTGCTATGGCATCCACCACTGCTGAGATAGTTTGGTTGCGTTGGCTTTTATCTGATATGGGTATCTCTCTTTCTGAGCCAACTCCGATGTACTGTGATAATAAGAGTGCTATTCAAATTGCTCATAACTCGGTCTTCCATGAACGCACCAAGCACATTGAGATCGATTGTCATTTTACTCATCATCATCTTCAGCATGGAACAATTACTCTACCGTTTATCTCCTCCTCCTTGCAGATTGCGGACTTGTTCACGAAGATGCATTCCATTAAACGTTTTCGTTTTCTGGTTGACAAACTCTCGATGCTCCTTGTTAATGCATCGTTAGTTTGAGGGGAGATGTTAAGTATTATTATTATTAGTTAGTAGTAAGGGTATTTTAGTCTTTCTCAGTCTCTAGTATTTATTCCTTTTGTAAGCCAACACTATTATGCTTTGCTCGTTGTTGCCTTATGAAACCCTAGCAAGGGCTCTTTCTCTCTTAGCCTTCCCATTCTTTATCTTCTTTATCCACTATGTTTTTATGTATGTTAACAAATTTCACATAACTTTGTCCTTGGGCTTGGATTTTTCTTGCAAATTTTAAAAAGTCTATTGTCATAGGGATGAACCCTATGCACAAGGTGGTCATGTTCATGCCCCTCAATATGCAAGGGTCTTACTTTGAGCACCTCTCTGAGCTCAATTGTTGGGCGATCTTTCCTGACAATGGGTCTCCGCTTAATCTTTTATGGATTGGGTTGTTATTGGTTGTAAAAGTGTTGGTGTTAACAGTGCTAATGTTGCTCTTTCTACTGACTGCATGCTGTGAAGGTCATTGGTAGGGGGAAAACCTTGGCTAGGATCCCTAATTCAAAGAGGGAGCAAATGCTCCCCCACTGACAAATATGGACATTTTTACCCCTCGAAGTTTTGGTAATTCTCAAATCGCAGCTGCCCCTCATCCTCCTAATCAGGTTCCCTCCCGGCCTCCACCGAAACCACCGAATAAAGGTATAAATGTTTACTTTGGGTGTCTTTTTGCTGGTGTCCCTGTTCGACCCTTTTTGTGTAGGCGCCCTCTCAGTTCAGGATGGGCCATGAGTGCACTTACGATACTTGATCAAAAGCCCCAACTAAGTTATGCATTTCGGAAATACATTAGGAGTGCAGTTCCTTTAGGATGACTTCAATTTCAATACCATCTCCACATATCAATTGATTTCTATAATCTAGGTAAATTTGGACAGTTTTGAGACTAATTATAGTCAAATTGTGTCTAAACAAGCCAAAGATATGATCTGTAATTGGATAAGTGTTAAAACTGTGGATTCTCACATTTTCTATGTCGTTGACCATAGGTGGAAGAAGTTGATAGGTTGCCTGCTTGAATATTGGATTTGGCTTGACACCCCTCTGTTTTCTACGCAATTTGTGTATAATTTTATCCATGATTTGGTTGGCTCTCTAAAGTGGATGAAAAATGCCCCTACACTATCTGACAAAGCTATTTGCAATCTCTCCTTTTTTAACAATTAAATGAAGTTGTTTTACCGTAAAAAATAAATATAAAAATCATGATATGATTGTTGATAGTTTAAAAAACACAAATTTTGACCATGTAAAAATTTATAATAGTCAATATTTTTTAATTCTAATATCTCAATTGATCTCTACATTAAAATTTCGTAGATCAAAAAACAACTTTAGTTTTTAACGAGAGATTTTTTAAATAGTCTATCGACATCATTAGAATGACAAACCCCGGCATATAACCGCTTATTGCACAGGTTAAACAAGCCAGTAAAATTAACAATACATCATTGTTGGATAAGCATGTGATTTATGAATAAATATATAATTATATATTTGAATTCTAAATATGGAAATTAATTATAATCGTGTATTAAATAATATTAATGCAATTTCTCTATAACTATGATGTAGATAACTTTTTTTGATAAATAGTAGATAACTTATTTTTTACCAAATTAAAAAATTGAATTAGTCAGCATGTGTACAAATTAATCTACATACACTAAAAGTGTGACGAATATGGAAATTTCAATATGATTGTTCTTTCAAACCATCATTATTTTGGACAGTAATAGAATCGCCATAAAATGGTCACACACAAAAAAAATCGCCATAAAATGCATTTCAAAAGGGATAGTTTTAATACTTTTTGAAAGTTATAAAATAACTAGTTGTTGTCATCCTTTTTGTATGCACCTTTAAGTATAAAAATAGAATAATATTTTTATAATGATAATGCTAAACGGGATCAAAAAATATTTTAACAAATCAAACAAATAGTAATTTTATTTGAAGAGCCCACACGTCTAAGACTGCTATACTAGGCCCACTCTTATCTTGGGTTTTCTCTTCTTTTTTGGTCAACACTTTCGTTGGGTTTTCCCTCCTAGCAGCGAATGTAGCATTACCAAGTACCAACCCAACCCACATGGGCCACCGCATGCTGCCCAGTTCTATTAACTGCCGTGTGTTTTTGCTAAAACGCCATTCAAAAAGTAATTTTTTTTTCCCAGCAATGTATTTACAGCATAAGATTGCCTGTAAACTTACGGAATACAAAAAATACACATCAAAAAGGTTTTTTCTCAGATAGGGATGCAGGCTAGCAAAAAGAGGTGTCAATAGTTACTCCCTTGAATATTACATTTTTGCATTCAAGTCCACAATGAATGAATCCATTTTTTTATGCTGAAACTGTAGCTCCTAGTCCCTCTCAATCTAAGGGCTTTTATTTCCCCACCTTCCCCACTTAATTTTCCCACCTCCTCCACCCAAAGAAAAGACTATTTTACCCTTTATTTTTCCTATCTTCCAGATTTAAAATGCTGAAGTTATTTTTTTTTTGAAAAAATTTCAACCTCCGGATTCTTAATACCGGAGCACTCCGGAGATAAGAATCCGGACTTTTTTTGAACAATTTACCTCTCTTTTTGCTAGATCTGTAAAATTAAAAATTAACACGTCCGGATTCTTGTCTCCGGAGTGCTCCGGTATTAAGAATCCGGACGTGTTTTTGAACAATTCACCTCCCTTTTTGCTAGATCTGTAAAATTAAAATTAACACGTCCCGATTCTTATTACGTCCCGATTCTTATAAAGACAAGTACTTATATAAGTACTTATAAAATTTATATAAGTATATTACAGGCAACCTTATTTTCACAAAAAACTACAGGTTTTCGACCTAACCTAAGCCGAGAAAATTTGATTGGTTCGGGGATCGGGTTTGGTCAAAACCAATCCAACCCGGCCCGTGTACAACCCTACGAATACCCAACCTCAAAGCCTAGAGTTCAGCCCATACAACATTACACGATCCAACTATGTTGTAAAAACCTATAATCAAGTTGCCATTAGCGTCCCTAGCCAAGCCACCACAAGCTGAGCTACCCAAATTCTTAAGGTGGAATCCATCAACATTTACCTTAAGACAACCATCCAGAGGAGAATTCCAATATACCTCAATCGCCGTGGGATGAAGTCCAGTGTCAACTCTTTGAGTGCAGTTTGCATGTTGAGTAATAAACTTGGACTGATTGAGAACTTGTGAGGTTCCTCCCCATATGAGATATTTAAGAAAAGAACAATGGAGTTTATATCTTTCCAAATATCCATTGCAGCAACACCAAACACAACATGTTAGTTGTCATTATGAATGCCGATATGTTTGGATGAAAGGTTCCAATCAAGCCAATTATGAAAGCCACTCATGAAAAATTTGCGTCATTGTTCTGATCAATCAAGCTAGTCCAGAAATCCTACACTTCTTCACAATCACACAACATATGCATAATTATTTCTGAGCATTTTCGACATCTCAGGCATAAGTCATCAGTTGTCATACCCCGCTTCTTCCTCTCCATATTTGTCATCGATCTCCCATGTGCCAGCTTCCATAAGTAGGATCAAGGGCCAATTCTGATCCCTATTAACAGTATAATGTATTACTGGTAATTCTAGTTTAGAAGCAGGAATTGAAGACTCCAAGATGTCAGCTAAGATGCCAACTCCTGGAATCCAGTTATCCTTCTAGAATCTAGAATCTAGTATCATGCCCATTTTTTATCACCCAAATAATATTGTTCTTTATGTCATCCCATGCATTCATAATAGCTTTCCAAGTGCTAGTAGACTTATCTTTGTGACTGAATTTGGAAACCATATGAAGTCCCCAAATTCATGATTCTAACACAAAGCTTATCGAGATGAATAATCATATTCCAAATGAGCTTCATCATATGACCCTTATTAAGCATTTTTAAATTGCGATAGCCCGATATTCCATCTTCTTTAAAGCAGCAAAGCTTATCCCAGGCAACTAAATGACATTTTCTAGCATTAGCTGTTGAACTCCAAATAAAGTATCTACAAATTTTCTCAGTCTCTTCACACACAGAAATAGGAATAAGAGTAAATTAAAACACAACCTGGAATGTTGACTAGAGAAGCTTGAGCCAGAGTAACTCTTCCAGTAAAAGAAAGTGTATTAGTTTTCCATTCTGTGAGCTTCCTTTTCAAATTATCCAGTAGAAAAGAAAAAAAGATCGCTTAGAGACTCTTTGATGAAACATTTGTCCACCAAGATAATTGGTTAAATCTTTGCGGGCCATTATCGCCTTTCTCCCTAGACCGATGTAGCGACCGAAAAATCTGGTGGGATTTGTTCGAGTTTAATGGAGCCGCCACCAATAATTTATTTCATAGGAAAAATATTGGAAAAAACCTTTTTTTGAAGAAAAATGGTCCTTGAGACCGGATTTGGGTTCGGGAGTCGATTATGCGTAGGGAAGGTATTAGCACCCCACGACATCCTTTCGAAAAAAGGTTACCTCTAATTAATTGTGCAAAATTTATATTAACTTCTAAAAAAATATTTATTTCCCTTTTATAAAAAAAGACAAGGATTTATAATGATGAAATAAAAAAAAAAGGCTTAATGAAAGTTGTTTATTTTTGCGCTTGACAGGAGTATGCTCCTGCTCTTACGTATCTCCGGGTGCAGTGGAGAAATCAAAGGCTATGTAGTTCTTGGGTAAAAAATGGTTGTGTATTAGTTGATTTTAATTAATCAATTTGTGACTTAATTTTTATGGTTTGCATAGTGACTAAACCAAAAGTGGATTTGGCGTTAATCACCACAATATTTTAAGATATTTTATTAAGAATTTGTTATGACCAAACCAAAAGAGAATTTGGAGCAGTCATTGATTTTTAGTTTTTTGAAATCGGAAAATAATTACGTAGTGACCAAACCAAAAGAGCATTTGGAGTAGTCATTGATTTTAATTGTATATTTTTTGATAAAAAAAGGTAGGTTTTGTAGGGACCAAACAAGAAACAATCAAGAGTGGTCCTCACTAATACCCCATTTTGTTTAGAAAATTAAGATATTTGCAATGACTAAACAGGAAGCAATCTCGAGTAATCATTACTAGTAAATTAATTTTCATGATTTTTATCATGTGATTTTTAAGAAAAATAGGATCTCAAAATTTGTATGTGAAATGAAATTGTACTAGTTTGACTAGTAAAAAAAGTATCCATGTTCATTAAATAAATAATAAAACAAATGGGTTAAAGCCCAATATTTAGCAAAAGAAGACTAACTACAACAAAAAGGAGTTGGCAAATAAAAGAAAAAAAAGGAAAAAAAACAAAAGTGGACTGAAGCCCAAGAAATAAAAAAACGGACCAGAATAGAAAAAAGAAAGGAAAAGAAAAGAAACAAAAAAGAGGGGGACGTAATAAAAAGCGGTCAAGCCCAAAACAAAGAAAGAAAAAAAAGAAAAAAAATGAAACGACATAAAAGAAAAAAGGGGTCAAATTGGAACCCTAACATTAAGCTTAGCTGCAGAGGCGAGAGAGATGGGTGGGTCAAGGCGAGAGGAGAGATCGAGAGGAGTGCGGCTGCCACATCTTTGACACATGTGCGAGTGAGGAAGAGACCGCGGCAGAGCCGCGAAGGTGGGACAAAAAAAGAGTGCGAGAGAGCGAGGGAAGCTTACGCAGGGGAGGAGGTAGAGATGTAGAGGTGCGTGAGGTTCGCTGCAGTGGTTTACGGAGGAGAGGCACTGGTGGTTCACGGCGCGGGTTCGTACGTAAACGCCCAAGAACGGAGACCGTCACGGGCAGTGGTGGTCGTCAGCCAAAAAGCGTTCAACCCCCTTTTTGTCTCAAACCCCTTTCTCTGTTTTCTCTGTTCTGTAACATCTTTATTCCTCTTTTTTCATGATTTTTGTTGTTGAAGCTGTTTTCTCTTTGCTAACAGATCATTGGAGATGTTTCAGTTATTTTTGATGGAGTTTGCGGATGGTTATGGTAACTGTGTGGTGTGGTGCGATGCAAGGGAGTAGTGGGAATGGCTCACAGAGCTCAAGAGGGTGAAAATGGTGGTTCTAATGGATGGTGAAGCATCCAGCCTCACTCCTTCTCAATTCTCCTCTTTTATTTCTGCTCTTTTCTTATTACTCTCTCTGTGATCTCGTTGCATTCAAAACTCAATGGAATTAGGACCCCATTGTGGAGTCTCTAATTCTCTGTTTGGTGGTCAAAGTCTCAGGATCCCCCCCTCTGTTATTCTGTTATGGTATTTATAGGGGCAATTGATGGTGCAGGTGGAGTGCTTGGAGCAGGGGAAAATTGTTGGTTGGAGACAAAGGCAACACCTCTTGTGGTGCCTCTGAGAGGTGGTGGCTGCAAAGCAAAACTGTCTTGGGCAAAAATGAAAAGGGGGCAGAAGCAACAGAAGAAAAAGCATTGGCTCTTACCCAAAGAAATGAGCAGCACCCCTCCTTGCAGATGCCATGTGCATCCTGCAGCTTCCTTTCTTCTTTTTTTTTGTCTTTGTTTTTTTTAATGTTATTCAATTTTGTAACTTTATTTATTCTGGACTTTGTAAATGGACTTTGGCTTGTACTTTGGACTGTATTGTATTTTTGTAATTTTTGACATGTAATGGACATTGGACATTGGTTATATATTGGGCTTGCTTGACTATTTGCACCTCCTTTTTATTGCAATTGGGCTGAAATTAGCCCAAAGGATTAACACAAAAAGAACCCAAAATTTGTTGCTAAGAATAAAGTAAAAACAAAAATAAAAATAAATTACCAGAGGTAGGTGGACAAAATTGGGGTATAACAGCTGCCTCTCTATAGTTATATTTTATTAGAAAATGTGAACAATAAAGGTTTTCATATTTTCGTCGTAAAATAGAAGTAAAGATAAAGACACTAATTTTGTCCCGAACCAGGATAGGCAAAGGATGGGGTGAGGAATGACAGTGAGGGATTAACGCTTGGTGCGTTTATCGGAAAGTAATAAAGAAGGGTCACCGCCAAGTCGGGTACTGACGCGGTGGTCGGAAAGCAAAAATGAGGGATTAACGCTTGGCGCGTTTATTGGAAAGCAATAAAGAAGGGTCACCGCCAGGTCGGGTACTGACGCGGTGATCGGAAAGCAAAAATGAGGGATTAACGCTTGGCGCGTTTATCAGAAAACTATAAAGAAAGATCTCCGTCAGGTCGGGTACTGATCCGGTGATCGGAAAGCAATAACGAGGGTTCGACGCCAAGTAGGGTATTGACGCGTCGATGGGAAGCAATAAAGAAGGATCACCGCCGGGTCGGGTATTGACACGGTGATCGGAAAGTTCAATGCCAAGTAGGGTATTGACGCGTCGATTGGAAGCAATAAAGAAGGATCAAAAACAATAATGAGGGATTACCGCCAGGTCGGGTACTGACGCGGTAATCTTAAAGCAATAAAAAGGGGTGATGCTTGGCGTGTCGCTTAGAAAGCAAATTAAAGGATCAATGCTCGGCGCATTGTTTTGGAAACAATTGTGAAGGATCAACACTTGGTGCGTGGACCAAGTGGAACAAAAATGGCTAAAAAGTGGTGATATGAGGATGATGCATGAATATATGGTATGTGATGCATGTATTCAACGCGATTATTATTTTTACTGATTCCTCGTCCCGTATGATCTCTAGTGCTTAAAGATATGGGACGAACTGAGATTCATCGGATTTATTCATGCTATGCCTTGGACTGGGAGGGAGCGCGAGTTATCGATGCAGTGCTTGTCATTTTTTACAGGTAATCCCTTTGCCCTTTCGAAACTTATTTGTTGAGATTTGGTGTTTTCCCGTGATTTTTAAGATGTATATAATAACTATAATGCTTTTCAGTATCATCACATATTTCACAATTCAGTGTCTGTTATCATAAAACAACATTTTGAAATACGAGAACGGAGGTGTTTGGTATTCAAAAAGAGTCATGTGTACAGGGACTGAAGTTACACAGACTTGAAAACACATCAAGAAAAATGCAGGAAGAAGAAAAAAAAAAGACAATAACTAAGCAGATATTTTATAGTTTGTGTCTTTGTAGGAACAAATGTCAGCTTCCCATATCCATAACTTTGAATACTCATTACTCTACTTCTGAAAATATAGAACTGCCCCAGTTGGGTAAGAGCCTCTTGATGCATCAGCTGACTTTGATGTCCAATTTCAGACCCTAACTTCTGCTTGGATTGCCTTTTTAAGTTTTCAATCCAGCGGGGCGCTTTAATTTTTGCCTAGGTCACCCTTTCAGGTTTTCAACCTAGTGAGCTCATTTTTGCTTGGCTCTTTATATATTTTTTAGGCATAATATTTTTTGACTGCATCAGAGTTTACTGGGAGTGGGAGATCTTCACCGTCCATCCTTGTGAGGATTAAGGCTCCTCCAGAAAAAGCTTTCTTCACAACATACGGGCCTTCATAATTCGGAGTCCATTTTCCACGCGAATCCTTTTGGATGGGCAAAATTTTCTTGAGTACTAGGTCTCCTTCTTGAAATTCCCGAGGGCGAACTTTCTTTTCGTAAGCCCTCTTCATCCTGTGCTGATGTAGTTGTCCATGACATAAGGCCATCACTCTCTTTTCTTCAATGAGGTTCAATTGATCCAGTCGAGCCTGAACCCATTCTGCCTCTTCTAGTTTTGTCTCCATCAATACCCTTAACGAGGGGATCTCGACTTCAATGGGAAGTACTGCTTCCATTCCATACACCAGCGAGAAAGGGGTTGCCCCTGTTGAGGTGCGAACCGAAGTTCGATAACCGTGCAAGGCAAAAGGGAGCATTTCATGCCAGTCTCTAAATGTTACAACCATCTTCTGGACAATCTTCTTGATGTTCTTGTTTGCAGCTTCAACTGCCCCATTCATCTTTGGGCGGTATGGTGAGGAATTATGATGTTGGATCTTGAAGTCATTACACAGCTCCTTCATCATCTTGTTGTTCAAATTAGTCTCATTATCAATGATGATCTTATTTGGCAGCCCATGGTAACAGATCATATCCCTTTTGATGAATTTGACAACCACATTTTTTGGCAAAAAAAAAACTGCAATGAGGAGTTTATATGGATTTCCTCTTCCAAAAATCAAGTTTTAAGAAAATATGAGCAATTTGATTTTTATCAGAATAGACTTTATTAGGGTTGTAACGTGGTCAGGGGTTGAAGGGTCACAAAAGAAAGGATATTTCAGGCTCAAAAGGTGTTTGAGGGCTTTTTTTTTTTAACAAGAATTTTTAGTGCAAAGATGCACTTTGATGGTTGCTAGCACAATTTTTTTTGTTTTGTTTTGTTTTGACATTTTTATTTACTGATTTTTTTCTTGCAAGCGTCTTTGATACGTTGTATTTGCCGTTTGCTTGCTTGCTTGCTTTGCCTTTTTTGGACAGATGAAATTGAATAGACTATCGTGCTAACCTCCAATGGATGAGTGATCCTTGTATATGGTATTTGAAAAAAAAAATTAGGGCTCAAAAGGGGTAGCAAGGGATATAAATTTTTTATTTTTTGGGATAGAGAAGAAAAAAAATGCCAAACTTCATCTCAAAACCTCATTGCTCAAATTTTCATAAAATTTAATTTTGGCAAATTGTGCATTTGCTTTACCCTTTTCTTTCTATTTTTATTAACTACTTTTGTCACTTTCAGTACTCAGTTTGATTATTTCAGATTCTTCCTCGTGGGGTCGTATCACTTTTACCTCTTGTTCCATCAATCTCATCGGTTCAAAAGGGGTTTCCCAATTGTCCTCATGGGGTAGTCAAAGTTATAGTATGAGTCACTGACATCGTCATTTTCAAAGACAATATTTTTTGCATTAGTTAAAATCGACGAAAAGAAAAAACGAAAAAGAAGAAAGGGAATGGAAAAGATGAAAAAAAAAAGAAAAGGGAAATGATTGGAAAATTCAAAAGTGCATTTTATTGATAAAGATACTGAAATGAAACATGTGCGCCTTTTTGACAATAAATCATCCTAAAGCCTTAGGCAGAGCAATAGGATTTGCATTACAAAATTATTTTGAATCCAACATCACGAGAACCTCAACAATCTCCCAATTTCCAAGTTCTTCATTTAGAGGGCAAGAGTGGACAAGGTTGACAATATTGTCTTCAGCACTGCGATCATCTTTGACAGTTGCTATCTGGTTTGGGTTCAACATTCTTGCGCTCTGAAAGCTTTGTCTGATGTCGCAAATAGAGACATTCTTATCATTTGGTTCCCTGCCTTCCGATTTAGCTATTAGGGGTTGGTCCCCAAATTCCTCAGTAATGGCATTGACTGCTGAACCTCCATGACCTGGAAGGGGGTTATTACCCACATTAGGACCATCCTCTTTAAAACTCAATAATTTGGCATTGATCAGATCCTGCACCACATACTTCAAGGCTTTGCAGTTTTCAGTTGTGTGACCTACTGCCCTTGCATGATACTCACATTTGGCGTTTGGGTCATATCCTCTTGGGAAGGGGGATTGGAGCGGTTTCATTGAGCGCGGGGAAAGCGCGGGGAGACCAAGGAATTACTGATGAGGTGATGGAATAAATTAGTATAGGTCATGGGAATAGGGTCAAATTGGACTGCTTTTCTCTCTTGGTCATTTGGCTGTTTCTGGCTTTGGTTTGGCTGAGTGGGTGGATTATGAGAGGCAGCGGCAATGTATGGAGGTGGAAAATAAGGGTATGAGAAAGGCTGTCGGAAGCTAGTAAAGAAATGGGGTGACTTTCCTTGGGTATGTCCTCCCTGGCTTGTCGTCACAGCATTAGTTTCCCCTTCCTTCTTCATGAAGTTTGTAGGGGGTTTCTTGGCATCACTTACTCCAGCAGAATTGTGGGAAATCTTTCCATTTCTTATACCTCCTTCAACCCTTTCCCCTAAGATGACCATATCTGAAAAGTTTGACGATACGCTTCCGATCATTTTGTCATAAAAGGGTGATTGAAAAGTATCCATGAACATAGCCACCATTTCTTTTTCAATCAGAGGCGGTTCCACTTGGGCTGCCAATCCTCTCTATCGTTGGGCATATTCTTTAAAAGTCTCATTGCCCCTTTTCATCATATTTTGCAACTGCATTCTATCAGGAGCCGTATCAATGTTATACTTATACTGCTTCAAAAAGGCATCCGCCAAATCTTTCCAACAGCGAATATGAGATCGCTCAAGGTGTGTATACCAACTCGACGCTGCCCCTGTTAAACTATCCTGGAAGAAGTGAACCAGGAGTTTGTCATCATATGCATAGGACGCCATCTTCCTACAGTACATGGTCAAGTGGCTTTTCGGGCAAGTTGTCCCTTTATACTTGTCAAAGTCTGGCACCTTGAACTTCGGCGGTACAACCACATCTGGTACGAGACAAAGATCTGAAGCAATACTTGAACCGAGATAACTCGCTCCTTCTATAGCTCTTAGTCTATCTTCAAGAATTTGCCACTTAGTATCAGGCCGTTGGTTCCCGACTGGGATACTCAGATTGGATTCCCCCATGGCTGGAGACCAGGTAACACGGTTAGTTTGGAGATTTAATGGGTTTCCTTGAACATAATAGGGGTGGACAAATGGTCGGGGATTCACCACGGGGGTCACTACGGGCGTACTGACTCCTTGAGTATTCTCGACATGGGGTGGTGCATAACCAGGTGGAAGGGTGTATGTCATGAAGACAGGAGTTGAGCTTTGAACTGGTATGCTTTTAGTACTAGAGCCGGATCCTTGAGCTACATCTTGTACAATAAGTGCTTGGGAATCAGTTTCTGCAGAGTTGTTGTTAGCACCTGGCGGTGTGTAACTGGGCGGGAGACCAAATAGCGGGAACTGTTGTGCCTGGAGGCCTTGAGGATTATGGTTTGCAGTATCATCATTGGCCACAGGTGGCGTATAACCAGGTGGGAGTCCATAAAGTGGGAACTGCGGTACTCGATTCTGAGGGTTGCTAGCTGGTGAATGTGTAGGACCATGTGGGTAAATTGCAAAAGGTACCATCATCCCTTGAGTATTGAGACCATATTGCAACTATATAGGACCGAAGCCGGGTGGGTGGAAAGGTGTAGCTTGACTTTCATCATTCACTACTGGAGATACCCCATCTGCAGAAGCTATAAAACCTTGCTCATTTGTTCCATCAGCTGATTGACGTCATCTTTCATCTCTTGGTCATCCATGATCTTTGATTGAGAGCGAGTTCGATAAGGGTGTCGAGGAACCAGTTTGTTTGATTATTTTCTGGCGATTTAAAAAAAATGATATGAGTATGTAAGAAAAGAAAAATGAATGAATGGATGTGGATGCATGGATCTATTTATTTGTGCCAGGAAACCGTAAGCCTCATTGTTTTGGCACGTATGAGTTTTTTTTTTGAAACTGTTTTACTACTTGATCTCATATTATTTTGCCGATCACAATCTAGCTCTTCCTTACGATTCATTGGCGAGCCTACCCAGAAATTAAATGAAATAAGGATGGATGCAATATGTTAAAGTTCACTAATATCAAACTTTATCATGTTGATTATAAAAGAATGTATGGGCATGCAGACTAATGCAGTTATTAATGAAATGGACAACAAACAAAATGTGATATGCCTATTTTTTGAAATATTGTAGATGATGGAATGCCTATGCTACTTGATGAAAATTTGTTTTTTTTAAGAAAGAAAGGTCAACCAGAAAAATAGACCACCTCGTTGTGTCCTAAATAAAATTACCCTAAATCAAAGGATTTCTACTTCTAAGGGCCTATAAATCATCCGACATGTGAGCACTTTCACAGGTGGTACTAATAACTTCCTCACCAAAGGTCTCTAGAGCCAAGTACCATTTCGGGATGTGACCACCAATAGGAAGGCGATCCTACGTGTGGGCACCCGCGGAACAGTCGCACTCTAGATGAGGTTCTCATGATACCCAAATCGAAAGTAGATCCGAAGTGACTATCACTAACAACCTCTTACTCCCTAAGCTGTACTCGGGCCCGGGTATAGGGTCTCATTCATAAGTGTATGTAAAAGATGTGTAAGTGAGGTGTGTGATGGAGGCAACCTAAAATTACCCAAGCTGCAAAATAGATAAAATATACAAAATATGGTTTTCTAACCTAAGGTTCAATATATGCATAATATTCACAACAAATATTCACAAAAGAACAATAAATAAAATAAAACAAAGAAGGGGAACTAAACATAAAAGTTAACTACTTAGCACAATTAATTATTTAGGTTTGACTCTCTAAAAAAAGTTCCCCAGTGGAGTCGCCAGCTGTAGCGACCGAAAAATTCGGTGGGATTTGTTCGAGTTTAATGGAGCCGCCACCAATAATTTATTTCATAGGAAAAATATTGGAAAAAAACCTTTTTTTGAAGAAAAATGGTCCTTGAGACCGGATTTGGGTTCGGGAGTCGATTATGCGTAGGGAAGGTATTAGCACCCCACGACATCCTTTCGAAAAAAGGTTACCTCTAATTAATTGTGCAAAATTTATATTAACTTCTAAAAAAATATGTATTTCCCTTTTATAAAAAAAGACAAGGATTTATAATGATGAAATAATAATAAAAAAAAAAGCTTAATGAAAGTTGTTTATTTTTGCGCTTGACAGGAATATGCTCCTGCTCCTACGTATCTCTGGGTGCAGTGGAGAAATCAAAGGCTACGTAGTTCTTGGGTAAAAAATAGTTGTGTATTATTTGATTTTAATTAATCAATTTGTGACTTAATTTTTATGGTTTGCATAGTGACTAAACCAAAAGTGGATTTGGCGTAATCACTACTAATATTCTAAGATATTTTATTAAGAATTTGTGATGACCAAACCAAAAGAGAATTTGGAGTAGTCATTGATTTTTAGTTTTTTTAAATCAGAAAAGAATTACGTAGTGACCAAACCAAAAGAGGATTTGGAGTAGTCATTGATTTTAATTGTATATTTTTTTATGGAAAAAATGTAGGTTTTGTAGGGACCAAACAAGAAACAATCAAGAGTGGTCCTCACTAATAACCCATTTTGTTTAGAAAATTAAGATATTTGCAATGACTAAACGGGAAGCAATCTCGAGTAATCATTACTAGTAAATTAATTTTCATGATTTTTATCATGTGATTTTTAAGAAAAATAGGGTCTTAAAATTTGTATGTGAAATGAAATTGTACTAGTTTGACTAGTAAAAAAAGTATCCATGTTCATTAAATAAATAATAAAACAAATGGGTTAAAGCCCAATATTTAGCAAAAGAAGACTAACTAAAAAAAAAAGATTGGCAAATAAAAGAAAAAAAGGAAAAAAAAAAAAACAAAAGTGGGCCGAAGCCCAAGAAATTAAAAAAAAAAGGGACCAGAATAGGAAAAGAAAAGAAACAAAAAAAGAGGGGGACGTAATAAAAACAGGATCAAGTCCAAAACAAAGAAAGAAAAAAAAGAAAAAAAATGAAACGACATAAAAGAAAAAAGGGTTCAGATTGGAACCCTAACATTAAGAAGCGAACTGCACAGAGGCAGCGAGAGAGATGGGTGGGCTGTGGCGGCGAGAGGAGAGATCGAGAGGGAGTGCGGCCGGTGCGCCATCTTTGGCCGCGCGGCCGCGAGTGAGGAAGAGACCGTGGCAGAGCCGCGAAGGTGGGACAAAAAAAGAGTGCGAGAGAGAGGGATGCTTACGCAGGGGAGGAGGTAGAGATGTAGAAGTGCGTGAGGTTCGCTGCAGTGGTTCACGGAGGAGAGGCACTGGTGGTTCACGGCGTGGGTTCGTACGTAAATGCCCAAGAACGGAGACCGTCGCGGGCAGTAGTGGTCGTCAGCCAAAAAGCGTTCAACCCCCTTTTTGTCTCAAACCCCTTTCTCTGTTTTCCCTGTTCTGCAACATCTTTATTCCTTTTTTTCGTGATTTTTGTTGTTGAAGTTGTTTTCTCTTTGTTAACAGATCATTGGAGATGTTTCAGTTATTTTTGATGGAGTTTGCGGATGGTTACGGTAACTGTGTGGTGTGGTGCGATGCAAGGGAGTAGTGGGAATGGCTCACTGAGCTCAGGAGGGTGAAAATGGTGGTTCTAATGGATGGTGAACCATCCAGCCTCCCTCCTTCTAATTCTCCTCTTTTATTTCTGCTCTTTTCTTATAACTCTCTCTGTGATCTCGCTGCATTCAAAACTCAATGGAATTAGGACCCCAATGTGGAGTCTCTAATTCTCTGTTTGGTGGTCAAAGTCTCAGGATCCCCCCTCTGTTATTCTGTTATGGTATTTATAGGGGCAATTGATGGTGCAGGTGGAGTGCTTGGAGCAGGGGAAAATTGCTGGTTGGAGACAAAGACAACACCTCTTGTGGTGCCTCTGAGAGGTGGTGGCTGCAAAGCAAAACTGTCTTGGGCAAAAATGGAAAGGGGCAGAAGCAACAGAAGAAAGAGCATTGGCTCTTACCCAAAGAAATGAGCAGCACCCCTCATTGCAGATGCCATGCGCATCCTGCAGCTTCCTTTCTTTTTTGTTTTTTTTTTGTCTTTGTTTTTTTTTATGTTATTCAGTTTTGTAACTTTATTTATTCTGGACTTTGTAAATGGACTTTGGCTTGTACTTTGGACTGTATTGTATTTTTGCAATTTTTGACATGTAATGGACATTAGACATTGGTTATATACTGGGCTTGCTTGACTATTTGCACCTCCTTTTTTATTGCAATTGGGCTGAAATTAGCCCAAAGGATTAACACAAAAAGAACCCAAAATTTGTTGCTAAGAATAAAGTAAAAACAAAAATAAAAATAAATTACCAGAGGTAGGTGGAAAAAATTGGGGTATAACAACCGATCACCAGTCTTATGGCACTGAGTACCATAAGTTGGTTGTCCCGGGAACATATCCTGATACGCTACCATCTTCGATACCCATGAAACCCGGGCACGGGAGTGTCCCTAATGGTAACTCGTGTCTCTTATTTATCCCAGAACACCGGTGCTCATTAGTCTAGGTGTTGGACGAGTCCCAACGCAATGAGCTTGGAGACTTGAGTACGTGCTGATTAGGACTGTGACGTGCTTTGACACGTGAATTGTTGACTTGGTAAGGACACTTCATATTCAGTAAATGTTATTGTATGTTAGTGTAGGAGCTGTCGTATGCTTATATCTGATAATTGTCTAAGTACTAAAAGAGAAAAATAAAATGTTGTTCTGTATCACTCTACAAGAGGGAAAGGTTGGATGCACCGTAAGTGCTCCAAAATGTGTGTCAGCTGCTAGCTTGATTCACATGAACATTGCTAAAATAAAATAAACTTAGTAATTGGGTTCACATTAACATTACCTATCTACCAGTAATGTACTTTTGTGAAAGTGTAACGACGAGAATATTTTTTCATTTGTTGCTTTTTTTTATTTCATTAATAAAAAATAACATGTCAATAATTCTTTTACTTTTTATTACTAATATTAGCTTTTCGTTTATTTCCGATTCTAACCTTTTCAAAAAAAATTTGACGCAAACCTTTTCAATTATTTACTTTTCACCGACATATTAGTAGTATTATTTTTATTTATTAATGAAACATTTAAAAAAAGGGAAGAAAAAGAGACACGGAGGTTACGATGGTGATAAATGTCCGTCTTTAATGATGTGTTTGGTTCTAAAGAAAAATTGTGAAGAGAAAAATAGGTGAGAGAGAGTGTGAAGAAAGAAAAAAGTGAGAAATATGGTAGATTTGAGGTGTTGTTTGGAATAAGAGAAAGATAAGAAAAATAAAAAAGAGAGAAATATAATAATTTTGTGAATGGTCAAAAAAGTCCCTATATTAAAAAAATAACTAATGATTAAAAATACAAATTAATTCAATTAACTAATTTATTAAATTTCTTAATTAATTTAATTTTTATTTTAAAGTCATTTAATTAATTAAATTTATTATTTCAAATATTATTTTATTTTATTTTAATTTTTTATTAATTAAATAAACAATGTTGCAAATAATGTCTTTTAACTTATTTATTTCAACACGTCGCAGAAACAATATTTAAAATACAAATAAGCATGACAATGTTACTATCAAAAAAATCAAATACAAAGAAGCATCGTTTATAAAAAAAATATAAAGACGGTTCTGTGTAATAGGAGAGGAGTGCTAGGGTCACACCCTCTAGCACACTCCTTTGAATATACTATTTTTTATTGGGCCATATGATACTTTTTTCTAAAAACCTTCACTTGTTAATTGGTTCTGCCACTTTAACACATTTTTTTTTTTATAATTACCTAGGTTTCAACATTAACCACCGGCCACCGCAGCCATGGCATCACCACAGGCCATTCGGAAACAGCACACCCGCAAACTCAACCATTTCCACCATTTTTTCTGTTAACATTTAGCAGTGACCCAATAAAACGTGAAACCATAAAATCTACACCCTTGTATCAGGGCTATACCACTGCACCAGTTTATTTCCGTTCGATCTGAACAACCATAACACAAAACTACAGGAAAAAGGTTTATTCTTACCCCAAATTTTCGGTGCTTTTAAATCACTCATGCTGTTTCAAATCACCGATAGGATATAAAAATAGATTTTTTTTTTGTGTTCCAGCGGCCTACTACGCACTCTAAAGAGCGCTAAAATGGGGCGTAGCGGGTTCGAACCTGCAGCCAAGCGTCCAAGCGGCAAATACTTTGTCGGTTGTGCTAAGCACTACGGACGGATATAAAAATAGATTATTCAAGCACACAATTGCTTCCCACGAAATTTTATAATTTATTGGTAGCAGGAGAGATTCATTCATCATTTGGAGCAAGAAGCTTCAGCAATAGGCTTTGATTTCCTGCCAAGCACCCTTTCTCTTCCACAACTGTACAATCATCTGCAAGTTTGGTCAAATCGCAGTGGTTGTGCGAGAAATTGAGATGTCAACAATTAATTAAAATAATTGTTTGCGTGGAAAAATCAGCCGAGAGATTCGGCTAACGTCCAGCCGACAAATTGATTCCTGTTTAAGCGATGACACCGAGAATGGAACTCTTATTCTCGATTATGGGTTCCCCAACTGCTCCAGAAAGCGTTGAGTGTGACGAATCTACTCTATGCTAAGGCTAAGACTAAGATACATGGAATCGGCTAAGATAAATGCTGTAAAAAGCTGATAAATTGCAAGAGAAATAGTTGTTTGATTGATTGGGCGTCTTTTTACATTTCTCAGCGAAGGTATATATATACAAAAAAAAAAACAAAAATGTAACCGCCCCCTATTGGCCATTATGCGTTCCACACGTTCATGGCTGACAACAAGCGGTCGTGGGTGTCCCTCAACTGCTTCCTTATGCGTATCGTGGGTTAACCGCTTTCCCATCGGCTGGGCAAACGATTTATCACGTGTTAAATGCGTTGAGGGCCTTCAAGAGCTAGCTTTAATCATTTTGGCGCCAAAGTCCATGACTTTCACATATTTAACCCTTGGTCGAGCTTCAAAGCTCCATGTTAATCAACAATAGCTCAGTCGATGAGGCCATAATAATCGGATATTTCTTTTATCCACACCGCTAAACTCTTTAGCAATCGGTACCGCCTCACGATGCTCCCCGAACTTCCAACCTTTTCCTTTCTAGCCTCGGTTCAATGGGACCGCTTGGGCTACAAATCTGATCGGCTTATCTCACGCATCGGCTATTCCCTTCATCGGCTATGGCTGATATTTTCTGGTGATAACAATTGCCCCCCTACATCATTTCAGCTGTAAATGCTGGATTGATGTATCGGATAAGATTCGAGTCTCTGAAAACGTCAATCGCTAGTCACTTTATGTACATTTAATGTCACCCATTATGACCTGAACGGCTATTTTTCCCATACCCGATGACTGCGCTGCTATCCGATAATATCTCAACAACTTTTATCGTTGGCCGTGCGCATGACTCCTCTTTAAATAGCTGGCTCCATTCGTTCTTCTTATTACTCAGGCAGTTTGAACTCCTTTAAACCCTTAAACCCTAGATTCCTTTCTGCACATTCTCTTCTTGCGACAATGTCTTCAGCGTCCGATTCTCAAAATCGTGAACATAGCTACGGCGGCCATGACTCCCTGGACGAGTCTTCTCATTCAACCGACTCTCACTCCTCAACTCAGGAGACGGCCGGGTCAGCCGAAGGCATCATACCTCCTCTCTATCCGATTCAAGGTTCTCTCACTCATGACCGGCCCACCAACCTCGTAGGGTGGCAAAATGTACCTTAGAGAATACCTCTCCCCAGGACACATATGGTTTACCAATCGCTTGCGATTGGTTTACCATTAAATCCAGCTCACCGACATAAGGCCCTGGCCCCGCACCACTGCCGATTACCTGAGTTGGCACTCTAGGATGGCTGAGGCAAAGAACGAGGAGTGGACAAGAATGGGTCTTTATGATGCCATCATGCTGTCGGCTAAAGGCCTTCCACTCAACATCGGTCTGATATTCGGCTTTCTCGGCTATTGGTCCGTTACCACCAATACCTTTGTGTTCCCTTGGGGGAATGGCCATATGCAGAGGGGTAGAGAAGGCATAGACTCGGCGAACCATCAGTGGGATGAACTGCGGCTCCTACTGAATCAAGCGAAGGAACAACCTTCGACATCGCCACCGGTGAAGCGGTGCGGTTCAGCCGAGGAATCGCCTAGTCTTTGCTTTGGAAAGCGCCCCTGCCGATGTGGTGGCCACTGAGGCACTGGCTACCAGTGGGCCTACTGCCATTCTTCCTTCTGGGCCGGAAGACATGGCTGTGGATGCAGCTGAGATTGCTAGGGTAGTAGCTGCAGAAGTGCAGACTGCACCAGTTGAAGCCTCCAACCAACAAGAGGTAGCCGATCCTATTGAAAAGGCTGATCCTCAAGAGGCAGCCGAGCCCACCGGTACCCCTGACCAGGTTGAAACAGCCGATCCTGCTATGGTTGCCGATCCCCCAGTTGCAGCCACTCTTGACCCAACAGACTAGTTCTTTCCGGTTGTCTTTAAGTATTTTTGTTGGCTAGGTGGCCGGCCTGTGGTCACCAGAACAATTTCCTTTTTTGTCTATAAATAGCTCTTTTATTGTTCTAGTATGCTTTGCCAAACCGTGGGGTAGTATTTCTTCAGATATTTGCCATTTATGCTTCTGTTCATTTCTTCGCCTTGCATGTTAACTAGCCGATACGCGTTTCCTGCGAACACTTGACTAACCGTGAATGGACCTTCCCAATTTGGTGACCACTTACCGAATTTAGGGTCCTTGACTCCTATTGGTAAAATAGTTTTCCAAACTAGGTCACCCTCAACAAACTTATTCAAGTTAACATGTTTGTTGTAGGCACTAGCCATTCTGCGTTTGCTTGCCTCAATTCTTTCTAAGGCCATTAACCGATCTTCATCCAACTGATCCAGCTCCATAAGCATGGCTTGCTGATACTCTTCTAGGCTTAAGGAATTCTGTCTCGCCACTCTTAGAGAAGTGACATTGATTTCCAAAGGCAAAACAACATCTTGGCCGTAAGTCAACCGATATGGAGTTGTGCCAGTGGCCGTTGACTTGGAATTCCTTATGGCCCATAAAGCCTCATCCAGAGTTAAATGCCATTTTCTGGACTTGTTTTCCAAATTCTTTTTGATCAGGTCCACAATAATCTTGTTGGTTGCCTCGGCTTGCCCATTGGCCTGTGCATAATATGGGGATGAATGTATCAATTTAATCCCAAACTGCTGAGCAAAGGCAACCACCTTATCTCCAGTGAACATAGTTCCCTGATCCATGGTAATGGTCTCCGAATCCCAAACCTCAGTATATGATCCGTGTTGAATGAATCGGATAACGCCATCTTGTCAGTACCTTGACCATCTACCGAGCCTCCACCCACTTAGTAAAGTAATCGGTTGCCACAATAATAAAATTGTGTCCTTTGGAAGATGGTGGATGGATTTTGCCGATCAAATCCATGGCCCAGCCTCTAAATGGCCAAGGTTTCACCAATAGATGCATCAATTCAGCTGGTACCCTTTGAATGGGACCATGCAGCTGGCATTCTTCGCATCCTTTGGCGTACTGAAAGCAATCGGCTGTGATGGTAGGCCAATAATACCCATGGCGATAAATCAACCATTTCATAACAGGCCCAGCCCTATGCGAGCCGCATATGCCTTCGTGAACTTCACTCATAACCCTTAGGGCTTCATTTTTATCTATGCACTTTAGCAATACCCCATTCATGCTTCTCTTATACAATTCATCATCAAGAAGCACATACCTCAGAGCTCGTCTCTTAACTTTGGGGTCAGTGCACTTAGAAGGATCCTGTAAGTAGTCGATCAACTCGTTCCTCCATGAATCTATTTGGTCTGCGACCATTACCTCGGCTGGTAATTCGTCGTACTCCAAAGTCAACAGAGAGTTCCTATATCCGGAGGCCTCTTGGGCCAGATCGTTGGCCTCCATATTAGCTCCTCTGGGGATGTATGACACCTTTGCATCAATAAATTGGTGAATCAATCTGTCACCAAGCGTAACGTGCAACAGATTTGGGTTGTTGCACCCATATTCTTTGGTTAGCCGTCGACCACTAATCGAGTCGCCTTTACATGAATGTAATCAGCGCCCATCATGGCTAACAGCTTTAACCCTATGATCATGGCATCATATTCGGCTTGGTTATTAGTTAAACCTGGGTTTAGCCGATACGCAAACCTCCACATTTTCCCATCTGGGTTGGTAATTGTCACTTCGGCTCCAACTCCTTTATGGGTTTTAGACCCATCAAAAGTTAGGACCCAAGGCAATAGGTTTATGCAAGTAATTGGAGATACCCAAGGGTCCTCCACTTCCACGCAGGGATGTTCTGCCAAGAAATCGGCTAGGGCCTGACCCTTGACAGCCCTTAATGGGACGTATTTCAACACAAAGGCAGTGAGCTTAATGGCCCACTTCATCAAGCGAACTTGTAAGACAGGCCTATTAAACAAGTACCTAACAATGTCAATTTTGCATAAAACTAATATTTCATGTGGCATTAAATAATACTCAAGTTTTGTACAAGCGTAGAACAAAGACAGGCACAATTTCTCCAAGGGAGTATATCTGGTTTCAGCATCATTGAGGCTTCGGCTAAGGTAGTACACCGCTCTTTCAGTTCCATCTTCAGCATCCTGTGCTAACAGGCAGCCGATAGACTCTTCAACAGCTGCAATGTAAAGTTTCAAAGGCTTCCCTGGCATGGGGGGCACCAAAACTGGTGGACTAGCTAGAGCCTTCTTTATTTGTCCAAATGCCTCTTGCTTTTCAGGACCCCACACCATCTCCTCAGCGTTCTTGAGCTTCAGCAAAGGGGAAAAAGCCTTCATCTTACCAGCCGAATTAGCTATGAACCTTCTCAAGAAGTTGATCTTGCCCAGCAAGCTCTGTAATTCCTTTTTGTTCTTGGGTGGTCTAGCCTCCATCACTGCCTTGGCTTTGTTTTGGTCTATTTCAATGCCCTTTTGATGCACCAAGAAACCAAAGGAAGTTGCCAGCCGATATACCAAACATGCACTTTGCAGGATTCATCTTCAAGTTATGGACCCTCATCCTCTGTAAAGCCTATTCCAAATCGGCCAAGTGGGCTTTGAAGTCTTTGGATTTTACCACCACATCGTCTATGTATACTTCCATAGTCTTGCCGATTAGATCATGGAAGATAGCATTCATTGCTCTCTGGTAGGTGGCCCCAGCATTCTTCAAGCCGAATGGCATCACCAACCATTCATAAATTCCCGGTGCCCTGGGCACCTGAATGCGATCTTGTGAGTGTCCTCCTCGCCTACAAATATTTGATTATAGCCCGAGTACCGCCCATGAAGGTTAAAATACCATGTGTGGCAACATCGACTAACATATGCGCCACAGTGCATCACATATTCATCCTTTGGAGTGGCTAAATTCAAGTCTCTATAATCAATGCAAACTCGAATCTTGCCATTCTTCTTCTTGGCCAGTACTATGTTAGCTAACCACTCTACGTGCACTGGGCTTACGATGAACCCGGCATTGAGCAAACGCTCGATTTACGCTTTGATTTGTGGTATCGGTGAGGATGGTACCTTCTAGGTGGTCGCTTATGTGGCTTGAATCCCTCCTTGATCGGTAGTCTATGTTCCACCAATTCTCGTGCTAGCCAGGCATCTCATGATAGTCCCATGCAAAGCGATCTTTATATTTTTCAAACAGGCTACCACCTCTTTCTTATCCTCTTCCCCAAAGAATCTGGCGATTTGCGTTAGCCGAGGCTCTTCTGGAGTTCCCAAATTGAGGTCCTCCAAGGGGTCTTGAAATTCAAAGGTTGGCAAAGTCCTCCGAATAGGTGATTCAAACTCCATCGGCAACTCCGTGATCTCGTCTGCCGATGTGAGGCCATCGCCTTGTTGTTTGTCTATCAGCAAGGACTCAGCTACGTGAGATTCAATCCTGAAAGCTTGTAGCCGGTCCCATAAGTCCTGCACCACTTGGGTGTCTTTAAACATAACACACCTCCGTGGCTGGCCGTAGTTCGGCTAATTGCTCGATCTTGAATCCCTGGGGTGTCAAGTTACAAGATTCCCAGGATCCTTCCTCGTATTCCTCAGTAACAGCTATGGGAGCCACAAAGGGAGAGTAGAACAAAGCTTCTAGATTTTGTACCTCAGCTGGGAATGGAATGTCATCGGCTGGGACTATTTCAATTTTATCCCCTTCCCCAAAAATGAGCTTCTGATGCATGGTGGAAGGTAAGCACTGGCTGGTGTGAATCCAATCTCTCCCTAGCAGGACTGCATAAGATGGTTTGCCATCAATCACGAAGAAAGCTGACTTGATGCTCTTGGGGCCAACAGTGATCTCGGCTATCAGGATTCCCAAGGCAGACGAAGCCTCTCCCATGAAGCTAGCCATTTTCATGTTAGTTGGGATCAGGTCTTCTTCAGACTTGTTCAGACTCCTCAAGGTGGCCACCGACATCACGTTCAATACCGCCCCATTATCAACGAACACTCGGCTGAAGGCCTTGCCATTGATGTAGGCTCTCACATACAAGGGCTTCAAGTGCTTCATCATGTCTTCAGTTGGCCTACCAAATACAGTACTCAAAGCATCTTTTGCCGTGTCATCGGCTAAAGTTGCCCATTCTGCCTCTTCCACGCATACGTCTCCTTCTAAGTGTTCAATCTGGGGATAACCAACCCAGAACTCGCTTGGGATTAGGCTAACGACCTCAATGGCGGCCATCAATCCGGCTTCACTCTCATCTGAGAGATAATCCAGAATTGAATCTTCTCGGTAACCAGACTCTAAGATCGGCTCGTCATTACCATTCAAGCAGTTTGTGTATGTGTGAATATGCCCTTCCTCTTTATCAGGTTCCCCTTTTCCTTCTTCAGGCTGCCCTATGTCCACCTCGGCAACCGTGATTGTCATTGGGGCCTCCTTGGCTTGATCAGTTTCAACTTTGTCAGGCTCCAAACCGCAAGGTCCAAAAGCCCTGTCAATGGCTTCTGCCACTTTAGCTTCTGGGATCTCCTTCTTATCTGGCCTTGGCATCGGCTATCATCTGCAGGTTTGTTTCATTCTTTGCAAGGATCTAGCCCTCTGCAGCCTTCTCTTCGTTCTAGTCGGTGTGGTGGCTTGAACTCTTTCTTCTTCTGAGGTTGATTAACCACCCACTTCCCTTCTTTGACATTTGCAATGACTTGATCATCCTCTGTGGTTTGAGTTCATCATCATTCCTTCGTTATGCGAAGAGGACATTCCCCTTCGACATTGAACTCCGCCACCCTTCTCTTAGACTTTGGGAGAGGGTCCTCAGTGATCCTGGGCATAATCGGCTGGGCTTCAGCTGAGGTTCCCAGTTGATTTTTCCCCCCAGTCTCCTGAGCATATTGCGTTCTCTTAGTCTTTGAGTGCATGTTGCGGTACTGGCTGATCAACTCGTTAGTCAAACGTCCGGGTCTGGGAGGTTTACCATGGAATCGGCTCGAAGATGGTTGGCCACGGCGTTTTTCGGTGACACCGTGGGTTTCCCAATCCGTCAAACACAGATCCCTGGTGACCTCTTGGTCTCTTTTGGATTCTTCTTTGGGCATCCAAACACTCGATGGATTGTTCCTCTTATTGGCTTGGGTGATCAGGCCTTGAGAAAGACACCATGGCCATGGTTACAACTGGAATGGATTGGTGTCATCGACATCTCGGCTATGCTCTTATCGGCTAGCTTGAACCTACCCTCCTTGATAGCCTTTTGTATGGCCTTCCCGAAAACTACGATTAGTCGTAGAATGGTTATAAGGGTTATGCCACTTACAAAGATTTCTTGTTCATCAATTCTTCAGAGGTGGAATCGATGCCCTCTAGCGACCAAATTTGCTTGTCCTTGAGCAAGTAATCAAAAATGGTTCCGCCTTGGTTATGTCAAAGGAGTACCGCCTCTATCCTCTGTTGACTCGCTTCTTTGGCCTTGGCGGCCTTTAATCTTTGGCGAGAATAGCTCTTCCCTTTGACTATCTCGGCTACCATCATATCAGCAGTGAGGTCAACCGCTTCGGAGTCAGATTCTTCTGCCTCTATGATAGAGACTAAATGTGGACCCTTTCCTCGGCTAGCCCTTCGCTTTTCCTTTTCCTGGATATATTGCTCAACTCGAATAGCCCTTTCTGCTAGTTGATTCAAATCTGTGCAGGCTTGTCCTACTAACTTCTCCTTCAACTGCGGGTGCATGTTGTTAATCACCATGGAGGTATATTCTATTTCAGGAAATTGCACAGAACATTTCCCTGCTTTCTTTCTGAACCTTTCAATGTAATCAGCAACCGACTCATCAACTTGCTGCCTGAGACTAGTTAGATCGGTTACCGTAACTTGAGGTTGAGGCCAGTAAAATCTATCATGGAAGCACCTCTCCATGTCTGTAACGACCCGTTTCCAGATCGCTACGAAACCAAAAGAAACCTATATGTGACGTGTTTTAAAAACGGTACTCTTGTGCCCTTCAGAAAAATGCGATATATTTTTTTTTAAAACAAAAGTGCCTGTAAAAGCACACACAGAGTACTTACAGCGTTTCGAAACATGGTGCAACTAGGACACAAGTTACTTACTGGAAAATGCACACACACATAACATATTCAGTCAACACGTACAATACATACAACATAAGTATAGTAGAAATGTATGGGAAATACACCTATGGTATGATGACCCTCACGAGAGTAATCATACCACAGGGATACTCCGTGAGACACCCACGCAGTTTGCTCCAAAAGTAGGGCCTCCAGTCTACCCTATCTTAGCAAAACATCAAGAGCCCAACCGGTCACCGACCAACTATACACAGAAGTATACATATATAAATATATACTACAATCCTTCACAAAACATAACAGCACACCACGACTAACAAGCAGCTCAAGACAAATAGTGATCATTGCCAGAATCCTCAAAGTGGCCTTCGTCGCTCTCGTCCACTAACTGATCTTCCACGTCCTCGCCATCTCTTGGGTGACCATCATGGGTTGAAGGCACCACGGGAAAGGGTCAACTTCTCAAATAATCACAATAAACCAAAGTATAAAGCAGTAGACAAACAACAGTGTATACAATTCACAAGTGCGACTCAAGACCCAAATCAAAACTCCCTCTCTCAACACTTTTACCACAAACCGGAAGTAACGCGGATCCATCCACTGAATACCAGCCGTAGCCTTGGGCTCTCCCCTCACCCTAGGACATTCAGCTCAGGTTCCATTAGCATTACAACGCCTAGCTATTCCCTATCGAACACCAGTCGTAGCCTTTTAGGGGATTCTAGCACCCTAGGTGAATCGACTCAAGCTCAAAAACGTCCCGGCAAAACCAACGTCTAGCCATTCCCTACCAAACACCAGTCGTAGCCTTTTAGGGGTTTTCAACACCCTAGGTGAATCAGCTCAGACTCAAAAACGTTCTAACGACTCAACGACTCGACCGACTCACGCACTCCGGTGAACAATTCGCATAATTATAACAATATAATTCAATTCAACAGTATAAGCAACATAGCAATATAACTCAATTCATCAGATATGAATAACATAAGCATCTCATCTCAAATAATCATATTTAGCAGCAACAGTCCACAATCAATATAAATCCATCCCTCTGCTATTCAATGGAATTGTGAGAGAGGTACAAACAAGTGTGGGGGTTGGGGACAATACCAACCACTTGCAGACAAGCCCACTAAATATTCAAAGATATAAAAATAATAAAGCGAAGGGGTACAAGACCCTCACTTCGAACCCTTAGGTTCTCAGACTTCTTCGTATTTAATAAAGCAATTAAATAACGAAAAGCCTAAAAATATCTAAAGTTGCCCTTACCACCAACAGTCGCTAACGTCGCTCTGAAATCCTCAAGTCTGCTTCGCTCGATCTCCGGTACTTCGATTCCTATCACCACGGTAAATTAAGTATAACTCTAGAACAACTACTACTTAGCTCTCACTAACCCATTTCCTAACCGAAGTCCTTATAAACATAACAATCACTAGTTTTCAAGAAAGAAACAAGTCTTAAAATTAGAGATTCCTTGCATCACAAGTAATCCCAAAAGAATTCTTTTAACTAGTTTTAAAACTAACACATAACCACACAACCAACACAAATAAGCCAATAACTAATTTTTCCCAAAGATTTCCCTAGGCCTTGCGGCCATACCCTCTATTTTTTCCCAAAAACTTTGCAAAACCTTTCTTCCATAACTTAGACCAATCCAAAACAATTTTAATCATACCACAAACATTCATACACATAGCATTTCTACTACAAACCACCAATCACAAATCACAACACTACTTAACTAAGTTTTCACAATTAGTTTTCAAAGCATTTTCAAGACAACTAGGCAATCACCCAAAATCTTACATAGTTAAGTCATAAACTAAAAGCCAATCAAAACAAAGGTTTCTAAAAATTCTTTTCCAACATTGAATTACACATAGAAATAGAAACAACGGGTTTTCGCAACCTTAATTTTCTGCATAAAACAGAAACAGCACACAGAAAATACAGCAGGAAATGTCAATTTTCGTATACAAGCAAACAGCATAAAAGCGAAGCGGCATAGCATTTGCAGGAAACAACAACAAAGATATAACTAACCATGTGATTAAATTCGCAGCAACAGATCGGCAAACAGCAGAAACAGAAACTGCACAGCAAGCAGAACAATGCATTTTTTGCAGACAGCAATAAAAACAACAGATCAAAATAGCCCAAGTACAGCAATTTTCGCAGCAAGGATTCTACATACAGAAAACAGAAACAGCAGCAGAAAATACTGCACTACAAAACAGAACATCAAGCAGAAAAATACTGCACAAGAACCAGAAACAGCAAGCGAGAAAATGTTGTACTACAACCAGGAAGAACATAAAAATGTCACTTAACAAGTTAGAAGCAACAATTAATTACATGTCAAGGCATCAACACATCAAACACAACTTAACCACTTCCAAGGTTATGTTTTAAAACATTTTCACAACCAACTAGTGTCATTTTTTCAAATCTTTTTCTAATCATACTTCAATGTAATAGAACAACAAACCACAACCATAATCATGTTAAAAATCTAAGAACCACATTTGATCAATTCCTAGCATACCATTCTAGTCCCTCAAGAACAATTTGCATAACACATAAGCTAGTTTTTATACTAATTCATGCAAACAAGTTCTAATCACCTAGAAAATATTTCTAACATCTTATTAAACATCTAATCACATAACCAAATAGTCCTAGCCACATATTATCATGATTCAAGAATGGAAAATATAACTAAAACTATCATGTTAAGCCTATTTAATTTAAACTACAACTTAAAACATCATCAATTCACTTCCAATCACACATTCATCAATTAATTAAACTAAAACAACAAATCAAATAAACACAAGGAGTGGCGCTGTTGGTATTTGTTTTGGGCTCTCTAAGGGTGGAGGAAATTCTGTTTTCTTGCTCAAATAATTGGTTGGAATGATAGCTCATACAAGGAAGAACATAACCTAACAAGGAATTAAGTTTTGGAAGCAAAGATCAAGACTAGAAAAGGGGAGGGGCTGTCGCGATTCAAATAGAGTTTGGGGGAGGAAAAATTTGATTTTTCTCTCATACAATTGGTTGGAAATGTAGGTAATGGATTGGAGAAGAAAACCTAGCAAGAAACCAAGTTTTGGAAACAAAAATCAAGACCAAAGAGGGGGGCTGTTTTGCGATTCAAAACAAAAACTTGGGGGAGGAAGAATTCAGTTTTTCCTTACCCAAATGGTGGAGATGAAGAGGAACTAGATGGAGGAGAGGATTTGGAGTAACTTTGGTGAAGAAATCTTGTTCAAAAGCTCAAAGGTTGAAGAGATAGCATCCATGGAACTTGAGCACTTGGAGAAGAGAAAGAAAAATGGAGAATGAGGGTTTGGGGAGGATGAGGTCGTGGAACAGCAGCTGGTGGGGGGCTTCCTCTTTTTATAAAAAAATAATGTAGTAAGTAGGAGTGGTTATATAAAAGGCTTTTTATTTTTTTCTTTTTATTATTTTTTTAAAACAAACCACACAACTAATGACACTTAGCAATTAAATTAGATGCTAAACATATTACCTAATCTTACCCATCTAACCTCACATCTCTCAAAATTACCCCCTAATTAGAGTCCTAGGATTTAAAACACGGCGACGAAAAATCGCATTACCGATAAACTCGCGAAAATTAATTTTACGAGAAATTAATTCATCGCGTGAAAATATTATATCATAAATAGTAAAAATAACAACAATCACTCAAAAATAGTCTCAAGAGGTTACGTTTCGATTTTCATCGAAATCGGGATTCATTAAAAATTTTATTCGCGGATAAAAACTACCCGGTGATTCGAAACACGACGAAATTTTGTTAGAATTTTTCGACGATATTCAAACCATGAATCAATATAAAAAAAAATATTAATTCTCAATTATATTAGCTCTTGATTTAATTAAATCACTTACTTAGAGAACAAGAAATTGCTTTATTATAGCCTAGATACGATAAAATACAATAAAATAATGCTAAGTAACGTAACGTAAAAATACGGGTGTTATAATGTCGGCCCAATTCTGTACTGAGTTTGGAGGCAGGGAGGAATACCAGGTGAATGTTGTCCCAGTGAGTGATAATGGGAAAAGTTGAAGCTTGTGATACTCATTCTGGCTGCTTTCACCACACTGGGCTATGAAATGCCCTATGTGCTCCATGGTAGACTTGCCATCTTTCCCTCATAATATGGTGAAATCTGGAGTTTTGAATCCCCTAGGGAGAGGAACCATCCGATCCACCCATTCAGGGTACGGTTTCCTGTAAACAGGACGGTCCAACGACTTTAATTGTATCCCGAAGTACTTCTTGATGGTATTTGCAATCATTTCTGGGTCTATCAAATGGGAGGCTCCCTGCCGATTATCTTGTGGATTCAGCTGGGGCGCACTCTGACCCACTGGTCTCGTGGTGAAGCTTTGTTGGAACGGATTCAAGGTTGAAGGTATTTGGTGGAACATTGCCTAGAGGTGGATTAGTATTCCATTGCCGCTCTGGACCATATTCCCAAAACCTCGACCTGAGTCCCTGGAATACCGATGCATTCTGGGGTAAAGGTGGAACAATGTTCCATGCCTGCTCTCCCCCATAGTTGCCAGCCGTTCGTAGTATATTTGAACTTACTGGAGGGTATGGCATGGGGACTGGTTGCGGTTGGCAGAATGGTGGATTGTTGAGGTTCCAATCACCAGATAGCTTCCCTTAACCATAACCAGGGCCATCGGCTGCCAATTTGGCTGTCCATATGTGTTTGCCTGCACAGTAGGGCCATGCGTTGGAGCATACGACATTACTGGCGGCAGACCAATGTGTCCAACCGTGTTAACTGGCCTCTGGGCCATGTTGATCTGCCCATACTGCAGATTCGCTTGATCAGGTGGCATCACTTTCCCCCCAGCATGGGGTGGTACCCATGTATTCTGCTGATCACCACACGTCTGGGTTGGTGGCCCTACCGGTAGTGGGATTGGTTGTGCCTGAAAAGGCCCAGTCTGACCCACATTCGGCTGAGGCCGCTGCACTGACCGCCAGGTACATCTGGTTTGCCGTTCCCCTCGCTAACGCAGTAACTAGCCGAGTGTTCACCTTCTTTGTCCTCGGTGGTCTCCATGTCTCTACTCTTTGAATCTCGTTATGCACCATGGGCACGACAATATCGCCAACCGCCTTGACACTTGGTACATAATGTCATGAATCCCCATATCAATCTGCTCGATGAAAGAAGTGGTCATGACCACCGGGCTTGATATTCTCTGGGTTATTCATTTCTGCAGAGGTCGTGAGATCGGAATGTCTTCAACCACTATGGGCATACCCAAGGTGTATGCTGACTCGTTGTTCTTGCGTGGTGGGGTTCTTTTGGGATTTGAACTCGACTCCATGTTGTTGTTGAGTTTCTTTCCGGACCTCAGGTTCATACGCCAAGCGTGATCCTGCCCTGGAAAATCAAACCTGTCCTTCAATTCACCTATGGTCCCACTGGGCGTGCCAAACTTGTTTGCGTGAAAAAATTAGCCGAGGGATTCGGCTAACGTCCAGCCGACAAATTGATTCCTGTTTAAGCGATTACACCGAGAACTAACTCGATTCTCGATTATGGGTTCCCAACCGCCCGTAAAGCGTTGAGTGTGGCGACTCTACGCTATGCTAAGGCTAAGACTAAGATACATGGAATCGGCTAAGATAAATGCTGTAAAAAGCTGATAAATTGCAAGAGAAATAGTTGTTTGATTGATTGGGCGTCTTTTTATATTTCTCGTGAAGGTATATATATACAAAAAACAAAAATGTAACCGCTTTATTGGCCATTATGCTCCACACGCTCATGGTCGACAACAAGCGGCCGTGGGTGTCCTCAACCGCTTCCTTATGCGTATCGTGGGTTAACCGCTTCCCATCTACCGGCAAACGATTTATCACGTGTTAAATGCGTTGAGGGCCTTCAAGAGCTAGCTTTAATCATTTTGGCGCCAAAGTCCATGACTTTCACATATTTAACCCTTGGTCGAGCTTCAGAGCTCCATGTTAATCAACAATAGCTCGGTGATGAGGCCATAATAATCGGATATTTCCTTTATCCACACCGGCTAAACTCTTTAGTAATCGGCTGGCCTCACGATGCTCCCTGAACTTCCAACCTTTTCCTTTCTAGCCTCGGTTCAATGGGACCAGTTTTCGGCTACAAATCTGATCGGCTTATCTCACGCATCGGCTATTCCCTTCATCGGCTATGGCTGATATTTTCTGGTGATAACAAAAATAAAAAAGTGCTAATAAATAAACTTGCAAAGCCGGTAGCTGGTAAGCGGTTTAAAAAAAGGAATGACGTGACCCAATAAAAAAGAGTGCGTTCAAAAGAGTGTGACAGAGGGTGTGACCCTAACATTCCTCATAGAAAAAAAGGATAGGCAGAAGGGCAGACACGGTAAACGACAAGTCTGAGCTTTCTCTCTCCTATTTCATCGCAAGAGTGCGAAAAAAAAAACTCATGGGCCCACTACTTTTTTTTTGTTGCTCTTTTCTCAACTGCCCTTCAAACCAATCAAGCGAAATTTGCTATTTCTCTTCTCTTTCTCTCTTTACAACCTCTCTCTTCAACACTTCTCTCACGACCTGATTGTTTTGGGTGAAAACGTGAAGAGAGAGAACGAAGCGAGAGAGACACGCGAGAGTTTGTCCTTTTCTTTTGCTTGGCTTGACGTGAAAAAGAGAAGAAAGAAAAAAAAAGAGTTAATGACCAATTTGGTCCCTGATATTTGAAAAAAAATCAATTTGATCCCTTACTTTATTAATATTTCAAATTAGTCCCTGTATTTTGAAAATGTGTATCAATTACGTCCCTCTGTCAAGTTTCGCAGGGACCAAATTGACATTAAGTTATAAATCACAGGGATCTGTTTGCTAATAAATGACTAAATTGAAAGACTATTTTGGAACTCTATTAACAGACAGAACTGACAGAGGGACGTAATTGATACACTTTTTTCAAAATACAGGAACTAATTTGAAATATTGATAAAGTAAGAGACCAAACTGATTTTTTTTTTCAAATTTCAAGGACCAAATTTTTCATTAACTCAAAAAAACATGTGGAGCTCGTGACCTTTTTATTTCTTCCTGATATGGGATGAAAATGAATAGTAAAAAAAGAAGATACTATTTTTTCAATATTAGCCTTTCAGTTGACACTGTTTTAATTAATTTAAGAGTATTTTTGTCCTTTCAAAAATTACACAAACTTTTTTCTCTTATTTTTTTCCTTTTATTCTAATTAATACTCTAAATATACCATATTTCTCACTTCTTTCTCTCTTCACATATTTTTTCTCACATATTTCTCTCTCATAATTTCTGTTTTGAGAACCAATCATGCCCTTAAACCAATCAAGCTATAAGTCTGAAGTCTTTATCACCTCACCGACGCTGTTGCTGCCTCAAAACTACCAACCATGTGAACCCGCGTGGCGGTGCGGTGCGCCGTACTCGTACATTCCATTTATTTTGAAAGGACCCGTACCTGTCGGTCTCTCCATGATTACAAATTACGACCCCGTATTAATGATTAATCCAATCCAATCAATATAAAAAATTACAAAGTCAAATAAATAAATACTAAAAAGTAAAATTAAAAAATTAATCATAGTAGTATTAAATTATTATTATTTTCACGGAATCATATTAAATTATTTTTAGATTCCAATTTAAAATAATTATTTCAACCTGAATCAAAATTACATACTATAATAGTAATAACAATAATAACATTAGTATGTTATCAAAAAAAAATAACATTAGTATTTTACGTATTAAATTTTTATATTATTCGTATTTATTTAAGTCTCAATATTTTCTAAGGGCAAGGCCGTGGGGAGCCCAAGGCAAGGGAGACATTTGCCTCCAAAATTTTCCAAGGCATCTACTTTTTTATATTTTAAAAAATAACATTATTATTAATTTAAGTTTTTTTTGACAAAATTAATTTAAGTTTATTAAAAATACTTTTGATTGTGAAACTTTTATTTATTCTTTTACATTTATTATGACACTTTAAAATAAATAATTTATCAACATAATAATTGTTATTAAATTATAATTTTTTAAATTATGATATTTTTATTCGCTTTTTTGCCTTTTCATCTTCTCATTGACCTCTTAAATTTTTAAAATTTCTGTTTTATACAACAAAATTATTTTTCTCTTTATATCCTAATAATTGCGTATTACTAAATTGCTTATAACTATTGTTTATTGTTTATTTTTTTGTTGAAAGAAACGTTTGAAAATTTAAATTGCTTAAATTCTATATGTTATGGGATAGATAGAAGGAATTGGTCACATTATCCAATAAGATTGACATGTTAGTTAAAATTATTTGATTATAATATTTTGATCAATAATTTTATTGCTCAAAAATTAGAAAAATAAAACAAAGATAAAAGGGTTATATTAAACAAAATTTTATATATAATTTTTATATATAATTTTTATAATTCTGTTCAAGCTAACATAGAGTTTAACAAACTTGACATAACCACAGTGGTTGGGTTGGGTGGGTATTCGGCGGAAGTTTCAAAGAAGAAAAAGAGGCAAACAAACAAAGCGCATCAATCATCATAATTAATTATAAACAGGTTATTAAAAGAAGGAAAAAGGCACAGCTGTAAGCAAATCAAAAATTTAGAAAAAAATCTTTAATAACCTCTTTTTAGACTTCAACAATCATTGAAATTTCTCAAAATCATATTTTTCTTAAATACAAAAACATCGTTTGAAGATAATGTACTAAAGCTACTTCCTCTGAATACAAACATAAAACACATCTTTTCTCAAATTTTTCAGTTGCTCACAAAAAAGATAACACTCATCCTTTCCTATCTCTATCTGTTCCGAGACTTGCTATGACTCACTAGCTGCTTTAGTTAGTGGTTCTGCTTCTGCAAATCCTGTTTCAACCCCACGATTTTATTTTATTGTTGTTCACTTCTTTTCATTTAATATTTTTTTTTCTTTCTCAAGAAAATCTACCTTATTGTGCTTTGAAGATAATCTTTTGGAGTGTTGTCTTCATCAAAGTTAACAACTTTGCTCTATTGGGTGTTGGATAACTTGGATTTGGTTTTTTTTTTCTTTTTTTTTTGTGGCAATTTTGGATATCGTGGCTTGGATTTGTTTGTTTTTGTTCTGTGGTGGTGGTGTTGATCTTGGAAGTTTCTGATGCCAGAAAAGGTAGAGAATCATCTCAGGGCTCTTTGGTCTAATCCAATACTTAATTGCCGTGTTGGTTTGCTCACTGCTTTTGTTTTGATTGGCGCGGTTGTAATTTGGAGCTTTGATGGCTGCACTTTTGGAAACATCATTGATGCTTGGAGGTATCATCAAGATTATTTTCCTCCAGTAAAGTCTCATTCTCTTAATTACACTCATTCCCTTCAAAATTTCACTTTTATCCCCCCACATAGTCAAGTTAATTTGAATCAAAACCAAACCAATAATGCTACTCACTTTGATTCCTACAATCATGGGAACATCACACTATCTGTGTACAATGAAGTTAATGAACCTGTTTCTGCTAGGAACTCTAGTTGGATTTCAAGTGAATTAGAGCCCAACTTGACTTCAAATCTTCTAGCTCAATGGTTAGCTCCTGGAGGAGAACCTTGTAAGGATTACAAGACAGTAGGAATTTCAATTCCTGGGTTGGATGGTGGTAGACTGATAGAGCTATCAGCTGGAGATGGGCATGAATTTGTTTTTCAAGCATTGGATGATTTAGGGAAACCTAGATGTTTAGGTGGGGATTACTTTGAGACTGATCTTTCAGGTGAATCATGGAAATCTAGGCCTTTGGTGAAAGATTTCAGTAATGGTTCTTACTCCATCTCAATGCAAGTTCATCCAGACTTTGATGGGGTGTACAATCTCACTATAATTCTACTTTATCGACACTTTGAAGGTCTTAAATTCACTCCATGGCGATTCGTCTTTGATCGGTTGCTTCGCAATATTGCAATCAGATTCTACAAAAGCAGTGTTGGTGTTCAGTTACCAGAATTACAGACTTGCAAAGCTTCTGATTTTGGAAAGGATGTGTGGTGTGGAAGGTGGACAAGGCATGGCAAGAAGGATGATTGCCAGATAGGTAATGATGGTAGGTATAGATGCCTAGCACAAGATTTTCCTTGCAAAGCTCCATGGTGTGATGGTTCCTTGGGAACTTTAGAGAGTAATGGTTGGGTGTACTCAGCACATTGCTCATTCAAGATGTATTCAGCTGAATCTGCTTGGGAGTGCTTGAAGAATAGGTGGATTTTCTTCTGGGGCGATTCAAATCATGTCGACACAATACGTAACATCCTCAATTTTATCTTAGATTTGCCTGAAATACACTCAGTCCCAAGAAGATTTGACATGAAGTTCTCTAACCCAAAAGATCCATCTCAAACAGTTAGGATTACAAGCATTTTCAATGGACATTGGAATGAAACACAAAACTACCTAGGATTGGATTCTTTGAGAGATAAAGGGTTTCAAGATTTGTTGAAGAAGTACTTCTCAGAAGACACGATCCCGGACACGGTGATCATGAACTCCGGCCTGCACGATGGCGTTCACTTTCGCAACATAAGAGCATTTTCTGTTGGAGCAGACTATGCAGCATCATTTTGGGGAGAAGTTATGAAGACAGTGAAGCAAAGGGGGTTAGCATGGCCAAGAGTGTTTTACAGGACCACAGTTGCAACTGGTGGATATGCAAGGTCACTAGCATTTAATCCTAACAAAATGGAGGTGTACAATGGAGTGTTGATGGAGAAATTAAAGAAAGGTGGGATTATATCTGGGGTTATTGATGACTTTGATATGACATTTCCATGGCATTTTGATAACAGGTGTAATGATGGAGTTCATTATGGAAGGGCTCCTGCAAAGATGAAATGGAGAGATGGCCAAATTGGTCATCAGTATTTTGTTGATCTCATGTTAGCTCATGTTCTTCTCAATGCACTATGTGCAAGATAGCTTGGGTGGGAGCTTCAGTTTTTTGTTCAGCTTTTTCCGGATGCAGCCGGATACCAGCATTTGAACCTGCATCACAGTGGAATTTCCTTACAACAATTACCACGCAGACTAGGAAGAGAAGAGACTATTAGAACTGGAAACTTGCATGCATAGTGGTTATGGATGTAAGTGTAGGCATATCCTATAGAATAATGCATACCAAAGTAGGTGCTTGGCTTGGATAAAGACTATTGTGGTGGTCTCCAGCATGTTGGGAGTACTCTTATTGTTTCCATATAAGTAGATTAAGCATTCTTTCTTGTTCATAGATTTGTAAGCGAGTTGTTTATAAATGAGCTCCATTTGTAGATCAGCAGAGGATTTATATTCCTCAAAACAGATTTTTCTATGGATAATAATTATCAAATATCAATGTTTATAGGGTATGTTTTGTTTGCATATATCTTCTTGGTTGAGTACCTACTCTAAGTCTACACTTAGAAATCAAGTTTGTTTGCATATATGCTTTGTTTGCAGGCTTGTGGTAAGTTACATAAGTTGAATAAGGTAGCTTTCAGAACTTTTTCTTGTTACTAGGAAATCACATTAAAATATAACTTTGCTTAGACCTTCTAACTTGCTTGAATCAACCGACATAAAATGATGAGGCTCAGAACTGATAAAATTGAAACTTCAAATTCAAGCCTTCATAGCTTATTTGTCACTATTTTCCACCTTCTGTTGAGAATTTTGTCTATGGCTGGATTATATTCTTGGAGTACATGTCCGGTGGTTGGAGTGGACACCTTTTTACAAATTACATGTGATGATCGACAATTAGCATTTGGGAACAAGCATAAAAAACTGATAAATGAAAATTTGTGAAACACATGTAAAAAGCATAAAAATTTTCTCATATGCTTATTGTGCAGTTGTAAAAGAACTTTCTTTTCTCTTCACTTTTCTCTTGTTTATATATTTTTGATTGGTCAATAATAATTCATAACACACGCAATTTCCACAAAAAGACACTCCCACCTAATAGCATTGCTGCATTGGTGACGATAAAAGGGATGTTTGTTTTAAAAAATAATAATAATAATAAATCAACGTGTCTCGTGTTTTTTTTTTTGTCAACGTGTCTCGTGTTTATAGAGTGAAAACGTGAGAGAATTTTTTTTTTAGTATTTTTCCCTAAGTAATCCCCTTTAACCCGTTTATTACATATTAAAAAAAGTGATTTTGGCATTCAATAATTTAGCAATTATTTTTTTAGATATTTTTAAGAAAACAAAAGCTATTTCTGGTAGACATCCCGTAGCCATGAAAGACAAGCATGGGCTCCCTGGCCTGTTAGCACTCTGCCAGTGCATCCGGTAGACTGAACCCTAACAAGTCATGCATCCAAATGGTAGTTGTATCTCTATCCAAATCTCTGTCCAACAACAACTGCACGAACAAGCGTTCGACGATCGGTAGATGTAATATCTGGGAGAAGTCATCCAGGATTGTCGTTATCTCCCCAACGACCAAGTGGAAGTTACAGGTGTCTGACTGCCACCTCTCTCAGATGCACACATTCTCCATTCATAACACATGTTACTTTGTGGTTTTCAAGAAGCTTGGTAAAACTTTGGCATGGGATTTGAACGTTGACGCAAAATAGATACATTTTAGTTGAGAGAAAATTGACGAGGGGGAGGGGGATGAATGGGGCGGTTGGGAAGAGAGGGGAAGAAGATAGAGTGAGATAGAACTTGGAACCTCTAATCCATGTCAGATCCATGTCATAGCATATTTAGTTTTAATAATCCCACATGACAATGATGATGTGTACTCTAGGTAGCCATGTCAGCAAACAACAGACGAAGGTTAACGACAAGGACCAAAAGAGGACACTCAGGAAATGTCATAGATCAATATTTTTTTTTTGCAAGGACTAAAAGTAGAAACATTTATATCTATAGGGACTAAAAACATATTTGAGTCTTAATATCACATCTAATGATTTATACTCATGGTATACTCATACTTTTTTTTGACGAGATGGTATACTCATACTTAAAAGCTATTTTTTATATATTAAAATATTTATTAACTAAAACATAATTTAAAAATATTAAAATTTTACATTTTTTGGTGAAATAAAAAGTTTATATGTGAATTGGGTATCAAGACTCACCAGAGTCCAAACATGTCTCGTAATTTAAAAAACACTTATAAAAAAACTTACATATTACCCATCAAAAAAGTAGTTATCATATTGGGAATGGAATTAGAACTCACGTTCTTATAAAATAAAATGAGTCAAATCTATCTTTACCGATTGGACCAACGATCTTAATGGGTTACTCACTTTTTTTCTTTAATTTTGTGACTAATTACTCTAGTGTATTGCATTTTTTAAAGTGACCAAACCCTATCCATTCCAAGTATGCCGGTTAAGAGGCACATGTAGTCGTGGAACCAACGCAGATTGAAATTACAAAACCAGCCTTTCTGATGTGCTCCATCTTCTTCTCCTCCCTTTCTGATCCGAAAGTCTGTTTCCCAACGAACATTTCATTTGCACTGAAAGAAATTCAGGCAAAGCAAAACAAACAAACAAAGATCTGAATCTGTTTGTTTGATGGCCTAAAACTGAAAAAAAGAATACTGTGCATTTCAGTTGAGGATAGAAAAATAAAATAAAATAGAATAAAAATTCAACCTGGCAAATCTTGGGGGATTGAGGGCTCGCTCTTCGTTGAAGCAAACTTCCCCTGATTTGAACGACGACGACGAGGAGTGCAGGCCTTGGCGTCGCAGGATCACCATGGCTTTCTCCTGGGCCTCTGCCTTCAGGATCACACTTCTCCTCCTCCTCCTCGCCGCTGTTATCACCGCTTGTTTCACTCTCCCTATCGAAAAGGTTTCACTTTTCTGACACCCATTTTCCCTTTACCTCTGATTTCGCTTCTGGGTCCCTTCCCTATTGAGGTCGAATTGTTCTATCTATTTTTTTTTTTTTAAAGCTCGTTGATTGTCTAGATTCTCCTCTACGCATTGCCCCCTATTGGATTTGCATTCCTGAAAAGTTGCTTTGACATTTTGAACCTTTTCATGTTTTGCCCTGCAGATGATGAAGGACTTCCTAATATGGGTTGATCGTGATCTTGGGCCATGGGGTCCACTTGTTCTGTAAGTCAGTTTTCATTTTTTTTTGATGTTATCTCTATAAATTTCTGTCTAGTATTCATCTTATTGGATTTTTGCAGTCTCTTAATTGTGAAACTTGTTTCAATTTGTGTTGTTTTGATTGCAATTGATAGAGTCACTTGTGAAAAAGGAAATATCTTTGTGCCAAGTAGCTTACTAGCTTAGTCAGAATATGCGTTGCTAGAGCTCTGATGCTGTGGCCTGGCTGATATAGAGATCATATCATAGTTTAATGGTAGTGCTGAAAAGCCATGCCATTTGATGTAGTTAAGTGGCTAGGTGACGTATGGCTTTTTTTCTTCTTCATGTTTTATCTTGTTTTTATTTAAGTGGAACAATTTGATTTTCAGTTTGTTTGGGAGCTGTTCTTTTCTCCCAAGCCTATTTTGAAAGCTGTTTCTTATAAAATAAGTTCATATGCATCGTAGCAGGACTTTATTAACGTTTGGCCTACTAGTGAAGGTCTGAAATTTTTCTTTATGCTTGAAGTGTTGTTATTACCTTGTATGAATGTTGAGCACTCCTATGATCGTTAGATCCCTTTGTCAGGGGTGTTAATACTTGTGCTGAATATCAATATATTCAATTATCTGTTTTGATGTACAGGAATCCTCTCTTTTATAGAGGAAGAATACAATCAGAAATTAATTACAAAATAATGATAATAATAAGGCTACCTAAATAGGAACAACTAAAAAGGAAAAATAAGATATATAGAGGAATATTCTAGAATATTTATTAAATAGGACAGCCTGTCAACACTCCCCCTCAAGCTGGCTTGAAGATATCTTCCATGGACAGCTTGTTGGTTATGTTCTCAAAAGGTTTCCTGGGCAATCCCTTGGTTAAGACATCTGCTAACTGCTCGCAAAGAGGGAATATAAGTCATACATATCTGTCCCCTTTCTATTTTTTCCTTGATGAAGTGCTTGTCAACTTCCACATGTTTGGTCCGGTCATGCAGGACTGGGTTGTGTGCAATAGATATTGCAGACTTATTGTCACAATACAGCTTTATAGGTGGAGAATTATAAGCCTTCAATTCTTTTAGAAGCTTTTCCACCCACAATCCCTCACAAATTCCATGAGCCACTGCTCTAAATTCAGCTTCTGCACTACTCCTTGCTACAACACTTTGTTTCTTACTTCAACTAACTAGATTTCCCCCAACAAAGGTGCAATAGCCTGATGTTGATCTTCGATCAGTTATACTTCCACCTAATCTGCATCGGTGTAGACTTCTACTTGACGGTGTCCACGGTTTCTATAGAGTAATCCTTTCCCAGGTGACCACTTTCAAGTACCTTAAAATCCTAAAGACAGCCTCTTGATGTTCTGGTCCTGGTGCATGCATAAATTGGCTCACCATGCTCACAGCAAAGGCTATGTCTGGACGCGTGTGAGATAGGTATATTAGCCTTCCCACCAACCGCTGATATCTTCCTTTATCCACTGTAGCTCCAGTTTCAGCTGGTTGTAACTTTATATTGGGCTCCATAGGTGTCTCAGCAGCTTTACATCCAGTTAATCCTGTTTCTTTCAAAAGGTCTAGAATGTACTCTGGCTGATTCATAAAAATACCTTCCTTTGATCTAGCAAATTCTATTCCAAGGAAGTATTTTAAGGGGCCGAGCTCTTTGATTTCAAAGATTTTGGCAAGCCTCTCCTTCAAGTTTTTGAGCTCCAAACTATCATCACCTGTTAATATGATGTCATCCACATACACAATCAAGATAGCAATTTTGTTAGTTGCGGAATGCTTATAAAACAGTGTATGATCAGCTTGACTTTGGATATAACCAAGCCCTTTTACCGCGGTTCCAAACCTCTCAAACCATGCTCTAGGAGATTGTTTCAACCCATATAGTGACTTCTTTAGTCTGCACACCTTATTCCTTCCAAGTTCTTCCTCAAATCCAGGGGGAAGACTCATAAATACTTCTTCCTCCAGTTTCCCATTCAAAAAAGCATTCTTTACATCCAATTGATGTAAAGGCCAATTGAAATTGGCAGCAAGAGATAAGAGAATCCGTACAGAATTAAGTTTAGCTACTGGAGCAAAGGTCTCCTGATAATCCACACCGTAAGTTTGAGTGAATCCCTTTGCTACCAATCTAGCCTTATACCTCTCCACACTTCCATCTGCCTTGCACTTGATGGTAAAGACCCACTTACACCCCACCTTTCTTTTATCACGAGGCAAGTTTACAATCTCCCACGTTTTATTTTTCTTAAGTGCATTGAGCTCATCTAGGACTGCTAATTTCCAGTTGGGATCATCTAGTGCTTCCTCAATGTTTCTAGGCACAAACAAATTAGTAATTTTAGAGGTAAAGGCTCGGTGATTTTGAGAAAGGTTTTGGTAGGAGACATAATTGGAAATGGGATGGTTTGTACTTGTTTTGGGTGGTTTTTTGGTGCAGGTTCTGGTTCCTTTCCTAAGGGCTATGGGTAAATCAATATTGGAGGTAGAGATTTCGTAATTACTGGAAGTTCTTGTAAAGCTGCATTAGACCATCTCTCGGGGTTCTTTGGTTGGTGGATGCGGGAATGATGGGTGATCTCTGGTCCTTTGAGGATATTTCCAACATAAACACGAAGCTCTGTTTGGATTGTGGTATTTCTTCCCTGTCCGGTGCCACCTAAGTCCGGGACCACGCTTTCCTCATCAATTTCAGCACTTGTATCCACATGTTCTTGTGGGTTATGATCATCTGTTTGGTCTATATCCTTGGTACATAAAACAGGGGTTGGGACAGTTCATTTAAAAATTGTCTTCATTCACATTCTCCCTCAAGGGAATTTTTCCGATAAAAGGTTGATGTTCTAAGAATGTAATATCCATGCTAATATGAACCTTCTTTGTGGTAGGGTTAAAACACTTATACCCTTTTGGTTGGGAGAATATCCAACGAAAATGCATTTTTCTCGCTCTTGGATCTAGTTTAGACCGAAAATTAGGTGTATACATAAAAACAAAGGCAGCCAAACACTTTTAAAGGTAAGTCAAGATGCAATCGACATCTTTGGAAAAAATGTTTTGAAAGTGTCCAAAGGTGTGCGATAATTTAACACACGGGTTGGCATTCTGTTTATGAGATAAAGTGTTAGAACAAAGATCCCCATAAAAACTTTGGAACATTGCTCTCAAACATAATGGCACGAGCTATTTCAAGGAGGTGTCTATTTTTCCTTTCAAATTGCCATTACATTGAGGCGTGTTTGGGCATGTTGACCGATGTCAATACCTTTAAGTTGGAGAAACTCTTTGAGATTCTTATTAAAATATTCAGTACCATTATCACTTCTCAAAATGGAGATTTTTGTGTCAAATTGAGTTTCTACCATTTGGGAAAAACATTTAAAGAAATTAGGAACTTATTGCTTTTCATTCATAAGATAGACCCAACACAACCGGGTATGATCATCAATGAAGGTCACAAACCACCTTTTTCCAAATTGAGTTGTAATTTTAGATGGACCCCACACATCACTATGGATTAAATGAAAAGGTTTAGATGCATGATAAGGTTGAGAGGAATAAGTAGCTTTGTGACTTTTAGCAAGAACACAACTTTCACATTCAAAAGAAGAACAATCAACATTGTTAAATAAGTTTGGAAGTAAATGCCTAAGATATTGAAAATTAGGGTGCCCTAGTCTATTATGCCAGAGCATTATTTGGTCCCTTACAGGGGTAGAGCTTATACCACTAAGGCCATGAGCAACTTTATTCTCGAAAGCATCCTCAAAGTAATAGAGTCCGTCCATCATTTTAGCACTGCCAATCATCTTCCCCGAAGTCCGGTCCTGAAAAATACAATGAGTATCAAAGAACTTCACATTGCAATTAGAATCTTTGCAAATTTTACTAACAGAGAGAAGGTTACAAGAGAGTTTTGGTACATGCAGTACATTTTTCAAAACAACATGTTGGGATAAAGTAATTTTTCCTTCTCCTGCAATTGGTGAAAAACTACCATCTGCAATTCTAATTTTTTTATTTCCAGGACAGGGAGAATAAGTTTGAAATAGGGAGGAGAGGCTTGTCATGTGGTCGGAGGCACCTGAATCAATGATCCATGGTGCACACATATTTGAGGTGCAGTTTAAAGAGAAAGAGGTACTAAAATTACCTGTTTGTGCCAGAGAAGCATTAGGAATACCAGATAAAGAACTAGACTTTAATAACCTTATGAGTTCCTCGACTTGCTCCTTGTTCAGAATGGTCTTTTCTGCCTCATGAGCCGTAGGGAATGATCTGGGTGCTCTAGGTCCTGTTTTGCTGCCTTTTAGGTGTGCTGGTCTTCCATTCAGTTTCCAGCAAGTTTCCCGAGTGTGGCGTGGCTTGTTGCAGTGGTCACACCAAAGACTTGATGAGTTCTTCTGAATTGACGAACTCTTAAAGGCAGTAGAGTCAGCAATCAAAGCGTTGGTCTCAGAAGAGGTTAGATCAACCTTTGTTTTTCCCATCATCACACTTCTGCGAGTTTCCTCCCTTCTAACTTCAGCAAAAATTTCACCTAGTGAGGGTAAGGTTGCCCTCCCGATGATCCTGCCTCGGACTTCATCAAGCTCCTCATTCAGACCTGCAAGAAACTGAAAGATTCGTCCTTCTTCCACTGTTTGCTGATGGTGTTTAGCATCCTCGGTCGACTTCCACTTGTAAGTGTTGAAGAGGTCAAGGTCCTGCCACACCCGCTTCAAGGAATGGAAGTATTTAGTGACATTGTCACTTCCCTGCCGAATTTCTCTAGCTTTCAGGGTGAGTTCATAAATCTGAGATTTATTTCCCAGATCAGAATACATCTCAGTCACGCTGTCCCATAATTCCTTGGCTGTAGAATAGCACAAGTAATTGCTGCTGATTTCTTCCTCCATGGAATTCACCAACCATGTCATTACCATGGAGTTTTCAAAGATCCCACGTGGCATCGTGGGTCACTGGGACTTTGGTTGAGGTCGATCACCAGTGAGATAACCAATTTTACCTCTGCCTCGGATATACATCTGAACAGATTGAGACCACCGAAGGTAGTTCGAGCCATTGAGTCGAAAGGAGGTGATTTGGATAGAGTGAGAGTCGCCGAAACCACTCCTTTGCTCCTGTTTTGGAAACGGCGTGTCTTTGGGACTGGAGTTCTCCTTCTCGGGTTGTGACGACCTCTGTTGATCATCATTGGTGGTTGAGGAACTGTCAACCATGGTGATACAGAGAGAGAGGGAGATAAATCAGAGGCGGAAATAAATCAGAGGCGAGGCAGAGATCGCTCGCGAAACCAGAAGAAGCAGAGGACGTTGTCGCTCGTGAAACAGGAGACGTTCTCGAACGCGAGCGAACCAGAGTTCGTAGGCCAAGGTCGCGGCGGCGGAACGCGAAACAGGGGACGTTCTCGCACGCGATCGATCCAGAGGTCGTAGGCGGCGCAAGCGAACCAGAACTCCTGCGAGCGAACCAGAACTCCAGAACTCCTAGATGGTCCAAGTTTTTCCTGCTCTTGATACCATGCTGAATATCAATATATTCAATTATCTGTTTTGATGTACAGGAATCCTCTCTTTTATAGAGGAAGAATACAATCAGAAATTAATTACAAAATAATGATAATAATAAGGCTACCTAAATAGGAACAACTAAAAAGGAAAAATAAGATATATAGAGGAATATTCTAGAATATTTATTAAATAGGACAGCCTGTCAACAACTTGACACTATTGTACCAAATTCGGAAATGCTTTTATAGGTTTTCTTTCTTGAAAAGGGTAGCAAGGGTGTAACGTATTGGTCTTGATTGTGGTGCTGTGGATTACATGTATAAGTTGGCACAATTTGTAACTCGATATTTGTTTGGTGATTTTCAGGGCTGTTGCTTACATTCCTTTGACTGTCTTGGCAGTTCCAGCTTCAGTACTTACTGTAAGAAAAGAACCATTGTTATTCTGGCTTTTCTTGCAAAAGTAATTTATTTATCATGAAAACCCCCCCATTCTGCCCTTGTCCCCTTCCTCATCCTCGCCATAGGGTATTGTGAATTTGCAATTTCTCCCTGTCCCAGTTCTTTGGCTCCTAAGATCCCTTTGGGAACCCTGAAATTGTCAAGAAGAATCAGAAAAATAATCAAAGACTGGGACTGAGGATAAGGTTTTTGGTTCTGAAATGCACCAATGACAATTATAAATTATCAGTTGATTCAAACAACAAATATTTGTTCCACTGGGTGTCATCACATGGAACTTCAATTAGGATCCAAATGCTAAATATGCTTTATCTGTTTCAATAAAAGGATGCTTCTTTGTGATCAATGAGAATAGAGAGGGAATGGATTAGTAGTGCTACTGCTGCAGATGGTGCTGGATAACATGAAAGAGCATAGCGGTTTAGAGAAGCGAGAGTGAATAGCAACCCGTGACTCTGGTTCAGTGTCAATGGAAGCACAACAGCCTGAAGAAGAGAGCTATATGAAGAGAGAACAGATTTAAAAGTTTTGAAAAGCAGCAGAAGAAAAGTTTGGAGAGGCTGCTTGGGAGAGTTCGTATAATTGGTTAGGATGTTAGGGTTAGGAATTAGGATATCTTTTTAGTTTTTTTTTTTGTTGAAGTTATGTGGTTTTAGAAAAAGAGGGAAGAGAAAGAATCAAGACTTTGAATCATGAATATGGTTCGATATGGTCGATGACTATGATTTGATATAAAAATTCTAAACATTAACCCCTATTGATACTAATGCAAGACTCCACATCCTGATTAAATAGGGAAACACTTTATATTAATAACAAAGAAATATGGACACCGTTATTGAGAGGTAGTCTAAGATAAGAAACTAATCCTATGAGATAATCTAAGATACTCATGCTCTAAGAAAACATTAGGATATTACAAGAATTTTCATATCATCTAACACTCCCCTTAAAGCTAAAGCTTGCTAAGTTTTAAGCTTATTACAAATGTACTCTTTGAAAGAGAAAAATAACCAAATAATATGATTTGATATTGATGAAAATTGGTAGGGAAAGATCATGTATGGAACACGAGTTGAGACAAAAGCTGGGGCCAACCGCAGTTAGAACAAAAAACACTGGTATCAAATTGCAATTGAGACAAAATAGTGCCAAATCACAACCAAGACAAAATCAATGTCAAACTGCAACGGAGACAAAACCAATGCCAAACCGCAGAAAAAGCCGGTGCAAAACTTCAACTAAGACAACCAGATTTTTCCAAGAAACAAAACAAACTGTCGGTTGGATCAGAGAAACAAGGATAGATTCGGGAAGAACACATGAGGTGTCATCGAAGCTGTAAAAGATGGCGAAACCAAACACAACTGAGAGACCCACAAGCTAAAAGTGGTCTCAACAAAACCAAGAAGGGTTGGCAAAACATGGAAAGTCATGGGACTGGTTACGGAGAATGGTACCTCTCTAATACCATGTTGAATTTATAGGGTTTTAGATGAAAGGGAAGAGAAGGAATAAAGACTTCGAATTATGAATATGGTTCGATACTATTGATAATTATGATTTGATAAACACTAACCCTTATTTATACTAATACAAGACTCCTAATCCTAATTAAATAGGGAAACAAATCATGATAATAGCAAAGAAATATGGAGACTAATCTTAAGAGATAGTCTAAGATACTCTAATTGGTTAAGGGTACTTTTGTCATTTTATTGGGATGGGAACCACATAGGGCAAGCAATATGATCTCTGTCCTTGTTAGAATTTGGAATGAAGAGAAAGTGTGAGAAAGTGAAGAGAGTGTCTTGAGAAACTTCTGAACTATATTTCTAAATTACTTGTTACAGAGGCTAAACCTCTATTTTTATGGAGATTCTAATAGAAGACAAGCTGGTGTTCTGTTACAACTAACTGTAACAGAAAACGGTGACTGATAACTGTCTAGTAACAGAATTATACGGTAACTATTCTGTGCAACAGGATGCACAGTATAGACCTGGTTTGATATTCACATAGAGAAAATAACACAAAATGCAGATAGATAGGAAACAATTGTACAGAACATAAACATTAACAGTCCTCATCCACAAACCCTTATTTTTTGTTGGGGGGGTGTGATTTTTTCCCATGTTGCCATCCCTTTGGGAAGAAAATTCCAAAACTCAGTGCCCTGAACATGGTCGTCCCCACAGGCATCCCCAAATGCTGGGAGAAATTGCCATCCCTAATGTTAACTGTATAAATTCTTAATTCTATAACGTTAATCATTTCTTTTAACTCCAACGGTGGAAATTCAATATCTCTGTTCAGTTCAAAAGGCTGAATGATTGGTAACTTGGGATAAAGAAAGTATCCATCGATGATGAGATAAAAAAAAGTAATCAGACGGATGATTTTCACATGCATGGACTAGCATTTTGTCATTCTTTATTGGCCTTTTGTGATTTTGTTCATGTTTATGACGTTTTGGTTGTGAATGTTATTTTCACACTTCTATTCGTTTCATGCTTTTATATTAAATCTCTATTACAATACCTGGCTAATAAGGAGAAAGCTTGGAAAAGCAAAGTCAATTAAATCTCGACTTGATACTCCGTTTTCAGCTTGGTGGTGGTTATCTTTTCGGGCTTCCAGTGGGCTTTGTTGCTGACTCTATTGGAGCCACTGTTGGTGCAGGAGCTGCATTTCTTCTCGGTAGAACAGTAAGTTTTTCAAGTTTAACATTTATAGGTAGTTCTCAAAATAATACAAATATTTCTTCATTACGTGATTTTTGCAATCTTCTTTGCATTTCAACTGGGCTTCGTTATGATCCATATGTTTTCATACTACGGTATAGTTATTTGTATCCTATGAGGTTACTTATTCAAATCTTTCTCAACTTGTACAGATTGGAAGACCATTTGTTGTTTCTAGGCTGAAGGACTATCCACAATTTAGATCAGTGGCAATTGCCATTCGGAGATCTGGCTTTAAGGTTTGTAGGCTTCGTATCATTCAATATTGTGAAATTCTTGAATCTTTTGGTGTTTCCTTTCCAATATTCCTCTTTTTTTTTTTTTTTAGATACCTTTTTTCCGGGGTTCTTGTTTCCAAACCAAGAACTCTTGGTGGAGTGCATCTGTTATGAAATTATGTATACTTCAACATTTCTGTGATTTTGGTGTGTTAAAGTATTATTGTTTGATTTCCTGTTTAAACAAAAACTACAAGCTTATCCCACTTGGTGGTGTCAGCTATATGGATCATTCATGCCATCAGGCAATTGAGCTCTATCAAAAACTGTGATTGGCTGTTAAAATGAGCTAGAAGTATACTTCCTAATTAAAGGTCATCTTGGTATGTTGTTTAATGTTATTGAGGTTCACTAAAACAGAAATTATCTGTAGTGTTGATATCTCTTATTTGGTGGCAGCAGCTCATATGCAATATAATTTGGTCATAAACATTACTCAGGTTACTGATCTTAATTGTTGATATAATTATTTAGTGGAATTATACAAGTACTAGTGATAAGGATCCTTTTGGGGAGTAACTATAACATGCATCTGATCTGAGGCAACATAATCCAACCTTTATCTTATCCAGATATTTGGTTTGGGGATTAGAATGTATGATATTTATTAAGAGATTGTGTCTTTCCTCTTAAGTGTTTATATAACTATCTATCCAGATTACTCTGCCAGTGGCATATTTTGTGACATTTATTGTCATTGCTTAAGAGGTCTGTTATTGTGACATGTCTATGCTTCATTTTATTTGCATGACTTGGTATAATGATATTCCTTTCAGTTATTTTTCATCACCGGACTTTTTTTAATTTCCTTATTTGTCCTTACAGATTGTATTATTGCTTCGGCTTGTTCCACTACTACCGTTTAACATGTTAAATTATCTCTTGTCGGTGACTCCTGTTTCAATTGGGGAATACATGCTGGCTTCGTGGTTAGGAATGATGGTATCTTCTTTGCCCTTGAGCAATTATATATTCGGGAATTATTCTAATGTTAAATTTCTATCCTGCTTTATGATTTTCAGGATTGTTTAGTATTAATTGGATTTCTTCTAGCACTCACTCTCTTGTTTCCTGTTTACCAAAAAAAATGTCCAAGTGTTTAGATCAAAAGATCCATAGGCTTAATGGATGATCTTGAAACCTTTGAAAGCTATCTTGAAACCTCTGAAAGCTATTGGAGTTCTTCCTTTCAATTTTGTACCCAAATAAAAATAAAGAGCCATAGTGTCACGAAAACACATTTTTCATGGATGTGCATATATCATGGTTGTCAAATAAGATCCACAAGGCTAAGTTTCCGAATCGTGAATTGTAAGATTAATAACTCAAGTCAAATGTCAAAAATAGCATAGATGCATCTGTCATAAATATTAGACGCAATATTGGTCACGCAGTTTGGCCAATCTTTGCCTACGTCTGCGACTACAGAGCAGCTGTAGTTCCGTTTTATTGATTGTCTTTTTCTTGCCTTGAGTACAAACACTAATGAGTTTAAATAGGCTATTCTATGCCTAAACCTAACGGGCCTGGGCCGAATACATATATAAATAAATCTACTATTTATAAACTTCCCAATCCCTTATTCACATCCCCCCTCAAATTGATGCGGGTCATCAAGGAGCATCAATTTGCCAACAAGAAACTGATGGCGTGGACGAGGAACACTTTTGGTCAAAATATCTGCAACTTGAAATTGAGTATTGATATGAGGGATGGATATAACATGATTATCATAGGCTTCACGAATAGCATGACAATCAACTTCAATATGCTTAGTACGCTCATGAAAAACCGGATTTGCAACAATCTGAATGGCACTTGTATTGTCAGCATAGAGAGATGTCGGTTCGGTTTGAGGAAATCCAAGTTCACCCAAAAGACCACGAAGCCAAAGTATTTCGGAGCATGCCGTAGACATAGCACGATACTCCGATTCAGTTGAGGACTTAGAGACTCTTGCTTGCTTCTTACTTTTCCATGAGATCAACGAAGAACCAAGAAACATGCACCAACCAGAGACAGAGCGGCGAGTGTCAGGACACCCAGCCCAATCAGCATCACTGTAGGCAATCAACTTAAGAGGGGTCCCACGAGGAAAGAATAAGCCCCGTTGAGAGGTACCTTTCAAGTAGCGAATTATACGACGAACCGTTGCCAAGTGTAGATGACGAGGAGAATGCATGAACTGACTTACTTGCTGAACAGCAAACGAAATGTCGGGTCGAGTAATGGTCAAGTAGTTAAGACTACCCACAAGCTGTCGATACAATAAAGGATCGGTCAAAAGTTCACCCTCGTCACGGTGGTATTTAACATTAACTTCAAGAGGAGTATCCACAGGATTAGCGGATTGGAGGCCAGCCATAGCAATAAGGTCTGTGGCATACTTATGCTGGTGAAGAAATATACCCTTAGAAGTAGAATGAACCTCGAGTCCCAGAAAATAATGTAAAAGACCAAGGTCTTTCATTTGAAATGAGGCTTGAAGCTTTTGTTTAACTTCCTGTATAGATGCTGCATCAGAACCAGTAATGATCATATCATCAACATAAAGAAGGAGCAGAACAATGCCTGTAGGTGTGCGGTGAATGAACAAAGACGAATCATACTGACTTTGAGTAAAAGAGAACCCAAGTAGAGTGGAACGGAATTTCTCATACCATGCTCTAGGCGCCTGTTTCAAACCATATAGAGAGCGTTTGAGCTTGCACACCCCCTTAGATGAAGAGAATAGGCCCTGAGGGGGAGTCATAAAAATATCTTCAGTCAGGTCACCATGAAGAAATGCATTTTTCACGTCCATTTGGTGGAGAGACCACCCATGAGAAGCAGCTATAGAAAGCACCATTCTAACAGTAGTCATTTTAGCAACTGGTGCAAATGTCTCATCATAATCAATCCCGTATTCCTGCTTGTTGCCTAAAGCAACCAATCGAGCCTTGTACCGATTGAGAGATCCATCAGAATTTAGTTTCAGAGAATACACCCATTTACAGCCTATGGGTTTGATATTAGGAGGGCAAGTAACAATATCCCAAGTAAAATTGTCCTGAAGGGCCTGGAGTTCCTCATTCATAGCATTTACCCAACACACATCTTTAACAGCCTGCGAGTAACAAGTAGGAATAGATATGCCAGATAGAGAAACAGTTAAAGCAGTATGTGAGGAATCAAACCTGTCTGGTGAATATCTATCAGGTGCTCGAGACATTCTACTAGAACGTCGTGGTGCAACCGGTACAGATCGAGATCGTGTGGCGGTCGACATCGGAAGGGCAAGTGGGAACACATACTATCGCGTTGTCTGGCATATACAAGACCTGGTTTGAAACGTTCTATAGATGGAGACAAAGTAGAAAAATGAGGAAGTATAACAATATCAGTCAGACCAGGAGTAGGGCAAGGAAACATAAACTGATGATCAAAAAATGTCACATTCCTAGAAATGCGAAAACGATGGTTAGCGACATCATAACACACAAAACCCTTATGAGCATGTCTATATCCCATAAATGCACATTGAATGATTGTGCCCCAAGCTTATGTCTTTCAGTGGATGGTAGGTGAACAAAACAAACACACCCAAAAGTATGTAAACTACTATAATCAGGCTGAGTTTTAAAAAGACGAAAATAAGGAGAATCAAACTCAATCACCGTGGAAGGAAGACGGTTGATCAAAAAAACAGCTGTGGAAAGAGCCTCTACCCAAAATCTGGATGGAACAGAAGCCTGGAGAAGTAAGGTACGTGTCACATCCAACAAGTGACGATTCTTACGTTCTGCAACACCATTTTGCTGAGGGGTATTGGGACAAGATCGTTGAGACAATACACCTTTTTGCTGTAAGAACTCCTGAAACTCATGAGACATATATTCACCACCAGAATCGCATCAAGAATTTTAATACTGGTTTGAAATTGATTTTCAACATACATCAGAAATTTCTTAAACATAGAAAACACTTCAGATTTAGATTTAAGAAAATAAATCCAAGTAAAACGACTATAATCATCGATAAAAGTGACAAAATATTTATAGTGAGCATGAGAAGCTACAGGTGAGATTCCCCAAACATCACTATGAATTATCTCAAAACAAGTAGAAGCACGATGAGCACCCGACGGAAAAGGAAGTGTTTTGCTTTTAGCTAATTTGCAAACAGAACATGAAATACAGGTACTAGAATCCATAGGTTTAGTACCTAACAAACCAGTCTTAAATAAGTGAGACAAAACAACAGAGTTTGGATGACCCAATTTCCTATGCCAATCCTCACATGAATTCAAAACAGTATTACACGCAAGAGATAAATGACTAGAAATAGACTGGAGCGGAAACAATCTTCCCACTTTAGGCCCCTTCGCGATCACCTTCCCCGACACCTGTTCCTGCACAAAACAACCAAAGACGAGAAAGATTAACCTCACAATCGTCATCCACTAATTGTCCAAACAGACAATAAATTGAAGCAAGTCCAGTGCTACAAGCACATTTCGAAACTTAGAGTTGATGTCACCAACATGAGTTATAGGAATGGTACTCCACAAGAATTTGAATTTTATGATTGCCATTATAAGGATTTAAATTGTGCAAGTGTTCAGGAGAACCTGTCATGTGATTCGATGCACCAGAGTCAAGTAACCATGGGCGAGAAATGAAAGAGGACTTACCAGTAATGCCCAAGGCTGAAAGAGCAGAAAGTACCATTTGTTGAATCAATTCAGACTGAAGAGCACCACCATGAGATGCACCACTGGTGGAAGGACCAGCTGCAGAGCTAGTAGTGGCATGGAATGCCTGCCGGGCGCAGTCGGCCGTGGAGGACGCGTAGAGACGAGCAGAGATGATATGACCTGCCGCTGCGATTGCAAAATTTCTTGGGACAACTACGAGCAACATGTCCAAATTGTTTGCAAGAGAAGCATTGAGTGCATCGCGTATCACGGCCTTGGCCTCTATTTTCTTGCGGCATATGCAAATCACGCAGATTCGTAAAGGGCGGGATCATGAGACATGGTTCCTCGAGTATGGAGACGTTGTTCTTCTCGAGCGCTCACCAACACAGATATCCAAGGAAGGCACAGGTTCCTATTCACAGAGCACCACGAGCGACCTCGAACTCGGGCGAAGTTTCATGAGAAATTGATCTCGTTTACTAGTATCATAAACATCTTTGACAAATTAAAGTGACGGCAGGAACAAAGAAAGATATATAATACCAGAGTGTTACGTCCACAAATTCGAAACCGTAATAATATTCTTGAATTGACAAATTACCTTGTTTGTAATTAGCAATTTCTAGTTCCAATTGGAAACGCTTGGCCGTATTGTCCTGGTTGTAAATATGCTGCAAGTAATTCCACATTTCTTGAGCAGTTGAAAAAGATCGCAAATTGTTGATCATCTGAGGATCAATAGTACTAAGGATCCAAGAAATAATTTGAGCATCTTTCACTTCCCATGCATCTAAGGCAGTTTTGTCTTCCGGTGCCTTAGAAACCCCATCAAGGTGACTCCATAATCCTTTCCCTTTGACATACATCTTGAATTGAAATTCCCAAGCAGCATAATTCTTACCAGTAAAATGAACACAAAAAATATCCCTTTCTTTCTCTGAAGCCATTTAAAAAATTATTAAAAGTGTCAATGATACCAACAGTGACAAAATCACGTAGCCACGATCAGGACCAACAAAACGCTAAAAATCAATGAGACGTAACGCAAGGTACGAAAGAACCAGGAACGAAAGGTACGAAACCCAGAGAAGAAGCTGACGCAAGGAACCAGGGAAAGACAACGCACCAACAAGGAGTAGGAAACCCAGAGAAGAAGCCGAGAACCAGAGACGATGAGCCAGGAAATCCCAACCGAACCAACAACCACGAATCCCAGAGGAGAAGCCGAGAACCAGAGGAAACCGAGAACCAGAGAAAACAGAGACGAAATCACGTCTGAAGCAGAGATCGAGAACGAGATCGAGAAGCCGAGATCGAGAACGAAGGGAAACCGAGAATCACGTCGCAAGGAGAGAACAGAGAGCAAAGCAACGAACCAGGAACACGTCGTTGGCCGAGGGCAACAAACCAGGAACCAGTGTCGTCGTTGTCGCTGAGGAAATCACAGGTAAGTGGATCGATTCAGGCATCCGAAAGGTCCCCTCAAAACCGGCTTGTGAGGGGGTGGTCTACCCAACTATATAAGCAACGACCAGACTCGTTAACCACCCGATGTGGGACTCGCAACACGCCCCCTCGAACCTGGACCACCCGATGTGGGACTCGCAACACGCCCCCTCGAACCTGGGCTCGTCACCACAAGCGAGGGCTAGCGGCACTATCCACACCACCGGGCAGAACGTGGCTCTGATACCATGTCATAAATATTAGACGCAATATTGGTCACGCAGTTCGGCCAATCTTTGCCTACGTCTGCGACTACAGAGCAGCTGTAGTTCCGTTTTATTGATTGTCTTTTTCTTGCCTTGAGTACAAACACTAATGAGTTTAAATAGGCTATTCTATGCCTAAACCTAACGGGTCTGGGCCGAATACATATATAAATAAATCTACTATTTATAAACTTCCCGATCCCTTATTCACAGCATCTTCTACATAACAATAAATTATTCAATCAACTAAAAAGTTCAAAGCTAAACAACTTGTCATTTAACCCAAAGTTAAAAGTCCAAACTCTGAAGGAAATTAAGGTTCGAGTTATATAGTCAAATGACTTGAATTATGCACTAGTTACCACTTTCTGATCTGTAACCAATAACTTGTGATTTGAATTGTCAAAATATTTGTTTGTGTTAGTAATTTAGTATCACATCGGTTCCCCCTTTTGGATTAAATGTAGAAATCAGGTAGTTTGTTTGCACTGTAAACTACCATCCATATGTTTTTCTAGCTCACTAGACAGATTCCGATTACAGAAATATTTTAATACCTGATACTGTTACTGCTGCAGCCAATAACACTGGCACTTGTATATGTTGGAACAACTCTTAAAGATCTTTCTGATGTGACACATGGTTGGAGCGAATTCTCAAAGACTCGTTGGGTATGAGATGCTATCCTGAATTATTTGTATTAATATGTCTTTCAAGTACTTTTGTTTTATCTTTTTTAACTTACTGATGGACACATCTAAAGATGCTTTGAAGGGCACAATCTTTCAATTTTCCTGACCAGATCAAATAGTTGTTCTTTATTTTACATCATATTCAGGAGACATGATATACATTCTTTTCTTTTGTGGGATGCAGGCATTTATAATTATTGGCCTCGTTATATCGGGTAAGTTACATCGTCCCCACGCGCAACGCAATTGTTTTGAAATCCTTACTGGATGATATGCTTGTAGTAAACAGTTTTGTACTTAATTGTTTTGGATTTAAATCATTTTGACATTGCAATTGTCTTTATGCTGCAAGAATTGTACTGAATGAGAACAAGATTCCAATTTTTTTTTTAATCTGATTAGCCAGGCTGATTTCGGTTGTTTTCGGTTATGTGCAGTGGTTCTTATGATATGTGTGACTAAAGTTGCCAAGTCTGCTTTGGATAAAGCGTTGGCCGAAAATGAAGATATTGATGGGATTACATCCTCGCCAGAGTTACCAATTGTTGCTGAACCATCATCAGCAGCAAATCTCAACCAACCACTCATAATTAAGATAGATCCTTCTGATGACAATCATGAAAAGTGAATTCCTTTTTTGTGTAAATTCTTTCTTCTCCCTACTATCATAATTCCAAAAGCAATGCTTTTTTTTTTTAATCAATGCTCAAGAGGTAGCTACCTGCTCCTAATTATTTTTGATTTGTACAGTTCCATCATTAGAAATATAGTTTGTTTTGTAACAGGAGTTGTTAGTCCTACAATGTAGATGACATTTGTACTTCTCTAGTGGTAGGATTGTGAACCAAAGTTGCGCAAGTAGTGTGATGATTGAAAATTTGAATAAAATAACGAATCACATTGCTTCTCTAGGGATAAAATCAAATGATCTTTTTTTAACGACAAATATTAGTGGTTAATTATTATGGTAGTGGGGTTTACTGTTTCAATTCTTTGGTGTCCTATAGCTCACCACTTGAGTTACTGGGACAAAAAATTAAATGAACTTTTAACCCTTTTTTAATATTAAATGGATAAATGATCTTTGAACTGACTTTGTATGAAAATGAATACTCATGCTCTAAAATAGTATAATTTAAATGAACTTTTAACCCTTTTTTAATATTAAATGGATAAATGATCTTTGAACTGACTTTGTATGAAAATGAATACTCATGCTCTAAAGTAGTATAATTTCTCCTATGTGAAAGTGACTTGTCAATGTGCCTTTAACTAAATGGAATACCTGTGGCGCTGTTCCTTCACATGTTGATACGTAACTATAATTTTTTCTTTTTGGTGCAATCCCTACCTATAATTAACTAACCCGCTAGCAGATTGCAGTTTGGTTAACGTAGGTAGGTGCCTTTAAATTCCAACCCTACGCCGTTTATAGCTTGGGATTTTTAAACGAATTGTACTTAATAAATAATGTGAATTATATTTGTGTTGGGTTTAATTTTAATGCACATTTAGTGTCTTTTTCTTTTTACAATATATTTCAATATTCGTTTTTTCTTGACTGGATATTTCAATATTTGTTGACAATTTATTTCAATTTATTAAATGACGTGATAACACATGCAAATGATGGTGTAAAGTACTTTTAAATTTAGTATATGAAGTTAGTTGTTTTGAAAAAATAATCACAAGTTCAATGTATATGATTCAACACAAGTGATAAGTGCAAAATTATATCAAAATCTGCACAATTATTAAAATGGGAAAGAATCGGGGTGTGAGAGTGAGACAACAGTTCCATTCTTGCATGTGTATAAAAAATTCTGCAGTTGTACCTAATTTTTTAAGAAGGGGTATGGGTGCCCAAAGAATCAAAGATGGCCATAAGATCTGTCTTACCTTGATGGGGAATATTTTATAACTTATTTTTTTGTCATGGATCCTAGATGTCATATCATATTTTTGTAATAGTAGTGTAATACGGTGCATCAAATTAAATAAAAGAGTTTGTAATTATAACCAAAAAATAAATAAAAAACGAGTTGAGGGGATTTGTTCAATATTTTCTCATAAATTATAGGCAGATGTACATATAAGGGCTACCTTGTATAGCTTACATTGAGCTCAAGTGGCCATATAAGTACAATGATATCAATAGTCCATGTACAATTTATATATCCGTTGTATTGATTTTTTTTCATGACCAAAAGTACATTTTTCTTCGAGAAAGCATAATGTATAGCTAAGTTGAGTTTAAAAAAAAAGGAATGACAAGCAACGTATTGTGATTAAATACAATCATTTATGCAAAAATAAGTGAAATTCGTTTTTCATAAAAAAAAAATTATGTGAAATTTAGCACACTTAAATAGGGTGCGAGGTGTCCTAAAGTAGGTAGCTCGGTTGGTGAGCTAAGGGACACTGAAGGAGTGCAAGCAGGAGGTCCCGGGTTTAAACCCAGGAAACTAACAATTCTAACAATTACTAATAACTAACATTTGCTTATAAAAAAAAAGGATGCGAGGTTGTAACTAGGGGTGAAAGTAGGTTGGACCTTTCAAAAATTTAAGGCTCAAGTCTGACCTGTTATCTATTAGGCCATCTTCAATAGAGTACCCATAAAATGGGTATTTAAGGGGCTCCACATATCTACATCACTAATTTTAACTTTTTTAATTTGGGTACCTAATAAATACCTAATCCCTCTAACCCAGCATGTGTAAAAAAAAATTACTAAATGAGTTCCACTAATAACTCCACATTATCACATCATCACACATCCACCAAAAATCTGATTTGCGGGCCCAAAAAGAGAGGTGAGAAGTGTACTTATAGAGGTACCCAATCCTAATCTACTACTATTACAAGAATAGAAAGGGCTGGTGAAAAAAAAAACTAGACTACCATATTTTTGTCACCTATCATTTTAAGGGGTAAATATGTCAATCTAAAAAAATAAATCAAAATTAAAATTAAATTTTCATAAAAAATTAATTTTTTCTACCCACTTTTAACTTTTTCTCTCTCACCTTTTACTTTTTTTCCCTCTCTTCTCTTTCTCCTCTTTCTCTCACATCACTCTCTCTTTCTCTCATTCTTCTCTCACCGCGTGTCACTCACTCTCTCTTTCTTTCATTCTCTTTTTTTTATATATTTTTCTCTTTCTCTCTTTCTTCTTTCTATTTTTTCATATTTTTATATTTTATCATTATATTTTTTTATTTATAAATAATTATTTTCGTTTAAAGTCTCAAATATAATTTTATCGTCTTTAATCATGTATCAAAATTTATAAATATATTTATTATATATTATTTATAGACAATTATTTTACTTTTAATTTTTAACGGGGGAAACATTACATACTATTGGTATAAATGATTTTTTTTTTGTCCAGACTGAGAAATATAAAATATTATGGTATAATTTCATCGTCTTTTAGAGAATATATCAAATTTTATTAATATCTTTATTATATATTATTTATAGATGATTATTTTACTTTTGACTCTTAACAAGGAAAAACATTACATATTAATTTTAGACCTCTTATTCTAATGACACATTGTATGTTATCAGTATAATTACTTTTTATATTCTATTTTTATGAATGCTATTATTTTTTATAAATGATTATTTTGCTTTTGAGTCCCGACGAGAGAAAATAACATGTTGTCGCTATAATTTCGTTATCTTTGAGCACATAGCAATTTTTATAAATGTTTTTATTATTTATAAATGATTATTTTACTTTTAAGTCTCGACGGGAAAACATTACATGTTGTCGGTATAATTTTATCGTCTTTGACACAGATCAATTTTATAAGTTATTTATAAATGATTATCTATCTATCTATCTATCTAATCAAGAAAATTCTAACCATGTTTGTTTCATCTTAGCCATATATGGTACACAAGTCACACAATTACATAAATAGTAATATTTGATACACATTTAATATTTTTTTTCACATTCACTATAAAATTAGTTAATTTTTAATACATTAAATCAAAAATATCATTTACTATAAATAATTACCATCTTAAAACATTAATCGTAACAAATAATGTACGCCCCCGTGCGAATGCACGGGTATCATACTAGTAGGTACCCAAAAAAATTTCCACAATGGGGTACCTATTAGGTACCACTCTAAATAAGTACCCAAGCCTTAGGTACCCAATTGGTACCCCCATTGGAGATGCCCTTATAGGCTTTTTTAGGTTTGGTCTTACCTGTTTGAAAGCTCAATCTGAACTGTTAGTCTGTTTAAAGGTCTGTCATCTGATCTATATTTAAATAAGTTAAAGGATTAATAAGTTAACAAGGACAAACTTTATGCATGATAGACTATAAATTATAGAAAACTAAATCACTACTACCCTACATAAGAATGGAAATAGATTAGATTAGGATAAGTTTTCTAATATCTTAAGTATTCAAGTCTTTATGTAGGCCAATATGTTTAAATCTTTAGAAATGTAAATAAATATATAATTTTAACACATTATAACAATTTTTTATAATAATAATAATTATAAATATATTATATTATTTATATTTATTCAAATAGGTCGGCCTGTTAGGCCTAAAAGATTTTTCAGATGGCCTAAAAAAGTCTGGCATTTTTAGTTCTTCAAAAAGCCTTTTTTTTTTTAAATAAGACTGGTCTAGCATGAACTTGATGTTGGCTGAATCGTAAGCCTCTGTCGAGTCTGACCTATTTCCAACCATGGATGTAACACATGAATCCCTTGTTATGTGTAGAAAATATTAATTCTCAAGAATGGGGATTGGGGAGTAGGTCACAACAAAAACAATGGCTGTCATTAGATGGTCATAAGATTTGTCCTACTCTGATGTGCTACTCTGATCGATAATAGTTTTATTTCACGGATTTTATTTTTATTTTGACAGCATATTTCCCGGATTTATTTTGTTAATTAGAATCGTCCATTATATCACGCAAGAAGATTGTAGTCAACTTGTCATGCATATCATAGCACGCGTATTTGCATTGAATATCAGCAAATCAGAATAAATATCTAAGTTCTGTACTTTCCTCTGTTCTCTATCTAATAATTCATATTATCAATAATCTGATTCAATATACATCGAATGTTAAACTGTTTTTGACCAGGACTCGTGAACTCATATATTCAATTTAATTCTCGTATATAGAAAAATTAATTTAGCGTCTATACGTATAATTTTTTTCAATTTAGTCATTGTCATTTGTTATTATTACTGTTGAAATTCTAACATACGGAAGTGTAAGGAGTTGAATTAAAAAAAAAAAAACCATGTTCCAAAAATAACTAACATATTCGCTGGTTTTTTCCAAAAAAAACTCATCCTTGGTCATTCCCATGGCACCTGTTCCACTAAACCAAAAATTTTCGGAGCTTAATGCTTAGCAAAGAAAAAGGAATGCATCTCTTATTGGAGGGGAAGGTTATTTACTTTGAAGCTTGAATTAAACAAAAGGCAACCCTTATAAGATAAAAGGTGAGGCAACATCATATGCTGTCTCATCATGAATCTGCGATTCCCTTATATAGGCGCCAATTGCCTCTTTTCCCACAAAAAGAATCAAAGGAAAATCCATTTTCTTGGAATTTTTAAATTTTTTGTCAGTGCAACTAGACTTTCCGACTGTCTCCTTGTGTTGAATTTCGGGGTTCATATGGTCCTACCATTTCCTTAATGGAAGGGATAAGCAATATTCTATAATAATAGTGAGGGTAATTCTGAAGTGCAAGTATCTACATAATCTATATATTTTATGATCACAGCCGCAAAAAATGCTCACCAACCACTTGGGTAGGCCACAAGAAAGAGTTAAAGACCATTTTTTTTAATTTTTTTTTGGTAAATAGAGTTAAAGACCTTTATAATATTACTAGTATGTTTGATTATTTTTACGAGAATTTTTAAATGGATCATTAAATTAAAAAAATTTGTAATTGAATCATTGACGAGTCAATAATTTGTAATTGGGTCTCTGAATTTTAGTCAGATCTCTTGAATTTCTAAATGGATCATTAAATTAAAAAAAAATTGTAATTGAATCATTAACGAGTCAATAATATGTAATTGGGTCTCTGAATTTTAGTCGGATCTCTTAACTTGTAAATAAATTGTAATTAGGTTTCTGGGATATCGTTTGTGTTTATAATCAGGTACATGCTTATTGACAAGTTCATGGACCAAATTAAATATAAATCATATTCCAATGACCTAACAACAAATTATTTACAAGTTCAGGGACTCGATTAAAATTTAAGTACTAATTACAAATTTTTTTTAGTTTAGTAGCATATTTAAAAATTTCCAAATAATGTAAGACCGACTGAATAATGTAACCAAATATTAATACATATTGACAAAAGTTGCCAAAGAACTAAACTTTATTACAAGGGTATGGTTAATTTTGTGAGGGTTATATATACATATAAATGAAGCTAGCTTCTATAGCACAAAATGGTGGGAAGCTTAAGATGACTAAGAAGCGATTGGAGTCCCTCATGGGGAAAATGAGAGGTTTGAGCCTTCTATCTCTAGGTGGTTGCTTTGATAGCTGCTATGACCACACTCAAGGCTATGGATTAGGGACAAGGATCTGGAACCTCAGTGATAGGCCAGTGGAACTGCAGATAAGGGTGGGATCAATACTGAAGAAGGTTCATACTTTGAAGCCAGGGTCTTCAAAAAGAGTTAAAAGTAAAAGCATATACAAGGCATATATGCCTACTAGGAGTGGAAGTAATGGGGGGGGATTGAAGAGCTTGCTGTATTACTATGATGAGACTTGCCACCCTTATATTTGGATTCATGACATAGGGGGTGATTCTTTAAGGATGGTGAAGCAGCAGTATATCAGCCTTGAAGATTTGAGGGAGTGTTCTGAGATTAGGATCTTAAGAGATCAACACAGAGGTTGCATTTCAGTTTGTAAGAGAACTAGGCCAGATTTCTGCTGAATTTGAATGTAATGTAACTAGCTTATTTTTTAAGTTTGTCATGTGTGAGAAATAACATTTTTATTTTTTCTTTTTTGGTTGTTATTAATTGCAGAACATTACCAGTCAGTCCATGATCATGCTTCATTAGTGAACTGAAAACGTAAGAGTGAATCACTGAGCTTCCTGTATCCATTATCCACTTTCTTAGCATTATAATAAAATCCGTATTAAATTATTTATCTTACGTGGATTATCATTAATTAATTATATTGAATAAGTTTTGAATTATTAATCTATCAATTATAAAATTATTATTTAATTATAGCATTTGATCAGCTAATAAATATGTATTGGGTTTATGTTGCGAATGACGACTCGTAATGGATTAGACTACTCACTTTGATGCTAGTGGTCCCCTATACACACATCATGTAGAGAGTAGTTTTTCTTTCAAGTTCTATGTGAATTTTCTGAAGCAGTAGAACAATAGACCATACTTTGATTCCAGGCACATAACTTTAATCTAATCATATTGATATAACATAATGATGTTAGAGGACCCTACGCACACGTCAGGTAGAGGGTTGCCCTAGTTAAAGTATATAATTTATACAAGGCTGCAAATTGATGAGGAAGAATGCACCAATGTTCACAGAAAATTTGTAGAATTTCTGGGTTTATCTTGAGTATAGACCTCATAGGCAACATTCAAGGGTCATTGTATTATAGACCACGAGTTTTGGTCTAGCACTCATCCTATGGACTTAAGGTATGGAAGGTTTATAAGAGAGAAGGCGCAAAGTTCGTGATGAGCCTTGAAGTCAACATGCTGAAAGTGTAGTTGTGGTCCATGGAGTAAGGGTTAGTTGTAATATTGTATCATGTAATGGGAGGATATTTGGGTAGTTTAGGAGTATGCAGCCATTGTTTAGGGGGCGCCTCAACAATTTTTTAAAATTATGATCAACCACAACTTTTTATACTCCAAAACGAGTGCAAGACCTCCTTAGATTCCAAAACATCCAAATTATGGTTAAAAATCTTCCAAAACATCCTTAGATTTGTAGTAAGAGTCGAGCCTTTTATTACCTTTACCAAAAATCTTCTTTCATATCCACAATCGATATCCAGGTATTGGTGGTGGACTCAAATCTAATAATTTGATTTTGATTTTTTAATGGAAAAAACGGAAATGATGAGATGGTCCGGATTTTTCTTGTCTATCAAAAAATTTCAATATTGGAATCAAGGATTCACACTGTAAGACTTATCTGATCTTAGAAAATGTTAAAATGTTTGAATTTTTGTTTTCGAATAAATTCTGAATTTTTTTAGGACATTATTCAAATTAAAGATCTCATCGAAACTTACAGCACTTGCCAAACAAAAGCTAAGAGAAGAAAGAGTAGGGGTATGACTGCATAATATCTACAATTGATTCAAAAAGCGTAAGCTTCAGGTAATTTCGCCAAGAAAAAACTACTTGAATAAAGGGCGAGTGAATACAAATACAGACCAAGCTAAAGATATTAAGCATAACAAAAATGTTGTTCTTTAAGAAAATGAATTGTATTTTTGCTTTTTTTGAATTCGAATATTTTTATTGTATATTATTATATATTATAATATATTATATGATTAATTATATATGATTAATTATAATTTTTATATATTATACTTTTATATTAAGAATTCAATATTAAAATTAAAGAAAAAATCAAAGAATTATAAAGAAATATATTTATAAAAAAGTTATAAAGAAATATATTCTAGAATATATAAGAATAATAAAATAGAAAATGATTTTAAAAATGGATATTAATTGAAATAGAAATAATTCAAATATTGAATTCATATTTATTACCCATTTATTAATATTCATATCTATAATATCTATAATGAATATTACTAAATGAGTAATAAAACGAAAAAAATGAATCAAATAAGATCAGACCCCCCAATCCTTTTTGATTTGAACTTATCCAGTTCAAAATCTTTGCATTCTGAAATCAAAAATAGAAGAAATCATACTTTCATACAATATCTTAATTGAATTCTATGTAATGATCAATAAATTGTAATGATCAATAAATTCAGTTTAATTCGATATCTATGCATATCAAAATCCTAGCAACAAATTATTCTATAGAGAATAAGTTTATAACTGGAATTGACGAACAACCAATAATAGTATTTATTAGTGTCGAATCGAAAATGGGGCGTGGCCAAGCGGTAAGGCAACGGGTTTTGGTCCCGTTATTCGGAGGTTCGAATCCTTCCGTCTCAGATGATATTTATTCATGATATATACCTATTTGAATAGAAATTGTATATCCGAATAAAGATCACACCTTATTTTTTTATTCATTTCAAAAAATCTAATCATTGAAAATCGAATATATTAAATATTATTAATATTAGAATATTTAATATATTATTTGATATTCGATTTTTTTTTTTCAAAAAAAAATTCCAGCACATATAGTTACATATATAGTGAAATAAGACTCTGGGTTTTCAAGAAAAAAAAGAATTCTTTTTTGAATACCCACTCGCTCGTTATTATTATCAATTATTAATCTTAGTGATTGGATTTATATACTTATTCTATTTAAAATTATATTTAATATAATCTTTTATTGATATTAACTAAATGACATAGAATATGAAAAAGAAAGTATTTATATGATTTTTCATGAAATGACTATCCATCTATTCCATTTTCATGTAAATAGAGGAAAAAAGCTCCATGAAAAAATGGTGGTTAAATTCAATGTTGTTTCATAGTAATAGAGAATTAGAATACAGGTGTGGTTTAAGTAAATCACTAGATAGTTTTGGTCCTATTGATGAAAATACCGGTGTAAGTGAAGACCTCCCAATTTTAACTGATATGGATAAAAACATTCATAGTTGGAATAGTGAGAATTCTAGTTACAAAGAATGTTGATTATTTCAGGAACATACGGAATTTCCTATCGGATAAAACTTTTTTAGTTATGGATAGTAAGAGGAAGAGTTATTCCATATATTTTGCTATTGAAAATCACATTTTGGAGATTGACAATGATCATTCTTTTCTAAATGAACCAGAAAGTTTTTTCTCTAGTTATAAGAATTCTAGCTATTTGAAGAATGGCTCTAAGAGTGATGATGATTATTCCATGTATGATACGAAATCGAATTGGAATAATAACATTAATAGTTACATTGAGAGTTATACAAGGCTGCAAATTGATGAGGAAGAATGCACCAATGTTCACAGAAAATTTGTAGAATTTCTGGGTTTATCTTGAGTATAGACCTCATAGGCAACATTCAAGGGTCATTGTATTATAGACCACGAGTTTTGGTCTAGCACTCATCCTATGGACTTAAGGTATGGAAGGTTTATAAGAGAGAAGGCGCAAAGTTCGTGATGAGCCTTGAAGTCAACATGCTGAAAGTGTAGTTGTGGTCCATGGAGTAAGGGTTAGTTGTAATATTGTATCATGTAATGGGAGGATATTTGGGTAGTTTAGGAGTATGCAGCCATTGTTTAGGGGGCGCCTCAACAATTTTTTAAAATTATGATCAACCACAACTTTTTATACTCCAAAACGAGTGCAAGACCTCCTTAGATTCCAAAACATCCAAATTATGGTTAAAAAAAATGTTTTAAAAACCGAATCGAGTATCAAATCAACAAGACATCCAGGTCATGATTTAATTGCCTTAAACAACTCAAACCGGTATGACATAGAGCGCGACCACCCAAATAATTGAACCATAGACATGATCGATTCGTGATTCAATCGATTGAACAGTTTGGTTCGATTTTTAAAACGCTGATTAAAAGGGATAAATGCAAAAATTCCTATATTAAAAAGCCTGTGGGCCGACCCACAAACCTACGGTTAAAATCCGCTTAAGCCACGTGCTAAACGGTCCGGGTTGTAAAGGCCCACAATTAAACAAGCCTCATATTTTTAGGTCCCATGGCCCGTAGGCCTCGACACATACGCCCGGCTCTAATTGTAGGCTATTGTTACTCCTTTATCCAGGGTCAAACTAAACGTCAATTTTTTCCTCTAGCATACATGGAAATCAAACTTCTTTTCTTGAAGGAGGGGGGGGGGGGAAATCAAACATTAGTAGCTCTTCCCCAATCACACTCCTTCCACAAGAGTTCAGCTACACCCCAACTGTAGCTGCATATCATATATCCCCAGAAATCGTATTTTACACAATATCACATCACTATCTGGTTCTGTATGGAAGCGCAGTGTCCATATAATGATATAGATAGGCAAGTAAATTAAATTTATCCAAAATGGGAAATATAAAATCTAGAGTTGACAATAGCAGGCACAGAGGCAGAAGTAGAAAACCCTCCAGCCCTTGACAGATCGATTATATGGGGCATGTCTGAAGAAAACTGCTTTATGAGATACTGGAAACTGAGCCTCTTATATGAAACGGCTGTATTACAAATCAAAACATGACATAATTTCAAGGCTCAGTTTAATGCCAAGTTGTTCTCTTCCTATATCTTCATAATGACTTTTAAACGTGTATTTTCCAGTTGGATTTACAAAGCTATAAATGAATGGAGAAATCACTTCGGTTTAATGTTAGGGCCTTCTAGGCAGAAACTGGACCCATTGCACAGAAATCACTTCAGTTTAATGTCAGGACCTTTTAGGCAGAACCTGGACCCATTGCACCTGCCCGCACTCTCAACATTTCGGTCCTCTTGCTTCTCTCCATCACTTCCACCAACCATTCTGCACTTTCCCTGATCCCCAACCTGCAACATTTCAAAAGAAAGTCCCCTCAGTTAAAAGCTTCATCATGCCCTTAACAGTTATTTTTCACTTTAAAGACAATACACAAGAAGATGTACTTGATATCTCCATCTTTATTGAAATGGTAATGGATCACCACAGATTAAGCTTCGAAAAAGTTTGCACAGCCTCCTACTTACCCATCATATGCTGACACAGCTTCGAACATGTAAACTCTTTCATCCAGCTTCTTTAAATCTAGATACCGAGCGAGTTCTTCAGCTGATACCGCTTCAGGAAGATCCTGCAATCACAAGAAAGTTAAGCACACAGCCATCACTGTATTGATACGCACACAGAAGAGGGCAATAAAAAGGATGGCAAGAAATGAGGAAACCGAACATGTAGACAATAATGGTGAATCGTCAAAGGACATATAAGATAGAATACCAATGTGCTATATTACTCATGAACTTCCACCCAAAAGCTATGAGGGTAAATTGACATATATATCGGGGAAAAAAGGAAGAAGATTAGTAGAAAGCTTGTAATACTTGAAATGCTATATAAATCAATTGGGAACAAAGCATTCTCTTACAAAAACCAAAAGGAAACATATCTTGTACCCTTACAGACAGTTGCCTAATGCTCAGACAGGAAGAACTAGTATCGCAAGATATAATGATATTTAACAAAGCATTGAACATGTACAGTAACAATAGACACTAGACTATATTATAATTATGAGACACAGTTGTTATATAGGACAGGGAGAGAACAGTTACACTCACCTGCTTGTTTGCTAAAACCAAAAGAGGGGCCCCTTTGAGATCCTCATGCCGAAGCACCTTTTCTGGTAAAAAAAGCCAGTAATTAAATCATCATTGTGCTGATTGTTTCTGACATTTAATATTATCGAACTGCAACTCAACACCTTAAAGACGTATATAGTTAGTTATTTTCAAATACTAAAATCAAAATCTCACTAACCAAGTGCAGACTTCGCATCTTCAAAACGTGAGGGACAAGCAGCATCTACAACAAATACCACAGCATGTGCCTCTTCATAATATTTCTCCCAGATTGAGCGAAGACCAGGCTGATAGGAGAGGAACTTACATTAACATCTTATTACATATTTTATACCCTCCCCATTCCCAGCAAGACATACAAAAATAAAAAGCCAGAAAATATAAAAGGAACATAATAATACAAAAAATGGTATAAAGTCGGTGGGGTGTGAGCTTTGCATAAAATGATGCTTCTATTCCCATTTCCCGTTAACATACAGGCTTACAGTTAAAAAACGAAGTACTGAATCAGTTGTCCATGCATATTGGACAAATTTTTCAATTACAAAATCTCCTTCAGCCTTGCCAATTTTAAAATAAACTCAAGCTTCAGTCATGGAAAGGGTAAAATTGGTGGTCCAAATTACATAATTTAAGTAACAGTCCTTATAAATAGCCATAAACAAAGTAACAGTTGGCTTATATAACGATAAAATAGCAAACATAAAATTTAGGGGGAAAAAACTAGTGGAGATAGCTTTCCCAAAAAAAAAAAAAAATTTCAAAAAGCAAAACAGTTTCTTGTCCTTTCATTAATTTCATTTTGATAAAATAAAGAAGCATAAAACAATTATGCCTCAGGAATTATGTAGATGGTTATTATATCAGCTATTAAATTTCTAGAACGAAACACTCTTGAACAGCAGCTCATAAAGCTAGGGTTAATGAATAAGATTACTTTGCCAAATTGAATCAACAATCCATCCTAATATAATATCATAATTATAGAATTTGCAAAGATAAGTATTGCCTATTTATTGCCCATACCTGACCTCCTAGGTCCCAGAAGACAAGCTTTCTATTTGCCACTTCAATTCGACCAATATTCAATCCCACAGTTGGAACAATTCGATCAGGAGGAAGGCCTTCTATGTTCGAGTACACCGACTTCATCTTCTCCAGCAAAGTCTACAAAATTATTTAACATGTAGCAATTCAGAGCAACACAACAAAGTTCAGCGATTCATTAAAAATATGGCATTGAAAGATGCATTACCGTTTTGCCAGCCTTGTCAATCCCCAGAATGAGTACATGAAGCTCCATCTTGCTGAACAGGTACTGCCAAAGTCCATAAAACAACGAAAACATCGTTCACCTGCTTAAGTTAGCTCAACCTTCAAGGACAGTAGAACATGAAGTTCATGCCATGTTACTTGATAGCTGGTGTACTCATCACCAGTTCACAATTTCATCAGCATTCAAAATTCCTGTGCAAGCAAAGTTTGTAAATGTAAACTGCCTTCAATAAGCATGTCTCTAATTAGAAACGCCCCAATTTCAATTCAACAGTTACATCAGAAAATTCCAATGTTCAATTTGGCAATGCACAAATCTGATCGAACAACATTACCACAAAACAAGTCTTTTTTTTATTTCATTTGTTTAAATTTTTAATCAAGCAATTTCTGAATCGCAAGATGCATCTAATTTGACGCTTATCAACGACGCTCCGCTAGATCTCAGTGTCACTTCATTCACATACATACCTACCCTTACATGCATGATACGAATACACTCGAATTTACATAAACTCGTGAGAGAGATGCAAAATAGTGAAAATGGTTGAAGAAACGGATCTAAAAGAGGTATCATCGGAAACACTGTACGGTAGTAATTCGCTAGAATCAATTCAGTTGCAACAGATCCGGGAATTAAAGAAGGAAGGAATAAACTGAAGAAGAGAATAGGGCGGTAGAATTAGCTTTACCGGCACCGACGGTGGCAACGAACGGCGATAGACGGTGGTTGAAGAAAGATCCGACGATGGTGGTAGAATCGGATCAGAGTTGGGCGATTTGGCTTCTCGAAGGTCTATTTTTCGCAAAGACGTAACGTAAGAAATGAAAACCAAGAATTAGATTAGAGACGAATAATAGAAGGTTACACGACTGTCTTTTTCGTGATTTAAAAACACGTCTTACATCAATTTCTGGGTGGGATAATACCCAATTTGGTTCCTGAAGTTTGTCATTCGTATCAATTTGGTCCTCAAATTTATCGAAATTACTAAGTAATTCCTGAAATTTGAAAACGTGTATCAGTTACGTCCCTCCGTCAGTTTTTTCTGTTAACAGATTCTAAAATAGTCCTTCAATTTAGTCACTTATTAGCAAATAGGTCCCTGTGATTTATAACTTAATGTCAATTTGGTCTCTGTGATTTATAACTTAATGTCAATTTAGTATCTGCTAAATTGACAGAATGACGTAATTGATACATGTTTTCAAATTCTAGGAACTACTTAATAATTTCGATAAAATTGAGAACCAAGTTGATACGAGTAACAAACTTCGGGACCAGATTGAGTATTATTATCCCATTTCTAGGTGCGTCGAGTTATTTTGAAGTTTCATGTTGCCGATAAAAAATTTATAATTTTTTTGGTGTACAAAATACTATTAGAAACCTGATATCATTTAAAATTTTTATTGCACTAATTTGATATAAGATTTTAAAAATTAAATAACAAGTATTATATATTTTAAAGAATTAAAATCACACTTTAAATTATCTCAAGGAATTAAAAACATACATTAATTACTATAGAATATTTTTGTAAAAAATATTTATGTTTGTCAAGTGGTTTCAATAAATAAAAAAATTATACACCATAGAACTTATTTCTCCCATGCACACACGCTAACACTAGATCTCTAATGATGAATTGAAGACATTTTGATATACTTCAACATTTATTTTGTTCTACTTTTATGTCTGGGCTATAGGACTTGTTCGTACGATCCTTTGCTTGGTAATTGATAGAGAGACTAAAAAATAATTTGGCAATGGACTTAAAATTGAAAAATGTTTTCTAAAAGACAAATTGGGTTTCTAAAAAAGTTTTTGGTAATTTTCCAAATAGGTAAGTCAACGAAATGTTTTTCATGACTTTACACTTAGAACTCGCAAAATTGGACTAGGTAATCGATTTTCATCTCAAGAACTCGATTACCAAGGTTTCTTGAGAAAGTAATTAACACCATCAGCAGTACTCGATTACCACATAATTTTTTCTGGAATTTTTTTTTTCAAGGCCAACAGTTTTCCTATACAAACCTTCGGAGTTTGAGAATTTTAACATGAAAGACTAAAAAAGAAAGTGTTGTTATGCTTCCAATTTCATTTTTGAGCCAATTTGTAAAATTCAAGTGAAATATCAAGTACATTTCATGTGTAATCTTTTATACGGAGTAGAGCTTAAGGTTAGTGGTTCACCTTTTTACAATTTGTTCAATTGGGATTTGCAAGTTCGGGTAGGATCCTATCTTACAAGATTAGATAGAGATTTTGATATCTAAGGGACAAAATCCTTTGTGTGGGGTAACCATGAGGTGTGCATAATGGGGTGTTCTTGCACTATTTGGTTTATATGCTTGTAAAACTCATTTAAACCATAGTGGAAATCCTTATTGGTTTGCTAAGGGATGGATGTGGGTCTTTAAGCGAATGTCAAACTACTATAAATTGTTTTGTGCAATTTCTCCCATCTTATTTTTTTTTTAATTTCTCCCATCCTTTATCTCCTAGTTTTCATGCAATTTGTGTATGCGTTTACTGAGAAATTTGGTTTTGTAGAGTATTTCTACTAAACTCGTCAAACAAACAAATAATTAGTTTTCAAACGATTATGTGATCGACGAGTCACATGGTAATCTCGTTTTGAAAACAACGGTTTTAATTGTTTAACGGTCACATGTTCGACACATTTTTAGTTTTTAACTTTCTTGGCTGTTAAGCAATTGATCGTTGTAATCTTATGCCAATTTTTATAAGAATAATTCCAACTAACAAACAAATTATTGTTGAAATGGCACTAATACTTAAAGTAAGCAAGATTGGTTGTCGAAAGCCAATAACTTGACTAACAAGTAATCAAATGTAATGTTTGACAGGAAAAACATAAAATGCAATGCTATGAATATGCATTTATAAATTTAAACTTAAAGAGAAAAGATGATTGCAGAAACGTAAAGGAAAACATTTAAATAATTGAAATCAAAAAAAGCTTTTAAAGGATATGAACTAAAAAGAAAAACTTGTAAACAACTTTGAAATGTAAATGACAAGTATTGTAAATTGCTGGAAAACGAAGAGAATAAGACCAATTACAAGAAATGAAACGATTGAAAAAGAAAAAACATGCAATAAGAAAAGAAACTTAAGCAAAATGCAGGAATGAACAAAGAAAACATATATAATATAAGTTCAGAAACAAAGTTCAATGCAATAAATAAAGATTAATATTGAAAATGAAAGGAAATAGCATAACATGTAGAGAAATTGCAGTAAAGTTAAATGAAAAATAAGACAAGAATTGAAATAAATTGAATTGATTGTATTGCAGTTAATGAAAAAGAGTGGAAGACATACTGTGATCGTGTTTCCTTTAATCTGCTTCGACGGATGAAATGTCAGGAATTTTAGATCAAGTATCCAACCTGAATTACATTGTAGGAACTAGTATTTATAGACAAAAAAATGTAAAAAACTACCTATCATCCGACCTGACACGTGTACGGACAAATGATCGGTAGTTGAATCTACTAAAAACCACTTAATTTCGACAGTAACACTTCCTGTCGAGCTGTACATGTATCTTCTAAATCCTAAGTTTAACTCGACCTCGTCCATGCTGATATCTTCGACACTTCATTGACTTCGCCGAACAACCGCCAAGTCACTTAGTCTTTCACACTTAGTTTATTTTTACCATTTATTCTGGCTTCTTACACTTTCACTTGTCGATTTCTTGAAGTTCCGTCGAGAAACTCAAATCTGAAATTTGGCACCCAACAGTATGGCATATAGTCTCTAATTTTAGTTCAAATTTGATCAAGTTTCTTGCATGTTTTGAGATCTTTGAGGCTCTGGAATTTGTATTGGAAAAATGCACTTAAGGCTTCTTGAATTTTGGAATTGTAATAAAGATTTGTATAAGTCTTTTGAGACATACGTGTATAATTGACTTTGTATGATATTTGGTTACTAGAAAAAAAAAGAATTTATGTGAAAAATTCAAAAATAGTCTAATTAGATTAAGTGATATTATTCTTTTATTAATTAGAATTAAAACCAAAATTGTGCAAAATGCATCTAGACCCATTCCTTCTAGGCTTCTGCTATTGAGGGGCTGTAATAAGATGTAAAAACAAAAAAGAAAAGAAAAGGTTTGACAAATGCATCTCTCTAGACCCTAAAGATAAAGTCCGTGGTGCTTAGCATAATTGACAAAATATTTACCCTTTAAACACTTGAGCGTGGGTTCGAACCCGTTACGCCACCTTTCAGTACTCTTAAGAGTGTGTACGCCATTGGGCCATAAAAATAAAAAAAAAAACGACCCCTGAGACAAGACCGGTAGTGGCAGCCTGCTGGGTAAGGAAACTAATAATAATAAAGGCAAAAGACACGACACGATACATACGCGTTTTATTTATTCACCGTGAAAGAAAGGAAAAAGGTTGGGTAGGGCACCTCACCGCGATTTCTCACCCACCACCACGCATCGGATTCGGACAAGCCTTCCATTATTTTCCGTGTTTCTTCAACCTCAACACAATTTACACACCAAAACATACCCCTTCTTCATGGGTATTTCGTGGAGTAGCAGCAGAAGAAGAAACAATTACATTCAAAACCCACCTCCACCACCCCAACTTCCACCCCCTTATTATTACTCTACAGATTCTCACCCTCCTCCTCCTCCTCCTCCTCCTCCTCCTCAACCGCAAGGTTACTTTTTTCCCTCAGCAACCCCTTACACCCCACACTGCACCGGCTTTGTTAATGTTACTCCCCCTCCTCTTCCCCATTCCTTTCACTACTCCAACCCTAATGGTTACACCACCAACTATGCCAATTCTTCTGTGAGTCGCCTTAACTACCACCCTTACTATGTTAATCAACAACCTGGGTGGGCCCCACCTCGTCCTTTTGCTGCCCCTGCTTCTTCCACCCCCCCACCTCCTTATGTTGACCATCAAACTGCTAAGAAGATAAGGAACTTTGTCAATGTCCATAAAGACACGTTGCGCCTTGAGGTTGATGAGCAAAACCCTGATCACCACCTTGTTTCTTTCGTTTTTGATGCTGTCTATGATGGCAGGTAAGGTTTGTGATTTAGTACTACTGTGTTATTATTCGGATGAATTTTGTGATTTGCGATAGTTGTTTGTGTTTTGTTTTGAAAGCTTTTAAGTTCCATTAGAATGCCGAGAATTTGTGCATAAAGATGTGATTTTTTGCAAATTTTGACCTTACTTGTTTCTTAGTTTTAAAATGCCTTGGAGTCTTAGACTGAGTGCACTTGTTATTCTGTGACCCTGTGAGGAAGAAGTGATATGTTTCCAACTAACAAGGAATTAATTCTGACCGACTCAAAACTCTGATTTTGACTTGTTTAAGTTACCTGCAAGGGAATATGTGGTTTTTATTTGGAAAAGATGTGACAAGCAAAGTAATTTTGTGTATCTGTTTGTCAATTCATGAATTGAGACAATACATAAGCTCTGTAGCTACTAATACCATAACTATGTCTTTAATTCATATCTGGAATCAGTAAAAGAATTAGTGAGATTTCTATCACGCAGATTACAAAGAAATAAATTTTAATGCAACTGGAGGGATCCATTGTATAATCCTGTGAAGTGTTTTGTTGTTTTACATCCTCTTTGACCTGTTAGATGAAAGTCTTAAATGTGTCAATCCTGCAAGGGATTTTCATCTTGATCTACGATTCAGAATGACTTTGATCTATATAATGATTAGTAAAAACGTTCCATTTTCTAAAACAGCCATTATTTACTCCTTTTTTTAATGTATATATGTACTTATAAATCCATGAATTATGCAGAATAGATGAGAAGGCTCTGCAAAATATGCCTGGATTTATGTATGTGTACTCAGTTATATTCCCATTATTTGGAAAAAGATTTCTTTAAAGTTTGAAAGTGGCCTAAAGCTATCTGTAACCCCCTCCTATTTTGTGGACATAGCACTTTCTTGCTTAAAAAGTGATTGTATTTGGTACACAACCATAGGCAGCACTTATGCTGCACTCCCCACGATTGGAAGCATCGGTGCACTCCCCTTCATTTTACCGTTAGATGTAGTTTGAAAGAGTATCTACAGCTGGCATAACTTTACATGGCCGGTTTGAACAGGTACAATGATTTGATTAAAATTGTTAATGGAGTCCCCTTGAAAAATATCTGTAATTGCAATTAATTTTTTCGATCTCTTTGAAATTGATGAGGGCAGACAGGTCTGATGCCCCTAACCTAAGACAATCTAAGCCATATCCATAATAAGAATACATACAATTTGTTGAAGAAGGCACTTAGGTGGTTATACACTTATACTGATCCTCTGCATTCTGTGTTTCTATGACCTGCATTACCCTCACTCTCTTGTACTTTTCCCAATTACTAAAACACCGCCCACTCTCTTTTCCTTTCCACTGTAACTGATAATGAAAAGCGGCACTCAAACCCTGGGCCGTTGCAAGGGCAGGTCTACTGTAACTCATTGAGAGGTTTTGGATGCCCAAGGAATATGGTTATCTGATCGTCTTTTCTGCATTATGCAGTAATATGATCCCCACCAAACTTTCATTGATTGCAATTTTACTCATTCACCCCACAAGCCTAAGAGTGTAAGGTGGCTTTCAACCGTGATATTAATCATGAGGATCTTAAATACTATCTTATTGTATCTTATTCAATCCAAAAATACTATGATATGATATGCAGATAATACACTGGCACACTGTTTTCTCAGGTGTATCTTTGTTGAAAACATCTCTGATACACATGGGATGGAAGGACCCATATCGTTTGGTCTCTTTTTTACTGAAATGGATCGAAAGTTAAACCATTTATGCTGTTTCTGAACAACCAAATGAATCTGAAACTTATTTCAAATGATTAATTGTTCAAGAAACATTTTAAAATGCTTCACAGGACTAAATTTACCACCTAACTTATGTATCTGCATATTTTGTCTTCTCTTTTGCAAACATTAATGCAAATACTGATACCTGCACTTCTTTGTTTGCATGAGTTGATGCAGTCAAGATCACATTATTTTTGACGCATCAAATATTCAAAGCTCGTATTCGAGTTATTAGTTGTAATTATATGATAATTTTCACTTATAGTTTTACTAAAAAAAATTTCATCTGTGACATTAATGTCCGTAACTGTCACATAAAATTTCTTGACTCACCCACCATGGCCTTTACTCTTCTGCTTCTGCAAAGGGATTGTTCTCCTTCAATCTATCTTAATTAGAATAGAATAATAGTGGTTCTGCTGAGATTTTAAGAACAAAAGGTAGAAGGATAAAAGAAAAAAAAATCAGGGTTACAAGAGAATTTATGGAATTATATTCTTCAATACTGGAGCCTACTAAGATACTTTGTTATATCAATTTATCATTTTATCAATTCTAGCAATCTGAAGAATTGAATAGATTCATTCTGACTCTGAAACTTATATCCTTGACTCTCAACTTGAACTAAAGTGGTTAGTTAGTTGCAAGGACTTCTCTCCCCTACTAATGGGATGACCCAACATCCTTTAAGCACATTCCTAAGTGACTGAGGTGCTGTTTACAGTTATAATTTGAATTTTTCTAGAGTCACCGATGAATTAGGCTTTATGTCTTCCTCAGTGATTTAGATGTGTTTTAAGTCATTGATTCAATGCATTTTAGTGAAGGTGTGCTAAGCATTAATTCTAACAGCATTTGAAAGTCCCTATGTAGGAGTTGTTGGGAATTTTGTGTATTTCAAAAGTTTTAAAGATATTGTGTCCCACGTTGCTAAGTGAGAAATATTGAAAAATGTTTTTATATTAGAAAATTAATTTATTATTATTATTTCTTTTATTTGTGATAAGATTTGACTTGGTATAACTCTAATCCCTTTACCCTTTATCCTGTTCTTGACTTGGCCTAACCCAATAACACAATTTATCTGATAACTGAACCATATTTTTAATAGATAGAAAACAGCCTCTTCTTTCTCTTCTCATTCTTCCATACCATGTTATTCTATTGTTTTGATACCTCGGCTTTTGTCGGGACCAATCTGTTAAATCCCGAGGGATTTGCACACAATGTGGATAAATTCTTGAGGACAGTGTGATTTCACACGTCTTAGGCTACTTTGTTTGTTGTTAGTCTTTTGGGTCGTGACTGTTAATTAGTTGTCGTGTTGCTGACCAAAATTTTGTGTTGTATTTGATATGCCTAATGTATGTTGGAGGAAATTTTAACTTGAATGAAGGTTGCTATGGTTTCAATATATGGTTGCTTAAGCAAGAACTCTTTTCCTTGGACCAAAAACCTTCTCCTTCAATTACATACAGTATAAATATGGTTTTATTTCCTGTGAGAAGCATTTTCTGGGTTCTGTACAGTGTTCTAGTTATGCTTAGTTTGAAAATGACAAGAGAAGCATGTTTAATGGAGTCTATGAGGTAACTGGTTGGTGTTTATCTTGATTAAGCTGCTTTGATGAATTTAGTAGAAATTTTCTGCTTGATAGGCTATTAAAATTTCTTATTAACTTCTTGAGAAAAAAATAAATCTACTGCTGTCATAATTATTGGTCGAATGAACTTGAAACAGGTAATACATATTTTAGCTGTACATTAGTCCAAGAAGTTATTATCTTTACATTGCTAATGTTAAAAGTTAGCACATTGGCTATTTAGTTATGTATGCATCATTCATGTGATGAACTTAGTATGGCAGTATTCACTATTACAACTGTTAGTGATCTAAAATTTTAGTTTTGCCTGTGTTCTGACTATGAGCAGACTGTGAGCAGTTTGATGTAAGTATTAAAATTTAGCTTACATTGATTGAATTATTCAAATCATTTCAAGTGCGAACAAAGGAACAAAAAGAAACTGCAGTTTATTGAAGTTGCAATTAGTTTGATTGACTAATTATATGAAATGTTTGTTCTAAAATGAGAACAATTGAAGATGGAGTGAATGTCAATTGAATATTTTTGTTTCTCTTAACTTCTTTACCCATTGTATTTGTAATTGGCAGCATTATGATCTTCTACTTTGCGAAGGAAGAAGAGAAATGTAGGTTTGTTCCACAACTTCCTGATGCATTTGAGCCGGTCAGAATCCCCTTTGAGAAAGGAGCTGGCCAGAAATTTGCTCAGCCTTCAGGAACGGGGATTGACCTAGGCTTCTTTGAGTTGGATGATCTGTCGAAGCCCTCGCCTGGAGAAGATGTCTTTCCTCTTGTAATATGTGCCGAAACACATTTGGAAACAACCTCAGCAAACAAAACTCATGATGATTCCATGCTAGATGCATCCCCTCACATGCAGATAACTCAATGTGTCTTAGAGAAAAGTAATGGTGGTGGTCCTTTCCAGATAAAAGTAGTTAGGCAGATTTTGTGGATTGATGGCGTTCGATATGAGTTGAGAGAGATATATGGAATAGGAAGCTCAGCAGCAACAGATTTTGGTGACAGTGATCCTGGGAAGGAGTGTGTAATATGCATGACTGAACCAAAGGATACAGCTGTCTTACCTTGTCGACATATGGTAAGATTTCATGTCAAATCTATTTTTATATAAAGTAGATAATCGATTTCACTGAAGAAACTCATTTTAAGGTCTTGGCACTTGTACTGCGTATTATGTATAAATATAATAATATCTGTTGTATTTTTCCAGTGTATGTGCAGTGAGTGTGCAAAAGCTCTGCGGCTTCAATCCAATAAATGCCCTATATGCCGTCAGTCCATTGAGGAACTTATGGAGATCAAAGTGAACGATGGCGACTAATGAGGTTTTTTCTCCTGATGCCAAGTTGAATTGCATGACATTCCCTATAAATTCCTCACTTGTTTCTTTGTAAGAAAATTTTCCCCCAATTTACATGTGTGCAGTAAGGTGATAAATGGCAATTTCCTTTTTTCCATTTTTTTGTAAATTGTAGTAGTAACTAATCTGTCTATAGTTCTCGTGTGTATGTGTTCAAGGGAAAATTTGATCATATACGCTTTTCCGGTGATTGAATGTTACTCCTGTGTCATCTATATTGTACATGTCATCATTTTTTGTAATTTTTCTAAGTGATGTTAGAGAGATCATTTGCCATTTTGCCTAGTATTCGCGGAGCAAGGGAGAAATATTATAACCACTGTTTTAGTTTAGTTTTTTTTTTTTTTTTTTTTGTGAGTTCCTGTTCAGTATTTATTTTTGGTGTAACATGGTGGATTTTCGTCGATAAATTTTTCCCTGAATTGTTTTTATTTTATTTTTTAATTTTTTTTCCCAGTAACTGCAAGTTTTTGGACGACACACACACACTTGTGTGGCTTGTGTCATCACGGAGAGCTTGTTGCCACAGTTCTCCTACATCCACTGAACCACCCATCTATAATGCTTAATATTTTGTTCTCACTTTTCAAATCATTTTACATTTTTCATTATCTCATGAGGAAGAAGATTGAGGCTCTGCTTCCACGAAAAATAGACCAAGATCCGAACCTGGTTTTGAAGTGTTGCATCCCCCACGAAAACAATGCTAGAGAAATTGCTAATCTTGCTTACATTTCCAAATGGTACCTGTATCATTTGGATTCTTCATGAAGCACTCAATCACATCATAAATACATTGTGGAGGAGGATCTCGAATTTTCTTTCAAGTTTGATAGTCGAATAAAAAATATTAGGTTTGCTGATCTACATGAGCCCTTCTGATGATTACATGAACCCCTCTGGTGCGCGTCATGCCTACACACAATAGTGATATAAAACATAATTAGTATCAAAAACTTTTTTCCTACTGAAAACTAATTTCTGAACGGTGTTATTTTTAGCTTTTGGAAACTAGTTTCTAGACACACAACTTGGTGTGTTTCGGATCTTAGTTTCCAAATGTTAAAATAACGTTGTCTGGCTGCTAGTTTTAGGAACACATCAGGTCCCAAAAATTAGTTTCTGGAGTGCCACAAATTGTGCGTTTGAAAACTAGTTTCTTGAAAATTCAAAATCTTAGAAAAAAGTAAAGCATATGAGAGGATGAAGGGGAGGAGAATCAGAGAACAATGCAGGGTAGGGGGTGCTCCGTGCCTTGTGCCTTGGCCCGGATAAGCTGCTGGAGATGGAAGAGGAGAGGAGAGAGGTCGATGAGGGGGAGGAGTGCACTGTGCTGTAGGAAGGGGGAGACAGTTTGCAGAAAGGGAAATGTGAGAGTGAGAGTTGGGGTGAGGGACTGAGGATAATGGGTTTGGGGAGGGGAAGGGTTGACAAAAGGAAAAAAAAGGGGTGGGGACAACAATGCCCTTCTCATTATTCCAAAATTTGTGGCCCAATTTGCAATATATGCTACTCAGCCTTAATTAAGTTGGTTTATAACGCATCGTAAGTCTCTCTCTAATAATGAAGTTGTCAGAGACTATATACAATTTTCATTATGAATAATGATGAAATGCGGTGCAATAGTAGCAACGACATTATCTCACTATTTCACTTACTAGTATTTCATTTCATTTCATTTCAATAGTAGCAACGACATGTCTCATGAAGGAAACTTCATTCTTATTGATAGATGTGAAAACTGTAAGAATTCGCGAAACTCAAACAAGATTCGTTATATCACAAAATAAGGCATTATGTGCCAAACCACATAATTTAAAGGAGAGCTTTAACGCGATTTTTGAAGTTGTTGTCGTGTAACTAGAATGCCAGAACTTTAAACACTTTTATAGAAGGAATTTTATAGCACCGGATCATGCTTTTTTTTTTTTCAACCATATTCTCAAATCAGTTTGACCCCATGTTCCTTCCTATGTGGCTCTTGATCCCTCACTTTTTCTTCGTGAGAACAATAAAAAATTTGTGTAAATTTATCAGCATACAACAGCAACAACCAAACCTTATCCCACTGCGTCACGTTAGTTTATCATAAATCATGTCTATAGTTAAAATATTGGCCTATAAATCTTTCTTAGTGTCTGTTTGTATAAGATTATCAAAGTTGAGAATCACGTTTGACTAAAGGAACTCGGTGGTGGCTTCTGTCAATATTGCCTCGAAAATGAGCATTTTGACACTAGCATTGTTGCGGCAAAAGAAATCTTAAATAAAATAGGACTTGGTCTTGGTTATAGTTTTTATTGGCTTTCCTCTATCTCTAGCATTGGACTGTGTTACATCTGATCTACTCTCCTCATTACAGAATCTATAGGTCTTTTTCACACATGTCAAAACCATCTGAGTCGAGATTCAACCATATTTTCTACAATAGGTGCTACCTCAACTCTCTCTCTCTCTCTCTAATGTTATCATTCATAATCTTACCTCGTCAATTAGCATGATTTTATATATAAAAAAAATTGGAGCCAAATCAGGCGCCGCATATACTAATATACAAAAACTTAAGGTGTTTGTCTTTTGATGTTGCAAAAGAGAAAAAGTTCAAAACCAAGAACCAGGGTAAGGTACCCAACTACCTAAATATTATCTAAACTCCCTACAATTTTGAAGACAGCATTGGTATCTTGTGCAAGCTTTTGCAAATAAAGAAGCTAACCAAGTGCAAAAGACGCAGAAAATGCCTGAATATACAAACCAAAGAAAAAGGAGGCACAATTGGCACATAGATATTCATCTGTCCTTAAATTTCAGGCTGCCTTTAGCTAGCACTTGCTTCTTCACTATGTCAGTATGTTTGGAATAATGGTAATAATTAAAGCATGTGCTTGATTGATCTCTTTCAACTTCCCAAGTATATATAACAAAAAACGATTGGAAAAAATAGTACAAGAATCATGAATTCTCCCTTGTGGTAAAAAGCTTCCCTACACCTGCACTCCATTATTAGTTTCCCAAACAATGCTAAAATCAAAGTGCAATAAAGAACAAGCCATGTGTGAGATGCCACTGCAACTGTACTCTTCTAGGTGAGGATCAATAAATAGCCTCACTTCAATCTCAATGTGCAAAATCTTATTCTTGCTCATCAATCACTGTCCAAATTAAGGCAATAGAAATTGTTTTGCATGGCTTCCCAAGTCATTCCCCAATAGAACCTTGGAGACAAAATATGTAAAATCATATCCCCAAATATGGACGGGCCTATTCAACAAAAATATGAATTACCCACCACTACTTCACATATGTAAAATTATGCTCTCATAGCTGTGCCTGTCACGATCAAGTATATAACAAAGTTTTTTATTATTATTATTGTGCATTTGTGGATTTGGTGGTGTTTGTGGTCAGAAGAAGTCCAAAAAAGACCCACCATACATTTTCTTTAGTCTGGGATCCACCATACCCATCTGAAAGAAGGGGTTGCATTTGGGGGCAGCTCCTCAAGTATACATGAGGTAGCCAAAGCTACCAAAAAAAATTGTTATACATTAGATATATAAATAAGTTATTTTAACCCCCTAAACAAAAATATTGCAGAACACAAATACAAATTTTGATTAAATGACGAGTCCCAAGTCACAACATAATCTATTGATTTGAAAAGTTGCAGGGTCTAAAAGCTAATGTTGACATTCTTTTAAGTCTTGTATTAGTAAATTGAGTTGAACTATTTGTTTTGTTAAAATAAGGAGTTTGTTATTTTTTCTTAATTGCTACTTTTATATAAACTCCTAACACTTTTGTTGCTCTTTTATTTTAGTGAAATTCACATTGCCTATAAAAAAATTTACTCTTTATATTTAGCCCCCTCATAAAAACTAGGCTAGCTCCGCCACTGATTACATTATATGTACAGATTAGGCTCTGAGCAGGGGACAAGTAGACATATATAATATAACAGATATACTTGGTTCACTTTTATCTGGCTGGGTTTCAAATATTATAGCCTTATACTACCCACTTCTTGAATTATACACAATTGGGCCTCATAAAGGACAATGCCTTGTAAATTATTAACTCTAATGTCCCTTTCTTCAGGCTAAGGGCAAGAAAAATCAAGTCGCTATGGCTCCTTAATTTTTCAACATTACAAAACTATTTTGACTGATAGTGTGAGATATTCAAAGAGATAAAGGGTAAAAACCAAAAGGACTAGGCCAAAAGGGTTTAATTTGATCACGATTTAGGCTTTTAATGTATCTAAAAGCTTATGGTTATGTGCTGTACCGTCAAAGATCTTGGCATTTGCTTAGAGATTGCTTCAGGATAGGTTGCCTTGCCAACACGTATTCAGTTGAATCACCATGGAGTTGTTTCTGAAGCACAGGGCATCTCTTGTGTTTTTTGTTTTGCTCATATGTAGGAGAGTAACCATCTATTCTTCACTTGTTCTTTTTGCATTATTTAAGGTATAGTCTCTTGTTTAGGATTGGATGGGTGTTTCTGTGCCTTAATTTTCAATATCATTAACAAGTATTATAAACCGTTATGCTAGTTCTTGCCACGCCATAATCTCCAGATATCTTGGAATGTCATATACTACTTATTGTTGATCGATATCCTGACAAGATTAGTATTATGATTTAATATTCAGCTTTTTCACCTTTCTTCTTTGGTATGATTTTTTATTTTGTTGGGATGCATATCTATATAAGGGATTTCAAACCAAATACGATATCTCTAAGTCTGCATAATATAACCCTCTTTCTAATTTGATATAAATGCATTTTTTATTTTTATTTTTATTTTTTCCCTTCTCGATTTATCGGCATCATTGACAACTATTCTAAATTACTACACCAGGGCACGCATGTCATAATCTTTAGATATACAAGGGTATCATGTTGTTCTTAATGTTGATATATTGACAAGACAAATACCAAGATTTAGTATTCAACTTTGTCATTTTTTAATTCCCTGTGCCCCATGTATACAATTTTTTCTTATTTTGCTTGGATGCATCTACATTAAAGGGCATTTTTCCTAAATATGAATCATATCCCTCTGAGTTTGCATAACCCCTTACTAATTTAAGGATCAATGTCTTATTCCCCCGATTCTTAATATAATTGACAACTATTATAAACTATTATGGCAATTCTTGACACACCACGGTTTTCTGATATCTTGGAATCTCATCTGGTGCTTAATGTTGATTGATATCCCGACAAGATGATTATTATGATTTAATATTCAACTTTGTCTCTTTCCTTATTCTCTCTGGTTTTGACTTTTTTATTTTGTCGAGATGCGTATCTATATAAAGAGCATTCACTCTAATTGCGATACCTAATCTCATCTCTCTAAGTTTGCATAACCTTTTACTAATTAAAGTGTCAGTGTCTTACTCTCACGGTTCTCATTGATTAGGATAACTGAAGCATATCCAAAACATGAAATGAAGATTTTGAATGATGTTTAAAAGCTAATTATAAGAGTGTTTATCATTCCATGTTTTAAAGTGTTAATATTATTAAGGCTAAATTACATTTTTGGTCCCCCTATTTTGCTCAATTTTTTATTTTAGTCCCTCTATTTCTAATTTCGGACATTTAATCCTCCTATTTTAAAAAATTATGACATTTAGTCCAAATGAGAACTTGGGTCTCAATTTTGATGACGTGGAGCTGAAGTGGTGTTCATTAGCTTAAATGGCAGCTGACATGTGCTTGCCAAGTCATTAAATGAGTGCATGTCAGCTGACATGTCACAAGTTCAATTAATTTTAAATCATAATAATTTAAAAATAAAAAAATAGAACATAACAACAACATCATATCTTCATCAACAACAACCCAGCAACATAAACAGAAGTAAAAAAAAATCTTCATCAGAAGAAAGATAAGGGGAGAGATAGACTCTCTCCACGACAACAACATCAACAACAACAACAATCAACCCAGCAACATAAACAAACAAAAAAGAAGAAGAAGAAAAGCTTAAAAAGGAGCATTAGATCTTCATCACTCTTTGTCCTCGTCGCTCCGTCTCCTTCAATCGTGAACTGGAACCACCGCCGCACCGATCTTCATCACTGAAACAATCGCGTACGACCACCCACTGTTCTGCCACCACCAGATCCACTTGAACCGCCATGGCCATGGCCATCTCCCTCCACGGCAGACCTCTATTTCTAACAGATCTAGACCGCCAAACCACCTAATGAACCCGCGATCTGCAACCATGTACATCATCTTCATCATACCCTTACAGATCCCAAGATGTTGCTCACACCCCCCACAACCACAACTTAAAACCCACGAACACGAAAACCCCCAAATCGATGAAAGAAGGAGAAGAGGAAGAACAACAACAAGACGAAACCCTAGAAGACCAACAACAACAGTAGGAGGCTGACGAAGACCTAGCGGAAGCTTCAAAACCCCACTGCCATGCGTCTGAACCTGTTGCGGCGGTGGAATCGAATGGTGCGGAGGAAGCAAATAACAACAACAATGATGATGAAGGAAAAGAGGAAGACCTCAATTTGGAAGAAGAACCAATGGAGAAGCTTCTGGAACCAGGGAGGAAGGAGCAGCTGCACGTTCTGATTTTTTGATTTCGTTCCAATTTCTGCACGCTCTGATTTCTGATTTTTTGATTTCGTTCAAATTTCTGATTTTTTGATTTCGTTTCAATTTGGGGGGTTTTAATTTGGGATATGCGATTAGATTAGGGTTCGCACCAGAGCCCCCTTTTTTAAAAAATTTTTAGATTTTTTTTTAATTTGAAAATTTGTTGGGATTTAATGACATGGACTATCTTGATGAAATGACACCTCAGAATATGACAAATCAGATGCCATTAAAGCTAAATGAGAGCCACATCACTAAATTTGGGTGACAATTTAACTTTTAGACTAAATGTCAGAATTTTTAAAAATAGGGAGGGACTAAATATCCAAAATTAGAAATAGAGGGACTAAAATAAAAAATTGAGCAAAATAGGGGGACCAAAATTATAATTTAGCCTATTAATAATAAGATGTGGAAGTTGCAAAGAAAAAAAAATCATAAAATGCTTGTTATAATTGCTCACTAACATCAAAAGGTTTCTTTATAGTAATAAAATAAATTAAAATATAACACATTTAATATCTCAAAATAGAAATATGCAATTTTTAAAAAAAATTAAAATAATGGATTATGTGATTTAAACATCTCTCAAGTCAAATTTATTTTTTATTGTACATTTAATAAGTTAATTAAAATATAAAGTCTTGTACTCCTCATGAAAATGATAATGAAAAGAAATAATTTGTATGGGTCTTATACTTTTATCACTTTATTTATTACATAGATATTGTAAGTAAAATAATTTTATTAAATTGTTCACCAGAAAAAAATTATTAAATTAATAATAATAAGTAATTTAACGTATATTTATGCATTTTTTTCTTTAATAAAATTGAGCAAAAGAAAAAAAAATTCTTCAAGGAAGTAACGACGATTTCAATTTTTGTCATTTGTTATCGAGAAATGCACAGATGCAAAGTGAGTGATGATGGAATCTCACCCTGTCCGAAGCCAAGCCAAGCCAAAGAGGAGACGCGGTGATAAAAAGATAGAATAATAGCTATACCAAACACTAACATGGACAATTAAAATGTGGGGGTTACAGCGTAGAAAGTCCCCGGAGATGAGCCATGGTTGCCAAATACCCATAAATAATAATGCCACAAAAGAAAGAGTGAACACTTGGAAAAACACTATTCTCTCTATGCTACCTTCCTTTTTTTTAATTCTCGTCATGCCTCAATTCCTTCGCTTGGAAAACCATTGCTTTAACTAAGTTATGGATGTTTCGCTTGGTCGTATAGCTTTCGCTACCTCGACAAGCTGGGCATCACGTCTTGGTATCATGGGCATAGGCGTTGTGATCGTCGTGGTGTGAAGTCTTGGGTGGGGCGAATAGTAGGAAGGAAGTTCTCTATCTTCGTGGCCCTTTGGCCAGCAATATTCATTATTTAACCTTAGGATTGCTGACTTGTATAGCTTTATGAATAATATAATATTCCCCTTTTCATCTTGTACATTCTTCATGTTACAATAAATCGGGATGATTTTGAATTTCAAATCCTTTTGCTCGGACTGCTTCCCGAAAGTGTATGATTGTGTAACTTCATAATAAATTGTGTCGTTCCTGACTTTATTTTGCTTAGGGATACTAATCGCATGCCCTGATAGTTTCTCTTCTTTAAACCACATGTTGCTTGATAGGAAGGAACAAAGATCAAGTGTCTCGTTCATCCTGTTGTTTTAATGACGACTTTTTGCAAAGTCATCTTTTCCACTCTTTCCTTTAAAGGGAGGAATGAGTCTTCTCGCTTCTCTTCTATACTTCATCTTTTCTTCTAACTCAAAACACTTGTGAGATCCGTGCTCACCCTCAATTTCTACTCACTGCTAACCATCTTCCTTTATATCAGTAATGTACTCTCGAAACTTCTTCATCTAATTGTCGCTTCTGATTTACTAGGGTCGTGGTGATTTTTGGGGAAACTCAAGAATATAACTTGGTTCCTCTCGACCCTCTAACTGTTGGAGTGATTCCTCCATGACTGGCTCGCAAGTTGAACCTTTCCCCAGACTTCTTTTAGGTCTATTTCTTCTAGGTCATGGAGACAAAGTTTCACTGCCCTTGTCGCAAACTTGTTTTAAGTCTTATATTCTATTTTCGACCTTTTTGTCCTGAGTGTGATGGGTAATTTACTTCTATAGGTGCGTATATGGATCGTTTTAAGGCCTCACTCGTCATTCCCCCTCATCTTCAAGTTGCTCCATATATGTGGTTCAACGAAGAGGTTTGTGGCATAGTGTCTCAATTTGTTAGGGTCAATAAAGCTGAACTCTGGCAAAAGAATCACCTTAACCTCTTTTAAGGCAGACGTGGATCGTTACCGCATTTTGCCCCTTCATCTTTAGAGCAGATTTTTCAAAGCACTGATCCTGACTGTCACGGTTTGTACCTTTATGAGTTTCTATTTACTCATCCCAGAGCTAGAATCCCCTTTACAACATTTGAGATGAAGCTTCTTAAGGCTTGAGGCGTGGCGCCCTCCCAACTTCATTCTAATGTTTGGGGCTTCATGCGAGCCTCCCATGTTTTATGTAACTTGGATAATATGCTTTTGTCCTTTCGCCTATTCTGTACTTGTTTCACGATGCTATGCAGTTACTACCTTTTCAAGGTTGAGGTGGGTAGTGATGTTCCTTGGCGAAAATCTCAAGCTATGGTGTGTTTTTGGGTCGCCATTCTTGGTGCCACTTATCTAAAATTTCTAAAACCATTTTTTCTGACACGTATAAAGGTTTTAAGGAAGTGTTTGTGAGAATAGAGCCTATGATGGGGGTGCGACCCTTTTGGTGCAATGACGCTGGTGAGGACATCTTCCTATTTCCTGGTCTCGTGGCCATTACTCGTGGGCACCATTGATATGAAATGGCATTTTGAATGTGCTAATATATTTTCCTATGATGTGGAATCCTAAATTGTTTGTGAGTAATAACCCTTAACTAAGTCTTTCCTCCTTTTAATCCTTCACATGCTTATGTTTTCCTTTCTCTTTGCAGAAAAGATAAGCGATAACGCTTTCAAGAAATTGGCTAACGTAGGGTTCGTTCCCTTTGTGATTTCAGATGATGTCACCCTGACTCATGGGGTAGAAGAGACACAAGAGCTTCTTTCAGCCTTGCCTTACCCTTCTGCAGCTTCGACTGGCATTATTCAGGTTGAAGATAAAATATCCTCTGAGGGTCTTTCTTCCTCTCGGGCTAAAAGGCACAAGTATCATGGCAACAACCAGGGGAAGAATAAATCTTATCATGCAAGGGGTACTTCGTCTTCAATTCCACATTTGTCTCGTGTTCCATACAGAATGGTCCTCTCCCTTGGTGTTTGGGTCAAGGATCCTCTTCCAGTGGGGAATGAAATGGACGAGTAGTTGCTTCAATCGGGTTTGATACCACATCTCTTTCGGTACTGTTTGTGTTTCACCAGAAGTTTTCTCTATCAATCTCATTAATAAATGGGTAAGGTTTTCGTTACTTGAGGCCGCATGTTGACCTTTGAAGGTCCGTTTGAATGTGACCTTCCCAGATGTGGAATGAGCATATTTAGTAGCTCATACTGTGGTGTGACCTCTTAGCCACCTATCTAAACATCTTTTCCTACTGAGCCGTAAATCGCGCCTATATCAATAACTATTCTAAATTACTACAGTAGTTGTTGCATGTCATGATCTATAGAGATTTGAGGGTATCATCTTGTTAATAATGTTGATATATCGACAAGACAATTATCAAGATTTAATGCTCAACTTTTTCACTGCTTCCTCGTGCCCTATGGACACAAATTTTCTTTATTTCTCTTGGATGCATCTACATTGAAAGGTATTTCCCCTAAATATTAATATCATCCCTCTGAGTTTGCGTAAGCCGTTACTAATTTAAGGATCAATGTCTTACTCCCCCAATTCTCAATATCTTTGACAACTATTATAAACTATTATGGCGATTCTTACCACGCAATAGTTTCCTGATATATTGGAATGTCATTCAATACTTAATGTTGATTGATATCTCGACAAGATGATTATTATGATTTAATATTCAACTTTATCGCTTTCTTAATTATCTATAGGTATGACATTTTTATTTTGTCGGGATGTGTGTCTAGACAAGGGCATTCACCCTAATTATGTTACCTAATCGTATCTCTCTAAGCTTGTGTAACCTTTTTACTAATTTAAGTATGAGTCTCTTGTTCCCACTGTTCTAATTGCTTGAGATGATTGAAGCATAACCAAAACACGAAATGAATATTTTGAATGATGTTTAAAACCTAATTATAAGAGTGTTATAATTCCATGTTTTAAAGTCTTAATATTAATATTATGATTTAATATTCAACTTTGTCGCTTTCCTAGTTATCTATAGGTATGACTTTTTTTATTTTATCGGGATGTGTGTCTGGACAAGGGCATTCACCCTAATTACGTTACCTAATCGTATCTCTCTAAGCTTGCGTAACCTTTTTACTTATTTAAGTATGAGTCTCTTGTTTCTATTGTTCTAATTGCTTTAGATGATTGAAGCATAATCAAAACACGAAATGAATATTTTGAATGATGTTTAAAACCTAATTATAAGAGTGTTATAATTCCATGTTTTAAAGTCTTAATATTAATATTATGATTTAATATTCAACTTTGTCGCTTTCCTAATTATCTATAGGTATGACTTTTTTATTTTATCGGGATGTGTGTCTGGACAAGGGCATTCACCCTAATTACTTTACCTAATCGTATCTCTCTAAGCTTGCATAACCTTTTTACTTATTTAAGTATGAGTCTCTTGTTTCTACTGTTCTAATTGCTTGAGATGATTGAAACATAACCAAAACACGAAATGAATATTTTGAATGATGTTTAAAACCTAATTATAAGAGTGTTATAATTCCATGTTTTAAAGTCTTAATATTAATATTATGATTTAATATTCAACTTTGTCGCTTTCCTAATTATCTCTAGGTATGACTTTTTTATTTTGTCGGGATGCATGTCTGGACAAGGGCATTCACCCTAATTACGTTACCTAATCGTATCTCTCTAAGCTTGTGTATCCTTTTTACTAATTTAAGTATGAGTCTCTTGTTCCCACTGTTCTCATTGCTTGAGATAATTGAAGCATAACCAAAACACGAAATGAATATTTGAATGACGTTTAAAACCTAACTATAGAAGTGTTTATAATTCAATGTTTTAAAGTCTTAATATTAATAATAAGATTGTTATAATTGCTTACTAACATAAAAAAAGGTTTGTTTATATTAAAATAAATTCAAATATATGTCATTTAATATCTCAAAAAAATATGCAATTTTTAAAAATTAAAAAAAGGGATTATGTGATTTAAACATCTCTAAAAAAAATGTATTGTTTATTGTAAATTTAATAAATCAGTTTCTAACGAATTTATTAAGTGTTGTACTCCTCATGAAAATATTAATGAAAAGAAATAATTTTAATGTATCTTAGATTTTTATCTCTTTATTTATTACACAGATATTTTTTTTGACTCAATTTATTACACAGATATTGTAAGTAAAATAATTTTATTACTTTAATAACAATACATTTAATAAATAAGAAGCGTTAAAAACATACTCTCTAACCCATTCTTTCGGATTTAGATCATCTCTCACAACTCTATCTCTCCATCCATCTACACTAATAAATCTCAGCTTTTAAATTAATCTAATAGTTTAAAATTTAAAAAACAAAAAATTGATTGCTTTAAATGAAAAATAATCACTCATCATTAATTCTGCTATTAATGTGGATGCAAGCACAATAAATTACCTTTTTAATTTTTATACGATAATAATGTTATAAATAATCTTTGCTTATTTTGTTCCGTGAAAAAAATCTTTGTTTATTTTGTATGTCTTACTTTATGTTTTCATTTATTTATATATTGCTATAATAATATATATTTGAAGTGGAATACAATTACGACTTTTTTTGACTGAATATAATTACTGAAAATAATGTGTTGTAATGTCCATTTAAAATAATTTTACATTTTTATTTTTTTATCTTGAAAAATTATTTAATTGGTTTTAATGTAACAAAATCATATATAAGAACCTATGAATATACATACTCAATAGTATATCATGTAATAAAACGTGAATATATTATCCAAAAATAGAACATGAATATTAATTGTTACAGTAATTAATGATAGTGATTGTTTTCCATTTAAAGTGATCAAGTTTTTGCTTTTGTTTTTAATTTTAAATCGTTAGATTAATTTAAAAGCTAAGATTTGTTAGTGTAGAGAGATAGAGAGATAGAATTGTGGGAGATGTTCCAAATCTCATTCTTTCCAACATCTTTTCATGGGAGACTGAAATTCTTGTGGGTCACATCGCTATGAAAATGAGCCCAATGTAATTTAGTGGGTCTTATGTGGATTTCAACTAATTATGAAGACGGTGTTGAGAAAAATGTGTTGTATTTTTGTTTTATATATATATATTGTTTTTTTTGTTTTTTTCGTTAATGAAACTGAACAAAAAGAAAGAATTTTTTCTTAAAGAAAGTAACGACGATTTATTGTGGTATCATTTTTGATTGAGAAACATAACTGACGCGGAGTAAGTGATATGGAATCTCATCCTTTCTGAAGCCAAGCCAAGCCCAGCCCCACACAGAGAAAGAGAGAGAGAAAATTAAAGATAGAATATTAGCCAAGCCAACCGTTAACACTTCGTATTGTCGGATGAAATTTTTTTATCTCATTTTTTTATCACATTTTTTATTTCCAAACAATAATAATTAAACACATAATAAAATAAAATTATAATTTATTAATATATATATATATATATATATATATATATATATATATATATATATATAACTTTTGATTGGTCGGATACAAAGAGAACTCAATATTTAGCACAACATATCTTTGTGAAACATTGTCACAGTTAAAATCTTGGGGAGTTACAACATAGATAGTCTCCGAAGATGAGCTGAGCCATGGTTGCCATATACCCATAAATAATGGCACAAAAGAAAGAGTGAACGCTAGCAAAACCATTCTCCTCTCTCTCTCTCTCCTACCTTCCGCTTTTTTATCATTCTCCTCACTCATGCCTCACCTCACCTTCCTTCTCTCTCTTTCTTTCTTTCACCCTGAAATACAGGACACATTTCAGTGGTTTTTAATGACTACCCACCATCTTTGAACTCCCCTCTCTCTCTCTCCAAGTCTGAGCCTTTCTGTTCAGACTCTCTTTCTCTGCTACTCAGTGACTGAGACACTCTTTTTCTTTTCTGTCATTGGCTCTGGGTTTCCTTCCGAAAGCTTCAGACAATAAACCATAGATTGAAACAACTTCTCTAGCTCATTCTCTTATTTTTTGTTATCTCGATTTCTCAGATCTGTTTCCACCCTTTCTACATTTTCCGTCTTTGTTACAACCTTAGAGGGGTAAGACATGAGTAAAGAAGAGATTTTGAAGATTCAGGTACTTCATCACCGCCAAATCTTTCATGTCTTCCGTCATAGATTCAGTTTTGCTTTAATTTGTTTTACTTGCTGAGCTTAGTTTTCTTCCTTTTTTTTGTTTTTGTCTTGTTTGTTTGTATGCCTCTGTTTATGTGTATGTCATTTCCGATAAAGTAAGATAAAGTAAGATGATGTTTTATCTCATTCTAATTCTTTTTCACGATGATATTTTCTCTTTATTCTGTTTTTGGTTTTGGGATTGCTTGTGCATGCAGAAATGTGTTCTCAAAGTGAACATTCACTGTGACGGTTGCAAGCAGAAAGTCAAGAAAATCTTGCAGAAGATCGATGGTAATGCATCTATGACCTATTCACTCTACAGACATGCTAGAACAAAAAATTGATGTTTTACTTTTACCCCGTTTGATTCACATTTTTTACTCATAATAAAAAGGTTTTTTGTTATTTTATTATCTGAAGAAATAAAAAACAAATCTCACGTTTTTACCATCGATATCGCTTTTTTTATTGTGTGATTTGATTTTACAGGGGTTTTTACTACTGAGATAGATGCTGAACAAGGGAAGGTGACCGTTTCTGGGAATGTGGACCCCAACGTTCTCATCAAGAAGCTTGCAAAATCTGGGAAACATGCAGAACTCTGGGGTGCTCCCAAAGGAAACACTAACAACAACAACAACCAGAACCAGAACCACATTGCTAACCAGTTGAAGAACATGCAAATTGACAATGGCAAAGGTGGGGGAAACAACAACAACAAAGGTCAGAATCAAAAGGGTGGAAATAACCAACCCAAGGGTGGCCAGCAACCAGGACAGAATCCCCAGCAACAGCTTCAGCAGCAGCAGCAGCAGCAGCAGCAACAACAACATCAGCAGCTTCAGCAACAGCTACAGCATCTGCAACAACTTCAGCAGATGAAAGGGTTTCAAGATCTGAAGCTGCCTCAATTTAAGGACATGAAGATGCCAAACCAAAACCCCAACATGAAAGCTGTCAAGTTCAATTTGCCTGAAGAGGATGACTTGTCTGATGATGAGTTAGATGAGTTTGATGATGAAGATTCTGATGATGAGTTTGATGATGAAATGGACAATCCTCAACACCCTTTAAACAAAATGAAGCTCCCTATGGGGAATGGTGCTCACATGATGATGAATGGGAATCATCCACAACAACTTATGAATGCTCAAAAGGGTGGTAATGGTGGAAATAGTGGTGGAAATGGGAAGAAAGGTGGTGGACCTGTGCCTGTTCAAGTGCAAAATGGGAATGGAGGAAAAAAAGGTGGAGGTGGTGGTGGAAATAATCAGAATCAAGGTGGAGGTAACAAAAACAATGGAAAAAATGGTGGTGGTATGCCAGAGGGTAAAAATGGAAACAATGGAATGGGAAACAAGAATAGTGGTGGTGGTGGTGGAATTCCAAATGGTAATGGGGGTAAAAAGGGAAATGGAATGGGGGAAGGTGTTCTAGGTATGAACAATGGATTTCCAAACATGGGTGGTCATCCTAGTATGCCTGGGGCTAATGTGGGCCCCATGGGTGGTGGTAACATGAGCATCCCTATGGGGGGAGGAGGAGGAGGAGGCATGGGTGGTCATCATCCTAGTATGCCAATGAACCAAATGAGTAACATCCCCGCCGTTCAAGGCCTCCCTGCAGCCGCAATGAACGGCGGAGGAGGCGGTGGCGGCGGCGGCGGCAGTGCAGGGTACTTCCAAGGTGCACCTGGTCCAGATATGATGGCTGGAAATCCTTACCAACAACAACAGTACATGGCTGCTATGATGAACCAACAAAGGGCAATGGGGAATGATAGATTTCAACCTATGATGTATGCAAGGCCTCCTGTGCCTGTGAATTACATGTATCCTCCACCTTATAGCTATCCTCCTCCACCAGCAGATCCATATTCCAACTTTTTCAATGATGAGAATACTTCAAGCTGCAGTGTTATGTGAGTGAAGAAGAAAATGGATGGATGGATGGATGGTGACTATGCTGACAAGAGATGAGGTTGTTCGGTTGTGGTTGCACTTGCTTGCAGGCCTTTCTAATCTGATGATGATGATGATGCAATATTATACAACGATGGAAGAAATGAGTTTTAATTTTAGTTTGATTTTCAATTTTACTTTTTGTCCCTAAGTTAAAAAACCAGAGCTTTTAATTAATTATTACCATAGGGTAGTAATTTTATAGATTTTTATTATAATGTTTTTATGATGATCTTGGGAAGCATGAGATGTAACGGGATGGTTGTGGTGGTAGTGGTGGGCTTCTTCTTCCTTCCTCCATGTGAGATGTCTATATAATGTGTTTATATCCTGCAAACAGAAATAAGAAACAAAAGGAGAATGGGGTGAAACAAAAAACAAAAAGGCTATCTCACTCATTTCTCTCAAAGACTATTTTTTTTTTCTTTCTTTACAATCATTATCTTTCTTCGCCTGTGCTACTATTCTTTATTGTTTCTTCTGTCACGCATAGTAATATTGTGGTGGTAGTAGTATTAATTAAAGAATGCCCTGTACTGTACTAGCTTTTCGACCTTATAATAAAATAAGTAGTAATAATTCTAGTGGCCCTTGTTTCAATGTGAGGAAATCATGGATGTTTGCGTGGTGGGGTACACACTGAAGTTGGGCAATTGAGGGATGGACCCCAACAATAGGCCAGGCCAAACAGTGATTTTAATTTTTATAGGCTCTTGTGACTAGTGGGGTTGGTGGGCCACCATACATCATCACCGTCACTACAATTGTGATAAACACCAAATTCCTCTGTCAGGAGTGAGTTTATTTTAAATTAATTAATTAATTAATGTTGCACAGTAATGCGTTCCATTCCATTTTAATAATTCCGTTTAGAGCACCCATAAACCAATTTTGCAGCTAATTGCAACCTCCCCTTGATAACCCCAGTGCAAATGGGATACTAGGTGTAGAATACTAGAGTATAGGATAGGATATTCACAATCACATGGGTTGACTGTACCTGCTCACTGATATCATCATTCCTCTGAGATACTCCCATACCCCGAATAATTCTTCACCAGGATTCTTAAAAAAAAAAAAAAACCTATTAGTTTGGATTAATTTCTGATTTCGCCATCTAAAACCTAAACTAGGTTTGTTATTACTACTAATTAGGACATAATATTTGCGGTTACATTTTTAAAAATTATACAAATAATATTACAATTCATATAGTTTAATGCTTGCATTACAAAATACAAATTGGAGTATTATTATTATTTTGTGTAATGAGATTGGGGGCTAAATGACCTGCAGGGTGTATTTTAGGAAAAAATTTACCAAATTAGTGTAGGTCAAAAAAAAATTTCGAATTTGGGGTAAGTCATATATAGTATATACGACTTCACTTTTCATTGGATCAAAGTCGTATATACCACATACGACTTCACTTTTTCAATTTTTTTTGTGAAGTCGTACATGCCATTGGAGACTTCTGGAAAAAAAATGAAAGTCGTACACCCCATGTACGACTTTGCATGACTGGATTTTTTTTCTATATAAAATGAAAGTCGTACATGACAAGTACGACTTCGACGGTCGAGATCGTTTTCGACCGATCGTTTTCGTCCGTTTTCAGTTCGACGGTCGAGATCGTTTTCAGTTCGACGGTCGAGATTCGCTACAGCGTGAAACTGCGTCGAGTTCCTACTGCAGCAAATCCAGGTCCCCTTCTGGAACCCTTCCCTCCGTAAGCATCGAATTCTCCCCTATCTCCCTGTTCCTCCCCAGCCGAAATCCGATACCAGGCTCTTCGCTGCCCACGTCCACGGCTTCGGCTTCGGTCCATTCACCGTCGACTACAAACTCGTCAGAATCTCCTACTTCGTCAATCTGCACCACCGCACTATATCTATATTAATTACGTTATATACTATTATACTCCTATATCTATATTAATTATCATTTATGAAACTAAAGAAAACATGTGGCCACATTCATGAATCATCAGATCATGAACGAGAATGGGACAAATATAGAATCGGACAAGTCTCACATGTGAGACTTCGACTTTACGTAAATTTCTCATGATTTTTTTTTCCTCAGAAGTCTCCAATGACATGTACGACTTCCTTAAAAAAAATTGAAAAAGTGAAGTCGTATGTTGTATATACGACTTTCCTAATCGAAGTCGTATATAGTATATAGTATATAATATATACGACTTACCCCAAATTCAGAATTTCTTTCCAACCTACACTAATTTGGTAAATTTTTTTCTAAAATACACCCTGCAGGTCATTTTGTCGAGATTGGGAGACTTTTTAATTAAAATAAAATCAATGGACTTCACACTCTAGAGTAGCGTATACTGTACAGTAGTAGTGGTGAGTGCCGAGGGAGGCAGTGTCAGAGCAAGCACCCGAAAGAAGCTAGAGGCCAACGGGGTATTAGCTGTGACCTGTGTGTATATCAGAAAGCGTAAAACACTTAGAAGGTTTTCTCGACAAAGACAACCTAACTACTTTTTATTTCCAAAAATCTAACGGCGTTGACACTTTGACACCGAGTTTTTGTAAGCGTCTAGTCCTATCAATACAATACAAGGACAAAGAAAAGGGTATCATCGCCAAGCAACATAAATCTCTCTCTCTCTCTTTCCATTTTTGTGGGCCCCATTCTTTCCCCTTCGTGATCACTGATCATCATAGATAGGTCACATGATTATCATGATGTTAATTGGGGTCATCCATCCATCTAAATCTTAATCAGACAGTGATTGTCTCGTCCCATTGAGTTGGCTCCATCTTACCCATAGTATGTTTGGATTGTCGTTAGGAGAAGCCAAACACATGCTAAGTTCACAATTATAATTATTTGCTGGGTTGGTGTTGAACGTGTTTTGGCCAATATCAAAGGACAACTAACAAATAAGCTCACGTTGATTTGATATTATATATATTATTATCACTATTATTATATTACTAGCCACAAGACGGACATTACCGTATCTGTTTTTTCGTATTTTTATTACACTACAAATATAGTATATATTATTTTATCACAATAATTATAAAGAGCTTTTAATTTTATTACAGTTATGTTAATTGTTAGTTGTATCTTGTTCAGTTTTAAAAGTGGAAAAATTTTGAATTTTGAAAACTAAAAATCCAGTTCATTAAATAGTGGGATTTTTTGGTATTTAAAAGTGATACAGGAAAGGGGTGTTCATCGCAGAGAATTTTTTTATAGATGATATAGATAGATTATTATTATTATCTCACTCTAATAATACCAGGTTATTCTTTTAAAAAAAATAATAGTACCAGGTAATTAAATAGAATACAAAATTATTAAAATAAACCCCTCAATTTGGTTTTTAAAATATCACCCTCTCTCTTATTTAGTCCTTAAACTATGAAAACAAAGTTCCTAAAGTTTATTTTTATCCATCAATTTAGTCCATCGGTTAATAGGTTTAGAGACTAAATTGATGGACAAAAGTAAACTTTAGGGATTATTTAATAAGTTTTCATAGTTTAGAGACTAAATAAGAGAAAAAGTGATATTTTAGGCTATGTTTGGTATGTAAGAAAGTGGGAGAAAAGAAAATAGAAGGAAAGAAAATTTATTGATTAAAGTGTAAGATTGATGATGTGTCACATTATTATTGATCTGTCACACTTATTCATGCATATTTTTTATATTTTTCAAGAAATTTTCTCTTTCCTCTATTTTTATTCCCTCCTCTCAAACATAGTGTTAGAGACTAAATTGAATGTTTACTCAAATTATTAACACTATGTTTGGATAGTGGAAGGAAAAAATGTTGAAGGAAAGAATGTTGAAGAAATGATAGTGAGTAGAAAGTGAGATGATTTTTTGGTTGTTTGATTGAAGTGAAAGTGGAGTAGAAAGTGAGAGAAAAGAAAGAGATATATTTAGTAAAAGACAAAAATATCCCTACATAAAAATGTAGAAATATATAATTATATATACTGTTATACATGTATATATATATATATTAGAATATTATAAAAAAGGATAGAATTGTAATTCAATAACCCATAAGCTCCCACGTTCCCTTTCCGTCCAAATCTGAGGGGAGCAATTCTGCGTAGGACCCACCAACAGTCAAAGCATTCCTCCCCTACTTTCTGCTTTTTCAAACGGTGGAAGGATTTTTGAAAAGCGTGTTTCCCTCCTCGCTGTTTTCTCTCCTTTGAGAATCTAGCGTTCCAAACATAGCGTAAGAGTTGGGACGTGAAATGGGCTGTGCTAATATGCACCCGGACTCATCCAAAGTTGTAATGTGTACCAGCTTTGACCCGTCAGATTATAAAGAGAATCTGCAGGAGTCGTGTGCACCTGTGTGCGTGCTTACGCAACTTGCGGTACAGCCTACGGTTCGCACGGGTGCTGCTACCTGAGCCAGCATTAATGTGGGGCAGTTCGGCTTGGGATCCGAAATTCTCCCACCCGTTTGGCTACGGAGTTAAATTCATCCTAGTCCTACTACTACTACTTCGGTTTAGTCGTAGAATTGCTGTTAATCTTTGTTTGGATTAAGGATCGGTGTTTGTGCAGTGCGTTGTAAGTGTTGCAAGTGTTGGGGACACGTGGCAGGAGAATGAAGAGCTAACGTTTGACTAATCACATTCACATGGGGATGAGGAGAGGAGAGGGAGGACGTAACTCACAAGAGGTGCTGTGGACATTGGGCAGTGTTTGGATGCAGGCAAGGCAAGGAGCGCAGAGTTACATAAACCTAACAACGAATTGCGTGTCCGCGTCGTTTCTGTTGGTTTCTCTTTCTCACTCATAACAATCACACTGCACAGCGTTGTTCTTGTTCAACTTGGCTTCACCGCGTTTTGCTTCTTATGCGCATTCAATAAGTTGAACAGAAAACACGAGTATTCCCTCCCCACTCAATTATAAACAAAACAAAAAAAAAAGAAGTCAAAATTGGGTGTACTCAAACTATAACCAGATGTTAACTGATTTATCAATATTTAATATTATTATTTTAAAAATATCGTTAATTTAATTCATTAATATTGTGAATAAAAAACTATTATGATTAAGAGTAGTTTAATAAATATATTTTTTACATGAAATCAAGAAAATTAAATACAGTTAACTATTATCATTAATAAGTGTGAAAGTAGACATTTTTTTATAATTGAGTATGGAGCGTTTCATACTCCTTCCCACTCAAATATAACAAGAAAAAAGCCATGTTTGTTGGTTTAAAATATAGGTACATTTTAATTAACTTTAACTTATTTAATATTATTATTCTCAAAATATCCTTTAATCGGTCCATATTTTATTTTTAATAATTTTTTATTCTCATGAAACAAGTTCCCATAAAAAATTAAATGAAAGAAAATGGTAGTGTGAGAAATGCAATTAATTTTTTATTACTTAAAAGGTTAATTTTTTTATTACTTAAAAGGCTTAAATAAACTTAAATAATATTCTTAATTAGTATGCATTATATTTAAGTCCGAATGGAGTATTAAGTGTGTTGATTTGAATAAGTGTTTTTATTTAAGTCTACATAGAAAACATTTTAGCAATTAATACATTTAAAAATTTGTGACTTTTTTTATAATTAGGGCAAAAAATTTACCAAAATTTTTCTTATATATAGGACCAAAGGTAGTATTATATTGAAAAGTTAAAATGATACTTATTTTGGAACTTATTTTTTCTTCAAATACAACACTTATTATAGGATGAAAGGAGTATAAAATAGTTAAGATACCAATAAATAAGGGTGTTATTATTGAAAGTGTCTTGAGATTCTAAAGTGACAACTAAATTGAGAGAAGTCAATATTCTAAATTGGAGACTTAATATGAGACGGAAGGACTACTATACTAATTAAGGACATTTTAGTCAAATAAGATTATATTAACTTAGAAATGATTATAATAAATGATTTTTTAAGACATGCGCATTACATTAAACAACACTTAATATGAGACGGAAAGAATATATTAAAAATTTCAGTTAAAAATCCCCTTTAATAATGATAATAAAATTAATTATAATTAGATGTCTTATTTTTTTGGGTTAAACAAAAAATTTAGTGAATCTTCGGTTTTATTCCTTAAAGTCTAAAAAATATATGTTTCGTCCCCAATTTTTTTAAATGTGTTGTAATTGATTCTCATTATTTTGTTTTAGTTTTTATAATATCATTTTTTTCTTATTTTAGTCCCTGTAACAGTTGTTTGATAGGGATTAAAACGAAAAAAGAAAAGATAGGGAATCAAATGAAAAAAATTATATTATAGTGACCGAAACAAACCAACAAAGACCAATTGTGACACATTTTAAAAAATTGATAAAAAAAATACTTTTTAAAATTCAGGAATTAAAAAAGAATATTTGAGGGGATGAAAAATATAACTCTATTTTATTTTTAAAAAAATATACTTATCTGTACATGAAAAAAGGTGTTGATTTGAAGATACAAGTTGTATACATGAAAAATGTGTTGATCGGAAGAAGTAGCTTTTTTTGGAAGCCAAAATTAGGCAGAAAATTGAGGGAAAAAGGCAAAAGAGTTTTGGTGTATGTCTACGGACGTGAGAAACAAACAAGTTAATCATGGAAGATGATGCAGCAGGGGTTCATGTTTTGTGCAGTTATTTTGATTTTTGTAGCACTTTTTCTTGCTTTATAGTGGGGCCTTGGGTTTTTGACCAGGCGGAAGCCCCTGGATTTTCACGTGGACCCTTTATGTTCTGAAACCACTTCAATCAGTTCAAATTCAATGGCACCACCTGGTGTATATTTCCCTTGATAAATATCTTTGGCAGTAAACAATGGCTATTATTTAAGCGTAATCCGATTGGATTTAATGAATAAGAAATTTGGTTTAGATATTTGAATTGCATCCTTTTAAACTTAATTGATACAGTATTGTATATAAAAAAAATAAACGTAATTGATATTTTACTATCGGTGTTTTTAACGTGTGCAACTTTGTACAGGTTAAAGATTACTCCTTCCGTTTTTGTTTATAAGTAAAAGTCACTTTTTATATTCATTGAAAAATGTATGTATTTTGGACCAGATACATACATTTTTCAATGAATATAAAAAGTGACGTTTGCTTATAAACGAAAACGGATGGAGTATTAATTATTATTTTTTATTATTAATCACTTACTTTTCTATTTGAAAAAAAATTCGACAATTAATGACTCTTAACCTGTACAAGGTTATACATGTTAAAATATCGTTTTTCTGTCGTTGGGTTGATATTTGGGTAAGCAGGGTAATTTTATATTCGTGACCTATAGTCACTGTGTTGGTGCTCCCAATGTCACAACTATATGAGTATATATCGACCAACATTGGCAAGCCGTTCTAGTCTTCTAGATGGGCATTGTAACACCGTGTCTCGACTCGGCATTACTTTATCATGACATATATGTTCAAAGCAACAACACATTTTATTTATTATCAGAGTACGCAAAGCATGGCACACACACATATGGATATACCCTATACCCACAAGGGGTGACAAAAAGACACACTGGTCGTGATACAACTGTCTGAACACAGCCTCTAGGTAGTCTTCCCATAGCGGTCACCTCCTCTAGGTCCTGCTCCCCAAGCTCTGAGCACATAATGCTCCTGTCCATCTGCTGATTCATCATCACACATTATGGAAACACACAAGAAAACAAAAGGGTAAGACTATCAATCACTAACAAATAGGAAAACAGTATAGCAGAGTAACTGTCACCATGCACAGCACAATCAACATAACTAATATAACCACCGTCAACAATATTGTTACCACAAATACCACATATTGAGCACACAGTCACAGACCACATCACATACTGACACCTGACAACACACAATCACACACCATGTACTGACGCCTGAGTACACGGTCACAGACCACACCATATACTGTGACAGACCACTGAATATTGTGGCCTGATCACCGGCCCTACTCCCTAGACCGATCACTAGTCTCAGGGCACCAGAGGAAGGAAACATAAGTTGGTTTGTCCCGGAGACATATCTTGATACGCTATCATCTCTAATCACTGGAGTAAGGTACCATCCACGTGCAAAATGGACGACATTCCCAACATAGGGAATGGCCAGGATTACCCCCTCGTCAGACGTGGAGTCAGTGCTGGAGCCTCATCGGAATGACCACTCCACCCTTAGGTTCCACGGGGCAAGCGACTAGCTCTAAACCACTCCGTACTTTTAGGACCCACGGGTCAATGACCACTCCACCCTTAGGTTCCACGGGTCAATGACCACTCCACCCTTAGGCACACCAACCTCGGGTACACCGACCCGGCTATCACCTTTGACAACAGAGTGTCGACGGTAATATCTGCTATTACCATATAGGGATTCGCAATCCTCTAACTAGAGGGTGTCACCCTTGACTCTAAGACCACAGATTAATCACACTCACAGATATGTTATCAAATCAACACATCATAAATATCAGCATATTAATCAGAATATCAACAGTCATAAATAACCAACATGTGAATTATTCGTAGCATCGCAAAGGCGACTATCAACTAATCAGATTATCAAGTAACTGTATCAATCATACCAAATAAAACCTAACTTAGTTGATAGGTCTACGGTGACTATCATTAGCCACTGCATACCTCAACCCCTCTCTTGAGGTGTTGTTGATATCAACCTCTAGTAGGGTTGAGGTCCCTTACGTATGCTAGCATTACTACTCTACTACCTATTTTTCTTAGTGATTAAGGTATTTCCCCCCTCACCTGGCACTCCTGGCTAAGCTCCTAAGCTTTGACCCTGATCCCTATGCACGCTCCTACCTTGGGTTGCTCCTTTGAACCTTGTCCTTCTCTCAGGCTTAAGGATTTTCTACTAAGAGCTTTCTGATGCATAGGATCCTCATTCGAGGTGAGTGCAGAGCATAATTGCTCTATAGAGGAAGTGGCCAGAGAGAAGAGGCTCTGAGGCGAGAAATGAGGGAGGGATGAACGTCTATTTATAGGCAGCCCGAGGTCCATTGTAACACCCCACATTTTTCATACATGGTATATTTTTAAAATATTTGTTTATTTCATTAGTTACTGGATTTTTAGATTTAGAGATTTTGATTCCAATGTGTGTGTTTGAATTGTTGAAAAGTGTTGGATTTGTATTTATAGAAAATATTAGTAATTATTTGTGTTTTTAGAAATTTGCGGTAATATATTATTTATTTATTTATTTATTTTTATAAAATATTAGTATTTGAAATATTATTATTTTTGGGATTTTATTTTGTGTATAAGATGTGTTAAAATAAGTTTGTGGAAGGGTTTAACTATATATAAATATGATTTTTTAGCTGATTTACTACGTGCACCCTCGTTTTTACTAAATGCAACCCCTTATATTTACTTCCTGCACTCCACAGAACTTCTACGCGCACGCCCCTGAGTGAGCACTATTCACTCTCTCCCTCGCGATGAATGCTGCGCCGTTCTTCTCATTTTAAAACCCTAACCCTTGTTCTCTCTCATCAGAAAACTCACTCTCCCTGCCATGGCAGCCTCATCAGGCGCCAGTGTTGGACCACCACTCGCACCACCATAAGCCACCATGAACCACGTTGTCTCCTTCTCTCTCTCAAAAACGCAGCTTCTTCCTCTCACTGCCATGGCCGCCATGGCTGTGACGGGCAGCCTTTCAGGCGCCCCAAACCGCCGCAGCTGACCATTCTCTGGCCGCGATTCTTCGTCCTTGATGGCCTTCCATCAATTTCGAGCTCCTCCTCCCCGAAATCCGCCATTAAAGCCACTATGAAACCTCCATGGCTGAACCTTTGAGCTCGATTTCCGACCTCCACGTGCAATGTTTCGAAAAAATAACGCCATAGCCGGAGTCCTCGTTGCTTGGGCTACACGAACCACCCCTTGTTTCACGAAAACGGTGCCTGAAAGGAAACTCCGCCATGAGCACCGCCACCTTTGAAGCTCGATTCAGGCCACCACAAGCGTCGTCGGCAGAAACGGAGACCATATTTGTGATCCTCGCCATGAGAGCTTTCTGGTTTGGTATATAGTTCGTTGTTACGTCAAAGTTGACGAAATGTCTGTTTTGCCCGAGCCGCTACTTCAGGTCTCATTTTCGGACACTCCGGGGATCGTATTGACGAACGGAGACTTGCGTTGGACTCATCGAAAAAATTCTTCCACCCTGTCTAGTCAGAATTTCGAACCGAGACACTTGAAAAATTGACATTTTTCCTCCTGTGCATTTTCCAGGTGATCGGATGAACCTGATTTTAAATACGCTATAAATTATTTATTTAATTTGCTTTAAGGTATTTATGTTTGATAATTGATTATTGTTGCGTGATTGGTTGTGGTTATATGTGACGTTTGGACGTCGGCGAGCACTCGGCTGTGACTTTCGACCAGAACGGGAACTAGAGATCGTGGAACGGGAGCTGTGTAACAGTTATTTGACTACTTGGAGTCATGATCGAAGAAAAAGAATGATTGAAATAATTGTTGGATTTATTAAGGGGAGTGTTTCCTTTGTTTGGGGTACCCTGTGACCCCGAACTTGTCCTTATGTGTGTTTGTGTTGTCACCATTGTATGAGCAATGGTGTGATTGTGATTATAGCTGTAATGTGAGTCTGAGTACATGATCATTATAGGAGCAATGAAACAAGCTGAATAGTATGAGTATGTGTATGCTTGAAGGTACTTGACTGAATTTACGCGTGGAAATGATTGATAACCTTGTGATGACTGTATGTTCAAATATATATATATATATTAGTTATGATGTGATGATACTCTGTTTATACCATGATGGATTGGTTGTTGAACTGGATACTGCAGCACTGAGCTGCAGCAATTGTTGTATTTGAATTATGCAGAAATTATGAGGAATTGATACGTTGTTTTCTAGCTTAGTCCCACTTAGTTTTTCCATTTGAATTGTTTGTTTGGATTGGTTTTGGATTAGAAGGAACCTCGTCGACGTACTGACGTAGTGGTACCTCAAGATTGACGCATAGGCCGGTTGCCAATGTGATTGTTTGTGATTATGGTTTAATCACTATAATAAATTGACACATAGGCTGGTTGCCATGCATTATTTATGTAGTGTCTTTTGGGTGGTGAGCAAACGATTTCATGGGGAACAATTCGAAGACGACCATGAGGTGCTCTGCTCGGCCTTGAGGGCAGTTGCCAGTAGGGGGTCCTACGTAATGGCAGGGCACTACTGGGGCGTCCTATTTATACACTAGATCACCCTGACTAGACTCACCCTGTATATCTGGGTGTTGAGGGCACTCTCATCCGTTCACCTGGAGTGGAAAAGGATCCTGAAGATTTTGACGAAGTAGAATTTAGGTTCGCATTAGCTGGTTGCCAATATAGGACCGTTGACCAATTTGCATTCGTTGTTAAGATTGACTTGGCTTCATGCTTGAACTATGTGCTTTTGAAATGGATCTGACGTTGTACTTGTATGAATAGAATATTGGTTGTTGTGGATATAATGTGGTTTGTATCACATGTTAAATGACTCAAGTTTTTGTATAGTCTCATTATGCCTGTTGCATGAACACTTGTCTCTTTTGCTTGTCTTGCCTGTTAATTGCTGGGTGCATGTGTGTGACGGGAAATACTTGCTGAGATTTTTATCTCATTCATTTCCTTTTATTTTTACAGTTAATTGGCTTGGAGAACTGAAGTTGTCTTTTGAGTTTAATTTGAATACTTAGAAAGAATATTTGTAAATAAATTGGAGGATTAAATTGTAATATTTATGCAGTAGTTATGTTGTTATTTTAATATTGAAGGCTTGGACTCGACATGTAATTACTTTTAACGGAATGAACTTTTGGGAAAGGTTTTAAATACATGACGTAGAGTACTCAAATGTTGTTCCTTTTTCTTTAATGTGAAAGGAAATATTTATGAAACATGACTCTCTAAATTAGTAATAGCTTTTATATTACGAGGATTTTATTTGTATAAATGATGGAGATAGTATGTAGGAAGAGGTAGTACTAAACCTTTTGACTTGTATAAAAGTGAAGAACGATTTTAATTACCCATCAAGAGAATTCGTTTTGAAAAGAAAACCCGACTTATTTATTGAACATTTTGAAAACTTATTGTCTTATAATAATATGAGCGTTCGATAATTAGGGTGTTACATCCATCGCGTCGCGATGGCCACAAACACAGCCTCCATCGTGTCGCGATGGTGCCAAGTGTCAAGGGTAGAACGGCTGTGATCACCAGCTGTGATCACCGGCTTTCGTCACACTGTGATCACCGACTTTCGTCGCATCGCGATGGTCAGCAGATACAAAGCCCATCGCATCGCGATAGTCAAGTTTTCTACAGGGTTCTAGATTTTTCTTCAACCGACTTCCATCGCGTCGCAATACTCCTCTCTCTAATGCCCATCGCGTTGCGATCAAGGTATCCGGAAATTTCTCATTTTCCTTCCTTCTAGAGGATTCTAGGGCATTCTACACTCTTTCAGGGGTTTCTAGGCCTTTCCAGGGGATCCTATATATTTTCTAGGGTTTATGGGTCTCTCTTAAGCCCCATTTTTTATCCTTAATTTAGGTTTTTAACACCTAATTACCGATCTAACTGTGCTTTTAATATTATCCTAGATTCTTTGAAAAACGGAATGTAATTGGCATGACCTGCGAAGACATTGAGGTATTTTTCTCATTGCGATCTCAATTGTACCCACCCATCGTGCAAAAATAATAGAATGTAATCTATATGTACATAAACCTACATTTCAGTTTCAACAATGACTGCTGCTTTTTTTTTTTTTTTGATAAGAACTGCTGCTTTTGTTTTTGTTGATTGTTTTGTTCCTCTGTATATAACGTTTATTTTGGTCGCTAAAATTTGTTATTTTTCCCCCCTTTCTTTGTCTAATTATTCTCTGTTCTCTAAGAAAAAAGAAATAAAGAAATGTTACTAATAATATACATCTTCAACTTTTTTTTATTGTTAAGTGAATTTATTTCAAAAAAATATGACTCTTTTTTTTTTTATAGTAAAACTCACATGAGATGGAACTTGCTTCATTAATACTACTTTCGTCCATGTATATAAGACCCTTTCAAAAAAAATCTTGTCCCTTTTTATAAGACTCTTTTCAAATTATTAGATGCATTAATTATTTCTTTACAATAATATCACTAATTAATGGATAACTATTTCTCTCTCTTAAGAGTCTCGAAAAAATACGAGTCCTAATAATTAAATGGTGATTTTGGAAAAACAATATATATTGTTGATAAATTTAATGCACTAACTACTTTTCTTAATTTATATAATTTAGTCAAAATGGTCTTATATTTCAATGAGACAAAAAAAATATTATTTATATTTCTCTAAAACATTTTGACCCTCTATACAAAAAAAAATTAAGTGTCATGTTATGTTTTTAATGTAATATTAATTTCTTTTTTTTCAGTTTTACCCTCAAATTAATAATGAGTACATCACTCTCAAGTCGTTATACTCTACTATACATTTATTACAATTGTTAATACCCAATGGTTAATAAAGATAATTTTGTAAAAGTATTACACTCTTTTATTTATTTATAGTTTTTTCTTAACGTGTAAAGGAAGTATTACTTATTAGTGTTAAGCTCGATGATCCTTTCAAAATAAGTGCTTCAACTAGATCTACATATAGGGTAGTTCTGTATCAAACGTTGAACAAAGTAATTCGAATTTGATATTAATTCCAAACGCCGTTAGCATTAACCTTCACGTCAAATTATATACTCCTTCGCTCCTCTTGACGTTTTAGCCAAAAAAAAAAAAAATTGTCTCATTTTGATTGTTAGTATTTTACAATATTAACAAGTATTAATTTTTTTTTTTACTATTATGCCATTGAAGCACTAATGTAGTTTTTTCCAATTTTATTCATTTCTTTTTTCCAAGTCATTTGTAATTAATGACATTCATAATTCCAATGAGATCTACTTTTGAAATAGTAAGTCTAGAGTACTAGTTTCTCTCTTCACTTAAATAAAAACTATCTCTAATCTCAACTTATAGTTTTTCTCTCCACTTAGACTAAATAATCACTATGAGAGAGAGGAAGTAACAAATGATATATTAGGAAAGTACAAAATATTTTTTATAAAATTCTGATTATTAATTGCATTTTTTAGTTTATGTGTCACAACATTAAACGTCAATCAAAAGGAGACGGAAGGAATATTTTATTACTTACTGTTTTTCTAATAGGTGCAACTTTGCACACGATAAAAATTATTAATTGCTCATTTTTTTCTTATTAATTATTCACTTTTCTATTTATTTTATAGATTTCCATTTATGTAATATCTCTCCACGCATAAAATAGAAAACTAAGTAATTAATAAAAAATACGGGCAATTAATAATTCTTATCGTATACAAGGTTGCACATGTTAGAAAAACCCACTTCTTAAACACCATCATTTAATTTTGAATTGACTTCGGATTTAATAAATTGGTTACAACAATAATTATATAAAATATTAAATCATCTAACATATGGTATAATAACAATATTCTTGAAAAATAGATAGCATAATAACATATCATTGAAATTTTTTTTGGGTCTACAAACGGAGTGACAAGCACCACCCGTAAACTCACACACGCAAAGTGGAGATCCCGGGCTCGAACCCGGGCAACCACAAAAAATGTCCAGCCTAACAACGTCGGCTTACGCCAGTTGTGCTAGGCCTTACGGACACCTATCATTGAATACATACAAGTGTAAGATGTTAAAAAAATTAAATTTTGGTATATTATAGTATCATTCAATAATATGTTATAGATGATCATTTCATGATTTTAACATGTAAAAATTTGCGTAAAAAGCAACATATAAAAAGTAAAATTTATTAAATAATACAATACAACATCGTTAAATGGTAGGTTACAATTTTTATATGAATAATACATTTATGTTCCCTAAAAAAATACATTTATATTATATTAGGTCTTTTTATGACTATACTCACACCAATAAGTTGACACATATATATATATATATATTACTAAAATAGATATTTATTCATTCAAATTGGTAAATTACAACGATCAATATCGCTAAAAAAACCGAAAATGATGAATCTGCAAACAAACTCACATCATCCAGGTTAATAGCATAAAACGTCAAAATTAAAGTGCCTACAAATATGACAAAATCAAAGTGACCGAAATACACATGTCTCCGGATCTGCAACGTTGACGCCCAAGTCTTCATTGAATCTGTAATTGATCGAAGTTGATCAGCCAATCTGACCAAACGAACAAAAATATTTGATTCTTATTTTAAATACCTTAAAGTCACACATATCATGATTTTTAATTTGCTAACGGTATAAAAATTTTTACACAAATGTTACATATTAAGTAAATTCTTAAAATTATGCTGTTCAAATATTTATGCAATAATTATCTTAATCGACTTTTTTGTTAAAATTATGATGATTAATAATATTTTCATACTTTTTTAATGTCTTCTTATACTTCATTTTTATATTTGTTGTGAAGTAGAACTCAGAGGACGACCGGAGACGAAGCATTGCGGTGGTGCTCGCAGGGGTTGACGATGGCGCGGGAGGGTGGTGTACGTGTAGATACTCTGATGTCTAAGTCAGTTTAGGTAGGAGATGAGGTAAGCCAGAGAAAATGAATGAATCGTACCTGGTTCGTGAAGGAGATCCTTTATGTAGTGCTTGGAGACGATTATCGAGAAATAACCGCTCCCGCGTGATCCTGGATGCCGTCAGATCATTGCTAGGCTGTGATGAGCTGGCGTGAAGATCTGGGGACCGTTGGATCTGCCACATCGTCGTACCTCCAAAGTGGTCGAGCGAACTGCACACAAGAATGGGCCTTCAGTGTGCGCTTGGCTGGATTGGGCCTTGGCCCAATCCGGAACAGTTGCCCTCCAAGTCGGTAGCTCGAGTGTCGAGGTGTCGACTTGTTGAAGTGTATGCTATATTTTTGCCACTTCAGTTTTCGGTTTGAAGAGGGATGTCGGTGTTCATTGGTTTATTTCGAGGAGAGAGAGAACTGAAACGCCTTTAAAACCCTAGGCACGTGAGTGTTAAATTTGAAATTCAAACTGTCTCTTCAGCTGCCTTTGGAATTTGGAGCGTCGCGTTGTCTCGAGGCGAGTCATGATTGCTCTGTGCCCCCTAGGTTAATAGGCGCGACGTGTCATTAATCATGCGGTGAAGGGAGAAGAAAGTTCGCGTCGCTTAGATCAGATTTGGGGTTTATAAATACTCATCCCCCTTTCATTTTCTCTTCTTCGCTTCATCTTGCAAAGCTTTTAAGAGATTTTCTGCCTCGCCTTCTTCTTCCCCTTCTCCGATGATTCTTCGTGCACCCACTGGTTCATTTGTCTCTTCTCCGGTGGTTCGTTTCCCAACCGTTCGTGTTTGTTCGTGGTTTTGTTTCCTCAATTTCTCTGCAAACTTCATCGTTTACAGGTAAATCTCATTTCCTCTTCTCTGCTTTTCCTTTCGTTGTTTCGAAATAGGTAGCAACATAGGGGTTTCTGGAGAAATTGTTTGTTTGTCTTCTTCCTCTTCTTCAGGTAGTCCTCCGGAGGGGCGGAGCGATAGTGCCGACAACGGTTGTTCATCGTCGAATGGCAGCTTCGCTTTGTCGAGATCTGGGGAAGCAGGTTCTTCCCCAGTAGTTTACCCTCCTCCGGGGCTTTTTGAAAAAGATTATGAGGGTAAGAAAGTGTCTCCGGTAGATCCCACAGATATCCAAAGACTTTCCTTAAAATTAAAGAGGTTCTTCGGACGGTCTTTCACTGAAAGGGAAGTAGGAGAGTGGTTGATTAACATAGATAAGTACCGTCCTTATTTTCCTAGCGGTGCTTTGGCCAAGTCGGAGATGGGAAATAAATTACTTCAAAGAGATGATTATCATTTGCCCCCAAATGTTGAAGACTTCGAGTGGGTTGCGGAAGACGCATTGTGTACTCGTTCTCTATTCGTCGAAGGAGGGTTTTTTTACCAATGATGAGATCTTTGGATGTCGGGAATGGTATCCGAAACTTTGAAAACTGGAAGGCGTGTCGTCCCAACCTCGACGCTCGGATCTGTTCATATTCTGAAGACATATTGTTTTTTATGTATGAAGTCCTATTTAAAGACATGGGTTTCAGGCTACCCTTTTCTGCTTTCAAGGTGGTGGTCTTGCATCATTTGGAGGTCTCCCCTTCACAACTACACCCAAATGCTTGGGCATTTATCAGGGGTTTTCAGCTACTGTGCCCTTATTTAAAAATTGAACCGTTGCTTGAGGTATTTTTTGCTATTTTTTCCCCTTTGTGGACTAACGAGAAGTCATCAGACCGTCAAGGGTGGGTTTCGTTGAAACAAAACGACAAATTCTTCGACTTGTTCTCGAACTCGCACCGTGGTTTCAAATCGAAGTACTTCGTCGTTGAAGCTGTAACACACCGTTTCCGAAGTGCTACAGTAATATTAATAAATAAATAATTGGACAATATAAGTATATCAAAAAATAACATTTTATTAAAAACTTAAATATAATGAATTTACGGAACTCGTGTCTTGGGCCCACAAGTCGTTTGATGTACACATATACAGATTCTAACTCATTGACTTTGACTCACTGCCTGTGACATGTAACCGAAGTGAGTTTCTCTTACTGTGTGCTCTCTATACACTCCCAGTGATATCTTTATCCATGTATGTCTGCTTTATACAGAAATAAAATACAAAACAAAGAAACAGAAGAAAGGAGCTAAGAAACACAATACACACTATAAAAGTGGGAAAGTAGGAGTAGAATGCATATATAAATGACATCCACACAAATACAACCAACACCAGTAGTTTACCTGGAATCGTGTTCATTATCTCTTGGTTCTATCCCACTATTTCTAAACTTAGCTCCATTGACTTTCCTTTCACACTCCATCACCCTACTGCAAGCTATTTTGTACCTAGTTGCCAGCCTAACAGTGCTATTGTCCTTTCAGTACTCTAACTCAGTTTTCTCTATAGTTTATTCAGTCTAACCTACTAACCAGGGTCTAATAATAGTCGTGCAATACTCCTATTATATCAATATTTTACTTCAATCACAGGCAGAGTCAACAGTCAAATACATAATGTATATCAAACATCAGACAATACATGAAGCACATATTATTTAATCACACAGATACCAACGATTATAAGCAACACAACTTGTCAACCATCACTAGTCAACTATTCCTTAATCAACATCAATTACCAACAACCATATTAACAACACATTATGTCAATTACAACTTATGGATTAATCCTAGCGTCGCTTAGGCGGCCAACTACTCACATATTACCGAACAGTATACACAGCAATCATAAGTTGTCTACCCTACGGTTTTCCATTCACACCAACAATTGTTCCTATGGTTGACAGACCTCTGACAACTGTCCTTAGCTATCACAGGCCACAGTCCCTCTCCTGAGGTACTGCTGTTATCAACTGCTAGTAGGGCTTGGGTCACCCTACGCACATTTATATATAGGCTAAATTATACATTTGGTCCTCTATGTTTATTTTAGTTTTCAATTTGGTCATCTACGTTTTATTTGTTTCGTTTTGGTCCTCTACGTTTTATTTTAGTTTTCAATTTGGTCATTTCCATCACTAAAAGTTAATTGTCCGTAGCTAGAAGTACATTTTCTAAAACGTTAATTGGCTTTTAGCTACGGATAATTAGCTTTTAGTGACGAAAAGGACTAACCTGTTGTAACGTTTGAAACATAAGGGTCTAAAACGAAACAAATAAAACGTAGAGGACCAAATTGAAAACTAAAATAAACATAAAGGACTAAATGTATAATTTAGCCTTATATATACTACTCTATTATACAATCCCTAGAGTGCAAGGTTTCTTGCTCCCACCTGGATAGAAGACTGTTGCAGCTTCTGCCACTCTTCACTGCTTCCGCTACTCGTACCCCTACGTCTGAACACTCCCACTTAGTCTACCAAACCACTCTCATCCTCTCCTCTTAGAGGATTTACCTACTAAGGACTTTCTGATGCACAAAACCCTCACTTGGGGCAAGTGCAGAGCATACTTGCTCCTTAGTGGCCCTCTAAGTCTCACTCCTATTCTCAATCTTTAGGATCACTCACGAAGGATTTTCTGATGTGCCAGATCCTCCTTAGAGATAAGCACAGAGCATACTTATCCTTATAAGCTCCTAAAGAGAGAACACTAGAGAGAGAAGAGATTGAGACATATCTGCCTTGGAAGACCGCTGACGCTCTCCCCGCATTCCCTCACTCTTCCTTCTTCCCGAGCTCCTTTCGCACCTCCAATGATCAAATGGAGGCTTGCACGAAATGGAGGGGGAAGAGCCCTGGACACCAGTGTATTTTTCGTCACGTTGCGAGCAGCACCACATGTCAATCATCCAATGGCTGCGATCACCGCCTCACAACTGACTTACATCGCGTCGTGATGAGCGCTGTTTTAACCTGGTCGCGTCGCGACCCACAGAACAGTCCAGACCCTTCTTCCACCGCCTCCATCACGTAGCGATGGATTCCTTTAAAATCTCCATCGCGTCGTGATGGTCCTTAAGGGCTAAAATTATGTTTTTGCCCTTCTAGTCATTCTAAGCCTTTCTGGATCATTCTTAAGCCTGTTTTCTTCCTAATTAAGGTTTTTAACCTCCATTTATTATTACTTAATCATCAATCCAATACTATTAAAGATTATCTAAAAAAATCAGGATGTTACAGAAGCTGTTAGCGAAGCTGCTATGGAGAACGTCTGTGTTCATGCGGAGGAGCTTGATGAGGACAGACAGGTAGTGATTGATTGGCAATAAAGGTTCCCACTGTGTTCACTTCAACAGTTTCAACAATAAACAGCGCTTAAAGGCGCTGAAAATTAAGCCACTGCTGATTGTATTTCAAAAGAACAACGTTTATAAAGCGTTGTCAAAAATTGACAATAAACAACGCTTCCTTATGGAAGCGCTGTTTACTGTCCATTTTTTTAAGCAATAAGCAGCGCTTCCTTTAATGAAGCGTTGTTTAATGTCTTTTTTTTTTATTTCCCTCATATGCATATGATATCCGTTGCATAATATTGTGAGAACACAAAATGCACACCAAACACTAAAATTGTCATCAACACCCAATTGTATCAACATCAAACTTCACTAAAACCAAATTTAACGTTACAATATAATTTTTCTTCATAGAAACAGTACAGATCCATTGTATTAACATGAATAAATTACAATATAATTTCAATATAAATTAATCCAATACAAGTCTACCTAGTATGCTAATGTTCAACAAATGTGCAGGAATTAATTACATGACCACATAAGCATGTTATTTACATCAACGCCAAACTCACAAAAACCAAATTTAACAAAATCACTTAAGCATTAAATATTAATCTTCTTCTACCTGCCTATAATTGATAAAATTCCTAACAAAATATCGACACCACTCTTCTTTGAGTTCGATATGATCAGAGTATGTGTCGAATTGACAATTAGGAAAGTATTGGGAAATAAAAATTAAATCAAGTTAGAAGTGAACAAATGCATTCAAATGGTATGTGTAAAAGTAAAAAAATTATATAAACTTTCAAATTATTACATACATACCTATGTTGGAATTTGTGTTTGGTTATGAAAGATAATATCCTTGAGAAACTTCAAAACATATCGGCCACAGTCATCAGAGTTCGGTTGGTGAGGACACTATAAAGCAAAAAATATGAAATTAATTGCTTTTATTTTGGTAATTTGAATAATTGCATAAACAATTTGGTATAAATACCTTTATCGGTATCCATTTAGGTGGAGACGGGTTAGAAAACAGAGACTTGTTTATTCGATAAATTAGGATAGCCCTAAGTGCAAAATCAAACAAAATAATTCAATATCCAATTTTACACTCATAATCTTTTCTACCAACCAAAAAACATCATTCCAATACATTCATAACCACTGCTCTTAACATTAACACACAGACTATATCAAATTTCTAACAAAATTTTGGCAGAGTCTCCCCTAAAATATGGACATTCTAAAATTTATAAAATACCTGTAACAACATAAATTACCATACCAGCCAGCACAACAAATACAAATGGATTCATAACCAATATCCAATATCCAATACATTCATAACCAATATCCAATATAATATATACACACTTACTGATTGTACTTCTCTTTCATTTTTTTGCACAAGTTGACTTGTACATGCAATGGATCTAGATAGTACATGGTGTTTTGATTCAGGTTAATCGCTAACAATAACCAATGATCCCTACAAAAATGTTGGACAAAAAAATCATAAGCAGGTAATAACACATTTCAATAAATTTAGTATCATTGATGAAGTGATATATATATATATATATGATTAAATTAAATGACTTACACTACGTTGCAAGGTGACAAAATTAGAGTCTCAGACACAAGATTTGCTAATGCTAAGCGCTGAACTATATATTCAGTTATGCCAACATTCCAAACTTCTATATTTGTTTGTTGTGGGCATAAAAACACAAACCTTTGAGTCTGTTCTTGTGGGATTAATATCTCTTCATACAAATACCTCAAATTAAAACATGCATACAAATTAATGCATTAACAATAACATAAATATTTAGTTGAAAAAATTAAAAAGACATTGGATACTATAAAGTTTAATGCAGTACCTGAGATATACACTAATAACAGTTTCACTTAACCATAAGTGATCATTAAGAATTTCTTGAAGTGCACCATTAACACTAGCTCTTAGTGCGTGCTCATAACCCAAAATTGATTCCACCATTGGTACTTTAATGGTATCTTCCGCCTCCATCTTTGTTGCCACATGGACTCTAAGATAAATTGTAAAATCTGTAGCAGGAGCTGTAGGAGGCCGAGATACCATGGCCTAAAATATGGACATTCCAAAATATATACAATACCTGTAACAACATAAAATACCATACCAACCAGCACAATGAAAGGAAACAATGTCTTTCACCAGAACAAAGTGTCAAAGGCATGCAAAACATTGCCTACTACGATGAAAACTTATTATAGAGGTTCAATCATCTTTTCATGCAAATACTAAAAAAGGAAACAACAACATAGCATGGAAGGTTTACAAGGTTATATCTATTGCTTAATCCAATTTCTAGGGATTCCTTCAGAAGCAATTCTTTTTCCTAATAAATAACAATGATATTAAGTGTGGATGGCTAAAATGGTACACAATAAACAATTCCCAGAGGTCAAATTTATTAAAGTTTCGATTCATACAGACCATGAGACCAAATCCTGGATGAAAAGCGAAAAAAACCCCCAATACATTTTTGTACTTAAATGTTATTGCCAAGTGAATATGGGCAACTATAATTGTTCAAGGTATACATTGCTTAAGAAGAGGAAAGCAAAGACCTGAAACTACTCCTCAAATACATACTTGCAACAAACAAATGAACAACACAACAACAACCATTGCATAAAACAGAGTAAAACAGCTGCATTTATCAAACAATTACCTAACGATGCTTTATAAATTAAGAAAACCATAACAATGACATAAAGAGCTGAATAAGTTTTCTTGAATTAGAGAAACATGAGATACATAACATACGTCCAGGTGAATGGATCCTTCCAAAAAGCATTAACTACAAATCTAAATAAAAACACAATGGGCAAGAAAATCCAGATCTTCAAACAGATATATTAAGTTAGGATTATAAGGAAAGAACTGAAGGAAAATAGATAAAAACCTGCAGAACTTTCCAACCAAAAAGAAAACGCCACCTTGTTCCTCTTCGCAACCAATAAAAATGCCCTAATAAAAATTCTTCCCTAAATTAATAACCACAAGGCAAGCTGTTAAACTAATACCCATACAATGTTTATCGAAAATGCAAGCAAAATATACTAACCCTCAAGAGATTCCTCAATGGTGGAATGATAGGGAGCTCCTCACGAAGAAGAAGAAGAAGAAGAAGAACAGTGGACTGAGTAAGGCGTAAAACAACGCACGTCCGAGCACGGCAACGACAGTGATGATGAAAGCAACAACGAGCGACAAAATGGCGACGATGGTGGCTGAGGGGTTTGCAGAGAGGAGTATGTCGCAAGAGAGGGAGAAATGGCGAGACAGAGAGACAGTGGCGAAGGGAAAACAGTGGTCACGTTTGCGAGAGAGAGAGTTGCGAGACAGACTGCGCGAGTGAAATGAGAGAAGAGGGAAAAACGTTTTTAATAAAATTTGGACCAAAAACAGCGCTTTTAAGGTATAAGCGCTGTTTATTGTGAAAGCAGAAACCAAAAACAGCACTTCATGTTATAAGCGATGTTTAATGTAAAGACCAAAAGCAGCGCTTCAAGTTATAAGCGCTATTTATTTAACCTACAACAACGCTTCATGTTCAAGCGCTGTTTACTATAAAAGTGAATTTTGGAGAAAAAACTGCGCTTCAAGTATTAAGCGCTAATTATTGTCAAAACCAACAACATCGCTTTATATTATAAGCACTGTTTATTCATTCAGTATCACTTAAAACAACATTGCTGTCTTTTATAATGAAACAATATGGTTGTAATGTTTAACTAAAGCAAATTGAACTTAGTAAAGTGTTTTACCTTTGTTTATTTTGCTTGTCGATTTGGTCGGGACCTCGTCTCTTAGGACGGTTTACCCAGCCACGGGGCCCTTCCTTCCGCCCTTCTGCCAAGGTTTTTGTTCCTTAGAGAGGTGGACGAGTTGGCGATGTTCATCGATCTGTTGGCTAGACAGAAAATGACATCGTTTCCCATTAACTTTGACTCTTCGTTTCTGTTTTCGAAAGAAAACAGTCGAGGTCATTTGAGTAGTGGAGTTCCAATGACTCCTTCACGATTGCATAGTGAAAACTTTGAGTGTGCTTTTATTGCTTTGACACTTGCATGTTTCAAATACACCCGTGCTCTTCACACTTGTGTTTTGGTTACACGTGTGTTTTTAGCTATAGTATTTCTTCAGCTTTGCTGCATTCCAAATTGTTTGAATTGGTTGGCCATGCAATGTCTCGAGGTTGTAGGCACCAGTACCAGTCTTTGTGGTGACTCAGTAAGGGCATTCCCAATTGGGTGTGAGCTTTCCTTGTGAGGCATTCTTTAAACCGATGTCGGCTCTTCGAAGGATGAGTTCGCCAGGCGCGAACTCCCTGGGCACAACGTTTCGGTTGTATCTTGTTGTGATCTTTTTCTTGACTGCGACCTCGTTCAGCGATGCCAATTCTTTGCATTCGTCGAGGAGGTCGAGTTCTTCTCGCAGGTATTGAAGGGGATGCGAAGTCCTCCAACTTAGCTTGCCAATCTCAATGGAAATAACGGCTTCGGTCCTATATGTGAGACGAAATGGGGATTCCCCCATTGTCGAATGTGGAGTTGTACGATATGCCCAGAGTACTCGGGGAAGTTCTTCCACCCAGTTCCCCTTAGCTTCATCTAATCTTCGTTTCAAACCTCAGAGAATGACCCAATTTGCGGCCTCAGCTTGACCGTTTGTCTAGGGGTGTTCTGCCGAGGTGAAATGCTGCTTAATTCGGAGATCCTCCGGGGTCTTTCAGAAACCACGGCCTGCAAACTGTGTTCCGTTGTCAGTAATGACAACCTCGGGGATCCCGAATCTTGTAAGAATATATCTTTTGAAGAACTTAATCAAATTCTTCATCGTTATTTTTGCTAGTGCTTCTGCTTCCACCCACTTGGTGAAGTAATCTACCGCCACAACTAGATACTTCACTTATCCAGGGGCCATCGGAAATGGTCCAAGAATGTCGATGCCCCACCAAGCGAAGGGCCATGGAGCAGAAAGGGATGTCAACTTTGCTGGAGGAGCTAAGTGGAGGTCGTCGCGTCTCTAGCACTTATCGCATTATTTAACGAACAACCTTGCGTCTGCCTCCATTGTCGGCCAATAATAACCTGCTCGAAGGACTTTCTTCACGAGGGAATGTCCTCCGAGGTGTTGCCCACATATCCCTTCTATACTTCAGCCAGCACTTACTGGGCTTCGGCGCTGTCGGGACATTTCAACAGGGGAGTGAAGAACCCTCTTCCGTACAAGATACCCTTGACGATAGAGTGGGAGCATGCTTTCTTTCGGATTTTGACGACCTCTTTCTTGTCTATGGAGAGCTCGCCAAACTGAATGAACTTTCGAATGGATGTCATCCAATTATCTGCTATATTGACCCGTCATTAACACTTGCATGGGAGATTGTAAAGCAAAATTTTGGAAGAATCTCTGTCAGTTCGACGGGCGTAGTGTCGACTACAGAAATTATACTGGGCCTGGCCAGTGTTTCCTGTATCACAGATCTGTTATTCCTCGAGGTTTGTGTGCTTGCGAGTTTAGACAAAATGTCTGCTCGAGTATTTTGTTCTCTCAGAACTTGGGTGATCTCGACTGCAGCAAAGTCGTTCATCTTTTGTTTTATCCAACGCAAGGTATTTCTGGAGGAGGGGATCTTTGGCCTGATACTCTCCTTTGATCAGGGATACTACTAACTGAGAATCGGTTATGAGTTTAACTTCTTCAGCATCGAAGTCTCGAGCCAGTGTCATCCCTGCCAAACATGCTTCATACTCTACTTGGTTGTTTGAGGTCGGGAATGAAAATCCCAAGGAGAACTCGACAATCACCCCATCATTGTTCTCAAGTAGCAAACCAGTGCCACTGCCCTTTGCATTGGATGACCCGTCGACATGAATCGTCCATTTGGAGTAAGGCTCTGCAGCTCCCAGAGTCATCTCAGCAATGAAGTCTGCTAAGCATTGGGCTTTAAGGGCTTGTCGTGATTCATACGAAATCCTGAATTCTGACAACTCAACAGACCATTTGATCATTCATCCTGCCAGGTTAGGACTGTGTATGATCTGTTTGATCGGTTGGTCTGTCCGAACTACTATAGGATGTGCCAAGAAATATTGCCTCAACCTTCGAGCTGCGACCACCAAGGCTAGCGCGACTTTGTCGATTATCTGGTATCTCAACTCGGGTCCCTGGAGTGCTTTACTTACGAAATAAACGGGCTTTTGTCCCTCATCTGTTTCACGCACAAGGACGGCGCTGAGAGCTTTATTTGCTACTACCAAATAGACATAGAGGATCTCCCCTAAGACCGGTCTGTTAATACGGGTGGTTGAGACAAAATATGCTTCAGTTGCGACAAAAGCTTCTTCGCACTCGGAGAACCATTCAAACTGGACCCCCTTTTTGAGCAAACGGAAGAGGGTAAGGTGTGTTGGGCTGATTTCGAAATGAATCTGGTCAACAAAGCGAGCATTCCAGTGAGTTTCTGGATGTCCTTCTTTGACGATGGCTGTCGCATCTTTGTAACCGCGCGACACTTGTCTGGATTTGCTTCAATTCCTCTCTCGGTTAAGTAGAAACCTAGGAATTTGCCAGCTCGCACCCTGAAAGTACACTTTTCGGGATTGAGTCGCATATTGTGGCGTCGGACTTTGTTAAAAACTTCTTTTAGGTTGACAATATGGTCGATCTCTTTAGATGTTTTCACGATCATATCGTCCATGTATACCTCCAGCATTTTTCCGATCTGGTTCGCGAATACATGCACTGATAAGTGGCTCCAGCATTTTTAAGGCCAAAAGGCATTACTTTGTAGCAGTAATTGCCTTTGTCGGTCATAAACACTCTTTTTTTCTTGATCAGTTAGGTGAATTAGAATCTGGTTGTAACTAGAGTATGCATCCATAAAAGATAACAGTTGGAATCCAGAGGAACTGTCGACAAGTTTGTCGATATTAGGGGGGATAGGCGTCTTTAGGGCACGCCTTATTAAGATCAGTATAATCAACACACATGCACCATTTTCCATTAGACTTTTTGACTACTACAATGTTGGAAAGCCATGTAGTGTATTTAACCTCCCTAATGAACTCGGCCTTAATGAGATCATCAACAGCTTTAGCTGTAGCTTTGGCTTTCTCAGGAGCTTGCTTGTGACGCCTCTGAGCCACCTAGCGAGCTTTGGGGTCGAGAGCGAGTTGATGGCAGGCGATGTCAGGAGAGATGCCAGGTATGTCAGCAGCAGTCCAAGCAAAGAGACCTGCATTGGACTTCAAGCATTCTGTTAGCTGTAGCCTAACCTGTTCGGGGAGGTCGGTGTCGAGCTTCACAGTCTTCTCAGGGTCGTCACTTAGCTGAACTCGAATGAACTCGCCATCAGGAACTAGCCTTTTAAATTTCTACTGGAGTTCTCGAGCAAGGGATCGTCGTCCTTAACTTCATCCTCGAGCTCAATCCTAATGTCGAAGTCAGTGAGGTTGACCTCCGAAGCAGCTTTTGCATTAGCATGCTTCTTGACAGATGGAGGTTGTTTCTCTTCTCCTGATTCGTCGACTTTCAGAGATAGGAGGCAACACCTCCTTGCAGCTTCAAGATCGGTTTCTACGGTGACAATTTTGTCGTCGTCACTATGGAAACGCATCTTTAAATGAACGGTTGAAGTCACCGCTCCAAGTTCTCCCAAGGTTGAGCGCCCAATGATGCAGTTGTAAGCAGACTTGCAAGGAAGTACTATGAATTGGACCATGACAGTCTTGGAAGTCAGTTCCTCCCCAAAAGTCACCATTAATTCCACATATCCCAAAGGCTTCATTTTAGAACCATTGAAACCGGTCAGATCAGACCCCGGGTATGGTACAAGGTCTTTCTCTGGTAGTTTCAGGGTCCTGAACAGTTCGTGGAATATGATATCCGCCGAGCTCTCATGGTCGATTAATATTATCCTGATGTCAAAATTTGCTATGTAAGCCCTGACTAACAGGGGAATCAGATAGTTCGGCTTTCCGTTCAGCAAATCCTCGTTGTAGAAGGCGAGGGGTGGTCTTCCTTTATGCCTGCTGGAGGAAGGAAAAATAATGGAACTGTCATTGTCTCACGCAGCTTTCGCTTTGTCGAGTTAATGCTAGCGCCTCCCTTGTCAGAGAATCCTCCTGAAATGACAAGGGCGACTGGGGCAAGTCGAGGCATTTCCTTGCTCTCCTCGGACTCGCGACCTGCTTCGTCGAGCTGTGCCACAGCAGCTGATTGGTTCTTCTTGGGTCAAGGGGACTGGGACCTCGACCTCCTATCGCCAGATCTCGGCTTTGCACTTACATACTTCGACAACTTCCCCTTCTGGATTAGTTGTTCTATCACATCTTTCAGCTGAAAGCAGTCGTCAGTATTGTGTCCCACGCACTTATGGAAACGACAATATTTTGACTTGTTGGCGTTCGACCTCTCTTTTAGTGGTTTTGGGAATTTTATTCCAGCATCTCGAAACTCGGCATTAGCGCATTCGTTCAGAACACGCGTTCGCGTAGTGTTCAGGGGGTGTACTCGTCGTACTTCCCGGGTGGAGCTCGGTTCTCTTTGTCTTTACGCGACTTGTCCTCGTGCTGTCCGTCAGCCTTCTCCTGGGTTTTGTTCTTCACTTTCGACGCCATTAGCTTTTCTTCGTAGTTTATATATTTTTGAGCTCGTTTGAGGAAGTCGTTCAGGGTTATTGGTTTGTCGACACCAATATTAACATTGAACAGACTGCCCTCTACTAAGCCCTGTTCTAGCAAGTATAACTTCATCTCATTAGAGCATTTCTTTACAAAGATCGCTTCTTTGTTGAAGCGTTCGATGTAGTCTCTGATAGATTTGTCCTTCCTCTGTTGAATTGCAGCGAGCGCTGCTGTCGACTTCGGTTGCACCTTGGATGCGGTAAAATGGGCAGAGAACTGTCGGGTAAGCTCGGACCAAGAGTCAATGGAGTTTCTCTTGAGGGCTTGGAACCAAGACAAGGCTGCCTTCTTCTTTGTAAAAGGAAAGATCTTGCACTTGACTGGTCCTTGAGCACCTCTGTAACCCATGACGGTGTCGAAACAACCAATGTGCCCATCAAGATCCATGGGGCCATCGTATGAGTCTAGAGAAGGAGGTTTCTGAAGGTACTTAGGGATCGGGAATTTCGCGATCCTGGTGGTGAAGGGACCAAAAGTCTCGCACGCGTCGTCTTCTTCATCACTCCGCAAAGAAGTGGAGGAAAGAGATCGAGCACGGCGATGACGGGAAGTGCGCTCGGGTGACTTTGCCCGACGTCGAGTGACAGTGGCAACTCGACGAGGCGGTGTGTCACTGCTCGCGGTTGCACCTCCGTGATGGGGAGAGTGAGTTGGAGAGCGGCGACGACGCGGTGGAGAACGCCTCGCCTCAGGCCTTGAGGAAAGGCTGTTAGGCGAAGCTCTATCACACAGTGTTTTTTCATTTCTTCTTTCGCCTCGAGGAGAGCGGATCTGAGATCGTGCTGGCGATCTGCAACGGCGAGGCAGAGAGCGGTCCAGAGACCTGCTACGGTTGGGTGTGGCATATGGAGATCGGCGTGGAGTCGTGCCATGGCGGTGACGATGAACGGAGCGGCGATTCTCGGACTCTCTGGATCGCTAAGGCGACGGAGAGATCTGATCCTGCCTGTTCTCGATTTGCGTTGCAACACGAATGGAAATCTCTTTTTGTTGATTCTCCATGCGATCAAGGCGTTGGTTCTGTACTTACATCGCTTCAGTGTGTTTTTTCATAAACTCACGAAATTCACGGAGGAGGAAAGCTACGGCGCACGAGCAGAGTCACCCGCTCCGCCGTCAGAGTCGAAAGCAAGAATGAGCGGAACAACATCAACATGAGGTGGAGGAAAATTCCTCGGCCTTTCATATTCGACGGTGAACGACACTCGTTCAGCTTAAGGCGGATTCACCAGAGCAATCGGAGGATTCGGCGGATTGAGCTCCACACGAAGTTGAGAGCTACGAGTCGTGACGATGCGCTTCGATCCAGTCATCACAAAAGATGAAGGTAACTTCGGAAGAGATGAAATGAAATAAGTCTTTTCCACAGACGGCGCCAATGTTCTGAAGTAGAACTCAGAGGACGGCCGTAGACGATGCATTGCGGTGGTGCTCATAGCAGTTGACGACGACGCGTGGGGTGGTGTACCTGCAGATACTCCGATGCCTAAGTCAGTTTAGGTAGGAGATGAGATAAGCCAGAGAAAATGAATGAATCGTACCTGGATCGTGAAGGAGATCCTTTATGTAGTGCTTCGAGACGGTTATCGAGAAATAATTGATCCCACGAGATCCGGGGTGCCGTCAGATCATTGCCAAGCTGTGATGAGCTGACATGAAAATCTGTGACGCCGTCGTAGCTCTGAAGTGGTCTAACGAACTGCATGTGAGAATCAGCCTTCGACGTGCGCTTGGCTGGATTGGGCCTTGGCCCAATCCGAAACAATATTACTCATCATATTTTTTTTATTTTTTTCTCTTTTCCTTTTATGTGTCCACTTTCTTAATAGTGTGTACAGTTTAAAAGAATTGAATGTAAACAATCTTTTATCCAATCTTTATATATCTAAAGCGAGTAATGTCTCCGACAATTTTTTCCCGCGAAATTGAGCGCTTCCCTCTTCTTCCTTTCTTCCTCCTTCTTCCAATCCTGCCACATGTTCCAACCCTTCTGCACACAAAGACATTTCTCACTCAGAGAAACTCTGCAACTAAACACAAACATGCATTGGTCATCGATTCGGTGCCTCGAGAATTGGAAAGTTGTCCACCTTTACCACATCTTCCATATCTTCCATATCTTCAATATCCATCCTCCATTTTTTCCTGTTGCGTGGTACCTCTGTTCAAATGGAACCATGATGTGCGATTTCTACCCAGAACCGCCTCCGACATGTGATTGTCGCCGTCGAGGTCCGGCCGTCACGTCGTCATCGTCATCTCCTACTTCTATTGTAGTGAGTCTTCTCCTCTCAAACTCTTCTTAGATTCATTTTCCTCAAATCCCTAACCCCAAATTTCGTCCCAATCTCAATCTTTTCATCTGATTTTAGCATAATCTGAAAATTGACCGAGATCGTGTTCTCTTCCGCTGCATGGCCGCCCTCACCTTTCGCGATTTCCATATCCTCTGCCGCATTGGCGCTGGAGATATAGGTACCGTCTACCTCTCTTTTTTCCATGCATTCACCCCTTGCCTCTCATTTGCTTCTTTGACATGCCTCTGTACCTCTTTTTTTTTTTTTTTTTACCATTTTACTCTTTCTCTCTGTTCTCCACTCATTTTCCACATTCACAACTCAGACTTCACCAGAGAAGGTTGGTGCTCGCACAACAGAGGTGGACGGTCTGGTGGGTTCTCACGCAGAGCTTCCGGGATTTGACGGTGCTTTCATGGCTTCTCGCGGCGGAATAGTTCGAAAATGGTCTGTATGAGTGGTGGCTGAATGGATCCGGTCGTCGTCTCTGCTCTCATGATTTTCATCTATTTTTGCTTTGGTTTTGTTTGAGTCTTCTTAGGTCTCTTCTCCCTGTTGGCGTTTTTTTCTCTCCCGGTTGGTATTTCTTCACTGCTGTGTTATTTTTGTTTTCCTATACGGGTATTTATTCTCTTTTTCTTCTCCACGTGGAGAAACAAATCTGATGGGTATTATAAACCTGTTTTGTCCAAGAAATTTATTGTGATTTAGGTGTTATTATGAATAGATATTCTGAACACTTAGTTGTTGTCTAATATATTTTGTTTTTCCATTTTCCTCCTAATGGGCTGTTTCTGATGAAGGTTTTAAAAAAGGGAGGGGATGAAGCAGTGTTCAAACGTGGATTATAATGCAGTGTGTATTTTCGTCAAACTTTTATTGGTTTCTACTTCTTCTCTTTGGGTTTCCCAGCCTATTTTATTGTTATTCTCATATTTTGTATTGGGGATTTTTTGGTTGTGATTTTTAATTGCACACAGGAAGTATATTTTGCAATAATAGGTACTAATAATCAAAATTGGAAGCAACAAACATATAGTGATCATGCAACTGAAAATGAAATGTAAAGTGTTACTGTTGTGAGAATCCATGGCAATTTATAACAGTGTGAGTTTGTTAGAAGTTCCATAAAGGTTACATTTTGTTAATTATTTACTGAAGGTTTGTTATTGTTTGTTTGATACATCTAGGGTTCTCCCATTGCTTTGTCTCCCTTTCCTCTAAAGGTAAAAGGTTATTCTCTCTACTTTCTCTGATTGGGTCACTAAAGATTCACTTAGATTTGGGATTTTGAAATTTGCTTTAATACTGTTTTGTTCTGAAGGTAAAAGGCTATTCTCTCTACTTTCTCTGCGTAATTTAGCTTTTAATTTCTTAATACTGTTTTGTTTGACATTTTAATATAATGGTTATGCAAGATAGAGAGTGGAAAATTGTCTAATAGTTGCAATTAAGCTTAGCTGCACTTGATGGACAAGTTGGCTTGACCATATTTTTGCATGGTATTTGTAATTTTGCAGTTACAATGCAAAGTCGTGATCAATCATGACCAAGTGCTCAAAACTCTAATAGTCTAATTTTTAATATTTATAAAACATTTTAATTATTTAATACTCTGCAGTAAGTTTTGAGTTTTCTTCTTTTCCTATTTCAAATGATATCACTTTTAGCTGCTGTAGAATGAAGCTTAATATTTTGTTTCATGTATTCATTGGTGTATGAAGTGGTTTTATTGGGAAAGTGTTAGATAACAATGATGTTTATGCTTTTGGAGTGATTATATTTGAACTCATTAGTGGCCAAAAGCCAATTGAAGCGAGAAGATCTCCAGGAGAGGAAAAGTAGGTCTTATGGGTGAGTTAACCCTTTAATTCTTGCAAGATGATACTTATCTTTTATCTACTACATTCTATTAGTATGTTAAAGCAGTGAATATCCATTTCACCTTTTCTATTGCTTTTCCTTTGAGTTCCTTCTTTGAACTTTTGATTTTAAAGGCTTCGAGTTGGCAGTATCCTATAACATCAAATGTTGTGCTGGATTTGTGCTTTTGGATAATCAATTGGTTTTCATTCATTGGCTTCAAGAGTGCATAACAGAGTCACTATAAAGGAAACGTAATTATGGGTTTAATTAAGTGGGCAGGACATGTCATATTTATTCTATATAAGAGGTGTCATACATGGTTGATTTCTTATATCAGATGCTTATTGTATTTCTCTCAACCTGATGTTCTTAAGGCATGTTGTATGTTTGCTAATTTGTGGAATGTGTAGATGGAAACTGGTCTGACATGAATTTAGATGAGCTTCTTTTGTTTGAAGCAAGGTCTGAGAGTACATTTAGATGAAGAAAACCCTCACTTTTATGTCATTCCACATGTCGTACTGTGTGCTTTATTTTGGGTTTTGAATTTTAAATAGGATGGTAGTGTGTTGGTTACATTGGCGTCGTGGTAATATCTGAACATTGTTTTTCCAAATTCCTTTATTATTTATCAGCTAGAGGAAATGATTCTCTACAAGATAACATCATAACAGTTCTTGGCACGAACGCATTCAACTACTTGGAGCCCATGAATTCTGCATTAAATTAATGAATTTGTTTTCTGTCTCATTTTCTTTCAATCCTTTTCTTTCAAACCTTCTGTTATTGTTTACTTATTCTGTAGAGATATTGGCATTCTGGTCATAAGGCAATGGTTGAGAGATTGTTGATGGTGCAGGTTATGTGATGGAGGGATGGGTTCTGTGTTTGACAGAGCTTGATTTTGATTCCCCCGGGAAGATGAGGTGCACAAAAGCTGATCATATAGAAGTGTTGATTTATTGGTCGTTGGTTGCAGAGGATTTTTTAGATATGTTTTACTATCTTACTAATTTACTATCACTGGATTTGTCGGTTCATCCCCTTTCGTTAACCTGCCCCTTTCTTCTTTCAAATTTAGTAGCTTTTTCAGTTTAAAATAAATTTGGACGATTCAATTGATTTCCCAGAACGATATCACAATTTGGTTTCACATATGCAGTTCCTGTTTAATCAAATTGTTTGCCTTCTTCGGTGAAGGAGGAAAGTATGTTTTCCATCTATTTCAGTAGTTTAATTTTCCTTTTAATTTTTTACAAGCCTTGCAGAACATATGTTGATGGTATTACCTGCTGTTATGTTACTGGTGTTACCTGTTAATGTAGTTCAGAGGTGTTTTTGTGCTGTAAAAATAGATGTTATCAAGGAGATACAGAATGGCATGAGGAGGGATTTTTTGACAAAACCAGATTTCCAGGACTGACTTGCAAGGCATGGATACGTAATCTTTAAAATATGCACGAGATCAGTATTATGATCATGTAAGTTAATACAGTGAAAATTCATGAATTCTTTAACCTGAAGCTCGGAAAGTAAGCATATTATGATCGTGTAAGTTAATATAGTGATCCCATTTACCTATACCCAAAGTTCTGCTTTTATTTTAGCAGTTTATAAGATGGGGCTGAAATCTGTTGTATCATTTGTTTTTTCAGGTGTGAGTTGATGATCGTGAGTGATGGCAATATGTTTTTCATTGAGACAATTTTGAAGCATTTGAGAATAAGTGAATGCTTCTCTAAGATTAACACTAACCCGGGTTATGTTAATGAAGAAGGAAGGTTGAGAATTTCGCCTTACCATGATTTCAACAAGGCTTCCCATGGCTGCAGTTTGTGCCCTCCAAACATGTGCAAGGTATATATACTACACTTTTTTTTTTCATCCATTCCCTTAACATGGAAATTTTTTCTTTTAAAAAATGTGAACCTGCCTTAAAAAAGGTTAGTTTGAGCTAATTTTCAATTCTGACAACTGCAACTTAGGTTTGTGAAAAAATAACATGTTTAGGATCTTTACAGGTCTTGCAACTGTTTCTATTTTCTATTTTCTTGAACTTTCCTATGGTTGACATTATTTGGTTTTATCCCACGTTATCAATCTTGATATCATCCTAAGTAGTTTCTAGATTTTGCTATTATACTACTTTTTCCCTCGCTTTTTATGTTTGGTCTGTGTGATGTTGAATGATGGAATATTTCTGTTATAGATATATCATATCAACAATGTCACCTTCAAAAGTTAATCCGATGGTATGTACTATGTTGGTTTTTTCCTCTTTAATCATGAATAAGAATTATGAAATTCTTACATATATTCAATTTTTTATTCTCATATGCAGATGAAGAAGAGTTATGAAATTCTTTGCAAAACATTTAATGATGAAGCTAAAACTATTTTGGAGGTAAAGCACTGAGAGCACCATTTGATTGATATTTGATTGATATTTTTACAATACTATCACTAAACTTTAAAACCTCATCACTTATGAGCAAATTGTCTAAATTCTAAACCAACCAGTTTTCAAGGTTTTTATCATTATTATTATTCATTGAATTACATAAAACATATTCCCCTACGAGCTACTTTACTAGATCTCCATTTGTCTGTTTTTCCATAGCTATTTTTTGTCCTTCACTTTTTCAAAACACAACACAAGCATTAACCACGTGAGCATGCATGTTCAGTACAACATCAGCATGTTAGGTGATGGTGAACTAACGTAATGTGAATTGAAGTTTTTAGCATATAAAAATTTCACTCATCTATCTAATTTATCGGTTTTCCCTGTACAACCATTTTTTTTTTTGCAGGATAGTGGATGAGTTGGAGAAAGACTACCTAACTTATTGGTCTGATTTTTATGGTTGTTATTATTTAGTTGTGTTATGATAAATAATTACTTTTCCTGCATAAGATTCAACACCCTCTCCCTCTCCCTCTCCTTCTGCCTCTCTCTCCCTCCTCTCCTCTCCTCTCCCTCTGCCTCTCCCTTTCACTCTCCCTCTGCCTCTGCCTCTCCCTGTGCCTCTACCTCTCCCTCTTCGTCTGCCTCTCCCTCTGACTCTCCCTCTCCCTCTTCCTTTGCCTCACTGTTACTATGTCTAACTCAACAGGAACAACTTTCTCTAACTCAGGTAAAATACTTAATTTGTTATGATAATATCTCTAACTTAGGTTTATTGATTAATTACTTCACAGTGTAACTGTAACACTTGTGTTTACAGGATCTACCCGAACATTTTGCATGCTATGTGAAGACTGGTCGATTTTCGTAGTTATTGTTGCATAAGCAGACCACAACATTAAAAATCATCATATTTTTGGGTGTTTTATTCATCAAGTTTCTGGATGACATATATTAAACTGAGAGCACATGCATGCTTATAACCATACTGATTACCACCTGCTAATAACCATGTTTCTTGAAGATTACTAATACATATAATTTAGTAAACAATAAAAGATTTGCTTTAGGCTTTTTAAGGAAATTTGGTTATCATAGTCCAGTAATTATTTTCCTTACATGACTACTTCATTGGAAAATACTTATATTCCCTATATCAATTTATTTCTTTACAGACATGCCTCATCCACTGCTGCTATATGCATAATTTGATTATAGATGCTCACCTAAAGTATTTACTTAATCAATATGCCATTTCATTATAAATTATAACTCTCACAGTAGCATAAGTGTCTAACAATGTCTGTTTGCTTATGGTGATTTTGTTTTGTACCTTTTTAGTTTTAAGTTTCATCTATATGTGTTGGGGTTTTATGAGGTGTCTGTTTCTAATCCAACTGTGGATTATTTGCTGATATACACACCAATATCTGGAGCTAATGCTGCTAAAGGAGTCCTTCCAGAAAATAAAGTAGTTAGTAAGTCATCACAAGATGAAGATATATTTCAAATTGAGATAAATAGGCTCCTGAACCAGCTATTGCTAATTTTGGATCTCAAGTTGCTTCTTAGAATCTAGCAATTTACCATCAAGTTGCCACTACACACAATAGTTTTCCATTGTAAATAAGTTTCTAATTTTGATCTTTATCTTTTTAGGAGTATTTGTAAAGAGTATTTGTAAAGGGTGAGATTGGTTTTTGCAGTGATTATTTTGGAAGTGTCTGTAACCAGTAGTTTGAGGATTATTTGTAATGTCTCCTTGGTATATTTGTTGGAACTAGGCTTCTCTAAAGGAAATGTACACTGTAGAGAGAGAAGTGTAAAAGACTATAACAATAGCTACGATTATAATAGAATATAGGCTAAATTATAAAATTGGTCCTCTATGTTTATTTTAGGTTTCAATTTGGTCCTCTATGTTTTATTTGTTTCGTTTTGGTCTCTTACGTTTTAAAAGTTACAACAGGTTGATCTTTTCCGTCACTAAAAGCCAAATAACATTTTGGAAAATGGACTTCTAGCTACGGACAATTGACTTTTAGTGACGGAAATGACCAAATTGAAAACTAAAATAAAACGTAGAGGACCAAAACGAAACAAATAAAACGTAGAGGACCAAATTGAAACCTAAAATAAACTTAGAGGACTAATTTTGTAATTTAGTCTAGAATATATGTAAATCTATTACCTAGCTATCCCACTACTAAATTCACTCAAAACAGAAATCCAGAATACTTATGAAACTAACACATGAAATCAGAAACCCAAAGTTATTTTAGGCATCCTAATCCTACATACCTGACTGAACAAATCTAATATTTAATGCCCCCTCTAAAGTCTAAAGTCCCTATTCCACATCCAACCCCATTCCTAATCCTACATACCTGTTTGAACAAATCTAAAGTCCCCATTCGACATCCAACCAACAATTCAAGTGTATGTTGTTCCTTAAAAGAATCCATTCAAACAAAAGCCATTGAAAAGATTGAGGCCAAAGGAACAATGTGGAGTGAGGGGTCATAAACAGATCCAGTCAAGGGCCAGGGATAATCAATCACCTTTAATTCCAAGAGATGTTTGTCCAGAACCAACAGCTATCAAAGCATGCTCAATCTGAACAAGCTTTCCAGAAGGGTTGTTCCACAACAAAACAGAATCAGTTTAAACACACCACTTCCATTGTCATTGCAAACAAGAGAGTATGAGTAATAAGCATACCTGAATGTGGTCAGAGAAAATGAGTGCTGATTATCCCCCATATTAAACCTTACAATAACATGCACATACAACGTTGCTTGCAACTTAGGATCATAATGAGGAAAAAAATTTCATAAAAAGAAGTAAAACAATTTAAGTTACAAGCAGATTATAAAATGAACCACGGATTTTCAAACCAGCCCTAATCAAAAAGATCAATATTTTTTTCTTAAAATGTTAATTTTGAAGTGTAATGGGAGCAAATTGAAATCAGAGCTGCGAGAGGGGGAAAAAGCTGAGAAGTAAAACAACACCGATATGTTTGGGAGCAGAGAAAGGAAGGGAAAATAAGTGAGAAAACAGTAGAAATTTTCTAGGAAGAGCTAACTTGAGAACGAGAAAGAAAGGGGTCGCAAAGTGTAAACAACACTGGCTTTTCTGAAGTAAAAGTGGTGATAGAGGAGGAGTAGCCAACAAGTCTAAAATGTGGGCCTTGGGCTTCGTGTTTAATTGGGCTGCGCTTTGATCCGTAAGAATGAAAACAGGTTTGGTCTAAAAGAGAATGCTATGGCCACATACACCCATTTTTTACGCCATACAACCCTTCTTCCTTTTTGACAAAAATACGCATATCCTTCTCCTGCAACCAGTCATCCAACACCCCTTTCTCCCTCCCTGCTCTTATCCCATCTGTCCCATTTCGCCTGCCCCTCGCCCTCCCCCACAATCCCACTCCTCCTCTCCCCCGAAAATACAGATTTGCGAAGGTTTCCGAGTTCCAAAATCTATTTGATAATCGATTTGGAATTGTGTTAAAGTTGTAGGTAGGACAAAAAATGATACATTGGCAGACATTGAAATGCTGTTGCAGGGTAATAACCAGAGCCTATCAGATTTCCCTTCAATGCCACAACCAGATATGTCCTTAATAGCTCATAGAGGAAACAAGTTGATATATGATGAGTTAAATTATGATAGGGAGTCTTTGGCTAGGAAGCTTGAACAATTAATGTCAACAATGACGGCTGAACAAAAGAAGGTTTATGAAACAATTATGACAGCAGTTATGACCAAGAATCCTGGTCTTTTCTTTATTTATGGGTATGGTGGAACAGGGAAAACTTATATCCGAGGGCTTTGGTCACGCCATTAGATCAAAGCGGAGGTATTGTTTTGACTGCTGTTTCTAGCTTTAATAGCTTCTTTATTGATTCCTGGTGGTAGAACTGCACATTCTAGGTTTGTTATTCCTATAAATGTTGATGAAGACTTGTAACATTAAACAAGGCAGTCCCCTTGCAGAATTAATAGCAAAAGCAGATTTGATTATTTGGGATGAGGCACCAATGACCCATAAACACTGCTTTGAAGTCATTGATCGAACGTTCGCAGATATTCTTGGTTTTTCTAATGGTGGAAATCTCACTCTACCTTTTGGAGGTAAGGTAGTAGTTTTTGGGGAGATTTGCACAAATTTTACCTGTTATACCTAAAGGGACAAGGCAAGAGGTGGTTCATGCTTCTGTTAACTCCTCATATCTTTGGGATTCTTGCAAGGTCATGACTTTAACTACAAACATGAGACTCCTTTCCACCAATATAGATTCTGATGTCGAGAAAAGAAAGCAATTTTCAGACTGGGTCTTAAGTGTTGGTGATGGTACTATTGGAAAAGTAGATGATGTCAATATGACTATTCAAATTCTATAAGATTTACTAATAAGAAGTAATGGTGACTCAATTGCATCTATTGTTCATGAAACTTACCCATTTTTCTTCGATAACATGAACAATCCATCCTTTTTCCAGGATAGGGCAATATTAGCTCCTACAAATGATGTTGTTGATAAAATCAATGATTATATGTTATCCTTGCTTCCTGGTGATGAGAAAACCTATTTGAGTTTTGATAGTCCTTATTCAGCCAGCTTGGATTCTTCTCAAGCAAATGACATTCATACTCCTGAATTTTTAAACACACTTGTTGCTTCAGGGCTTCCAAATCATGTCTTGAAACTAAAGGCAGGGGTTCCTATCATGTTGCTCAGAAACATAGATCAGTCTTTGGGCTTGTGCAATGGAACTAGACTAACAATCACAAAAATGGGGAAATACATTGTCCAGGCGAAGATTATCTCAGGAAGTAAAACTGGTCAAATTGTGCATATACCTAGACTTTCTTTGATCCCTTCAGATAAACGGATTCCTTTTAAGTTTCAAAGAAGGCAATTTCCTTTGGTTCTTTCATTTGCAATGACTATTAATAAAAGCCAAGGACAATCTTTAAGGCATGTTGGAGTCTATCTTCCTCGATCTGTATTTTCACATGGGCAATTGTATGTTGCCATATCAAGAGTCACATCAAGAAATGGATTGAAGATATTACTCACTGATAGTGAAGGTCAAGATACAAACATTACTTCGAACGTTGTCTACAAAGAAGTATTTTGCAATTTATAACACAGGTATATTTCATAGAACAATTCATATTTTCATCAAGGATCAATATTTTCTTTACATGTTAAATTTATAATCTCAATCATAGAAATACAAGTTCTTACTTTCTTTACAGATTTCCAACGTGCTACACTTGCGAAATCAAGAAGTGGTTTGAAGAAACAATATACTTGAAAGAATGGTTGATGAAGGAGTATTTTGCAATTACAAAGAAATATGCTTGAACTACCTATATGATGTTTTTGAAATACTTTCTTGCTTTATAGCTTATATTTCTAATAGTATTCAAATATAAATTATATTTTTTATAATTTTGTATATAAAATTCTTTTTAAATAGTATTCTCGGATAACCCACCCATCGCGCGGGTGCACCGTCTAGTAAAGGATAATTTTAACAAGAGAGCTAACGCATGCTGTACAACAGTACGAGTAATGAGAGAAAAACTTGTTCCAACTTCCAACCAGTGACATCAAGTCATCAAGTGTTGCTTAATTAACTTAAACAAAATAAGGAGAAAAAAAAGAGAAAGAGTTAAGCGTGGGACAGCACATCACGGAGTAAAAGATCCCCGCTAATATAGATGAGTACGAAGAGAATAAAATAAAGCGTTACAAAGGGGCAAGTCATAATTACAAGCTAGAATTTAGGCAAAGCATGGAAAAATGAATCACGAGTCCGTACGGGTCGTAAGATTGAAGCAATCAAGCAAATGAACGTTGTGTTATCTCCCTCCGTCCTATCCATAACGAGTGTTGGACTAAATTTTTCACAAAAATTAAATAAAAACTATAAATGAATAAAAAAATAAAATAATTTTACAAAATTATTGATTATTAATCACTGTCATAAATATTTAATAAAGTATAACAACTTGAGAGTGATACACATATTATGAATTTGAAGGTAAAAATAGAAAAAAGTAATTAATTTTACAATTAAAAAAAAATGACTCATGTAGAATAGAGAAAGTACTCTTATACACTAATTGATTCATTGAGAGTTGGGACGGTGGGATAACATTCTGGCTATTTCTTTTTTTTAAAAAAAAAAATTAAAATCAGGGAATTCCATTATAAAGTGTGCTCGAATTTCCATTTGAAATAACTATTATTTTTGGTAAAAGCATGGTCGTGTCTAGGCATTTTAGGCCTAAGATAAAACTATTAAAAAACTTAATATAAAATAAATTATTAATCATCACATTATTCTTCTTGTCTTTTGAGCTGCAAAATCATTCATTAAAGTTTTATGATCAAGTAATTCTAACATTTCTCTCTCAATAGCATGACTAATTCATTCAATCTATCTTGTAATATTGTTGATCTAAAATAGAATTAAAGCAATTTTAATTTTGAGAAACCTTATTCAATAGTAGCAACTCTTATAGGCATTGTTAATAATATTCTATGAGTAATGCATATATTTGGAAAAGAATTTAATCTTTTGATATAATTTAATATTTCTATTCTTTTGTTGACACTTCTCCCAATATTTTCAACTCTGAAAATAAATCAAGACAATAAATACCAGAATGTTCTCCAATTCATAATTTTTTTCAAGATTAATACATTTTTTTTTTGCAAGTCATCCTCATCTAAAGTTTTGAATTTTTTGAACTCAAATAAAAATTCAAAAATAGATTCATATTGTAAAACTCAAAGTGATGCCACCAATTTCTCCTTCAAGAATTCACTTCAAAAGAACATGAAGATAAAGAGAAAAAGAAAAGAAACAAGAGAGTAAAATAATATATGAAGTGATTTTTTTTTTAAATTATATCTATCTATCTATTTTATTTTATTTCTATATTGGAAAACAAAACCCCTTGGGGACACATGTCACCCATTGGGGGTTTCTGTTTCCCCCCCTTTTTTTTCTGCCTCCCTTTTATAATATTCATATTATTTTAATCTTATTTACGTTTTTAAATTTTTTTGTCAAAAAATGTTTTTTAGTTTTTATTTTTATTTTTTATTTTGTATTTGAATTTTTTTTTACTTTTTTGCTTTCAGATTTTTTTGATTTTCCAAATTTAATATTTTTTATTTTTTTTACATTTTACCAATTTTTATTTTCTATTTTTAAATTTTAAATTTTTTTATTTTTAACTACTTATAGATTTTTTCCTTTTCATATTTTTATTTTTATTTTTTTATTTTTAGTACTTGTTTTTATTTTTATTTTAAATTTCAATTTTTATAAAATTATTTTGCTTTTTAGCTTTCCTATTTTTCTTATATTTATATTTTTAAATTTCTTTTCATTTTTTTCTTAATGTTTTAATTTCTTTGGTTTTCAAATTTTTTAGTTTTTTAAGTTTGTTATTTTTTTTACTTTTTTAAAAGTCGTTTTCTATTTTTTAATTTTATTTTTTACTACTATTTTCAGATTTTTATTTTTTATTTTAAATTATAATATGTTTTTATTTTTATTTTTGTAATTGAATTTTCTTTTACTTTTTTTCATTTAGATTTTTTTATTTTCCGAATATAATAGTTTTATTTTTTTACTGTTTTCCAATTTTTTATTTTTTATTTTCTGTTTTTAAATTTTAAATTTGTTTTCTTACTTTTTAATTACTTATAGATTTTTTTACTTTTCATATTTTTATTTTTAATTTTTTTGTTTTCTAATGTTTTTTAAGTTTTAATTTTTTATAAAATTGTTTTTGCTTTTAGTTTTCCTATTTTTCTTTTGTTTATATTTTTATTTTTCTCTCCATTTTTTCTTAATGTTTTAATTTGTTTGGTTTTCAATTTTTTTACTTTTTTAAGTTTGTTAATTATTTTTTACTTTTTTATTAATATTTTTGAATGATTACTTTTCTTTTACATCTTAACGAGAAAACTTTAGATGTTGTCGAAATAATTTTATTATCTTTGAGGACATATCGATTTCATAATGTCTTTATTATTTATAAAGACATTATTTTTATTTTAGGTCTTGACGGAGAAACATTACATATTGTCGATATAATTTCATCACGTATCAAATTTTATTCATTTTTTTAGTTGTTCAATTTTTTATTTTATTTTTTTGTTTTGTTCTTATAAATGTCTTTATTATTTATAAATAATAAATAATTATTTTGTTTTTAAGTCCCAAGGGGACATGTTGTTGGTGTAATTTTATTGTCTTTGAGCAAGTATTAAAGTTTGTAGATGTCTTTATTATTTATAAATGATTATTTTACTTTTGAATGTCGATGGGAAACATTACATGTTGTTGGTATAAATTATTGTTTTTCTTTTGCGCCATGATGAGAAAATATTATATGTTGTCGGAATAATTTTATTATCTTTGAGCACATATCAATTTTATAAATGCCTTTATTATTTATAAATTATTATTTTAATTTTAATTCTCGAAGGAAAAATATTACATATTGTCGATATAATTTTATCACGTATCAAATTTTATTAATTTTTTTAGCTACTTAATTTTTAATTTTTTTTGTCGTTACAAATGTCTTTATTATTTATTAACGATAAATATTTATTTTTCTTTTAAGTTTCAGCGAGAAACATTACATGTTGTTATTATAGTTTCATTGTCTTTGAGCACATATCAAAGTTTATAAATGTCTTTATTATTTATAAATGATTAGTTTACTTTTGATTCTCGACCACAAAACCAGGAAATATTACATGTTGTCGATATTAATGATTACTTTTCTTTTGCATCCCGACGAGAAAACATTAAATGTTGTCGGAATAGTTTTATTGTCTTTGAGAACATACTAATTTTATAAATGTCTTTATTATTTATAAATGTTATTTTACTTTTGGATCTCGACCTAGAAACGGGAAAACATTAAATGTTTCCGTCATGACGGGAAAACAATATATGTTGTCAGTGTAATTTTATTGTCTTTGAGCACATATCAATTTTATAAGTGTCTGTTGTATGGAATACCAATTAGCCGCAGATCGGCTAAATTCCAAAACGGTGATTCCCTTTTCTTCAAGCGATTACGCCAAGGAAGGAACTCTGTTCCATAGCTATGGGTCCCTTAACTCACTCCAGAAAGGTTTAAGTCGATGAACTAAGATAAAAACTGGGACATAAAGGTAAACATAAATGCGACTGAATAAAAGCTTGAGCGAAAAATAAGTTGTTTGATTGATTGTCTGTTCTAAAAATTATGTACAACTTGGGTATTTATAGTAACAACTAAGAACTACCCCTATTTGCCACGTTCAGCTGGCTAACATTGATAAACTCCTAGTTGACAGTTATTCGGCTGAGTAGTGTCATATTCCACTAACCACGATCCTAAAATCTACGCGCCACTTCACATCATGGCCACGTCTCAGCCAACGTCTGTTTCAGCGTGGATCTTATCCTTCTGTTCCCTCGCTCAGCTCCTAAAAACTTGGAGATAATTCTGAATTTGAATTAATTTTGAATTTAAATTAATTCAAAATCAATCTCCATAACTTTCGACTCATGGAGCAATTCAAGAATCTGACCCAGTGAATAACTTCACGATAGCCCAATAGGCCCAATATCTTCATATTAATCCAATAAGCCTAAGACCCTTGCCTAGCTCTTGGTTTCCTGCTTTTGGCTTTATTAGCTGTAAATTCGGCTGTGTGCAATTCGGCTATTTGATCCATTCGGCTGTGGCTGGCTTTGGCTAAGTCTAAGGAATATTTTTAGGTGTAAACACATGCCCCCTACTGCCTCAGAGGCAGTAACTTTAAATTTAGGCTGAAGCGGCGTAATGATTCAAGTCAAATCACTCCTTTTCATCATAAATGCAAGGTAATTCATTTGCAACAAACTTTTAAACAGTGCAACGGTTCGCCTCATCCATCCGATTTAAGCGCCTTCAAATCCCACTATCAGTGATTCTTCCATCTCTTTAAATACTCACTAGCCGAATTACCTCTCACGTTTACTACCAGCCCTAAATCCTGTAGCTTTCACCATCTTCCAACTTTCGTCTTTCACCTACAAACCAGGCCCACCATGTCTTCTGCTTCTGATTCTCAAAACCAATCCTATGCACACGATAGCGAACATTCTTCTTCCTCCTCTGTGAACCTTGACCGCTCCCTTAGCCACCCTGAGGCTTTTGATTCTGGCCTTCAATCTCCCCTGTTCGAGATCGAAGACTCTCTTTCTTTGGCTCCTTCCACTTCAGATATGAGTGAAGGAGCGGTCTTTCTGAAGGAGTACATGGCCCCTTCTCTCTACGCATTACCAATCTCCTGTGATTGGTTCACCACGAAGTCCAAACCCACCGACTTTCGTTCATGGCCTCGTTCATCTCAACCCTATCTTGATTGGGTGGATCGGCTGAAGGCTGCCAAATCTGATAAATGGAAACAGTGGGGTCTCTACGACATGATTATGTTGTCGACTCAAGATATTCCCCTTAACCTGGAGTTGCTTTATGGCTTCTTCGGCTATTGGAGTATTGCTACCAACACCTTTACCTTCCCATGGGGCATGGTTTCCCCTACTCTCCTGGATGTGGCGGCTATTTTGGGGCTTCCGATCACAGGCGATGATGTCCTCTCTCACTATTCCTTCAAAATTCCAGAACTGGGATTCCACTTCTCAAAGAACACTTCCGGGTATTCCAATTTCCTTGCCAATAATGCCAAGTCCAGAGGATCTGTGTCAGATGCTGAACACAATGCATTTCTTCTGTACTGGTTCAGCAAGTACTTTCTCTGCTCCAGCTCTATTGCCGTGGTTCAAGAGTTACAGCTTTATGTAGCCCTTGTCAACTCTGATGGCAACTTTTCCTGGGGAGCCCTTTTCCTTTCATACCTCTACCGCTGCCTGTTTGCCATTATGGATCGGCTGCAAAGAGGCGAAGACATTAAGAACGTTCAGGGACCACTCTGGTTCTTGCAGCTCTGGATAGTGCTCTACTTTCCAGAGTTCATCGACTCACGTTTCAATCCTAGCATTCTTCCTCGGGGTGCAAGCGTTTTGGGTACCCACTTGGTACTCACTCCCTGTGAGCCCTCTTATGCTTTCACCGTAGCCACCAAACTCTTCGGTCTGACCCGAATAGCCACCGATCAAGGCCCTGTCTTGGAGAAAGGTATTGGCCCTTTCTGGATTTTCTCTACAAATGAACCTCTCCCAATCGAACAACAAAACCAATTAGAGCTCAACTGGAGCTCAGTCTTGACTTCCCGTGACTTGCTCTGTGGCCTCAAACCCACCTCACGAAATAACAAGTCTTCGGCTGAATTCTACTTCCCCAACTGCGTAGCGAGGCAGTTTGGGTTGTTACAGCATATACCTCTGCCGTACGACTCTATGGTAGGGAGCCTGGGTCGGCTACCCTTTGGTGCTAATGATGTAATGGAGGTGGTCTCTACCAACTTCAAAAGAACTCAGGCTTTCCGTTTCATCCCTTTCACTCCAGTATCTGGTGAAACTTCCGCTTTCGCCAATTGGTGGCCATCAGTGAAGGACAGACTGTTCCCCGATCGGCTGGACAGATATACGACCCGATTAGTACTCACTGAAGTAGCCAAGCTAATCGAGGCCACCGACCCAACCAAAACACACTCCCGTTAAAACCAAGCCTCAGGTACAGGCTCAAATCCAGAAACGGACTTCCACCCGGATGAGAACCTCGGTATACTAACCAAGTAAGTACCTTTATATTCGGCTCTTTGCGGTTCTTGCTTTTTAATTCAACGTAGTCTCTTACTTTTCTTGTCTTATGGCATCCACCACCACTACTCCGCAATTTATTGTCGTTGAAGACGACCATGTTAGTCCTCCTTCCAAGAAAAGAACAAGGGCCCCTGGCATGGTAATAGAAGAACCTGCCCAGGTTCAGGCCAAGCCCAAAGAAAAAGAACATTCGGCTAGTAAAGGAAATCAGCCGAAGGTGAAGGTAAATATATTATCCTTATCCCCCCTTTTCTTAATATTCTTTGTTAGCCTGAACCTAACCACCTTGTTTTTTTTTCAGAAACCACGTGTGGAAATTCCCTTTCCGTACGTCCAAGAATTTGCTGAAGGCACTAGCTCTTAGTTTCCCCCAATGGTATAACCGATTTCTTATTCCTTTCAACATATATTGTTTGCTTACTCTATCGGCTAACCATCATCTGTCACAGGATCCCCACTCACAACCTGAAGAAGTCATCCATGAGGCTCCCCGGGTGCCTTCGCCTCCCGCAGCTCCTGTAGTGGCTATCTCAGAAGAGGAGTTAACAAAGTATTTTACCTCTGCTGACCCCTATTCAATGGCTTCCTCTCCCATCTCCAACCACTTGGAGAGAGTCAATGCCGCATTGATGGGAGAAATACCAACCAACAGGGAACAGATCGCTACTTTGAGAACTTCCTTGTTCAAACTAGCCAATTCGGCTGATATCCCTACAGCTAGCCAAGAGGTATACAATACTTTGGCCCTCCAACTGAGCAGTTTATCTCAGCAGTACGGGCGCTCCCGGGAAGTTCATGACATGATGTCTCATGACCTCTAAAGATTGAGGGACCTCCAGGCGCAAAAAACTCATTTCCAAAACTCCTTCATGACCTTGGAGAGGGACCGTCAGGAAACTCTAACCCAACTTAAGGACACGGATGAAAGGTTATCCGTTTTGTCGGCTGAATTAGAGAGGGTTAAGAAGGAGATAGCGGAGTTGACCCCTCAATCGACTGCCTTAGCTGAGAAACTCCGTTCTAACTCTCAGCAACGTTATGGTCTCTTCAAGCAATCTTCCTCTCTAGACCGTGACTTGGCAGTATTAGGTGCTCAGAGGACGTGTCTAGAAAAAGATCTTGAAACTAGCAGCGCTGGGTTAGCTGAGGCCACTCAAGCCTGGAACTCCTTTAAGCATCAGCTGGATGAGGTTAGGAGACAGGAAGCTGTTGTGGCAGCCGACCCTCCAGCCACCCAACAAGGCGATTCTGAAGGCGCTATTGTCCCACCAGTGGAGGCACTAGTTGACGCACCAGCATCTGAGCCCACCCTAGATGTAGCTGCAGCTTCGGCTACGACTGATGCTCCTGCATCGTCAGCCGATCCAGGTCCTGCCCCAATTGAAGAAAAATCAAGTGATGATCCTGAGGCTGCAGCTCCCTAGCTTTTATATCTTGTGCTAAACTTTTGTAATTTTGGCTAGGTGGCCAGCCAGTGGTCACCAAAAAACAATTGCACTTTTATGTCAATGCAACTACTTTTAATTCTCCAATATGCCTTCCCACATAGTGGAATAGTATCTCTTAAGATGTTTTCCATTGATGCTTCTACTTAGTTCTTCGCCTTGCATGTTAACTAGCCGATAAGCACCACCACGATAAGCTTTGCTAACAACAAATGGTCCTTCCCAATTTGGTGACCATTTCCCAAATTTGGGATCCTTGATCCCAATAGGTAGTATGGTTTTCCAAACGAGGTCTCCTTCAACAAACCTTTTTGGCTTCACATGTTTGTTATAAGCCCTAGCCATTTTTTGCTTGTTATGCTCAATTTGGTCTAAAGCCATGAGTCGATCTTCGTTAACCGAATCTAACTCCATTAACATGGCCTGTTGATATTCATCCAGACTTAGTAGGTTTTGCTTTACTACCTTTAATGAAGTCACATTTATCTCTAAGGGTAACACTGCATCTTGACCATATGTTAGCCGATACGGGGTAAAACCAGTTGCACTGCACTTGGAATTCCTCACGGCCCACAATGCCTCATTCAGTGTTTCATGCCACTTCCTTGGCTTGTCCTCAATGTTCTTCCTGATTATATCAATAAGAACTTTGTTGGTTGCCTCTGCTTGCCCATTGGCTTGAGCATAATAAGAGGATGAGTGAATTAACTTAATCCCAAATTGTTGCGCGAAGGCCACCACTTTTTCCCCAGTGAACATAGTACCTTGATCTGTGGTGATGGTTTCAGGTATCCCAAATCTATAGATGATTTGGCATTGTACGAACCTAATCACCTCATCCCAAGTCACATTCACCAGTGGCTGGGCCTCTACCCATTTGGTAAAGTAGTCAGTCACAACTATGATAAACACATGCCTCTTGGACGAAGGTGGATAGATTTTGCCTATTAAATCCATGGCCCATCCCCTGAATGGCCAATGTTTTATCACTGGGTGGAGGTTTTCGGCTGGAACCCTTTGAATTAGACCATGCAGCTGACACGCCTCACATCCTTTGGCATATTGATAACAATCAGTTATAATGGTAGGCCAATAATATCCATGTCTATATATTAGCCATTTCATAGTGGGTCCAGCTCTGTGAGATCCACAAATTCCTACATGTACTTCTCCCATGACCTTCATGGACTCTTCTTTGTCAATACACTTAAGTAATACCCCGTTGATGGTTCTCATGTAGACTTCATTGTCTACCAATACATATTTAAGTGCCTTCTGCTTAAGCTTGACATCAGTACTGCTTGAAGGATCTTTAAGATAGTCCATTAACTCTTGTTTCCAGGAGTCGATCGTTCCTATGGGTGCACACTCCCAGGTTGGGTATTCTTCCTGTTTTACTTCAACTATCATGTCTTTGTACCCTGAGGCTTGTTGAGCCAAATCATTAGCCTCTTCATTCTCTTCCCTAGGAATGTGATGTACTCTTTGCATCGACAAACAAGCGCAATAGCACGCTAGCCGTTTCATAGCACTCTTTCAAGTTAGGGTTATTACATCTATATTCCCGCCAATTGCTTTATCACCAACCGTGAATCTCCCATGACTTGAACATAATTTGCTTTCATGGTCGCCAGGATCTTAAGCCCCAAAATCGTGGCTTTGTATTCGCTCGATTATTTGAATTCCCAAGATCCGGTGACACATGAATTTCCAACTTTTCCTGCCGGGTCCGTAATGGTGATGCCGAACTACCCTCTTTGCGTTCTTGACCACAAACGTCGGCACCAAGGTTTCAAGTTAATACACACAACGTGTTCGGCTAACGGGTCATTGACTTCAACACAAGGGTGTTGAGCCAAGAAATCGGCTACTGCCTGACCTTTAATTGCTCTCAATAGAACGTATTTCAACGCAAAAGCATTTAACTTAATGGCCCACTTCATTAATCGACCCTGTAAGACAGGCCTATTAAGTAAATACCTAATAATATCAATTTTGCACAAAACCAATACTTCCTTAGGCAACAAATAATATTCAAGTTTTGTACAAGCATAAAACAACGATAAACATAATTTCTCAATAGGGGTATATCTGGTTTCGGCATCATTCAAGATGCGGCTGAGATAGTATACAACTCTTTCAGTCCCATCATCAGCATCCTGCGCGAGCAGGCAGCCGATTGACTCTTCTTCTGCAGCTATATACAATTTGAGTGGCCTTCCTAACACCGGAGGTGTTAGCACGGGAGGTCTGGCCAACCCTTGCTTAATTTGATCAAAGGCCTGTTGTTGCTCTCTCCCCCATACCATATCCTTCGTATCCTTTAATTTCAGTAAAGGGGAAAAAGCCTTCATCTTCCCAGCCGAATTAGCTATGAATCTCCTTAGGAAATTGATCTTGCCAATCAAACTTTGCAGTTCCTTCTTGTTCCTAGGAGGTCTGGCCTCCAGGATAGCTTTCACCTTGTTCTTGTCTACTCCTACTCCTTGATGGTGGACCAAAAATCCTAGGAAATTGCCAGCTGCCACTCAAAAAGCACATTTGGCATGATTCATTTTCAGCCCATGGGCTCGCATCCTCTTTAAGGCCTACTCTAGATCTACTAGGGGGCTTTCAAAACCCTCAGACTTGACAACCATGTCATCTATGTACACTTCCATGGTCTTGCCGATCAAGTCATGAAAAATGGAATTCATGGCCCTTTGATAAGTGGCTCCTGCGTTCTTGAGCCCGAAAGGCATGACCACCCATTCATAGATCCTCAATGCTCCTGGGCACCTGAAGGCTGTCTTGTGAGTATCTTTTTTCGCTAGAAAGATCTGGTTATAGGCTGAGTATCCATCCATAAAGGTGAGAATACCAGGTGTGGCTGCCGCATCGACTAACATGTTAGCCACAGGCATAGCGTATTCATCCTTTGGAGTGGCCAAGTTCAAGTTTCTGTAGTCAATACATACTCTTATCTGGCCATTCTTCTTGACGACAGGGACTATATTGTAGGGAAATAGCGCAATAATAGAGATTAAAAACGCAGCGGAAATTTAAACTTTCCCTTCCATGGATCCTTGCGAATGGTCATGACTCAGGGTTATATGAATTACCTCTTGTAGCACAGATCGTTTGCATTTAAAATTGGAATCGAGCACGAGCGTCGTCTGAAAACAACGCCTCTCGTAGTCCACACGAACGACCTTGAATGGGAGCGGTCTCAGTCACGGTGCTAGGTGACGTGCGGAACCGATCCACGATGCAAGTCACGATCTTTGAAACGGCTAGGTTTTAATTCCGTGTTTTGACTTGATCTTAACGAGTCTATTTATAGACTTCACTTAAGATCGACCTAGCGCACCGTAGCTATCAGTGCTCTCAACGCACCGTAACTTATCGTGTTCTGCGTCTTTCTTGACTCGCTACCGTGCAGCGTAAGAATGCACCACCGAATAAAATGAGTCTCACTCATTTATTTAATCTCCTATTAGCCTGTTCTCATGTGTGTGACCCTGTAGGTTCCCGTAACGTTGGCAATAATATTAAATCACTATTTAATATTATAAACAGTGAGCGGTGTCTAGCAACACATCACTGCTACCCAAGTAACGAGAATGTCAGTGTTGTGATGTAACCTTTCCGTGATAATGATCATGTGTATAATTACCCTTTTGCCCTTATATCTATATTGAACACAAGGCATAGTATGTGTCACCCTTGTATAGTTCAATATTATATTCCTTGATGCCCGAGTAGACTTAGTAACAACAAATAAGATCAATATCTCATATTGACTTATTTCAGCATGGCCATGCATTTTACAGTCATACTCTATCAAGGGGCCCACAGATATTACTCCTGTTATGTAGGAGGGGCAAATCCCATCTAGGTCACTCATGTCTCTTTGCATGACTCGTTGAGTGCCCGCTAATCGACTTTATAATTGTCCTCACATGCATAATGTTTGGCGGCAATAAAACACCCAACTCCTCATGTAGGGACCATAGTGGTTTCAGTCCGAGGGTGGCATACACCACTATCACTATGAGAATAACTCATGACACTTACATAACACACTATGTAGTATTCTCATGGCGGGTCAATCCAAAGACACAATTACCCTAACGTGTACCTATGTGGTGACTTGATATCTCATATCTATAACCCGTGAGATGAGGTTATCACCCACCCACATAATAGTCTTGATGCATTATTATTGTCCTTAATAATAATAATACTCGACTACGGATATTTAGAGTAAGTTCTTTAGTATCTCACAACCGAGTCGTCTACTCGATGTTCTATTGAAAACAAACTTTTACTCAAGGACTTTATTACGTTGAAACAAACATAATAACTGAAAATGCCTCATATAATAAATAAATGACATGATACAAAATATAAGTCCAAAGGAAAAACATTGGCCTCTAGGGCTTACACCAACATATATTAGATAGCCACTCAACATACCTGGCCGTTCTTATAAAGCTGCCTTCAGTAGTCTTTCAATTTCAGCTTTAATTTGAGGCATCAGCTGGGGATTGAACCTGCGAGGTGCCTGCTTGAAAGGTTTGTATCCTGCTTTGATAGGCAACCCGTGTTCCACCAACTTCCTTGCAAAACCAGGCATTTCGAAGTAATTCCAGGCAAAGCAATCTTTGTACCGCTGGATTAATTTGACTATCTTACCCTGTTTGTCTTCCTCAAGCAACCCACTCACCTTCACGATTCTGGGTTGTTCTAGCGTACCCCGATTAATCTCAGTTAAAGGATCCTCTGCCTCAAAAGCAGGAGCCGTCTTGCGAAGAGGGGAGTCCAATTCCATAGGCTCAGCTACACACGCCTTATCAGGCTCAGCTGCCGCACCTTCCTCCTTGGAAAATAGGACCTCCTCTTCCTCTTCAGTATCATAGTCTTCCATCATGGCATCCATCACTTTGGACTCGGCCTTAAAGATTTCTAGCCGACCCAAAAGGTTTTCGAGTACCTGTGGTTCCCTATTCATTAGTTACCTGCGCATTAGGCCGTGGCTCGGCCTGGGATCTTAGCTTGAATCCCTCGTTAGTAAGGTTGCATGCTTTCCAAGCGCCTTCTTCATAATCCTCTGGGATGGCAATAGGACCTAGGTGTGGGGAATAGAATAAGGCTTCTAGCATCTTTACTTCAGCCGAAAAAGGATTCTTGTCTGCTTCGACTGTCTCAACATTGTCTCTAACCCAAAACATAAGCTTCTGATGAAGTGTGGAAGGGACACACTGACTTGTATGAGTCCAATCCCTTCCCAGGATTACGCTATAGGAGGGTTTGCCATCAACCACAAAGAAAGCTGCTTTAATGGTTTTGGGGCCTACCGTGACTTCGGCTATCAAGACTCCAAGTGCTCTGGAAGGTTCCCCCAGGAAATTGGACATTTTCATGTTGGTAGGGACTAGGTCCTCAAGACTTTTTCCAAGTTTCCTCATGGTCGTCACAGGCATGAAATTTAGCACAACCCCTCCGTCCACGAAGACTCTTCCAAAAATATTTTCGTTGATATAGGCCTTGATATAAAGGGGCTTCAGATGTTTCACCATTTCTTCTGTAGGTTTCTCAAACACTACCTTGGTAACCTCATCAGCCGGTGTATCGGCTAACGTGGCCCATTCTGTCTCCTCAGCAAACACGTCTCCCTCCAAACCTCCTGGTTGTGAGTTGTTTGCCCAAAACTCTTCTGGGAATAAGCTAATAGCCTCTATCTCACCCGGATGGGCCATCGCCTTCTTCATTGAACAAGAGATCCAACAAAGAATCTTCCATGATATCGCCCCCGCTCCCAATACTTCTGCAGGATCACCGAGCCTTCTATAGTGATTGCCTCTTCGCCACGCCGATCGAGGCGATAAGACACTACGCTTGAGCAGGTTCTGTTCGATGTCGGCTCTATACTTTCGGCGGTTCCTCTTTCCCGACTTTCTCGGCCTCCACTTTGGGAAGGCCTTATCCGATGCTTCATTCATCGCTTTCTAAGGGAATCTCGCTCTTTTCATCGTTTCTTTACATCGGCTATCATCCGCAAAGTTTGTTTCATCTTCCTGACGAGCCTCATTCTCAGATCCTTCTCTTTTGGGTTCTTGATAGCACTACTGATCGCCTTTTATCTTTGGCATACTTATTCAAGAACCAGTGCCCTTCTTTGACGTTAGCCGGAGGTTTTAACATTCTCTGAGTCCTCAACTTCTCATCATTCCTTACTGTTATCTTCAAGGAAGACATGCCCCCTTCTACAGTGAACTCGGCTACCCTTCTTTTATCCTTGGGGACAGGTTCCTCATCCACCTTGGGTAAAGATAGCCTACCACTTTCTCTGAGGGTTAGCCGATCTTGCCCCCCAGTTTTAGCAATGGGTGCCTTACTCTTCTCCTTGTCAGGTTTCCCTGTTAGGGCACAGCCATGTGTAATGTAATCGCTTTACTAATTCCTGGTGAGCCTACCTGGTTTAGGTGGCTTGCCCTGCCTATGTCCTACCTCTGGTTGGGGTTTTCCCAATCTGTCAAAGACAGAAACCCTGGCAGCCTGAGGTTTCAGTCGATCAATATGGGTTGAATCGGCTGATCCCTTTTTTGGCCTCCAGACTTGTTGTACAGATATCCTGTGCTTGTGGCTGGGTCCTTCGTCATCGAATCCTGAGAATGAGACCATGCTTATCCCAAGGGCAGGGAATGGATCAGTATCCACTGTCATTTCAGCGATTCCTTTGTCCGCAAGCTTGAACCTCCCCTCTTTTATCCCCTTCTGAATGGCCTTCCTGAAAACCATGCAATTTAGAGTCGCATGATTATAAGAGTTGTGCCACTTGCAGTATTTCTTATCTTTTAACTCCTCAGCAGGTGGGATCTTGTGCCCATCCAGCAGCCGAATCTGCCTATCCTTAAGCAAGTAGTCAAAGATCTGGTCTGCCTTGGAGATATCAAAGGAGTATTCTGTCTTGCCGTCTCCTGAACTTGGTTCCTTTCCTTTGGCAGCTCTTAGGACAGGGCAGGTATAACCTTTACCCTTCACTATTTCAGCTGCCATGATGTCTGCCGTGGAATCGGCTGAATCATCCTCGGAGTCTTCTGTTTCTATAAGGACACCAACTGAGGACCTCTTCCTCTACTGGCTCGCTTCTTTTCCTTCTCCTGGATAAACTGCTCAATGCGTATAGCCCTTGAGACCAACTGGTTTAGGTCAGTGCAAGCTTGGCCTACTAGTTTTTCCTTGAGTTGAGGATGCATGCTGCTAATGGCCATGGTTGCATATTCTGTCTCAGGGAATTGCACTGAACATTTCCCAGCCACTTTCCTAAACCTTTCCATAAAATCAGCAGCCGATTCATCTACCTATTGTCTCAGGTTCATGAGGTCAGCTGCAGTGACTTCGGGTTGGGGCCAGTAGAATCTGTCATGAAAACAACTCTCCATATCTGACCATGTTTGTATGGAATTAGGTGGTAAAGAGGAATACCATGTAAATGCTGTCCCTGTAAGTGACAAGGGGAACAGCTGCAACTTGTGATATTCATTCTGGTTCCCTTCACCACATTGGGCAGTAAACCTACCTACATGCTCCATAGTCGATTTGCCATCCTCTCTGGAGAAAGTAGCGAAATCGGGAGTCTTATACCCTCTGGGCAGAGGTACCAATCTATCCACCCACTGAGGGTATGGTTTCCTATAGATTGGACGATCCAAAGGCTTCAGCTGCACACCAAAGTATTTCTTGATGGTGTCTGCAATGATGGCTGGGTCTAGCAGCTGCGAACCCCCTGACCTCACTTCTCCCAAGTTAGGAGCAGCCGTTTGTGGTTGCTGTTTCCATATTGGGGATGTGCCTGGGCTACTAGTTCTAGAGGATTGGGGTAGCCTGGTTGATTAAACGATGGAGGTGGGCAAACCCCCTATGGCTGCTCCATGTTCCCTTCACCAGGTGCCCTATATTGAGTTCTAGGAACGCTTGTGTTAAATGGTAGAGGTGGGATCTGTCCCCATGACTGCTCCGCCATCAAACCAGGTGCCCTTGGTGGAGTTGACCCCATTTGAGCGCCTGTAGACCCTTCAGGATAGGATGGATAGACTGGAAGGTTAGCCGATACAGGTGGAACATTGTTCCATGACTGCTGACCTGCATATCCCCCAGGTGGTCTTGTACCACCCATTCCTGAGCCAAGAATTTGCCCCCCAGTGTACTGTGGGTTAGTCGCCTGCATAGTAAAACCATAAGGCTGAGCGCATGGCATAGCTTGCGGCATACCAATTGGTCCCATTGCATCTGGTGGCCTCCTAGCCATCTGCACCTGTCCAAAATGAAGATTAGCCTGGTTATTCATGTCATTCGCCACCTGTTGACCTCCAGTGTTCAACGTGGCAAAAGCACCATGCTGGGAATTACTTGGATTAAAAGGTACCTGTACCATATTCGACTGAACTTGAGTAGGTCCTGCCTGAATGTAGGTAGGCTGAACTTGCTGTGCACCTGCCTGAGTCATATTCGGCTGAACCTGAATTGGTCCTGCCTGAGCTGCACTCGGCTGGATGACGAGTCCTGCCTGGGTAGGGTACCCCACTTGCGTTGGTATAGCAGAATTGATAGAGCTTTCACTTGCGTGAGCCCTCTTAGCCTCTATCTCCCTGGCTTGTTGCACTTCGTTATGTACCATGGGTTTCACAATATCGGCCAATTGTTGTGACACTTGGTACATGATATCATTGATTCTCAAATCGAGTTGTTGGCGTATAAACGAGGTGGTCATCACCACCGGGGTCTCATTGGGCTCGTTGGGTTGAGTTTCAGCTCCTATCTCCACTTGTATTTGCTCTGCTGGTGGAACATTGCTTCCACGGGATGGGCTTCCTTCAATCGGTTTCCTGGGATTGCTCTTTGCAGTCATATTGCTTAAACTTTTGCCCGAACGCAAGTGCATACGCCAATGGTAATCCTGACCTGGGGATTCGAACGTGTTGATTCGTTCACCTTTGGTCCCACCGGGCGTGCCAATTTTGTTGTATGGAATACCAATTAGTCGCAGATCGACTAAATTCCAAAACGGTGATTCCCTTTTCTTCAAGCGATTACGCCAAGGAAGGAACTCTGTTCCTTAGCTATGGGTCCCTTAACTCACTCCAGAAAGGTTTAAGTCGATGAACTAAGATAAAAACTGGGACATAAAGGTAAACATAAATGCGACTGAATAAAAGCTTGAGCGAAAAATAAGTTGTTTGATTGATTGTTTGTTCTAAAAATTATGTACAACTTGGGTATTTATAGTAACAACTAAGAACTACCCCTATTTGCCACGTTCAGCTGGCTAACATTGATAAACTCCTAGTTGACAGTTATTCGGTTGGGTAGTGCCATATTCCACTAATCACGATCCTAAAATCTAGGCGCCACTTCACATCATGGCCACGTCTCAGCCAACGTCTGTTTCAGCGTGGATCTTATCCTTCTGTTCCCTCGCTCAGCTCCTAAAAACTTGGAGATAATTCTGAATTTGATTAATTTTGAATTTAAATTAATTCAAAATCAATCTCCATAACTTTCGACTCATGGAGCAATTCAAGAATCTGACCCAGTGAATAACTTCACGCTAGCCCAATAGACCCAATATCTTCATATTAATCCAATAAGCCTAAGACCCTTGCCTAGCTCTTGGTTTCATGCTTTTGGCTTTATTAGCTGCAAATTCGGCTGTGTGCAATTCGGCTATTTGATCCATTCGGCTGTGGCTGGCTTTGGCTAAGTCTAAGGAATATTTTTAGGTGTAAACAATGTATTTCTTATTTATAAATGATTATTTTGCTTTGCAGTTCCGAAGTGGAAATATTACATGTTATCGGTATAATTTCATTATCTTTTATTACATAACAATTTTATAAATCTCCTTATTATTTATAATTAATTGTTTTATTCTAGAGTCTTAACGGGAAAATATTATGTGTTGTTTATTCTCATCTTTCAACATTAGAGAACTAAAACGACTAATTATATTTGTAACAATATAAAACTTTCATTTTATAAATAAGTGTATTTCAAAAATACGTAAAAACAGAGTGACCCGTGCGTATGTACGTGTATGTTGCTAGTTGGATAAATAGAAAAAAGTACCATTACATACCTTCTATTCATTGTTATTAACTGTTACTTACCTCACAGGCATAGCTTATCAGCTCTAACAGTACAAATAGTTACCCTCATCCACAATCATTTAGCTATCTTTTTTTTCGTCAAATTATTTAATATTTAACTATCTTGATTACATATTATGACCACTGAGTCACAGAGCACTTGCTGCCTGGGCCTTTGGAAAGCCACATTACTACTTAAATTGCCTTGTTGTTGTTATTGGGCCTTATATATTTGATTTTTGGGCCTTTGTTAGTTGGTGAATGTGGGGCCTAAGACAGCTGCCTTAGTTGCCTTGCCACAAACACGACTCTGGGTCAAAGTTATCGGGAATAAGTTTTTGATCAAGGCTTTGTATAGCATGAGACACCATCGTAAGTGGTCCATGAAGGTCAACATTAGTTTTAAATCCCAACTGCTAGATTACACAACTTCATAAGATCTAATAATAGATCTCCTTCACTATATTTTTTCCCACCTTCTCCCCTATTCACTCATTTCGCCTGTGGATATCGTAGCAACATAGTGCAGTTGTTCCCCTATCGCGAGCCACTGCAGTGTGAGGATTGCTCTTCCCCCTTTGCTAGTCATTTCACCTACGACATCGCACCTCCACGCCTCTATGTTCCACCACACGAACCACTCTACTCTGTGTGTCATTGTTGAAAAACATCATAGGTGTTGCGTATTCCAACACCAACAAGGAAAAGTTATTCATTTTATGTCATCAAATGTTTATATAATAAATATACTAATATGAAATGCCATATGATGTCAATAGGTATAGAATTTAAGCATGAAGACACATTTAATTACAAAGGAAACACTATGTGAAGGTGATTGTGTTTCATCAAGTTTTGGAAGATCTAAGTATAAAGACACATTTACAAAGGAAACATTCCATTGTTCTAATGAAAAGTTAACAAGTTGTGGAATAGAGCACACGATTTTGGCGCAGTGATCAGGCAATTCTTGCATCAAGTGACTGGCAGGGGCGGCTCCTCTTGTTAGCTTGAGGTAGCCATGGCTATCCCAAAAAAATTTGTAGGTATATAAATAAGTTATTTTAGCCCCAAATAAATATATCACTACTAAAAAAATCAGTTTTAGAGAGGGAATAAATCCGTCGCTAAATGGTTAAAATTCCGTCACAAACGATTTTAGCGACGAAATTTGTGACAGACACGAATTCGTCACTAAAATTGGCGTCGCAAAAATTTTAGCGAGAAAAATTAGGATCCGTCACAAATTGTGACGAAAAATTTTCCTCACAATTCTATAAAATCCATCACTAAAAAATACATAGAAATCAAAGAAAAAATGCATTTTTCGTCGCTAACAGTGAGGGATTTAATCCCTCTCTATTAGCGACAGATTTTTTTCCTCGCTAATTTGCACTTTATTACAAATTTTTTTTTTGAATATTTTGCCAATTTTCACTTTTTCCACCACCACCTTCTCCTTTTTATTATTATTGCACTTTTTCCACCACCACCTTCAATTGTCACTATTAAACTAAACACTGAACACCATAATTATCAGGGGGAAACTTTAAATTAATTAAGTTCAAAACAACATAATATCTCAAGGAAAAATATTTTCTCAAAACCAGAAGCAAATATGAAACAATTAAGTATAACAGTCAATAATGATAGACTAAGGACACAAAATCTAACTGCAGTAGAGAAAGCCACCATTAGTCACAATAATTGATTAATCCTCATCTTCCTCATCTCCATCTCCACCGGAAGCCTTCTTAGCAAATGATAAAAGGAGGAGACGAGATGAGTTGTGACCACTGACAAATGCTCCATTCCTCACTATAGCAACCCCCTTCCAATAAAAAGGGAAGTTTTAATCACCATCAACCGAAAATGGAAATGCAAAAACACAAAAACGTAAAGAGTGAATCATCAACAGAAAAGAGAAGATGGGAAATTAAAAACAAAGAAACTGGAAAAAAGAAGACATCTACGTATACATGCAAAAATTGTAAAAAAAAAATTGGGGATATTGACAAAGGTAGATCCATTAAAATTGGGGTTTGATAAATCAGAGATCCTCCAAGTTAATTAGAACTGAATTATACAAAATCTAAAATAACACGAACACTGATAGGAAAAAGATGCGATACTGACAAAGGCAGATCCATCATCAATCCCCCCAACAAAAGTGCCCTAAAGTTTACCCCGTTTAATCATCATTCAATGTCTACACAAACAAGAACCATTGCACACCGGTCAAAAATTGAATCAAAGATAATAACAATTTTAATTTTCAAAAGAAACCTATTACCTAGAGAGGGTATACCTTGCTGAGCTTAAGGGCATGTTGTTCGTTGGCGAGTTGGAGGTTGCCGCTGACAAAGACGAGCATACCGGCGTTGACGCTGGAGGGTTGGCAATCGACTATGGTGATGGATCCATCTCTTTCCTTCACTCGCATCGTCGTCTCTATTACCCTCTTTTTTTCCGCTTCAATCTCACGCACACTCCCCCGATGCGACGGCGAGTTTCTTGGACTACTCCGATGGTGGGTACTTGCACAAATCTCCAATCACAAAACTTCTTGAGGGGTTTTGCAGAGGATCTCATGGGGATTCAAATAATCGGTTTGGTTTCTTGAATGGAGGCCTAAATTAATCGGTTGGAATCTCACCGGAACCGTGGCAGTTTAGGGTTCCATTTTTGACTCCGTTTTGTGCAAAAAATATATGGGTTATGTAGAGGAAGATGAGGGAAGAAGATTGGTGGTGGTGGCGGGTTGAGCTGCGGCCGTTGTTGGCCGGAAAACCTCCATGGAAGCTTGACAAATTTTTAGATCTCATTATTTTTGAAATTTATTCGGTTAGACGGATAGAGGGTGATAAGAGGAGAAGGAAAACACATTTGGTTTGGCCAACGAGGCCAAACGGCGACGAAATGAGCGGCCAAGTGTGGAGCAGTGGCGCTCTATGGGAGGTGAGGGACGAGAACGTCTCTCACTAAGTTTTAGGGTTTCAGAATAATGAGGGAGTGTTTTTTTGTGTGTATGAAATAATGACGGAGTCTTTCAAAAAAAAATGAGGGAGTGCGAGGGAAATTTCCATCCGTCACTAAAATGAGACAAATATTTTAGTGATGATATTTGTGACGGAAATATTAGAGAGGGATTTATTCCATCACAACATCCCTCGCTAAAAATTTTCATTTTCTTTTGTGACGAAATTTGTGACGGAATATTTAGTGAGGGAATATTCCTTCACAAAGTTCGTCGCTAAATAGTTAAATATTTATGGAACTTTGTAATTGACCTATCCCTCGCTGACTTCGCCACTATTAGTGAGGGAATAACATCCTTCTCTAAAATTCGTCACTAAAAATCATTTTTCTAGTAGTGTATTACAGAATACAAATACAAATTTTGGCTAAAGGATGAGTCCTAAGTCATAACATGATATCTAGATTTGAAAAGTTGCAAGGTCTAAAAGCTAGTGTTGACGTTCTGTTTAAGTCTTGTATTAGTAAATTGAGTTGGGCTACTAGTTTTGTTAAAATAGGGAGTTTGTTAATTTTTTCTTAATTATTATTTTTATATAAACTTCTAACACTTTTGTTGGTCTTTTATTTTAATGAAGTTTATATCGTCTATAAAAAAATTTACGTTTTATATTTAACCCCCTCATAACAATTAGGCTAGCTCCACCACTGATGACTGATACTTAGGCGATTCTACTGTATCATCTAATGTGGTGAATTTAAATTATTTGGAATTAATCTTACCTATTAATACATATTTGGTTTCTTGATATATCGGATAAAATTCACATTAATACATCAAAATTACATAAGGTTATATATTTAGCCTAATATTTTTTTTTTCGAAATCAGCCTAATATGTTGTTAAAGATTAATAGAACTTTTAATTTGTTTCTACACATTATATTTTGAACAAAATTTTCAGTTTTTTTTAATTATTTACACTAGTGCGAAATACACCTAAAAATTAGACTTATAACGCCGGTTTTGGAAATAACCGGCGTAAAACGTGAGGCGGTGGCATTTTTGAAATTAACGCATCAATTTTTACGCCGGTTATTTCTAAAACCGGCGTTATAAGTGTCACAATAAAAATGGATAAAAAGAGTGAAACTTATAACGCCGGTTTTTAAGTAAAACCGCGGTTATAAGTTCATGTTATAACGCCGGTTATATGAATAACCGCGGTTATAGTCGACATGAACAAATTCCGATCTCCTGGATAACGAAGTCCACATAGCCGACATGAACAAATTCCGATCTCCTGGATGACGAAGTACGCATAGCCGAGCATTAGAGGAGTCCGCATAGCGGAGCATTAGGGAGCACTCAATCTCAGAACAAATTCCGATCTCCTGGATAACGAAGTCCGCATAGCCGACATGAACAAATTCCAATCTCCTGGATAACGAAGTCCACATAGCCGACATTAGGGAGTCCGCATAGCCGACATTAGGGAGCTCCACTCTTTCTCGACATCCATTTGTCGACATCTATAGAATTGCTGCAGCAACATTTCCTACTTTTAACGCCGGTTTTAGTTAAAACCGCGGTTAAAAGTCTAGGTATAACGCCGGTTTTTAGATAAAACCGCGGTTAAAAGTATAGGTATAACGCCGGTTATACTAATAACCGCGGTTAAAAGGTCCCTTTTTCACTTATTCGACTGCCAAATTTGTCGACCTACTCTAAACTGAGTTCGACGATGGATTCTTCAATAATCTAATTCTAAAACGAGGTGAGCTCCACTCTTTCTCGACATCCATTTTTCGACATCTATAGAATTGTAAAACGAGGTGAGCTCCACTCTTTCTCGACATCCATTTGTCGACATCTATAGAATTGCTGCAGAATTCCTACTTTTAACGCCGGTTTTTAGTTAAAACCGCGGTTAAAAGTCTAGGTATAACGCCGGTTATAAATAATAACCATGTTAAAAGTTTACCTTTTATTTTTAAAAATGTAAGCTATAGCGCCGATTATTTGGGAAACCGCGGTTATAAGGTGTTTTAAAATACAAAATCAAACCTCACTTACGCGTTCTCTCATTTTCCTCTTCGTCCTCTTCGTTCAGGTACCTCTCCCTCACATCCTTTGTAGTCGTCCTCTTCGTTCTCAACGCTTTCTACCTCTATCGTCCTCGTAGTCGTCATTTTCCCTCTCCGCCTCACCGCAAACCGCGAGCAATCTCCCGCGACCATTGTCCTCGCCACCATCGCCCAACCACGACACCGTCGCACCATCTCGCCGCGCGCTTCCTCCGCCGTCGCGATGCTCTCTTGCTCGAATATGTCATTTGTTGTAGTCCTTTCAACCTCAGTAACTTTCTCGCCGTCGCACCATCTCGTCGTCATCGTCCACTCTTGAGCACGGTTGCGATCCTCTCAAAGTTGGGTTAGTTTTCTCTTCCTTTTCTTCTTGAGTTAGGATTGGATTATCAAAGACATTATTAGCTATTCTGTTAGGATTGTTTCATTGAGTGTGTTTTCTTTTGGTTGGCTAAATTTCTCTTGGTTATTGTTTAGGGAATGTGTTTTCTTTGTTGTGATCGGTTACCATAGAATCTGCACATTCACTTCTTTTCATAAGTGCTTTTGATGGAACACTTAGCTTGTTTTGATCTTCTTTAGAATGTAATTCAAGGATATGTTGTGAAAATATTGGATATGAGACATGGAACCTCTTTTATTGTGTTTTGGGTTGTTCTTTGTGATTGGAAACTTAGACTTGTTTTGGGTTAAACTATGTTAGAGAAGTTTTAATGGTGAGAAATAAAGTTTAGGAGTGATCATGTTAAAATTCAGATTTTTATATAGTGTGTTAGTTAAATATCTAATTGTTCTAACTTATGCATACAAACATGTTAATGTTAGTTAAATATCTAAGCATAAAAGTATGTGTATATTATTTCAGAACACAGTTATGGATCGTAGTTGGATGCAAAAACATCGCTTAGGTGATGAGTATAAGAACAAGTCGAAGACTTCTTACAATTTTCCCAAGCAAAACTTCCTAATCAAACAACTTTCTATTGTCCTTGTGTTAAGTGTTTGAATGGGCCAACACTAAAAGTTGAGGAGATACGGAATCATCTTCGTGTTTTTGGGATTTGGCAAAGATATACGACATGGACCTGGCATGGTGAAGTGTTAAACAAGCCAAGTGTGTCCACAAGAGAGGAAGTTGATGTAGATATGGACGATCGACTAGAGGACATGATTCGTGATATTGGACAAGAATCTTTTCAGCGGGCACATGTGTATGAAACTCTATGCAGCGACAAGGAAAAACCTTTGTATCCGGGCTGTAAAAATTTCACACGGTTGTCAGCGGTGTTGAAATTGTTCAATCTAAAGGCGATAAATGGGTGGACTGATAAGAGCTTCACTGAATTGCTTAAACTGTTGAATGACATGCTTCCGGAAGGTAACACATTGCCAAACAGTAATTATGAAGCGAAGAAGATATTATGTCCGATGGGTGTGGAGTATAAGAAAATACATGCATGCCCGAAGGATTGCATATTGTACTGGAAAGAGCATGAAGACAAAGAAGAGTGTCCCGAGTGTAATACACCACGCTACAAAAAGAAGGACGGTGATGATAATTGTGGTGATGTGAGCAAAAAAGGTCTTCCTGCGAAGGTGTTATGGTATCTTCCAATTATTCCCGTGTTTAAGCGATCGTTGCCAATGTAAATGATGCAAAGAACTTTACATGGTATGCAGATGATAGGAAATGTGATGGAAAGCTTCGCCATCCGGCCGATTCTTTGCAATGGAAGAGAATTGATTCATTGTTTCCGGAGTTCGGCAATGAGCCAAGAAACCTTAGGCTTGGACTTGCTACAGATGGAATGAATCCATATGGTAACTTAAGTAGCATCCATAGTTCATGGCCTGTTCTCTTAGTAATTTACAATCTGTCTCCTTGGTTGTGCATGAAGCGCAAGTACATTATGTTATCTATGATGATTTACGGTCCAAAACAACCGGAAATGACATAGATGTTTATCTAAACCTCTTGATTGATGACTTGAGAACATTGTGGGAAGAAGGCATTGATGTGTTTGATAGGTTTTCAGGTGAAGATTTCAAGTTGCGTGCCATGTTGTTTTGCACCATCAACGACTTTCCAAAGATATGGGAACTTGTCCGGTATAGTGTTAAGGGCATAAAGCATGCCCTATTTGTGAAGACGGCACATGTTTCTTTCAACTGAAAAATGGGAGAAAGACTTGTTACCTTGGGCATAGAAGATTTCGAGACGTGATCACCGTATCGCAGTTGAAAAAGGCTTTTAATGGATGTCAAGAGAACGAAATTGCTCTGAAAGCTTTAACCGGAGAAGAAGTTTATCAATGGGTGAACTCCATCAATGTTAATTTGGGGAAAAAAAAGAGGAAAAAATATTCTTCTGTGAAAAACATATGGAAGAAAAGGTCAATATTCTTTGATCTTCCATACTGGTCAAGTCTTGATGTAAGACACAGTATTGATGTGATGCATGTGGAGAAAAATGTGTGTGATAGTGTAATCGGTACGCTTCTCAATATTCAGGGTAAGACAAAGGATGGAGTAAATGCTCATCTAGACCTTGTTGCCATGGGTATAAGAGAGGAGTTAGCTCCTCAGCCAAGAGGTAACAAGACATATTTGCCACCAGCTTGTCATACATTATCAAAAGAAGAGAAAAAAAGCTTTTGCGAGTGCCTACGAGGTGTGAAAGTGCCACAGGGTTACTCTTCAAATGTAAAGAGTCTTGTATCGATGATGATCTCAAATTAGTTGGCTTAAAATCTCATGATTGTCACGTCTTGATGCAACAATTACTACCGGTGGCTATTCGTGGCATCTTGCCAAAAAATGTTCGACATGCCATAATTAGATTGTGTTTATTCTTCAATGCAGTATGTAGCAAAGCTATTGACCCTCAGAAATTGGACGAGTTGGAAAATGAAGCTGCAATCATTTTGTGTCAGTTGGAGATGTTCTTTCCTCCCTCATTTTTTGACATCATGGTTCATTTAATTGTTCATTTAGTCAGAGAGATTAGAGTGTGTGGCCCAGTTTACTTAAGGTGGATGTACCCTATTGAGCGATACATGAAAATATTGAAAGGGTATGTGAAGAATCTATATCGTCCCGAAGCATCTATTGTTGAAAGGTACGTAACAGAAGAAGCCATTGAGTTTTGTTCAGATTATTTGTCAGAAACGGCGCCTGTAGGGCTTCCTAAGTCTCGTCATGAGGGAAGATGTGAAGGTAAGGGTACACTAGGTCTAAAAACTAAAAGCATGGGTCGAGCGGAAGTGTTGCAAGCACATTTGTATATATTGAATAATATTGATGAGGTTGAACCTTACTTGTCTGCTCACAAAAATCATGTCAAGGCCAAAAACCCTCGAATGAATGAAAATTGGGTGTTGAAGGAGCATAACAAGACATTCATACCTTGGTTTAAAGAACAGATTTTGAGTGATGATATCGCTTCGAGACATTAACATGGCTAGCACATGATCCTAAATTTAATGTCTTGACATGGAGAGGATACGATATCAACAAATTTTCTTTTTATACAAAGTCACAGGATGACAAGAGCACCGCATAAAATAGTGGGGTTATGGTTATGGCTTCTTCTATGCATTTCTCTAGTTCAAAGGATAAAACCCCGTTCTCGCATCGATAGCTTATTTTGGGGTCATTGAAGAGATTTGGGAGATCGATTATAATAAATTCAAAGTGCCTGTTTTTAAATGTAAGTGGGTGAACGAAGAATGGTGGCATAAACCGATGAGTTAGGATTTACAATGGTGGATCTTGACAAGATAGGTTATAAGGATGAACCTTTCATCATGGCAATTCACGCCAAACAAGTGTTTTATGTCAAGGATCCCTCTAACAAAAGATGGTCTGTGGTTCTCCAAAGAAGAAGTATGCATGAGAGTGATGAAAATCAAGATTCAACACTAGATATTAATGACACCCCTTCTTTCTCAACACAAAGACCCATCTTCATTGATGAAAATGAAGTAGACGATGTATATGCCACTCGTGATGATCATCAAGAAGGGATATTGGAGGACATTAAAACTTGACTACTAAAAAATTTTATAGGTGAATACATGTTTGTTTGATTATATATCCACATTGATACATATTTGTTAGATTATCTCACATTGTTTCTTATATTTGTTTGTTTGTTTAAACAGGCATCATATATGGCTGATCCATCCACATCAGAGTCCTCCAAAAAAAGAACTAGAGGTGTTACCACTACATCACAATTGAAAAATAGACTTCTTCCTAGTCAGAAGTTTTCTATTGAATTTGATCCAGATACTGGGCGACCTGATGGTGATAATGCAGCCAGCTTTTGCACTTATTTGGCGTACCTTGCACGAAGCAAGGCCTCCATTCTGATACCTAAATGGAGAGATGTCCCTGAAAAAACTAAAGATATGATATGGCAAGATGTCGTGGTATTGACCTTTATCTCTAGTTGTATGCATATTTGTATTTAACTTTATTGATCTTTGTGTGTATGTATTTACTAACACCACCATTTTGTTGTGTATTGTAGGATATTTTTGATGTTCCCCATGATAAAAGTTTAGGGACCAATGGTTGTCCTATGCGGGTGGCGTTGGAAGGATTTTAAGTCTAAACTCTCCGGGACATTTGTATTTGGGAATGGAGACAAAGCTGTTGCACAAATCCTTGTCGGAAGTATAATTTCCTTCAGAGGACATATGGGATGAGTTTGTTAGGAGCCGCAATGAAGAAGCGTTTACGTTAGTTTGAATTATATTTTTAACTTGCTTAATATAATTTTTTACTTATTTTAATTTGTGGTGTGTTACGTTATGTGTAATGAAAAAAGAGAAAAGGGAAGGACAAATGCTTTGCAAAGAATATCTATCCCCACTTATTGTCTCGTGGGGTTATGATAAACCCGAGAAGAATGTAATGACACACGTAGGAAAGCCTTGCAGGAAGAGGTGGAGATGAAGCCTTAGAATCCCTCCAAAACCAAACCGGTATGAGCTATGGACTATGGCTCGAACAAAACCATCAGATCCTATACATCCGATCTTTGTGGCCTCAGTTGCTTCTAAAATTGTAAGTGTATCTACCTTATTTAATATTATGTGATTTGTAACCAATTTAGGTCGACTGACCAAAAACCTCTTTGATTGAATTTGGTTGTAGGAGTCATTGGTTGAAGATGAATCTCAGGGTACTTTTATTCCAACTGGACGTGAAGATATCTTGACTACTGCCCTTGGAACACCCGAGCACTGTGGTCGTGTCCGCACTGCTGGTCGAGGTGTGGGCTTCAAGAAATATTTCGGAGGAACTTCACGCAGTAAGTCAAAGCAAATGGACATGGATGCCATGAGACATCAGATCATACAGGAGGTCAGTCAAATGTTTGAAGCTAAGTTTGAAGCTTACAAATCTCAGCTCAAGTCAGATGTGGAAGCCCAACTAAGTCATCAGATAATGTCTTCTCCTAAAGCCACTGCGCATGTCAGCACCAAGGATAGTTGTTCGCCAGAAAATGAGGAGGATCCTAAAGACGATATTTTAAAATGCATTGGTCACATGGCTTTTGATCTTCCCGATGGACAAGTTGGGATTACCTTGGAGCACGACAATCTTCCAATTTTTTACATTTTTTCGAAGGACTTAACGGACCTGTCGCTCGGTGATGAGTTCTGGCTTGCCAATCAACACTTGCAATTATGGTGCACGTAAGTATTAATTAACATATTTGTATATTTTTATCTCCTTTGTATCAATTATATATAATTAACATTATTTTGTTTTAACTCCTAGGTATCTGCATCGTATCTGTATTCAGAACAACTACAGTGATGTATATGGATTCTTGGATCCAACGTTGATGGTTGTCAAGCCCAACCCAAAAGAGTCTAATGAATCTGTTCAAGCTTACATACTGGATAAGCTAATTCAGCAGGACAAAGATGTTTTCTTAGGACCGTACTGGCACAGGTGAATACATTTTTATTCATAGCATACTTTTTCTCTCTGTGTTTCTAATATACCTTTATTGTTGTTACCTAGTAATCATTGGCAGTTGATTGTCGTTTGTCCTAAGCATAATCTCATAGTCTGGATATGCTCACTTCATCAAAGGCCAAACCTACAGATTAAGCGTGTACTTGAGGGGTAAACTTTTAATTTACTTGTCATACTTGTGATGTCATATATGTATTTATCTTATATCTATAACTTATATTATTTTATCAGAGCTATGATGGACTATAATAGTAAGAAAGGTCTGGGAAAAGGAAAGAGGCCTAATTGGAACATACTCGCGGTAAGTAGTTTGTCTTTATATAATATTTACATATTGAAAGCCGTCTTAGTTATGTGTATATATAATTTGTACTAATTTATATTGTCATTTGTAGGGGCCTTACCAAGACAACTCATGGGCGTGTGGTTATTATGTCATGAAAACCATGTTATCCATTGTCATGATGAAGATTACCTCTGGATGGGATTTGGTAATAAAATATTTCATATCTTGTTATTTGATCTTTTTGATACCTTACACTATTTATAGTTAGTTAATTACATATGTTTTGAATTGAACTTGTAGTTATTTGATGGTCGTGGCACAAACTCATACAATCATGAAGAAATTGTCGAGATTCGGAAAACATGGGCGCGTTTTTTTGTGACTAAGATTGAAGAGCAAAATCTAAACCTAGAACCACCAAGACGCCGAACAAGAAAAACAACACAACAAAAATGAGAAGGTTTGAAGAGAAGAAAAAAAGGGATAACAGAATTGTGTAGCTAATAATTCGTAGCATTTAGGAGTTGTCTGAATGTTTAATTAGAGGATAGTTGAAGTTTTGTTTTTGACAATAGAGTTTTGTTTTTTTGTCTGAATGTTAATTAGGAGTTTTGTTTTGTTTTCTTCTTACGTGAGTTTTGGAGTTCATGATGATTAATACATGACTGGATTTGTATCAAATGGTTGTATGTATTGGCGATTCTGTTGACAAGATCGAAATGGAAATTTCTAAAATGTAGTATTAAAAATTGATGCATCTATGGCGTCGGTTTTGCTTAAAACATGATTAAAAGTTATATATGGCGCCGGTTTTTAAAAACCGCGTTAAAGGTGACTTATAGCGCCGGTTTATGAAAACATGATTAAAGGTGACTTATAAGCGCCGGTTTTGAAAACCGCGGTTAAATGTCACATACTGGCGCCGGTTTTATAAAAACCGCGGTTAAAACTTTTTCAATTTTTTTCTTTTACTTCGCTATAAGGAGACTTATAGCGCCGGTTTTCAAACCGCGGTTAAATGTCACATCTGGCGCGGTTTTTCTAAAAACCGCATTAAAACTTTTTCAAATTTTTTTCTTTTACTTCGCTATAAGGAGACTTATAGCGCCGGTTTTCAGAAAACCGGTTAAATGTCACATACTGGCGCGGTTTTCTAAAAAACGCCTTAAAACTTTTTCAATTTTTTTCTTTTACATCATGATTTAACTCCGGTTTTATAAAAAACCGCGATTAAAACATACTTTTAACCGCGGTTTATAAACCGGCGTTAAATATTTACACCTACAACGTCGGACGAAAAGACGCCGGATTGAAAACCGACGTTAGAAGTCCAAAAAAACCGCGATTAAAAGTGGTTTTTGCACTAGTGTTAAAAGAATTAGTATTAAATGAAAAACAAAAGTATTCAATATGTTAATTATCTAAAATCTATTAATAGCTTTTCTTTTAGTAATGAAGGGGATTCAATTTTTTTTTTTGGGTTTACAAAGGGGCAATAATGTTTAAACTTAAAGACTTTATGCATACTACTCAAATTCCTCACCATTATGCCAATTCTAATTAGTTGAAGATGATTTACTATTAAAGGATCGAAATTTAGTGAAAAATTTTGTAATTTTAATATTGATATCTCGTGCATGTATTTAATTATTTATCAATAAATATTTCAAAATCATCATTCAAATGCAAAAAATATAAACATTTTGGCAATAGTTATTAAGTGGATCTAAAATGTGAAGAAAAGCATGAGTGTTAAGAATATAATGAGAGTAAAATATAAAAAATAAAACGGAGGAGGAATGCAAAAATGCAGTTGGTGTTCTTATTTGTTGGCCCAAGCTGCTACCAATTTAAGTTATTCCAAATGGTAAGGGCTCGGACCTCTTAAGTATGTGGCCAGATATTCGAATTCTATCTTTTATGGGTGGGAAAAAAAACTGGTTGGGAGAGGACAACCCACCTTGTGCCTCATTTCCCGGCACCCAAAAAAAGGTTCTATGTATGGCTATGCTAGTCCATAAGAGCATTGAAGTCATAATGTTGCTGAAAAGTTATAGAAGTACTATTCCACTGGAGTAGATTCAACTTTCAAGCAACTAATAATGTTGAAGTCAGATTAGGGACGTTGAATGAAGCGGAATTGCACTCGATGGCTTGATGCCCACGATCGAAGGGATAAACGACCAGATCTCATAGTTCCCCCAACCCAAACACTATGCATGGTAGATATAGATCCTCTTTCATTAACCTAGGCGATGAATGGTCAATGTTAAGATATGCAAAATTGATGTGACTAGGATACGGTTAAATTTAGTAATAATGGCGCAATACTAAGAAAAACTCTAGTTTTTGTCGGTTTCGTCTGGACAATCAAAGTTAAGATTATAACGGATTCAGATTCATAAATCAGTGCTTTAAATAACAGATATTTTATATGAATAATTATTTTTTTTAAAATGAATAAGTTAAAGACTTCTGATATTCAAATGGGAGTTTAAATTTTTTTTTCCTTTCACAATTATTTTTAAGGGAGAAAGATATGGAGATTGAATTTATGTAGTAGAGAAGCAAGGAAAAGAACTAGTGAAATGGCAAGTGCGAATGAGAAGAGATGAGGAGTTTTTTTTTTTATTAACGAAGAAGAGATGAGAAGTTACGAAAGAAGATTATATATACGTGTGCAAGGTTGCAAATGTTAAATTTTTTTTTTATCTATGTAGTTTATGATAAATTACGGGTTATATGGATCCGGAGTAGACAATTTGTTTCGTTAAAAAAAGAGTAGACAATTGCAAGTGAGCATAGGTGGTTTAGATCCACTTCAATTCACGACCTAGGACCCTTTCTTCTTGAGACTCTTTTGAGTTTTGAGGAGGGTTACTTTATTATCTCAGACCCTTCCTTCTTCAAACTCTTTAGAGTTTCGAGGTGGGTTGTTTTATGATCTCAGACACTTTCTTGATCAAACTCTTTTGGGTTTGGAGAAGAGTCACTTTACGACTTCTGACCCTTCCTTCTTCAAAATATTTTGAGATTGGAGGAGGGTCTCTTTACAACCTCGTACTCGTGCTTCTTCAATCGCTTTTGAGTTTAGGGGTGGGTTGCTTTATGACCTCAAACCCTTAATTCTTCAAACTCTTTTAAGTTTGGAGGAGAGTCACTTTACGGCCTTGGAATCTTCCTTCTTCGGACTCTTTTAAATTTGGAGGAGTGTCGCCATTCTCTCTTTCACACTCATTACGAGCCGGGTAAAACTTCTTTTAAAGGTGACTTTCAATCCTTCATAGGTTACGTACGAGGTTTTGCCAATAAGTATTCATTTGACTATGATTAGGATTTTCACATTTTATAAACAGATATAAATAGATGATTCTTCTTAAATCTTAACAGAATCAGTGTGATTTAAAATATGTGTATGCCGAGATACTTTCCTTAAATTCACCTTCGTTTAAGTAAAACCATTTCATTGCCTCACTTAAATCCATTTCGACTACCATCTTTTGATCGGCTTACACCTTAGCTGACATCACCATTGGCTTCCCCCACTCAGGGACCGAATAGACTTAATAAATAACACCCTCACTACACTGATCAAACATCTGTTGTCCCAAAAAATGGTGTATTCCTGTCTCCCATCAATCAAAAGTTGGAGATATACAGATGTGTTAATAAGTTACTTCCTCCGTTTTCGTATATAAGCAAAAACCACTTTTCACATTCATTGAAAAATGTATGTATCTGGTCTAAATTTTGGACCAGATACATACATTTTTCAATGAATGTGAAAGTGGCTTTTGCTTATATACGAAAACGGAAAGAGTATAATTTTATTTTATTATATGACAAATTGTTATTTGTGGGAAACAGAAAATGAGACAAAAAAGTGAGACATGAGATTTTCATCTCACTACACTCCCCAAAAGAAGACAATGATAACGAAGTGAAGGTCTGATTTTGACTCCATAGACGGTTTTTTTTTTTTTTGAGTATATAAGATGGATCTTTTTCAAAATTGACAATCTAGTGGATGCATTATTATCTTCAAGAGGGATATTATATCTCGAAGTAGCAAGATTGCGCACAGATAGTGCCTAACATGCATGGTGTCACCATCTAAGCCCAAGTTTTGGATAAACATTGCTGGTGGGGGTTTTTATTTAAATTAAAATCCTGAACATGATCTTATATAAAAAAAAAGGTTGATTAACTTCAATTTTATTGAAAAAGAGAGAGCTCAAAAAAAAAACCAGTGAAAATAAGAGTTTATTCGAGATGTCCTGTCATATATGTTCGTTCACGTGCCATCGGATTTCGAGAGAGAACATGAAACCGAATGATTGTGGCTAGCTCCATGTGATGCAGCAAACAAATAATTCTAGTCGAAAATTTTGAAAAAGTCCTCCGGGAAAGCAAAATTGGACTCATTTACTCGTATTTTGGGATTACTAAATTTTCAGCATTATTTTACTGATTGGTGAAAAGCAACAAGTTGTTCTTGTTGTTTGGTGTTCAGAAAATGTTGACATTAGAGACAAAAAACAGATAAAGGTTCATGCCCCCTTTTATCGTTAGTGTTTTTGAGCTATCTGCAATGTCAAATTCTCCACTTCTACAATCACCATCATACATCTCCATATATGGTGTTCATTATTGGAGAATTCTTAACTTTTTTTGGTAGGCCCTAATTGGAAACATTTTAGATTTAAAAACCTACTAACTTAAAATACGTCCTACACACATTATCTTCTAGCTCTTCTTTTTTGCAGTAATTAGTTCTGCTGCGTAAAATAAATTTTAATAATAAGAATTTGATTATTACAGAACAACCGTTCTTACATACGAAATTGTAAATTTTAATACAACGAATTTTTCATTTTTATAATGAGAAATTCAAATCTTGAATTTTGAAAAAGAGACATTATATATGTGGTGCTTTGTGGAAGAGTAGGAGGCAAACAAAGTGGGTGGTTTCGGAAGTTTCATACTACAAATACTAGGAACTCACATGCACTTCATGTTTCATACAATAATGTTTTGGTACAATTGGAGTCCACAATCACAAACAACTTAGAAACGTACGTGCAACTACGCATAACATAACATAATTTATATAAATTAAAAAGTATCCAATGGACATATGAACAAATTGTATTAATTAGCTTTTCATACTCTCCAGCTAATTATTGATCTCTTGTCAAAAAAAAAAACAGCTACTACTTATTGATCTACTCTGTTACTGAAAGCTGGTATATATAAGCCTCAGATCAACTACTCCACTACACTAGACATGTGCTTTCTTAATACCCGCTACAAAATACGTATCCAGTAACATGAGTATATATATTTACACATTTAAGCTTAATTATATTTTATGTATCCAAACAATCTGTTGGTCATGCGGTTTCAGCCAAAAACAAGCTAGAGATCTTGGTTCAAGTAAGCGAAAGAAATAGGGCCTGTCTACTACTAATTATGAATTTATGAATTAATTACTGGCTCCGTCCTGATACATAAGCTTCTTTTCACAAATTCACCAAAATTAAAAAAATTAGTTAATACATTAATCTCTGAAAACATTTAAGCTAGAAAATTTTCGACTAAAATTATTTGGTCCAATTTGTAATAAGAGTTACTCCCTCCATTCCTTTTTACATATCGATTTTTTGAGAAATTTTGTTTTTAATTACTCCCTCCAGACTCATTTATAAGCAAAGAACACTAAATTTAGTGAACTCAAATATAAGCAAATTTCAACTAACTCAATCTTATTTAATGTCATTAGTCCAAAAAATACCCTTATGTAATTCTATTTTTATTTTCCAATAACATTGCACACTCACAAGAAAATAAGGGTATATTAGTAAATTTAGTTAATGTTTTATATGAAATCAAGAATATTAAATGAATATAACTAACTTTCTTAATGTGTGTTAGGTTATTTTGCTTATAAATGAGTCCAGAGGGAGTACTTGTCATTCTCAAAGTTTAAGGTTACGTTAATTACTTGTTTGTCAGTTATATCTTTAGCTATTTATTACAGATACAAAAATATGTTTTATGGATTAATGAATGGTCAAGGATATCATAGGAAAAATGCTAATAATTTTATCAAAATCAATAAAATTTATTAGTTTCTTTTGATTTGTGTAAAACAAACTTAAAAAATATCTAAAAAGGAATGAAAATAGTATATTTTAGACCGGAAGGAATAAAGAAACGCTTAACATGCATGAGACTAATGGTGTACAGTACTACAAAATTATTTATTATTTTTAAATGGAGAAAAAATAATTAAAGTCAAAGTGAGGAATTCTTGAGTTCAAAGCACGAGGGCCAAGGAGGTGAGGTTGGGCAGTAAAATCACATGGGGGCCATCAGCCATAATTGTTAGGGTCGCGGAGTCGCGGGCACCATTGCACCCTCTCTGCCTCTGGCCTAAGGTTTAAAATAAAAATTGAACTACCATAACTCCAATATAATAATAGTCCAAGTTTCCGAGGCAGTACTAATCCGAGGAATTTAAATTTGAAAATTTCATATTAGTCTCCGCGAGAATTTAATAAGTTTATACTCTCTCCTCTCTATTACTCACCCCGTTCCAAATTACTCCCCCTGTTTTATTATAAATGTCAAGTTTATAAAAAAAAAACAAATGCTAACAAGTATTCTAAAGGTACTATTTAAAGAATCAAATATATAAATATTATATTAGAAATTGTGTATTTAATTTTTTGAAAGTTTAAAAATTATTGTTTTCAATAAAAAAGTTCTATTTTTTGATTCCTTAACAAGTGTCATAAGGGTACTCATTAGCAAAACCCATAAAAAAATTAGTCTCAAAATAAGTGTTATGTTAATTTTTCAATGTAATATTAATTACTTTTTTTCTAGTTTTACCCTCAAATTAATAATGAGTACATCACTCCCAAGTTATTATTCTCTATTATGCATTTATAACAATTGTTAATACCCAATGGTTAATACAGATAATTTTATAAAATTACTACACTCTTTTATTCATTTATAATTTCTCCTTAATATGTGTGAAACTTCCTAATGTGACATTTATAATGGGACGGAGGGAGTATAAGAGCCTTTTAGCTTTTTATTTATCCTATTTTATAAAGTCTTTTTGAAGTTTGTCTGTAGCATTAATTGTTTTTTCTTCTATTACGCTTATTTAATTTACCTTTGTTTAATCAATCAGTTAAATGAAGTGTAATCTAATTTACCTTTCCAATAAATTTAAAGGTAATTTATGTAAAACAATAAAAATTATAGTCAAATTTATTGTTTTTATCTACATTAATTACATTCTTTGGTGGAAGAGATTTTACGAAAAAACTCTTATAATTTGGGATGGAGGGTGTATCTCCTTCGTCGCATAATAAGTATCGTATTTGAATTAAAAAAAGTCTCAAAATCAGTGTCATTATATCTTTTCAATTTAATATTAATTATTTTTATTCTCAAAATTAATAATGTTTATATCACTCCAAAATTATTATACTCTAATATGTATTTATGACAATGGTTAATCTCTTATTTACATTTTTTTCTTTGTGTGAAACAACATATGATTACAATTATTAAGGGACGATGGGAGTATAAGGAACAAAAGGGTCCATTTGTTGTTCCTAATTACTCCATTCGTCTCTAAATATAAACTTCACTTGACCAAAACACACAAATTAAATAAAATTAGTTAGCCATTTAATTTATCTATAACGTGTCTTTTTTTTCAGAATTACCCTTCAATTACTGACTTAAGAAAAAGAAATAGTCACCTCATGTACTATTAACTACAAAGAACAATTTAAATTAATTAGGAGTATTCTTGTAAAAAAATAATTAATGCATTTAGTAGTTTGGAAATGTGACATTTAGGAACGGAGGGTATAAGAAACACACATCAATTTTCAAAGACATTAAATGTCTAATTTACATTTATACCCTTATTTATAGTAAAATTTATATTAACGAGATACACTATTTCCTATGCAAATGACTTGGTTCGACCATTTCATTAAAGAGATATTTTTTGAAACAAAATTTAAATCTTTAGAAGTATTAATTAAAAACAAAGTATTTTTAATATTTTTTCTTGGCTTATGTGAATTAGAGTTTTGTTCCTTATAATATATGGACCAGGGGGAGTAGTAAAAAGTTTGAACATTGGATAAGTTTGAAAATATACATACTCTCTCTAGACAAAAAAAAAATATAAACAAAAATAACTAAATAAATATTAATTAAAAATATTAGTTAATTTTATTCACGTAATCAAAATAGTAATTACATTTCTCAAACTATCATTTTCCTTCATTTAATTTTTTATTATAACTTATTTCATAAGAATAAAAAAAGAATATGAATTAATTGAAAAATATTTTAAAAATGATAATATTAAATAGGTTGAATTTTTTTTTTCTTTCTTATATCTGAGTCTAGAGGGATTGATGGAGTACATACAATACAAAATCATGTTAAGAGAGAGCCTAACTACTCAACATAAAGTATTGTCATAAATGTGCAAGTTAACATAAATAGGTTAGGCTTAACTGTAGTTTTAGTTCCTTTATTTTATCTCATCCGCAATTTTAGTCTATCTATTTTTAATTTAGCAATTTTGGTTTCCCAATTCATTAAATTATGCGATTATGGTCCAAACATTTAAGTTTCCATCCAAACATAGGCCTTGAACCTTTGACTATGGGTTTGAAGGAGCACAACTTTACTACTACACCACCTAACCTTACTGACTTGTACTTCATATTTCATACAATGTTGTTTTGGTACAATTGGAGTCCACAATCACAAACCACTTAGAAACGTGCAACTACGGATAACATAACATAATTTATAGTACAAATTAAAAATAATAGTTCAATACACTGTTGCCGCCGTATACTATTGGACATATGAACAAATCGTACTAGCTTTTCATATTAATCTACTCCCTCAGCACTAAAAAATTGAAAACCAAACTCTGTCACTTAGACCAAGAGATGTTGACTTTAAATTTATCAATTTAAGACAAAAATTCATTTAAACTGGAAAACGAATTAGGACACCATGTTTAGTCAATTATAATCTTGTACGTATAATTGAAGATGTAATTTGTTCCGTAGAAAAAATCCAGAATAAAAGACAACTTTCTATAAAGAAATTAATTTTTATATATTGCTGGCTATTTTCTTTATAATTTTTTACTTACTAGATGAAGAACATATTAAATATTTTTCGGTCACTTTCAAGATATTAAATACTTCTACTTTTTATTTATTATTTTATCAACAATCAGTAGTAAAATTTTTAATATAGCCTTTTTTTTTACGGATAAAATAACCATTTAGAAAGATATAAAATAACCACATGGTCCAAGTGGGACAGTCTAAGTGGTGGACTGAGGACATTTAAGAAAGAAACTAACAAGGAGATCGAGATTTGAACCCCACTCACCCCACTAACAGGGAGAAATACTAACCCACTAACATTTGCCATTCAAATAAAATAAAATAAAATAAAATAACCACATGGGAAATAACCAAATGGGTTTCTTTGTGATGGCTCGCACATCCTCTGCTCACTCTTATCTTTGGATCCTGGAGGGTGACACATGGGCAGGGGCGGAGCCTTTTGTTGCCATGGGGTAGCCATTGCTACCCCAAAAAAAATTACTAAAGAAGAGTGTAGTAATATGAAATTTTGCTATCCAAAAATATATTTATGTCGCTACCTTAGTGTAGTAATAGAACACGTTTATCAGATAAAATACTTATACTAAAAAAATATTCAGATTGTTTATATTTTAGACACTTTTTTGCTTATATTTCAGACCGGAGTAGTAGTTTATTACTAAAAAAAAATTAATAGTTCATTTTATCTATAAAAAAAATTACTCTTTATATTTGGTCCTCTCGTAAAAAAGTGGCTGGCTCCACCATTGCACATGGGGCATCCTCTTAGCCATGCAATGGTTTCATGGCATGGGATGAGAACATGTAACATTTGAACATTTGAATCCGATAGTAAGTTAGTTGTGGAAGAGATTTTGAAAAGGATAGATTATGCTACAGAGGTGGGAGATACTTTTACAAAATGTAGAGACATACCGGATATCCACTCATTTCAAATTGGAGTTTGTAAAAAGGGAAAGCTAATAGCGTTGCTCATAGTCTAGCAGCTAGGACATCGATATATAATGTTAATCCTCATTTTTATCTTGTGATTCCTGAGTTTCTTATAAGCACGTTTTCTAATGAAATGAAATAAGTATATTTCTTTTCAAAAAAAGAAAGATATAAATTTAATTTAATCTTAAATAAAGGGAATGTTTTAATTATTTTTTATTCTTGCTAAGTATTAAAATGTCTATAAATAAAAAATATTTATTCAAAATTATAATATTAAATTGATATTGAGTGCAGATCAAGCTAGTACTCTAGGAGTAACTCTTTGCATAGTTACTTTGTTTAATAACTCAATATAAACATTGAATTTCATCAATTCAATCGTTATCATATTATATTAATAATCATGCACACCAAATTTCAGATAAAATTAATATTGGAATTTATGTAATCTTATATTTACTTATATTTTTAAAACACTAAAAAAGGGTAAATTACAGAGAAGGGTCAAATATGAGTATATTATTAAATAGTATCAAATAGTATTGAAATTTTACGAAGTATTAAATAGTATTGAAATTTTATTTCAAAATTCCAATATTATAGTATTGAAATTTTATAAAAATTTGTGGAATATGTTGATCTACTCAATAAGATAATAAGATATTGGTGGTTGAATTGATGAAATTCAAAGTTTACAATGAATTATTAAACGGAATAATTATTCATAGAATCACTCCTAGTGTAGTTTGAACCCCACCAAATAATATAAATTACTCAAGTACTGCATTTTTTAGAAAACGTATTTTTTAAATAATAAAGTTATTTTCCCATGTCTTTTAGCTGCAGCCATAAATTGCGGAAAGGGGGGGTTTTCGGGTTGTTTTTTATGTTAAAATTTCAATGGAAGTCGGTGCCGAGTACCAATTGCAGTTGAGTCGAGTGCACAACAAGGGCATTAAATATGGTAAGCAGGTCCACACTCCACCCAACAACAGACTAAATTCCTGAGTTTATGTTTCGTGCGTGTTTCAGTTAACTAATCCTACAGCAGTATGACGGGTGAAAAATGAATAAACTGTTCTAAAACTCGTAGTTCAAGCAGCACCAGACAAACATGGTTCCATCACTGAATCAAAAGCATAAATCATGTCGATAATTAATGTTGAACATAAATTAATACTGCTAGCGCTATCATATGTGCGGCGATCATCTCATTCCTTTTGGTACTAGCATTTTTTATACTATAAACTTTCTATTAGTAGAACCTTTTATGTTCGGTTGTGAGAACATGATAAGAAAAGAGAAAAATATGAGAAAGAATGTGAAAAGAAAGAAAAGGTGAAAAGTAAAGTATATTTGATGCATGGTTTGGTATATGAAAAAGAGAAGAGAAATATCAAAGAAAGAAGTGTATTTTTGAATGTTATATTTTTTAAAAGACAAAAACACCCTTGAACTAGAAAATCAATGTAGTATTTTATTTTCATTAATTAAGTAGTAAAGTTATTTAAAATAATTTAATTGATTTAAGTTAATATAATTAATTTAACTTATTAGTTTTGATATAATCAAATTATTAATTTTCATTTAATTACATTATTAATATAATTTTTGCTTTGTATAAAAAAATATAATATCATATAATTAATTGATTTTTTTGGTCCAAATACAATTAATTGATTGAATTAATTCAATTCAATTCATTTAATTTAATTTTTATTTAATCTGAATTTCACTCTTGTGACGGACGCGTTTCCCACCTCCTTCTCATGCCTCAATCCTTTGCAGCTGCTGCACTTGTGCAGCCACCGTAGGGGATCTGGATCCCACCTCCTTTGGGATGGATATTGGAAATTCAATAAGTGAGGGCAAAATCAAATGCTATAAATATTTATATAAAAAATGCATCAATATATAAGTGATAAAATAATAACATCATTATTATTAAGCAAAAAATTGGAGATTAAAAAACTATAGCATTATATACCTAAAAAATTAAAGATACCTTAACTTCTACGAATTATAATTGTTTTTTATGTATCTTTATATTTTGAAATTGTTATATGATTTTTCGTTTTCAACACTATCAAAAATATCTTTCTCTATATATATGACCAAAAAATTATTCAATAATTCATCTCCCATAAGGTTGTACATTTGATTCTTCACAAAATTTATTGCAGAAAAATTTCTTTCAACCATTGCAGTTGCCACAGGCAAAATCACAGTTAACTTCAGCGAATAACCCTTTCTTAACCCACTTTGACAAATGACCAAACACATATTGCATATAGATGAAATATGGTGCAAAAAAAACTTATTCAAACAACGATGAAGTTGTAAATAGAACCACAAAATAAAAGATTAAAAATGAAATAAAGAAAAGAAATAATGAAATGAAAGATACCAGTAACTAAATATGAAGTTGAGTATGGAGAGCGAATATTGAATAAGGAAAGAGAGAAAAGAAATCGAGAGACAAGGAGAGAAGAGAGTACACAGGGTTGAGTTAGAGCTCTTGCAGAGTATTTGAGTTAATGACTTTAAAGAATGAAACAGAGTAGAGACCAAAGAGTATTTTGAGAAGCAGAATTAGAGAGAGAAAGATAAAAATGAGTAAAAAAAGATTTCTATTTTCTTAAAAAGAGAGTAGACGTAAGCAACACTTAAAAGAAGATGAGTCAATTTCTATTTTTCTGCTCTTTAGTGGGTCAATATTTAATTTTTAGTGGGGTTAAAAATAAAATAAAATAAATAATTGATGTGCATAGATCCATCCCTGCACCTCCTTCACCTTTCCCATGCATTTCTCCCACCTATGCTTCCTTGTCCTCCTCCATGCCTCTCTCTTTACTCAATTATCAATATGCTTGCTTTCTCCTTCCTTTATTCTTCTTTCTTTAACCACAAATTACAATACATATCTTTTCAAAAATAGACCGACACTCGCCATTTTTTTAGTTATTCAACCGTGTTAATCACCCATTTCCAGCAACACAACACTATTGAAAGGGTATAAATATTAGTTCTGGTTCAAAGCTCGGGTAAAAAGCAATGGGCAGTGATGGCGGTGTCACAGATCAGATGTCGTGATTGGAAGATGGGGAAGAGAGTGACATGGAAAAGGGCATAAAAGGAATTTGAATAAAATTGCTGGTCTTCCGCACCTTTCTGCAGTGTTCTTAAAGCTAAGATGCAAGCTTTGCTTTATGGAATTAAAGTTGCTCGCAGATTATCCATTACTAGAACTGTATTCAAGACTGACTCACCCTTGGTCGTGAATTATGTCTCATGAGGGTTTATTACTAATCTCCACTTGAAATATCTCTAGGAAGGGATTCTTTTATTACTAATATTGCACAGTAGTGATTGGTAGGCATTGATTCAACAGTCTTTTAGAGAAGCGAATAAATGGGCGGACTTCTTGGCCAATTGTGGCTTTGAAGCTCTTTTTGGGTTAAAGTTAGTTAATTCGGTTAGTCCGTTATTAGGCATCTTTGTTAAGAATGGTTGTAGAGGGTGTGTTAAACATCCAGTTTTGCTTCTTAGTTGCTTGTAACTAGGGGTGGCAAAGTGATCCATTTATCCATCATCCATCCAATCCATCCATAAAGAAATCCATCCAATCCATCCATTACAAACAAAAAAACTAAATGGATTGGATCCAATCCATCCATTTAATTTAATGGATGGTTAGTCATCCATCCACTATTTTTCTAAATCCATTGGATTACACTAGGGGTGGCAAATGGATGGAATGGATAATTTTTTGAATTGTTCATAAAAAATATTTTTAATCATAAAAACTATTTTCAATACAAAAAATATATTTAATTATAAAAAAATATTTTAATCAAAAATAATTTTAATCATAAAAAATATTTTAATTAAAAATATTTTTCTCTCTTCATTCTCTCTCCAATCTTTCCCCCCTCTCTCATCTCTCTCCTCTCTCTCTCATCTCTCTCCCTCTCTCTCATCTCTCCTCTCTCTCCTTTCTCTCATCTCTCTCCCCTATCTCCCTCTCTCTCATCTCTCTCTCTCATCTCTCTCTCTCACTCTCTCATCTCTCTCTCCCTCACTCCCTCTCTCTCATCTCTCCCTCTCTCCCCTCTCTTGTCTCTCTCTCCCTATCTCCCTCTCCTCTCTCTCTCATCTCTCTCCCTCTCCCTCTCATCTTTCCTCTCTCTCTCTCCCTCTCTCTCCCTATCTCTCATCTCACTCCCCTCCCTCTCTCTCTCTCTCTCTCTCTCCTCCTCTCTCTCCTCCCTCTTTCCCTCTCTCTTATCTCTCCCCTATCTCCCTCTCTCATCTCTCATTTCTCTCTCTCTCCCTCCCTCTATCTCTCATCTCTGTCCCTCTCTCTCATCTTTCCTCTCTCCTCTCTCTCCCTTCTCTCCCTCTCTCTCTCATCTCACTCCTCCCTCTATCTCTCATCTCTCCCTCCTCTCTCCCTTCTCTCCCTCCCTCTCTCCCTTTCTCTTATCTTTCCCTCTCTTGTCTCTCTCTCCCTTTCTCTCATCTCTCTCCCTATCTCTCTCTCCCTCCCTCTATCTCTCATCTATCTCCCTCTCTTTCATCTTTCCTCTCTCTCTCCCTCTCTCATCTTACTCCCCCTCCCTCTATCTCTCATCTCTCTCCTTTTTCTCCTCCCCACTCTCCCTCTCTTGTCTCTTTCTCCCCTTCCTCTCATCTCTCTCCCCCTCTCTCTCCCTCCCCTCTATCTCTCATCTCTCTCCCTCTCTCATCTTTCCTCTCTCTCTCCCCTCTCTCTCATCTCACTCCCCCTCCCCTCTATCTATCATCTCTTTCTCCTCTCTCCCTTCTCCCCTCCGTCTCACCCAGTCTCCCGCTGGTACATTTATTTTCATGTTTCCCACTCAAACTCACGCTTGAACGCTCAATTTGCATCCGACAATCAAACGCCGCGTTTTAACTAATTCATGTCTAATCAATATTCGTCTTCTAAAAAAAGAAGGCAATGCTTAATATTCATTTTATTCGTTTAGCGTAAAATTCTAAAGACGAGAATTGAAAACATATTAATCATACAAAAAGATGTACCATTCGTTTAGCTTAATATTTTTTGTGTGTGAATATATAGCTTAATATTGAATACGCGTTTGAATATTGCGTAATATTCGTTTAGCTTAAAATTCTAAAAATGAATTTCTTAATATTCGTATTCGAAAAAAGAAGGCAATTCTAACTAGTTTTTTTTATAAATAAACTGATTCAGTTTAATATAGCTATTTATTTTTTGGCCAGTCTTTTTTTATTAATCTAGTCTTTGATAAGGGTACTAAAAAACTCCCAACTTTTTTTCCCAATTGGGAATAAAAATTGATTATTATTATTATTATTATTATTATTATTATTACTATTATTATTATTATTATTATTATGCTAAGATATAGTCAGCAGCAACACATTATTCTTCCGTAAAAAAAGCAACACGTTATTCAATTACAAATTTTGAAAATTCCAGTTTGTAATTAATTTTCTTGATGGGGCTATACCGACGACCGACATGGGAGAGCAGTCAGTGGTAATGGAAAAAGTGACTGAATCCACAAAAATGTGACCAGGACCAGTTTTAATTGGTTTAACAGTTTTGAAACCATTTATAAAACGATTGACAATAACCAAACTGTTTTTGGGAAAAAATATATGATTTTGTTCTAGAAGTGTGATTCTTGTGAAAGAGGGAGAGAGAGAGGGGAGAGAGGAGAGAGATAGGGGAGAGAGGGGAGAGAGGGAGAGGGAGAGAGAGAGGGGAGAGAAAGAGGGGGAGAGATAGAAGAGAGAGGGAGAAAGGGGGAGAGAGAGGAGAGAGACAGGGAAGGGAGAGAGGAGAGAGAGGGAGAGAGAGAGGAGAGAGGGGAGTAATATGTTTTTTTATGATTAAAAATAATTTTTTTCTAATTAAAATATTTTTTATGATTAAAAATATTTTTTTGTAATTAAAAATATATTTTATGATTAAAATAATTTTTTGTGATTAAAAATATTTTTTGTGATTAAAAATAACTTTTATGGATGGATTGGATATCTATCCATAAAAAAATTGTTACTGGATGGATTGGATTATTTTTTTTTAAATGGATGATGGATGGATTGGATTTTCTTGATGAAATTTTAGTGGATGGTAAATGGATAAATGGATTTTTCTAATCCATCTATTAGGAAAGTTTTGAAGTTTTGAAGCCATTTTATGACATTACGACTCTATTCTCAGGCAGCTCTTATCCAACGACAAACCTGTATAAGAGAGAAAAGAGAGAGGGAGGGAGGAGAGAGAGGAGAGAGAAAAAGATAGGAGAGAGAGAGTGATAGGGGGAGAGGAGGGAGATAGAGAGATAAGGGAGAGAGGAGAGAGAGATGAAAGAGAGGGAGAGAGATGAGAGAGATAAGAGAGAGGGGGAGAGAGATAAGGGAGAGATGAAAGAGAGAGGAGAGAGGGGGAGAGAGAGATGGGGGAGAGAGAAAATAAGGGGAGAGAGGAGAGAGGGGAGGGAGATAGGGAAGAGAAAGGAGGGAGATAGAGATATATATGTGTGTATATATATATATATATATTTTAATAGTTAAAAATATTTTTTTTAATTAAAATATTTTTTATGATTAAAAATAATTTTTTAGTAATTAAAATAATTTTTTTGTAATTAAAATATTTTTTATGATTAAAAATATATTTTATGATTAAAAATAATTTTTTGTGATTAAAAATAATTTTTTGTGATTAAAATAATTTTTATGGATGGATTGGATATCCATCCATAAAAAAATTGTTAATGGATGAATTGGATGGTTTTTTTTCAATGGATGATGGATGGATTGGATTTTCTTGATGAAATTTTAGTGGATGGTAAATGGATAAATGGATTTTTCTCATCCATCCATTAGGATCCATGGATGGATTTATCCAATCCATCCATTTTGACACCCCTACTTGTAACCATGGTAATCAAAACCGGACCGGACTCTGGCTACTAACCTTGGACTAGGAATCTAAGAACTGGCCCAAATAGAGAACCCTTGGCCCTGGCGATTTAAACTCAAGTAGAACCAAATGGCCAAGGGTCGAATCGGTTTTTTTTTTTTTGAAATTTTTAGTTGTTTTTATATTAAAAAAATCAATTTTGGTCTCAACAGGGCTTGAACCTTGGCCTCAAGGCCACAACAAGTCATTTTACCACTAGGTTACATGTTATTTTGTGTATAAATTGAAATGTTATGTACATATTATATATTTTTAAATATATATATACCAAATATATATATTTAAAAAATAATATTTTATTAGTTCCGATTCGACCCCAATTCGACTTCAAAACCCTGAATTATTGCCCTTTCTTATTCAATACCTAGTCTGGTTTTAATTACCTTGCTTGTAACTACCTTTTTTCTATCCAAATTAATTACCAAACCTAAGTTTGGTTTTTCTAATTCTAAAATGAATTATGATTCAATCATAAAAACAAATAAACCGTAATTATTTAAAACCATCCAGTATATGTGAATTCTCATATAAAAATATGTTAATTAATTGAAAACATTAAAAATCGTGGTACTTATACAATAATGGAATATGCTCGAATCATACTTAAACAGAATGGATACGAAAATAAAACTAAAATATTTGACTTCTGAACTGAAATAGAAAGCCTCAAACATAAGAACCTTTGCACCAGTACACTCTGACCCGTGGTATATTACTCCGCATCTGACATTAGTAACAAGGTCACATCTAGCATGGTGCCCTCAATAAATGTCACCACAATGGTGCCATGAAAGTAAACTGTAGATATAACAATAAAGAAATGTATTGGTCAAGATTGGAGAAGGGCAACTTGTTACTAAACTTGGGTTGGGTAAGAAAAATATTTGTTGAAAGGGGCATATAGGATTTATAATCTGTCAAATAATACAATATACGAGGAAATGGTAAAATTGGTTTTACAAGGTTAAGTGTACGACAATCAATATTGTTCTCGTGTGGAACACGGAGGAGGAGCTCGAGAGAAGGTTGATGGAGGTGGCTCAGCCGGTCATGGAGGGCAGTGCAGTTGGTGGGTACCTGCAAAGCCACTCTGATGTCAAAGTTAGGTCTCCTCATGTATAATAGTGTAATAGGGGTATTAGGGTTTAGAGTCCTCCAACCTTTGTGGGTAGATCTCCTTATATAGCCACTAAATGGGCCTACAAGTGAGCCTCTTATTTGGGCTCAAAGGGATGATTAATCTAGCTAAGGCCGACCGACCGAAGTGAGTATAAAGAACCCCTGTTCAGTCGGCCACAGGGCTCTAGGTATCGATTGGCCAAGCCTTTTAGTACACGACCGTTCGGTCGAGTACGGATCACACCCTTTCGAGCACTGAGCCTGACAGACGAGAGCGCTCTACCAGCAACATTCGTGAGCCCTTCAGTATATAGCCGAACGACCGGATACGGATCAAATATATATAAAAAAAAAAAGGTTAACTGTACGACAAATGTATGTTATTAATGGTTGCTTCTACGGAAGTTATGCACATAAAGGTGAAAAAATTATACTATTTGTATATATTTTTCCGCAAGAAGTAATTTATAAAGAGAGAATTTTTTTAGTGATCATTTCCTCAATGCTCACATTGCGTTTTCAGCTAGGACAAATGGACAATGTGGCTGGGTCTGGAAAGGAAAATGAAATTGCCAATTGCAACCAGAAGCCCCAGGTAGGCCACTTGGCAAGGCCTCACTCTGGTCCTTCAAAATTGAAACTAGTAATGCAACCCAATGTCCAAAGTTAAGATGAAGTGTACTGCGTCGTCTGGGCCTGGGCTAGATCTGTTTGTAGAGCTGAGTGTGTAACAGGGGGAAATAGCCTTGAGGGGATTGCTTTTTGCACCCACTTTTTCTAATACATCCGTTTCCGTTTATAATTTTTTTTCTCCTGAAATTCCCTTTTTCTAAAAACTTAATTCAGGAATCCCGTTACGATGAGTTCCAAAAGTTTGAATATGGAATTCATATATTCTTTTCCTTTCCAAAAATTTATTTACGGAACATATTTATGTACTCCGAAATCAAATTTCAGGAATACATAAATCTATGTTTTGGAAATTAAATTTCAAAATTCATTTTTAGTTTTAAATTTCTAGAAATTAAGTTTCAGAGTTCATTTTTATGCTTCACATTCCAAAAATTAAATGTTGGTATATATGCTTTGTAGCGATGGAGGAAAGGAGCTAGGTCTCACTGGATGGAGGGCGATGAAGACACGGTGGTTTGTTTCTAGTTAAAAGTTTAAATACTCAATCAACTATCTCAATTTAACATCGTTATTGTCATGGTTAAATAAAAGACAATATGTCGAGTTAATCGAAAAGCTGAAGAGAGCTATCAGCTTCCAAACCCAAGTATCTTGAATATGTTGATGCAAAACCATAGTAGTAAGCAAATTTTGTAAGTCCACCAACGACTCCTCCCAAACAAATAAACTACAACACCATCACCACTGCCACTGACAACTATGTAATGACGATTCACCCATATCTGAAATAAAATCAGATTTATCAAGAGATATATGAAATAATTGAGGATATACCTGCCTTAAATATGTGTTACTCCATCGATCAAGCCAAAAACAAACTTACTCACCATTCTCAATCTTGCCAGACAACGTCAAAAATTCATCCAAAAATATGACCCGTACTCGAATCCAAAGAGACCATATCGCGCCACCAAATCGAGAACAATGATAAATGAAAATACAGACTGTTGACATCATCAATTGACCCATACTTGAATCGTAACAACTTATACCAAACAGTAGAATGATCCGCAATAAAACGCCACCTCCACTTAGATAATCAATGTTTAGGAGTTTGAAATGGAAATATTCTACTTGGTGTTGCTCCTTAAGCGAATTCTTCGTCAAATGTTGGAAGGTTTTTTTTTTTTTTTTTGCAAAAGCAAAGAGAATTTTATTGAATCTAATGGGCAAGGCTCAAGATAAGCCAAGACCAATGCAATTACAAGGATGGTACATTACAGCCAAAATACATGACAGTGACTCCAATACTGCTAGACAACCAGAACATGAATCAGACAATGTCCAACTCCAAATCTTTAAAACAACAATCATAGAATTTAGACACATTTGAACCAATAGGAAACAACACTCTCCAGTATATCTTTAAAACAACAATCTCCAAAGAGTGCCTCCAAGCCGTGACAGCTCCATTAGTGACAGTTCCCCTCCTTGATGGCTCCAGCAAGTCTGATACGATGTGTCCCACATGATAGTAACATCTGATATGCTCCACTTCGTCTTCAATTAGCTTGCCCCATTCCAACCATCACAATTTACACACACCACTGTTTGCTACTAGAGACTCACCACGCTGCCTTACATTATTCCCTCGAGAGCCTGACACGCATGCTTACTTCCCTTACCAGCTCCACGACACCCAATTGGATTCTGCAGCCACTGTGTCACTGAATAACCAAATTTCCTATCACCAGCTCGAATCCAGTTCCACGCAAGCAGTTTAGCCTCCTCAACTATCGCACTAACCTCAACTTGTTTAGCTTTGAATATAGCCTTATTTCTTGCTTTCCATGTGGACCAAATGCATGCAAACCAAACAACCACTGCTCTTTCCTTGAGATCCTTCCCCCTTGAATGAGTCCTACAAATTGTGTCAAGTGTTCCCTACACTCACTATGCAAGGCAGCGACCAATCCCCATCACTTTAAAATTTCCGCCCATACTCGGTAAAAAACAGGGCAGTGAAAGAATAAATGGGATACATTCTCGGCCTCCTGACATCCCCCAGTGCATCTATCCTCTTCTCCCCTAATAATCCCTCTTTTAATTAGATTATCTTTGGTTGGAATTCTGTTTAGTATTAGTCTCCACCCGAATATTCGCACCTTCGACGACACCAACTTATTCCACACCTATTTCATTATTGCATCCGGCTCATAGTTACGATTTTTCATAATAGTTATGTATGCCGACTTCACGTTATACTCCCCAGACGCCTCTTCCCTCCAAACCCACCTATCCCTCTCATTCTCTTCGAAACTTATCGCCCCTACTGTTTCCTCAAGTTGTGCTACTAGCTCTTTTTCCCATTGGAATAACCTTCTTCTCCACCTCCATTCCCATTTCCACCCCATTCCCTCCTTATGCCTCACATCTGCTACCTTTTCCTCCTTATTAATTGATAACACAAATAATCTACCAAATTTCTCTCTTAATGTGACCTCCCCAAACCTGGATCCCCCCATAATTGTCTCTCCAACCCATTCCCCACCTTCTTCCCCAACGATTTAGAAATCCAACGCCTCGAGCACCCCCCACTCCTTCATCCACGGCCCAAACGTCCTTCCACCATGCTGAACCCTCGCTCCTGCTCCTCGCTAACTCACCCCCCACCTCCCCATATTTACACTTCAAAACTCTATACCATAACCTCTGTTTCTCCGTCTTCATTCTCCAAATCCATTTCCCTAATAAAGCTAAATTAAAAGCGCTTAAATCTTTTATGCCTAATCCCCCTACCTCACAGTCTCTGCACACCAAGTCCCACTTCACCCAATTTATTTTCCTAGCCTCATCATCCCCTCCCCACAGAAATTGTTTAAACATAGATTCAAGTTTAGTAATTATACCTGCGGGCGCCTTGAAGAAGGATAGGAAGTACACCGAGAGAGCGTACAAGACTGATTTGAGAAGAGTGACCCGACCTCCCATGGATAATTTCCTGCTCTTCCATTTCGACAACCTACGACTTACAGTGCTGATTACAGGTAACCACGTTGCTTTTCTCCTCGGATTGGCACCAATGGGGAGCCTCAAATATTTGAATGGGACCTCGCCAACCTTGCAATTTTGCGCATGTGCCACGTTATTCAGCCAACAATGAGGTATATTGATGCCAATCAGTTGACTCTTATGAAAATTCACCTTTAGGCCCGATGCCACTTCAAACAATTGTAATAGCGCTTTGATCGCTTTCACGTTTGGCCAACTTCGCTCCCCCATAATTAATGTGTCATCCACAAACTGTAAAAGAGATAGTTATGTCTCCATGTTTCCCACTTTGAAACCAGAGAACTTACCCAGCTCCATCGTCCTCCTGAACATCTCACCTAACCCTTCTGCCGCTATAAGGAATAGGAATGGGGATAGTGGGTCTCCCTGGCGCAATCCTCTCCCAACACCAAATTCCTTCATCGAACTTCCGTTAACTAGAACGGATATAGATGCAGTGCTTAGGCATTCCCACATCCATCTCCTCCACTTCTCGTAAAATCCCATTTTTTGCATCACAAAATTCAGATAATTCCAATTAACTGAATCATAGGCTTTTTCAAAGTCCACTTTGAACAATAGTAGTTCTTTTTTCTTTTTCTTAGCTTCGTCCACCAGTTCATTTGCAATGAGTATGCCGTCAAGAATCTGTCTACTTTTATAAAAGCTGACCGCGTCTCTGAAATGACCTTATGAATTACCAGTCATAGTCTATTAGCTAATAACTTAGCTAACACTTTGTACATACAACCGATAAGAGATATAGGCCTACACTCCCCAATCTTTTGTGGATTATCCTTTTTTGGAATCAGCACAATAAATGAGTAGTTAGACCTTTTCACTAGACACCCATTAGCATAGAATTCTTGGATAAACTTCACAAACTCCATCTTGATATCTTCCCAAAACTCCTTAAGGAACCCAAAATTCACCCCGTCCGGACCGGGGCTCTTTGAGCTCCCACAGTCCCAAACTGCCGCTTTAATTTCCTCCTCAGTAAACTCCGCAATCAGCCGTTCATTATCTTCCACACCAATTCGACTGAAGCTCAGATTCTCGAGTGTTGGTCTTACACAACCCTTCTTTTGAAAATGAACCTTGAAGTGCTTTGCGATTTCTGTTTTCACTTCGTTCACCCCTTCAACCTTCACTCCGTTTACCTCGATGCATAAAATATCACTCGATCTCCTTCTTTTATTGATACATCCATGAAAGTACTTGGAATTTGCATCCCCTTCTTGTAACCATCTTATTTTTGCTCTTTGCCACAAAATACTGCTTTGTAATTTTGATAAACTATATACCTGCGCAAAACACTGTCTTATCTGGCTTCAATTTCCACCTCATTCAGGCTTCTCTCCTCCCCTATTAAATCCAACTTTTGAAGCTCCTCTTTCGCAACTCTAATTCTCTCCCCCCAGGTTCTGACAGTGATTCCTGTGCCACTCTTTGAGCTTTTCCTTGATCAGTTTGAGCTTCTCCTTGAGCACGTACGCACCCCAACCCTCCACATACAAACTCTTCCATTGATCTTGCACAAACTTGTGATACCCTTCAATATCACTCCAACATGATAACATCCTAAATGCCTTTGGTCCCCAGTTAAGACTCCTCTCCTTTAGCACCAATGGGCAATGATCAGAACTTTCTCTGGGCAAGTCCCACTGTGAGGTTGACAGCCATGTATTGAGCCAACCCTCATTAATGAGGAACCTATCAAGTCGACTCATTGAAGTCAGTATTTAAGCATAATGCGAGAAGATGAAAAGAGTTATTCATAATGGTGAGAAACCACTATGATTATATAGCCGTTGTATATATTGGCACTTGTGGGTGGTGAGGTTACACAATGCATTCATGAAAGAATGCTTGATACGTAGTAACAATAATCATGCTGGGGTAGTGATGATTTTCTCATGATTGTTGTCTTTTGAACATTCATGCAAGTAACATAAATAAGATTTATCTCACAACTCGATTCCTGCTTTTGCAACCCTAGTTATAGGCCCAAACATTGGTAGATCAAGATCTCTAAATGTGTTTTTTATTAGAATCTGTCAATATTTTTTACATTTGGTAACACAATCATATGAAATCATGTAAATATTTTTTATATTTGGTGTACATTTATTTAGGAATCATGGCAACAAAATCATAGGATTCAGTTACGATTTTGTAACCAAAGTGATTGTATTTATTTAGGAATCATGGCAATAAAATCACAGGATTCAGTTACGATTTTGTAGCCAAAGTGATTGTATATATATTTACTTATCATATCAATGAAAGTCAAGGGCAAATATTTCTCTCAAAAATATTTCTATCATTTTTGGACCCACTTGTGTTTGTACACACATATAGGGACATATACATGTATAAATGTGTAGTTGCATGCACGCACATGTATATATGTACGTATGAATAAATGATATATGTAAATGTACACACACGTATGTAGTGTGTGAGAGTCTATATATATGTATGCATGTATATGTATATTGTACACAAACAAGTACAAAAATGCCCATTTTTTCATACTCTCTTTCATATCATACTCACATTATAAGGGGTGTGAACTTGGCTTATATATCCAATTTGTTAAGAGAGAGTCATAGCAAAAAAACACGAGAAACTAGATGAGAGAGAGGCTATTCTAACATGCATGAATAAGCAGCTTGTACAGCAAGAAAAAGGTACACAAAAAGAATTTACGCAGCTCTAAAATAATTTTAAACTAACATAATCAAATTACTAACGTTATTCTGTTTGTATCAGTGAATAAGAATTTGGAATCAGTTCATAGGAAAACTTAATGCATCCATATATATTACCATAATCTGCGATGCTATACATCGCGAAGCTTTTGTTCGTGAAATATCACGAAGCCGGCATGTTTTTTTTTTTTAAAGAACTGATGCTTTTCTTCTTAATTTTGCGGAAAACAGGATGGTCAAAGTGTTGAGTAGCCAATGAAAATTACTCGTGATGCATTCGTGAATGAAATGGTTGCGACATTAAGCATAATACTACCATAATATATTGAGAAACAAGATATCTTTTCCATTGTCATGAAGTTTATGACAGCAGTTATGACATAACAACCCTAACTTATAGTAACAGATCGAAATAGTTTTTGTGCACGTCTCTCGCATGCTTATATTTTATTAACAAACGACTGGAAATTATCGAGCCTCTTTTAAGTTGCTACATTGATCTTCACAGCGCAATTAACTTCATAGCCTCTGGACAAAAGCTTTGTTGTACTTCCATCGCTAGTTCCTCCAAACTTAGTTGACATCCCAGCTCTATCTGAAATAACAAAATGAATAAAACAAAGGGCCTCATCATGAGAATTATTAAGAAAACCAAATGCAAAATATTGCAATATTGATTAGCTTTGGAACCATAATATAAGGCAAAGATAATGGCCACTCTATTTGTCATTTGATAATAGCTATATATCCAAAAAACGCATACGATCGCCCTCATGCAAATTTGCAGATGACATTGTAGTAATAAGGACTGTGGTTGTGGTATAATATTCACTAGCTCATTTATTATATGCATGACACGTAATCCTAGAAGAATACATGTTGAAGGTTTACGTGTGGATTCACGGGGAAGCAACCCGTACGTACATGGATATATAACTTAGGTACTTCATGTTGGAATTAACATAAATGCTGCACAAGGCACCGCATTAGCTTTTCAATAAATTGATTATGGAGTGAAGAAAGAAGGTCATGTCATGCATTTCTTCTTAGTTAATAAGGATGTGTCACATAGAACAGATTGACATGTATGTAGCGTGGTGCTGAGTATGAGGGGCTAAACATTGATTCCGGTTGTTGTACTTTGGTTGTCTTGGCTCTCCTTGAGCCTTGGCCCTTCATTATTAATAAATATTTCTTTCTCTTTGCAAAAAAAAAAAAAAAGTTAATAAGGATGTGGTACAGATCATTTGATAAGTTTACCAAGTCAGAGGCCGGATATCATTAGTAAAATATGTAAAATCCCATGGAATATTACTACCAGAAAAAGTTGAATTACTAACTTAAATTAAAGACGGAAAGAAAATTAGTTTTTAACTCCGTCACTAATTGTTAAAGATAAGAGACTAATTTCATTCTTCTTATCTCTAATTTTTGTCAATAATTAAACTTTTCTAATAATGCGAATAAGAGCAATTGTCTTCAATTATTAATTTGTTCATTTTAGTTAACATCTTGAGTATCACATCAATTGCACTCCTGTTTTGTAGCTTTAGATGTATAAGGTGGTAAGATCTATTATTTTCTAGATGTGTTTGTGTTTGATTCATTGAATTGGCTTGAAACCCTAATTCAACAAGCCTACAAATTCTAATTGATAGGAGAATGATTGGTCACAAGATTTGAGAATCTCATCACTGTTACCTTCCTTGATTATTCTTGTGTAATGAATTTATAAAACAATGATCAGAAGAATAGTTGTGTGTTTTACCTTGACAACAAATTGGTACAACACTGTCTCCTCCATGCTACTGATGTTCAGATGAAGGACTTCAAATGAAAGACTTTCCAAAACAGTTATAATTTTTGCAACTTGACCCGGAATCCTATGGGAAATCACTTTCAAAATCACATTTGGACCTGAGATTTTGACTTCTACATCAGCAACAGAAGAGTTGCAGCTTGCTCCTAGTTCCTTGAAAGCATTAGTCCCAATTCCAGAGGAGCTATCAAATTGATGAATTGTTGGCTTCAGTGTTCTTGGACTGGGACCAGGGCTAGGGCTTAAACTCTTCCTTCTTTTCTGTGACTCCAAAGCTTGAAGAAGTTGGTGCAATTCGTTGATGAATTCTATAACTCCCCCTATTATTGATGCTTGGTCTCCCTAAAATCAAACAACCAAAAGCCTTGAGAACCGATCTCACACACACACAAAGATTAAAAAAAGTTAAATTATGGACAAAAATTAGAGACGAAAAAATGAAATTAATCATCAATTTTGACGTTTATAACACTTTTAACAACGAAATTAGAGATAAATTTCATTTTTTCGGTCTCTGATTTCTGTCGCTAATTTAATTTTTTCATGTAGTGATCAGAAGAAAAAGAGAGTGAAAGAGGGATAGAATATATATACCCTTTTAATATAGAAACATGGGGTCAAAGACCTTAAAACTTTGAGATGTTCATTCATCTGTCTTCTCCTGTTTCTCTCAACAGCTATGTGAGACATGATTCGATTCAAGATATCTATGTTTCTTTCTCTTTTTGGCAGCTAGCTAGTTTTATGACTTTATCTCTTACACGAATCAAAGTGTGGTCTATTTATATGAGCCAAAGTAAGAGTCCTTAAAAAACAGTTAACTTGTATATTTTGGTTTGTAATAAATGCTATAGGTTGCTTTCTCGTGAAGTATTCTTTAACATTGTATGCACATAGACACATATGCACACGATATCACTCTCTCTCTTTTTTCTTGCTTATAAACATTACGCGTCTCACGCTTATGATCTTGCATCAGTTACATGCCCTCGTGAGTTAAAATATTTTCTCAGCTTTCCCATGCATTTTTTATCCGTTCCCTTTTCATTATTCATGCATGCCTTGCCGAGATCTTCATCGCTAGCTCAACTTAGTTGCAAAACCATACAACTATCCCCAACCAAAATTGGTGGGTACTCGAAGGCTTTATTGCCATCGCATCCTGTGTATGTATATGCCATGAAAAATCTATAATCTTTTTGAAGGAAAATAAAAAATAAGCATTGCAGAGTTGCAGTTGCAGTGACCGGGATTGCGCATGCTGGAGCAATTTGGTCACTAGTCACTAAACATAGCCGACATTGCAATTATCTATTAGGAATATTGGAACCGCAGATGATGACTAATGACATGATTTTTTTTTATTTTTTTTTTTACACAAAAGATTCTATACGTTAACTAATATGCAGCTTATTAATTAACAATGTTGTTCTGGACTTGCTGAGGACCAATCCCCCAGATCCGCCCCAAACCAATTTCGTCGGCCCAAATTTCAAGAATACAAGAGAAGCCATTCAAACCCCATGGTCAAATTGTTGATCCAACAATGATCTGCATCTACGCCAGATCATCTGAGTTTAGTTAGAGCTCATACACTACAAGAATTTTAGCCATTTTTTACAAAAAATTTCTAGGATTTGAGCCCCTAGGAAATTACAAAGGGTCAAAACCCTAGGAAAATAACCATATATGTATTTTCTAGGGCATACTAAAACACATCCCCTCGGTTTTTATTATCACGTGACTGTCAGGTTTTTTTTATTTTTTATTTCTGCTTTTACCTAGGGTTGGACCCCTAGGAAATTACCAGATAAAAAAAAGGTAAAACCTAGGGTCTAGGCCGTCGGATTTGATTTTTTTTTAAACTCTGTCAGTGACACCGAGTGGCTGAGCCCGTCGGATTGCATCGGCCTTTTTTTTTAAATTTCGTGACAAAACCGAGGGGTAGTGAACCCTAGGAATTTCGTTTTTGACCATTCAAAATCAGACCGTTTTGCAACGGCTCCTTCCTCTTCATACCTATATACATTCGACCCTCTTCTTCATTTTTACTTCTTCTCCTCATTTCTACCATCTCTTAATTTTTTCTTTTCCTTGTTTCTACCTTCTCCTAATTTTTTCTTTTCCTAATTTCTACCTCCTCTTCCTTATATCTGTTATTAATTACAATAATAAGTTTTTAATTTATTTTGTCTCTAAAACAATTAGTTCTGTATGTCTTAAAAAAATTATTAATTCGCCAAATTTTTTGCAACAGGTCCGGAGTTACCTTAACAGTCTACCACTACCGGAATCACTCACTCACATTTTAGTGGTAATTTATTTATTTTTTATCAAATTATTTACTTTATTATTTTTGTATTTTATAGAATAATATGAATATAAATTTGTTAATATATGTTGTATTTTTGTTACATATATATAATTTTTTTTTCTGACATGAATTTTATTATTTTTGGATTACATAAATATAGTTTAGGATAATGTTATATATGTGTTTAATTGTTTATTATATATTTTTATAATTGTATATACAATTATAGTTACTTTATATTTCTTATAATTTTTAATTATATAAATATATATTTCCACACACATATATATATAATTAGAAAATTATTTTCTATATATATATATATATATATTATATAATGAAACTATATAGTATTTTTGACATACTCTAATATTTTTTTCTTGATATTTTATATTCTGAATTTTTTTATTAAAATATTATTATACTTTTAGTAATATGTTAATATATATATATATATATATATATATATATGTTGTATTTTTGTTAATTAGTATATGTTAATAATTAGTTGTAATAGAGATTTTTTTTGAATGGATTCATATATTAATATATATATGTGTTTAACAGTTTAATAAATTATATTTTTGTGATGATAATTGTTAATTGTTAATTGTTATATATTAGGATTAGGATTAGAATTGGGATAATTTCAAATTATGTGTTGGGGAAAATGTATATTAATTTATAATATTAGATTACTTAATTATAACAATATTTTTTTATTGTTATAATTGTTTATTGTTATTGTTTTTTGTTATAATTTTTTATTGTTATTTTCACTTAAAAAACATTGTTTGTATTGTATGTTATCTTAGTATATTGGAGAGAAACCTTAGTTGGTTCCCGTGGTTCAATGAGAAAATAAGAAATAACTATTTTACGAGTTTTGAAAAAGTTTTTTGATGAATGAAATAGGTTCATACCATTTAAAAAAAGGGAGCAGTTATACGTAAGGCCGATGTATCTTATTTACCTATATCGATCTATGTCTTTTCAATATGCAGAAAATGGATCGTAGTTGGATGTATGATAGGTTGTTTCCTAAAAGAAGGGATTTAAAAAAAGATTTTCTAGTCGGGGTTAGAGCGTTTGTTTGCCGCGCAAAGCGTCAGGAATGTTTCACAATTGAAGGTGGGATGAGATGTCCATGCGAAAAATGCAAGTACATACCGATTATGACTCCAAAAGACGTGAAACATCACTTGTATAAATACGGGTTCATGCCTAATTATTGGATTTGGACTAGTCATGGCGAGACAACGTCCTTTATCAATTTACAGCCGATTCAAGAGCCGCACCTAGGTGCTTCGAGCAGCAGCCCACCGGATATGGAATATCAACGTTATGAGCAGTTTGATGTGATGCAGGGGCTGCACCTAGGTGCTTCGAGCAGCGGCCCACTGGATATGGGATATCAATGTTATGAGCAGTTTGATGTGACGCAGAGGATGATTTCTAATGCTCTCGGCGTGAATGTGTCGTTCGAGGAGCAGCAACAAGAAGACACAGAAGAACTTTCGAATGAGAAGCCATTGTACAAAGGGTCTGAAGACTCTACCTTATCAATGTGTGTGAGGCTTTTAGGTATCAGGTCAACCTATAATGCTTCGGAACAGTGCATGGATGCTATGACCAGAATGATGTTGGATGCAACACCTCTTAAAGATGGTTTGCTACAAAGTTATTATGATGCTAAAAGGTTGGTGTCAAAGCTGGGATTAGGTGTTCAGAGGATCGATTGCTGTGTCCATGGTTTCATATAGTATTACGACAACGAATTTGGCACAAATGATGCTGCGTTGACGGAGTGTAGATTTTGCAATGAGCCAAGATATTGCCAGCGCAACACTGGGACGAGAATGGGTAAACCAGTTCCGAGGAAGGCAATATTTTATTTGCCCATCGTGCCAAGGCTGCAAAGAATGTTTGCATCGATGCAAACTGCCAGTAAAATGACGTGGCACTATGGAAACAGAAGTACTTCGGGTCAATTGCCGCACCCGTGTGATGGTGAGGCATGGAAGCACTTCAAACGGGTACATCCTGACTTCGCCATGGATCCACGCAATGTCCGGCTTGGGTTGCTATGATGGGTTTATACCGTATATCCAGTCGTCGACTAGAGCATATTCTTGTTGGCCAGTTATTGTCACCCCATACAATCTTCCTCCTGATATGTGCATGTCTAAGTCTTACATGTTCTTGGGTTGTGTTATTCCGGGCCCAAATTCACCAACGGCCAGTATTGATATCTATTTATAGCCTTTGATCGATGATTTGAAGAGGTTGTGGGATAGTGTTTTGACGTACGATATTGCACGAAAGCAAAATTTTATGATGAGACCAGCCTTAATGTGGACCATTAATGACTTCCCTGCTTATGACATGTTATCTGGATGGGGGACTCATGGTAAATTGGCGTGTCCGATTTGCATGGAGGACACAAATGCATTTACCTTGGAGCACGGGGGGAAGCCGACTTGGTTTGACTCGCACCGCAGGTTCTTACCAAGCGATCATCCATTTAGGGAGCACCCACTGGTGGAAGAAACACATGTCGTCGTCGTGACAGGTTGCCACATCACATAGCTCATGATGTGAGTGCCTATGTATCTTTCCCCACTACAGACTGTGGCCCATCCAAGCTAAACCAGTGTATAAAAGGACTTCTTCCCTTCAAGCTAAGCTGCTTTCACCTAGAGCCGATACTGACTTAAGTATCAGAGTAATTGTAGGTACCACCACCACCACCATTGTGAGCGTCGTCGTGCTCCTTCGCAACCATACCACTTCTCTCTCGCTCGGGCATACTTCAAGGTCCACTTCGAATCAAATGTGTATTAACAATTTGCTAAATAGATGTGCATTGACACTGATAACATACTCGATCTCAAGTTAAAGATATATTTTGAGTTTCTTAACCAATCAATTCACGTTACTAACTAATAATTCAGATAGTTGACCAATCTATATATGTGAAATCTTAGATGTAAAATTAATACAACTGTTATATACATATATATATATACAATCTTATAAATTGTCATTCTTTTGTGGGCCTACCCACATGAGTGTTTCCAGCCAAAAGAAAAAGAAGTCTCATTTTTTCCAAAAGTATCACGTGAAGCAGTGTAAATTTTTCTTTTCATTCAGTATAAGCGTGAGTGTGTGTTCTGCAAAATTAGCGCATGGAATTTTTAGTTCGATTGCCTAGCCTTCGGTTGCAAATTTTCCACACGGTGCATTGAATTTGCAACACCCAACCAATTGCACTCTGTGCAATTTTTCCTATAAATAGAGCAAGGAGAAGGCATTTGGCATCAGAGAGGTCAGAAGAAAAAATTACGAGAGAAATAATAAAGCCTCGTAGAAAAAATTAGAGAGTCTCACAGAGAGAGTTTTGTGAGAGAGAAAAATAGTGATATCCTTACTACTGAGTGAGAGAAAAAAATAGTGAGCCAATTTGTGAGAAGTTTTAGCCACAAATTGAAGACACATTTGAGTGTTATTTTTGAGAGATCCACCTAAGAGTGAAGTTTGTACCCATTATTATTATAGTGAAGATTTTTTAAGTGGCCTACGGGTCCCGTGGTTTTTACCTTCACATTGAAGGGTTTTCCACGCTAAAAATTTTACACGTGTTTCCGCTTGTCTTACTCTGATTATTTTATTATTGCCTATTTTAAGTTACACAGGGAGGAAAATTTATACCGGCATTTCCCAACAGTGGTATCAGAGCCACTGTACCGGGGAAGCTATTATCCTGTGTAATTTAAGATGGAGAGTTCTACCGTTCATGATGGTGACATGTTCAAGCTCACTGCCGAAAAATACACTTATTGGAAGCCGATGATGGAAGACCATTTATACTGCAAAGATATGCATGATCCCATCACCCAGAAGGAAATACCAACAGTGAAGACCGACAAAGAATGGGAGACCCTGAATCGGAAAGCAGTAGCTATGATCCGGAAATATATTGACCGGAGTTTGTTCGAGCATGTATCAACTTATACTAATGCGTATGAGTTGTGGACGAAACTTGAATCTTTGATTCAAAAGAAGACGCCCAGGAATAAAGCCCACCTTGTCAGGAGACTGGCAAAGTTGGAGTACACAGACGGTCAGAACATGATCGAGCATCTAAATACCTTCAGAGGTATTGTCAACCAATTGACGAAGGCAGAAATGAAGATAGATGACGAGTTGCAGACTCTTCTACTCCTCAGTTCTCTACCAGAGAGTTGGGACACTCTAGTTGTTACTCTCAGCAATTCTGCTCCAGATGGAAAGCTTAGCATGGATTCTGTTACAGACTGCCTGCTAAATGAAGAGTCAAGACGGAGGGAAAGAGGCTTGAACAACTAGTTTGAAGCCAACATTGTCGACAACAGAGGAAGGAGTAAGAATCGAGAAAAAGGAGGTCGCGGAAAATCACATGGTAGATCTAAGTCCCGCACTAGACTGAGTTGCTATTATTGTGGCAAGCCAGGCCACAGAAAGTCCGAGTGCAGATTCTTGAAGAGAGATCAACAGGCTGGAACAGTCCATCCTGACCATATTGACCCAAAGAAGAAGAAGGAAGATGGAACCACTACTGCAGTGGCTTCGGAAGATGAAAATGTGTTTTTTATCGGAGGTGAAAATTATCTAAATGTTGCATCTGATGACTGCATTTGGATAATTGACTCAGGAGCATCCTTCCACGTAACCCCTCATGAAGGATTTTTCTCATCATATCAAAAAGGAGATTTTGGTATGGTGAAGATGGGCAACCATGTCACAAGCAAGATTGTTGGCACTGGTGAAGTAACTCTCATTACAGAGAATGGAAGCAAGCTCGTGTTGAAGGAGGTGAGACATGTACCAGACATGCGTCTAAACCTTATCTCAACAGGAAAGTTAGATGAAGCTGGGATGATAAACCAGTTTGGTGCTGGCAGATGGAAGCTCAGCAAAGGAAGCATGATTGTTGCTCGAGGCAAAAAGGAAGGCTCCCTGTACATCATGCAGGGAAAGATATGCAAAGAGGAGATGAACATTGCTCAAGACGCAACCAAAGAATTGTGGCACAGACGACTAGGCCACATGAGCGAGAAAGCTCTGGAAATTCTCGCAAAAGATCATCTTCCAAACATAAAGGGGCAGCCACTTGAATCCTGTGAAGATTGTCTAGCAGGCAAACAACACAGAGTATCTTTCAAAAGATCAGATGATGCAAGAAGAAGAAAGCATATCCTAGATCTTGTTCATTCAGATGTGTGCTCAACATCTGAAAGGTCCATTGGTGGTGCTCAATATTTTGTTACCTTCATTGACGACCACTCTAGAAAGGTGTGGGTGTATCCATTGAAGACGAAAGATCAAGTTCTTCAAGCTTTCAAGGAATTCCATGCTTCTGTAGAACGCGCAACCAGAAGAAAGCTGAAATGCTTAAGAACAGACAATGGAGGAGAATACATAGGTCCTTTTGCAGCCTATTGTAAAGCTCATGGGATACGACATGAGAAGACACCTCCCAAGACTCCTCAGATGAATAGAGTAGCAGAAAGGATGAACAGGGCGATTGCGAGAGAAAGTTAGAAGCATGCTTTCTCATGCAAAACTTCCCAAATCATTTTGGGGTGAAGCGATGAAAACTGCGGTTGATTTGATAAATTTGTCTCCTTCAAGACCTTTAAATGGAGAGATACCAGAGGAAGTATGGTCTGGAAAGAAAGCCTCCTATGGTCATTTGAGAGTCTTTGGATGCAGAGCATTTGTCCATATTCCCAATGATGAGAGAGCAAAGCTTGATGCTAAGACGAAGGAGTGCATATACCTTGGTTCACCAAGAGACGAACTTGGCTTCAGATTATGGGATCCTTCAAACAAGAAGATTGTTCGAAGCAGAGATGTGGTATTCTATGAAGACCAGACGATCCAGGACATTCAACAGTCCAAGAAGCCAAAGACCACTATGGTGCGAAATTCAGGGGGAGAGATTCCTCAAAAGAATGATGAACCTGACCATACAGAACAGATGACAGATGAGACGGAACGAGAACCTCAACCGAGAAGGTCAACGAGAGTCAGACAACCATCAACAAGGTATTCGTCAGATGAATATGTCACTCTCACTGATGAAGGAGAACCTCAAAGCTTTGTGGAAGCCATTGAGATGAAGGATAAGGAGAAATGGATGCAAGCCATGCAAGACGAAATGCAGTCCCTGAAGGAAAATCAGACGTATGACCTGGTAGAATTGCCAAAAGGAAGAAGAGCGTTGAAAAACAAGTGGGTGTTCAAACTCAAAAGCGAAGAGAACAACCCAAACCCCAGGTACAAAGCCCAAATTGTGGTGAAGGGGTGCCATCAGAAGAAAGGCATAGATTATGAAGAAATTTTCTCACCGGTGGTGAAGATGACATCCATTAGAGCAATCCTTGGTCTAGCTGCAAAACTAGACTTGGAGGTAAAACAACTCGACGTTAAAACAACATTCTTACATGGAGACCTAGAGGAAGAAATCTATATGGAGCAACCTGAAGGTTTCATAGAACCAGGCAAAGAACACCTTGTGTGCCGCTTGAAGAAAAGCCTCTATGGTCTGAAGCAAGCTCCAAGACAATGGTACAAGAAGTTTGATCTCTTCATGACCCAACATAATTTCAAAAAGACATCCGCATGATTTAATGTGTGTTTGTGAAGAACTATGATAATGGTGAGTCCATCATACTTCTGTTGTATGTTGATGATATGTTGATTGTTGGGAAAGACAAGTTGAAGATAGCTGCTCTCAAGAAGGCATTGAGTAAGTCTTTTGCCATGAAAGATCTGGGTGCAGTAAAGAAGATTCTTGGAATGAAGATCACCAGAGATCATTCTAGAAGAATGTTGTGGATGTCACAAGAAGACTACATCAAGAAGGTTCTTGAAAGGTTCAACATGCATAATGCCAAATCTGTGCATGTTCCATTACCTGGTCATTTCAAGCTCAGCAAGGCACAATGTCCAGAGAATGAAGAAGCAAAAGAAGAAATGAACAAGGTACCCTATTCTTCTGCTGTGGGTAGCCTTATGTACGCAATGGTTTGCACAAGACCAGATATTGCTTATGCTGTAGGAGTTGTTAGTAGATTCCTATCGAATCCAGGAAAGGAGCATTGGAATGCTGTGAAATGGATACTACGGTATCTAAGGGGAACTGCCAACAAGTGTTTATGTTTTGGCAATGGAGATTTAAAGCTTCTTGGGTATCTTTGATCACGGACATGGCAGAGATGTTGACTCAAGAAAGTCTATATCGGGATATCCGATTACTTTTGCGAGGAGTCAGATCATGGCAATCACGACTACAAAAGTGTGTCGCCTTGAGTACCACAGAGGCCGAGTACATCGCAATCACAGAAGGTTGTAAGGAAATCTTGTGGATGAAGAAGTTCCTACAAGAGTTAGGCCAAGATCAAGAAAGCTATGCTCTTTATTGCGACAGTCAGAGCGCAATCCATCTCAGCAAGAACTCGACATTCCATGCAAGATCGAAACACATCGACGTAAGGTATCATTGGATCCGTGATGTGTTGGAAAAGAAACTGCTGCAGATTGAGAAAATTCATACTGATGATAATGCAGCTGATATGATGACCAAACCTCTACCTAAAGAGAAGTTAGAAGTCTGTAAGGAAGTTGCAGGCTTAACATCAACTCCGAATTGATCCAAGGAATTTTTCCTTTGGCTGGAGGGGGAGAATTGTGGGCCTACCCACATGAGTGTTTCCAGCCAAAAGAAAAAGATGTCTCATTTTTTCCAAAAGTATCACGTGAAGCAAAGGTAAATTTTTCTTTTCATTCTACAAGTAAACGTGAGTTGTGTGTTCGATTGCAAAATTAGGCGCATGGAATTTTTCGTTCGATGCCTAGCGTCGGTTGCAAATTTTTCACACGGTGCATTGAATTTGCAACACCCAACCAATTGCACTCTGTGCAATTTTTCCTATAAATAGAGCAAGGAGAAGGCATTTGGCATCGTAGAGGTCAAGAAAAAATTACGAGAGAAATAATAAAGCCTCGTAGAAAAATTAGAGAGTCTCACAGAGAGTTTTGTGAGAGAGAAAAATAGTGATATCCTTACTACTGAGTGAGAGAAAAAAATAGTGAGCCAATTTGTGAGAAGTTTTAGCCACAAATTGAAGACACATTTGAGTGTTATTTTTTAGAGATCCACCTAAGAGTGAAGTTTGTACCCATTATTATTATAGTGAAGATTTTTTAAGTGGCCTACGGGTCCCGTGGTTTTTACCTTCACATTGAAGGGTTTTTCACGCTAAAAATTTTACACGTGTTTCCGCTTGCCTTACTCTGATTATTTTATTATTACCTATTTTAAGTTACACAGGGAGGGAAATTTATACCGGCATTTCCCAACATCTTTATGCTTTCAATCGCAGCAAATATATATTTTTACAACTTATGCTACAATTTAAAAATAAATTTTATCGAATTCTCAGTGCAGAATATACGAAAGTTGCCTTTTCAAGAGGAGGATCGAAAGTTGGATTAAAAAGAAAGAAACTGTAGTAAAGCTTTCTGATTAATAACTAGCTAGTATTCACAACAATGTAGAAATGTATGTGGAAGAGTGTCTTGTTACTTTACAAATATTCCAGACAATTTGTTAAAAAAGAAGATTTAACTTTTTTTTTTACCAATGAAGAAGATTGTACCAGTGAAAAAACAGACACTCTTTTGATTGTATGGGCCATGCGGTAAATCCTTATCAAACTTAAGCATGAAAGAAGGCGGGCCAAAAATGTTTCCAAAGGCAGCCCAATAACAAAGAGTTGACTTGAACTGGAAAATGACTGTCTACGTGTCTTCACGAAATTCATTCACCGAACGTACTCAACAGTAGTTCAGCTGGCGTTAACGACATCATCAGTCCAACGTGGGGAAAAATAATATTCCCCCAGTTGCTTTTTAGTTATCGGTTTTTAAAAAATTTATTATTTTTTATTGGTTATTTTGATAGTTTAAGTTTATATCATTACTTGTTTTTCAATTATACTATTAATTATTTATTGTAGAATGAAAAATAAGTGTGATCGATAATAAACAATCAATGGTATCATAGAAAAAGACTAATAACTTTATCAAAAAAATAAAATTTATTAGTTTTTTTGGTTTAAGTAATACTCTTAATTATTATTGTAGAAAGAAAAATAAGTGTGATCGATAATAAACAATCAATGGTATCATAGAAAAAGACTAATAATTTTATCAAAAACAATAAAATTTATTGGTTTTTTTATTTAAGTAAAACATCCTTTTTTTTAGGCACAAGATGACCCTTGTCCAGCAATACACCGCTAATCATCCAAGAATACAAATTATTCATACATTTGGATATAAACCCCATTAATATATGCTTCCGTCAGAACACTTAAGGTAACCCCCAATGTTGTTTCCTCATACCCAGTTGTGTTTTACCCAACATCCCTGCATCCACATCTTTGACTATTGCTACATAGCAGCTACGTAAAACAATCTTAAAAAACAAGTATTAAAAAAGAACGGAGGTAGTAACAATTAGAAGGGGTTTAATGTGATAGGAGGCTAATGCTCTTAGTAGCTGGGAGAGTAGCTGGGAGAATTTGTTGATTCTCAAGGAAAGAAAAGCTGCTTCAAGTAACACAATCTCATTCTAAGTTAGTGATATTAAATAAAAGAACGACATTATTAAAAACTAAATACCCGTTTATTTTACTTGTTTTTTCTTATTTTTTATTTCCACTTAAACTAAGAAATAATTCCTCTGTTATCAAATACAAGCAAAAAAAATTCACAAATACATGGTTTTTTGTGTGCTTATATTCGATAACAGAGGGAGTATTACAAAAGACCAATCCAATATTTCTCTCACTACCTTCTTTTTCAATTTTTGAAAAGAAATCCAGTATTTCCATAAATTTTGAAAATACCAAAAACTGTTTTCATTATTTCCGAAAATGTATTGTCTCTAAATAGTCTTTCATCTTTTCTTTATCACAATTGTTCACTAGAGCAGCTTTCAATTATCTTGTTAGTAACTTAAAATGACTACAAATTTTAAAAAATGAAACTTGAAAATAATTTTAGAAAGTGAACAAACTCTTATGGTGTGTTTGATTCCGAAGAGAAATTGTAAAGAGAGAAATAAGTGAGAGCTGGGAATATGAGAAGAGAGAAAAATGTGAGAAATAGTATAGATTTGATTGATAGTTTGGCATAAGAAAAAGAGAAGAGAAATAGAGAACAGGGAAATAGAATGATTTTATAAATTGACAAAAAAACCTATCTAAAAATATATATATATTCATTACCAATGTTGGTTAATTAATTTAATTTTTAATTTAATTAAGTAAATTACTTGATTAATTTACTGTACATTTGTTATTTTAATTAGTTAATTTTTTGATTATTTTGTATTATTTTAAATAATTAATTTTATTTATATAATATTTTATTTTAATTTATCTTAATTAATTTTTCTCCAATTTAATTAATTCATAACTCAGTGTGAATAAACCACACATTGAACCAAGTGCACTTGGCCTAGTGGTGGAACACTAGGGTGCTTGGGGGGGTCGGCCTGTTGGTAGCAGGATCGACTCCACCCGGGTGCAAAACCAAGCCATGGCCAGTCCAAGCCTCTACGGACGAGCGCAGATTAGTCTTTCGTTGAAAGCGTTGGGACACTGTGTGGGTAGCCAGCGATGGTCCCCGAACCAAAAAAAACCACACATTGCCTGCGCCTTGCAAATAACCACATGTTGCCTTTCACCAAATTAAAAGTTAAAAAAAAGCAAAAACTACTAGATCATGTGGAGAGAATTTACACACATTAGTGTTGATAAAAATTCCCACGCGTCATCCGTATTAAAAAACTCAAGGGCAGAAAAAGATTTGAAAAATATCTGCCATTCTTCTTGCAGTTTCTTCGCACTTGGCCGAAGAAACAAACAGTTGGAACGGATCCGCTTTTTAAATCTCTCGCCTCAATTTCTACCCTGTTTCAAACTACGGAAGTTCCCTTTCTCTTAGTAATCTCTCTAGTCTCTGACTCTCTTGTCGTCATTTCACACCTTCCAAACAAACCATTAGTGATATTAAATGGAGACAAGATTATTAAAAAAGACAATTGTTGAAGTCACCTCCCTTTCTTTCCTTTCCCACCCACCCCATTAAGACTTAATGAAAAAAACCCTAAACTAGCCCTACATTTCCGCGTTCTCTTTCCCACCCCTGCCCATTTTTTCAAAATATCTAGCAACAAATTTCTGAACTAACAATATGTGCATTCGAAAATTAGTTTCCAAATATGCAAAAGTGTAAGATCTTTTCTCCGGAAACTAATTACTAAACACACAATCTGTGTGTCCGGAAATTAGTTTTCGAACATTACTTAAAATTTGAAAAAAATGAGTTTTTGATTTTTTTTCCTAAGCAGTTTTAATTGAAAATTGAAAATATTTGTTCTTTATTCTGAAAATTTGATATTTATTATTTAATTGAAAAATTAATATTCTTGGGTGATAATATAAAGTTAATAATTAGCCGAATAAATGCACGTACAAAAAGTGTATATGTAAGGAGTCTATAATGCTAAAATGTTAAGTAATACGCAATAAGTCAGTACAAAAGACCTTAAAAGACTATAATACATCACTGAGTGGTCTAAAACCTCTTCCCCTTTGATAGACTTGTCCCTCCCCATTACTACTACACACTAAGGTCAACATCGCTAGTGCCAAGTCTCAGCCCTCGATGCTTGTATTTATTTTGAGGCATCTGTTGTGACGTCCTAAAATTTAATCTATATGGCCACAGTAAAAATGATTTTATTTTAATAATTTGGATGGAAGTACACGAATGTATTCAAAAATATCCAACCTTATGGCCTTTTAATTGTACAAAGTATCTAACAAATGAGACTAACTCTGGCACACTGGCTGTGAACCCACAATCTCTATCTTTCTTCTGAACTCTTCGGATACCTGCTAGTGTCTGTATACAAAACAAGAAATAGAACGGGAGACTCAGAACACACTATACACACCATTTAATGGGAAGGTAAGACTTAGAATTCATGTATAAAAAGGCAAGCATATGCAAATAAGGCAAATAAAGGAATCAACCACACATCCATCCTCTGATAACACTTTTGGATCATTACCTAACTACCTCTTTCCATGCAGCTTAAGTCTATATGCCTACTTGGCCACACAGCTCAATTATGGCAAAAGCAGCCCCACCTTAGCCACTTTGCCTGTATAGATAACAATGACCTCGATAGGTTAGCCAGTTGTCCATCCCCCTATCCCGCTCATCGTACCCTTAAGAATGCATCCCGGCTTCCCGACTTAATGATAGAACACAGGTATCAGGGCGGCACTCGGGATCGATACTATAGACAGTGATGCAACAGTACCCCGTCAAGATGACCAGGCTACCCAACGTCCCGACAGGATGGTAGCTAGCCATCCGTCACCTGTGGACTTGTCGAACCCAGACTATCCTCAAGGACCAGCGTGTCCTATACCGACTGCATCATGCCCGCACTCTGGCAGCTGGCTGCACTCTGGCAGCTGGCCTCATACACAGCCTATGTGCACGGCAGTAGATTACAACACATGCATATGATTATTTATTATTCAGCACTTTGACAGCTCACCATCAGCTCAACACATCAGCTCATTATCTCAGCTAGCACCATCATCTTATCTCAGTACTTAACAACTACTGATAGTTAGATAGTTTCAACCATGCCCCACAGACATTATTATTATTATTAAATAACTTCACATCAACCCAGCATAAGCGAAATTACCAGCACTTACAGCATATTGTAAATTAACCAACATATCATCAGTGCTCAACCATCCTCGACCGACGTATAAATTGACAACACCAATTTTTCATCATATTTATATAGATAATTGACTGTGAATTAGTTTAAAATTGAATATTATCACATAAAATTCACTCTCTTTTATTCTAAATTGTGCAGAATTAAAAAATTAGGCAATTCGGTGGATGAAAACAAGTTTTGGGCTTGAAATTGGGCAAAAAGTAGGCTCAAATTACTGCAGCACGACCTTCTTCAGCCCAGCACACGGGAGCACGGCCTCCCCAGCAAGTCCGTGCTCATGTACGGAATTCAAGTCGGCAACGCGTGATTGACTGGATCCAGCTAGAGGGAGCACGACCAACTATCACGGCCTCTTCATTTGACTAGCACAGCCTCTTCATTTGACCAGTATGGCCTCTTCACAGGTTGGCAGACGCGGTTTCCACGTGGTTCATTGAATTTGGACTTTTTTGGAGGAGCACGGCCTCAGCAATGCCGTGCTTAGGCCGTGCTGCATCACTTTCTAGCGCCTATAAATACAAGTGAGCAATTTCATTTCAAAGGGCCCCCTTCTGAGTGCAGATGCATTTCCTGACTCATTTCTTTCCCTCTTAGCTTTATTTTCTTTTGTTATCTTGTTATTTTAAACCTTTGTAATTGTACTTCTTAATTTACTCCTTGAATTTTATTATGGATTCTAGAATTAATGTTGTGTTATTATCTTCAAAAATAATGTGCAACTAATTCTATTACTAAGGTGATGGGGAATCTTTTACTATACCTATAATCTTAATCTAATTTATAAATATGAGTTTTTAATTCTTATGATTAAATTATTCCTGGTAAATTTATTCTATAAGAACTGATCATTCTTTACTTGGTTATTAATTGGGTGGCGACCTAACCTTCAATTAGTAATGGAACTCTGGGATTAATTGAATCTGTATATTTTGAATGACCAAACAAAGTGTGTTCATTTTCAGTCAGTCATTGAATTGACAAATCTATTGATGCTTTATGCTCTTTCTATTTACTTGCTTTGAATGACCAAACAAAGTGATAAATTAGGAGGAAGATTGGTAACATTGCATGACCAAACTGTGTTAATAGCTTTTGAATAGATGATTGGTAATCAAATAAGAATATTTTCTCGGCTCTATTTATGAATTGGTTAAGTGAATAAGTATTGGTATAAAGTGAACCCAAAACCTTAGTATCTCTATAATCATCTTCTTCTTCTTATCTTAAATTTGTTCGCATCTTATGCCAACTTTTCTTTCAAGTTTTAAAACCAATTTCAATCGAACCATTTGTCTAAATTACTAATTAATTTAGTAGATCAGTAATCATTCTAATTCCCTGTGGAGATGATAATCTTATATACTATAACTTGACGTGATCGTACACTTGCGATTTACGCGCAACAAGTTTTTGGCGCCGTTGACGGGGAGTTGTTAATGATATTGTTCGAAACGATTGGTTATCAATTTAGACGCTTTTTGTAGTTATTTTACTCTCTTATTTTTATTTTTGTCTTTTCTTTTTCTTTTTCTTTCTCTTTCTTGTCATTTTAATTCTAGTATCACCTCCGGCATGGAAGGTTTTACGTCCTACACGGATGGCTTTAGTTTTGCCTTTTATTTTTAATTTCTTTTGCTTTTAGTAGCGTCTCCTGGTTGGAAGACTAGATTTTATTGCTATTTAATTACTTAAAACTTATTATTTAGCATCTCCTGGTTGGAAGACTAGATTATTTCTTTTTCTTTTAACTTTTCTTTTCTTTTCTTTAGACTAACCTTAAATAAATAATTAAAATTTTAGTTTTTGATCACTTGATCCAGCTTTGTTGCAGTGTATGCTAACACGCTCTCAAGATCCTTTCCTTCAGTTTGATCCTGAAATTGAGAGAACTGCAAGAGCTCTCAGAAGACAAAGAAGAACTGTTAGAGGACAAAGAAGAACAATGGTAGAACAGGAATTGACTATGAATGAGTACTTTACACCGACTTGTGAAGAACATGATAGTATCCAATATCCAGCGGTGGAAGCCAACAATTTTGAGCTTAAACCAGGCCTAATTTCTATGGTCAAAGATGTGCAATTCTCAGGCTTACCACATGAAGACCCAAATGCCCATCTAAAAAGATTCCAGCAGATTACAAAGACTGTAAAATATAATGGTGTTACTCCCGAAGCCATTAGACTCCGCTTGTTTACTTTTTCTTTGCAGGGAAAAGCTCAATACTGGTTGGATTCATTGGAATCCAATTCCATCACAACTTGGGCGGATCTGAAAAGTAAATTTTTAAACAAATACTTCCCACCTGGAAAGTCTGCCAAACTCAGAGCAGAGATTTCCGGATTACCCAAAAAGAGGGTGAAACTATGCACGAGACATGGGAACGATTCCAAGATATACTTTTATGATGTCCCCATCATGGTTTTAACAAATCTCTGTTAGTTCAAATTTTCTATAATGGACTTTCTTTTTAGAACAAGGCAGCTGTAGATGCAGTATGTGGAGGATCAATAGGCTATAAAATGCCTATTGATTGTTACGAGATCATGGGCAGGATAGCCCAGAACAGTGCTCAGTGGTCACAAGGAGATAGAAGTGCCACTAAAAAGCCTCAACAATCAGGAATGTATAAAGTGGATGTCACCACCGCTGTAGAGGCCAAGTGGGAGCCTAAGATGGAGGCTTTGACCAAAAAGTATGAAGCTCCCCTAATTCTCAAACAGTTGCCTCAACTTCCCATGAGAGGGATGAATGGGCCACTAGGTGCGATAACCCCGTTGAAGAGGTAAAAACCCCTAATAAAGAAGATTTAGACCCAAAAGGTGAGATGCAAGAGGCTATGCTAAAATATATGAACAGGCATGGACACCCTTGCATGGGTGTACTTGCAATTTACATGGAGAAGGCTGATGATAGATTTAAGTCTCTGGAGAAAAGTTATGTGCCATCTTTTTTGTAATTATTGTGGAGTAATGGGTCACGACACACATGAGTGCACCGAGCAGGTAAATTACGTTGGAAATGGAGTCAAGCATGATCCTTATGCCAAGACTTACAATCCTGGATGGAAGGATCACCCCAACTTCTCATGGAAAGATCAATAGTAGAATCAGGGACAACAACATGCACCCTATAGACCACCTCATATGCAAGGCCAAACCCAAGTACCAAGGAGACCATCTCTTCAAGGGCAAATTGACACCCTGGTAGGTACTGTTAATTCTAACCATAAGAGTTTGGAAAACAACCATGAGTTTAGAAAGCCAAATTTCTACTTTAGTACAACTTATGACCAAAAGGGAAGAAGGAGCATTACCTAGTCAAACTGAGAAAAATCCTAGAGAGCAGGCTAATGCTATCACTACTAGAAGTGGTAAAACCCTTGAAAATCCAGTATTTGATAAAGTAGAGCCACCTTCCAAACAAACCCCAAGAGAGGTTGAGAAAACCAAGGAAAAATTGTCTGATACACCTCTTACAACCCTTCTTGACCCACACATCCCATTCCCACAGAGGCTTAAAGTTAATCAAGATCCCCAGTTCTCAAAATTTTTGTGTATGCTTAAGCAGTTGACTGTCAACATTCCTTTTGTGGAAGCCATTACTAATATGCCAAAGTATGCAAAGTTCTTAAAGGATATGTTATCCAATAAAAAGAAATTGGAGGACTTTGCTACAATTAAGCTTAATGAGGAATGTTCTGCTATTGTTTTGAAAAAGTTACCACCAAAGCTTAAGGATCCGGGTAGTTTTACTATCCCTTGTACTATTGGTAACTCTCATTTCGAAAAGGCATTATGTGATTTAGCAAGTATAAATTTGATGCCTCTTTCTGTTTTTAGAAAACTTGGCTTGCAGGAACCACAACCGACTAACATCACTTTACAGCTAGCTGACAGATTCGTTGCCTACCCTCTTGGGGTAGTGGAAGATGTTTTAGTGAAAGTTGATAATTTTATATTCCCTGCTGATTTTATTGTTTTAGACATGGAAGAAGATAAGGAGGTCCTAATTCTTTTAGGAAGACCTTTCTTGGCCACAGGCAAGAGCTTAATTGATGTTCAATAAGGGAAATTAACTTTGAGATTTGAGGATGAGGAAGTTGTGTTCCAAGTTTTTAATTCATTGAAAACTCCTTCCTCATTTTCTTCCTGTAATTTTATTCAATCTATAGATATTAATGATGTGGTTACCTCTGACAGTTTTGATGACTTTAGGATGCAAGACCCTCTAGAAAAAATACTAATCTTGCAGGGACTTGGTACGTTGGAGGGTGGTGAAGAAGAAGAGCTTTTAATGTTTTTACAAGAATACCACCCCAAAAGAAGTTGGAATAACCATAAATTTGAGGAGTTAGAATGGGATGATATCCCAAAAACTAATCCCTCCATTGAAGAGGCTCTTGAGCTTGAATTAAAGCCTCTTCCTGCAAATATGAAATATGCTTTCTTGAGCCCTCCCTCTTCCTTGCCTGTAATTGTCTCAGCAGATTTAATAGCAACCATGGAGGATCAACTTTTGAGAGTATTAAGGGACAAAAAAAAAGCCTTTGGTTGGTGTATTCATTATATAAAAGGCATAAGTCCCACAATTTGCACCCACAAGATCTACATGGAGGATGATTACCAGCCTCGAGCACTGCCTCAACGCCGCCTCAATCCAAACATGAAAGATGTGGTAAAAAATGAAGTAATTAAGCTTCTTGATGCAGGTATTATCTATCGTATTTCTAGTAGTAAATGGGTAAGTCCTGTACAATGTGTCCTAAAAAGGGAGGAACAACTATGATGGAAAATGAAAAAAATGAATTAATTGCAGTTAGAAAGACTACCGGGTGGCGTATGTGTATTGATTATAGAAAATTAAATGATGCCACCCGAAAAGATCATTTTCCACTTCCTTTTATTGATCAAATGCTTGAGAGAGTAGCAGGACATGACTATTATTGTTGTTTAGATGGGTATTCTGGTTATTTACAAATACCAATGGCTTTATAAGATCAAGATAAAACCACTTTTACTTGCCCTTAAGGTACATTTGCATATAAAAGGATGCCCTTTGGATTATGTAATGCTCCTGCTACTTTCCAACGATGCATGACTGCTATTTTCTCTGATTTAATTGAAAAATACATTGAAGTATTCATGGAAGATTTCACAGTATTTGGATCCTCTTATGAGGCTTGTTTACTAAATCTGAATTTAGAGTTGCAGAGATGCAAAGACACTAATTTTGTGCTTAATTGGGAAAAGTGCCAGTTTATGGTACATGATTGCATTATTTTTGGACACAAGGTTTCCACAAGAGGCATCGAGGTGGATCCTGCCAAGGTAGAGGTCATTGCAAAATTACCCCCTCCAAATTCTGTGAAAGGGGTACGTAGCTTCTTAGGCCATGTTGGTTTCTACAGGAGGTTTGTTAAAGATTTCTCAAAAATTGCAAAACCTATGACTAACCTCTTGATTAAGGAAGCCACCTTTGATTTTTCCGACACTTGTTTGAAAGCTTTTAATTGTTTAAAGGAAAAATTAATTAATGGCCCTGTTGTTGTTGTCCCTGATTGGTCACTTCCTTTTGAAATTATGAGTGATGCTAGTGATAATGTTGTGGGGGCAGTTTTGGGGCAAAAGAAGAATAAGGTATTCTATACCATTTAGTATGCTAGTCGCACTCTTGATGATGCTCAAAGAAATTACTCTACCACAGAGAAAGAGTTGCTAGCTGTAGTATTTGCATTTGACAAGTTTCGTTTTTACCTTATTCTTTCTAAAGTAATTGTTTTCACTGACCATGCTGCTATAAGATATTTGCTTAAGAAACAGGATGCAAAGCCCAAGTTGATTGGGTGGATTTTGCTGCTGCAAGAGTTTGACATGGAGATTAGAAACAAGAAAGGCTCAGAGAACTTTGTAGCTGACCACCTCTCGAGGCTTGACCATAGTGTGATGCAACCCTCAAATGATGGGGAAATTAAGGAAGTGTTCCCCGATGAGAAATTCTTATGCATTTCCACTAATCCTTGGTTTGCAGACATTGTTAACTACTTGGCAAGTATGGTTGTTCCCCCTCATTTTTCTTATCAGCAAAAGAAGAAATTAACTTCTAATGCTAGACATTACTTGTGGGATGACCCTTACCTGTATAAAGTATGTGGAGACAAGGTAATTAGGCGTTGTGTGCCTATGAATGAGGTAACTTTTATCCTTTAGAACTGTCATTCTAAAGAGGCAGGTGGTCATTTTGGGCCAACTAGGACCGCATATAAAGTATTGCAACGTGGTTTTTATTGGCCTACTATTTTTAAAGATGCTCATGACTTTGCAAAAGCATGTGATAATTGCCAAAGAAGTGACAATATTTCTGGGTGTCAAGAGATGCCTTTGAATAATATTTTGGTTTGTGAGATATTTGACGTTTGGGGTATTGATTTTATGGGCCCTTTCCCTAAATCATTTTCAAATCAATATATTCTTGTTGCTGTGGATCATGTGTCTAAATGGGTGGAAGCTGTAGCCTTACCCACTAATGATGCACGGGTTGTAGTGAAATTTTTAAAGAAAAATATTTTTACTAGATTTGGCACTCCCCAGGCCATTATTAGTGATGGTGGCACCCACTTTTGTAATAAACAATTTGATAATCTTTCGAGCAAATATGGTGTCACCCATAAGGTAGCAACTTCCTATCACCCACAAACTAGTGGACAAGTTGACATTTCAAATAGGGAATTGAAAAGAATTTTATTGAAGACGGTTAATGCATCTAGAAAAGATTGGACTTTAAAATTAGATGATGCATTATGGGCATGCAGAACTGCTTTTAAAACCCCATTGGGATGTCCCCTTACCGTCTTATTTTTGGAAAATCATGCCATTTGCCTGTGGAACTTGAGCATAAAGCACTTTAGGCTTTAAAATTTTTAAACTTTGATACTCAGCTTACAGGTGAAAATAGATTGCTACAATTGAATGAATTGGATTAGCTCCGTCTTGAAGCTTATGAAAATGCCAAGTTATACAAAGAGCGGACTAAAAAGTGGCATGATAAATGCATTCAGTATCGTGAGTTCCATGTGGGTGAGAAAGTCTTAATTTATAACTCACGTTTGCGTCTTTTTCCAGGAAAGTAGCGCGCAAGGTGGTATGGGCCCTACACCGTAACTCAAGTTTTTCCTTATGGAGCACTTGAGATTTCTAATGGAGACGGTACCACTTTTAAAATTAATGGACAGCGAGCAAAACACTATGAGGAAGGGACACTCCAAGTGAGCCATGTCACTCTCCTCAACATTTGATCTGTCTTAGTACCGTCAGGCTCGCGACGTTAAACATGCGCTTCACAGGAGGCAACCTGTGTTTATATTATTTCCGTTTACTTTATTTAATTTTTTTTTGTAGACAATTCTCTCTTCACTTACTTCATCTGTGACAAACTGTCGTTTTGGGAAGAAATTTGTCTACTGCACCCCCTCCAGAATATGCTCGTGAAATTTTCCACAGGGGAGTCCCTTTCCACTCTTTACTTTTAGCACTTCATTTTATTGTTATATCTTTATGTGCTTGTATTGTATTTGCTAGCATTGAGGACAATACTAGAAATAAGTGTGGGGGGAGTTAACCACTTGATTCTTTGTTATCACTGTGTTGAACAACTTGGAGCTACCAAATCTAGGGCCAAAAAAACTTGAATTTTTTTTAAAGACAACTTTTGATGTTTATTGAGATGATATAAATTTCTGAAAAGCTGAAAATTAGATATGAGCCCTTGATTGAAATTTTTTTCCATGAAAAAGCTTCTAAACGTGATAATTTGAGCTTAATTTGGGTTAGCACAATGTTGCAAGATTATCATAACCCTATTCTTCATGAGAGCTGTTTTCATTTAACATTGTGTTCTAAAACTTGACAAGTGACCATTCAAAGCGAAACTAATTTATAGAATTTTTGGAAAATGATTGGGGCATTTAGGATTTGTTTCTAGCCTACTACACTTTGCGATTAAAATTTCACCACTTAGTTGACCACTTTGAGCTTTAAAAAGAAGTTTTATTCTATACTCTCTGATTTGATTGAAAAAAATAGATTTGGGTACCTTTTTTTATTAAGATGGAGAAACTTGGTTTTTTTGGTGACAGATATATATTCAATGGAAATGTGATAAGGCAGAGACTTATTCCTAAAAAAAGAAAGGATATTTGTAATGAGGAACTATGATAAAACAAGAAAAATGTGAAAAAAAGAAAAGAAAAGTTTGATGCTTTGTTTAAAAGTGAACATATATCTGAAACACCAATTTGATTCAAAAGGACAGTTGCTTGAATTTGATTATTTACTATAGCCCTTGAAATATCCTTTCTTTGAAATTCCATACCTTTCTGGCCTCATTACAACCTTATAAAAGTCTCCTTGATTTCAAAATTTTCTATAAATTGCTAGTCGAGTCTTGGTCTATCGCCAAGCTTATGGTAATGCTTTGTCTATAAAAAACTTGTGAGAAATTTCTCTTATCCATTGAAGCACTTGAGAGTATAAAAGAGAGTGACCCATTCTTGGTTGATTTGATATTAAGATATTTTTTCTAAATGATGCAATCAGTGAATATTACTCCCTCAAAAGCTTCAAAAAAAATTGTCTTTTCAAAATTACCTTGCTCTATCCCTTTAAAATTGGTTAGCTCTTATTGATCAAAATTTTTAAGATTCATAAAACCAAATTCTTTGCTTGAGGGCAAGCAAAGCTCAAGTATGGGGGAATTGACAACACCAATTTTTCATCATATTTATATAGATAATTGACTATGAATTAGTTTAAAATTGAATATTATCACATGAAATTCACTCTCTTTTATTCTAAACTGTGCAGAATTAAAAAATTAGGCAACTCGGTGGATGAAAACAAGTTTTGGGCTTGAAATTAGGCTAAAAATAGGCCCAAAATACTGCAGCACGGCCTTCTTCAGCCCAGCACACGAGAGCGTGGCCTCCCCAGCAAGGCCGTGCTCATGTACGGAATTCAGGCCGACAACGCGTGATTGACTGGATCCAGCTGGAGGGAGCACGGCCAACTAGCACGACCTATTCATTTGACCAGCACGAACTCTTCACAGGTCGGCAGACGTGGTTTCCACGCAGTTCATTGAATCTGGAATTTTTTGGAGGAGCACGGCCTCGGCAAGGCCGTGCTTAGGCCGTGCTGCATCACTTTCTAGCGCCTATAAATAGAAGTGAACAGTTTCATTTCAAAAGGCCCCATTCTGAGTGCAGATGTATTTCCTGACTCATTTATCTCTCTCTTAGCTTTATTTTCTTCTATTATCTTGTTATTTTAAACCTTTGTAATTGTACTTCTTAATTTACTCCTTGAATTTTATTATGGATTCTAGAATTTGTGTTGTGTTATTATCTACAAAAATAATGTGCAACTAATTCTATTACTAAGGTGATGGGAAATCTTTTACTATGCCTGTAATTTTAATCTAATTTATAAATATGAGTTTTTAATTCTTATGATTATATTATTCCTGGTAAATTTATTCTATAAAAACTGATCATTAGTTACTTGGTTATTAATTGGGTGGCAACCTAACCTTCAATTAGTAATGGAACTCTAGGATTAATTGAATCTGTATACTTTGAATGACCAAACAAAGTGTGTTCATTTTCAGTTAGTCATTGAATTGACAAATCTATTGATGCTTTATGCTCTTTCTATTTACTTGCTTTGAATGACCAAACAAAGTGATAAATTAGGAGGAAGATTGTTAACATTGCATTACTAAACTGTGTTAATAGCTTTTGAATAGATGATTGGTAATCAAATAAGAATATTTTCTCGGCTTTATTTATGAATTGGTTAAGTGAATAAGTATTAGTGTAAAGTGGACCTAGAACCTTAGTATCTCTATAATCATCTTCTTGTTCTTATCTTAAATTTGTTCGCATCTTATGCTAACTTTTCTTTCAAGTTTTAAAACCAATTTCAATCGAACCATTTGTCTAAATAACTAATTAATTTAGTAGATCAGTAATCATACCAATTCTCTGTGGAGACGATAATCTTATATACTATAACTTGACATGATCGTACACTTGCGATTTACGCGCAACATAGATCAACCAGCCCAACATCAATTATCAAACATCCTTGATCAATATATGGATCAACCCTAGTGTCGCTCAGGCGACCTACTACAGTCATATTATTAACCAGCATACCATCAATCAGTCATATACAACCATTGGCATACCATCAATCAATCATACACAACCATAAACAGTCACATAGAACTGATATCACACAATCACACCGATCAACATCTATAAATCATTCCTATGGTTAATAGACCTCTGACAACTGTCCTCTGCGATCTTATGCCACAGTCCCTCTCCTAAGGTGCGGCTGTTATCAACCACTAGTAGGGCTTAGGTCACCCTACGCCTAACTATACACTTATTCTAATTCTACAATCCCTAGTGGATAGGGTACAGGTCTCCATACTTGGCTTAGAAGACTACCGTCATCGTTACCACTCTCTTTGCTCCTTTGCCGCTCCTGCTACTCATACTCCTACCTCTAGACACTCCTATCTAGGCCACTCTCATCCTCCCCTCTCAGAGGATTACCTACTAAGGGCTTTCTGATGCACAAAATCCTCTCTTGAGGCAAGTGCAGAGCATACTTGCTCCCTAGTGGCCCTCTTAGACTCACTCTCCTTCTCAATCTCTAAGATTGCTTACCAAAGGTTTTCTGATGTGTTAGATCCTCATTAGAGGCAAGCACAGAGCATACTCACTTCTTAGAATTCCTAGAGAGAGAAAGTTAGAGGGAGAAGAGGATTTGGGGCGAGTTGGAATGAGGGGGCGAAGGGCTATATATAGGCATAAATTGGTCCCATCGCGTCGCGATGGACCAAGGCACAATCTCCGTCGCGTCGCGACGGTGCCACGTGTCACGCTCTCATTGGCTATGTTCACCGACTTTGAAAACTCTATAGGGTTCTAGAATTTTCATGTCATCATGTCGCGATGGCCTCTAGTACAATCTTGATCGCGTCGCGATGCACCTGATCTAGAACAATCTTGCACCGCCTTATCTCGCGTCGCGTGAGCTTTCTTCTTTCCTCCATCGCGTCGCGATGGACATGTTATGGAGCATTTTTGTTTCTTTTTGAATTCTAGGGTTTTCAGGTGGGTTTTTGGTCCTTTTGAATGTTTCTATAACACATTTAGGCCTATCTTCTTTAAAATTATAATTTTTAATATTTATTCTTCTTTTAAATATTATTTCCTAAAAATCAGGATGTTACATTACTGCTCCTTTTAAATAATTTTCGTCCTTGAAAATTCAGCGATTGTTATTCTGCTAGGACTATTATCCTGAAACTTTTAAGCAATTTTTCACCTGACCTTCTTTGATCATTGATTCATCCTAGTCACTATGATCTTCTTAATGGCTTATTAACTTACACTAAGGAGATTTTCTTTAATAATACCTATAATTTGTCTATAGCTTTATCAGGATTGCTCCAAGGTTCCTGTATATTCGTTCGGTCCTATCCTTTCCTTAAGTCCTTCTAACTCCAACTATACCTGGCTATTGCTAATCCTAAACTTTATATCATCCTTTAGAACAAGTGTCTATTAGCTATATTCAAAAGTTAAGTCTCCATCTTCCTCTCTTACTTTCCATGTTAATCCTTTTATCCATCAATTCCATACTATCTGTTTCTCTTCTTAATCCTATGTATAACCTCGATACCTTCAATCACCATGGTCACTATCTTATAAACATATCCCTATTCCTTCCTTCAGACAATCCCTTCTCCAAAATAGATCCCTCGTCTTGATATCATACTCAACCATTTTCTAACTAAACTTTATGACTTTCTTAATCAATCTTTAATACAATCACTTCCTAATCCTAACCAAGACTTAAAATTTACACACTTGTTTCTTAATTGGTTTTAGAATTCAGGAGGTTACTTCCTTATATTATTATCTAGGTCAACAGGAAACAACTTCAAGAAGAAATATTGGAGTGTACCCGTATGGGTATGAATATTTCCATACCTATCACCCTAAGAATCTTTAAAGGTCTTTTGGAAAAATAAGATCACTAATTGGTTTGACGATTTCTAATTCATAGATCATATTCTATTCATGAACCTCAAGTCGATATGATTGAACTTCATCTAATGACTATCTTAAATTACTCTTAACCATTTGTTACCCAAGGAGATTGTCTCCTTTGATGATTATTCTACAAATGATCATATTCCTAATTGATTTCCAGAAATGATAACTACATTATTCAATAAACCGGTCACTAATCCTTATTGTACGTCTTCCTATTTTTCTTAAATGGGATATTTCTGGATAATAAACCTTCCTTGTGTTCTAAAGTTATTATGACTCTCCTCAAAACTTTATCTTCAGTCTGCCAGTTCTTGGATCTATATCCTATACAGTCACCATTTAGACCAAATCCTCCATCTTCTCACATGTAACTCCTTATCTTGATAAGTCAAAGTCTTTACTTTTCCATAATTGCCGTCCTGATGACTACCAACTTTTTCTTATCATCTAAAGTCCATTCTCCTATTATTCTTTCCTTCTTTTATCTATACTTCCCTTTAATGACATTATTCACCTTTACTGTCACTCTAATTCTATTCCTTACCTATTCTATTGACCTCATAGTAAGAACTTAATTCTAAAAATTCTCAAGGGTTCCAATCTAGTTTATTAATAGTAGATTAATATACTATCTTATTATAGGAAATCTTATTTTACCCTTATGTCTAACTCCTAAATCTATATTAATTCCTCCTCTTCCACTATTAATGGCCATTTGTAAAACTCTTCCTGTATTCACGACTTTGTCTAAAATGTTTCGCTTCCGAATACTCTTCTACGTCACACCAATATTTCTATTATCCAAATCGCTTCTTTTCTTACTTCTGATAACGGTTGCCCTGACTGCTAATCTTGATTAACTCATACCTTATCGTTTATGATTCTACTTTCTTATTACCTTGATATTTTGTACCTTTCTTCTTATTCCTTTTGGTTTTAAACTATTCACCTTTACTACACGGTTTTTATCTAACCAGGTTTTTTACCAGATTCACTGATCAAATAATGATAACTCATTCCTCCCAGAAAACTTTTCTAACTTCACTGATTGGTGACACTATCTTTCCTTTCCACCTCTATGCTTAATCTTCTAGATCAAAACCTATACTAATTTCTCTTATATAACTCTTCTGCTTAATCATCGATTTGTGAAGCTTCTTGAATAACCTAGTCTAACAGCTTTTCCAATCACTGACTAATGAGTTCTTTTTCCAATTACTGACTAATGAGTTCCTCCACTTCTAGCATATAGATCATCTCACTCTTTACCCCTGAATCTAAGTTGTATTGAATCTACCATTATCAGGTTGGTCATCTTTTAGTTCTAAGTCCTCTATTACCATACATCCATTCTTAAAATTCAGCTAATGATAACCGAAGTTCCACTCTAGTTACATATCTTACTCTTAAGTCATCTATCTCACCTTTTATTAATACTATACCAATCTAGAGAAATCCTTTTCAATAAATTTTCCTAGTCAGACCCCAGGAACCATTATATCTAAGTCCGGTTTTTATCTACTTCATTATCACATCCTTCATCCTTCTCTTCATTTCATATCCTTTATCACTTCTATTTTTTACCTTCTCTGTTCAAAATCCATCCTTCACAAAATTCACCATTATCGAATCGGGCACCTCTGAATCATCATTCCTAAGGTTCGGCTAATAATAAAAGATTTTACAACAATTATATCACCTGGGGTCAAACTACCTAATTCGTTCTATCTTACACCATTCCAAGAGATTCCTTCTCAAAGATAAATTCTAAGGACTACTATATTCCACCAATTTACTTTTTACACCTGATACTCTTTATTCAAGCTATTTTACTTGCTAAACAGTTGGCTTTGACAGTATTTCCATTTCTTTCACTATCCCTAATCGACATTTCGATTTTCCCTTAATCAAGGTTTAAACTTCTAACTAAGACTTAAGGGTATTTGTCAGATACTTCGGTCAATAACTCAACTCAACCTACAAACCCTTCCATCTATCTATCCACCAAGTCTCAATAAGGTAAATCTCCGTTCCATTTCCCCCAATGTCACAAGATCTTTTCTGGTATCTTTACTTCTCATTAAATGTCTATACATGCTTTTTCTATAATAGAATAGTTATCACTGATCCTTTCTTTTAGGCCAAGTAGACTCCTGCCTATTATCTTCCACTTGTATAACTGTGCCAACCCTAATACCATCGTCATTAAATCCAATTATCCTCCCTATGATAACTTCAACTATCTGCCCGACAAACTTTGCATCCTACCTGACCTATTTGCCAAGAGTTTCATACTAATGTCTTTCCTATATTAACTTTATCACCTTCCGAGAAAAACAATTATACCAATGGAACACACATTCAAATAAGAGTTCTACAACCTATAATCCAAAGGATTTGATTATCTTAAACTACCCATCTTAATACTTTCATGACATAGATGACTCTTAAACGAATACATTTCCCCCCTAATATAGTCAGAATCCAGTGGGAATCTGACTAAAACACTGCCAGTGACGATACCCTAATGACTCCACAATCTGACTAGGATCGGACTTTTCTAGTGATGACACGCTATAACCCAACAGTCCGATTAGAATCGAACTGCTCTGATACCATAATGTGACGTCCTAAAATTTAATCTATACAGTAAAAATGACTTTATTTTAATAATTTGGATGGAAGTACACGAATGTATTCAAAAATATCCAACCTTAAGGCCTTTTAATTGTATAGAGTATCAAACAAATGAGACTAACTCTGACGCACTGGCTGTAAACCCACAATCTCTATCTTTCTTCTGAACTCATCTGATACCTGCTAGTGTCCGTAGACAGACATATACAAAACATGAAATAAAACGGGAGACTCAGAACACACTATACACATCATTTAATGGGAAGGTAAGACTCAGAATTCATGTATAAAAAGGCAAGCATATACAAATAAGGCAAATAAAGGAATCAACCACACATCCATCCTCTGATAACACTTTTGGATCATTACCTAACTACCTGTTTCCATGCAGCTTAAGTCTATAAGCCTGCATGGCCACACAGCTCAATTACGGCAAAAGCAGCCACACCTTAGCCACTTTGCCTGTATAGATAACAATGACCTCGATAGGTCAACCAGTTATGCATCCCCCTATCCCGCTCATCGTACCCCTAAGAGTACAACCCTGCTTCCCGACTTAATGATAGAGCACAGATATCAGGGCGACACTCGGGATCGGTACTATGGACAGTGATGCAACAGTACCCCGTCAGGATGACCAGGCTATCCAACGTCCCGACAAGATGGTAGCTATCCATGCGTCACCTGTGGACTTGTCGGACCCAGACTATCATCAAGGACCAACGTGTCCTATACCGACTGCATCGTGCCCGCACTCTGGTACCTGGCCTCGTACACAACCTATGTGCGCGACAGTGGACTACACCACATGCATATGATTATTTATTATTCAGCACTTTGACAGCTCACCATCAGCTCAGCACATCAGCTCATTATCTCAACTAGCACCATCATCTTATCTCAGTACTTAACAGCTCTTGATAGTTAAATAGTTTCAACCATGCCCAACATACATTATTATTATTAAATAACTTCACATCAAGCCAGCATAAACGAAATTACCAGCACTTACAGCATATAGTAAATTAACCAACACATTATCAGTGCTCAACCATCCTAAACTGACGTATTGATCAACCAGCACAACATCAATTATCAAACATCCTTGATCAATATATGGATCAACCCTAGTGTCGCTCAGGCGACCTACTACAGTCATATTATTAACCAGCATACCATCAATCAGTCATATACAACCATTGGCATACCATCAATCAATCATACACAACCATAAACAGTCACATAGAATTGATATCACACAATCACACCGATCAACATCTATAAATCATTCCTATGGTTGACAGACCTCTTACAACTATCCTCAGCTATCATAGGCCACAACCCCTCTCCTAAGGTGCTCCTGTTATCAACCACTAGTAGGGCTTAGGTCACCCTACGCCTAATTATACACTTATTCAAATTCTATAATCCCTAGTGGATAGGGTTCAGGTCTCCATACCTGGCTCAGAAGACTACTGTAGTTGCTACCACTCTCTTTGCCCCCTTGTCGCTCCTGCTACTCGTACTCCTACCTCTGGACACTCCTATCTAGGCCACTCTCATCCCCCCCTCTCAGAGGAATACCTACTAAGGGCTTTCTGATGCACAAGATCCTCTCTTGAGGCAAGTGCAGAGCATACTTGCTTCCTAGTGGCCCTCTTAGACTCACTCTCCTTCTCAATCTCTAAGATTGCTTACTAAGGGTTTTCTGATGTGTCAGATCCTCATTAAAGGCAAGCACAGAGCATACTTACTCCTTAGAATTCCTAGAGAGAGAAAGTTAGAGGGAGAAGAGGATTTGGGGCGTGTTGGAATGAGGGGGCGAAGGGCTATATATAGGCACAAATTGGTCCCATCGCGTCGCGATGGACCAAGGCACAATCTCTGTCGCGTCACGACGGTGCCACGTGTCACGCTCTCATTGGTTGTGTTCACCAACTTTGAAAACTCTACAGGGTTCTAGAATTTTCATGTCATCATGTCGCGATGGCCTCTAGTATAATCTTGATCGCGTCGCAATGCACCTGATCCAGAGCAGTCTTGCACCGCCTTATCTCGCGTCGCAATGAGCTTTCTTCTTTCCTCCATCGCGTCGTGATGGACATGTTATGGAGCATTTTTTTTTCTTTTCGAATTCTAGGATTTCTAGGTGGGTTTTTGGTCCTTTTGAATGTTTCTATAACACATTTAGGCCTATCTTCTTTAAAATTTTAATTTCTAATATTTATTCTTCTTCTAAATATTATTTCCTAAAAATCAGGATGTTACATCTGTCTATCACTGGCTGCATGATCTCAAAGATCCTCCTAAACCTCCTCTGCAAATAACAACAAATCATACTAGTGTCTAATTGATGGGATCACAACAAGTGTATTGATCATTGCAAGTACTAAAATCAGTGAAATACTGGACATCGTTCTCAAGGTTTGTGTGTCAAATTTCAACTCACGAGTTCAATTACAATTTGAACGACGATATAAATGGAATTGTGTGAGCAGTAGAATTAAGGAAAGCCAATTTAAAGAAATGGATTGATTCATAAGATTATATATGAAAAACCAAATAATTTATACGATTATATATAACCACTCCAAACTTAAACGTTTTTTTGCCTTCAAGCAAATTGAAAACAAAGAAAACAAACAATCAATTAATTTAATGCCAATTGGTGAAAAAGAATCAAGTGTGTTCTCCAAACAAGAGGATCAAATAAAAAATGTAAGTCGATTACTCCTGTAGTCGTAAGTGTCAACCATCAGTTGTGTGATCTTGAAACTCAGAGAAAATCTGGAAGTGAGAGTCATACCAACTTACACTGATTAATCGTAGCTCATAATTTAATATGGTGCTCGATCTCATTAACCCTTCAACTAAGAATATTTTACTCTCACACACTCTTGTATTTAGGTTGGTGTTTTTGTGAATCAATAATATTTGAACCCCACCCCGATGGATTTGATCTTTATCTCCATCAAACAATTAATATCATAATTTACACAATCCAAAATTCAAAAGGACTTAATCATATGTTGTAATGAGGCTAAGGTGCGAGGTACATGAGTAAGATATTTAAGTTGCTAGCTTTGAGAATAACATGAGCATTAGAATATTCAGTTTGGTGTGTGGTGTGCAGTGGTATGTTCAATATGGCTGTTAAGGAATAACATTCTAATCGAGGGGGCAGTTTCTGCGCATACTAACATCATAGCCCGCATCAAACAAATTTCATGGGGATGGTTCATTGCAAGGGAAGGCAGGGTGTTAGCTGTACAATATTCAGATTGGTGTGTAAATCCTATTGAATGTCTTAAGGCACTTAAGCCAAATTGTTAAGTACTCTTGTAATGGGTTAGAGTACAACTTGTACTCCGTTTTAATTTAATTTCTTTGGTTATCAAAAAAAAACAATGAGCATTAGAATGTCCAATAATCTTTTACTTGTTCATTTTGCCAAGTATATATTTACCTAATAACACACTAGCAAGAAATTCTTGTGTACGTATGAACCTTGCATTTAATGATTAGGCACAATCAATCACATAATTCTATAATTTAAACATGAAAATTATGAAAAGATTAACAATTAAATATTTTATTGTAATGGAAGCATATATAGGAAGATTATCAAATTAAATATCAAATTTATAAATGTCTTTGTTATTTAAATTAGACAATTTGCATTTTAGTCCCTACGAGGAAGCACATTGTGTTCCAAACATTTGTTAATGTTCATTGATGCTTATTCTAGATTCATGTTCTACTCACTACATATATTACTGAGCAAGTCTGCTGATAGTATATCTTTTACGAAATTTTGAAGTTTGCTTATTCTAGATTTATGTTCTATTATTTGTTTTACTCTTTAGATAAAGTGATATGCACAAGTATATTAATCAATGCTGATACGCAAATTAGAAAATATTTTAATAATATCTACTTTAATCAATGTTGATATGCAAATTAGAAAACATTTTATTGTTTTAACTTTTATGGGAATTTAATTGTAGTCTTAAGGGTTTTGAGAATTGTACTGGAGATTTCTTTAGGCTTTGTGCATGTGGACATTTCCATAAAGAATAATAGAATATCATTTTTTACTTTATTTTTTTGTCTTTTTGGGACTCAATGAGTAGCGTCTTTCTATTTTCTATATTTAAAACTTTTATTTATTGCATTCTATATTTAAAACATGATGTAGTACCCTAATTTTGTCCGGCCTTTTATTTTATTTTATTATTTATTTTAACTTTTTAAATTTGTAATAAAAATAAAAATAATATTTTGGTTTTATAATAAAGAATAAAAGAGGTTAAAAAAGAGAAGAAAGAAAAGAAAAGAAAAAAGAAAAAAAAAGAGAAAATTTATTTTTCAAAGAAAGGGGGTGCCAATTAAAATATGGGAGGTGCCAAAAGCATTCAGCCAAAAGGTGGCCCAACCCAACAACACACGCAGCCCAACACCTCCTGTTTTCTGCTTGCACTCCACGTTTTTTCTTCCAACACCCCAGCGCTTCACTCTCTGATACTCGCTACTTGCACCCTTCCTCATTTACGCACCCTCCGGCCCATACTTCCATCACATGGCCCAAGACCAACCCATTTTTAACCTAATCCTATTAACCCTAATTCCCTCACCCTCATTCTGCACTCTCTCGTTCTCTCTCAATCCTTCACGCGCAGCGCCTCACTCTTCCTCTCCCTCACTCTCCCTTCTTCCATAACCCTAAGCAGCGCCGCGGCCAACCCAACCCCCACTCCTCTACGCAGCCCATCATCTCCTTGACCCGAATCCCAGTTTTTAACCTAAATTCATACTCTCTCATTCACGCCACCACACACACATAGATCCCTCTCTCCCTCGATCATCTCCTTCCCCATCCTCTTCAAACCCTAAGCAAGCCGCATCTCCCTCCTGAATTCTCGCCCCCATCTCCTCTTCCTTTTTCCTTCATCCTTCCACCAAAATCGACCCCAACCCTAGGAAGCCATTCAGCCACTCCTCCTCTTCTTTCCTCACTCCTTTCAAACCCTAACCCTAAAATCATCCAAACGGCCGCAACCTGCCCTCCCCACAATATTTTCTTTCCTTTTTTCTTTTCTATTCCCACAAAATCGAATCAAATCCACATGATTCGGTCCGAATTCAAGAGGTGCATGAGGAAAACGTGTAGATTTGACGAATCAGGGAAGTTTCTATCTCCTTTCTTTTCTTTTAATTTTTATTATTATTCTGATTTGATTTTATTTTTGTGACAGGGACCATGAGGCTATAAAATCCAAGCTCGAGACCACGGCAGGGGAGGAGGAGGAAACCAGAGAAAAAAGGAAAAAGAAGGAAGAAAGGGTGAGCTGAGACTGAAAGAACGAGAAAAGGGAAAAGACAAGAAGAACAAAATACCCGTGAGGCCACAAAAAAAAAACCTTCTTAGTCTTAGGGTTTTTTTTTCCTCATCTTTTGTTACTGCGTAATTTTCTGGGAAAAGGCTAAATACCCAGGTTTCATCTTCTTCCCTTTTATTTCTTTTCTGAATATGCCTCTGTAACATAAACTTAAATCAAGAATTCTCATTGCAGTTTCTTATTTCTGTTCTTTTCTTTTTTGTAATTATTTGGTTTGTTGCTGCTGTCGTTGTTGTTGCTGTTATTGTTATTGTCCTCGTTGTGTTGTTTGTGGTTTGAGGTTCGTACTTACGGTTCAGAATTGGAGTTAGGTTTAGGGTTTGGCCTTCCAATGGGGCCAAACCCTAAATAGGGATCAATTTGTAAATATGTAGTTAAGAGGGGTATAAAGGCAAAAATGTTTTTTTCTTTGAAATTCCGTTCCATATATACACGTTTTAGGGTTTGGCCTTCCAATGGGGCCAAACCCTCAGTAGGAACTAATTTGCAATTATCATATTAAGGTAGGACTTAGAAGCAAAATTGAAGTTTCTGGATTTGGTTTCTTCATTTATACATATTTTTCTTTTTTTAATAAATAAATTAATATCTCTTATGGAATTAAATTGTATCTTCAATTTTTATTTCTGTTTTGCTAAAAAGAGATGAAATAATAATAAGTGCAAAAAAGGGGCTTTCTAGATTCTATTTATTTTTGTAAAGTTATGAATAATTTTGTTGGGTTCTTTTCCCTTTTCTTTTTTATATCATAAACTTAGCAAAAAAGGCACATTGAGCTTCTGTCCCCTTCTATTTAGAGGGGTTAGAGAAATATTTTGTTTACGGGTAAATTTTGTTAAGAGAATAAATCTTAAAAGGCAAACGGATTTTTTTCAAGCAATTAAAGGTACCATTTTTTTTGGCGTCTTAGGGGTGCTAACACCTTCCTTAAGCATAATGAACTCCCGAACCCTTCAAATTTGGTTCAAAGACTATTTTTCAAACTATTTTCATAAATAGGTTTTCCCTACTGTTTTCCTTAATAAACATAGGTGGCGGCTCCATTTAGTTTTAAGGGTGGTTGTCACAGCTGGCGACTCCACTGGGGAAAAGTTCGCTAGGCCGAAAACCTGAAAGGGCGGTTTAGGCAAAAGTTAGAGCGACCTGGTAGGTTGAAAACCCGAAAGGGCAGCTTAGGCAAAAATTAAGGTCAAATAAAAGCGCTAAGTTGAAAACCCGCATGGGCGATTTAGAACAACCCGCTAGGTCGAAAACTCGCAAAGAGCGGCCTGAGCAAAAGCCAACCTGAATGCGTCAAAAGTAGCCAGAATTGAGCCCTGACCAACTGGGGCAGAGATGGTCAAAACTAACCGCCAATATGAATTGTTTGAATTGTTTGTTTGCCTTACAATATGAATTGTTTCCTTTTCTTTTATTTTTATTTATTTATTTATAACTATTTTTTTTTATTTTTTTATTTTTTCAGTTTATTTATTTTTGTCTTACCTTATTTGTTTTTATCTTTGTTTAGTTTATTTATTTTATTGTGATTATATGTATATTGAACATTTGGATGGAGGAAAAACGGGCAGAGTGTGCCCTTTGTGATGTAGGCCGGTATTTCCTAAGATCTTAGGTCATATGACTTTTGTCCAATGGAAAATGGGATAAGGTATGCTCCTTTTGTGATATGGGCCGGTAGCTCCTTAAAAGGATCTAGGGTTTATATTAAGTGTCTTTCCATTGGGTGGATTTAAGATAGTAATCTAAAAGGTCCCTAGAGCCAAGGGTCCCATTTGAAAATGTTACCACCAATAATAAGTATATTATTAAAAGATGGTTTTTTCTCAAATGGAGCCAAACTCTAGGTGAGGTTTTCATAGGAACCAATCGTGGGGCCTAACTCTCTAAAGTCCCCAGTGGAGTCGCCAGCTGTGATAACCACCCTAAAAATTTAAATGGAACCGCCACCGATATTTATTTTCATAGGAAACATTGGAAAACCTATTTTTTTGATTTTTTTTTTTGAATTTAACGAGGAAAAAGGTCTTTGAACCAGATTTTAAGCTCGGAAGTTAGTTACGCATAGGGAAGGTACTAACACCCCTAAAATGCCAATAAAAATGGTACCTTTAATTATTCGAAAAAAATGTTTGCCTAAAATTGATTCCCTTTTTGGTTTTATTAGCAATAGTGCCTAAAAACTAATTTATTTAAAAAAGGAAAGTACTTCGTTTAAAAAAGAAAGCTTTATTATTATTTTTGTTAGAATCCAGAAAAATTTCTTTTTTAATATTATTACTTCATCCCTTTTTTAAAAATAACACAGAAATGAAAAAAAGGAAACTTTGAAAAGAAAATAAACATGATTTCGATTATGTTAACTTATTAAAAAAAAACATATAATTGAAAAAAGGTAGAAACTTTCCTTTTTCGCTTTGATGTCCCTCTTAATGGGAAATTTGCAATTCGGTGCCTACAAGGTTTGGCCCCATTGGGAGGCCAAACCCTAACACTAGCTTCGAGCCTCACATGATGTAAAATGAGAAGATAAATAAAAAAACTTAGCAGCAACAAATAAACACGATCCAAATAGAAAGATAAATAAAAAAAGTTAATAAAAAATAAAGCAAGCTGAAGAAATATAATAGAATAGATTAAGGCTAACAATCTGAATTGCTATTACAGATCAAAAAAGAAAAAAAAATAAGAGAAGGAGATGGAAGCTGGGCGAACAACTCGGGACCCAGAAATTTACAGGGTAGCAAAAAATTAAATCCACCTAAAACTAAGAGTGTTTTTTTTTCTTTTGTGGCCTCAAAAAGATCTCAGCAGCGGCCTTGCTCTCGCTTCTGTCTCTCCTCAGATTCAAAAATCAATTTCCCTTTTTTTTGAGATCCAGAACGCTCTCTTGGTGACTCTTTTCAGATCCCGAAAACTCTTATCGGTTCGCTCCCCCTTTTTCTCCTCTTTGAGAGGCTTTTATAGCATTCTTCGAATCTGTTACAGAAACAAAGAAAGATCAGGATCAAAATAAACTGAGAATTAAAGGAAATAAATGAAGAAAAAGAGAATAGAATCATTCCCTGATTTGGTTCTGGATGTCCATGTTTTTCTCTCAACCGAATCTCCATAAATCTGAGACATATTATCGAAAAAATGGGGATTTTGGTGTGATTTGGTTTGAGATTAAGAAATGGAGATTTGATTGATTCTCCAAAATATGCTTTCTGAAAAGGAAAGGGATGGAAGATGATCTTTTGCCTTATTTTTTCTATTTCTTTCTTTTGCCTTATTTTTTTATTTTCTTTATTCATTTCATGAGACCAAAAATATTATTTTTATTTATTTATTTATTTAATATTACTACTACCAATTTTAATAAACAAAAATAAATTAAAAGAAAGAGGCCAGACAAAATTCGGGTACGAAACATGAAAATTATAAAAAGATTAACGGTTAAATATTTTATTGTAATGGAAGCATATATATATATCCGAAAATTATCAAATTAAATATTAATTTTATAATTTTTTTTGTTATCTACTTTAATCAATACTCATACACAAATTTTAAAACATTTTATTGTTTAAAATTTTTTATTACACTTTCTATTATTAACCAACGCATTCGACCCGTGCGTATCCAGCCGCTAGTTTCTATAATAGAAAGAGAACCTGCCATCTTGTGATATCTCACGCCGTTTTCCTCCTTCCGCAAAGATCTCCGTTGCCTCTCACCATTATCTTTTTTTCTTTTTTTTTTCTTCCTTCCTCTCACCATTATCTTTATTTGTCTCACACTGTGTCGTTTTTTTCCTCCTCCACACCACTCTCACTCAACCTTTCACTAGATTTTCTTCAATGGTCCTGTCGAAGGAGAATGACGCATCAGGTTTTTACATGGCTTTCGATGATTATCGTTTTCTCGCTATCGGCACCAATCCATAAGGGTATTCTCAGCACCTTTGTGAACATACTAGTTATTTGAGTATGTTCTACCATGATTATGAGGAAAATGCAGTAAAAGTCCCTTCCGTTAGAATTTCTTTCTCATGCTTCTAGAATAGTGGTCTCCTCCAGCTATTTGAAGACAATACTTAATCTAGAAATTCTGCCAAGTGATTCTTACAATTGCCATATGTTTGTAAATGTTACTTGTAATTTGGGGGATTTACATAGGAATGAATTCCCAGCATTGGCGTGAGCTGAACCAGGGGTTTCCCTGCTACTGTTGATATCAGAAAATGTGGACAGGCCTTGAGGAATTGCAACTGATAGTTAACAGAAGTCAGGCTGTCTTGGATAAGGAGTTAGTCAATTAAGGAACTGGTAATTAGCTTGAATTTTTCTGTCACGTAATTAATTTTCTCCAAAAGATGGAGTTGAAAGCAGCTAGAAGCATGAAGCAACATCAGAGGGAGGCAAAAAGAATTGACTGATGGAGTTGTTGTCTTCTCTGTGATGTTGGAAAGGAGAGTCTGTTGCATGTCATGATATTGTAAAACAATAGTTGAAGTCAAAATATAGATGCTGTCAAATTGTTAGGCCACCACTCCACACATTGATGTAACATTTGGTGAAATTGGCTCAACTTGAGCCTAGTTTCCATATGATTGCAATAAAATTTATTTTTCTTTTTCAAAACAAAAAACATGGGAACTCTTTTGACTAAAAAGAAAAAGATACACTTACCAGAAGAATGGTGCAGCCAAGAAAACGATGTTGGCAACAGCTTTGTGGAATGTTGAGCGGTAGGAGCACGACGACGCAACGTAAATAGATTACGGGAAAAAAGAGGCAGCACTACATGTGCTCTGTTTTTTAGAAATTGACTGATTGTCCATTCAAAAAAAAAAAAAAAAAATTGACTGATTGGTGAGAGGCAATATAGACAATTGCGGAAGGAGGAAAACGGCGTGAGATACCACAAGACGGCAGGTTCTCTTTTTATTATAGAAATTGACTTTTTTAATTTTATTTTATTAATTGGAATTATACGATTGGTTGTTTTGAGTGATTTAAGGACGAGAAAGACATGAGCGAAAGAGATAGAGTAGAAACAATAAACTTTCTGATCTGATTGGTTTAGGCAAGAAGCAGCTAAGAGAGAAACAATTAACTGGGGCCCATGTACTTTTTGTTTCTCCGTTCTGCTGTGAAGAAATGCTGGTGAGAGGTGTTTTTATCTTAGTTTTTCATATTTACCCTTTGCAGGAGTGTTGAAACGTAGATATTTCCGATGCTTTGTCCCTTGCACACAGTTTTGTTCGCTTTTCCACCATTAACCCATGTCAATTATTATTAAATTGTTGCAACCTATTAATTAAAAAATAACACCCCTTGCGTTAATTAATTAGGTGAGCTCCAACTAATTAAATAAAACTGAAAGACAATTGTTTATTTATATCAATTAATTAAATGAAATTAGAATAATAATAAAAATTAAATAACATTAATTTAATTTAATTTAATTAATCTAAATTATTTGATTATTAAATTAGTTACATCAATTAATTAAAATACTTGTATATTAGTTTTTTAGTTAAGGACGTCTTTGTCTTTTTAAAAATAATCAATATTTCTCTCTTCTCTATTTCTCTTGTCTTTCTCTTATTCCAAACAATACTCCAAATCTACCATATTTCTCTCTTCTCACACTCTCTCTCACTTATTTCTCTATTCACAACTTCTCTCCGGAACCAAACACACCATAAATGCTAGGTTCATACGTACACAAGAATCTCTCCACACTAGCCTAGCTCAAAGGGGTACCTATTCAGTAAGCCAATTCATTTTTTTTTCCCCAAGCAAACTACAAATCTCTGATAAATACTTTCACGTTCACCCCACTCTAAATTTATTTTCTTGTCAACCTGGTTCAATTAATGCTCATATAACCTCTTAGGTAGGTAAGGTGTTAATTATGCGGTTAGACTCAGATTTTATAATTAAGAAATTAAATGTGTCATTAAGATCAAAGGAGTAATGCAAAATATCTCCATATTTGGTTGGTTTTTTTTGGCTTAGTGGCTCAAACAACAAAAATTACCTTTACCATGTTAAAGCAGCATTGTGCAAACCATAATATGCAATAAAGAATAAATCAAATTTAGGAGTGTAAAGCACCAAGAGTGTCCTCTCATCACAAATTATGTTGGGGCTCAATTTCACTTCACAAAATAGGTATGAGATCAATTAAAGAACTTTACCACAATCATTAGATGTAACCTGTGTATGACATGACTTTACTACGATATGCTCCTTAGTGTTATTGTCGTTCAGCGGTGGAATATGCGATGAAGAACCCTAATCACAAAAAGATAATGTGATTTATGTAGAAAGATAATAAACTAGTATAAAGTTTCAACTGTTTAAATTTTATTATACAAATTATATATTACACTACTCATTATTTACTTATTATGTAATATGAAAATACACTACATACATTGTGTTACTATTAACATACAAAATATAAATTATTCTATATATATATATATATATATGTATGTATATACGCGCGTGCCATAACATACATATACGCACTAGTGCAAAAACCATCTTTAATCGCGGTTTTTTTGTACTTTTAACATCGGTTTTCAATCCGGCGTCTTTTCTTCCGACGTTATAAGTGTAAATATTTAACGTCGGTTTATAAACTGCGGTTAAAAGTAAGTTTTAATCGCGGTTTTTAATAAAACAGGGGTAAAATCATGATGTAAAGGACAAAAAATTTTGAAAAAAAAAAGTTTTAACCGCGGTTTAAAATAAAACCGGCGCTAGATCCTACAGTAATGGGACAAAAAATTTTGGAAAAAAAGTTTTAACCGCGATTTTTATGGAAAACCGGCGCCGTATGTCACATTTAACCGCGGTTGTCTGAAAACCAGCGCCGTATGTTACCTTTAACCGCAGTTTTCAGAAAATCGGCGCCGTATATCACCTTTAACCGCAGTTTTAAGGAAAACCGGCGCCATATATCACTTTTAACCGCGGTTTTAAGGAAAACCGGCGCCATAGATGTATCAATTTTTTTTAATACTACCTTTTTGAAATTTCCATTTCCAGAACTGCCAATACATACAACAATCATGATGAACTGCCAATATATACAACAACAGAACTGCCAATACATTTCACAAACCACTATACATAATTCACAAACCACTGCATACAAATCCAGTCATGCAACAATCATCATGAACTCCAAAACTCACACACAAGAAGAAAACACATCCTACATTATTCTTGGGAGTGGTAATGAATCTTATGATGTCTCTGACCTGATAACTTTGTTCTGGTAGTTGTCCTAATTCACTCAACAAAATAATTGTTACAACTTCAATTATACTCTATCGTCAAAAAAACAAAACTTCAATTATCCTCTAATTAACATTCAGACAACTCCTAAATACTACGAATTATTAGTTACACAATTCGTTATCCCTTTTTCTTCTCTTCGAACCTTCTCATTTTTGTTGTGTTGCTTTTCTTGCTCGGCGTCTTGGTGGTTCTAGGTTTAGATTTTGCTCTTCAATCTTAGTCACAAAAAAACGTGCCCATGTTTTCTGAATCTCGACAATTTCTTCATGATTGTATGAGTTTGTGCCACGACCATCAAATAACTACAAGTTCAATTCAAAACATATGTAATTAATTAACTACAAATAGTGCAAGGTATCAAAAAGATCGAATAACAAGTTATGAAATATTTTATTACCAAATCCCATCCAGAGGTAATCCTCATCGTGACAATGGATAACATGGTTTTCATGACATAATAACCACACGCCCATGAGTTGTCTTGGTAAGGCCCCTACAAATGACAATATAAATTAGTACAAATTATATATACACATAACTAATACGGCTTTCAATATGTAAATATCATATAAAGACAAACTACTTACCGCGAGTATGTTCCAATTAGGCCTCTTTCCTTTTCCCAGACCTTTCTTACTATTATAGTCCATCATAGCTCTGATAAAATAATATAAGTTATAGATATAAGATAAATACATATATGACATCACAAGTATGACAAATAAATTAAAAGTTTACTCCTCAAGTACACGCTTAATCTGTAGGTTTGGCCTTTGATGAAGTGAGCATATCCAGACTATGAGATTATGCTTAGGACAAATGACAATCAACTGCCAATGATTATTAGAAACACAGAGAGAAAAACGTATGCTATGAATAAAAATGTACTCACCTGTGCCAGTACGGTCCTAAGAAAACATCTTTGTCCTGCTGAATTAGCTTATCCAGTATGTAAGTTTGAACAGATTCATTAGACTCTTTTGGGTTGGGATTCACAACCATCAACGTTGGATCCAAGAATCCATATACATCACTGTTGTTGTTCTAAATACAGATACGATGCAGATACCTAGGAGTTAAAACAAAATGATGTTAATTATATATAATTGATACAAAGGAGATAAAAATATACAAATATGTTAATTAATACTTACGTGCACCATAATTGCAAGTGTTGATTGGCAAGCCAGAACTCATCACCGAGCGACAGGTCCGTTAAGTCCTTCGCAAAAATGTAAAAAATTGGAAGATTGTCGTGCTCCAAGGTAATCCCAACTTGTCCATCGGGAAGATCAAAAGCCATGTGACCAATGCATTTTAAAATATCGCCTTTAGGATCCTCCTCATTTTCTGGCGAACAACTATCTTTGGTGCTGACATGCGCAAAGGGCTTTAGGAGAAGACACTATCTGCTGACTTAGTTGGGCTTCCACATCTGACTTGAGCTGAGATTTGTAAGCTTCAAACTTAGCTTCAAACATTTGACTAACCTCCTGTATGATCTGATGTCTCATGGCATCCATGTCCATTTGCTTTGACTGACTGCGTGAAGTTCCTCCGAAGTATTTCTTGAAGCCCACACCTCGACCAGCAGTGCGGACACGACCATAGTGCTCGGGTGTTCCAAGGGCAGTAGTCAAGATATCTTGACGTCCAGTTGGAATAAAAGTACCCTGAGATTCATCTTCAACCAATGACTCCTACAACCAAATTCAATCAAAGAGGTCTTTGGTCAGTCGACCTAAATTGGTTACAAATCACATAATATTAAATAAGGTAGATACACTTACAATTTTAGAAGCAACTGAGGCCACAACATCAGATGTATAGGATCCTGATGGTTTTGTTCGAGCCATAGTCCATAGCTCATACCGGTTTGGTTTTGGAGGGGATTCTAAGGCTTCATCTCCAGCCTCTTCCTGCAAGGCTTTCCTTCTGTGTGTCATTACATTCTTCTCAAGTTTATCATAACCCCCACGAGACAATAAGTGGGGGTAGATATTCTTTGCAGCATTTGTCCTTCCCTTTTCTCTTTTTTTCTGTTACACATAACGTAACACACCACAAATTAAAATAAGTAAAAAATTATATTAAGCAAGTTAAAAAATATAATTCAAACTAACCAGAAACGCTTCTTCCTTGCGGCTCCTAACAAACTCATCCCATATGTCCTCTGAAAGAAAATTATACTTCTGACAAGGATTTGTGCAACCAGTTTTGTCTCCATTCCCAAATACAAATGTCCTGAAGAGTTTTGACTTAAAATCCTTCCAACGCTCACCCGCATAGGACAACCATCGGTCCCTAAACTTTTTATCATGGGGAACATCAAAAATATCCTACAATACACAACAAAATGGTGGTGTTAGTAAATACATACACACAAAGATCAATAAAGTTAAATACAAATATGCATACAACTAGAGATAAAGGTCAATACCACGACATCTTGCCATATCATATCTTTAGTTTTTTAGGACATCTCTCCATTTAGGTATCAGAATGGAGGCCTTGCTTCGTGCAAGGTACGCCAAATAAGTGCAAAAGCTGGCTGCATTATCACCATCAGGTCGCCCAGTATCTGGATCAAATTCAATAGAAAACTTCTGACCAGGAAGAAGTATATTTTTCAATTGTGATGTAGTGGTAACACCTCTAGTCCTTTTTTTGGCGGACTCTGATGTGGATGGATCAGCCATATATGATGCCTGTTTAAACAAACAAACAAATATAAGAAACAATGTGAGATAATCTAACAAATATGTATCAATATATATAATTATAATGGATAATCTAACAGATGCTAATTGTGGATATATAATCTAACAAACATGTATTCACCTATAAAATTCTTTAGTAGTCAAGTTTTAATGTCCTCTAATATCCCTTCTTGATGATCATCACGAGTGGCATATACATTGTCTACTTCATTTTCATCAATGAAGATGGGTCTTTGTGTTGAGAAAGAAGGGGTGTCATTAATATCTAGTGTTGAATCTTGATTTTCATCACTCTCATGCATACTTCTTCTTTGGAGAACCACAGACCACCTTTTGTTAGAAGGATCCTTGACATAAAACACTTGTTTGGCGTGAATTGCCATGATGAAAGGTTCATCCTTATAACCTATCTAGTCAAGATCCACCATTGTAAATCCTAACTCATCGGTTTGTACGCCACCATTACTGTTAACCCACTTACATTTAAAAATAGGCACTTTGAATTTATTATAATCGATCTCCCAAATCTCTTTAATGACCCCAAAATAAGCCATTGATGCCAGAACGGGGTTTTTATCCTTTGAACTAGAGAAATGCATAGAAGAAGCCATAACCATAACCCCACTATTTTGTACGGTGCTCTTGTCATCCTGTGACTTTGTATAAAAAGAAAATTTGTTGATATCGTATCCTCTCCATGTCAAGACATTAAATTTAGGATCATGTGCTAGCCATGTTAATGTCTCAGAAGCAGTATCATCACTCAAAATCTGTTCTTTAAACCAAGGTATGAATGTCTTGTTATGCTCCTTCAACACCCAATTTTCATTCATTCGAGGGTTTTTGGCCTTGACATGATTTTTGTGAGCAGACAAGTAAGGTTCAACCCCATCAATATTATTCAATATATACAAATGTGCTTGCAACACTTTCGCTCGACCCATGCTCTTAGTTTTTAGACCTAGTGTACCCTTACCTTCACATCTTCCCTCATGACGAGACTTAGGAAGCCCTACAGGAGCCGCTTCTGACAAATAATCTGAACAAAACTCAATGGCTTCTTCTGTTACGTACCTTTCAACAATAGATGCTTCGGGACGATATAGATTCTTCACATACCCTTTCAATATTTTCATGTATCGCTCAATAGGGTACATCCACCTTAAGTAAACCGGGCCACACACTCTAATCTCTTTGACTAAATGAACAATTAAATGAACCATGATGTCAAAAAACGAGGGAAGAAAGAACATCTCCAACTGACACAAAATGATAGTAGCTTCATTTTCCAACTCGTCCAATTTCTGAGGGTCAATAGCTTTGCTAGATACTGCATTGAAGAATAAACACAATCTAATTATGGCATATCGAACATTTTTTGGCAAGATGCCACAAATAGCCACCGGTAGTAATTGTTGCATCAAGACGTGACAATCATGAGATTTTAAGCCAACTAATTTGAGATTTGTCATCGATACAAGACTCTTTACATTTGAAGAGTAACCCTGTGGCACTTTCACACCCCGTAGACACTCGCAAAAGCTTTTTTTTTCTCTTCTTTTGATAATGTATGACAAGCTGGTGGCAAATATGTCTTGTTACCTCTTGGCTGAGGAGCTAACTCCTCTCTTATACCCATGGCAACAAGGTTTAGACGAGCATTTACTCCATCCTTTGTCTTATCCTGAATATTGAGAAGCGTACCGATTACACTATCACACACATTTTTCTCCACATGCATCACATCAATACAGTGTCTTACATCAAGACTTGACCAGTATGGAAGATCAAAGAACACTGACCTTTTCTTCCATATGTTTTTCACAGAAGAATATTTTTTCCTCTTTTTTTTCCCCAAATTAACATTGATGGAGTTCACCCGTTGATAAACGTCTTCTCCTAAGCAAAGCTTTGAGCAATTTCGTTCTCTTGACATCCATTAAAAGCCTTTTTCAACCTCGCAACACGGGTGATCACGTCTCGTAAATCTTCTATGCCCAAGGTAACAAGTCTTTCTCCCATTTTTCGCTTGAAAGAAACATGTGCCGTCTTCACAAATAGGGCATGCTTTATGCCCCTTAACACTATACCCGGACAAGTTCCCATATGCTGGAAAGTCGGTGAGGGGGCAAAACAACATGGGACGCAACTTGAAATCTTCACCAAAACCTATCAAACACATCAATGCCTTCTTCCCACAATGTTCTCAAGTCATCAATCAAGGGTTTTAGATAAACATCTATGTCATTTCCTATTGTTTTGGACCATAAATCATCATAGATAACATAATGTACTTGCGCTTCATGCACAACCAAGGAGACAGATTGTAAATTACTAAGAGAACAGGCCATGAACTATGGATGCTACTTAAGTTACCATATGGATTCATTCCATCTGTAGCAAGTCCAAGCCTAAGGTTTCTTGGCTCATTGCCGAACTCCGGAAACAATGAATCAATTCTCTTCCATTGCAAAGAATCGGCCGGATGGCGAAGCTTTCCATCACATTTCCTATCATCTGCATGCCATCTAAGGTTCTTTGCATCATTTACATTGGCAAACAGTCGCTTAAACCTGAGAATAATTGGAAGATACCATAACACCTTCGCAGGAAGACATTTTTTGCTCACATCACCACAACTATCATCACCGTCCTTCTTTTTGTAGCGTGGTGTATTACACTCGGGACACTCTTCTTTGTCTTCATGCTCTCTCCAGTACAATATGCAATCCTTCGGGCATGCATGTATTTTCTTATACTCCACAACCATCGGACATAATATCTTCTTCGCTTCATAATTACTGTTTGGCAATGTGTTACCTTCCGGAAGCATGTCATTCAACAGTTTAAGCAATTCAGTGAAGCTCTTATCAGTCCACCCATTTATCGCCTTCAGATTGAACAATTTCAATACCGCTGACAACCGTGTGAAATTTTTGCAGCCCGGATACAAAGGTTTTTCCTTGTCGCTGCATAGAGTTTCATACACATGTGCCCGTTGAAAAGACTCTTGTCCAATATCACGAATCATGTCCTCTAGTCGATCGTCCATATCTACATCAACTTCCTCTCTTGTGGACATACTTGGCTTGTTTAACACTTCACCATGCCACGTCCATGTCGTATATCTTTGCCAAATCCCAAAAACACGAAGATGATTCCGTATCTCCTCAACTTTTAGTGTTGGCCCATTCAAACACTTAACACAAGGACAATAGAAAGTTGTTTGATTAGGAAGTTTTGCTTGGGAAAATTGTAAGAAGTCTTCGACTCCGTTCTTATACTCATCACCTAAGCGATGTTTTTGCATCCAACTACGATCCATAACTGTGTTCTAAAATAATGTACACATACTTTTATGCTTAGATATTTAACTAACATTGACATGTTGTTAGAACAATTAATAGAAAGATGTATGCACGCCTCAAAATTAGGCAATTAAAAAGGGATCAAATTGAGATCTTATTTGGCAACACTATGTACACAAAAGCAGGAAACCTTAGCAGAGGAAGCAGCAACAGAGCAAAACAGGAAAAAGTAAAAATAAAAAAGGAGTTTATCTGAAAGAAAAGACCTAAAACAATTTCATAGAATCTAAAACACCAGATATATGAACGAACAAAGGGTTACAAGAAGCATTTACCTGAATAAAATGAAAAGGGTCAGCAACAAAATTACTGGGAAAACCAGAATCGAAATGTAAGCACACGCCACCACAGGATTAGTAACTGCCAAGCAAAGACTCTCATTGTTCAATACATTAGACTGCACACAATCAAAACCATCACTTACAAAGAACAAAAACCAATCCATCCCATAAACCCAGCCCACATCACAAAAACAAAATTTCCAATTGAAATAATTTCTCATTGATCAGTTCATCAGAGCAAAAGCAACACTTCCCACATCATAATTCACAATACACAACAAGGGTATTAAAAAATTGAACTTAAAAAACATTAAAAAAAATCAAGTTGCATATCATCAACAACACAAAACCCCAATAATAGAGACATGTTCACACATACACACTGTAATGACAACCACTTTGATGTGGGTAGTCTTTTTGATAAATTCGATCTTCGGTTGAAATTATATTCAGAACAGAATTGTTTTTAAATAAAATAAAAAGAAATGGATAAAGATGAGGGATGGAAGCACCACAATTCCCTAAGGAATTGATAAGCAAATCGAAGAACGCCACAAGAAGGTTACTTCTTGATAAGTTCAATTTTTGGCTCAATCCAGAACCCAAGAGTGCATGACTCTCAAAATGTGATAAACACAAGTTTTTCTCAAAGCAAAATTCTGCTTTCATTCATAAAATTCGTATTACATATATAGGACAGCAAAATCAGCTTCTCTCTCTCTTCCTAGACACATTAGTAATGTCAATTGAATGCCTACTTGATCATATTAATGGCTGCACTTCAATTGTCCATTAACTAGTGTATTAAAGTGTCAGTTACACTTCCTAACAACTCCTAAATGGAGCATTTCAATAGCCATCACCGTTGTCCTTTTTTGTTAATTAATTTAAATAAAACTAATTCAGCTAACTTAAAATAAACTACAAAATAAAAACGAAAATAAGAAGTTTAATTGGGCCAATATGCAAAACCCAAGTAATGCAGCCCAATAGACTTATTACAATCTTTATTCAAAGAAAATAAACTTAACTTAAAGAAGAATCCTTTTATTGTTGTTGCAATTTCTTGAGGTCGCCAGATCACATCATACCCTCCTTCTTCGAGGGAATTCGTCCTCGAATTTATTGACTTAAGAAATCCTCTTCATCCTCCGGGATCAAACATAATTCTTTTGAATCCATGGGGTTCTTCTCTTGGAACTATGAAGATATGTGCCTTGAAAAGGGAATCAGTACCACCATGCAAAAAATTAGCGTTAGTAGTAAAGCAAGCATCTTTAGATAAAAAGATATACTTAAGTTTCCCTGCCAATGATGCTCTCTCCACCTTAATTTCTATGATAAGGACACTCTCAATTTGAACATTTTCCTCACTTGCTTCCCCTTTGTTTTCAACATCAAAAAATATTTTCGTATCTTCAATTTCCTTTGGAGGTACTTCTTCATGAATTTGAAAAGCTGGCCTAGTAAGTAGTGGTGCACTTGGAATGATGTCTACTTGATGCCTCACTCTCATGTCTGGCAAAATGTTGCAACGTACTTCCTTTGGAGACACATCCTTAAATTCCTCTTGCAATTTAACTTCATTTGATGCACTACATTGTTCCTTTGGAATTTCATCTTCAACCTCCTGCATAATAGAATCAACGGAACTTGGCAAAAGGTTAGGATAAAAACAAGTTTCCAAGATGACTTCCTCTACAACTCTTTCTTCTCTCTCACCCTCTTTTCTTTTCTCAACATTGATTTCACTTTGTTGTTTTTCTTTCTCTTCCACTATCTTCTTTTCTCTCAAATATTCTCTCTGTAGGTTTTTCAACTCCTTATTAAACTCTTCACAAATTTTCTCAAAGGCACTGTTGATCTTTTCGTGCTCTTTTTTTCTACGTCGTTCCTTATCCTCCCTCTCCTTTTCTCTATGCCTTCTTTCTTTTTCTTTGCTTGCCTCCTTCTCTCTATCTAACCTCTCTTTTCCTCTTCTTGCTGCCTCCTTTTCTCTGTCTAACCTCTCACAATTTCTTTTCATCCACATACCAACCTGATATCCTTCCACAACAAATTCATTTCTAGAAGATCTCAACATGTTGCAAAGAATCAAGTTAGAGTAAATAATAAGGATAAATAAGAAAAGACTTCTCTACATGCCAAATGTTTCACTCTCTCTCGCAAATGCTCTCTTTGAGTTCTTTAGAGGGTCAAATACAAACAAAACAAGCAAGCAACAAACTTGTGACAAAAACAGAACTTGAGAAGTGAGTTTGTCAAAGAAACAAAGGAACGCACAAAAGAGAATTGTCCAAAAAACAAGCAAGGGTCTGCACTTTTTTTCTTTTTTTTTTAATTTCGATTTTTTTTAAAAAAAGGGAAAAATTGAAACAGAATGAAGAAGAAGAAGTGAATAGAAACTGAAAAGATGAAAGGAAAAACAAATAGAAATTTCAACCTCAACCTGAGCTTTGGTACCACTTAATGACAACCACTTTGATGTGGGTAGTCTTTTTGATAAATTCGATCTTCGGTTGAAATTATATTCGTAATGTAATTGTTTTTAAATAAAATAAAAAGAAATGGATAAAGATGAGGGATGGAAGCACCACAATTCCCTAAGGAATTGATAAGCAAATCGAAGAACGCCACAAGAAGGTTACTTCTTGATAAGTTCAATTTTTGGCTCAATCCAGAACCCAAGAGTGCATGACTCTCAAAATGTGATAAACACAAGTTTTTCTCAAAGCAAAATTCTGCTTTCATTCATAAAATTCGTATTACATATATAGGACAGTAAAATCAGCTTCTCTCTCTCTTCCTAGACACATTAGTAATGTCAATTGAATGCCTACTTGATCATATTAATGGCTGCACTTCAATTGTCCATTAACTAGTGTATTAAAGTGTCAGTTACACTTCCTAACAACTCCTAAATGGAGCATTTCAATAGCCATCAGCTGATGTACTTTTTTTGTTAATTAATTTAAATAAAACTAATTCAGCTAACTTAAAATAAACTACAAAATAAAAACGAAAATAAGAAGTTTAATTGGGCCAATATGCAAAACCCAAGTAATGCAGCCCAATAGACTTATTACAATCTTTATTCAAAGCAAATAAACATAACTTAAAGAAGAATCCTTTTATTGTTGTTGCAATTTCTTGAGGGCTGTCAGGATCACATCACACTGTTTACCGCTTCCCACGAGGCACTCGAGTCCTTATCTCGGATTCCATCATTTATAAAACTTCAAAAAAGAAGCGCTATCGTTAGGAGCTATTACAAAAGCAATTCAGTTTAGGGGACCTTTTTACTTACTATCGTTGGTCTGAAGAATGATACCAATAGCAGCACAAATTCGAATCATGAAAACTAAAAGTCAAGTGAATAAGTTAAGAGAAGCAAAACAAAATATTTTCTATGAAAAAGAAGCAAAAGGTATAGTATATGATCATGACAGAATCTTCACTATCATTTAGACAATTACTTGACTATAATAAGAAACCAAAGTTCAGGGAATATAAACGATAGCTTCAAATAAATTACAAAGTCCACTTTGAGTTTCCATGAAAAGCATTCTAAGAGGAATGTCAAATGCAAAAGAACAAACATACCTTATAAGTATAAACTCAATCACCAAGCTATTAATGCTTGACCTCAAACCTGTAGACAATCTTATAACTCGTAGACCACCCTACCAAAGAGATGAATCATGAGACAAAACCATTCAATAAGAATTAAAAAATTTAGTCTGGCAAACACAGAAGAATTATATGCAAAATAATGTGAAATTTTCCAAATCATGAAACAGAACAAACAAAAGACACCAATGTCTATTTTCTTTGAAAACGTTAGTGACATAAACGATTGAACACGTCTTCTTCTTGGCTCACCTCCTCTTCAACACTAAACCCTTCAACACTAAACCCTTCAACAACTCTAAACCCTTCACGTACCCCTCTCCTTTTATCCTGAAAACCAAATTCCTTTTCTCCTAACATTATTCATATCCCAATAGCTAGAAATGTACCCCAAAAAGAGAGAGAGGGAAGAAACTTACAGATTCTCTGGTTTAGAGAGAATGGCGTCCGCGTGGAGAGGGACGGTGCGAGGAGAGTGGCGGTGCGAGGAGAGAGGGACGAAGCAGAGGGAAAGGGACGGTACGAGGAGAGTGGGACGATGCGAGGTAGAGGGACGGCGCGGTGGTGAGGGAGAGAGTTACGGCACGAAGGAGAGGAGATGAAGCTTGAGTTCTCAGGTTAAGCTTGAGTTCGCAAATGAGAGACCAAGCTGCTGGTGATGTTATTTGAGAGGGAATTTATTTTCGTTTTTAATCGCGGTTTAAAGTTAAAAACCGGCGTTATAAGTTTAGTGTTTAACGTTTATAAGTTTTAAATTGATTTTGGTTTTTAATCGCGATTTGGAGACAAAACCGGCGTTATAGGTTTTTCCTTTTTAAGTTTTAATCGCGGTTTTTTCTAAAAACCGGCGTTATAAGTTTTAGTGTTTTTTAGTTTTAATCGCGATTTTTAGAGAAAACCGGCGTTATAAGTTTCAGCTTTTTTTAAGTTTTGCCCCAATTTTATCTGTTCACTTATACACCGGTTTTTAAAATAACCGACGTTAAAAGTGACGTGAAAAAAATGGACACATTTTACCTGTTCACTTATAACGCCGGTTTTTTAAAAAATCGGCGTTATAAGTGACACGTTAATTTCAAAAATGTCACCGCGTCACTTTTTACGTCTGTTATCTCCAAAACCGGCGTTATAAATATATTTTTTAGGTGTATTTCGCACTAGTGACGCGTTCATGGCATGCATAAAATACACAATACACAATTTATATAAATAGTGTCAATTTACTTACATTTATGTATTCTTTGAAGGTTCTTATCAGAAGGTTTGTCATTGGTTACTCTTTAATTATTTCTCCTCGAATACCGTCAAATAGAATTATGCCGTCAGCGATATTAACATCACCATAATCATCATCTTTGACGTCAATTTATATTCCTCAGATTTCATGTTACACCTCTGGATCTCCGGGAGAGTCGTAATCTGTAGAGACAGCTATAATGCACATGTTGCAGTCATAATTAAACTTTTATTTACACATACAAAAATGCTAAGCACGTGATAACCATTGTTTTGTTATTAAACTTTTAGACTTTTAGGAAAATTTAAAAATTAAAATGTCATATATACTCCTTTCGTTTTCACATATAAGAAACAAAACCCTTTTTTAGTGTATATTATAGACCAAATACACGAGTTATTCCATGAACCAAAAAAATATTTTGTGGCTTATATATAAAAATGGAGGGAATAGTTAACATTTTTATAATAAAAAATATCCGGTTGTCTAATTTAAAATGAACCATATAGGCTTTTATTCCTTTAATTAGCATCGCAAGGAATCGTCTGCAAGACTGCAACTAATGTCACAGGGAGCCTAATTCCAAGAAAGACCAAATATAAAATGACTATTAGCAATCTGGGATTCGTTCGATAATTTATCTGAAGTGGAATAATCATTTTCTCCAACCTCACCAGCATTTTAAAATCTTTTATGTTTCTCTAGATTCGGTTCTAACTTCTTAATCTTAATTCAAGGAATAAAGGAATAAAAATGTTCGCGAATTGGATTGGATCGGTTTTAAGGAAAAAAATCATCTGATTTATTCAGTTTTTACTCTAATTATCCAATCAGTTTGGTTTTAAAATCAAATCCGATCCGATCCGATCCGATTTACTTCGGTTTGGATTGGATTGGATTTCGGTTTCTCATTTATAATACAATCTCCTGGTTTATATTTTTTCCAATGCTGAAATTACGACAATAACGATAACTTACATTTCATAACATTAAACTAATTATATTGTAGTAGCCAACAGTAGGGTAATAACGACCAATCTTTTTTTTGCTTCTTATAAATGAAACTATAAAATAATCAAGAAGGCTGCTTATAAAAAAATTAAGAAAGTGGCATCATTGGCACCATTCGACGCATGTTTTGATTTTAGTACTAGGACTATTACTGGACTAGATGTGCCCACTATTGATTTGGAGCTAAAGGGGGGAGTGAAATGGACAATTTATGGTGCCAATTCAATGGTACTGGTGAACAAAAAGGTGGCTTGCCTCGGATTTGTGAACGGGGGTAAAGAACTGTTGGCATCCAGCCAATATGAAAGCAAATTGGTGAGTCAAATGGTTGGTGAGTCAAATGGTTGGTGGCCATCTAAGATTGACACAATTTACAAGTGTTCACACCATTCATTTCTTCTATAAATAGGGAGTGGATGGTAGAGCAAAATTCATCCCATTCACAACTAAGTGCAACAAGCATTAGTTAGAGAGAGAAGCCTTGCTTAAGAGAAAGAGTGAGAGAAAAATTAGAGAGAGCCAATTTGTGAGAGTTTTATCCACAAATTGAGAGTACAATCTTATTGTATTAATTTTGAGAGATCACCTAAGGGTGAAGTTTGTAATCCCATTATTGTTATAGTGGAAGTTTAAGCGGCTTACGGGTCCCGTGGTTTTTACCTTCACTTTGGAAGGTTTTCCACGCTAAAATCTTTGGCGTTATTTTCATCTATTTGGTTTGAGAAATTATCCTGGGGTTCGTGGAAATTTATTTTATCTCACTTACACAGTTTTTCCCAACAAAGTGGTATCTAGAGCTAGGTCTGTGGAAAATTCTTAGTATGCTCTGTGGTTGCAGCTTTGTCTGATCTTCCACATCAGAAAAGAATTATTCACCGGTCACTATTCATTGCCGAAGAAGTTTCAAGCACAACGAAACTTGTTGACTGCCATCAAAATGGAGGAGAGCAAGCAATATGATAAAACCGATCGCATTTAATTATGCAATCTGGAAGCCAAAGATGGAAGATCTTTTATACATTAAAGATCTATGGAAGCCGATCGTGATGACGAAGGAGAAAGCAACGACTACAACAACAACTCTGGCAGATGATAAGACTGATGGCAAGGCAGAAAAACCAACCGACGCTTCGACCAGCACATCAGACACTGACTGGGCCGTGCTGAATCGGAAGTGTGCTGCTCAAATCCGTCAATGGATTGACAAGAGCATTTTTCAAAACTTTGCTAATGAACATGATGCTCATGCTCTTTGGTAAAAGCTGGAGAAAATGTATGCAAGAACAACCGCACAGAACAAAGCCAATCTGATGCGACGATTAGTCAACCTAAAGTACAAAGACGGTAGCAGTGTATCGGAACACATGAGTGAGTTCCAAGGCATTGTAGATCAACTCAACTCGATGAAGATGACCATCGACGATGAGTTACAAGCACTGTTGATGCTGAGTTCTCTACCAAAAAGCTGGGACACCTTAGTTGTGTCAGTCAGTAACTCCGCTCCTGAAGGTAAGCTTACCATGGATATGGTAAAGGATAGGATGTTGAACGAGGAGTCTCGACGAAAAGATGAAGGATATAATCCTGAATCTGAAGCGCTTGTCACAGAAAAACAAGGCAAGCAAGAAGGACGTGGAAGAAGCAAAGGTAGAAGCTCTCAAAGCCAAAATCGGCAAAGAGGGCGATCAAAGTCCAGATCGAGGTATGATAAGAAGTGCCACCATCAGCGGCCTTCCCGCACTTCATTCGAGAGTCCGAAAGTTGAAACAGCTTAAAGAAACAGAAGCGTATACGAACAAATGACACCGCAATCACACCGAAGATGTTACCATTGTTCGAGATGCAGATTATGTCAATCTTGCATGTCAAGACTCTACCTGGTAGTTGACTCAGTGCTTCCTACCATGTCACCTCAAAGCGGAGTTCTTCTCAACCTACACTCGGGGTGATTTTGGACGAGTGAGGATGGGAAATGATGGTGCATCCACAATTATTGGCATCGGCAACATTTATTTAGAAACTAACCTTGGATGCGTGTTATGTTTGAAAGATGTGAGGCATGTTCCCGACATACGCCTCAATCGATCTCCACCGAGTACTTGATGATGATGGCTACAATAGCTATTTTGGTGAAGGAAATTGGAAGCTCACCAAAGGAAACCTGGTGGTAGCAAAAGGCAAGAAAGATACTTCTCTCTATTTAATGAAGCCAAGTTATGTAGAGGAGAAGTAAATACCAAAGAAGAAGGAAGTTCCAACCGAAGCTATGGCATAAGCGGCTCGGCCACATGAGTGAAAAGTGGTCTCGTGATTCTTTCCAAGAAGAATCTCTTGCGTAAATGATAAGTACATCATTGGGGAAATGTGTTGGTATCGCCTAATGGGAAAACAACACGTAGTTGCATTTGAAGTTCCCCACCATCTAGAAAGGCAAATCTTCTAGATTTGATACACACCGATGTCTGCATGATGAGTGATAAGTCACAAGGAGGTGCACTTTATTTCGTGACTTTCATTGACGACCATTCCGAGAAAAGTATGGGCCTTTGCTTTGAAAACTAAAGATCAGTCTTTGGAAGTTTTCAAGCAATTTCATGTAAAAGTTGAAAGAGAAACCGCGCATAGCTTGAAATGTGTACGAAGCGCACAATGGCGGTGAGTATCGCGGACCATTCGAGGAGTACCGCGAAGTTTGGGCATTAGATTGGAAAAATCAGTGCCAAAGACACCTCAACACAACGGTGTTGGTGAAAGGATGAATAGAACCATCTGTGAGAGAGTAAGATGTATGCTCTCAAATGCAAAACTGCCAAACACCTTTTGGGGGGAGGCAATGAGGACAAAGAATGATTTGATCAACCTTTCTCCATCGGTTCCATCAACTATGATGTACCAGAAAGAGTCTGGACAGGGAAAGATGTTTCATACAAACACTTGAAGATGTTTGGTTGTAGAGCATTTGTTCACATCCCAAGAGATGAGAGGTCCAAGCTGGATGCAAAAACAAAGCAGTGTATCTTTGTGGGATATGCCCATGAAGAATATGGCTACAGACTCTGGGATCCTTCAAGCAGAAAGATATTAGAAGCGAGACGTGGTATTTTTGAAGATCAAACAATCAAGGATTTTGATAAGCCGCAGAAGCCACGATCGGATGAAATTCCGATTAATCTGGAACCGCTGTCCACCAATAAATCTTGATGACGGGGGAGCTACACCAGATACTGATGATGCTGATCCACTAGCTGAAAGTCCAGAACTAGAGCAAGCCGACAGTTCAGAACAAGAGTTAGATTCTGAACAGGTCCAATCAGAAGCGGTAGTAAGGAAATCGACCAGAGAGCGAAAGCCGAGTCAAAAGTATTCTCCTACCGAGTATGCGATGCTCACTGACGGGGGAGAACCGGAGAGCTATGACGAAGCTCTTACTCACCAGCATAAGAACGAGTGGTTAAAAGCCATGCAAGAAGAAATGAAATCCTTGCATGAGAACCACACTTATGATTTGGTAACACTACCACAAGGAAGGAAAACACTCAAGAACAAGTGGGTGTACAGAGTAAAAAGTGAAGAAGGCAGCTCATAACCATGTTACAAAGCAAGGCTGGTTGTGAAAGGATTCGCTCAGAAAAAGGGAGTTGACTTTGATGAAATATTCTCACCGGTGGTGAAGATGTCATCGATCAGAGTTGTTCTTGGCTTGGCTGCAAGTCTCAACCTAGAGATTGAACAACTTGATGTAAAAACCGCCTTCTTACATGGTGATCTTGACGAGGAAATATACATGCAGCAGCCTGAAGGTTTCCAAGTCAAAGGGAAAGAGAAATTGGTGTGCAGACTGAAGAAGAGTTTGTATGGTCTGAAGCAGGCACCGAGACAGTGGTATAAAAAGTTCGACTCATTCATGGAGAAAAATGAGTACAATCGAACGACGGCAGACCACTGCGTCTTCATCAAGAAATTCTCTGATGGAGATTTCATCATTCTTTTGCTTTATGTTGATGACATGTTGATTATTGGCCGAGACAGCGGCAAGATTAGCAGGTTGAAGAAAGAGTTGAGCAAGTCCTTTGCAATGAAGGACTTAGGACCCGCTAAACAGATTCTTGGCATGACGATTACCCGTGACAGGAAGAATCACAAAATTTGGCTATCTCAAGAACGGTACGTGGAAAAGGTTCTTGAAAGATTCAACATGGACAAAGCAAAATATGTTAGTTCTCCACTGGCTAGTCACTTCAAGCTCAAAGTGAGCCAGTGTCCCTCAAGCAAGGAGGAGAGAATAGAAATGAACAAAGTGCCATATGCATCGGCGGTTGGCAGTCTGATGTACGCTATGGTATGCACTAGACCAGACATTGCACATGCAGTTGGTGTTGTGAGTCAATTTTTATCAAAACCTGGAAAAGAGCACTGGGCAGCAGTCAAATGGATACTCAGATATCTCAGAGGTACATCTAGTCATTGTTTGTGTTTTGGTAATGGAAAACCTGTATTAGAAGGATATACAGATTCAGATATGGTCGAGACGTGGATACCGTAAAGTCTATTTCGGTATCCGATAACATTTGCAGGGGGAGCTGTCTCATGGCAATCACGATTACAAAATTGTATTGCTTTAAGTACCACAGAAGCGGAATACATTGCAATCACTGAAGGTTGCAAGGAGATCCTGTGGATGAAGAAGTTCCTACAAGAGTTGGGACAAAACCAGGAAAATTATGTTCTCTATTGCGACGGTCAGCGCAATACATCTCAAAGAAGAATTCGACATTTCATTCAAGGTCGAAACACATCGACGTAAGATATCCTTTGGATTAGTGATGTGTTAGAAAGAAAGTCACAAAGTTGAGAAGATCCACACCAACGACAGCGGGGTGATATGATGACCAAAGCTCTACCAAAGGACAAGCTAGAAGTCCGCAAAGAAGTTGCGGGCTTAATATCAACCCCATATTGATACGAGGATATTTCCCATTGGCTGGAGGGGGAGATTTGTTGGCATCCAGCCAATATGAAAGCAAATTGGTGAGTCAAATGGTTGGTGAGTCAAATGGTTGGTGGCCATCTAAGATTGACACAATTTGCAAGTGTTCACACCATTCATTTCTTCTATAAATAGGGATTGGATGGTAGAGCAAAATTCATCCCATTCACAACTAAGTGCAACAAGCATTAGTTAGAGAGAGAAGCCTTGCTTAAGAGAAAGAGTGAGAGAAAAATTAGAGAGAGCCAATTTGTGAGAGTTTTATCCACAAATTGAGAGTACAATCTTATTGTATTAATTTTGAGAGATCACCTAAGGGTGAAGTTTGTAATCCCATTATTGTTATAGTGGAAGTTTAAGCGGCTTACGGGTCCCGTGGTTTTTACCTTCACTTTGGAAGGTTTTCCACGCTAAAATCTTTGGCGTTATTTTCATCTATTTGGTTTGGGAAATTATCCTGGGGTTCGTGGAAATTTATTTTATCTCACTTACACAGTTTTTCCCAACAAGAACCAAGGACATCAATTGTTATTGGCAGTCATATATTAGAGGACAACCTTCTGGAGTTTGATTTAGAGTCCTCGAAACTTAGCTTTAGCTCTCCTCTCCTCCCCCGTAATGCAAGATGTTCCAACTTCAGAAGTTGACTTCTTTCCCATTTAACTGGAGAAGTGTGGTGATGAGTTTAACTTTTATCCTTTCCCCTTTTGCCTGATGTAATTTGTAATGTCCTAATTTTAATAGTGCTTATATAAATTATATTTAAAATAAACACACATTCTGTATTTAATAAAATATATTAATACAAAGTTTATTATACAAGTACAAAACAAAAACCAACACCCATAAGGGTGATAACGAAAACGCCACAGGCCGTGATCCCCTGCCTGTAAGCAGTCTACTCAAAAACCTTCAATCCACTCCTTATAGGTTGTTCTTGCTCATCTGTTATTCATCATACAATATAGAAAACACACGAAAACACAGAGGTAAGATATTCGTTAATCTCCAACAAACAGGAAAACAACATAATAGAGTACTTGTTACGATGTTCAGCACAACACTATCACATCATATTACAACTTAACTGACACCAAAAATAACGGACTCAGAACTTCGAATACATGGTCACAAACTAAACTATATTGTTCCGACATACTGACAAACTTGATCATACGGTCACATCACAGAGTGACAAATGTCACTGATCATTTAGGCTGATCATCGGCCCTACTCCCTAGACCGATTACCAGTCTTAGGGTACAGAAGGAATCATCAGTTGGTTGTCTCGGGAATATATCTTAATACGCTACCATCTCCAATTATCGGATATGGCATCCCATACTACCGTATCCAATCACTGGAGTAAGGCACCGTCCCATGCACTAGAACGGCATTCCCATTAAAGGAATGGCCAAGATTGTCCACCCGTCAGACGTGGAGTCTTGGAGACTCGTCCATGTGACCGAGCATATACCCTCGAGGTCACCGACTATCCCCAGACTACTCCGTACCTTTGATACCACAGGCGTGGAGAGACTCGTCGGAAAGACCGAGCATGTACCCTTAAGGTCTTGGCAGAGCATATACCCTCAATGCCACCGACTATCTCCTGACCACCCTGTCTGTATCTTGGTACACCAACCTCGGGTACACTGACCTGACTATCACCACTGCCACAGGGTACTGACAGTAATACTCACTATTACTGTCTAGGGATTTGCAAACCTCTAACTAGAGGGCGTTACCCTTGACTCACACATATATCATATGTAAGCAACATATAAATATCAGACATAAAACAGAATATTATAATTAACAACATATAATTTATCCTAGCATCGCATAAGCATCTGTACCTAATCACATAAACATAACCTATATTAGTTGGTAGGTCTACAGTGACTATCTTTAGCCACTGTACACTGCAACCCCTCTCCTAAGGTGTTGCTACTACCAATCCTAGTAAGGCTAAGGAACCCTACCCATACTAACAAGCCTACTCTACTACCTATTTTTCCTAGAGATTAAAGTATCTTTCCTTTACCTGGCTGAGATGGTCGATGTCTCCCTCGTTCCTCTCGGTCTTCCCTTTCCTGAGCTCTCTACACCCTTCACGATCTTCTAAAGGCCCTTAGGATACCTTGGGCTGAATGGAGGGGGTCGAGGCCTATTTATAGGCATAAATCGGCCCATCGCATCGCGATGGCATTACACATGATTCCTATAACATCCCAATTTTTAAGAAAAGTAATTTTAACGGTAAAATCCTGAATACTTGAAGATAAGTCATACAGATTGATCACCTCAATGATTTACTGAGAGTACGTGGAATTATTTTGACTCATTTTAAATAATTTATTTATTATAAATAATTATTATTCATGATGTCAATTCGAATTAATTGATAGCGTAGACGTATGCTGCTTTTAAAGAGAATTCATCAATTATATTTATTATAAGTTTTCGGTGTGACGCGGTAACGCGTATTTTTGTTGACTAAGAAATTGATTGAATTAAATCAAGATGAAATTAAATTTAAGAATTAATATTTAATATTAATTCATGATTCGAAAATCGTCGGAAAACTCTAACGAAGTTTCACCGCGTTTTGAATTTGCCGGGTTATTTTTATCCGCATTAAAATTAAAAATGAACTCCGATTTCGATGAAAATCGAATCATAACTGCTTGTGAATATTTTTGAGTGTATTATATGGTTTTTATTATTTATGATATGTAAATAGGGGTTACTAGGTTACTTTATTAAATATATGTCTGTTGCCCTACCGTACACTACACTTATATCTTCCCCACCATAGCACCCTCCTACACCCTCTATTTACTCCCCCCAGCGTGAGAAGTAAGCAATAAGCTGGAAGAAAAAAAAAGAAAGAAAGAAAAGAAGGGAGAACGAAGAACAGGGAAAGAAAGAGGGAAAGAAGAAGGAAAAAGGAAGAGAAGGAAGGAGGCGCGCGATGGAGGGAGGGCGAAGCCTGGATGCAGCCATGGCGTGAGGGAGGAAGCTCGTGGTGGTGGCGCCAAGAAGCGTAATCGAGAGCGAGAGATGAGGAGGAAGAAGCAAGACCGATCGAGAGAGAGGGAGAGAGAGAGAGCTCGGGAGAGAGAGAGCTGCGAGAGAGGAGAGAGAGGAGAGACTTGAGGGAGAGAGACAGAGAAGGAGGGGGGGCCGAATCGAGGAAGAAGAAGATTAAGACCCATCATTTCCTTTCTCTCCTGTTGGCCGCAACTTCTTCTCCTTTTTGCACCACCAAATTTTCCAGTTCTCCTCTCCTAATTATCATCTCCATCTTGATTAAGGAAGTTAGTGTAAGACCCAGCTCTCTTTCCTTGTTTTTTTTTACTGCAACAGTGGCCCTTTTTCTAATTGTAGGAGATGATTTTCTTTCTTATTTCTTGTTTTATGGTTTTATACATTAGTTGCTTGTGAGTCTGGATGAGATGAGCATATTATCCCCCGAATTTATTGAATCCTAGGTGCATAACCTAAGGAAATGGGATTGTGTGATTTTCCTTGTGAATCATTAAATTGGTTGGTGTTTATGGCTTCTTACTAATTGTTATTGCTATTGGTATTGTAATTTTGATTTGAAGCAAGGATTGAGGAGATTTTGTAAAACCCTTGAATTCTTGAAAGAGTCTTAGTTTGGGTATTTAAATTTGATTTGTATTATGTTTTGGTTTTGAGTGATTAAGTGTGGTTGCAAGAAGAAAAGGAATTAATTAAAATGATGTTGTTGAAGTTGGGAGGAGATTTGCAAATTTTTGAAAGAGGCTTGAGTTAGGGTGGTCTTGATTAGGCTTGGGTTTGTGAAATTATCATTGTTTATTTGAGCTATTTGAAGTTGTTTGATGCTTGTTTAAGAATTAGTTTTTAACTTGGCATGCTAAACTTGTTATTTAAGGGTTTAGCCCTATTCTTTAATTTGGGGATAAGTGGGTTTATAATGTAAAAACCATGTGATTAATTGTTAAATAATATGTTTTGGGAGGTATTATTTTTATTGGAAAAAGCTATGCATGATGAAGTAGAAGAGTTAGTGTATGATTCATGTTTTATGCCTTATATGTGGTTTGATTATGATCAAGGAGCAACATGATCAATATTCCCCAAATTGTGTGAACCCTAGGCTTATGAAAAAGGGGGGAATTGTGATTGCCTATGTGAATCATCCAATTAATTGATGATTTTAGCTTAATTAATGTTGTTGTGTTATTTGATCATGACTTGATGAAAGAGATGAACACATAAATCCCAATCTTGAAACCCTAAGTGAAACTAAAGGGGAAAAGAGGGGTAGTGGGATCTTGAGGCTCAATCATGCTATTAGTTAGTAAATAGAACTATTGGTTGTGTTGTTGTTGTTATTTGGGGTAGTAGTTTGGAAGTAACATGTTAACTAGTTGTTTTATGGTTTAAATCTCTTCTTTAAATTGTGGAAATAAGGGTTTATGTTGTAGAATCATATATTCAATTGTTAAATGATATGTTTTTGGTTAATTTTAAGGTTGTTGGAATGAATATGCATGAAGTAGCATAGGTGTTAGTTGATGTTTAGGCAAGATTTGGTTCTTGAGGGACTAGAATGACATGTAGGAATTGATCAAGAGGTTCTTTAAATTTCTAACATGATTATGACGTGATTTAGGTTATAGTTTGGTGTAAGTATGTGTAACATGTTGTTTTGGAATTTTTCCTATTCTTGAAACACGAGAAGCATGAGGTCTTGATGTTAAATTATGTGCTTGAGTATGTCTTAGTTATGGTTGTTGTTTAATGCTTGAAGTATGAATATGGAACTTGAAAATGATTTGGAAATGGTTTGTCACATTTAAAAGGAAAGGTTTTGGAAGGAAAACTATTTTGTGAACTTAGATTTAATACTTGTATGTGATAGGTTTTATGCCTTAGAAATTTTATGAATATGTGTTAAGGTTTTGAAAACTTATGAAAATGGTTTGATGTTACTTAAAATGCAAGAAAACTCTTTATTATCAAAGATCTTATCCTTTTCAATTATCTAGTAGTTTAAATGCTTGCTTTTGGTTAGAAAAAGGGTTAGGCTTGAGAGCTTAAGCTAGTTTAGAAATTATAGAATTTTACTAAGTTGTTGTGGTGTTAGGCTCGAGTAATCCCGGATCGCATAAAGGAAATCGAGGAATCCGTGAATACGCGCATCTTGGAGTTCGGTAAGGGCAACTCTTAGACATTATTGAAGCTTTATTTTTTATGTCCCTGTGTAAGGACAACTTTGGATATGCTTAAGCTATTGTTTGTTATTTAAATTGCTTTATTTAAATATGAAGAAGTCCGAGAACTCTACGAGTTCGAAGTTAGGTCTCGAACCCCTTCGCTTATTGTTGTCGTGCATCGAACATATTCCGAGTCATTCGTGGGTGAAAACTTTGTGGTTGGTCTGCTGAACCCAACCCCCACTTGTTTGTACCTCTCATAATTTCATTGAGTTGCAGAGGGATGGATTCCTTGATTTGCGTGTCAAGCATGTAATGTTGTGATATGATTGAGTTATGCATTATTTGATATGAGATTGAATATATGCCACGAATTGCGTGTTCTTTGTTGAATTGCGTTTCTTCATGCAGGTGTTTTTATTGCTTAAAATGTCGAATGCGTTTTCTTCATGTTAAGCATGCTCTTTATTTGATATGCGGTCAAGTAATTTTATCGCCACTCTTTGAATATTGTGCGGAGAGTCGTTCATCGAGTGAGAGCTAGGCGAGTCGTTATGACGCTTTTGAGCCGTGACCGGATATCTAAGGGTGCTAGGTCCCCTTGTTTACGGAAGATTGACTAGGCGCCGCAGTCAGAGGAACCGGGCACTACATATTTAGGGAGAAGCGAAGATCCCAAGGCTACTACCGGTATGTCGATTGATGGATCTGCGTCGCTTCCTAATAATTGTCGAGTCGAGAGAAAATGAGTAGTGAGTCGAGTCGAGTCTAGAGTGAGAGAGTTGAGTCACGCTACGTGAATGATATGCATTGTTGTTTGCTTAATACCGTGGAATTGTATAAAATGTGGTTGCTTATTGCTTTATGCTTTGGTTTATCATGATCTGTTGAGAAGTTGACCCTTGCCGGTGGTTCTGTCAATTAATGATTGTAACCCGGATAGCGGAACAAGCGGAAGGATTGAACTGGCAGGAAGAAACAAATGTAGATGGTTAACTAGCTTGATTGTATGTAGAGTCTACCGTAGTCTAGTAGGGAACGTATTGTCTTACGGCTATAGAATAATCATCGTTGTTCAGTATTGTAATAAATATCTGTTATGTTTCAGGACATGTATTGTTAGACGTGAATTGATGAAATAATTGAATGTGGTTAGGTAGTGTTTTTAAATAATTCCGCCATGTTTCTAAAGTCGCTGCAATACTCTGGCAGTCATTTTTGAAAAAGAAGTTTAAAAAAATAAAATATAGAACCACATTTTTGGAAAACATGCAAGGCAGAGTATTTCACCTTTCAGAAATACGTAAACAATTGTCAAGATACTGACTTAGTAGCGCCCTGGAAATCGGGTCGTTACAATTCCCGTCGCGTCGCGACGCAAGACACGTGTCAGCATCCGCACGAGCTGATCCACCGACCTACCATCGCGCCGCAACCCAGTTTAAACTGGACTTCGTCGCGTCGCGATCCACGCCGCCTGTTAAAATTCTATTTTTGCCCCTTTACACGTTTCTAGGGTTTTCTAGGCTATTCTAGGCCTCTTATGAGTCATTTTTAAGCCCAATTTAGTCCAATTACTATCTAATCATCACTAATAATTTATTTAAGACTTATTTAAAAATCAGGATGTCACATAATTAACGAAAATGCTCACATTTTCGTTGAATTAATGAAGTACATTTTATTTTAAATTCCTTCTAAAGTTGAGCTAGTTTTTGGAATAATAAAAGAAATTACTCTATCTGATCTTTTTTATAAGGAACAAAATGGTCACTTTGTTTTTTCCTAAAAATAATATCAATTTTTAAATGTATTAAATGTCTAATTTTTATTTATACTTTTTTTATAGTGAGACTTATAATATTAATAAGATACACTTATTTCTTATGCAAGTTAGAAAAAAATTAAATTTTTATAAATATTAATTAAAAAACTATTTTTAATATTTTTTTTTGGTGTGGGTGAATTAAAAGAGTATGAGGACCGGAGAGAGTATTTTGTTTGTTTTAATTAGGCAAAATTGCGTTTAAGGTCCTTTAAGTTATTTTAAAGTTTTACATTGGTACTTTAAGTTTTTTTTGTGTCAAATAGGTCATTTAAGTTTTAAAATGTTGACACCGTTACTCTTTTTTACAGTCACTGTTCGCCCCGTTTCAGTCTGTTATGCTTCTAAACTTCATAAGACTTAAAGATCACGACCTAAACTTAATTCTAACCCTACTAGAGCTCTAAAACTCAATTTTAATCATTCTTTAAGAATCTCAAAAGACTCATTTGATAAAAAAAAAACTTAAAAAATAATATAAAACTTTAAAATAACTTAAAATACCTCGAACTCAATTTTGTGTTTTAATTAAATGACTTCTCGAGTTTATCAAAAGTCCAGTTTTGTCATACTCGGTAAAAGAAGAGAGGAGTATTTTATTTATTCTTGGGCATAAGATTCTATAAATGTATTTGAATGAGATCGCTATTATTCAAGCAGTGTCAGAGAGATTGATTTTTTGCAATTATTTATTCTTCTATTTGTGCAATCTTGACGGTTGCGCACGCTTTCTCCTGACCGGATGGTGCTGAGAAGAGACGAGAGCAGCAACGATGGGTTCAAATTCAAAGAAGATGATGTTATGGCTTCCGATATTGGATCCTAAAATACTGTAGTGGATAAGAATTCAGGAATTGAACATCTTGAAAGGTAACTGACTAAAACCATAAAATAAAAAAAGGATAAAAATTACTTAAGGTTTCTTCGACATGATTGATACAGTTTCTCTCACAAAATGAGATAAAAATGGTCTATTTTAATAATAGTAGTTATGAGATATTAGAGATAATACGAATGAATAGAAAAAAAATTTTATGTATTTTGTGAGAGTAACAACACCAACCACACTTGGAGAACCTTACCTAAGTTTTATCCTAAAAGAAATGATATTTTGACAATTAGTTTTGCGACAACGGTATGCGGTAGCATCACCGTATAATTGTTCACGTGTTGTTACGTGATTAATGACTTGTAAAAAAAATCATTAACCAGGTAATGAACTGAATTAACTAAGTATTTATAAGTCATTAACTAAGTACTTTTTAGTGAATTGTGAAAAAAAATTAATTCTATCTTAAAAAATATTAACTCAATAACCACTTAATAAACTGAATTAACCGAGTATTTACGAGCAATTAACGATATTTATACGACATATCAACACTTGTACGACATACCAACACTTGTACAGTGTTATGGTATTGGCATACAGTGTGTTTTGGTTTTGGTTGTGAAAATATATCACTCTTTCACTTCCAAACATCTATAATAAGTAAATTCATTTTAACTCCGTCAAACATTAACATTGATGTAGATAGAGTGTCAGTACCGTCATATATTAAGAGTATACTACTATTTTTTTAAAACTACTTTTAAATTATTAAATTAAGAAAAAAAATAGTCACCTTATTATTATATATTGACTATAAAAAATAATATAAATTAATTAAAAATATTTTTATAAAAAATAATAATTAATATATCTAATAATTTTTTTAGATAGAATACCCCTAGTAATTTAGAAAATAGATTATGCAAAGGGACAATTTTTTTTCCGAATGCACTTACATTCGGGGTAGAGAGGGAGTAAATGAATGTAACTAAGATTTTGTTATGATTAGATTAGTATTATCCAATACTCAAACACTAGCTGTTATATTTATTCTTCTTTTCCCCAATCTCCCCTCTTTCCCTCAAATAAATTTAACCTGCTATATGCATGTCTAATTCTAATTCTAGGCATGCATATTATCTCCAGCCAAGTACACTGTAGACTTAGTTCAGGTATTGAACCCAGGTGGTTTTTTTGGATGGATATCGAAGTTGATTGTTGAATAATGATCAAAATATACGCTTAAATACCATTTTGATCTCTTAATTGATTTTTGGGATTCAGTTTGGTCTCATAACTTTTTTTGTTAAATCGGTCCTTTAATTTAACAAATTGGACCATATTAGTCATTTTCGTCAATATGGTAGTATCGGTGTTAACTTTATCCGATGTAGCATAGATGTGGCAAATGACTAGGCAAAAATATAATTTTTTTAATGCCACAAGGTAATTATTAATTTTAAAATGACTAGCCCTATCGACAAGGTTCTTTAGCTGTAAACCCTATATAAGCGCTATCGACAATTTCCAGTGCCTGAAATGAAGTCCCAAGGGCTTCTTCAGCAGCTTCAATGTAACGCGTCGATGTTGGCTTGCTTACCAACAGGTCTTCTTCTCCGGATACGATAATCAACTTATTATCCACCACAAACTTCAATTTTTGGTGCAGAGTTGATGGTACTACCCCGGCAGAATGAATCCAAGGTCTTCCTAACAAGCAACAATAGCTGGGCTTGATGTCCATTACTTGGAAATTAACGGCAAAAGTGAAAGGGTCAATCTAAATCGGCAGCTCAATCTCACCCATTACTTCTCTTTTAGAACCATCAAAGGCTCTCACGAGCACAGAGCTGGGCTTCATATGAGTCTTGTCAATGGGCAATTTATCCAAGGTAGATTTAGGCATCACATTTAGGGAAGATCCATTGTCTACAAGGACTTTAGCTATAAGGTGCTCTTTACACTGAACCGAGATATGTTGTGTTCTCTACCTTCTGTAGGCATTTCTTCATCATTTAAATAAAGGTAGTTGCATACGGTGATGTTGCCAACTAGATCGCCGAACTGATTCAAAGTGATATTTTGAGATACATGGGCTTCATTCAGAATTTTCATCAATACTTTCGTGTGACTCTCAGAGTGCATTAACAAGGCAAGTAGAGAAACTCTCGCTGGTGTGCGATTTAGCTGATCTATCACCTTATACTCACTTTGTTGAATGAATTTGAGGAATTCAGCAACTTTTTCACGGGAGGCCTCTTTCTTGTCCTCATTCCCTGTGTTTCCTTTCTCTACCGCAACTTCTTTTTCCTTGTTTTGATCTTTTTCCTGTCCTTTTGCGGCTACTTTTACTGGCTCTTTTTTCGGGGCATAAATCAGCCCACTTCGTGTCATCCCGCCTATTCCCACAATGTTGGTAACAGTCGGAACGCTTGGTTGTGCATTACTTCCTTCAACTTGGACTTTTACATCATATATCCAAGGAACTGCCTTGTCTTCCTTGTACGGAAAAGGAGATGGTACTTGAATAGTAATAGCTTTGGGAGCATTAGGCATTGTGGGGATGCATTTCTAGAGAATTGAACCACCAAGGGCTTTGGGACCGTGGTTTCTGAACTTTGAGCAGATTGGACCATAGATACTTCTTCTCTCTGAGAGATAACTTGAACTATGTTCGTATCAAGCAGTTTTTGGAGGATGCCTTTAAATTCCTCACATTCTTCATTAGACAAAAAATCTTCATCATAGGTCCTGCTGACATCTGTTCTTTCTATCAGACCAGCCTTGCAAAGCTCGATGAACACTTTTCTTATAGGAGTTTTTATCTCAGCAACATCCTTTATTATTCTTCCTTCGTGCTCATCGTCTATCATATTTACTGATGCATTCCCGTGGTTAGGTAATGGGTTGTTCCCCACATTGGGATTGTTCTCTTGGAAACTCAACTACTTTGCATTTATCAGATCTTGAACTTTAAACTTCATAGCCCGACATTCTTCTATAGAGTGACCAGCTGCCCTGGCATGGTATTCACAGGTGGCGTCTGGGTTATACCATTTTGGGTAAGGTGGTTCCATGGGCTTTTGCGGACAAGAGACTACCAATGAGTTTTTGAGTAAATGCGGATAGAGATCTTTGTAAGTCATGGGGATTGGATCAAACTGGGCCGGCTTTCTCCCTTGAGAGTTGTGAGCTCTTGGTTGATTGGGGTTCTGACCTCCTTGACTATCAGAAGCAAATGGTGTCATTTGAACAGGAGACTTCGGTGTGATAGTTGTCGCAACTTATAGAGGGGCACTACTCACCGTGTTAGTCTCTCCTTCTTTCTTTCTCTTGACGAAGGGCTTCTGAGTGTTGGAGGATGAAGTATTACTATGGATCTTCCCACTTTGCATCCCCATTTCCACGCGCTCCCCTATGACAATCAAGTCAGAGAAGCTGGAGAACATACTTCCAATCATCATATCATAAAAGGGGGATATGAGCGTGTCAACGAACGTGTCAATCATTTCTTTGTCCGATAAAGGTGGCTCCACCTGAGCAACCATGCTTCTTCATCTCTGAGCATATTCTTTATAGCTCTCACTGTCTTTTTTCTTCATGCTTTGCAACTTATTACGGCTGGGAGCCATGTCCATATTGCATTTATATTGTCTGACGAAAGCATTAGCTAAATCATTCCACGAGTTGATTTTAGACCGTTCTAACTGCATATACCATCGCAAAGGTGCCCCAGTTAAACTTTCTTAGAAAAAGTAAATTAAGAGTCTGTCATCATTAGAATAGAAAGCCATCTTTCGGCAATACATGACCAGGTGGCTTTTGGGGCATGCTTCTCCCTTATACTTGTCAAACTCGTGTACTTTGAATTTTGCAGGTATAACTACATCGGGGACCAAGCACATGTCTGAAGCTTCGAAACCTATGTGATTTGCCCCTTCAATTGCCTTTAACCTGTCTTCAACTATTTGAAGCCTTTCTTTGGCTTGAGCATCCTCCTGGGGGGTGATGATAGGTATAAAATTTTGAGTATTTGTGTTCTACGAGGTCCCATTATTTAGAGGCGCATGCCCTTGTGAGGTGTGGGCGTGCGCTTCATTTTCTCTTGGCCGACTTTCCTCTTGATCCTCTTCGGACCGCTGCGTTTTCGATGTCCTTTTTGCATGCAGGGCTTCCAACAAATCGCATAGCTTATCTATCCGCGTACTCATTCGGTTGAGCTCTCCTCTCATAGCCTGTTGGTTCTGCTCTAACGCGTCCATGAGTCTGGCTTGGGATCTCGTTCTGTAAGGATGCAATTTCTTCGTGTTTATTTTTCAGGGTTATGAAGGATACTGTGAGTATGGATCAATGATTTATGCCATGGTTATGCATGCTATGTATGATGCTCATTTATTTACTTAATTTATTTTATTTTTGTCGGCTTGTTGGAGGATCACAAAACTTTGCAAATGTCTTATCGGTTTGCTGCGTATTGTGAAAACATATTCTCTCATTAAAAGGAAATACCATAATTCAAACTGCCCTGAAGGGCTTACAGAATTGAGGAAGAAATGGAAATTGCAAGAACACATAAAAATAAAAGGAACATGGTCTTCAACGATCTCATCGGATCTGTCTCTCCAACTCTTCCACCAAACTCTTGCAGTACTCTAGGAAATTCATCACTTTCCCTGGTAAAGGTCGGAAACCTATCGCCGATTCCGCTTCTTCCAAGAGTTCTGGCATATCTTGGATACCTCTATTTGCAAGCCAGACTTGTTTGGAGCAACGATCCATCCAGTATCTAGTTTCCTTATCAAACCAAGTAATGACTTCTCGCTGGTTGTCAATCTTCCCTTGCATGCTGAGGACCTTCTCACGTTCTTCCTCGAGATCTATGTGGTAGCCTATGAACTTTTCTTCGGCGATCCTCCTTTCTTTCTCAAGTTGGGCTTCGTGTAATTGCATGGTATTTTTCAACTGTTGTATTGAGTCTTCAATTCGTCTTTGCAAAGCCCTGCTAGCCTCTTGAGAATCAGCCCACATTTTCCTCAAATTGCCCTTTTCACAAAGAACCAGATCTAACTGTTTTTTCATCAAGTCTAATTGTTGATTTGCAGCTTTTAGGCAACCCTGAGTCTGGAGCCGGCTTGCTTTCTCAGCCTTGGCCTTCTTCTGGGATCCTTCCAAAGATTCGGTTTTTCTATCACATTCATCTTGCAGGACCTCTATATCTGGATATGCCCTTTTCGGTTCTAACTTCTTAATTCAATGAAAAAGGGTGTTCGTGGATTGGATTGGATCGGTTTTAAGGGAAAAAAATCATCTGATCTATTCGGTTTTTATTCTAATCATCCAATCAGTTTGGTTTTAAAATCAAATCTGATCCGATCCGATCCGATCCGATTTATTTCGGTTTGGATTGGATTTCGGTTTCTCATTTATAATCTAATCTCCTGGTTTATATTTTTCCCAATGGTGAAATTACGACAATAACGATAACTTACATTTCATAACGTTAAACTAATTGTATTGCAGTAGCCAACAGTAGGGCAATAACGACCAAGTTTTTTTTTGCTTCTTATAAACGAAACTATGAAATAATCAAAAGGAATCGTTGGCCCTATAAATGCTTGTTGTACGACCATATCACATATTATTTTTCTGTATTGATATATCACGCATTATTGTATTAATGTAAAAGAGAATTATAAAATGGGAAAGGGAAGAGTAGATCCACAAATTAAGAAAAATATGTTTAAAATTATAAAAATAAGAATAAATAATTTATTTGCAAGCTTAAAAATGTACCCAAAAAAATGTATATTAAAAAAGTAAAATATTCTATATTATATAAAAATATACATGATTAATTTAAAAAATTAAATTTTATAATATGCGAGAAAATATATTAAAAATAAGGTAATTATAAGTATAATATTATGTAATATTACTTTGGATCGGTTTGGATTGGATTGGTTTCATCAGAAGGGTCCGAAAACCGATCCAATCCAATTCAAAATTTCAGTTTTTTGCGGTTTTTGGTTTTTTCGGTTCGGTGGCTGCGGTTTGAATTGGATTGAATCAGTTTGTGAACACCCTTATCAATGAATTTGTATTATGACTTAAACCCTTGAGGAGAGCCCAACCCAAAAGACTAGTCTATTAGGGGGAGAGCTTCATGACTTAAGTACCACATTGAGTTTTCTTATCTACTCAATGTGGAACTCATAACAATTTGTGCTCGACCCCTTTTTTTTGTACTCCCTCCCTTTCCTTTTTACTTGTCTTTTAAGGTTGTTTTACACAAATCAAGGAAACCAATAAATTTTATTGCTTTTGATGTAATTATTAGTATTTTTGCTATTATACTCTTGACCATTTATTACTCTATAGAACATATTTCTCTCTCTATAATAAATAGTTAAGGGTATAATTGACAAACAAATAATTAATATAACTTTAAACTTTGAGAATGACAAATAATTAGAATCAAAATTTCTCTAAAAAATCGACATGTAAAAAGGAACAGAGAGAGTATTATGTAATTAATTTTTAAGACAAAATGTATTATCCGTTGAACAATTCATACCATCAAATTAGTTTGACCCTAATCTGTGGGCTATCCTCTTCTTAATTTACCCAAAAGAAAAAACAAAAAATAGTTAGCATAAAGAAGTTTTGATTTATTTGTGCACTAAAGTATATAACTACAATATGTAATCATAATTAGACAGTAATAATATACATGTGTATAAAATTTATATAGTTTACGATACAACAATTTAACTGATTCAGTTAATAATTTACTGATTGATCTAATGTCTCGGTTACATAAACTATCAAATTTTTATAATATTGACGGTAATGATGCTTAATACACACACTGGGGTGAGCACATTCCAGGCAGATATAACCAATTAGAAACTCAAAATTAATTCATCAAAGTAGTAATAATGTGAGCAACAATTATTCATGCCAGATCAGACCAGAATAAAAGAAAATAATTATACCAGGTAATATATACCAGATCGAATCTAGTCAATAATGTATCAATTTATTATTTTCTTCTTATATCCACTTCTATAAAAAGGAACCTCCACATGCAGTAATTCTGTACCAATCCACTACCACTAGCAACAGCATTAAGCTATAGTACAATGGCTTCTCTTGCGATTCATTTCTCCCTTCTCACGCTAGCCATTCTCTCATTTTCCTGCTCATCACAATCACACGATCATAAACAAAAACTCCTCACTTTACCCATTGGAAAAGACCCGACAACCAATCTGTTCTATACTTCAGTTGGCACAGGAACTCCTCGACACAACTTCGACCTAGTGATTGATCTTGGAGGACCATTCCTATGGTACGACTGCAACAAAGACTACAATTCTTCAACCTATCATCCTCTCTCTTGTGACTCCAAGCGTTGCCCTGGAGATGCTGGATGCACTAGCTGCAACGGCCCTTTTAAACCAGGCTGCACAAACAACACATGTGGTGCCAACATACTCAACCCTTTAGCTGATGCTATTTTTTCCGGAGACACTGGTGAGGATGTGTTGTTCATATCTCATTCCATAGTATCTGGCCTACTTTCCGGATGCACCGACGTTGCTGCATTTTCTGGTGACCCTTCACCTCTAAATGGCTTTCCAAAAGCTGCTAAAGGGATATTAGGCCTTGCAAGGACACAACTTGCATTACCAACGCAACTATCATCATCTCATGAGCTTCCTCGCAAGTTTTCTCTTTGTTTGCCATCTTCAAACAAGAAAGGACTCGGCAACCTCTTCATTGGTGGGGCACCCCATCTAAATGTAAATGCTTCTTCCAATTTTCTTCTCACCACCCCTCTCATTGTTAACCCTTTCAGCACAGCTCCAATTTTTAGTGAAGGTGATGCCTCTTATGAATACTTCATAGATGTGAAATCAATTAAAGTTGGTGGAGAAGTTCTCAACCTTAAGTCTTCCTTGCTGTCCATTGACAATAAGGGAAACGGTGGAACAAAAATTAGCACCATGAATCCATTTACTGTGTTACATAGTTCCATACACAAACCTCTTGTTAGAGATTTTGTCAAGAAGGCTGCTGTTAGAAAAATAAAGAAAGTGGCATCAGTGGCACCATTCGGAGCATGTTTCGATTTGATCACCATTGGTAGGACTGCTACTGGATTGGATGTGCCCACTATTGATTTGGAGCTGAAGGGGGGAGTGCAGTGGACAATATATGGTGCCAATTCAATGGTATTGGTGAACAGAAATGTAGCATGCCTTGGATTTGTAAATGGAGGTAAAGAGCCAAGAACAGCAATTATTATTGGTGGGCATCAACTGGAGGACAATCTTCTGGAGTTTGATTTAGTTTCATCGAAACTAGGCTTCAGCTCCTCCCTCCTCCTTCATAACGCAAGATGTTCCAACTTCAGAATCTGATTTATTACCCATTCAACTAATGTGTGATGCAATGTGTTTGACTTTTATCCTTTCACTTTACCTTTACCTTTCCCTCTAAGCTAATAAGGCTCACATATTGTTGTACATTTTCTTTTAAATGACTTCAAAAGCTGGAGCATGTGTTTTGAACGTTGATAATAAAACAAGAACAATTTTCGAAAATATTTTTTAACAAAATATGGTATTGTTGGTGTTTCAGGGCATGGATCCTGACATTTTTCCGCGAAATTCACCCAACGAATATGATAACAACAAACGGTTTTTTCGCATAACCCATATACAAAGTTAAGAGAAACAGAGTCTAACCAATAAAAACAGTATGACTGGTATTCGTGAAATTCGTGAGCGCACTTTCTCGTGATATGTAGCATTTTTCTTTAAGTGTTATCCTATATTTGCTATATAAATAAAATTAAAAGATTGTTATATTGTTAGAAATGGTGAAGTCGATTGACGTGGAGAGCTCGAAAGCTCAATCAGGGAAGATCAATAATCAATGGTTTGAAGTGAGAGATCACGAAAAGTGGAGTGATACCGTGTCTTGACTCAAAACTTTAAGACATCGGATATATCGAATACACGAGTTTCCATATTTTTATTATCTTTACTTGCCTCATTGTCGGTCAATGTTTCACTTTCACAACTTCACACATACATTTTTACAATAGTTTTTTCTTTTTGACTAAAATTTTTACAATGGTTAAATTTCTATAAACTCACATTTAAATGTTTTTTTTAAAAGTGTAAAGGCTTCAGACATATGTAGACCTCCGAAATATCGTAGGAAATTCTTAACTGCACATGCATATCGTATCTAATCCGACAAAAGACATGAAATTATCTTAGCATCCAGAATTTTAAGATTTTTTTTGGGTCAAAATAAGAATTTTAAGATGGACCACATTCATTTGTCAAAAAAAGATGGACCAAAATTCATTGTGTTATTATTAATTAATCACAAACAAAATTTATAAGTTTATACAAAATATTTTTTTTCTCTTCATAAATATTCACAAATTTTAGTAGAGCATCACTTATATCTGAGCGAATAGATGAGAGAGAAGATTAAAAAAGTGACTTTTTATAATCGTAAACAAACATAAATTATTTTCTACTTTACTTAAAAATATCTAAACAATAATCTCTAGATTAATTAATATGAATATCACGTTTTTTAATATCAAACAAATAGCCCCTTAATTGATTTGAAGAAAATATTTAATTTTAATTGGTTTATGATTATTGAGAAAAAGGGCAAATTTTGTTCTAATTAATTTTACGATTGGATTTAATTTATTTTCAACGAGTGCAAAAAAAGTAAACAGCTTATGATAAAAAAAAATCACATTATTTACGGTGAACATAAATGGAGTCCCGCCAAAAAAAAATTGGAGGCAAAAAATAGGGGTATGTGTGACTTTTTGTATAAATGGAGGCTCTTTTTTCCCGGTTTCCCTCCAAATTGGGAGGAAATGTTTTGGCATGAGGCCCGCCAAATACCATATTTCCTTCCCCTTTTTAGAGAAATCAAACGAATCAATTATACCCATCTTAGGATAATCCGTCGAGATTTTATCACTCAAACATACGAATAGTGATTTTTAATTATATTAGCTTTGCTTTTGCTCTCGTAATTGATTCTGAACTGCCACGAATCTAAAACAAACATGCAATAAGTGTGGAAGAGAGGGAAAAAAATGGCATTTTATATTTCTATGGTGACCCTTCCATTTTGATGATGGAAACAGAGGGAGAAATGACACTGACAGGTGGTGTGCATTACTCCTGCATCTCGAATATAGGAAGACTAATTGAAAGCGTGAGAACCAAAGAATCAAAAAAGGAATAAAGATATGATAAAATTAATAAAGAGTAATCTTGGGTTAACACTACTTAAAGCAACTTTAACATGAGAATCTTTACTTGTGTTGCTTTATTTTTCCATGTAGGCCCTGATCACGTGGATTGTACTTTAACGTTACACATGAGACATCATGTTGCTTTATTTTGGGTGAACGGGCCTTTGCAAGTGAACGCTGCTCAAAATTAAAGAAACCAGCACGTCCAAGTGGCTGCCACATGGGCAATAAATTCTTAGGCTCTCGCTTGTATTTTCCCGTATAAGAATAATTATATTCAAATATTTCTTACATTAAAACACGTACTGATTCCTATTCAATTTTCATTTTATATACATTCGTAATAATCATCACAACGCGACCCGTGCGAATGCACGGGTATACACACTAGTTTTATAAAAATAAGGAGTTACAGAGTTGATAATTAACATGTGATAGGGGACTACACAATTATTTATCATTTTTAAATAGAGAAAAAAAAATTGAAGTCAAAGTGAGGAATTCTTCGGTTCAAAGCACGAGGGCTAAGGAGGTATGGTTGGGCAGTAAAATCGCATGGGGGCCATCAGCCCGTAATTGTTTGGGTCGCGGGCACCCTTGCACCCTCTCTGCTTCTGGCCTAAGGTATTTCAATTTAAAATAAAAAAATTGAACTACCATAACTCCAATATGACTATCCTGACACGATATGCTGCTTGGGGGATTTATTATAAGAATTTGGCAGCTAATTTTCTCAGGAAAGAGCGTAACCATGGTCAATATAACACCAGGAGTCCAGGACACAGGGTCAGCATCTGCATCGTCACGCGGTTCTTTCTTTTTGTCTAAAAAAAGAATGGAAACCGTTCACCACCGACAAATGGGAAACCGGACTGGAAAAGGAAACTATAAAAAATCCTAACCTCGTGCTCAGTATTGTATACAGGGGGAAACTCAAAATTAATTAATTCATTAAAGTGCATTCTTTTGCTTCAAATGTAGCACACCTCGTGTTACGTTTTAGCTCATTATATATTTCTATAAAATTTTATCAGCTTATATATATATATAAAAATGAGTAATAATAATACTGTACGCACAATTATTCATGCCAGTCAGAACAGACTAGAAGAAAATAAAGATAACAGGATAATATATGATATACATACCAGATCTGAAAAAAATAATGTATCAGAAGATACATTTCTTCTTCTATAAGCGATCCACTGCTACTAGCATTCCGTGCCATTACAGTAGTACAACCATAGCATTAAGCTCACAATGGCTTCTCTTGCGATTTATTTCTTCCTCCTTACAATAGCCCTACTGTCATTTTCTTGCTTATCACAATCACATGGTAAACCAAAACCCAATCCCTTCATCTTACCCATTGGGAAAGACCCAACAACCAAATTGTTCTATACTTCACTTGGCATTGGAACTCCTCGACACAATTTCAATCTCGTCATTGATCTTGGAGGACCATCCATATGGTACGAATGCAACAAGAACTACAATTCTTCAACCTACCATCCCATCTCTTGTAGCTCCAAACATTGCTCTATAGATTTTGCTTGCAGCAGCTGCAGCGGCCCTTGGAGACCAGGTTGCACAGACAACACATGTATGGCCGACTTATTCAACCCGTTAGCTGGTTCTATTTTCTATGGCGACAGTGGCGAGGATGTTTTGTTCGTATCTAATTCGGTAGTGTCTGGCATACAATCCGCATGTGCTGACTCAGCTTCATTTTCTGGCGACCGTAAACTTCTAAAAGGCTTTCCAAAAGCTGGTAAAGGGATATTAGGCCTCGCAAGAACAGAACTTGCATTACCGACACAGCTCTCATTATCTCATAAGCTTCCTCGCAAGTTTGCTATTTGTTTGCCATCCTCAAACAAGAAAGGACTCGGCAACCTCTTCATTGGTGGGGTACCCCATCACAATCCTTCTTCCAATTTTTTGCTCACTACCCCTCTCATTGTCAACCACTTTAGTACATCTCCGGTCTTTGTTGAAAATGAAGACTCCTATGATTACTTCATAGGTGTGAAATCAATTAAAGTTGGTGGCCAAGTTCTCAACTTTAATTCTTCCCTTTTGTCCATTGATAATAAGGGAAACGGTGGAACAAGATTTACCACCATGAATTCCTCCACCGTGTTCCATAATTCGATATACAAACCCCTTGTTAATATTTTTGTCAAGAAGGCTGCTTATAAAAAAATTGAGAAAGTGGCATCAGTGGCACCATTCGACGCATGTTTTGATTTTAGTACTAGGACTATTACTGGACTAGATGTGCCCACTATTGATTTGGAGCTAAAGGGGGGAGTGAAATGGACAATTTATGGTGCCAATTCAATGGTATTGGTGAACAAAAAGGTGGCTTGCCTCGGATTTGTGAACGGGGGTAAAGAACCAAGGACATCAATTGTTATTGGTAGTCATATATTAGAGGACAACCTTCTGGAGTTTGATTTAGAGTCCTCGAAACTTAGCTTCAGCTCTCCTCTCCTCCCCCGTAATGCAAGATGTTCCAACTTCAGAAGTTGACTTCTTTCCCATTTAACTGGAGAAGTGTGGTGATGAGTTTAACTTTTATCCTTTCCCCTTTTGCCTGATGTAATTTGTAATGTCCTAATTTTAATAGTGCTTATATAATTCATATTTAAAACAAACACACATTCTGTATTTAATAAAATACATTAATACAAAGTTTATTATACAAGTACAAAACAAAAACCAACACCCATAAGGGTGATAACGAAAACGCCACAGGCCGTGATCCCTTGCCTGTAAGCAGTCTACTCAAAAACCTTCAATATACTCCTTATAGGTTGTTCTTGCTCATCTGTTATTCATCATACAATATAGAAAACACAAAAAAACACAGGGGTAAGATATTCGTTAATCTCCAACAAACAGGAAAACAACATAATAGAGTACCTGTTTCGATGTTCAGCACAACACTATCACATCGTATTACAACTTAACTGACACCACAAATAACGGACTCAGAACTTCGAATACACGGTCACAAACTAAACTATACTGTTCCGTCATACTGACAAAACTTGATCATACGGTCACATCACAGACTGACAACTGTCACTGATCATTCAGGCTGATCATCGGCCCTACTCCCTAGACCGATTACCAGTCTTAGGGTAAAGAAGGAATCATTAGTTGGTTGTCTCGGGAACATATCCTAATACGCTACCATCTCCAATTATCGGATATGGCATCCCATACTACCGTATCCAATCACTGGAGTAAGGCACCGTCCCGTGCACTATAACGACATTCCCATTAAATGAATGGCCAAGATTGTCCACCCGTCAGACGTGGAGTCTTGGAGACTCGTCCATGTGACCGAGCATATACCCTCGAGGTCACCGACTATCCCCAGACTACTCCGTACCTTTGATACCACAGGCGTGGAGAGACTCGTCGGAAGGACCGAGCATGTACCCTCAAGGTCTTGGCAGAGCATATACCCTCAATGCCACCGACTATCTCTTGACCACCCTATCTGTATCTTGGTACACCAACCTCGGGTACACTGACCCGACTATCACCACTGCCACAGGGTACTGACAGTAATACTCACTATTACTGTCTAGGGATTTGCAAACCTCTAACTAGAGGGCGTTACCCTTGATTCACACATATATCATATGTAAGCAACACATAAATATCAGACATAAAACAGAATATTATAATTAACAACATATAATTTATCCTAGCATCGCATAAGCATCTGTACCTAATCACATAAACATAACCTATATTAGTTGGTAGGTCTACAGTGACTATCTTTAGCCACTGTACACTGCAATCCCTCTCCTAGGTGTTGCTACTACCAACCCTAGTAGGGCCAAGGAACCCTACCCATACTAACAGGCCTACTCTACTACCTATTTTCCATAGAGATTAAAGTATCTTCCCCTTACCTGGCTGAGATGGTCGCTGTCGCCCTCTTTCCTCTCGCTCTTCCCTTTCCCGAGCTCTCTACACCCTTCACGATCCTCCAAAGGCCCTTAGGATACCTTGGGCTGAATGGAGGGGGTCGAGGCCTATTTATAGGCATAAATCGGTCCATCGCGTTGCGATGGCATTACACGTGATTCCCGTCGCGTCGCGATGCAGGACACATGTCAGCATCCGCACGCGCCGATCCACCGACCTACCATCGCGTCGCGACCCAGTTTGCACCGGACTCCATCGCGTCGCGATCCACGCCGCCTGTTAAAATTCTATTTTTGCCCCTCTACACATTTCTAGGGTTTTCTAGGCTATTCTAGGCCTCTTATGAGTCATTTTTAAGCCCAATTTAATCCAATTACTATCTAATCATCACTAATAATTTATTTAAGGCTTATTTAAAAATCAGGATGTTACATAATTAACGAAAATGCTCACATTTTCGTTGAATTAATGAAGTACATTTTATTTTAAATTCCTTCTAAAGTTGAGCTAGTGTTTGGAATAATAAAAGAAATTACTCTATCCGATCTTTTTTATAAGGAACAAAATGGTCACTTTGTTTTGTCCTAAAAATAATATCAATTTTTAAATGTATTAAATGTCTAATTTTTATTTATACTCTTTTTTATAGTGAGACTTATAATATTAATAAGATACACTTATTTCTTATGCAAGTTAGAAAAAAATTAAATTTTTATAAATATTAATTAAAAAACTATGTTTAATATTTTTTTTTTGGTGTGGGTGAATTAAAAGAGTATGAGGACTGGAGAGAGTATTTTGTTAGTTTTAATTAGGCAAAATTGCGTTTAAGGTCCTTTAAGTTATTTTAAAGTTTCACATTGGTCCTTTAAGTTTTTTTTTTGTGTCAAATAGGTCCTTTAAGTTTTAAAACGTTGACACCATTACTCTTTTTTACAGTCACTGTTCGCCCCGTTTCAGTCTGTTATGCTTCTAAATGTCATAAGACTTAAAAATCACGACCTAAACATAATTCTAACCCTACTAGGGCTTTAAAACTCAATTTTAATCATTCTTTAAGAATCTCAAAAGACCCATTTGACACAAAAAAAATTTAAAAAATCAATATAAAACTTTAAAATAACTTAAAATACCTCAAACGCAATATTATCATTTAATTAAATGACTTCTCGAGTTTATCAAAAGTCCAGTTTTGTTATACTCGGTAAAAGAAGAGAGGAGTATTTTATTATTCTTGGGTATAAGATCGATCTATCTATCTATCTATCTATAATAATAAAATCATGTTTTCTCAACTTACGTGTCAATTTTTCCTTAATCCCTTCCCTTAGAAGACTTTGTTTCTCTCTTCTCTCTCATTTTTCTTTATTATTAACATTAACACACATCACGGAACACCCGCTGGAAAACGTCTCATCAAATCTCAAATTTTTCTATTAACATTAACATTTATTTTTGAATGAAAGGGCAAAGGCTTCCTTAGGAAGAAAGCACCGCCTCTCTCTACCGGTGAACTCTTTCCTCCCACCATGGACATCTCCCTCCTCTATCAGTTCACCCAAAAAAAAAAAAATATCCCTCTGTATCTTCTTCTTCCGTCATTTCGCTTTCTTCCTTCCTCTGTCTCTTCCTCTTTCCCTCTCTACTTTCTCTCTACTCTCACTTTGAACTCACCTTCTTTCTCCCTCGTCGGCCACTCTCTCTTTCTCAACATCGTAATGGTTGAACAATGTAACCCCAACGGGACCCTTGTAGTCGGCATCGATCACTCCCGCACCCACATCAATCGAATGTTTCCAAGCCAACCAACTCTATTTCTCCACCCCTTTCCATCATCTCCTTTCTCCTTCTTCCTTAGACACATCTGAAACCCTCACTGCCATAAGACCCAAAGCAAATGGATTTATCACCCTCTTCACTTCTCGGTTTGTATTTTGCTTCTTTTGGGTTTTGATTTTTTCATTTCGCTTTTTCTTGATTCTTGTTCAAAGCATCTTCTTTTGTTCTTCTCTTTGTTTTTGTTTGCATGTAATAGAAGAAGTAATAAGATTTTTCATCTTCTTCACTTATCAGTTTGGATCTTTCATTCTGTGATATGCTTTTCCTCATCTTTGTTCTACGATATGCTTTGGTTTATCCTCTCTATGGTATTCTATTTTATGTTTTATATAGCCTTGCTTAAGCTTATTTGTACATAATCAGTGAAAGAATATGCTTTAAATTGTATTGCTTGCTACTATAAAAGGATGGCACCGTTTCCATCATCTCTTCCAAATATGATTTTTTTTGTTTTTTTAGCAATTTAAAATGGTGATCTTTTTGGCATTATCGGAGCCACTTTACTTGGTTTTTGATTTTATGCTTTCTGGATGTTGACAGTATTGTGGCAGTTGCTCTTGAAGCCGGAATTATAGTGGCTCTCTCAAATACTTTGTGCAGAGAGGATCAATATTGGTGGTTTAGTGATGGAAGTTGAGTTCTAGGTGCCTTTTTTTTTTGGGTATATTCCCACTCCTTTTCATTTAGTGGTATTTCTATATTTATGGTTAAATGAAAACTGTAAAACTACATTCATGAGTTGTTTTGATTATGACATGTTGAAGGCTTAATAATTGAATGAAGATGTCGTTGAAGAATGATTTTTCCAGCAACGTGGGTTTCTACAAACAGCTTCTTTTGCCTAGAACAACCATACATGTAAGGTTCCTAATTCTTTGACGTAATATGAAATGGATAGAGCAAATTATTACAGCAATTGATAGTGAATCATTTTACTTTGTTGATTTGAATTTTTTAATCCTAATTTGTGTCTTAAATGATGTTTATTAAGTTTTAAATAATGCTTGTTGATTAGAATTTTTTTAACCCGATTTTGTGTCAATTTTTTGTCCTTTGGTTTAGTTTGTATTCGTCATTTATTATATGTTTCTTTTGCATAGATACTCCACAGCTAATACCAATAGCCTGAACCAAAGGGAAATTGCAACCAAAGGGAAATTGCAACATGAACTCAAACAATAGAAAGCACATCAATCCTTTCAATTGGCATTTAATTTATACTATGTGATTGTAGCGACCGAAAAATCCGGAGGGATTTTATTCGAGTTTAATGGAGCCGCCACCAATAATTTATTTTTGAAGGGAAAATATTGGAAAAAAACCTTTTTTGAAGAAAAGTAAGGTCCTTGAGACCAGATTTAGGTTCGGGAGTCGATTATGCATAGGGAAAGTATTAGCACCCCACGACATCCTTTCGAAAAAAGGTTACCTCTAACTAATTGTGCAAAATTTATTAACTTCTAAAAAAATATTTATTTCCCTTTTATTTAAAAAAAAACCAAGATAAAAAAAAAGAGGACTTAATAAAAATCATTTATTTTTGCGCTTGACAGGAGTGGGCTCCTGCTCCTACGTATCTCCGGGTGCAGTGGAGAAATCAATTGCTACGTAGTTCTTGGGTAGAAAATGGTTGTGTGTTGGTTGATTTTAATTGTATATTTTTTGATGGAAAAAGGTAGGTTTTGTAGGGACCAAACAAGAAGCAATCAAGAGTGGTCCTCATTAACAACCTATTTTGTTTAGAAAATTAACGGTGTTCGTAATGATCAAACGGGAAGCAATCTCGAGTGATCATTACTAGTAAAAAACTTAATTTTATTTTTATGAAGATGATAGGTTTTCATGGGGACCAAACGAGAAGAAATAAAGAGTGGTCCTCACTAATAACCCAATTTTATTTAGAACATTAAGATATTTGTAATGATTAAACGAGAAGCAATCTCGAGTGATCATTACTAGTAAGTTAATTTTCGTGATTTTTATCATGTGATTTTCAAGAAAAAATAGGGTTTCGATATTTGTATGTGAAATTTAGTTGAATGAGATTGTACTAATTGGACTAGAAATAAAAAAAAGACCAGAATAAAAAGAAAGGAAAAGAATAGAAACACAAAAACAAAAAAAAGGAGGGGGGCGTAAATAAAAAGAAACTGGGTGTGAAAAGAAGAAAAAAAAATAAAATAAAAGACAACAGAATATGAAACAAAGGGGAGAGGGCGTAAATAAAAAGAACGGGGGTGTGAAAAGAAAAAAAATAATAATAATAAAAATAAAAGAGCAGAACATGAAATAAAGGGAGGGTGTAAGCAAAAAAAAAGAATAGAGTGAAGCCCATAACAAAACAAAAAAAGGAAAGGAAAAGAAAAGAAAAAAAAAACTAACATAAAAAGAAGCAGAACAAGGTGGAACGATCTAGAATAGGCTAGATTTAAATAAAAGGAAAGAATAGAAAAACAGGGAAAAAGAAGAAAGTGAGGCGCAGAGGAGGAGAAAGAGAATTGATGAGAGAGAAATGGAGAGAAGGAGGAGAAAGGGGGGAGGGGAGATCGTGAAGGAGAGGGAGAAGAAAGGTGGGGGAGATCACGCAGAGGAGAGGGAGAGCGAGAGATCGTGGGAGAGAGAAAGAGAAGCAAACCTTCTTCTTTCTTCTTCGTTCTTTCTCTGCTTCTTCTCCCTGCTTCTGCGTTTTTGCTTCTCTTTTTTTTTTTCTCTGCGTTTGCTCTTTCTTCTTTTTTTTTTCTTCGCTTCTTCTGCGTTTTTGCTTCTGCTTTTTTTTTCCTTCTGCTTCCTTTTTTTTTGTTCTTCTCTTTTTTCTCTAAATTTTCTCTCAAATTGCTGTGTATAATTGGTACCAAGAATGAGGTATCCAATTCTGAAATTAAGTGAAATTTTCTTTCGTCCTCTTTTTTTTACTTGGTGAATTAGGGTTCCAGTGCGGAGCCTCTAATTCTTTGATTTGTAGTAAAAATGCCCAAAATTTTTCCTCTAAAAATCTCTTCCCCCTCCCCCCTATTCTCTACTGCTATTTATAGAAAAAACAGAGGGCTCAGTTTGTCCACTTGCAACTACAAATTGGGGCTGAAATGATGGTTACTTGCTGCAGAGTTTGAAATAGCATTAATGGTTTGAAAAAATATTGCAGTGGTTTGAAAAAAATTGCAATTAGCCGTAATAGCTTTTTGGAAAAAATTGCAGCTAGTTTGAAAAAAAATTACAGATAGCCGTAATAGCTTTAAAAATGTGCAGAAAACAACGACTTCAGTGGCTGAGCGGTGCTCCTTTCCTTTTTTTTTATTTTAATGTTATTAGTCTTTTTTTTTTGTTTTGCTTGGGCCTTTCATTTATTTTTCATTGCAATTGGGTTGAAGTTAGTCCAAATAAACTAACACAAAATACAAGCCCAATAATTATGAAATTTAGCCTGCTTCATTTTTTAAAAAAAAGACACAATAAAAAAATGAAAATATGAGCGGACAAAATTGGGGTATAACAGCTGTCCCTCTTTAGTTATATTTTATTAGAAAATGCAAACAACAATGGTTGTTATATTTTTGTCATAAAATAGAGCTAAAGATAAATACACTAATTTTGTCTTGAACTTGACGTGAGGAATGACAATGAGGGATCAACGCTTGATGCGTTTAATCGGAAAGTGATAAGGAAGGAATACGGCCAGGTCGGGTACTGACGAGGTAATCTAAAAGCAATAAAGAGGGATTAACGCTCAGTGCGTTCATCAGAAAACTATAAAGAAGGATCACCGCCAGGTCGGGTACTGACGCGGTGATCGAAAAGCAATGAAGAGGGATTAACGCTTGGCGCGTTTATCAGAAAACTATAAAGAAGGATCTCTGCCAGGTCGGGTACTGACGCGGTGATCGGAAAGCAATAATGAGGGATTAACGCTTGGCGCGTTTATCAAAAAACTATAAAGAAGGATCACCGCCAGGTCGGGTACTGACGCGGTGATCGAAAAGCAATGAAGAGGGATTAACGCTTGGCGCGTTTATCAAAAAACTATAAAGAAGGATCTCCGCCAGGTCGGGTACTGACGCGGTGATCGGAAGGTTCGACGCCAAGTAGGGTATTGACGCGTCGATGGAAAGCAATAAAGAAGGATCAACATCGTGTCCGAATCGATATGTTGGTCAAAAAGCAATAATGAGGGACTACCGCCAGGTCGCATCGACGCCGGTAATCTTAAAGCAATAAAAAGGGGTGATGCTCGGCACATTTATCGAAAACTATAAAGAAGGATCTCCAGCGGTCGCAATCTTGGCGGTGATCGGAAAGCAATAAAGAGTGAGCGATACTTGGCGTGTTGCTTAGAAAGCAAAATAAAGGACCAATGCTAGGCGCATTGTTTGTAACCGAGAATGAAGGATCAAAATTTGGTGCATGGACCAGGTGTAACAAAACGGCTAAAAGGTGGTGATATGAAGATGATGCATGAATAGATGATATGTGGTGCATGTATGCAATGTGATTATTATTTTTACTGATTCCTCGTCCCGTATGATCTCTAGTGCTTAAAGATATCGGACGGACTGAGATTCATCAAATTTAGTCATGCTATGCTTCGATTGGGAGAGAGCGTGAGTTATCAATGCAGCACTAGTTACTTTTTTAAAGGTAATCCCTTTGCCCTTTTTGAAACTTATTTGTTGAGATTTGGTGTTTCCTCGTGATTCTTAAGATGTATATAATAACTGTAATGCTTTCCCATATCATCACATGCTTCACAATTCAGTGTCTATTATCATAAAACAACATTTTGAAATACGAGAACGGAGGTGTTTGGTATTCAAAAAAGAGTCATGTGTACAAGGACTGAAGTTACACAGACTTGAAGATACATCAAAAAAATGAAGGAAGAAGAAAAAACAAACAAAGACAATAACTAAGCAGATATTTTATAGTTTGTGTCTTTGTAGGAACAAATGCCAACTTCCCATATCCATAACTTTGATTACTCATTACTCTACTGCTGAAAATATATAGAACTGCCACAGCTGGGTAAGAGCCTCTTGATGCGTCAGCCTTCTTCAATGTCCGATTTCAGACCCTAACTTTTGCTTGGATTGCTCTTTCAAGTTTTCAATCCAACGGGTCGCTCTAATTTTTGCCTAGGTCGCCCTTTCAGGTTTTCAACCTAGCGAGCTCACTTTTGCTTGGTTTTTATATGTTTTTTTTTTAGGCATAATATTTTTTGACTGCATCAGAGTTTACTGGGAGCGGGAGATCTTCACCGTCCATCCTTGTGAGGATTAAGGCTCCTCCAGAAAAAGCTTTTTTCACAACATACGGACCTTCATAATTTGGAGTCCATTTTCCACGAGAATCCTTTTGGATGGGCAAAATCTTCTTGAGTACAAGGTCTCCTTCTTGGAATTCCCGAGGGCGAACTTTCTTTTCGTAAGCCCTCTTCATCCTGTGCTGATATAGTTGCCCATGACATAAGGCCATCACTCTCTTTTCTTCAATGAGATTCAATTGATCCATCCGAGCCTGAACCCATTCTGCCTCTTCTAGTTTTGTCTCCATCAATACCCTTAACGAGGGGATCTCGACTTCAATGGGAAGCACTGCTTCCATTCCGTACACCAGCGAGAAAGGGGTTGCCCCTGTTGAGGTGCGAACCGAAGTTCGATAGCCGTGCAAGGCAAAAGGGAGCATTTCGTGCCAGTCTCTAAATGTTACCACCATCTTCTGGACAATCTTCTTGATGTTCTTATTCGCAGCTTCAACTGCCCCATTCATCTTTGGGCGGTACGGTGAGGAATTATGATGTTGGATCTTGAAGTCATTACACAGCTCCTTCATCATCTTGTTGTTCAAATTAGTCCCATTATCAGTGATGATCTTATTTGGCAAACCATAGCGGCAGATCAAATCTCTCTTGATGAATTTGACAACCACATTTTTTGTCACACTCACATATGAAGCTGCTTCAACCCATTTAGTGAAATAGTCGATTGCGACGAGAATGAAACGATGTCCATTTGATGCTTTAGGTTCAATGGGTCCAATGACATCCAATCCCCACATTGAGAATGGCCATGGTGCTGTTAAGACATTCAAAGAGACTGGTGGCACATGGATGTTATCGGTGTAAATTTGACATTTGTGGCATTTCTTCACATAATTGAAACAGTCAGTCTCCATAGACAACCAATAGTAGCCAGCCCTCAAGATTTTTCTTGCCATTGCATGCCCATTTGCGTGAGTCCCAAAGGAACCTTCATGAACCTCTCGCATAATCTTTTCCGCCTCAGTCTTATCAACACACAAGAAGTACCATGTCATGGTTTCTCTTATAAAGCACTTCGCCATTTAGAAAGAATCCCATTGCCAACCGCCTTAATGCCCTTTTATCATTCTCTGAGACATTAGGAGGATATTCTCTACTTGTGATGTATCGTTTGATGTCATAATACCAGGGTTTGCCATCGACTCTCCTTCTATTGCTAGGCGTGTGTCTTGCCGGCGGTCGTGATTCTGTATTTTTATGAGCGATGAGCTCTCCCATTCTTGATTTTGAACATTGATGATAGAGTAGCTAAGGCGTCAGCGAGCTGATTATCTTCACGTGGAATGTGATGGAAGGTGACTTCATCAAACTGCTCCATTAATTCTTTGATGTGATTGTGGTAAGGGACTAATTTGGAATCCCTCGTTTCCCATTCGCCTTTTAACTGATGGATAACTAAAGCCGAGTCTCCATATACTTCGAGAATTTTGACCTTCGATTCAATGGCCGCCTGAATGCCCATGGCACATGCCTCATATTCTGCCATATTGTTTGTACAATCGAAACACAATCTCGCAGTAAATGGGATGAAATGATTTTCTGGGGAAATCAGCACAGCTCCAATCCCATGTCCCAATGCATTAGAGGCACCATCAAACAACAAGATCCATTTTTCATCGTCAGGGGTTTCTTTTCCTTCAAATAAGGCCATTATGTCTTCGTCTGGGAAATCACACTGCATTGACTGATAGTCTTCCACAGGTTGATGAGCCAAGTATTCAGCTAAGGTACTGTCTTTAATTGCCTTTTGGGTGACATACACAATATCATACTCAGATAACAACATTTGCCAATGAGCAATTCTTCCTGTGAGAGCAGGCTTTTCAAAAATATACTTGATCGGATCCATTTTGGACACCAAACAAGTTGTATGGGATAGCATATATTGTCTCAAACGATGTGCGGCCCAGGATAACGCCAAGAACACGTTCGTTTCGACAATGAATACCTCGTCGCAACTAGTGAATTTCTTGCTCAAGTAGTAAATGACATGCTCCTTCTTACCAGATTCATCATGTTGTCCTAGCACACAACCCATTGATTCATCCAATCTTTGTTAAGTACATGATGAGGGTCTCCCCTGGCACAGGGGCACCAAAACCGTGGATCTTGTAAATCTTGTTTGATTTTCTCAAACGCTTCGACAATTATCGTTCCATTTGGTTTCTGATTCTTACACGCTGACTTGAAAATTGGCTCACAAGTGGCGGTTAGTTGAGATATAAACCTGGCGATGTAGTTCAATCTTCCCAGAATCCACGAACTTCTTTTTCGGTGCGAGGAGTCGGCATTTCCAGGATTGCTTTTACTTTGGCCGGATCAACTTCTATTCCTTTCTGGCTGACTATAAACCCCAAGAGCTTGCCTGACCTTACACCAAAGCTACACTTAGTTGGGTTTAACCGGAGTTTATACTTCCTCGATCGCTCAAAGCTTTTTTAGGTTAATAGCATGACCTTCCTCTGTTTTGGACTTTACAATCATGTCATCCACATAGACCTCTATCTCTTTGTGCATCATGTCATGGAACAAAGCCACCATTGCTCTTTGGTATGTTGCCCCAGCATTTCTTAATCCAAACGGCATTACTTTGTAATGTAAAGTTCCCCATAAAGTGATAAATGTGGTTTCTCCATATCCTCGGGAGCCATCTTGATTTGATTATAGCCGTAATATCCATCCATGAAAGAGAAGGCAGTGTTGGTAGTGCTATCTACCAAGACGTCAATATGTGGTAAAGGGAAGTCATCCTTAGGGCTGGCCCTGTTTAGATCTCTATAGTTAACACACATTCGGACCTTTCCGTCCTTCTTTGGGACTGGGACAATATTAGCCACCCATTGAGGGTATTTTGCTCTGACGTAAAACCGCGTCGAATCGCTGTTTTTACTTCATCTCTAATCTTGAGTGACATCTCCGGCTTCATCCTTCTCAACTTCTGCTTGACCGGTGGGCACTCGGGTTTTAATGGCAATTTGTGCTCGACTATGCTGTTATCTAATCCAGGCATATCTCGGTATGTCCACGCGAAAACATCCGCATATTCAAATAGGAGTTTAACCAATTTTTCTCGCTCACTGCTTTTCATTGTGGTGCCAATCTTAACTTCTTTCTTGTCGTTTTCCGTGCCCAGATTGATTGTTTCAGTTTCTTCCTCATGGGGTTGAATCACTTTAGCTTCTTGTTCCACCAACTTCATTAATTCAGGAGGGGTATCCCAATTGTCCTCATTATCTTCCTCAGTATGATTAATGGGGTATTCAAAATTATAGTATGAGTTACTGGCATCGTTATTTTCAAAGACAATGTTTTTGGATCTGCATTAGTTAAAAATAACGAAATGAAAAAGCGGAAAAAGATGAAGAGAGATGGAAAAGATGGAAAAGGAAAGAAAAGAGAAATGATTGGAAAATTCAAGTGCATTTTATTGATAATGGTACTGAAATGAAACATGTGCGCCCTTTTGACAATAAATTATTCTAAGGCCTTGGGCAGAGCAATAGAATTTGCATTACATAATTACTTTGAATCAAAGATCACGGGAAACTCAACGATCTCCCAATTTCCAAGTTCTTCATTCGGCGAGCAAGGGCGGACAAGGTTGACATTGTCGTTTTCTGTACTGCGATCATCCTTGATAGCTGCTATTTGATTCGGATCCAATATTCCTGCACTCCGAAAGCTTTGCCTGATGTCACAGATGGGAATACTCTCATCTTTTGGCTCCCTGCCTTCCAGTCTAGCTATCCTCTTTTCTTTTCTTTCTTTGGCAATTCTCTTTTTATCAAATCTGTTAGGTTCGTATCCCAACCCATATCATTTACATTATCCTGGAAGTTCTACCAGCATCACGATCCCTTGTTCATATCTTCCCAATCCACATCCGGCCTGATACCCTCCTTTCATCATAACTTTAGCGATCATCATGGAGGTTTCAGATAACTTTGGTTTCTTCATTAGGACTCCTTCTCCCACGAAGGTGGCATTCTCAATCTCCAACGTTTGAAAAGATGTCTCAAGAGCTTCTTCTGTAGCCTCAATATAGCGCGTGGAGGATGGCTTGCTTACTAGCATTTCTTCTTCACCAGAGACAGTCACCAACTTATTATCCATTGAAAATTTCAGCTTTTGGTGTAAGGTTGAAGGCACAACTCCAGCTGAATGGATCCATGGTCTTCCAAGGAGGCAACTGTATGCTGGTACGATTTCCATCACCTGAAAGATTACCTCGAATGTGCGAGGGCCGACTTGTATAGGTAGCTCGATTTCTCCAATAACCTCTCTTCTAGACCCATCGAAGGCTCTTACCACCATGGTGTTGGGCTTCATATATGATCCGTCAACAGACAACTTTGCCAAGGTAGATTTTGCCAAAACATTTAGAGATAACCCATTATCGACGAGTACCCTAGCAAGGATATAGTCTCCACACTTCACAGATATGTGCAATGCTTTGTTATGCCCTGTTCCTTCAACTGGAATTTCTTCATCAGTGAAGGTAAGGTAATTACTAGCAACAATATTACCCACAATCCCGTCGAATTGGTTCACCGTGATGTCATGGGTGACATGAGCTTCATTTAGCACTTTCATCAACGATTCCCTATGGCGCTCAGAATTCAAAGAAGAATGATAACACGGATATTTTTGCAGGAGTATGATTCAACTGATCCACCACCTTGTATTCACTCTGCTTCATAAATTTCAGGAATTCACAAACCTCTTCTTCAAATACTACTTTCTTTGCCTTATTACCCATATCTTTATCAATGGATTCTTCTTCTTTATCTTTTCCCTTGCGAGCTTTGTCCATGGGTCTGATAGGGGTATAAATTCGTCCACTTCGGGTCATCCCACCGATTCCCGAGATGTTAGTGATAGCAGGATTGCCAGATCTAGATGCCACCTTTAACTGGTCATCCCCTAAATTGTCCACAAAGACCTTCATACTGTAATCCCATGGCACTGCATTAGCATTCTTGAAAGGGAAAGGAGTTGGTACATGAATAGTTATCGGTTTAGGCACGCCTCGGACTGGCTTGTTGTAACAAATCTCCAATGGTTTTGGGAAGGTCGTGTTTTTATCTTCACTTGACGAAGGGTCAATATGTTTTCATCTTTCTTCACACAAGCTACCTGTATCAAGTGTCTGTTTAACAATTCTTGGAGAATTTGCCTGAATTCCTCGCATTCCTCTATGCAATGACTGTCATCAGGATGCAAGCTACATAAGTCCCTCTCATCGTATTTTATCTCAATTATACCGAACTCGCAGAGTTTGGCATAAATGATCTTCAAGGGAGTACAGACATCCTCTACTTTCATTATCAGGGGCTGATCCCTAAACTCTTCAATAATGGCGTTGACTGTTGAACCTCCATGACCTGGAAGGGGATTATTACCCACATTAGGTCCATCCTCCTTAAAACTCAACCATTTGGCATTGATCAGATCTTGAACCACGTACTTTAAAGCTTTGCAATTTTCAGTTGTGTGACCTACTGCCCCTGCATGAAACTCACACTTGGCATTTGGGTCATATCCTCTTGGGAAGGGAGGTTGGAGTGGTTTCATTGAGCGTGGAGAGATCAAGGAGTTACTGATTAGGTGCTGGAACAAATCCGTATAGGTCATGGGAATAGGATCAAATTGGACTGCTTTCTTTTCTTGGTCATTTGGTTGTTTCTGGTTTTGGTTCGGTTGGGTTGGAGCAACTGGCTGTGCTTGTGTTTGAATGGAAGAAGGTGGTCGAAAGGGCATCATTGGTTGGTTTGGCCGGGGGGTAGGATTATGAGAGGCGGCGGCAATGTATGGAGGTGGGAAGTAGGGGTATGGAAAAGGATGTGGGAAATTGGTAAAGAATTGGGGTGGTTTTCCTTGTGCTTGTCCTCCCGGGCTCGTCATCACAGCATTGGTTTCCCCTTCTTTCTTCTTTACGAAGTTTGTTGGGGGTCTCTTGATATTACTAGTTCCAGCAAAACTTTGGGCAATCTTTCCATTTCTCATTCCTCCTTCAACTCTTTCCCCTACGATGACCATATCTGAAAAGTTTGAGGATACACTTCCGATCATTTTGTCATAGAAGGGTGATTGAAGAGTATCCATGAACATGGCCACCATTTCTTTTTCAATCAGAGGCGGTTACACTTGGGCTGCCAGTCCTCTCCATCGTTGGGCATATTCCTTGAAGGTCTCATTGTCTCTTTTTGCCATGTTTTGCAACTGCATTCTATCAGGAGCCATATCAATGTTATACTTATACTGCTTCAAGAAGGCATCCGCCAAATTTTTCCAACAGCGAATGTGAGATCGCTCAAGGTGTGTATACTAACTCGACGCTGCCCCTGTTAAACTATCCTGGAAGAAATGAATCAGAAGTTTGTCATCATGTGCATAGGACGCCATCTTCCTACAGTACATGGTCAAGTGACTTTTCGGGCAAGTTGTCCCTTTATACTTGTCGAAATCCGGCACCTTGAACTTCGGTGGTACAACCACATCCGGTACGAGACAAAGATCTGAAGCGATACTTGAGCGAGATAGCTTACTCCTTCTACGACTCTTAGCCTATCTTCGAGGATTTGCAACCGTGTCGGACCACCGATTCCCAACCGATGCTCAGATTGGGTTCTCCTATAGTGGAGACCAGGCAATGCGATTAGTCCGGGATTCAATGGATTTCCTTGAATATAATAGGGGTAACTAAATGGTGAGGATTTACCACGGCCACTACGCATCTTGACTCCTTGAGTATTCCGAGCATGAGATGGTGCATAACCAGGTGGAAAGGTGTATGTCATGAAGCCAGGAGTTGAGCTTTGAACCGTGTGGTTTCGATTCGGGCCGGATCCTTGAGCCACATCTTGCACAACAAGTGCTTGGGAATCGATTTACGTAGAGTTATTGTTAGCTTTGGCGGTGTGTAGCAAGGCGAGGAGACCAAATAGTGGGAGCTGTTGTGCACAGGCCTTGGGGTTATGGTTTGCGATATCATCATTGGCCATAGGTGGCGTGTAACCAAAGTGAGTCCGTAAAGTGGGAACTGTGGTACTTGATTACGAGGGTTGCTAATCGGTGAGGTGTAGGACCTGCGGGTAAATTGCAAAGGTACCATCATCCTCGAGTATTGAGACCATATTGCAACCGCATAGGACCAAAGCCAGGTGGGTGGGAAGGTGTAGCTTGACTTTCATCATTCAACTTCTTTGGAGAAGCCCCATCTCACCTTGTCTTTGTTTAGGGATTGCGAAGCTCCAAAACTTTGCTCATCTATTCCTTGGTGGTTGGCGTCCTCTTTCACCTCTTGGTCATCCATGATCTTTGATTGAGTGTGAGTTCGATAAGGGTGTTGGGGAATCAGTTTGTTTGATTATTTTTGAGTGATTAAAAATGATATGAGTATGTAAGAAAGAAAAAGAAAAAAATGAATGAATGGATGTGGATGTATGAGTCTATTCATTTTGTACCAGAGAACCGTAGGCCTCATTGCTTTGTTGTAATTATCCATTTATTTATTTTATTTTTAAAAGCGTTAAGTAATTTGGAGAATAAAAAGGGATCAATAAGCAAAATGACAAATCCTTTGTTGTTGAGAAACACAAATAGTACAATTCACTCAAACTAAAGCCTCAAGAACTAGCTGTCCCTTTTTCTTCTTAATAGGACAACCAGCCTTTTCTCTCAATTCTTCTATCAAACTTTTACAAAATTCAATAAACTTGTAAACATTGGTGGAGTATTCGATGGGTGCATCGCCGTATCGGCCTCCTCTAGACGCCTTGGGATATCTATGATTGCTTGATTGGCCAAACTTGCCAACTTTGAAAAACAGTCCCTCGATGCATGCCTTCGTTCCTCAGTTCATTAAAGAGTGCTTGATTTTCTATCCGATGACCGGCTTTGTAAAACGATTCTCCCAATACGTGCTTTCATTTTTTAGGTCGTCATAGATCTTCTCTTGATATTCAATATAGTCCCGCAACTCATTTGCATCCTCTTGTTCTTTTTTCAGCGCATCTTGATATTTCACAAGCATTTCTTCTATTTCTTCCTTGTATTGCTGCTCCTTTTGGGCTCGGTTCTCAAACCTAGCTACTACCTTCTCAAGATGTCGCTTTAAACCTTCAAGCTCCTCTTGCAAGTTCTTTTCGGTAATCGAGGACTTTTTCCACAATCCTTTCCATATATAGGCATTTTCTATAGCCTTGTCCCTTTCTTGATTACGCAGCTCTAGCTCTTCATTTGCTCCTCTCAGACAAAGTTGCACATCATGCTTACTCTTTTCCTCTACTTTTGCCCTTTTGTTGCTTCTCTCAATGACCTTCCCTTTTAGGATATTTTCCGACTGCAAGTACTTGTTCTCTTGAAGTGCCTTTTCTAACCTTGCTTGTAATTCTTCCTTTTCCTCATTAGCTTTTGACAAAGCTATTTTAAGCTCTTCCATCTCTTTACTCGTAATAGGGATAGATTTTGGTGCTTCAGTTCGGTGGGGGTGTACCATGGAACGGCAATTTGATTTTTCGAACCCTACTTTCGATCCATTGGTGGTAACTATCCGTAGCACCAATGCTTCTTTTTCCGAGAACTTTCCCTTTCCGAGTGACTTGGTCCCAAGCATGTCGAACCTTTCTAAGCATTCCGCTATTTCCTTGATCGAACACAAATACCATAAAGGGGTCGTCATCGATCGACGGTGGATTCATCATAGAATAACCAAGTTGTCTTAGCGCAGAGAAGGATTATAGTTAATACATCCTCTTGTTCCTATAAGTGGAACATTAGGAAATTCCCGCATAGCGATAGATCACTTCATGTATATCCAACCACCCTGGGTACCATCGGACCGTCTTTTCATCAAGATCTGCCAGAGACACTTGACCGATCTCCATCTCTGACCCCTACATCACATGTGTTAAAGTCTGCAAAAGGACATGACATTTTCCTATTTTCGAATACATGGGTGACAAGCCACACATAGAGAGTGGATAAGCAACATGATAGCGTTTTCCCTTTTTTTTCATGACAGTGAGTGAGGGCACAATAAGTATCCGCAAGAATGGCTGACACTGGGCTCTCTTTCCTTTTTTTAAAGGCTAGGAACACATCAATCGAGACCAAGTCTATATAGCCATCAATGCGTGGAAATAACATAATGCCAAAAATTGTAAGAGCCAACACTTCCATGAAAGACGCCCAATCTTGAACACTAGCCAAATGCCTCATCTTTTCTTCAAAATACTCTAGCGGAAACCCCTCGACGCCATTTCGGTTTAACTTTCTTTTCTTTAATTCATCTTCCTTGTCTTTCCATTATAGCAACCTCTTGTAGGAGATTAAAATCTCGGGTGCGTTGGTAAGGCTTCATGTTTTCGGTTGAGTATCCTAAAATCCGGGCAAATTCTTCCAGTGTGGGAGCCATTTGGAAATTCTTAAAAGTGAAGCACCTCATGGGAGAATCATAGAATTGGATAAGTGCAGAAATGGCATTTACTTGCACATTCACCTCTAGCAACTTGAGAATATTCCCATATTTTCCAATGAAGGTTACACGCTGAATACTCATCGTCATTAAATTGGCACACTTCTTCAGGCTTTCTATTTCAGACTTTTTTATTCTCGGATGTATGTGCTTCTTCAAAGGGACAGTTTCGCCACTTGATCCCATATTATCTCACAAAATACTTGCAGCCAAACTTTGAGTTCCTATGCTTCCCTAGCACCTAAAATGAAATGAGAATGAATGGCATTCTTTTTTTAAAAAAAATTTCAACATGTTTTTTTTGGAAGTATGAATGCATGAAGATATAATGTTGAGTGATGATGATGACTATTCATGTAGCGTGCACAAAAAATATGTGATTTAGTAGACCCTTTTTTATGCATGGACGTGATATAACATACTTTTGGTGGAAGAACAAAAATGATATGATGCCCCTTGTGTCTTAAATGGGTTAAACCTAAAATTAGATATTTTCTAGCCTAAGGGGTCTATAGTCTTGTATTGAGTGATAGATCTCATGGTGGCTCTACTCACATTCTCACCAAAGGCCTCTAGAGCTAAAGTCTCCTCCTGAATATTAACCACAACGATAGACAACTATCCGGTGCGGAATACTCAGAGGGAGCACACTCTAGATGAAGTTCTCGCACAGCCGTAAGGAAAGCAAATTCCAATTGACCATCACCGAACCTCCACTCAACTTAAGCTTTGCTCGACCGGGTATAGGGCCTTACTCACATGTGTGTGCGAACGTATAGGTGCGGTGTGTGAGAGGGGCAACACCCTAACACTACCCAAGCTGCAAAACAAATGAAATATACAAAATATGGTCTTCTAACCTAAGGTTCAATATATGCATAATATTCACAACAAATATTCACAAAAGAACAATAAATAAATAAATAAATGAATAAATAAATAAGTAAATAAACAAATGAATAAGTAAATAAAAAAATAAAAACAAGAGAAATTAAAACATAAGAGTTAACTATTTAGCACAATCAGTTATTTAGGGTTGACTCTCTAAAAAATGTCCCCAGTGGAGTCGCCAGCTGTAGCGACTGAAAAATCCGGAGGGATTTTATTCGAGTTTAATGGAGCTGCCACCAATAATTTATTTTTGAAGGGAAAATATTGGAAAAAAAACCTTTTTTGAAGAAAAGTAAGGTCCTTGAGACCAGATTTGGGTTCGGGAGTCGATTATGCGTAGGGAAAGTATTAGCACCCCACGACATCCTTTCGAAAAAGGTTACCTCTAACTAATTGTGCAAAATTTATTAACTTCTAAAAAATTATTTATTTCCCTTTTATTTTAAAAAAAAATTAACCAAGATAAAAAAAAAGAGGACTTAATAAAAATCATTTATTTTTGCGCTTGACAGGAGTGGGCTCCTGCTCCTACGTATCTCCGGGTGCAGTGGAGAAATCAAAGGCTACGTAGTTCTTGGGTAGAAAATGGTTGTGTGTTGGTTGATTTTAATTGTATATTTTTTGATGGAAAAAGGTAGGTTTTGTAGGGACCAAACAAGAAGCAATCAAGAGTGGTCCTCATTAACAACCTATTTTGTTTAGAAAATTAACGGTGTTCGTAATGATCAAACGGGAAGCAATCTCGAGTGATCATTACTAGTAAAAAACTTAATTTTATTTTTATGAAGATGATAGGTTTTCATGGGGACCAAACGAGAAGCAATCAAGAGTGGTCCTCACTAATAACCCAATTTTATTTAGAACATTAAGATATTTGTAATGACTAAACGGGAAGCAATCTCGAGTGATCATTACTAGTAAATTAATTTTCGTGATTTTTATCATGTGATTTTCAAGAAAAAATAGGGTTTCGATATTTGTATGTGAAATTTAGTTGAATGAGATTGTACTAATTGGACTAGAAATAAAAAAAAGACCAGAATAAAAAGAAAGGAAAAGAAAAGAAACACAAAAACAAAAAAAGGAGGGGGGCGTAAATAAAAAGAAACTGGGTGTGAAAAGAAGAAAAAAAATAAAATAAAAGGCAACAGAATATGAAACAAAGGAGAGAGGCGTAAATAAAAAGAAAGGGGGTGTGAAAAGAAAAAATAATAATAATAAAAATAAAAGAGCAGAACATGAAATAAAGGGGAGGGGTGTAAGCAAAAAAAAAAGAATAGGGTCAAGCCCATAACAAAACAAAGAAAGGAAAAGAAAAGAAAAGAAAAGAAAAAAAAAGCTAACATAAAAAGAAGCGAGAACAAGGTGGAACGATCTAGAATAGGCTAGATTTAAATAAAAGGAAAGAATAGAAAAAGCAGGGAAAAAGAAGAAAGTGAGGCGAGAGGAGGAGAAAGAGAATTGATGAGTGAGAAATGGAGAGAAGGAGGAGAAAGGGGGGAGGGGAGATGATGAAGGAGAGGGAGAAGGAAGGGGGGGGGGATGACGGAGAGGAGAGGGAGAGGGAGAGATCGTGGGAGAGAGAAAGAGAAGCAACCCTTCTTTTTTCTTCTTCGTTCTTTCTCTGCTCCTTCTCCCTGCTTCTGCGTTTTTGCTTCTCTTTTTTTTTTTCTCTGCGTTTGCTCTTTCTTCTGTTTTTTTTCTTTCTGTTTCTTCTGCTTTTTTTTTTTGCTTCTGCTTCCTTTTTTTGTGTTCTTCTCTTTTTTCTCTAAATTTTCTCTCAAATTGCTGTGTATAATTGGTACCAAGAATGAGGTATCCAATTCTGAAATTAAGTGAAATTTTCTTTCGTCCTCTTTTTTTTACTTGGTGAATTAGGGTTCCAGTGCGGAGCCTCTAATTCTTTGATTTGTAGTAAAAATGCAGAAAATTTTTCCTCTAAAAATCTCTTCCCCCTCCTCCCTATTCTCTACTGCTATTTATAGAAAAAACAGAGGGCTCAGTTTGTCCACTTGCAACTACAAATTGGGGCTGAAATGATGGTTACTTGCTGCAGAGTTTGAAATAGCATTAATGGTTTGAAAAAATATTGCAGTGGTTTGAAAAAAATTGCAATTAGCCGTAATAGTTTTTTGGAAAAAATTGCAGCTAGTTTGAAAAAAAATTACAGATAGCCGTAATAGCTTTAAAAATGTGCAGAAAACAACGACTTCAGTGGCTGAGCGGTGCTCCTTTCCTTTTTTTTTATTTTAATGTTATTAGTCTTTTTTTTTTGTTTTGCTTGGGCCTTTCATTTATTTTTCATTGCAATTGGGTTGAAGTTAGTCCAAATAAACTAACACAAAATACAAGCCCAATAATTATCAAATTTAGCCTGCTTCATTTTTTAAAAAAAAGACACAATAAAAAAATGAAAATATGAGCGGACAAAATTGGGGTATAACAGTGATGATGATGATTATGTTCTGCATGATGTGTAAATAAAAGAATTTTAGCCGCTGCAGTTTTATAAAAGTATAAAAGATGATTCATTTCAATCTTTTGCTATAGAATTTGACAACTTCATACTAAATCATTTTGCATTGATATAGTTGTACACGTATTGTTAGAAATTTGGGATCTCTAAATGATGCTCTGTTTCTTAAATATGCAGGTTTAAGGGAAAAAAAGATGAGATCTTAAACAGTGTTGTCAGATCAGGTGCCCACTTAAAAAGGATGTCATCACCTTATTCGGCAACCATTGGGTAATTGCTCTTACTATAGCCATTGACTATTTCATTGACAATAGTGATCTAAGAAACAAGCATTGGGGGTTGAAGTGTTGAACTGGTGAAGACAAAGTACTCTCTCTCTCTCTTGCACTTTAATGTTCCTTTCCAATTTTCTTGCCCTGCTCCATTGCATTGCATTGTTGTAATCGGATCAGATTATGACCATTTTACTTACGATTGTACGTAGGCATGGATAATTGACAGAATAAAAATAACACATCAGCATATTTATATATTAATAAGCTATTTATGCAGGGCTTACAGTACAGTACTATGTCTCACTTAAAGTTAAAATGTGAGCATCATAGAAAATGTCAGCTGTATTTTGCTTAGTCTAAATTGTTCATCAGCAAAGTTGTTTCGACTAACAAGAGAATCTTAGGAACTATATTTAGTGTCATAGGAATTATATCTCTGCAAACACAGCTAAAAGAGAGTGAGAGAGCAAGGATATTGCCTAATTTTTTGCAGGCATCCCTGCTTTGAAGCTTTTTGTGGTCTTTTGTGATAAAGTGCCTTATTCTATAAAGACATACTTTGAGTCAGTTGCTACAAGGTAAACATTAAATGGTTTAGTAACATAGGCACATAATGGAATAATTTTCACCCTTTAATTGGAAGGGAAGTATTTAAATGTGATTGCTAAAATGATACATTACTATGGCTTTTGTTTGAAGGAAATTATAAAGTATAACTTTATTTTGCCATGACAATGTCTTTTAATGAGCAGAAATTCAACAGCCTTGGAAGTCACGTGTTTGATGTTTCAATTCAATTGAGTAATAAAGCAAAGAATTTGTTACTTCTTTTTAGTTTCTTCACAATTATTGCTCATATTTGTATATGGTTTTCCAATGAAATAGAAGATATAAATTTCAAAACTACACATCGACAGGTTTTAAATATTTGAAAGATTTTGGAGCATAATGAAAGAAGCTGGTGGAGTTGCCGAAGGAATTGCTAAGGAGTTTAATGTTGCTGTTGATGAAAGGACATTGGAAATCCAATTATCATTGGCAGGTAAAGGAACTGATGTGATTCCTATTAGAGATGGACCTAACTCTTATATTTGTTATCATTGTGACCTTTCATTTCCTAACTGCTTTCTTATTCTCTTTTATTTAGTTTTCTTATTTTGCATATGATGTTCTTCACATGTAAGCGTTAAATGAAGTTCTTTAAAATATATACCCTTAGAGACCAATCATTGGTATTGATTCTCTTGCATTTCTGGTCTGGCCTGGCTTCACAATTTGAATTATCAAATCTGGTGTTTATTTTCTTCTTTCATCATGGTGATCTGTAAGTCTCCTGAATATTTTTAGCATGGAAGAATTACAAAGAAGACTGATGTGTGGTTGGTGTCTTGGAGTACTAATTCTGGAGATTCTTACTTGTAAGTTCCCTGGCCTGCTAGCATTTTGCAACGGGGTAAAGGAAGTGAGGTGAGTTTGGCAAATTAGGTCCATTCAATTGTTCCAGAAGAGTAGCCTAGCGCTGTATTTGATATAAAAATTTTTGGTCCCTGCTCCTAATCTTTGATGATGTAATCATGCATACAACGAGAATTGAAAGAAAAAAAATAAAATAAAATAAAGGGATAAGAATATGGCATGGGATTGAGGATAAAATTTTTCTTTTGATTTACATATGTTTTGGACTTTATTGAAATCTCTCTCAATTAATGATGTGTCTGAATTTAAAATTGGATTAACAATTTTGTAAAATCAGTTGAATATTGTAATATCTTTTCTTATAATTATTTTATAATATCCTTGCTCTTTCATATTTTCTATGAACTTGATATTTTTGTAAATCCACATGCTTTCCATTCCATTTGTTTGCATTTGTCTAAATCCTTGGTTACTTATTCTCTTCAGATAACCCCCAGTTAATTCAAGCAATATTGTGTGTTCACTTTGCTCAGATGTAGTTCACTTTAACGCTGCAAATATTTTGCTCAAATGTATTTAGACAGCTATTCCAAATCATTACATGTTTTGTAATGATTAAAACTGATTGTGTGTTCGTCTTATAATCACAATATATCAATCATTGAGTTTGACATGACTATGAAACATTAATTTGGTTGATTATAGTTACTGGATCTAATGCAAATGGTTTAGATAGTCTTTCCGATACAAGGTAAAGTACTTTTATGCGAGTTAACAATAAGAGATGTTTTCTAAAATGTTGAATAAATGATGATCTATGTGAGCTTTTAAAACCATGTTTGTATGATCTACTTGACTTTAACAATATGTTTAGCAGTATGTTCATGGCACAGTGCTCTTCAAACATTTTTTAGTGCTCATTGGTGCTTATTCTAGATTCATGTTTTACTAACTGCATATAACACTGAACAAGTCTGCTGATAGCCTGTCTTTTACCAAATTTTGATGTTTGCAATCTTAGCTAAGTTTTAAATATAGTTTTAAATATAGTGTTTGTTTGCCAATATCTTTGTGGATATTTTTTTTTTTTATGATTCTTCTAGCTGACACCCATTTCACATTGTTCATTTAGGTTTGAGGGTTAATTTATCAAGCTAAGCAAGCAAATTGGATTTCCATTAACCTTAGCAGCATACCTGGGTGAGAAATCATCAAAGAGATGCTTGACTGATACTCCCAACCACAAATTCCACACAATAATAAAGTAAAGTAAAATATCTTTTATCTGAAGTTGGCATTTCATACAAGATGGACTGTAGACTTTTAATAGTTCTGTTTTGAATTTCCAAACTATACTCTACTGTCAAGACAATATTTTGTGGATGTGTTACTGCTTATATGTTGTTTTATTTTGAACCCTTTTGTGTTAAGTAGTAAGTCTTGCCAAGTTGATATTTCATGCAAGATGGACTGTTGTCTTTGCAAATTAACCATCATTGGCAACATAAACGATTTGTAACGATTTGTAAATCATGCACATGTCTTAGTTTTTTTTATCTTGCGAAGTCTATATCAATAATTGTAACTATGGAGTATCAACTTTATAATTTACAAACAAGGTAAAAACACAACACAACACAACGCGACCCGTGCGAATACACGGGTAACCAACTAGTTGTATAAATGTATTTGAATGAGATCGCTATTATTCAGGAAGTGTCAGAGAGATTGATTTTTTGCAATTATTTATTCTTCTATTTGTGCAATCTTGACGGTTGCGCACGCTTTCTCCTGACCGGATGGTGCTGAGAAGAGACGAGAGCAGCAACGATGGGTTCAAATTCAAAGAAGATGATGTTATGGCTTCCGATATTGGATCCTAAAATACTGTAGTGGATAAGAATTCAGGAACAGGAATTGAACGTCTTGAAAGGTAACTGACTAAAACCATAAAATAAAAAAAGGACAAAAATTACTTAAGGTTGATTCGATATGATTGATGTCGTTTCTCTCATAAAATGAGATAAAAACGGTTTATTTTAATAATGGTAGTTATGAGATGTTAGTGATAATAAGAATGAATAGAGAAATTTTTTTATGTATTTTGTGAGAGTAACAACACCAATCACACCTGGAGAACCTTGCCTAAGTTTTGTCCTAAAAGAAATGATATTTTGACAATTAGTTTTGCGACAACGGTATGCGGTAGCAGCACCGTATAATTGTTCACGTGCTGTTACGTGATTAATAACTTGTAAAAAAAATCATTAACCAGGTAATAAACTGAATTAACTAAGTATTTGTAAGTCATTAACTAAATACATTTTAGTGAATTGTGAAAAAAAATTAATTCTATCTTGAAAAACAATAACTCAATAATCATTTAATAAACTGAATTAACCGAGTATTTACACGTCATTAACCACATATACGACATATCAACACATATCAACACTTGTACGACATACCAACACTTGTACAGTGTTATGGTATTGGCATACAGTGTCTGAGTTTTGGTTTTGGTTGTGAAAATATCATCAGTCTTTCCCTTCCAAACATCTATAATAACTAAATTCATTTTAACTCCGTCAAACATTAATATTGATGTAGATAGAGTGTCAGTACCGTCATATATTAAGAGTGTACTACTATTTTTTTAAAACTACTTTTAAACTATTAAATTAAGAAAAAAAAATAATTACCCTATTTACTATATATTGACTATAAAAAATAATATAAATTAATTAAAAATATTTTTATAAAAATAATAATTAATACATCTAATATTTTTTTTAGATAGAATACCCCTAATAATTTAGAAAATAGATTATACAAAGGGACAATTTTTTTTCCGAATGCACTTACATTCGGGGAGAGAGGGAGTAAATGAATGTAACTAAGATTTTGTTATGATTAGATTAGTATTATCCAATACTCAAACACTAGCTGTTATATTTATTCTTCTTTTCCCCAGTCTCCCCTCTTTCCCTCAAATAAATTTAACCTGCTATATGCATGTCTAATTCTAATTATAGGCATGCATATTATCTCCAGCCACGTAAACTGTAGACTTAGTTCAGGTATTGAACCCACGTGGTTTTTTTGGATGGATATCGAAGCTGATTGTTGAATAATGATCTAAATATAGGCTTAAATACCATTTTGATCTCTTAATTGATTTTTGGGATTCAGTTTGGTCTCATAACATTTTTTAGTCAAATCGGTCCTTTAATTTAACAAATTGGACCATATTAGTCATTTCCGTCAATATGGTAGTAACGATGTTAATTTTATCTGATGTAGCATAGATGTGGCAAATGATTGGGCAAAAATATAATTTTTTTAATGCCGCAAGGTAATTATTAATTTTAAATTATAATAATTCACCATTAGCAATTAGTTAAGTGAATAATTAACAAGTTTTAATATTTTAGATTAATTAAATAATACTTAAATGAACAAAAATATTGACTCATTTGTCATGTTAGATCCACATATGTAAGTACAGTGATCTGGAATAACAATGGAAATGACTAACGTGGTCCAATTTGTTAAATTAAATAACCAATTTGACTAAAAAAAAGTTATGAGGCCAAATTGAACCCAAAAATAAGTTAAGGACCAAAATGATATTTAAGCACAATATATTATTCCTTTTATAAGTCATGGGCTCAAATTCTTGTTATGAGGACAATAAAATCAATAGCACTTTCCTGCCTGATGGTATCTCTCTGACAGCACAACAAAAAAATATTATCATTTTGATAAATAAAAAAAATTGTTGTCTCCATTCCTTGAGCAGGTTTGGATTCCAATGGCTGTATTTTCACACAACCAAACCTTCCCGTGTTAAACCATATTAAACTGAAGACATGCTCCAATTCGCCCATCAGCTTATTTTTCATATTGGATCTGTCGGGTTTCGGGCAGGTAGCGTAATTTTATCCAGCCCTAGTGTAAGGGGCTCTATACAAGGCAAACAACTGCCTTCCAAGACAAAATAGAAGATTCGAAAGACACACATCAAAAATATTAGAATTACTCTCTCAGACTCAAAGTGCAAGAAGGGAAAGCCCTAGGCCTCTAACATGCTATTCAATGGGCTATTGTGATTGTTTCTTTCAAGATAATATTTGTAGTGGATAGCATAAAGAATAATCAAGAGAACCGAACTAAATATAGGGCCATTATTTCAAATTGTAAGAGTCTTTTATCTTCTTATGTTACCAACTCTTTAGTAGAGTTTGATAAGAGGGAAGTCCATGTAGTTACTCACACTTTATTAGGGGTGACTACATATACTACTATCCTCCAAAATTGTGATGAAAGTTACCAAATGTATCGTGTTCTTGATTATTAATGAATTGACTTAACTTTGCTTTTGTAAAAAGAAAAAATCATATATACTTTTTTTGTTTTTTAAAAATTGTATTTATACCTTTAATTGAAAAGAATTTTAAAACTAAATTTTGTTTGAAAAACTAACGGACAATTTTGTTGCTTTGTCGTTGTTTTTATTTTCCCATTCATAAAAAAAAAAGCTGAAAAGTTAATTTATTGAATCTGAATTACTTTGTAAACCTAGCTGTTGCAAACTAGCAATAATAATAAAATGACATAATCTATAAATAAATGACATAGGTGTGAAAAAAAAATTAAAATGACATAATAAAAAAACATGTTCATATGTCTTTTTATCTTAAATTTATATCTAGTCAATCAAATTAATTTATTCATATGTATTATTAATTGAGTTTTTTTAACATGTGCAACCTTGCAAAGATTAAGGATCATTAATTGCCCACTTTTTTTCCTATTAATTAATCATTTTCCTATTTGATTGGAAGAGAAAAATTGTATACATAAAATAGAGAGGAAAGTGAGTAACTAATGAGACAAAAGTGGGTAATTAATGAGTCTTAATGTGCAATGTTGCAGATGGTAGAAAAACCGTTATTAATTAAAAGAATTTTTAAATTTTTTAATGTAAAAAATTATTTTAATACACATGAATGGAAAAGAATTTGTCTGCTACACGGTATCTATGAAATGTGTGTTATAATATATACTAAATATTCCGTGAAAAAAAATGTAATATATATTAAATACAGATAATTTAAAATTGATGAAAATTATAATAAAATAATATCGAATTCACATATAAATATTTAAAATGTTATTTTTAATTTTTAACTAGTTGTACTTAAACCCTAATAATACTACTTAAACGTGCTCTTAGTGCAATAATTATTCAAATGTAAAGTGGATCGAGAGTTACTCCTTTGCTATATTATATAGCCACTAGCTTGCTGCATGGGGCATTTGTTATAAGAGCATCTTTAACGGGATAAACTACCCCGTTGCTAAACTATATGGAACGGCAGATATAAGAAACTTGCGTTGGAGTTTGCTGACGTGCCATTTCTTATCATTTACGACATTTCTCTCGCCAACCCTCAACAACCGTATCTTATCTTTAAAAATTGTTTTTTTCTCACACATCATCACAGAAAATCATCCAAAACGAGTGGGAAAAAAACAGATTCACAACAGAAACAATGAACCGAACATAGAAACCATGAAGATGAAGATGGTGAAACAGAAAATGAAATAAAAAAATCACAGATCTAAATTTAAAACTACAAAACAAACATACAAATCAAAAGAATAAATTACAGAATCACAAAAAAAAATTAAACAAAATCAACAAACCAAAAATAAAACTAAACCAGAAAATAAAATTTGTTAACTCTTTATTCCAAGACACAAATATTCCAAAGACAGATTCAATAAAATTTACACATTCATATCCGCAACCATACTCGATTTGATGTAGATGACGCGAGATCCGGGCGATGGGAGCGAGATCTGAACGAAGGAAGATGAGGAACCGAGAGACGAGGGAGAAGAGGAAGAACGGGGATGAGATGATGAGATGAGGCTGAGAGAGGAGGTGAGGCGATTGGGGAGGCATAAATTTGTGAAGGAGGGATGAGGAGGAAGCATCTGGAACGTGAAGGAAAAAAAATATTAAAAGGGAATGGGAGATGGAACAATGCCGTTGGGGAGGCATAAATTTGTGGTTCCACGTGGGTTTCTTACAGTCAACTTGCGTTGGAGATAAAATGATGGTAGTGTGGGTTTTGTTAACCAAACCTATGTGGCCATTTATGGGCCCACAATTGGGCTATTAGAAACCCAATTGTTAACTGAGCGCTAATGTTGCTCTAAGAAATCGGCAACTAATTTTCGCACGAAAGAGCGTAATCATCATGCTCAATAATACTACTCCATACAACCAGGGTCAGCATCGTCCCGCTCTTCTTTGTTCTTTGACCCAGAAAAAGAAGGGAAACAGCTCACCACCGACAAATCAAATGGAATAGGAAACTATAAAAAATGAGGTTATGACCAATTTAGTCCATGAGATTTACGCAAAATTCAGTTTAGTCCCTGACTTATCCAATATTCCAAAATAGTCCCTGACATTTTAAAATCTGTTTCAGTTAGGTCCCTCCGTTAACTGTCTTCGTTAACAGAGTTTGGGAAGCTGATGTGTCACGTTTAGTGACTTGCTGGTACCCATGTAGGTCTCCACGCTGGCACCACATCATGTGGCTGAGTGGACGAAAATTTCAGGGACCATTTTGCTACTCAGTAAAATATCTGATTTTACAAGCTTCCTTGACAAGTTGGCGCTGATTTTACAAGCTTCCTTGACATTTTGCTACTCAGTAAAACACACGCTGACTCATTCATTTGGGAAAAAAACAACGGTGCTTCTATTTGTTCAGAATCGCTAGCCGCCGCTTCTTCTTCGTTTGCAACAGTGGAGATCATCATTTCCAACCAGAGTTTTCGTATCCATCATCAAGGTTTGTTCTTCATCTTAGTGAAAATAATGTGTGGTTTTCGTCTCGTCTCCACTATTGCCGTTGTTGTTGATTTTTTTTTCTTCTCTGGTTTTCTTCCATTGCCGTTTTTCCGTGAATGGTGTTAGTGGTTTTGTTGTTTCGTTTTTCCCTTTTTTCGTATTGGTAGTAAGATGTTGAATGGGTAAGGGTTAGGGTTTGTTGTTTGTTGGTGATGTTTAACCCTGTTTCAGCTTTTTCTCGTGTGAAACGAGAGGTTGAATGTGGTTGAATGTGGGTATACATTGTGTGCATGTTTGCTATTTGGTCTTTGCTATTTTTGGAATTTTTGTTGTTTCTGCTTTAAGGATATTTGATGTTGCTTTTTTTTGCAATTCTTGTTGTTGTTTCTGTTTGTAAGCATAGTTCCATTTGCTCTTCTCATATTTGCTGTTTTTGTAATTCATTTGTGTGATTTTGGTTTGTGCAGGATGAGTGCTGATATTACATTAATAGTGCATCATGGAGGCAGATTTATAAGGAATGAGAATGGCATTGTGGAGTATGTGAATGGTGAAATGGATGTTTGGGAACATTTGGATTCAGACACACTGAATGTGTTTGATCTTCACGAAATTGTCAAAGTGTGTAGAAGGTATCACAGGATTGAACAATTGCTATGGAGGGTACCAAACTTAGACATTGAATTTGGACTGAGACAATTGAACATTGATAGGGATGTATTGGCAATGGCTCAGGATGCAATGGGTAATGGAAATGAGATCGAACTTTATTATGAGCACCCTATAATGGAAGCTGATCCTATATTGCCACTACCATGTAGTCAAGAAGATCAAGTGGCTGCTGAAGACAATAATGTGGTCTTTGAAGATAATGTAGGTCTTTGAAGAACATGAAGGGGATGATGGGGCTGATGAAGATAAAGGAAGTGATGAAGAGGATGAAAGGGTTGTTGAAGACAAAGTGAGTGATGAAGATAAGGGGGCTGATGAGGGTAGCCATTCATCCACTGATGAAAGTGCAGAAGATAGCCATTACAAGCCCCCTCCAATTATTAGTTCAAGTGATGTAGAGGAAGTGCCACAAAGAAAAAGGCGAGTTACTGCTCCAACTAAGGCAAAGAAGAATAGGACTCCAAAGAGAAAGAAGGCCGAGAAGGTTGGAACATCTGCTAAGGGTAAAAAGGTGCAAGTGAAAGGAAAGGGTAAGAGATCACCATCACCATCACCCATTATTGATAGTTCAAGTAGTGATGACTCATTTGATATGGCTGGGTATTATGGTGGAGAAGGCAGTCAACCCATGGCTTACTATTGTCGTGGACAAAGCAGTAAACACATACCAGAGGGTATTTGTGATGACAGCTACAAATCTAATGAGATGAAGGATCCAATTAGCACTGATGAAGAAGATGTTGAGAAGGTTACATTCCCTCAATTCAATGAAGAAGCCGAGTTTGGTAGTGTTAGTTTGGAATTGGAGATGGAGTTCAGCAACTTAACATCATTCAAGGCAGCGGTAAAGGAGTACACCATCCATTTGGGGAGACCCATCAAATGGGTAAAAAATGATAAGGAAAGGGCAAGGGCCAAGTGCAAAGAAGATGGGTGTAAATGGGAGGTTTTTTGTGGTAGGACCAAGGATAGGGGAAGTTTCCAAATCAAGACCTTTGAAAGTTATCACAGCTGCAGCAGACATTTCAAGGTTAATCAAGCCAACAGAAAATGGTTGGTGCAGAAACTAGTGGAGGTGCTTCGGTGTCACCCCAAAATTACCTCTGTTGAGATTTTTGACTTTATCAAAAAGGAATTTAAGATTATTATTGATAGGTCTATGATTTTTAGGGCACTTAGGGAGGCAAGAGAATTGGTGGAGGGTAGTGAGAGAGATCAGTATGGCAAGGTGTGGGATTATGCAAATGAGCTATCAAGGAGCAACCCTGGGTCACTTATTAAGATTGATACTATACCACAACCTGAATCAGCTCCACAATTTCATAGGTTTTTTGTTTGCTTGGATGCTTGTAAGAGAGGGTTTAGGGCTGGTTGTAGACCTTTCATAGGTTTGGATGGGTGTTTTTTAAAAGGTTATTATGGGGGACAATTGTTGTCTGCTGTGGCAACAGATGCAAATGGACAAATATTTGTATTAGCTTATGCCATTGTTGATGTGGTTTTTGACACTACTGCATGAACAGATTGGTGACTACACGTAACATGGCTGGAACTTCATGTCTGACACGCAAAAGGTATGGTTTACGTGATTTATTTCATTGATTGACTTGATGTTTGTTGATAAATTTTGAGGACTGGGTTGATTATAAGTGACTAATGCCAGGGACCTAATTGACACACTGTTTTCGGGTAATATGTGTAGGGACTGATTCCAGCAGTACAGGAGCTGATGCCAGGTGTTCCACATAGATATTGTGCAATGCATTTGTGGAGGAATTTCACAAAACAGTGGAAAGAGAAAGAATTAAGAGGTGTGGTTTGGGAGTGTTCAAGGTCAACCATGGTCTCAGAGTTCAAACAACAGATGGAGAAGGTGAAGGGGCTGAATAAGAAGGCATGGGAGTATCTGGACAAATGGCCGAAGGAGGCTTGGACAAAAGCGTATTTCAAAGATAACTCAAAAGTGGACAACATCACTAACAACAACTGTGAGGTATTTAACTCGGCAATTGTCAATTATCGTGGTAAACCTATCCTCACCATGGCTGAGGAGATTAGGTGTTATTTGATGCGAACTATGAGTGAGAACAAGGTGAGGCTTAATGGGAGAGCAGGCCCTTTATGTCCATATCAACAAAGTAGACTAGACAAGCAGAAGATTGCAAGCAATCACTGGAACCCTGTGTGGTCAGGTGATGAACCTGGAATGCGGTTTGAGGTTCAAAATCCTCCTATTAAGGTGGATGTGGATCTGAGTGCACGTACATGCACATGCAGATTCTGGCAGTTAACAGGTATATAGCTGAAAGTACACAGATTTGTCTTAGATTAACATGTAGTGTCTAACTTGTAATACTTTTTTGTTAGGGATGCCATGTGAACATGCTTGTACAGCAATAGCATTCAGGGCCCATAAACCAGAAGACTACTGCCATGGTTGGTTAACCATAGGAGCATATAAAGTAAGTTACAACTACTTTGTTCAGCCTACACAATCAGAGCACTATTGGACACTGATAAGTTTTCATCTTATGTTAATTTAGAGTGATTAATTGAATTAAATACATGAGGAATTTAGAGAGTTGAATATATATTGAGCTTAAACTTTGGAATTCTTTACACTTGGTTGTTTGATTGTATGTTTTAACTCTTACATTATTCTCATGTATATTGCACTTGAATTGCTAGGAATGGAAACAAAACCAAAAGAAGACACTCTCAAGAATTCAATTAAAGGCAAAGAAGATGATTCGTGAGAGCATAAGATTCAAGGCGACCAAAAATGCACTTAGCCAAGTAATTGAGTATGCTGACGCCGCATTTACAAGTAAAGGAATGCGCGTGACGCCGCATTTATGTAAACTGCTCTGTCTTCATGCGCGCGTGACGCCGCTACGATCGAGAAGAATCTGCGCGCGACGCGCATCAGTGCAAATCTGGAAGCCGCCTCAGTGCGCGCGATGCGCATTTGTACTGCCTAATCTGCGCGCGACGCGCACGGTGCTGCAGAATCTGTATAATTAGATATTTGTTCACTTTTTAATCATCTTGGACCTTTGCTAACGGAGAAAAACACTAAAGAGAAAGATAAGGAGTGCTAGGGTTCCATTGTTCTTCATCTTCAAGGAGGATTCATTCTTGGGAACAAGGTTTGGATCATCAATGGAGTTGTTTTCTTTCATATGTTTGTTTTCTTCTTTTACTACCATGAGTAGCTAAATACCTTAGATTAGGATGAGATGAATCATGTACAAACTCTTATGTAGTTAGTTCTCTTATATTAATACAAGTTTATGTTATGTAAATTGAGTTTCTAATCTCTATACTTCATGCTTTTCAATACTTGATCACTATTGCATTGAATTTGGGTTTTTCATCTTTATTGGAAAATAGGATGAATGAACTTGAACTGAGATTAGTAATCATAATCATGAAGATTATAGGAATATAACTTGTGGTTATGTGTTCTAATGAATCATGGATCTTATTGCTTAGTCTAATCATTAATCACCTAAGGGATTAGGGATTGTGGCTAGAATAAAGGGTTTATGAGGCAAGTGATTGTCCTTAAGCTAATTCAGTTGATTCAACTTCAACTTATATGAAATTACTTGATTAATGATGAACTAGTTACATAAGAGCAAGTACAAGAGGATTCAAAACCTAGACGTTTTCAACCAACCAAGACAATTCTAATTTTACTTTAACTTGTTCAACGGTACAAATACAAATAAAATATCCAAATCATTTCCGCTTTTAAGTAATTACACACTTATTCTTATTGATAACCATCATAATCCTGTGGAGACGATACTCTATTCATTACTATATTACTGGTTGCGATTGGTGCACTTGCCTTAAAAAGTAGTGTATGAATTACGCTAACAAGTTTTTGGCGCCGTTGCCGGGGATTGTTGATTTGATTGTCAACAAGGCAAAGGAGTTACTACTTTGAACAATTTAAGGTTTATATCTAGTTAGTTAGTTTTTGTGGATATACTTTATCTTGTTTCAAAATACAGCTGTTGTGTGCTTAATCATCTTTCTAGTTGTTATGTATGCGAGGGAAACAGACATCTGAATTGGTGTTTGATCCGGAGATAGAAAAGACAGCAAAAGCAAATAGGAAGAAGGCTAAGGAGGCAAGGCAGCAGAAAGAACATCAACAATTTCAAGCTTCTACTTCTACTCATACTCGGGTAGAGGAAGAAATGGCGTAACCGCCACCTAGGCGTACTCTTGGTGATTTTGGGCGAAACAACAGGGAAAGATTGGCTATTGGTTACCAACCTAGAGGCCAATGCATTTGAGATCGTGACATCTCTCCTGAGTGCACTCAAGCAAAATCAGTTTTCTGGAGCTGAAAATGAAGACCCCAACCAACACTTGGTGAATTTCTTTGAAATATGTGGAACTTTGAAGCTGGACGGTGTTACAGATGAAGCAAATAAACTGAGATTATTCCCTTTTACTTTGAGGGATAGGGCAAAGGACTGGCTAAGTTTATTACCCTAGGGAAGTATTAATACCTGGAATGACTTAGAGGATAAATTCATGGATCGGTTTTTCCCCACTGCCAAGTTTGTCAAGAGGAGAGCTGAAGTGAGTAGCTTTGAACAAAAAGATGGTGAAACCCTCTATGATGCTTGGGAAAGATTCAAGGTGTTGTTGAAGAGATGTCCTGGTCATGGTTATGATGACTTGTACCAAATGCAAATGTTTTGTCATGGGTTGAGGCCTAACACAAGAATGATGCTTGATGCTTCTGCGGAAGGCTCAATGAATTCAAAGGCAACTGAAGAAGCAAGAGAACTAGTTGAGGCAATGGTCTCAAATGATTATCTTGTCCACCATGATAGAGAGCACAAAGCAAAAAGGGCATGTTTGCGCTATAGACAAGTGATGCTATTTTGGCTCAAAACAAATTAGTATCACAACAACTTGAAGCCCTTACAAAAGAACTTAAAGATTTAAGAACAGGATCTTCTTCAACCGCACAAGCTAAAGCGTGGCGATGCAAAGAAGTGTGATTTACGTGGTGGAGGGCATGAAAATGGGCAATGTGAAGCCCAAGGTGAGCTTAGTGAGGAAGCCAAATACATGGCAAATTTCCAAAGGCAAGGAGGAATCCATATTCCAACACTTATAATCCAGGGTGGAAGAATCATCCCAACTTTTCTTGGAAGCAAAATGATGCCCTCAATCAAGCAAGCCTCCGCAACTGGCCAGAATCAAAAGATAAGCAATCGACTTAGAAAATGCTCTCACTCGCTTTATGAAGATGACTCAAACAAACCTCCAAAGTCATGAAGCTCATTTCAAGAATCAAGATGCATCCATCAAAAATCTTGAAAATCAGATTGACAACTTTCCAAGCAACTCATGAGCAATCCAAGGGTAAGTTTTTCTGCAAACACCGTAGACAATCCAAAAATGAGTCTTGTAATGCTGTTACTCTGAGAAGTGGAAAGGTGGTAACACGATCTATGGTGGAACCATTAGTCCCTGAGTGTAAGGATGAAAATAACAAGGTGATGTTGGATGAGGAGTTGAAGAAGAAAAATGGGGTGAAGGAGGGTGAAGAAATTGAAAAGGAGAGTGAGAAAAAGAAAAATGATGATAAAAATAGTTCGAGATTGGTGGATGAAGGTTCTATCATCAAGAACAAAAGCTGAAATTTTAAAGGATGGAAACAAGCCTCAAATTCTTCCTCCATATGTGAGACTTCCTTATCCTCAAAGGGAGAACAAGAAAAAAGAAAAGGAGGAGCAATATTCAAAATTTCTGGACATTTTTAAGAGGTTGCAGATTAATATACCTTTTGCTGAGGCTCTTGAGCAAATGCCTACATATGCCAAGGTCATGAAGGAAATTCTCACAAAGAAGAAAAAAATTAAAGAAGAAAAATCACCTTGGCGAGGAATGCAAAGGTAATAATTCAACTAAACTTCCTCCAAAGCTCAAAGATCCCAAGTAGTTTCACAATTCCCTGCACTATAGGGAATATAACTATTGGGAAGGCATTATGTGACTTAGGAGCAAGTATCAACCTCATGCCACTTTCTATGTTGAAGAAGTTGGGGACAGATGATGTGAAGCCTACCAGGATGTCGCTTCAATTAGCAGACCGATCAATTAAATATCCTTACGGTATTATGGAGGATGTATTGGTGAAGGTGGATAAGTTCATTTTTCCAGCTGACTTTGTTATTCTGGACATGGAGGAAGATGCAGAAGTTACTCTTCTCTTGGGAAGACCCTTTCTTGCAATGTAGAGCTCTTGTGGATGTGCAAAAGGCCAACTAATGCTCAGAGTACATGATGAGAAGGTGACCTTCAATTTGTTTGAGGCAATGCAACATCCAACTGATAGAGATACACCAGCAGTGTAGACACCACAATTACTTGGTGGAGGAAACTTTTTCTCAAAGCAATATCCTTCAACTCCTCTTGAGAAAGTACTAGTACAGCCGTTGAAAATCTTTGTGAGGAGGATGAAAGGAAATAGCGAGAATGTGTGAGACAGGTTGGCAAGACTAAGTACAGAACAATGTCGTGAATTTGAAAAGAGAAGAAATGAAAAAGAAGAGGTCACCCGGAAAAAGCAGAAAATTGAGTTGAAACCACTTCCCTCCCACTTGAAGTACAGATTCCTTGATGATGAGGAAGAAAGTCCAGTTATTGTGAGCAACTCATTGTCAAACTTGGAGGAAGAAAAATTGATGAGAGTGTTGAGGGAGTACAAGACAGCAATAGGTTGGTCTATTTCCGACTTGAAAGGAATAAGCCCGGCATTCTGCATGCATAAAATTCTGTTGGAGAAAGAATTTAAACCGGTGGTGCAACCTCAACGGAGATTAAATCCGACAATGAAGGATGTGGTCAGAAAAGAAGTCCTGAAGCTTCTTGATGCGGGCATGATTTATCCCATTTCGGATAGTGCATGGGTGAGTCCAGTGCAAGTTGTTCCCAAGAAAGGAGGGATGACGGTGGTCAAAAATGAAAAGAATGAGCTCATCCCTACAAGAACGATGCTTAGGATGGAGAATGTGCATAGATTACCGCAAGCTCAATAATGCCACGAGGAAAGACCATTTTCCATTGCCTTTCATGGATCAAATGTTAGAAAGGTTAGCGAGCCAAGCTTTTTATTGTTTTCTTGATGGCTATTCAGGTATAACCAAATTGCGATTAATCAGGAGGACCAAGAAAAGACAGCTTTTACTTGCCCTTTTGGTGTGTTTGCGTCACGGATGCCATTTGGATTATGCAATGCTCCCGCAACTTTTCGTAGGTGCATGCTCTCCATATTCTCGACATGATTGAAAGCTCAATAGAAGTGTTCATGGATGATTTCTCTGTTTTTGGCTCATGTTATGATTTGTGTCTATCCAATCTAGCTTCTGTTCTTAAGAGGTGCGTGGACACCAATTTAGTGTTAAATTGGGAGAAATGCCAATTTATGGTTAAAGAAGGGATTGTTTTAGGACATAAAATTTCAGCAAAGGGAATTGAAGTGGACCAAGCAAAAATTGAAGTAATTGAGAAGTTACCACCACCTGTGAATGTAAAAGGAGTGAGGAGTTTCTTAGGTCACGCGGGCTTTTATCGAAGATTTATTAAGGACTTCTCAAAGATTGCAAAGCCAATGTGCAATCTCCTAGTTAAAGATTCTGATTTTAAGTTTGATCAAGACTGTTTGAATGCTTTTAATGTGTTGAAAGGAAAGCCGGTTTCCTCTCCGATTATAGTAGCTCCCGACTGGAGTTTACCATTTGAACTCATGTGCGATGCAAGTGATTATGCAGTCGGGGCTGTTTTGGGACAAAGAACAGAAAAATTCTTTCATGCTATCTATTATGCTAGCAAGGTCTTGAATGAGAATCAAGTGAATTATGCCACCACTGAAAAAGAATTGCTAGCTATAGTATTTGCTTTGGAGAAATTTCGATCTTACTTGATTGGATCGAAAGGCATTGTCTATCTTGATCATTACGCCATCAAATACACCTTACTAAAATTGATTCTAAGCCTCGCTTAGATGGATATTGTTCTTTGTAGGAGTTTGATTTGGAAATAAAAGACAAGAAAGGAAGTGAGAATGTGGTAGCTGACCACTTATCAAGGCTGGAAAATTCTGAAGTAACAGTTAAGGAGAAAGAGATTAACGAAGAATTTCCTGATGAGCACTTGTTGATGGTATCTGAGAGGCCATGGTTTGCTGATATGGCTAACTTTAAGGCAACAAGTGTGATACCAGAGGATTATACTTGGCGATGAAGAAGAAACTCTTCATAGATGCACATTTCTCCTTTTGGGATGCTCCTTTTTTGTTTAAAGTGGTGCCTGATGGGTTATTGAGAAGGTGTGTCACATCCGAGAAGGCACAAAGTATAATGAAACATTGTCATGATTCACCGTATGGAGGTCATTATGGTGGAGAAAGAACTGCAGCCAAGGTGTTACAAAGTGGGTTCTTTTGGCCAACGCTTTTCAAATATTGTCATGAATATGTCAAGCAATGTGATAAGTGCCAGCGCATAGGAAGCATTTCCAGGAAAAATGAGATGCCCCTCAATAGCATTCTGGAAATTGAACCATTTGATTGTTGGGGTATTGATTTCATGGGGCCTTTCCCATCATCTTATTCCAATTTATACATTTTGGTGTGTGTTGACTATGTCACCAAATGGGTTGAGGCATGTGCAAACTGTAGCCAATGATTCCCAGATGGTCAATTTTTGAAGAAAAACATATTTTCCAGATTTGGCGTACCTAGAGTGCTCATAAGTGATGGGGCACGCATTTTTGCAACAAGTACTTGGAGACATTCTTGAACAAGTATGATGTAAAGCATAAGGTTGCCACTCCTATCACCCACAAACTAGTGGGCAGTCAAGTTTCCAATAGGGAGATAAAGAAGATTTTGGAGAAAGCGATTGGTGCTTCAAGGAAGGATTGGTCAAAGAAGCTTGACGATGCTTTGTGGGCCTCTTGGACAAAGCATTCAAAACGCCATTAGGATTCTCTCCTTATCACCGTTTATGGGAAGTCATGCCACTTACCATTGGAGTTGGAACACAAGGCATTTTGGGCCATAAAATTTCTGAATTTTGATTCCAAATTGGTGGACAAAAGCGGTTCTTTGAAATTGAATGAAATTTGGATGAAATGAGGTTGATGGCTTATGAGAATGCAACCATTTACAAACAAAGAACCAAGGCTTATCATGACAAGCATTTGGTGAGAAGAGATTTCCAGCCAGGCCAACAAGTTCTACTCTTCAATTCAAGGCTAAACTTTTCCCAGGTAAGTTGAAGTCCAAGTGGTCGGGACCATTTGTAATCAGAGAAGTTTTTCCACATGGAGCAGTGGAATTAGAAGATCCCGGCTCCACAAGAACTTTCAAAGTTAATGGGCAAAGATTGAAGCCATTCTTTGGAGGAGAAGTCTCCAGGGCAAGAGTAGCCCTCGTTTTGCAGGATCCATAAAATGACCAAGCGTCAAGCTAGTGGCGTTAAAGAAGCACCCATGGCAACAAGTTTGCCCAAAAAAAAAAAATCTTTGCCAGGTGATGCTGTGGACGCAAGTAGTGCGCATGACGCCGCATTTTTGAATTTTGCCTCTGTGACCCATGCGGCGTGGCGCGCATTTGCATCGCAGAACTGCGCGCGACGCGCATAGCACCTGATGAGTGAACTTGGAACAGGGCAGCTGATGCGCGCGACGCGCAACCTTAGCGCATGACGCGCATTTTTTTTAATTTTGTCTCTGTTAGAAGGCGGCGTGGCCATTTACACTTGAATTGTTGCGCGCGACGCGCATTTTTTGATTTTAGCTTCTGTGACCCGTGCGCGTGACGCGCAAATACAAATGAATTGTTGCGCGCGACGCGCAACCTGGCTTAATAAACGGAGATGCTCGCGCAGCTCCTCATTTCACTCACTCAAAAATCATTTCTTAACCAACCCTAACTCTAAAAACTTCACCACCACTCAAGCACAACTTGCATAGAGAGATTAATCTTCACATTTTCTTCACTTCATACATCATTCATCATCAAGTAAGTGATTTCATGACTTCCTTTTTCTAATTTTTCGTTTGCCTTCATCTCTATGAAGAAAGTTGTCGAAAATTTGAAGTTCTTGCTTGAAATTTGATGTTGTTGTTGTGAGCTGTTTATTTCTTATGTGATTGAGCTGTGAAGCCTTGAATTTTTCTTATTTTGGGAAGTTTTGCATGATGAAACCATTGTTGGTTTGTTAGATGCTTTAGTGTGCACAAAAAGTGTTTGATAAAATGCTTATGAGAGTATAGGGAATAGAACTTGATAATGAGCTAAGCCATACTTCATGTTTATGCCATACATTGTTTCAAATGACAAAATTTGATTGTCCTCAATCAAATAATTGTGAAAATTATTAGATGACCAAAGGTTTGTCTAATTGCAAGTTAGTGCATAAGGAATTTTTTTAATCACAAACCATTGAGATTGTCAACTTTTGCAAGAGTTTTAATATGAAAATATGAATTGCATTGGTAATCTCTTTGTTGGAAAACCATAGTGGTGAAGTGATAATGTTCATAGAATTTTAAGATGTTTGTGTTGATACTAACATAGAAAACAATTTTTGCACAAATCTTCGTTCTATGTGCAGGGAACTATGGCTCGTAATCCAGAGAAACGCAAGAAGCAAACTGTCTCTTCTTCTTGTGGAAGTTTTGATTCCCACTTGTTCAGATCTTTGGCGTGCCAAGACCGTTATGCCTCAATTCTTACAAACAAGGAATTTGTGAGGGAGAAGGCATTTCAGCTAAGTGCCAATGACTTCATGGAGATCCAACATAACATTGGGCAAAGACATTGGGAAGCCTTTACCTCTTTTCCCAAGACAGCTAGCAAAAAGCTAGCAATGGAATTTTTTGCAAATGCTTATCAGAGTGGAGATGGTGACATCCTTGCTGGCGATGCTAGATATGTGAGTTATGTAAGGGGGAAGACAATTCCATATGATCCCCATACAATCAACCACCGTTTGGTTTGCTCGATGTTGAAAATCGTGGCTATCAAGCCGAGGTGTCTTGAGCGGGCCGATCAACAGGCCATTCGGCATTTATTAATCCGACCGGGACAAGATTGGGTGAGAACCAAGATGGGTCACCCAGAAAAATAGAAGGGCGGAATTTGACTCCCACCGCAAAGGCATGGGGCGTGTTTGTACTTCATACTTTCCTCCCTTGCGCCAATGTGTCAGAGTTGACTTCATATAGGGCTACCCTGGTATATGCCATCATGAATGGTGAGCCGGTAAATGTGGGCCAAATTTTAGCTCACAATTTATACAATGCGGCTAATGAAAAGGTCACCAGATCTTGGTTGAGGCACGCCACTCTCATTCAGCTCCTATGTGAAAGGGCCCGTGTGAAGATCCCAAGTAAGGAAATTAAAGAAAATCCAATACATCCTGGGACCCTCATAACGGGTGATTGGATTCGGAGGAATTCAATCCCACTTGACCAGCCACCTCAACCTCCTCAAGAAGATCACCAAGAACCTGAGGAAATGGGGAGGCCCGCAATATGTTTGTAGATCCTCCGGTTCAAAATTACCCTTCGATGGCTGATTTTGAGAGATTATCGGCTGATGTCCGTGAGGATTGGGAGTCGGGTAGAGTATGGCCTTGTACCAACGGGAAGAAGCACGAGCTCAAAGGCGAGGGATGCAGCTATTTACTGAGCTATTGGTGCTTACCAAAGTGGCGATTCGTGAATATGGACGCCGACATTTTCCAGAGCCTTACCCGATGATGAGGCAGACCTTCAGAGCCAGCTCCCTAGTTTCTTTCAGCGGTGGCGTCAGGCGCCGCCCCATCATTTCACTCGGCCGGTTGAGTCCCATGGCTCACCGCTTTGGTTTTCTACTTTTATCTTTTGTTTTCTTTTATTTTTCTCGTTAAATATCAATATTCAATGTATTTTGTACGATTGTTTGTTTTTGGGGAACTCTAATTTCCTTTTCTTGTACCTTGTGTTAAATGAATTTTGAGTTAAGATGTTGATTTGATAAGTGGAATTATGGTTTTTATTTTCGTAATCCCCATGATATGCATGCTTATGAATTGTAATGGATACACAATTGGATTGTGACTTTGCATGCCTCTTTTGATAAAAAAGTTCACAAATAACCCTTTGAAGCATGTTAAGTAACATTTAACTGCAAGATTCGTTTGTGCTTAATTTCCTCTCTAACCAGTGAGAATTTTGTGCCAAACAGAACTTTTTCTTCTTGTGTGCTTCCGTTATATGTGACAGTCTTCAGGATTTGACCTCGTTCTTAGGTTTTTATACTTGCATGTTTACAGATATGGAGGCACTTTTTTTCTAATACCTAGAGCCTAAATTCACCACCTAATTCATTTAATCCTTTGTTAGCCCGTTTGAGCCTAATTGTCCATTATTTGCGATCTATTTTCATTGCAAGCCTAAGACCAGAATCTCAATTGTCCCTACTTACTTGGAGTTCAAGAGGGCCATATTACGACATGTCTTAGCATTTGATTAAGTTTGGGGTTGCTTGAGGGCAAGCAAAGATTCTAAGTTTGGGGTGGATGTACAAGAACTTAAATTGTTCAATTTTGTATAGAATTTGGACTTGTTCATTGTAAAAAAAAAAAAAGTCATTAATGTGTAAATATTACCTATTGTTCTTAATCAATTATGTTGGGGGAGATTTATGTGAATGAATACAAGGGTTTGATATCAATGTCGTGAAGTGGTTTATTTCTTACTTCAAGATTATGAGCCTACTATCCAAATAATTCCTGCCCTTACCTAAGCCAGATTACAACCTTAAAGGCCTTTTAAATGTGTATTACATTGCATTGTATTTAATTTTTAGACCGTGGTCAAGCCTATGGTAGAGTGTTGCGTATGATGTGATTGAGACAACGATCCCAATGACACCGGAGTGAAAGTGAAATATCATTTGTGAGGAAAGTCGATAAGTTGAGCATAATTGATAATTGTAATGCGTTATGTTGCTTGATTTGTTCATTTGGGAGAATTTGGAATTGAGAAAGCAAGTGATATAAGAAGGCATGAATTGTCACCTTTGACAAGTGTGATTAAAAAGAAAGTTGATTGAGCATGTGTTTATGGTGGAGATTGAAAATACATCCATTAATTTCAATTTTTTTTTACCCATGTTTTTAAATTAATTTTTGCTTGAGGACAAGCAAATTGCCAAGTTTGGGGTTGTGATAAGTTTTCATCTTATGTTAATTTAGAGTGATTAATTGAATTAAATACATGAGGAATTTAGAGAGTTGAATATATATTGAGCTTAAACTTTGGAATTCTTTACACTTGGTTGTTTGATTGTATGTTTTAACTCTTACATTATTCTCATGTATATTGCACTTGAATTGCTAGGAATGGAAACAAAACCAAAAGAAGACACTCTCAAGAATTCAATTAAAGGCAAAGAAGATGATTCGTGAGAGCATAAGATTCGAAGGCAGCCAAAAATGCGGAATTTAGCCAAGTAATTGAGTATGCGCGTGACGCGCATTTACAAGTAAAGGAATGCGCGTGACGCGCATTTATGTAAACTGGCTCTGTCTTCATGCGCGTGACGCGCGCTGATCAGGAAGAATCTGCGCGCGACGCGCATCAGTGCAAATCTGGAAGCCGCCTCAGTGCGCGCGACGCGCATTTGTACTGCCTAATCTGCGCGCGACGCGCACGGTGCTGCAGAATCTGTATAATTAGATATTTGTTCACTTTTTAATCTTCTTGGACCTTTGCTAACATAGAAAAACACTAAAGAGAAAGATAAGGAGTGCTAGGGTTCCATTGTTCTTCATCTTCAAGGAGGATTCATTCTTGGGAACAAGGTTTGGATCATCAATGGAGTTGTTTTCTTTCATATGTTTGTTTTCTTCTTTTACTACCATGAGTAGCTAAATACCTTAGATTAGGATGAGATGAATCATGTACAAACTCTTATGTAGTTAGTTCTCTTATATTAATACAAGTTTATGTTATGTAAATTGAGTTTCTAATCTCTATACTTCATGCTTTTCAATACTTGATCACTATTGCATTGAATTTGGGTTTTTCATCTTTATTGGAAAATAGGATGAATGAACTTGAACTGAGATTAGTAATCATAATCATGAAGATTATAGGAATATAACTTGTGGTTATGTGTTCTAATGAATCATGGATCTTATTGCTTAGTCTAATCATTAATCACCTAAGGGATTAGGGATTGTGGCTAGAATAAAGGGTTTATGAGGCAAGGGATTGTCCTTAAGCTAATTCAGTTGATTCGAACTTCAACTTATATGAAATTACTTCAGTTAATGATGAACTAGTTACATAAGAGCAAGTACAAGAGGATTCAAATCCTAGTCGTTTTCAACCAACCAAGTCAATTCTATTTTTACTTTAACTTGTTCAACGTTACAATTACAAACAAAATATCCAAATCATTTCCGTTTTAAGTAATTACACACTTATTCTTATTGATAACCATCATAATCCCTGTGGAGACGATACTCTATTCATTACTATATTACTGGTTGCGATTGGTGCACTTGCCTTAAAAAGTAGTGTATGAATTACGCTAACAGACACCTACTGGGTATTGCAAACCTGTCCCACCTAAGGTCAAGAGGAGTGCTGGAAGGCCAAAAAAGAATAGGAGGAAAGATGGCAATGAAGAACCAGTTGGTCTGACCAAGCTAAAGAAAACATGTCCTATTTGGATATGCCAGAGATGTGGCTTGGAGGGTCATAACAGTAGGGGGTGCATGAACCAAGGAGTACCGAAGAAACCTAAGACAACCAAATCTGTGCAAGTCCAACAGGAAGAAGGTCCAACTGAGGGTCCAACTGAGATTGATTTGTCTCAGGATCCTCTTCAATCTCGGGATCTGTGCATAATCTCAGGATACAACTACTGTGGTATGATCCTGTGCAATCTTCACCAATATTATTATGTATTGTATTTTTTTTGTAAGTTATGAAAGGTGAGAATGTATAACAACTTTGATAACTGCATGTAGGGTCAACAATCAGCAGAAGGCAATTCAGCAGTGGTGAAACCTACAAAGCAGCCAGTCCAGAGGGTATGATCTGTAAATAATTATTTTTTTGGCAATTTTACAAAGTTGTGGTAAGTGTAAGTATGGTATTCTGATATGGTATTAAAAATAACTGATATGGTATTGTGATATAGACTGGAATTGGTATTCTGATGTGTGACTGGAATTGGTATTCTGATATGTGACTGGAATTGGTCTTCGCAGGGACTAATTTGCCACTAAGTGATAAATTACAGGGACGTTTTTGCTAATAAATGAATAAAGTTAAGGACTATTTTGTAACTGTCTTAATAATGTTTCCATATGTGCAGGGAAGAAGATATGGTGTTAGAGGTCCTCTTATACCAGAAAATGCTGGTGTGAAAGCAACTCCAGTGAGAGCACCAAATCCACTGAATATTGAACCACCATCACCAGTCTTGTTCCCATCACCAACCATGGTCCCAATTCCACCACAACCAGGAGCCACACAATCTGTTAGGGGAGAACAATTGATGCAGTTCATTCCAACTCCAGGACTTCATCAGTATCGTCCAAGGCAACAGTAACTTCAGCAGCTTGTTTGATGTATTGTTTGATGTACATGCACATTATGGTGCACTTTTTTGTATGTAACTTTTGGTTTTAGGTGTTGTAAATGCACTTTGGTACTGAATGCACTTAGAATGTGCTACTTCTGATGTACATGCACATTATGGTGCACTTTTTTGTATGTAACTTTTGGTTTTAGGTGTTGTAAATGCACTTTGGTACTGAATGCACTTAGAATGTGCTACTTCTGATGTACATGCACATTATGGTGCACTTTTTTGTATGTAACTTTTGGTTTTAGGTGTTGTAAATGCACTTTGGTACTGAATGCACTTGGAATGTGCTACTTCTGATGTACATGCACATTATATATGCTAAATATACTTTTGGTTGTAGGTGCATATTGTATATGCTAAATATACTTTTGATGTATTTGCACTAAATGCACTTAGGATGTGCAACTTATGTACTTTGACACCTTTTTGGGTGCTTCATTAATTTAACTTTATGCACTTTAGGTCTGCTACTTTTGATACCACATGTACTTATTATAATTATTATCTTTTAAAATAAATCTGAACTTGAAACTGAAATTTAATAAAGTCATTAACATTAAACAACATCAACCTTACAAGATATCCATTACATTACATTAGGTAGTTACATATAAAGTTTAACACTTAGGCAGTGAGCCTACCAATCCAACATGCAATAAACAAAATCATAAAGAAACCCATAACATTTTGACAAAGTTTTTGTTGTTTTTGTTCTATCACAATGGCATTAATGTTGGCCATAAGCTTGGCCATAACTTCTGCCTTCTTCTGTTGTTCTACCATGATAGCATCAACCTTGGCCATAAGCTCTAACTTCCATTCTTCATCATCATTCTCAGCAGCAAACACATCACCTCCCATCACACTGGAACCATACCCACCAACTCCATTAGGCACAAATACACCAGGGGCTTCATCACACCAGAGAAAATAGTTACAATTTTCTTCTTTCTGCATGATATAAGGTGCAAAACAAACCCAAGTCAAACCCAAATCATTCCTTACATGGAAGACACATATATCAACAACATATACCTTCAAAATTGGACATGTAAAGAAAGGTCGATTTGGGTTGGCACCAGTTCTAGCAATCCGGACGACACATTTCCTCTCACAATTTGCAAAAGCGGAACAGGGCAATTTCGGGTCTCTCCAACAGAAGAATAAGTTGCAGATGAAGAACCACTTCTTGAGGATTTCTTCACTTGACTTGATGGAGAAAAATGTGACCCACCACCCATCTTCTTCATCCCAACGTTGCTTCTTCACTTGGATGTAGGTTTTTAGGGTTTCAGTACAAATGGAAGAAAGGGGAAGAAGAAGAAGTGAGAAGCAGAAGAAGAAGAAGAAGAAGAAGAAGAAGAAGAAGAAGAAGTGAGAAGAAGAAGAAGAAGAAGAAGAAGAAATTGGGTATTTAAAAGAAAACCAAATTAGTATCAATTTAGTCCCCCAAATTTTTTTTTCATCAGAATACACGTTGCAGATATTTTACTGAGTAGCAAAATGGTCCCTGAAATTTTCGACCACTCAGCCACATGATGTGGCGCCAGCGTGGAGACCTACATGGGTGCCAGCAAGTCACTAAACGTGACACATCAGCTTCTCAAACTCTGTTAACGGAGACAGTTAACGGAGGGACCTAACTGAAACAGATTTTAAAATGTCAAGGACTATTTTAGAATATTGGATAAGTCAGGGACTAAACTGAATTTTGCGTAAATCTCAGGGACTAAATTGGTCATAACCTCTATAAAAAATCCTAACATCGTGTCCAATCCATTAGTGGTTATATATAAAAAAAAATATTAAAAGTAATAATTCTGTAGGCACAATTATTCATGCCAGTTTGTCAAAAAAAAAAATTATACATGCCAGTCAGATAAGACTAAAACAAAATAAAGATACCAGGAAATAATATTTATATATACCAGGCAATAACTTATTTTAACGTATATTGAGCACGAGGTTACTTTTTTTCTTCTATGTAAAAGGGACACACCACATGCATTCTACTCATACAGTATTAAGCTCACAATGGCTTCTTTTGCTACCCATTTCACCCTCCTCACAATAGCCCTTCTCTCATTTTCATGGCCATCACAATCACACGATAAACCAAAACACAGTCCTTTTATCTTACCCATTGGGAAAGACCCAATAACCAAACTGTTCTATACTTCTGTCGGCATAGGAACTCCTCGAGAAAACTTCAATCTAGTCATTGATCTTGGAGGACCAACCATATGGTACGATTGCAACGAGCACTACAATTCATCATCCTACCATCATCTCCCTTGTAACTCCAAACAGTGCCCCAAAGATTCTTCTTGCATGTTCTGCGATGGCCCTTGGAAACCAGGCTGCACAAACAACACATGTTTTGCCAACATATTCAACCCATTACCTAGTGCTATTTTCTCCGGTAACAGGGGCGATGATTTGTTGATCATTTCTCATTCCATAGTGTCTGGCGTACAGTCTGCATGCACCGACACTGCTGGATTTTCTAGCGACCTTGCACCTCTAGATGGCTTACCAAAAACCGCTAAGGGTATTGATAGTATTTGATACTTCTAGGCTTATATGGCTATTTCTAGGCATAAGCTATCCTAGGCTTTTGTAGAAAATTCTAGAAAATTGCAGCATCTTTAACACTCCTCCTTGATGCGATTTTCGGAAACTCCGAGCTTTGTCCTCAGTTCCTCAAACTTGACTCTGGGCAATGCCTTTGTAAATATGTCCGCAATTTGGTCTTCAGTCGTGCAGTACTTGAGCTCGATTTCTTTAGTTGCCTCTGCTTCCCTGATGAAGTGATATTTGATTGCTATATGTTTTGTTCTCGTTGTGATGCATCGATTCTTTGCCATTGCTATTGCCGATTTGTTGTCGCAGAGATTATGGTAGGGTCATCCTGCTGTTCACCCATGTCTCCGAGTATTCTCAGAAGCCATATAAGCTTGATTTGTCGCCTTCTTTGCCACGCACTCGACCTCTGCCGTTGATTGTGCAACGATCGCTTGCTTCTTTGATGCCCATGAGAAAAAACCTGATCCTAGTAAGAAGGCATAGCCTCGATGTGCTCTTCATGTCATCACCGAACTCGCCAATCACTATCGGTATAGCCGATCAACTTTGAGTTGGTCATGGTTTTATACCATATACCAAACTCCTTCGTGCCTTGTAAATATCTTAGAACTCTTTTAGCTACTCCATAGTGAACCTGACTTGGTTTCTGCATGAACCTTGATAGAAGACTTGTAGCATACATGATGTGTGGTCGCGTAGAGTCAGAAGATATAATAGGCTCCCAATTAAGCTTCTATAGTGCGATGCATCGACACGGTGCTCCATCTTCCTTTAACAGCTTCTCATTTGTTACAAGCGGAGTAGCGACTGGCTTGCAGTCATTCATCCTGAATTTCTTTAATAATGCTTCTGTGTATTTCTTCTGACATATGAATATCCCTTCTTTTTGTTGTTTTACCTCTATGCCGAGGAAATAATTCATCAAGCCAAGGTCGGTCATCTCGAATGTCTTCATCATGTCTTCTTTGAACTTAGTTATCATTTCTATATTGTTTCCCGTGTAGATAAGATCATCTACGTATAGGGAGACAATGAGAGTATCTTGCTGACCTTGGGTCTTGACGTATAGTGTTGGCTCACTTTTGCTCCTCCTGAATCCTCGATCGGCGAAGTATCGATCAATTCTGCTATACCATGCTCGAGGAGCTTGTTTTAGACCATATAAAGCTTTTCTTAGTCTTAGCACTTTACCTTCATTGCCTTTGCTGACAAAGCCTTGTGGTTGCTCCACATAAATCTCTTCTTGTAGTACCCCATTGAGGAAGGCTGACTTGACATCTAACTGGAAAATATTCCAGCCTTTTTGAGCTGCTAGAGCTATTAAAGCTCTTATTGTATCCATTCGAGCAACTGGAGCAAATGTCTCATTGTAGTCGACTCCAGGTTGTTGTGAGTAGCCTTTTGCTACCGGCCTAGCCTTGTGTTTTTGTATTGAGCCATCAGGGTTAAGCTTTGTCTTATAAACCCATTTGACTCCAATAATATCTTTATTTTTTGGACAGTCTACTAGCTCCCACGTGTTATTTTTCTCTATCATTTTTATTTCTTCCTCCATTGCCTTGACCCATACTTCTTGCCTTGAAGCTACTTCATAGCTTTCAGGCTCAAGTATAGCCAAGTTGCAAGATTGATATATATCCACCAACGATTTTTCTTTTATCGGAGTAGATTCTGGTGAAGAATCTTGTTGTTGTCGTGGAGATGAAGGGGGCGTACCTAAACCTGCAGTTACTTCGTCGACTTCTTCTTGAGGTTGTTGTACTGGTAACGAAAAACCGCTTCTCTCAATTTTTTCTTTATCCCAGTTCCAAGAAGCACCTTCATCAACTTCAACATCTCGGCTGACAGTGAGCTTCTTTGTTTGTAAGTTGTAGACTCGATAGCCTTTTGACTGCGTGCTGTACCCCAAGAAGATTCCTCGTACTGTCTTGTCTTCAAGCTTATGTCTCTTTTGATCTGGCACATGAATATAGCATATGGATCCAAAGACCCTTAGATGTTTAGCCGATGGTTTTTGCCCACTCCAGGCTTCAATAGGAGTTTTGTCTTGAACTGCCTTAGTTGGACACCTGTTGAGTATGTAGACTGCAGTGTAGACTGCTTCAGCCCAAAAAGTGTTTGGTAATCCTTTTTCCTTCAGCATTGATCTCGCCATCTCCATGATCGTATTTATTTCTTCTTTCAGACACTCCATTTTGTTGTGGAGAATATGCGACTGTAAGCTGTCGCTCAATGCCTTCATCTTCGCAGAATTTATCAAATTCGTGGGAGTTGTACTCTTTTCCGCGATCACTTCTAAGCCTCATTATATGTTTACCGCTTTGCTTTTCGACAAGGGCCTTAAACTTCTTGAATGTTCCAAAGACTTCTGATTTTTCCTTGATGAAGTAGACCCAAGTCATTCTAGAAAAGTCATCAATAAAGAGGATGAAATACATTGTTGTCAAATGATGGTGTCCTCATTGGTCCGCAAACGTCGATATGGATGAGCTCCAACAAGTCTTTTGCTCTCCATGCCGGGTGGTTGAAAACGGTGTCTGTGTTGCTTCCCAAGAAGACATCCTTCACAAACTCCATTATTTTCTTCCAAGCGTGGGAGATCTCTCATCATATTCTTCTGATATAACAACTTCAAGGCTTGAGTGTTGAAGTGGCCAAATCTTCGATGCCATAGCCAGGAATCATCAACTTGCACCTTCATGGCAATGTTAGTGGTATATTTAAAGTTTATCGGGAAACTTCTGTTCCTCTTCTCCATTTTTACTTGGGCTATCTCAACCCTTTTATTATTGTTATCATAGATTGTGCATTTATCTCCTTCAAAGTGAAGGGCATATCCTTTCTCCATCATTTGGCCAATGCTCAAGAGGTTTTCTTTAAGATTGGGAACTAGTAAGACATCTTTAATGAATCTCGTACCTTTCTTTGTCTCCACCATGACAGTGCCTTTTCCTTTTGACTCCACGACTGTACCGTTTCCTAGTCGAACCTTTACTTTGACGGAGTCATCAATATCCTTGAAAATGCTCTCATCTTTCGCCATGTGATTGCTGCAACCGCTATCCAAGTACCAGTTTCCACACATTTCGTCACTAGAATCTTGGGTAGCATAGAATAGATGTTGCTCACGGTCATGTGGATTTTGCTCACACTCGTGCTCTTCAACGAAATTGGCCTGATTTTTATTTTTGCTGAAACAGTTCTTCTCCACGTGCCCAAATCTCTTGCAATGTCGACACCGTGTTTTTCCACGATAGCGACAGTCTTTCTCGGCATGATTTGTCCTCTTGCAGATGCCACATGGAGGATACTCATCTTGATTTTTCTTTGAGAAATTTCTAGAATTCTCTTTGTTTCTAAAATTTTCTCCACTATTTTTGTTTCCTCCATATCCTTTATTTTGAGACCGTAATTTGAGCTTTGATTGAAAGGCATTTTCCATTGAGTCATCTTCATGCCTACTCAATCTTTGCTCATAAGCTTCAAGAGAGCCCATTAGCTCTGTCACCGATAAAGTAGACAAGTCTTTTGTTTGCTCAATCGTAGTCACGATTGAATCATACTTACAGGGAATAGAAATTAATATTTTCTCAACAATTCTTTTGTCGAGAATATTTTCCCCATAGGCTCTCATTTGAGAAACTATTTCTTTTATTTTAGAATAGTAATCTTTTACGGTCTCGGACTCCTTCATTTTTATTAACTCAAACTCACGTCTTAGAGTTTGAAGTTTGACGGCACGTACCTTGTCACTTCCTTGAAACTCCTCCTGTAGTGTGCTCCATGCTTCTTTGGCACTTGTAGCTCCCATTATTCTCGGAAAAATAGCGTCGACTACTGCTTGTTGTAGAAAAAATAACGCCTTTGCGTCTTTTTGTTTATTTGCCTTCAACTCTTTTTGCTGGGCTGCAGTAAGAGTTGAAGTGTCTCATATAGCAGAAATCCTTCTTCTACAACGTTCCTCAAATCTTGGGAGCACAAAAATGTCTTTATTTTAATGCTCCAAAAATCATAATTTTACTTTGTAAGCAGAACGGTAATAGATGGAGATTGAATGGTATTAGCCATGAGTTAAGAAAATTTTTGGAACTAGTATAAAATGTAAGGAGGAATTTTTTTTGGAAAATAGTTGGGTAATTTTTTACGCCCAGTATATGACCGAACCAGGCTCTAGATACCACTGATAGTATTTGATACTTCTAGGCTTATATGGCTATTTCTAGGCATAAGCTATCCTAGGCTTTTGTAGAAAATTCTAGAAAATTGCAGCATCTTTAACAGGTATATTAGGCCTAGCAAGAACAGAACTTGCATTACCGACACAGCTCTCATCATCTCATAAGCTTCCTCGCAAGTTTACTCTTTGTTTGTCATCTTCAAACAAGAAAGGACTCGGCAATCTGTTCATTGGTGGGGGACCAAAAAATATTTCTTCCATTAATATGCGTCCCACCCCTCTCATTGTCAACCCCTTTAGCACATTTCCAGCCTTTAGTCCAAATGAAGATTCCTTTGATTACTTCATAGATGTGAATTTTATTACAGTTGGCGGCCAAGTTGTCAACTTTAAGTCTTCTTTGTTGTCCATAGACAAAAAGGGAAACGGTGGAACAAGACTTAGCACCATGAATTGCTTCACCGTGTTACATGATTCAATATACAAACCCCTTGTTAAACTTTTTGTCAAGGAGGCTGCTAATAGAAAAATGAAGAAAGTTGCATCAGTGGCACCATTCGGAGCATGTTTCGATTTGAGCACCATTGGTAGGACTAGTACCGGACTCGATGCGCCCAGTATTATTTTGGAGTTGGAGGGGGGACTGCAGTGGACAATTTTTGGTTCCAATTTAATGGTATTGGTGAACAAAAAGGTGGCGTGTCTTGGATTTGTGAATGGAGGTAAAGAGCCAAGAACATCAATTGTTATTGGTAGTTGTTCTGAACAGAACTTCAGAGGATGGCTGGAGGGAAGCAATGCGGTTGTGTTCGCGACTGATGACGACGGCGTGTTGGGTGGTGTACCTGCAAACACTCCGACGCTCAAGTCAGTGTGTGTCGAGGTGAGTAAGAGGTGGTAGAAAGAAGATTACCTCGACCGTTCGACGCGGTCTTCTTTAAATATGAGTTGAGGGCCAGTTCTTGCCGATGTGTAACCGTCCGTGAAACTCAGTCGGCATTAAATTCCTTTAATGCACAAAGCCGTTGGGTCGGCCACGTTGAGGGAATGCGGAGAGGCATGCGGACGACGTGGCATCGAAGGAAGGTGGATCGACGAGCAGAAAGGGCCTGTGAGTGCTGGGTCTTCGGATTGGGCCTCGGCCCAGTCCGGAACAGTTGCCCCCCAAGTCGCTAGCTCGAATGTCGAGGTGGAGACTTGTTGAAGTTCGTTGATGTCGACGTTCGACGTCTTTGTTCGCAAGGAACTGCAAACGTCGTCGGGTCGTGCTTTGTTTATCAGTTCATTTGGGACCTTCGTGTTCCACCTCTGCTGAGGCAGTTATCGACATGAGGCTTGACGTGCACGCGGTCTCGGCGCGAGGTCGATCTCTTTATCAGGTGCTTGTGCCAACGCACAAGGCTTTATCACGGGCTCGTGCACGCGGTCTCGGGACGAGGTCGACAAGGCTTTATCACGAGCTCGTGCACGCGGTCTCGGCACGAGGTCGATCTCTTCATCAGGTGCTTGTGCCAACGCACAAGGCTTTATCACGAGCTCGTGCACGCGGTCTCGGCACGAGGTCGATCACAGGTGCTTGTGCCAACGCACAAGGCTTTATCACGAGCTCGTGCACGCGCGGTCTCGGACGAGGTCGATCCGCAGTGCTTGTGCCAATGCACAAGGCTTTATCACGAGCTGCGTGCACGCGGTCTCGGACGAGGTCGATCTCTTCATCAGTGCTTGCGCCAACGCGACAAGGCTTTATCACGCGAGCTCGTGCACGCGGTCTCGGCCGAGGTCGATCTCTTCATCAGGTGCTTGTGCTAACGCGACAAGGCTTTATCACGAGCTCGTGCACGCGCGGTCTCGACGAGGTCGATCACAGTGCTTGTGCCAACGCACAAGGCTTTATCACGAGCTCGTGCACGCGGTCTCGACGCGAGGTCGATCTCTTCATCAGTGCTTGCGCCAACGCGACAAGGCTTTATCACGAGCTCGTGCACGCGGTCTCGACGAGGTCGATCTCTTCATCGTGTGCTTGCGCCTAACGCCAAGAAGGCTTTATCACGAGCTCGTGCACGCGGTCTCGACGAGGTCGATCTCTACATCGGATGCTTGTGCCAATGCACAAGGCTTTGATAATAAATAAATGCTGGTTGCGTATTTCTCCAATCATACTTCATTGCTTCACATTTATGTGTTTAGGATACATTTGTTTCAAATATAATATTTCTTCATCTTTGCCGCGTTCCAAGTTCTTGGAATTTCTTTGTCCTTGCGATGTCTCGAGGGTGTAGGCGCGATTTTTGTCTTTGCGACAGTGCATGCGGGCCTTCCCAATTGGGTGCAAGTTTCCCTTGTGTGGCGTTCTTCAGGCCAACATCAGCTCGTCGAAGAACTAAGTCCCCAGGCATGAATTCCCTAGGTACAACACTTCGGTTGTATCTTGCTGCGATTTTCTATTTTACTGCGACCTCGCTGAGTGCTGCAAGCTCCCTGCATTCGTCAAGGAGGTCGAGTTCTTCTCGTATACTCTGACAGTTGTCAATGCTACTCTGGGGATGCGAGGTTCTCCAACTAAGTTCCCCAATCTCGACAGGAATGATGGCCTTTGTCCCATATGTGAGACGAAAAGGAGATTCTCCTATCGTCGAATGTGGAGTAGTTCGATACGCCCAGAGCACTCGGGGAAGCTCTTCTGCCCAGTTTCCCTTGGCCTCATCCAATCTTCGTTTGGACCTCGTAAGATAACTCTGTTCGCGGCCTCGGCTTGGCCGCTCGTGCAGGGGTGTTTTACCGAGGTGAAGTCTTTGTTTGATGTCGAGATCTTCCAAGGTCTTTCGAATCCGCGATCTGTGAATTGCGTTAGTTGTCGGTGACGACCACCACAGGAATCCGAACCTTGTCGAATATATCTTTTGAAGAACTTAATCAAGTTCTTTGCGATTATCTTCGCCAGGGCTCTGCCTCAACCCATTTGGTGAAGTAATCTACCGTAACGACCAGGTATTTCACCTGTCAGGAGCCATTGGAAAAGGTCCAAGTATATCAATGTCCCACCAAGCAAAGGGCCATGGTGATGTCGTGATGTTAACTCAGAGGAGGAGCTAAGTGTAGATCGCCATGTCTCTCGGCATTTGTCGCATTTCTTCACGAGCGATATCGCGTCGCGTTCGTGGTCGGCGGTAGTACCTGCGCGGAGGATTTTGTTTGCCAAGGAACGTCCTCCAAGGTGTTGCCCACATATGCCTTCATGCACTTCAGCAAGTGCATATTGCGCTCGGGTATCGTCGACGCATTTCAACAGGGGGTGGAGAACCCTCTTCGATATAAGATACCGTCGATCATAGAATACGAAGATGCCTTTTTTCGGATTTTTGCGGCTTCCTTCTCATCATCAGGTAGCCGACCGACTTGAATAAATTCTTGAATCGGTGTCATCCAACTGTCGGGCCCATCGGGCGGATCATCGACGCTTGCCTGGGAAATCGCAAAGCAGAATTTCGGAAGTTTCCTCAGTACCTCGTCATAAGTGGTATCAACCACGGCAGTAATGCTAGGCTTGGCCAGTGTTTCTTGTATTACCGATCTGTTGTTTCCTGAGCTTCTCGTGCTGGCGAGTTTGGACAGAATGTCAGCTCTGACGTTTTGTTCTCTCGGAACGTGTACGATCTCCACGGAGGTGAAGTCGCTCATTTTCTTCTTTACCAGGGCGAGGTATTTTTGAAGAAGTGGATCTTTAGCCTGGTATTCTCCACTTATCCGGGACACAACTAGTGAGAATCGATTCGAGCTTTACCTCTTGGCCGAAGTCTCGAGCGGTGTGAGGCCAGCTAAACACGCCGTACTACGCCTGGTTGTTGGAGGTGGGAAAGGAGAATCCCAATGAAAATTCGGCGACCAGCCCGTCGTCGTTCTCGAGCAACAAACCAGCGCCATCGCTTGGAATTCGGCGATCCGTCGACATGGAGCGCCCATTTGGAACAATGTTACGTAGCTCCGTGAGTCATCTCGGCAATGAAATCCACCAAGCACCGGGCTTTGATAGTTTGTCTCGGCTCAGTAACTCCGGTCGGACAACTCAACCGACCACTTGATCATACGCCCGCCAGTCAGGCTGTGTAGAATCTGTTTGATTGGGCCGGGTCGATTCGGACCACTATGGGATGTGCTAAAGTATTGTCTCAGCGTCGAGCCGCGATTATCGGTCTGGCGCGACTTTCTCGATTTTCTGGTATCTCGGCTCACGGGCCCTGGTGCTTTGCTTATAAAATAGACGGTTTACGGTCCTCGTGCGCCAGCGAATGAGGGCGGCACTCGAGCTTCGTTCGACCGCCAAGTAGAGATAAAGGACCTCCCACTGGAGACGGCCTCGTCAACACCGGCGGTTGGGATAGTATGCGTTTTACGTGTTAAGGCTTCTTCGCACTCGGGTGACCATTGACTGAATTCCCTTCTTGAGTAAGCGGAAGAAAGGCAATGCATGTTCTGCAGATTTTGAGATAAACCTCGTCAAGGAGGCTAGCATTCCCGTGAGTCGCTTGATGTTTTTCTTTGGCGATGGTTCTTTGCATCTCTATTACGACCGACATTTATCGGGGTTGGCCTCGATTCCCCTCTCGGTTAGGTAGAAGCGAGAAATTTTCCGATCAACTCCGAAAGTGCACTTTTCCTGATTGAGCCTCATATTATGTCTTCGTACTTGACAAAGACTTCTCTAAGATCGACGGCGTGGTCGACTTCTTTCGTTGTTTTTACTATCATATCATCCATATATACCTCCAAAGATTCTACCGATCCGTTGGCGAAGACTTTGTTCATCATGCGCCGATATGTCGCTCCGGCGTTCTTAAGGCCAAAAGGCATTACGTTATAGCGATAATTACCTTTATCCGTCATGAACACGGTTTTTCTTGATCGGCGATGATGCATCGGAATCTGGTTGTACCCAGTATGCGTCCATGAAAGACAACAATTGAAAACCAGAGGAATTGTCGGCGAGTTTGTCGATATTAGGGAGGGTAGGCGTCTTTGGGGCACGCCTTGTTAAGATCAGTGTAATCAACACACATTCGCCACTTTCCATTAGATTTCTTAACCAATACAACATTTGACACCAAGTAGTATATTTGACCTCCCTAATGAATTCAGCCTTAATTAAGTCTTCGGACTTTGGCGGCAAGCCGGCTTTTCAGAGCTTGCTTACTACGGCGCCTTTGAGCTACCCAGAGCTTTGGGGTCGAGAGCGAGTTGGTGGCGAGCAATATCGAGAAATACCTGGCATGTCGCCACCGGCCCAAGCGAAGAGGTCGGCATTGGACTTCAGGCACTCTGTTATTTGTAATTTGACCTGTTGGGGAGATCGACACCAAGCTTCACTTTTCCCTGGGTCTTCTCCTAGTTGAACTCGGATGAATTCTCCATCGTGCTTGGTCTTTTAATCTTTTGGTGGAGCTCGCGGGCCAGGAGGTCGCTCTTCTGTATCTCATCCTCGAGCTCAATCCTGGCGTCGAAATCGGTGAGATTGACGTCTGCGGCGACCTTTGCGGGATCAAGTTTCTTGGTCAAGGGAGTTGTTTCTCTTCCTTTTGCTCTTCGGCCTTCAAAGACAAAATATAACATCTCCTCGCAGCTTCTTGGTAAACCGATGGTGACGACTTTGTCTTCGTCATCATGAAAACGCATTTTCAGGTGAACTGTCGAGGTTACAGCTCCTAACTCACCCAGTGTCGGGCGTCCGACGATGCAGTTGTAAACAAACTTGCATGGTAACACGATGAATTGGACCTTCACAGTTTTGGAGATTGGTTGTTCTCCAAAAGTCACCATCAACTCCACATAGCCCAACGGCTTTGTTTTCGAACCGCTTGAAACGGTCAGTCGGACCGATGCGATGCGAGATCTTTTTCGGTAGTTTCAAGGTTTTAAACGGCTCGTAGAACATGATATCCGCCGAGCTCCTTGGTCTATCAAGATTCTTCTGACGTCAAAGTTAGCCATATAGGCTTTCACCAACAGGGGAATCAAATAGTTCGGCCTTCCATTCACCAAGTCTTCGTCAGAAAAGGCTAGGGGTGGTCTTCCCTTATGCCGACTTGATGAAGGAAAAACAGTAGAAACGGTCATCGCTTCTCTCAACTTTCGTTTTGCTGAATTGATGCTCGCCCCTCCCTTATCGGAGAATCCTCCGGAAATGACCATGGCGACAGGAGGAGGACGAGGTCTCCCCTCGGATTCACGAATCGCTCCTTCGCCGTCTTTGCGTCCCAGCTGAGTCTCTCCTTTGAGGCCGAGGTGATCTAGTTCTAGCCCTTCTATCTCCAAATCTCGGTTTTCCTTTCACATATTTGGTCAACTCTGCCGCCTTTGGATCAGTTGTTCTATGATATCCTTCAGGTGAAAACATTCATCGGTCTCGTGCCCGACACACTTGTGAAAGTGGCAGTACCTCGACTTATCAGCATTCGGCTTCTCTTTTCCCTTCTGGGGAAATTTAATTCCAGCATCACGAATTGGTGTTCGCGCACTCATTCGGTATGCGCTTAGGGGTAGTGTTCAAAGGGTATATTCGTCGTATCTCTTTCTTTGGACCCGACTTTCCTTCTCCCTACGCGACTGTCTTGGCGTTGTCCACCACTTCCTCCTGGGTTTTACCTTTGGCTTTTGATGCCATCAACTTCTCTTCGTAATTCATGAATTTCTGAGCTCGCTTCAGGAACTCGGTCAGGGACCTCGGTTTGTCGACACCAATGTCGACACTGAATAGGCTTCCTTCGACCAGGCCTTGCTCTAGCAAGTATAGTTTCATCTCGTCAGAGCATTTTTTCACCAAAATGGCTTCTTTGTTGAAACGCTTGACATAGTCTCTGATAGACTCACCTTTCCTCTGCTGAATCGCGGCTAGGGCTGCTGTCGACTTGGGTTGGACTTTAGATGCGGTGAAATGTGCGGAGAACTGGTCGACGAACTCAGTCCAGGATCCAATGCAATTTCTCTTAAGAGTCCGGAACCAAGACAAGGCCGACTTCTTGAGTGAGGGAAAGATCCTGCACTTCTGGCCGCCAGGCGCCTATAGTCCATGACGGTGTCAGCGACCAACATGTTCGTCGGGGTCGGTGGTCCCGTCGTAGGAGTCCAACGAGGGCTGTTTCTGAAGATGCTTCGGAATCGGGAATCTCATAATCTTAGACGTAAAAGGACCAAAGGCCTTGCACGTGTCATCTATGTCATCGCTCTGAGAAGGGGTTGATGAGACAGAATGAGCACGGCGACGGTGAGAGGTGCGGCCAGGAGATTTTACTCGCTGCCTAGAGTGGCGCTCTTCTTGGGAGTGTCGCTCGTGGTGGTACCTTCGCGATGAGACGCGCGCGTCGAGAAGCGGCGATGGCGCGGTGGAGAGTGTGGCATATCGGATTCAGGAGAAAGACTTCTGGAAGAAACTCTTCTGCGGTGTGTTTGCTCATGTCTTCCGTTTTGAGGCAAACGGACCTCAGATCTGTGACGGCGAGGTGGAGTACGATCTACTGAAGTGTTACGGCGGCTTGCTCTATGCCCAGAGCGGTGTTGAGTCGTGCCTCGGTGGTGGTGATGAACAGACCTGAGATTTTCGGATTCCTTCGATCTCTGAGGAGAACGAGAAACACGATCTTCTCTGTTGTCGATCTGTGTGGCAACGCGAACGGGAATTTCCTTCTGCTGATTCTCCATTCGATCGAGACGTTGATTCTGAGCCTGCATCGCTTCGGCATGGCTTCGAATGAATTCGCGGAACTCGCGAATGAGAACGGCGGCGGTCTCTGTTCCGGCATCGGTTTGAGTAGCAACGATCGGAACGGCGTCATGCTGATGCGGAGGCGGAAGGTTATTCCTCTGTCCCTCGTACTCACCGATAAAATCAACAGGTTCATGGTGAGGTGGTTCGAGATCTGCGTTTGCGGGATCGAAGCGCTAGTCGCGACTTGACGCTTCAACCCAGTCATCGTCGAGTGAAGAAGGGAGACTTCGACAAAGAAAATGAAATCAGAAACGATTCCCCACGGATGGCGCCAATGTTACGAATGTAACTTCAGAGGATGGCCGGAGGGAAGCAATGCGGTTGTGTTCGCGACGGATGACGACGGCGTGTTGGGTGGTGTACCTACAAACACTCCGACGCTCAAGTCAGTGTGTGTCGAGGTGAGAAAGAGGTGGTAGAGAGAAGATTACATCGGCCGTTCGACGCGGTCTTCTTTAAATATGAGTTGAGGGCCAGTTCTTTGTCGATGTGTAACCGCCCGTGAAACTCAGTCGGCATTAAATTCCTTTAATGCACAAAGCCGTTGGGTCGGCCACGTTGAGGGAAGGCGGAGAGGCATGCGGACGACGTGGCATCGAGGGAAGGTGGATCGACGAGCAGAAAGGGCCTGTGAGTGCTGGGTCTTCGGATTGGGCCTCGGCCCAGTCCGGAACAGTAGTCATATCTTGGAGGACAACCTTCTAGAGTTTGATTTAGATTCCTCGATACTGAACTTCAGCTCTTCCCTCCTCCAATTTAATGCAAGATGTTCCAACTTCAGAAGCTGATTTCTTTCCCATTTAACTGAGTGTGATTATGAGTTTAACTTTTATACTTTCCCTTTCTCTTATCGTATAATGTTAACAAGAATGCTCACATTTTGTTGACTAAAAATTAATGAAGTACATTTTCTTTTAAATGACTTCAAAATTTGAGCTAATGTGTGGAACAATAAAAAAAGGCTTGAGAATATACCTCATGTAATGAAGTTATTTTTTTTTTCCATTCAACTAGTAATATTATCTCCGTTTTTCTTTTGTGAGACGTCGATCTTGCACTACCGTGACACTTTTGTCGGTCTTTTATTAGTTATGAGATGCTCCGAGAGATTGGAGCACCTTCTGTTTTGAGGAAACCCAAAGAGTTTATCAAAGGTCATGTTTGGTCATAATTGGCAAGAGATCGAGTATTTTGTTTATTCCAAGGGTTTCTTTATTCTTGGGTGTAAAGATTGTGTAAATACATTTGAATGACAAGAATAATGTTTAATAGCAATATCAACTTCTCCCCTTTCGGGGGAAAAAAAAAAGCTCCACCCTTGTGGAAATCGTAATTAATAATTCACTCACACACACACACACATCTGTCTGTGTGTGTAGTGTTAACACTTGACTTGTGCAGGGTAAAAGTAAAGACTCATCATGGATAGGTCAACCACTACTAAAATTTGCCTGCAGATTTTGCTCAAAATCCACAGATATTTTTCTTCTGTATTTTGAAATTCGCAGGAAATTTTCTACGATTTTTACGAGGAAAAAAACCACAGCTAACTTTCCTAAAAAAGTTTGTCAGTTCGGTAGATAAATTTGTAGGTATTTTTTGTGAATTTTTTTCTTGCATAAATCTACAAGAAAATGTAATAAATAAAATCAAAATTAAAAACTTTATTTTGTTTATTTACTAAAAAATATGACCAGTCAAAGGTACTTGACTTCACTGATGACTCTGTTGTTGCTTATGATAGAGATGACCCTATCATTGCACCACCTTTATCTGTTTCATCACCACAAATCCCATCTACAAAACCACCAACACCACAACCTTCACAAACAACCACTAAGACACCACATCCACTTTCTGGTACATTAGCTGTATCTAAGTCCAAAACAATGTCCACTCCCGCTCCCGCTCCACAATAACTCACTCCACCACAACAAACTCCATCACCATCTGATCCTCAACCCATCAAACCTGTTGCTACCTCATCAGGAATTTCCTGGTATTTAGCAAACCAAACGCTAAAACCCATCACTACCTCTACCTCCTCCACATCTCAATCCCTAACCATATACAAACCTTAGTCCATTTCCTTTCCTATCACCTCCCTCACCTCGGAAATTGCATCATCCCTTTCTCACCCTTTCAATAAACTTTACAGATTCCCCACCATTCACAGAACCACCACAATCACTGCTACTCCCACTTCCACATCAACTTCATCATCAACATCCTTCGCAACAGAGACTGCCTACTTTGGTCCTTCAAGGATTAGATTACAACCTGAACGAATAGTCCCCATTAGAGATGATCACCCCTCCTTATGGCATCTCAAGACATTCACTTTTGGAGTTGCAAGGTTGGAGATTTCTCTCTTCAGCTGCAATGATATCATCAAGATGACCTTCGGTGGAAGACTTGGGCCTCCTCCAAACAGAGGAATTCTTCCTCTTTCCTTTGAGCTACCTCTATCACTTCCACAAAATGAACCATTGACTCTTGAAGAGTGTGGAAGGTGGATATCTGACGATGAAAGAGCATTTCTGCTTCAATGCTTGGAGATGAAGTGTTATGAAATGGCTCTGCTTCATAGAGATCATTCCTTGGTCTTTGTGAAAATAGTTCCGGATAGGCAGAGATGAAAATTCACTTTATAAAGAATCTCTTATAAAGTCATGAAAATTCACTTTATTTTTAATTGCTCAAACATATATTACTATCATATACTTGGCTTAACATTATTACAAACAACAAATAGTCTTCAAATCAAATAGTAAATATTGTCAAAAAAAATAAAATTCAAATAGTATATAAACCATATTCAGCACCAAAAAAAAGAAAAACCAGAGCTAAGCAAGCTTTTGAAGTATCTCTGGCTCTGTATGATATGATAAGAAAACTTAACATCCATAATGGACTACGGTTCTCTCTTCAAAGTATCTATGGATTTTAGCCCTGTATAATTCTTCTAGTAAAGTAGCAAAGCATATGAGTATATGATTGCAGCCAACATATTTTCACTTTAGAAGCTTTGTCCTCAAGCTCTGTCTCGAGTTCAAGCTCTCTTTCCCAACTGTAAAGAAAATAATCAATGAACATAATCACAAAAAGTTCCTCCTTATAAAAAATATTCCCCTCTGACTCAACTATAAGCAAAAAAAAAAAAAAAGTCTAGGTTTGTTGGGGTCAAATATAACCAAATGTCAATTAATCTACCCATATTTAATATTATTATTCCAAAATACCCTAAATTTAATTTACTAATATTGTGACACTAGTGTAAAAACCACTTTTAATCGCGGTTTTTTTGGACTTCTAACGTCGGTTTTCAATCCGGCGTCTTTTCTTCTGACGTTGTAAGTGTAAATATTTAACGTCGGTTTATAAACCGCGGTTAAAAGTAAGTTTTAATCGCGGTTTTTTAAAAAACCGGAGTTAAATCATGATGTAAAGGACAAAAAATTTTGAAAAAAAAAAGTTTTAACAGCGGTTTTTTAGAAAAACCGGCGCCGTATGTGACATTTAACAGCGGTTTTCTGAAAACCGGCGCCGTATGTTATCTTTAACCGCGGTTTTCAGAAAACCGACGCTATAAGTCACCTTTAATGGCGGTTTTCAGAAAACCGGCGCTATAAGTCACCTTTAACCGCAGTTTTAAAAAAAACCGGCGCCATATATGACTTTTAACCGCGGTTTTAAGGAAAACCGACGCCATAGATGCATCAATTTTTTTAATACTACATTTTTGAAATTTCCATTTCTAGAACTGCCAACAGAACTGCCAATACATACAACCACTACATACAAATCCAGTCATGTATTAATCATCATGAACTCCAAAACTCACACAAGAAGAAAACAAAATAAAACTCCTAATTAACATTCAGACAAAAAAACAAAACTCTATTGTCAAAAAATAAAACTTCAACTATCCTCTAATTAACATTCAGACAACTCCTAAATGCTACGAATTATTAGTTACACAATTCTGTTATCCCTTTTTTTCTTCTCTTCAAACCTTCTCATTTTTGTTGTGTTGTTTTTCTTGTTCGGCGTCTTGGTGGTTCTAGGATTAGATTTTGCTCTTCAATCTTAGTCACAAAAAAACGCGCCCATGTTTTTCGAATCTCGACAATTTCTTCATGATTGTATGAGTTTGTGCCACGACCATCAAATAACTACAAGTTCAATTCAAAACATATGTAATTAACTAACTACAAATAGTGTAAGGTATCAAAAAGATCAAATAACAAGATATGAAATATTTTATTACCAAATCCCATCCAGAGGTAATCCTCATCGTGACAATGGATAACATGGTTTTCATGACATAATAACCACACGCCCATGAGTTGTCTTGGTAAGGCCACTACAAATGACAATATAAATTAGTACAAATTATATATACACATTACTAATACGACTTTCAATATGTAAATATCATATAAAGACAAACTACTTACCGCGAGTATGTTCCAATTAGGCCTCTTTCCTTTTCTCAGACCTTTCTTACTATTATAGTCCATCATAACTCTGATAAAATAATATAAGTTATAGATATAAGATAAATACATATATGACATCACAAGTATGACAAGTAAATTAAAAGTTTACCCCTCAAGTACACGCTTAATCTGTAGGTTTGGCCTTTGATGAAGTGAGCATATCCAGACTATGAGATTATGCTTAGGACAAACGACAATCAACTGCCAATGATTACTAGGTAACAACAATAAAGGTATATTAGAAACACAGAGAGAAAAAGTATGCTATGAATAAAAATGTATTCACTGTGCGATGCGGTCCTAAGAAAACATCTTTGTCTGCTGAATTAGCTTATCCAAGATGTAAGCTTGAGCAGATTCATTAGACTCTTTTGGGTTGGGCTTGACAACCATCAACGTTGGATCCAAGAATCCATATACATCACTTGTAGTTGTTACGAATACGTATACGATGCGTATACCTAGGAGTTAAAACAAAATAATGTTAATTATATATAATTGATACAAATGAGATAAAAATATACAAATATGTTAATTAATACTTACGTGCACCATAATTGCAAGTGTTGATTAGCAAGCCGTAACTCATCACCGAAGCGACAGTCCGTTAAGTCCTTCAAAAATGTAAAAAATTGGAAGATTGTCGTGCTCCAAGGTAATCCCAACTTGTCCATCGGGAAGATCAAAAGCCATGTGAGGAATGCATTTTAAAATATCGTCTTTAGGATCCTCCTCATTTTCTGGCGAACAACTATCCTTGGTGCTGACATGCGCAGTGGCTTTAGGAGAAGACATTATCTGCTGACTTAGTTGGGCTTCCACATCTGACTTGAGCTGAGATTTGTAAGCTTCAAACTTAGCTTCAAACATTTGACTAACCTCTGTATGATCGATGTCTCATGGCATCCATGTCCATTTGCTTTGGACTGATCAAGCGTGAAGTTCCTCCGAAGTATTTCTTGAAGCCCACACCTCGACCAGCAATGCGGACACGACCACAGTGCTCAGGTGTTCCAAGGGCAGTAGTCAAGATATCTTGACGTCCAGTTGGAATAAAAGTACCCTGAGATTCATCTTCAACCAATGACTCCTACAACCAAATTCAATCAAAGAGGTTTTTGGTCAGTCGACCTAAATTGGTTACAAATCACATAATATTAAATAAGGTAGATACACTTACAATTTTAGAAGCAACTGAGGCCACAGCATCAGATGTATAGGATCCTGATGGTTTTGTTCGAGCCATAGTCCATAGCTCATACCGGTTTGGTTTTGGAAGGGATTCTAAGGCTTCATCTCCAGCCTCTTCCTGCAAGGCTTTCCTTCTGTGTGTCATTACATTCTTCTCAAGTTTATCATAACCCCCACGAGACAATAAGTGGGGGTAGATATTCTTTGCAGCATTTGTCCTTCCCTTTTCTCTTTTTTTCTGTTACACATAACGTAACACACCACAAATTAAAATAAGTAAAAAATTATATTAAGCAAGTTAAAAAATATAATTCAAACTAACCAGAAACGCTTCTTCATTGCGGCTCCTAACAAACTCATCCCATATGTCCTCTGAAAGAAAATTATACTTCTGATAAGGATTTGTGCAACCAGTTTTGTCTCCATTCCCAAATACAAATGTCCTGGAGAGTTTAGACTTAAAATCCTTCCAACGCTCACCCGCATAGGACAACCATCGGTCCCTAAACTTTTTATCATGGGGAACATCAAAAATATCCTACAATACACAACAAAATGGTGGTGTTAGTAAATACATACACACAAAGATCAATAAAGTAAAATACAAATATGCATACAACTAGAGATAAAGGTCAATACCACGACATCTTGCCATATCATATCTTTAGTTTTTTCAGGGACATCTCTCCATTTAGGTATCAGAATAGAGGCCTTGCTTCCTGCAAGGTACGCCAAATAAGTGCAAAAGCTGGCTGCATTATCACCATCAGGTCGCCCAGTATCTGGATCAAATTCAATAGAAAACTTCTGACCAGGAAGAAGTCTATTTTTCAATTGTGATGTAGTGGTAACACCTCTAGTCCTTTTTTTGGAGGACTCTGATGTGGATGGATCAGCCATATATGATGCCTGTTTAAACAAACAAACAAATATAAGAAAAGCCTTCGGAGCAATTTCGTTCTCTTGACATCCATGAAAAGCCTTTTTCAACCTGCGATACGGGTGATCACGTCTCAGAAATCTTCTATGCCCAAGGTAACAAGTCTTTCTCCCATTTTTCAGTTGAAAGAAACATGTGCCGTCTTCACAAATAGGGCATGCATTATGCCCCTTAACACTATACCCGGACAAGTTCCCATATGCTGGAAAGTCGTTGATGGTGCAAAACAACATGGCACGCAACTTGAAATCTTCACCTGAAAACCTATCAAACACATCAATGCCTTCTTCCCACAATGTTCTCAAGTCATCAATCAAGGGTTTTAGATAAACATCTATGTCATTTCCCGGTTGTTTTGGACCAGAAATCATCATAGATAACATAATGTACTTGCGCTTCATGCACAACCAAGGAGACAAATTGTAAATCACTAAGAGAACAGGCCATGAACTATGGATGCTACTTAAGTTACCATATGGATTCATTCCATCTGTAGCAAGTCTAAGCCTAAGGTTTCTTGGCTCATTGCCGAACTCCGGAAACAATGAATCAATTCTCTTCCATTGCAAAGAATCGGCCGGATGGCGAAGCTTTCCATCACATTTCCTATCATCTGCAAGCCATCTAAGGTTCTTTGCATCATTTACATTGGCAAACAGTCGCTTAAACCTGGGAATAATTGGAAGATACCATAACACCTTCACAGGAAGACCTTTTTTGCTCACATCACCACAATTATCATCACTGTCCTTCTTTTTGTAGCGTGGTGTATTACACTCGGGACACTCTTCTTTGTCTTCATGCTCTTTCCAGTACAATATGCAATCATTCGGGCATGCATGTATTTTCTTATACTCCACACCCATCGGACATAATATCTTCTTCGCTTCATAATTACTGTTTGGCAATGTGTTACCTTCCGGAAACATGTCATTCAACAGTTTAAGCAATTCAGTGAAGCTCTTATCAGTCCACCCATTTATCGCCTTCACATTGAACAATTTCAACACCGCTGACAACCGTGTGAAATTTTTACAGCCCGAATACAAAGGTTTTTCCTTGTCGCTGCATAGAGTTTCATACACATGTGCCCACTGAAAAGATTCTTGTCCAATATCACGAATCATGTCCTCTAGTCGATCGTCCATATCTACATCAACTTCCTCTCTTGTGGACACACTTGGCTTGTTTAACACTTCACCATGCCAGGTCCATGTCGTATATCTTTGCCAAATCCCAAAAACACGAAGATGATTCCGTATCTCCTCAACTTTTAGTGTTGGCCCATTCAAACACTTAACACAAGGACAATAGAAAGTAGTTTGATTAGGAAGTTTTGCTTGGGAAAATTGTAAGAAGTCTTCGACTGCTCTTATACTCATCACCTAAGCGATGTTTTTGCATCCAACTACGATCCATAACTGTGTTCTGAAATAATATACACATACTTTTATGCTTAGATATTTAACTAACATTGACATGTTTGTATGCATAAGTTAGAATAATTAGATATTTAACTAACACACTATATAAAAATCTGAATTTTAACATGATCACTCATAAACTTTATTTCTCACCATTAAAACTTCTCTAACATAGTTTAACCCAAAACAAGTCTAAGTTTCCAATCACAAAGAACAACCCAAAACACAATAAAAGAGGTTCCATGTCTCATATCCAATATTTACACAACATATCCTTGAATTACATTCTAAAGAAGATCAAAACAAGCTAAGTGTTCCATCAAAAAGCAGTTATGAAAAGAAGTGAATGTGCAGATTCTATGGTAACAGTATCACAACAAAGAAAACACATTCCCCTAAACAATAACCAAGAGAAATTTAGCCAACCAAGAGAAAACACACTCACTGAAACAATCCTAACAGAATAGCTTATAATGTCTTTGATAATCCAATCCTAACTCAAGAAGAAAAGGAAGAGAAAACTAACCCAACTTTGAGAGGACTGCAACGGTGCTCAAGAGTGGACGATGACGACGAGATGGTGCGACGGCGAGAAAGTTACAGGGTTGAAAGGACTACAACAGCGACATATTCGAGCAAGAGAGTACTGCGACGGCGGGAGGAAGCGCGCGACAGCGAGATGGTGCGACGGTGTCGTGGCTTGGGCGATGGTGGCGAGGACAATGGTCGCGGGGGACGTGATCTTTGTCACCAGAGTCAGAGGGCGGTGCTTCGCTGTGCTGCGCACGAAGAGGACGATATAGGGATGGCTCGCGGTTTGCAGGTGCGACGGAGAGGGAAAATGACGACGGCGAGGACGATAGAGGGAGAAAACGTTGAGAACGAAGAGGACGACGGCAGTGAGAGGAGGGAGAGGTACCTGAACGAAGAGGATGAAGAGGGAAATAAAACCTTTGGTGGTCTGATTTTGTGTTTTTAAAACACCTTATAACCGCGGTTTTCCAAAAAACCGGCGCTATAGGTTACATTTAAAAATAAAAAAAAACTTTTAACCGCGGTTATTCGTATAACCGACGTTAAATCCTAGACTTTTAACCGCGGTTTTAACTAAAAACCGGCGTTAAAAGTAGGTTACAATTTAAAAAAAAAAGGGACACTTTTAACCGCGGTTATTCATATAACCGGCGTTATAACTTAGACTTTTAACCGCGGTTTTACTTAAAAACCGGCGTTAAAAGTTTCGCTCTTTTTCCCTATTTTTATTGTGACACTTATAACGCCGGTTTTAGAAATAACCGGCGTAAAAATTGATGCGTTAATTTCAAAAATGCCACCGCCTCACTTTTTACGCCGGTTATTTCCAAAACCGGCGTTATAAGTCTAATTTTTAGGTATATTTCGCACTAGTGTGAGGAGAGGACCATTATGATTAAGGGTAGTTTATTGCATGTATTTTCTTTTTTATATGAAATCAAGAAAATTAAATACACTTAACTATCATCCTTAATAAATATGAAAGTAGTCATTTTTTCTTATAATTGAGTTCGGATAGAGTAACTTGCAAGCTGTCTGAATACAAGCCCAATCATTTGGCAATAAAAACTACTAGAACAACTTGCCATAAAATAGCAAATGCAGAAGTGAACTGAGATGCTTCAATAATGTCACATCACATGATACCCACACTTTTCTAGATACCAACTAAGGAGCTACTACTACTTCTAGAAATCCAGGTCCAAGAAACTCCCACACCTAACCAGAGAACAGACATAGATGCCTATGTAAAATGTCAAAAAGTGTTGAACTTTTCTTCAAACAAGAAAGGATTCGTCGGCAATCTCTTCATTGGTGGGGCACCTCAAAATGCTTCTTCTATTTTTATGCGCCCCACCTCTTTCATTGTCAACCCCTTCAGGACATCTGTAGTCTTTAATCCAGATGAAGCCTCTTATGATTACTTCATAGATGTAAAATCAATTAAAGTTGGTGGCCAAGTTCTCAACTTTAATTCTTCCCTGTTATCCATTGACAATAAGGGAAACAGTGGAACAAGACTTAGCACTACGAATTCCTTCACCGTGTTACATAATTCCATATACAAACCCCTTGTTAAAAATTTTGTCGAAAAGGCTGCTAACAAAAAAATTAAGAAAGTGGCATCAGTGGCACCATTTGATGCATGTTTTGATTTCAGTACCATTGGTAGGACTACTACAGGATTGGATGTGCCCACTATTGATTTGGAGCTGAAGGGGGGAGTGAGGTGGACAATTTTTGGTGCCAATTCAATGGTATTGGTGAACAAAAAGGTGGCTTGCCTTGGATTTGTGAATGGAGGTAAAGAGCCATTCACATCACTTGTTATTGACAGTCATATATTGGAGGACAACCTTCTTCTAGAGTTTGATTTAGATTCCCCAAAACTTAGCTTCAGCTCTTCCCTCCTCCTTCATAATGCAAGATGTTCCAACTTCAGAATCTAATTTCTTTCCCATTTAACAGTGTGCGATGTTGAGTTTAACTTTTTTACTTTCTCTTTTTCTTTCCATCTGTTGTTAACGAAATGTGAGCATTTCGTTGATTGAAAATTAATGAAGTACATTTTCTTTTAAATGACTTCCAAAGTTGAGATAGTTTTCCGAGTATGATAAAACAAGACTGAGAATATACCTCAAGTAAATGTAATGAAGTTAATTTTTTCCCTTCAACTAGTAATATTATTTCCATTTTTCTACCATGAGACGTCGATCTTGTACTATCGTGACACTTTTGTGGGTCTTTTATATAGAATAAACCAAAAGGTTTTTAGTCAGGATGACAATTCTTTTGAAACATCAAAGATATAATATATATATATATATATATATATATATATATATATATATATATATATAGACACGGAAGAGTACCGAAGTGCTCCAAGCCATATACAAAAGGAGGAAACTATATCAGAAGCTACTAAGCTAACAAAAGTAACCATCAACCCCACAAAATGAAGGGATCTACTTCCTCAGTTATAACGACAAAAACACCCTTTGTCGTACTCAAGAACCATTTCTAAGACAAAACCTTTATACATTTCACTAAAGTTGAGACTTCATGCATTAAGTTTGAGAATATACATCTATTCCTCAACTCCCAAATAGCTCATAGAAGATCAACGATAAACCTTCCTGGCCCCTACCCCGAGCTCCAAATGATTAAAATTCTTAGAATAGTTGACCTAAGTCAACTGAAGTGACCATTACCACCCCTAATCACCTACATACGGCATACCAAACATCAAAGAAAAAATCACACATAGCAAATAGACGGGCTTCAGATACTTAGATTCTCATACACGAGACACATAGCATGGCATTTACGTCTCTGATAAGCCTCATCCATGGCAAATTTATGCGAGTAGGAAGCCTTTTCAACAACATCTGCCAAGAAAAAACTATAGCTTTGAAAGGGGCGTAACTCTTCCATTGCTTACACAGCAACATAGTCTCCCCAGTAGATAAGGCCATTAGCTAGAGGAAGACGTTTAGCATATAAAAGAGCTTAAATGGTTACTAAAGAGAAAAAGCATTACCGACGACCAAAAGTCGTCGCTGTCGGTTACACGGGTTTTCCCCGACGGACAGATATCTTTTAGAAGGAAGGGCATCTGAAACGCTTACCAACAGACTTTTGGGAAAGCTATCAAGAAGTACATACGAATTGATGTTGTTGGTACTTACTTATGGTCTTGGTCATCGGTAATTACCGAGGAACTTTTGGAAAAGTCGTTTGTATGTACCTATGGGCTCTGTCTGTCTGTAATTACTTACGGTTATTTAACATTAATATTAATGGTGACCTATGCCGTCGGTAAAGGCATTTAAATTTTTTAAGATTTATTATTTAAACTTAATATTTATATTAATATTAATATTAGTATTAGATATTATTTTTTATATATTTAATTATTTAATATTATATATTTAAATATTATATACTTCCTTCATCTCTCATTATTTGTCCTATTTGAAATTTTTGTTTGCACTAAATTATTTGTCACTTTTTAATATCGAGAGAATATTAATTATATTTTTCCAACATACCCTTAATATTCATATCTCAACTACCTTATATTAATTGACTCTTCCACCTAACTCTCACTACAATAAGGATATTTTAGTCAAAATAAATTATTTTACCTTGGAAATGAGCGCAACCAATGATTTTCCCAAGACGTGTGCATAACGACAAATAATATGATACAGGGGGAGTATAATATATTTTCTTGTAAAAGAAATTATATATTATATATTTAATGTATTTAACATTTAAGAAAAACCTAAGAGTAAGAAAATGAGTAAGAGTAAGAAAAATGATAACATAGAGAGAGAGAGAGACAAATGAGTGAGAGTAAGAAAAATGAGAGATATTAAGCAAAAGAAGATAGAGTATAAGAAAAGTAAGAGTGAAAGAGAAACGAGGGGTGTGGTTATATATAAAGGAGGGCAGAGAAAATTATTACCGACGACCTAGGCAGTCGAAAATGCAACAGACGAGATTTAATGATCTAAGAGTGGAGAGTAGCTGGCCGAGGTGCACACGGATTGCCATTACCGACGACCTAGGTCGTCGAAAATTCAACGACTAGGATTTAATGATTCAAGGGTCGAGAGTACACCATGCTCGTTGCACACGGATCACCATTACCGACGGCGATGACCATTGGAAATGCTACAGATGTGTTTCTATGACCATTACCGATAGTCGTGGCCATTAGCAAACTTTGTTTTAGCAGCAATGAGAGTACATGGGGTACTCCAACCCTTACAAACCCTCAATATGGCATAGAAGGGGCTAAAGCTACATGGCCATCACAGTAGAACACTACAAGGAACAAGGTAAAACAACCCAAGTCCCCAATAAATCCACAACTACCACCGTAATAGACACTTCATTTATAAAGAAGGTAGTGGGATTCCTTACCTCTAGCCAGAAACCAACGCCAGGAGGTAAGTTTGACATGGTCAACTACCTCCATAAGGGTAGTCCATTTATTAGAGAAAATATACCCATTACTATCCCCTCAAATTGCCCATAAAAATGTCAAATTAGAGCCAATCCCTTCTCGAATTTAGATTTTCTCCCCACACCCATAAAGTAGAGAATAGTGTGACTAAATTAGGGGTAAGAATCACCACCAATCTCAACCATTTAAATACTACATACCACACATGGCCGTTGGCAAACTACCCTTTCCAGCACTTATGAACTGGCCCATCGAAAATTGGTGATGGCCACGACCGTCAGGTAAGGACGTGTAACATTTACCTTTGCCGATGGCCTTGGCCGTCAGAAACGTGGACACATATTAGCAACGACATGCCCTTCGAAAAGGTGGCGAGAACTAAATGGCGCGAAATATGGCGACGGATTGACCGATGGACTATGTCGTCAGCAACTTCAGTCGATACTTATCGACGAGTTAGACCATCAGAAACTGTGTCATTACCGAGGATTGGTGTCTGTATATTTTTCGTTGGTGATATGAGGATTTGTTGTAGTTTGTGCTAACTGAGAACATACTGTTAGAAAATCAAGCCGTACAATTTCAAAAAATTATTTCTCTTGAGCTGAAAAAACCTCATTCTCATGGATCGCACATTGTGCAATAATCACAAAGAGGTTATAGGTTTACCTCTCGAAACGCAATATGATCATGAGCATTATGAGCGAACAATACCTCTACTCAACACACACGAGCAATAATAGAGTGGGACGTCGATACTAACTAATGGTAATGGGGACTCGTGTAAAATTGCACAAATACCAAGGATGAGGTAAGCATTACCTTATACAGTAAATGGTTAGCCTCACTCTAATCCCTTGTTGGGCTTGAACATTACAAGCACATTCCTCGTTAACCTAATTAAATCATATTTAATTAAATTATCTTTAATCAATTGAATCTGTATTTAATTAATTAACCATTGATCAAAATAAATCATATTTAATTTAATCAGTTGCTCAGAATATTTGCTTTATGCAGGCGACATTGTATGTTACCACTGAAATGACAATAATATTAAATATTATATTAATATCAAACATTCATTATAGTATTAAATATCATAATTAGAGATCTACAATACATCACTATTCACTATTATCCAATCCATTAAAAAAATGGTAATCCGACTTCAACCTTGTTGCAACCGAAATAACCGTGCAGTCATTGTCCCTTCCCTCCATATGTCTGCCATTCTTTCGTTCATGATGTGGGTATTCATCTGTCCGTTAGAAATCAACCCACTAAACACAACTGTAATCCTTTGAGGATGCAACATCTTCGTCAATTTGAAAACTCAGCCTCTCTTCTTCACCTTCCACAAGAGAAAAATCTCCCAATTAATTTCAGATTAATTCATCATGCATGAAAATGTCAACAGAACAGTAATCAAAACCAACTAAATCGTCTCAGCCTACGGGAGAAAAACTAAGCCATCTTAGGATGGGAAAAAAAATAATTGATCAGAGTTAGCTATTTCTTTATAGTGGATAAACTAGTTAAAAGTTGAAAAACTAGTTAAAAACTAAAAAAAATCAAGTTTTAGCCGAAAACTCAAAAGTAGGCTGATTGAGTTAGAAGTTCTTTTAAAAATGAGAAATGCTACCTCTCTCTGACACTCTCTCTTAAATATTCTCTCAATGATTAGGCCACGTCACACTTTTTTTTTCCAAAATCAACCATTGGATTGAAAGTTACTATCATATAGATCATATATTTAAATTTTAACATTAATCTATGATCATTTGCTATGTCATCAAGATGCGTCAAGATTAGTGTTATTTGTAATTACACCGTTGACGTTAATCTTGACGCATCTTAATGACATAGCAAATGATCATAGATTAATGTTAAAATTTACAGATATGATTTATATGATAGTAACTTTCAATCCAATGGTTGATTTTGAAAAAAAAAATGTGTCGTGACCCAATCATTGAGAGAGTGTTTAAGAGAGAGTGTCAGAGAGAGTATCCGTAGCATTCATCTTTAAAAATTAGTTGATAATAACAAATTGATATAAAGGATATATTTATACCGTTCTTTATATAAATTTTATTTTTATATATAAAAATATATTTTCTATTATTTCTAATAATCTTAAATATATATATATATATATAAAGATTAATTAAAAATTATTTTATTTTTGGTTTAATTGGTCTCCAGCTTTGTCAATTTGGCGATTTTGATACCTCTATTTTATTTTTGGCGATTTTGGTCCCGAATTTTTTCAATTTGGCGATTTTGGTCCTCATACTTTTAATTGCACATTTAGTTCCTCAAAATCATGGATTTTTTGCACTTTCGGTCTCCAAAAATTTTGGATTTTGGAAATGTGTGGGGACCAAAAGTGCACAATCCACGATTTTTTGAGACCAAAATCATAAAAAAATAAAATAAGGGGACAAAAATCGTCAAATTGAGAATACTGGAAACCAAAACTGCAGTTAAACCTTTATTTTTTTGAGGTGAAAATTTATTCTTAAATATGTACACATGAATGCAAAAGAATTTGTTTGGACATCTATGAAATGTGTGTTATATGTCTATTAAACACAAGTAACTAAACTATAAAATTTATTAAAATGATAATAAAATAATATCAACTTCACATTAAAATTACTTAAAATTTAAAATATTTTTATTTTATTTTTAATTAACTATACTTAAACGTGCTCGTAATAATCATATTGAAATGTAAGGTTCCGCTTTCCCACTAGCCAGTATGCAGCAAACACGATATATTACCTGAAAAATTGTCTTGTGGCGTTGTTTATTCTTTATTTTTGATAAATTGTGGCGTTGTTTATGTTATAATATAACCATGCATGTGGCAGCTAATTTTCGCATTAAGAGTGTAATTACTAAGAGTCAATCATGCTCAAGCTCAATATAACAGGGTCAAGATGGTCACGCTGATGCACTCATGCTCTTCTTTTTGTTTTCTATAAAATTGATACAGCCGACCACCGACAAATGGAAGGGAACAGCTAACTTTACGAGAAGGGGAACTAAAAAAAACCGTAACCTTTTATTTTTTTAAAGATATGATCCCACTCGTGTTCTCGTGCTCAATATACAACAGGGTGCGCGCATGTATATAACCAAATTAGAATCTCAAAATATATCAGACGATACTTTTCTTCGTATATCCACTTCTATAAAAAGGGACCCTCCACATGCATTTTGTCACCATCCATTAGCCATAGCATTAAGCTCACAATGGCATCTTTTCCTGCCCATTTCTCCCTCCTTACCATAGCCCTTCTCTCATTTTCATATATCACAATCACCTGATGATAAACCAAAGTCAAGTCCCTTTATCTTACCCATCAAGAAAGACCCAGCAACTAATTTGTTCTATACATCAGTTGGCATAGGAACTCCTCGAAAAAACTTCAATTTGGTCATTGATCTTGGAGGACCATTCCTATGGTATGACTGCTACTACAATTCTTCAACCTACCATCCTCTCCCTTGTAGAACCAAACGTTGCCCTAGAGATGCTGGGTGCTATTTCTGCAATGGCAATTTGACACCAGATTGCCCAATCCAAGCACTATGTGCTGCCCGCATAATCAACACGTTAGCTGAAGATGGTGTTTTTTCCCGGTAAAACGCTCGAGGATGTGTTGTTCATATCCCATTCCACAGTGTCTGGCTTACTTTCTGGATGCACTACCTCAGATTGGGATGATCCTGGTAGATTCCATACACTTCTAAATGGCTTGCCAAAAATTAGTAAAGGGATATTAGGCCTTGCAAAGACACAACGCGCGTTAGTAACGCAGCTCTCATCATCTTATAAGCTTCCTCTATCTCAAGTTTGCTCTTTGTTTGCCATCTTCAAACAAGAAAGGACTCGGCAACCTCTTCATTGGTGGGGCACCCCATCATAATGCAAATGCTTCTTCCAATTTTCTTCTCACCACCCCTCTCATTGTCAACCCTGTCAGCACAGCTCTAGTCTCTGATGCCTCATATGAATACTTCATAGACGTGAAATCAATTAAAGTTGGTGGTCAAGTTGTCAACTTTAATTCTTCCCTGTTGTCCATTGACAACAACGGAAACGGTGGAACAAACTTAGCACCATGAATTCCTCCACCGTGTTACATAATTCCATTTACAAACGCCTTGTTAGAAATTTTGTTTTTTTTTTTTTATAAGCAAATAAATATTATTAGGGGAGTACGAGGGGTACTCCAACCCGGAACAACATGGATTGTCTCATTAAAACCTCCCAAAGCCAAAATTTATTGGGAAAAAGACTAGGGGAGGAAAAAGAGTACACCAACCATGGGATACAAGTGTACAAGCAAACTCCACCACAGACAAAAAAGAGAACTGGGTACAAATACATAAAAATTCCAAAGGGAATATGGCAGACAACATTGCAACATTGAAGTATCAGCTGCCACAAACCACCAACAGAGCGCATGATAGAAACCTCCAGCCAAAGACACCTTTAAGTAAAGACAGTAGAATTCCCAAAGCACCAAAATCCGAACTAGCCATATCAGCACAATATACTCCCCCTGTCACCAAAAACCAACACCGCACAGTCTGCAAGCCGCCCCAACAGCACAAACCGAAAAATTCAACAGACATGCACCCAACAAGACAAGAAAAACACCTTCAAAACAGAAAGCACAGCCACCAAATCGGAAAATAAATCACTTAACCCACTGTAAACAACCAAGCGGGTTCGAGCACCAATCCGAGTATTGCCAACCAATATTTCTCCCAGCTTTAGCAATAAACCAACCCCAAGAAATTGCCTTAATTTTTGCCACAATATCCGAATGTGAAGCGGTATCACCCCTAAATAAAATATTGTTCCTTAGAGACCACAAGACCCACACCACATCACACCAAATTAGATACCTCACCTTTTTCTTCACTTTACCCAAACCCACCAGACCAAATTGAAGGAAATTTGCAGCCCCCTCATATTGCTGCTGATAGAAAAATAAAGAAAGTGGCATCGGTGGCACCATTCAGAACATGTTTTGATCTTTTTTTTAATGGCAAAATATTTATATATAGAAGGAGGTACAAGGAGTACCCCAACCCAATACAGCCAGACAAACCGAGCCTAAAGATCCAAATAGAAGGACCCAAAGGCTCGCTAAGAAACAAAGACAAAAGTAGAACTTTGAAAGCTAAGCCCTCATGATACAAGCTATGAGATTGGCAAACCACTTGTAATACAAACACGGAGTAGATTTGACCCTACCCAAAAAACACCTCTAGGACAAGGATCGAATACGACAATCGCATGTTCCACCTCAGGCACTGCCCCCGAAAAAATACAATCATTCTTGAGCCCCCAAATAACACACAACACTTAATGCCATATCAAAGCCAAACTACCCTACATCGAGAGCTACCCCCAAGGTTTGTGAATTGAGAATAAGAGGAGAAGAGGTCCAGCGGCTGCACAAAATCACAATCCAACCAGCTAGCAATAGCACACCAGACCACTGAGGAGAAGCCACACCTATCGAAGAGATGTAACCCCGACTCCCGGTGAGATCCACACAACACACAAGAAGTTGCAGCCATATCACTCCCGATTTGAACACCATTGGTAAGACTATTACTGGACTGGATGTGCTGACTATTGATTTGGAGCTGTAGGGGGGAGTACAGTGGACTATTTATGGTGCCAATTTCATGGTATTCGTGAACAAAAGGGTGGCATGTCTTGGATTTGTGAATGGAGGTAAAGAGCCAAGAACAGCAGTTGTTATTGGTGGACATCAACTAGAGGATAACCTTCTAGAATTTGATTTGGAATCATCGAAACTGAGCTTCAGCTCTCCCCTCCTCCTTCATAATGCAAGATGTTCCAACTTCAGAAGTTGATTTCTTTCCCATTTAACTGGAGTAGTATGATGATGAGTTTAACTTTTATCATTTCTATTTCCTTTTAATGTTAATAAAGGCTCAATATCGTTGAATAAAACTAGTGAAGTACATTTTCTTTTAAATGACTTCAAAAGTTGAGCCAGTGTTTCTAATAATAAAAGAAGACTTGAGAATATAACTCGTGTAATGAAGTTATGTTTTGCTTTCATCTAGTAATATATTATTTCCATTTTTCTATTTGCACTAGAGTAAATATCCAATTTGATCCCTGAAATTGTAGGATTGTATCAATATAGTCCCCCACATTAAATATTGTGGAGATTTGTGTGCCTTAAAATCACGTTAGAAATCATTGGAAGTCATAGAAATGCGTTTTCAACAGGTGTGAATCAAATCATGGATCTCTGGAATCGATTCATGATGTACCTTGGAGCCTTGGAGAAGTTTTGGACTTTCTGTGAATCGAATTGAAGGAGTGTGAATCGATTCACTCACTTGGGATCACAAAACGCGTAAGATTTGTACGTGTGAATCGATTCACACTTACTGGTGAATCGATTCACCACTGCTGTTTTTAAACCAGAACGCTGTTTTTTCGTTTAGTAACGCGAGCAGTTTTCTAGGGTTGTGTGCAGCCGTTCTTGTGCGTCTTTTGTGAGGTTTTAGGGGCTGGGAAACACATTCAAACACCTGGGGATCTTAGGGAATCATAGAGGGAGTATTGAAGGCTTTCTCTATTGTTCTTGAGAGCTTTCATTGAGGGAGTGAGAGTTGGGATTGTGGGAACCTTTGGGACTGTTCTTCTTGAACTCTTGGAAGAGGGTTTAGAACAATTGTATTCTCATCGTAAAAAACTCTTTGATAGTGATACGAAGAGCTGCTCTCTCCCGCAGACGTAGGCCATCTTCTTTGGGGCCGAACTGCGTAACCAAATTGCGGTGTTTTCTTCTCTACTCTCTATCTCCTTTGTTTGTTTGTTTGTTTTATTGCACCTTGTTGATTGATTGGTTGCTGGTTGTTATAGTTATTGGTTGCCATTGAAGTTTGTTCCATTTTTCTTGTTCGAATCTCAACAAGTGGCGTCGTCTGTGGGGAGGAACAAATCATTCAAGTGTGCACCATGGGTACTAAGTGGGACATCGAGAAATTTTCTGGTAACAATGACTTCGGTCTATGGAAGATGAAGATGGAGGCAATCCTAATTCAACAGAAATACGTGGATGCTCTAAAGGGTGTGGCAAGAATGTCGGCCACCCTATCACAAGCGGAGAAGAAGGAGATGATAGATAAGGCAAGAAGTGCCATTATCTTGTGCCTTGGTGATAAGGCATTGAGGGAAGTCGCAAGGGAGAAGACCGAGGCAGAGATGTGGGCCAAGTTAGAATCGTTGTACATGACCAAGTCATTGGCTCACAGGCTATGTCTGAAACAACATCTCTACTAATTCAAGATGGTAGAGACCAAACCTATTGTGGAGCAACTAACGGAATTCAACAAAATTATCGATGACTTACTGAATATTGATGTGAAGCTCGATGACGAGGATAAGGCTTTACTCTTATTGAATTCATTGCCTATGTCCTTTGAACACTTTAAGGATGCACTCCTCTATGGCAAGGAGTCCACTATTACCTTGGCGGAGGTCCAACAATCAATTAGGACCAAGGAGCTAACCAAGCTTCAAGACTTGAAGGTGGAAGATAGTGGGGAAGGCGTAAAGGAAAGCCTAAGGCGAAATTCAAGTCGGAAGGGGACAATAAAGCTAAGTACAAATGCTTTAATTGTCATAAGGTTGGTCACTTTAAGAAGGATTGTCCCGAGAGAGGGGGCAATGGAAATTCCGTAGAGGTTGCGATTGCTATGGAGGATGGTTATGAGGATACAGGGGCTCTAGTGGTTACGAGTTGGGAACCAGATAGGAGTTGGGTTATGGACTCCGGGTGCTCTTTTCACATGTGTCCAAGGAAGGAATATTTTGAAACTTTAGAGCTCAAGCAAGGTGGAGTAGTTCGCCTTAGTGACAACGAAGCGTGCAAAGTTCAAGGTATGGGTTCAATTCGTCTTAAGATGTATGACAACCGCGAATTCCTTTTACAAGATGTGAGGTATGTTCCTAAACTCAAGCGAAATTTAATTTCTATAAGCATGTTTGATGGATTAGGCTATTGCACTAGTATTGAGCATGGTATGATGAAAATTTCGCATGATGCATTGATAATAGCTAAGGGGACTAAAATGTGTGGTTTGTACATATTAGAGGGTTCAACTATTATTGGGCATGCATCATTAGCTAGCCAAACCTTGCATGATAAAACCATGTTATGGCATAATAGGTTAGGGCATGTTAGTGAGAGGGGTTTAGTTGAACTAGCTAAACAAGGTTTGCTAGGTGGTGATAAATTGGATAAGCTAGAATTTTGTGATAAGTGCATACTAGGCAAACATCATAAGGTTGAGTTTGGGGGTGGCATGCATCATTCTAGTAAACCCTTTGAGTACATTCACTCGGATCTTTGGGGTCCGGCTAGAGTGAGTACTCATGGGGGTGGTTCCTATTTCCTCACCATGGTTGATGATTTCTCTAGGAGAGTATGGGTCTACATTTTGAAAAGCAAAAGTGACACCTTTGAAAAGTTTAAGGAATGACATACTCTCATAGGAAATCAAATAGGAACTAAACTGAAAATTTTAAGGACTAACAATGGCCTGGAGTTTCTTTCAGAGCATTTTGATAAGTTTTGTAGGAAACAAGGTATTCAGAGGCATAGGACCGTAGAAGGCTCACCGCATCAAAATGGCCTAGCAACATGCATGAATAGGACCATCTTGGAGCGGGTAAGGAGTATGCTTTTGGCAGCTGGGTTGCCTAAAAGCTTCTGGGGCGAGACTATGAGTACAACAACATATTTGATCAACAGATATCCATCAACGGCATTAGACTTCAAGACACCTATGGAGGTTTGGAGTGGGAGACCGGCAGACTACTCCAAGTTGAAGGTTTTCGGAGCTTTGGCTTTTGCGCATATCAAGCAGGACAAGCTTGATGTTAGAGCTGTGAAATGTGTCTTCATCGGATATCCGGAGGGTGTGAAGGGATACAAGTTGTGGAATATGGAATCTGGAGGGTCAAAGGTTATCATAAGCAGGGATGTCACTTTCGATGAGACCCGCATGGGGATGAAGTGCAAAGACCTGGAGGATAGTAGCTCAGAAGTGGAGGTGGAGAAAACTCAGTTTGAGGTGGAGTCTACCACTAGTGAGACCGGAATGATGAAGAGGAGGATAGTCCTCCACCATCGTGTTCTAGAGGAAGACAACAAACAGCCGGATCCTGGCTATCGATTGGCAAGACATAGGGAAAGGAGGAGACTGTGGCAATCAAGAGATACGGTATGCCGATCTTGTTTGTTATGCTTTGTTTGTGACTGAAGAGGTTCAAGACTCGGGACCAAGGGACTTCAGTGAAGCAATGGGAAGCATGGAGAGTCAGAAACGGTTGAAGGCAATGAATGAAGGTGTGAATTCATTGGAGAAGAACCGGACTTGGGAACTTGTGAATCTACCAGAAAAGTCAAGGGTAGTTGGATGCAAGTGGAACTTCATGAAGACGGAAGGTATTCCAGAGTTTGAAGAACCAAGGTACAAGGAGAGGCTTGTGTGTAAGGTCAATCTTGAGTTGGAGAGTGTGAATGACATTCAAAAGGCAAGTTCTAGCAAGGAGGGTATTGGTATGCTCAAGGGGAAGTTAGCTTCTGGATTTGAGATGAAGGATCTCGGCATTGTAAGGACACTTGGAATGAATATTAGGAAGAACCGGAAAAGGAGGTATGGCTCTTTGAAAGGCGGTTTGAAGCATGTGAAGACAACTCAAGGTGAAGTCGCAATGAAGAGTATGATTGGTGAATTGGGGATTACGCATGGTTGTGAGAAGTTCACCAAGTATCTTCCTAGATCAAGGTTCAAGGATCACTTGGACTTGATCATTTGCGTTGAGACGTAATTCCATTTTATGGAGAGAGCAGCAAGTGGTTGATAGCTAAACGTTGAACATCACCACTGATTTGAAGTCAAGGTGGAGAATTGTGGAGATTGGTGTGCCTTAAAATCATGTTGGAGATCATTGGAAGTCATAGAAATGAGTTTTCAACAGGTGTGAATCGAATCATGGATCTCTGGAATCGATTCATGATGTACCTTGGAGCCTTGGAGAAGTTTTGGACTTTCTGTGAATCGAATTGAAGGAGTGTGAATCGGTTCACTCACTTAGGATCACAAATGTGTGAATCGATTCACACTTACTGGTGAATCGATTCACCACTGCTGTTTTTAAACCAGAACGCTGTTTTTTCGTTCAGTAACGCGAGCAGTTTTGTAGGGTTGTGTGCAGCCGTTCTTGTGCGTCTTTTGTGAGGTTTTAGGGGCTAGGAAACACATTCAAACACCTGGGGATCTTAGGGAATCATAGAGGGAGGATTGAAGGCTTTCTCTATTGTTCTTGAGAGCTTTCATTGAGGGAGTGAGAGTTGGGATTGTGGGAACCTTTGGGACTGTTCTTCTTGAACTCTTGGAAGAGGGTTTAGAACAATTGTATTCTCATTGTAAAAGACTCTTTGATAGTGATACGGAGGGCTACTCTCTCCCGCAGACGTAGGCCATCTTCTTTGGGGAATCACAGAACCAAATTAAGTGCGGTGTTTTCTTCTCTCCTCTCTATCTCCTTTGTTTGTTTGTTTTATTGCACCTTGTTGATTGATTGGTTACTGGCTGTTATAGTTATTGGTCGCCATTGAAGTTTGTTCCATTTTTCTTGTTCGAATCTCAACAAATATTCTTTTCCTTATTTCTCTTTATTTATTTCTATGAGATGCAACCGTCTTTACCAAGTTTGCAATCTTTTGTGGTTCATTATGCTATTTAATTTGGTTTTGTCCTATGTTTTTTTATATATTGATCGGTGGCTTTCTCCATTATTGAAATGTCTGTTTGTTTTAAATTTTGATAGCATTGATTATGAAAAGTTGATGTTAAAAGAACTGAATTTAATAAAATTGATTTGTGTTTGAAAATGATATTCTAAAAGTGAGTTTAAAATAATTGATTTTGTTTGGATAATAAAGTACAATCACTTACTCATGAGTATTTGGATGAGATGATAATGGTCTTTTTCAGGTTAACCAGTGGTTTGGGTTCTAATAAGTCTTGGGAATGCAGCAAAACTCTTGAGAGGGGCTTTGCCGCCCATGTGGTCATACACGGCTTGAGGGATTAGTCATCACGGTTAGCGCGAAAAATACCCAATTTAGACAAAAAAAAAAGTAAAATCGCTTTAAATGGGTAAATATAATGTATTTTGTGGTTCCTATACTCACATTTCTCTGGAGGGCGTTCCTTCCCAGAAATATTTTATTGATGTGAAGTCAGTTAAGATACGATGGTCATATTGTGAACATAAAGCCTTCCTTGTTGTCCATTGATAATAAGGGAATGCGGGCACCAAATTTACAACCATGAATCTTTTCACTGAATTATAAAGCTCTCTCTGCAAGCCCTTTATTCGTGATTTCCTCATGAAGGCTTCAGAGAGAAGATTAAAGAGAGTGGCATCAGTGGCGCCATTTGAGGCATGTTTCGACCCATCCACCATTGGAAATTCTGCAGCTGGACAAGCGGTTCCGACTATTGACCTAGTGCTGCAACACTACAAGAAAACACGGGATTACCGACGGCCTAAAGCCGTCGGTAATACATAAAAGCCATCGGTAATCCAGTTTTACCGACGGATAACCGACGGCCAAAAACCCGTCGGAAATATGGTCGTCGCAAAGGATTACCGATGGACTGTTCTTTAGCGTCGGTAATACCGACGGCTACACCCGTCGGAAAATGATGGTGGATTCCGACGGGCAAAGCCTTCGGTAAATTTCCGACGGTGTCGACCGTCGGTCAATCTGAAAAGTTTCCGACGGCTTAGGCCGTCGGTAAACGATGGTGGATTCCGACGGGCAAAGCCTTCGTTAAATTTCCGACGGTGTTGACCGTCGGTCAGTTTCCGACGGCTTAGGCCGTCGGTAATCAGAATGTTTTTTTTCAGAAAAATAAATTAATTAATTTACTTTAATTAATTTTATTAATAAAATTAATAAAATTATTAATTAATAACCAAATTAATTTTATTCTTTAATTAATTAATTAATTAATTAATTTAATTATTTATTTGTTTAATTATAAAAATAATTTATTCTCATATTAAAAAATATTTATTTATTAATTTAATTAAATATTACTTGTAATTTAATTTAATTTAATTATTAATTGATTTCCATATATAAAAATGTAATAACGTAAACTAAAAAGTAAATTAAAAAAAGAAAACATAATAAATAAAAATTTGACGAATAAAAATCAAGAACTAAAATAATATCCAAACGAAAAAAAATGATATCCAAAAATATGAAAAAATATAAGTACAAATGTAACTAATAGTCCTGGTATTCCCGATCATGATCGAGATGCTCTACATCATCTACATCATCGAGATGACCATCAAGACGAGGAGGCGAGGGAGGCGAGGCGAGGCGAGGCGAGTCGATGGAGTAGGTCAGCCGGGCGAGCTAGCATCCGTACATCACGCTTCCTGGCGCCGCAAAGACTGAGTCAAAACCTCCTATTTCTTTGGGCCACGCGGTGCTTCAACTCGGCTATCTCCTGGTCATCCGCGGCAGAGCGACCAGTGGCAGCACTACTACTCGACGACGCTCCAACGTGTAGGCGGCGGGCCCCCTTTTTGTAGTTGCTGGCAAGGTCGCCAGCACCATATAGGCGGCCCTTCTTCTTTCCGCCAACCACTTCCGCCCAAACCCTCAGCGGTGTAGATAGATCGTCAGGGCTCTGAGATGGAGAACATGATGAGCTCTGAGATCTAAGCTGAGACATCCTTGCCTCAAACTCCTCCTGTTAAACAAACAAATAAGTCAAGTCTTTTTTTTTAACAAAACAATATAAACATTATTAAAAAAAATATTTATTATATTTTATAATTACCTGAGTCCGCCTCGAACGGTCATCAACGAAATCACTAGTACTCCTCTTCACATGAGTTGCAAGATGGAGCTCGTCGATCAACTTCTCTCCCCAACCTCTTCGACTGTGATTGTATTAATAAAAAAACTTAAATAAAGAATAATAATAATAATAATAATAATAATAATAATAATAATAATAATAATAATAATAATAATAATAATAATAATAATAACAATTTTATAACACGTACAAGTCTAACTGCGTCTTTGACCGATGAGAACCTCCGATGTGCAAGCCGCCACCCTTCTCAGAGGCCCTATTCTTCTTGGCCTTGTACTGGTCGCCTGGAACTCGTGGGTGTTCAGTGCGCTACCACCGCCGCGAGCTCATCCCCTATCCAACTGGTCACGATCCTCGATGCGGGCATCTCGAAGCATGTCGAAAGGCGGTGGGAGGCCTTCATATGAAAATTCTTCTCCATCGCCTCCTCATCTTTTTCCTCCCAAGCAACCCTCGCTCAGATCAATATAAGACATTATTAAACATAATTGAAATTTACGAAAATAAAATATGCAATAAAATAAAAATTACAGCTTACTCTGAAAGAATTAAACATATGGTTCCGCTCAAAATCCTTCAGTGTGCCCCAGGGGGGCGAAAACTCCTGGTAGTTCTCCCCAATTGTTCTTTGTGATAGCTAACGCAGCTGGCTTTGAGGGAAGAAACCTGAACAATAAAAATATGTTAAATAAAAATATATATATATATACATGTAAATTATTAATAACTCGAAAAAATTGCAAATACTTACCCTTTACCAGATGGCCTGATAATAACTCGGCCATCATACAACATCTCAAGAGTCTCAGGCTCCTGCCCCTCCCCCTGCTCAAGAACCTCCTCCTCCTGAACCTCCTGCTCCTTCCCGTCCTGCCCAACATCAGTGTGACCAGCTGTATGGCCCATACTATAATCATGGTCGGACTGATGAGCATCGGCCACCGGATCAGGCACAACATGGGAACTCGAAGCGCCATGTGGCTGCTGGAACCCCGGGGTGGGTATCATGTCAATGTGAGGCAAAGGTGCCGAACGTGCCTGAGTCTGTGTAGCTGGTGTCGAATGTGCCTGAGTCCGTAGGTGGTGCGTAAGGTCGCCTAGGTGCAGGAGGTGTATCAGTCGTCTCGGCGTAGATGTACTAGGACGACGTGTAAATGACAACGCCGAAAACCCGATGAGGTCACGCCTAATGATGGTCGGCCTCGACGACGAGGGGGTCGAGGCGATGCCCTTCCTTCCATTTACCACCACCGGTGGTGCAGGGTGGTCGGCTCTGAACCTCCTGATGCCATAAAAGTCTATAGAGCAATTGAATAATAACAGTCATGAAATATTATATTTAAACATAACAATATTACAAATGAATTCCATAAAAATAAACAAGTTATGAAAATAACTGACAAATTAAAATATATTGTTACACATTAAGTTCTCAAATTGTAAAAGTTAAACAATTTCAATCGCCCATTCTCGCCCACTCAATTTGTGATCGTCTTGAGATGTTGATGGTTCTCGCCACTTCTTCATTTAATTCCTCATCCCCATCTACATCTTCAAATGTGATTGGATTGTCACGTAGTGGTGTAATGGGTTCCACTTCATTTACTACATTGGCATGAGACATCTTATCGACTTGATAAGCCACTTCTTCCCGTATCATCTCGCTTCAATGCGACCAGTGGTTTTATCTTTATTGCGACACACCAACCTTGTTTGTCCCTTCGAGTTGATGGATAAGGGACATAATACACTTGTCTTACATGTTGTGCCATGATAAACGGATCAAACATTTGGTATCTTCTGCTCATGTGTATGTCAACAGTATTATATTTTCGATCCACTCTTGTGCCTCTATTTGACGGATCAAACCAATTACAATAAAATAGCACTATTTTTTTAGTATAGTCTAAAGTATTGTTCGTCAGTTCATATATATGTTGAATCACACCGTAAAAGTCATCTTCACCTCCATCTGTGGCACCTTTTACATAAACCCCGCTGTTAACTGTTTTTCCCCCTCTGTTTTCGACTGGGTTTGGAATTTGTATCCATTTACAAAGAATGTGTGCCATTCTTTTACACGTGATTTAGGACCATGAGATAAATTCCTCAAGTGTTGGATTTTAGGGGATTCTGCCTCGCTATACACCTGTGTACACACCATGTGCAAACAAATTATGGTTCCTATTTTCAAACAATATTTTTGTATTTTCAAACAATAAATAATAATAATATATATATGACGACTCAAAAAACATACCTGGTTCCTAAACCACGTTGGGAAATATTCATGAATATAGGCAGAAGAGTCTTGTACGCTTGTGGGCTTAGTTAACAAGAATGCCCTGATCAAGTCATTATCAAACAAATGATCAAGAGCAATTATGGATTAAAGAAACTGAAAGTGCTCAAAATGATACATACGTTAGATACGGTGATACTTCTGCACAGTTGATAAACACGTGAACGTGGGCTGACTTCCACACTTCGCCCGTTATCCAGTTATCCACCTCCTTTCCACCATGACGGTAGGAAGGCAAAATCTTTGATAAGGCAAGCGGGTGTCTTTCACCTTCAATTTCTACTTCATTCCTACTATTTGTTGGTGTCAACATGAAGTTCGTAAAATAATGGGAACAGAAATGGATTGTCTCACGGTGTAAGTAAGTTGCACAAATAGATCCTTCAACCCTGGCCTTATTTTTCACCGACCGTTTTGAGTCACCCATAAATCTACAAAATAACAACGTTGATGATAAAAATTGATACATTTAACCCTTCAAATAAATATTTATTTTAGAGAATACTTTATTATAGTACCTTTCGAATGGATACATCCATCTGTATTGAACCGGTCCACCAAGTCTAGCTTCATGTGCAAGATGCACTGCTAGATGCTCCATAGAATCAAAGAAAGCAGGGGGAAATATTCTCTCCAACTTACAAAGAATGACTGGTATGTTCTGTTCCATCCTTATGAGATCATCCTCTGTCAATGTCGCAGAACACAAATCTTTAAAGAATTGGCTGAGTTCAGTTAGTGGATTTAAAACATTTGACGGTAAGGAACTAAATGCAATAGGAAGTAAACACTCCATGAATACATGACAATCATGGCTTTTCATCCCAATCATGGTTCCTTTGTTCACATCGGCACATCTTGCCAAATTAGAAGAATAACCATCCGCATCCGAAGTTCTTTTATCCACCGGCAGATCGACTTGGCTTCCTCGAGAGTTAAAGAGTAACAGGCTTTGGGTTTCGTGGTCTTCCCATCCGACCGATTCACAAATGCAAGTCCTTTCGCCTCTGAGAAAGTGGTAAGTCTAGTCCGCCTTCTCATTGTCTTTTGTTTTTCCTCGACGTTCATCAATGAGAAAAACATTGTCAAAAAGTTCTTCTCAATGTGCATAACATCAAGGTTGTGTCTCAATAAATTATCTCTCCAATATGGCGGATCCCAAAAATACTTCTTTTTGTCCAATTATGCCATTGTCCATATCCTTCAAATCGATCCAATTTGCCAAAATATGTGATTTTGGGCGCTCCATAACCCTTTCCCGGATACATTACGGTGTCAACATTGAGGCGCCATCTAATTCAACTTCCCCTTCTTGAAAGCGTTCTTATTCCGCCTAAATGCATGATCATCGGGTAAAAACTCGCGATGTGAGTCAAACCAAGAACTCTTCCCCAAATTTCAAGGTAAAGGCCTTTGTCTGCTTCCATGCAATGCGGACATGCCATTTTACCATGAGTACCCCAACCGCACAACATTCCATATGCGGAAGTCATTAATGGTCCACATCAGCGCTGCCCTCATTGTAAAATTCCTCTTTCGTGCAATATCGTACGTCACAACACCATTCCACAACCTTTTGAGATCGTCAATAAGAGGCTCTAAATAAATGTCAATACCATCTGTCGGATTATCTGACCCAGATAACACAAGTCAAGAACATATAAGGCTTAGACATGCACATTTCTGGAAGATTGTATGGGTAACGATAATCGCCAAAGCAAGAATAAGGTTTCGTCGTGGATTGAACATACGGGGTAAAACCATCAGAGCATAAGCCAAGTCGTACATTACGTGGATCTGCTGCAAAATCAGGATGCACACGATCAAAGTGCTTCCAAGCTTCACCATCAGAAGGGTGGCGCAACATACCTGAAGTGCTTCTATTCTCATAGTGCCATGTCATTTTGTCTGCAGTCTGTGGTGATGCAAACATTCTCTGCAGCCTTGGAATAATTGGCAAATAAAACATTGCCTTCACTGGAACTAGTTTTTGCCTACCCGTCCGATTATTAGTATGTGACATATACCTAGGCTCACCACAAAATTTGCATTCAACCAGCGCACCATCGTTTTTACCAAATTCATTGTCGTAATACAACATACACCCTCTCACACAACAATCAATCCTTTTAGATTCCAGCCCCAACTTGGACACTAAGCTTTTAGCCTCGTAATAACTTTTTGGCAAACCATCTTTGATAGGTGACGAGTCCAACATCATTTTCGTTACGAGATCCAAGCACACTTCGGTAGCACCACAGTTGGACTTAAGAGCTAAGAGCCTCACACACATTGATAACTTAGAGTCTCAGAGACCCTTCAAACAACGGCTTGTTTGTTTCTAACAATAGATTATAAAATTTTTGTGTCTGTCTCATTTGGAAGTTCATCTGTGTCATCATCTTTGTTGCTTCTCGAATAACACGCTCACCCCCAAGGCATCACAAACCATATCTTGCATCAATTCAATCACTCACCACATCCCGAATCTACGTGAATCGCCAAGCACCTTCGCCATTATCACCAACCCCTAAATCAACGTGAGGCAACTTTTCACCATGTGTAGTCCAAATCCAGAATTAAGCCTAAATCCAATCAATACGTGGTGCGTGACCTCACTTGGGCTCTTAATCCTTCTCGCAATCGCAATTAAAGCACATACATCTAATCCCTCCATTAGTTTTGAAATCTTTATGTGCCATTGCGACTTGGACAAAGTACGCAACCCCAGCGCAAAAATCTGGTTTCAAACCCCTCTCCCTGATACAACCTATCGTGACATCCAACTACGACTCGAAGAAAATATTCCATCTTCTCGCATGTCAAAAAAATGACAATTTCAAAGAAGACGACGTTCTTACAACCGCTCTCTTTCTTTAAATGGTATGACCCTATCCCATTCGAGAAAAAACTTTTTCAGAACTCGTATAATAATCATTCCTTAATTCTCGTATCTTATACTTGACAAAATTTCGGCAGCATTTCCCATTGGTCTCTGAGTACACAAAATGAACGCAGTTATGAACACTACAATCAAGTATGCACCCAGAGAACAAAAGGAAATGAATCGAACCGAAATTTCATCAAATATAAAGATACGATAATTAAGCAACAACTATTATACGAGTAAAGAAAAAGTTTTTTCCCAAACTGTCCGACTTGGACAATTCAAGGTTCAATATACAATGAGCACATGGTACCCTAAAAGAGTATATGAACTCAATAATATATTAAACCTCAAACGGGAAGCTAAAGCTTCTCTCCGATACTAATAACAAATATCAAACATCCATTCGATCAATGATTAACATAACAATTAGACAAGCAAAAGTGACAAGGGTAGAATTAGTTTTATTAGTTATATATATATATATATAATAATAATAAAAAATATTTTATTTTCTTTTTTCATTTAATTTTTTATAGGATAATTTTTAATGTTGTTATTTTTATTTCTTTTTATTGAAATTTTTAATTCTTCTCTTCTTCAGATCTTTTTCATTTTTGTTATATCATATTTTTAACGATTGTTTTCCTTGTTTCTCTTTTTAATTCTCGCTCATCTGTTAATTATTTTTTCAATTACTGTTTTGAATCCTTCTACTTTTTAATTATGTTATTTTTCAATTCTATCTCATTTCGTTTTGTTATTCTCTTCTTTCTTTTTTAAAATCTGCTTTTGTATTCTATTGTTCTTAAAAACTCTGCTTTTTAATTATTTTTTATTTTAAATCTATTTTTAATTCTATTATTATTTGTCCTTTCCAATTCAAATCTGCCTTGTTTTTTTGAGCAATGGTCCATTTACTGTATGTGTAGTTTTATTAATCATTTAGTTGCCACTACGCCATCTGCCATATCTAATAAAAAATATTTTATTTTTTAATAAATAATAATTATTAACAATTCAATCAATATTGCAATTTTAATTTATATATTTTATTTTCTTAAAACGGAAGAGCTACTTATTCATTCAGGGTTTATTTAAACTTATTTTACATTTCATTCAGGGTTTATTTAAACTTATTTTACATCACTTAGCTAAGCTCATATTAATATTCAAATATATCAACATAAAAAATATTCATATGCTCTCTTCATTTTATTTTAATAAGCCTCTAAAGTAATTTATGAATAAATAATCACGCCAGGTTTCTAAAAATAGCTCATTAAATAAATATTTTATTATGTCATTTCGGATTTTGTGCTGAACGTTAAATATTATATGTCACTTTTTAATATATAATTTTATAATTTTATTTATTTCACCCGCTATTTAACTTACGATATATGCCCGCTATTTTACGCTATCCTACCAATTTTACGCTATTTTTCGCGATCCTCGATTAACAACACTGGAATTAGAAAATCGACTTGGTCATTTAACTCTTTCTTCCTTGTTCCATTTTTGCTTTTAATATTTTGTTTGGCCTGAAAAGTTGTGTCTTAAGGCTAGGAAAAGATAAAAGCGATGCAGTCTTGTCTACACATTCTATCATGATTTGCACTTTTTAAGCTATCTCATGTTGATTTACTTACATGTTGATAATACTGATGTTGGGATTAAAAGAAATCTAAACTATAAAGGTTTAAGGTATAAATCTATTACAGAGAAGTTCATGGACCATTTATAAATTATACAATAAAATTGTACTCTTTACTCACAAGCATTGTGACTGATGAGTGATAACAGAATCCCGATGCACAATTACCACAAGACATACCATTTAGACAATTACACAATACACTTCAAAATCCCCTCTATGGAGAGAACTATGAACGAAAACAAATAAATATGTCGGTGTGGGGGTCAACAAACAACCCTTTTCCACCCAATGAGTTAACCGACATTTCGTTAGAGTGCATACCTAGTGGTACAAGTGGCGACCTGGTGGAGGTGGCGAACTCAGAGGCCTATGAAACAGAGCTTTTTGTGTTAGCAGAAACTAATAAGATATAAACAAGAATATCAAAACCACACCAGAATCTAAATAAGGATAGAATTCAAACAAGTTCGAATGCAACATACCTAAAAACCAAGAGATCCGTAAACCCTGAATCCAAAAACCTAAAAAGAAATAAAATGCAATGTAAAACCCTTGTCACCACCAAAGGAATACAAAAACCCTTGTTCATAAGCAGCAAATTAATTCTAATCACAATATCCATGTACATGCAGCTTCATGTTCTCTTTCTTATCATACAAACCCCATATACGTAGCTTGGTGATTGGACTTAATTATTTATAGAGTAGAAAAAAAGAAAAATAACATGTACGTAGCTAAGCTTAGGGCCATGTCATGTCTTTGATATCCGATATCCCCATCAAAAGAAGAACCTATTGAACTCCCAAATCAAACTAGCATCATTCTTCTATTGCCACTAGTGAGTCTACCCGCATGATGCACCGGCACGCATTCCTCTCTGTAATTTAAATTTATTTTTTTTGACATGATAATTTAAATATTGTTATTATTAAACTTTCTTATAAATTATATATATCTTAGTTAGATACTCACATTGAAGTATGAGTTTTTAGTTTTTAGCTATTCCAACCGTCTAGTTTTTAGTTATTCGTCTACAATTCGGGATATTTGCATTAACAAACTACATAGTAGCTAGCTAATTAATATGAAGCACAACATGTTAAGCTTGCTCAAAACTTCTTTACTTATTGGTGATTCTGATGCTTGTTAAACAAACCAATAAATTAGATTTTAATTTTGTGGTTGAGTTGGCAAGCACCAAATAATTTACTCAAGAAATTGATAAAGCAAAGACTTTGGGGCTATGAATATTTGATATTTTTTTTTGGTACAATGAATATTTGATATTCTACTACTAACATATATTAACAGTAACTCTCTCTTTCAATATAAGATATAAGATATATGTACATTTATCAACATGGAGATAATGTGCTGATACAACTTTATTCACCACCACGATAATTTGAAGTTAAGGAGGGTAGAAATTCACTGAAACAGTTCACAATCAAAGGTCTTATTGCAGAGCAACCTCTATGTCAGCAAAGGAAGATACGACAAAAACTGGTCAAAGGTCTTGTTGCAGAGCAACCCCTAAAATCCACTACTGTAAACCCCATTTTTTTATAACAAAGTAAGCAGATACATGAGATTGTTTAGAAAACTTAAAAATAAAACAAAAACAAAAACAAAAAAATAACAGTGTGCAGTAGCAAGTGATCATAGAAGAGTAAAAATAAAAAACTATAAGTTCATTATTAATAAAAAAAAAAGATGCAAGGTTGAATCAAGAATCGATGCATTAGAGAACCTAAAGAATCTCAAAATAGAATGAATAATTGTTGTGTGCAAATAAACTAAGTAAAAAAATAAACTAATAATAGGTAAGAAAAAACCACAAATCAGAAAAACACAGAACCCTGCCAACAACCATTAATATATACACCAACAACATAGATAAGAATGGAAATCTTTAGAGGACTCACTCGATGAAGAACAATCGAAAGTTAAACAAACTTTTCTCCCTCTAATGAAGCCAGCGTCAGATCAAATCACTAGTTGCATACCTCTGCATACCATGGTAAGGAAGCAACTGTCAAAGAGAAAATGAGAGGATCAAAAAAATGCAAAAAACAAAATTCAATATAAAGATGAAATCAGGTTGTTGCATATATAAATTTAATCGTACATTTAGCTCGAGAGGGATCTAGTCAGGCTATATTTAGCACTCTTTAGTATGTCCCATTCTTGTACCTTCGTATCATGTAAAAATTCTATAACATAAACATAAAAACAAATGCGAAGGTTAAGCTTTAAAATAGAATCAAATGAAGCATTTGTTTTTATGCATTTTCTAAAACCACTTGTATATAAAATGAAGTGTTTTCTCAAAAGTAAATATTAATCAAATTATTTGGGATAGAGCAATGTTTTTCTGCATATGAATCCAATTCCAACCAAACTATAAAAACCAATATCCACACATAAACCATTCCTCTAGAAACCACATTTCCATTAAACCATTAAAGCCAAAGTAAACAATAATTTATTAGAAATTCCAGCAAATTACCAAACTTCACAACTTAAAAGCCAAGAAAGAGTGATGTAAAGAAATTCAAGCAAGTTGTCACTAATTCTATAAGAACTCACAAAAGACTTCTTAGGATTTGAAGTTGCTCTTTTACCTTTGGAAAATCATGAACTGTTTAGGAAAAAAAACTGCAAAAATGAAAAAGCTAAAAGCAAGACGTTAATTTTGTTCCCTCAGTAAATTTACTTTTGCATAATCACATCAATTGGATAATAAACCTCCCATCACGTGGCCAGGCTTTTCAAACCATTTATAATAATATACAACAAATGGATCAAAATCTATAGTAGAGCATTTAGATTCTATAAGTGTGCTCCAAACTTCTAAAAAAACCAAAGCAATTTAGAACCCACTGATGCTAAACTATATAAAAAATCTATAATAATGAGTCGAGGCATAATGACCCGAGTATCAGATCCAGCACCAAGTACCCTCACTCACATACCCCCACATTAATATCAGATCCAGCAAGATGCAAATAGAAAGCATAGACAACAAAAATACCAATAATGTCCCTATTCTCTTAAGACACTAGACAAATAGTAACCGATTCTGGAAATCACCTTCATGGGCATAATGCAAATCAACTTTCTGCAAACCCTAAACAAATAACACCCTCCTAAAACAAAAGGAAATAAAAGAAAACAAGAAAAAGAAAAAGAATCATGAAGGCATTACGCCCTTCCGTTGTTCAATTGTTGGACTATGACCACACTTGTGCCCGATCCTCTGTTCACCAGAAAGCAAGAGCCAACTCTCTCGTCCAAAATTTGGGGAAATTCACAATTTTGATATCCCTTTATATCTCTCAAGGTTTAATTCATGACCAATTTTGCTCGATTCAATAACAACTATGTTGCTTCACCCGCTAAATTTCAATTTTACAGCAAATTATTGAAGTTAGACTCCACTGCTAGCCCAATACATGGAGCTTGTTATCCTGAATACACTTCCTAAAGTGGATAAATCTCAACTTCAAAATGATGCAAACATAATAACGAAACAGTTCTCACCGGCAACAACTAACTAAAAAACAATATGCACTGGGACTCAAAAGTTGATGATGATCCAAACCTGAATGCAAATAATTTAACACAGCAACAAAAAGGAAATTAAAAAAAAGCAAGAATCTATTGTCGTAAAGCAAACACAAGAGCAATCAATGAACATTCAGAAAGAGAAATATAAAAAAAATAAAAAGATCACAAATTAAAAAAGGAAAAGAATGAATAAAAGTCAAACCTGAAAGGTCTCGGCAGAATCATTGGCAAGCCCAATCGGCTGCGTCGTCACGACAACCGGACAATCGCCGCAGAGATGAAGCTTCACAGGCAATGGTTTTGCAGGCGTCGCCGAGTGGTGAGGGTCGGTGTGGTCGAGAGCGCCGATCCCGTGAGACGATCGTGGTCGAGACGGTGAAAACGGTCCCCCGGTGGCGGTTCTGCGACCGGCAGCGATTGCGCACTTCAGTGGCTGAATGAAGAAGAAGACTCGAGTGGGTGAGTGTTTTGAAGAAGAAGAATGAAGAAGAAGATGGTTCTGCGAGTGTTTCGAGTGGGTGTGTCGGTTGAAGAAGAAGAATGAAGAAGAAGATGGTTCTGCGAGTGGTGGTTCTGTTCTGGCCAAATAAAGAGCTTACCGACGGCCATTTTAAACTTACCGTCGGTCTAACCCGTCGGTACACGACACGGGATTAGCGACGGATTAAGCCGTCGGAAAAACTACATTACCCGTCGGTATTAAAAAAAAAACCGCGAATTTCCCAAAATTCACGGTTTACCGACGGACAATAACCGACGGCTTGGGTCCGTCGCTAAAAAACCGGGATTTCCGACGGCTTAACCCGTCAGTACGGCTTAACCCGTCGGTAATATCCAGAAATACAACGGGTGCGTTTTCCGACGGTTTTGGCCGTCGGAAATCCCGGTTTTTTAGCGACAGACCCAAGCCGTCGGTTATTGTCCGTCGGTATGTGAACTATTTCTTATAGTGTAAGGAGGAGTGCAGTGGACTATTCATGGAGTCAATTCCATGATAACCGTAAAGAAAAATGTAGCGTGCTCAAGGCCAGCCCAAGAGTAAAGCTACTGAAACCCTTGTTTTAGGCCTACCAATAAAAAATTATTTATCATTAGTTTTTATAAAGTAAAAATGCCACATATCCTGACAAAAGACCCAACCTCAAGCTTTTTCACTTAAAAAAAAGTCTCTATTAAAGTTTGTTTTAAACTTCACTCACTATGGGAGATTATTGGGTCGGCCTTAAGCATGCCTCGCATTCCTTAAATGAGGGCCGGACAGAGCCAAAAAAAAAATTTGACAAAAAAAAAAAAAAAGAGCCAAGAATGTCGTTTGTTAACACTTCAATTATTATTGGCGGACATGATATGTTGGAGGATGGTCTTTTGGTGTTTGATCTGGCTTCCTCCAAATTGAGCTTCAGTTCCTCGCTTTTACTCCACAATGCGAGATGTTCTATATCTTGAATTAATGTCATAGGTTTATGAAACATTTTAATTAGCCACGTAGAAATTTGCAGCTTCTAGTATCTTTTCATTTTCAAGGACAATAAATTATGTTTGCTTTGTTGTAAGCAGGAAAGCCTTTGATTTTTTTATTGTGTCTTTTTATTTTTTTTCACGGTGGTCATATTCTCACAAGTCAATAATGGTTAATTCCCTTATTTTGATGCTTAGAAATGGTTTTAATGCCAAATACGGTTTTTTATTAAAAAAATTCTTTATGTTTGCATTGTTGTAAGCAGGAAAGCCTTTGATTTTTTTATTGTGTCTTTTTTTTTTTTTTTCACGGTGGTCATATTCTCACAAGTCAATAATGGTTAATTCCCTTATTTTGATGCTTAGAAATGGTTTTAATGCCAAATACGGTTTTTTATTAAAAAAATTCTCTAAAAATATCATTTTTAGAGAATTTTTTTAATCCTTACTAAAATTTCTCCCTGAAAAAAATCCTTACTAAAGTTTTTTTTAATCCTTATATTTAACTAAAACAGTGTTTTTAGTTTAGATGTAGCATATAAGATTATAGTTTATAACTTTTTGTTTTTATTTTATTCTTATCATTTTTATTCATAAATTCTTCTTTTATCTCCTCTTTATTCAAAAAGTACTTAGACAGTCTTTTCACTTTTATGCTTAAATTACATATATATATATATATATAGTGCAATCAAATTTGTATCACTAATTGAGCTGGTGCATTGGTGAGTAAAAATTATATTTATTTTCTTTCCTTTTTTATAAATAAATTTTATGGTGAGGTGATGTCGCCTCATTATTTTATAGTAGGAAAGACTTTTAGATTCTAAGAACGCTTACAAAATAATTTATATTTATCTCTCCCAAAAGGACTAGTGGGGGCTTGGTGCTTCAACCCACAACTTGTCGAATACAAACACGTCATGTTTACTAGACTAATCCATTAGGATTATATTTATTTTCCTTTCTAGATTAACTATTACTTTCACTACAACATATTGTTAGAAAAATAACGTCACTTTAAACAGCACTTTATGCTGAAAGCGCTATTTAAAAATCATGTGTGGCCTTTACCAGCGATTACTAGAGAAAGCGTTGACTAAAATTAATAAATAGACAGCGCTTTCTTGATTAAACGCTGCTAAAAAGACGCACATCCCCTTTACCGGCGCCTTTCCTGGGAAACGTTGTCTATTTTCATTAGGAACATGGCCTTTACTAGCGCTTCCTTGGGGGAAGCGCCGTCTAATCTCGTTATCAAATTATAACTCAGCATCCCTAAAGCGCAAACTCTCCTCTCTCTCGCTCCCACTTTCCTTTTCTTTCCCTAATTTCCCTGATGAAGCGGATCTATAGAGGGAAAAGAAAGGGTACAGTTCGATCGCCGCCTCCATCATCGCCACATCTGCAACCGCCGCATCTGCTTCATCCTCCACCCACAGTTCCCATTAGGTACCTGCTTCGCAACTTTCCCGTACCTCCAAACCCTGGATCTGAGAGTTTTCCCAAATGTTATTTGATGTTGGTGTGACGAATTTGGGTTTTGCAGGACGACATGACTGAGAGGAGAAGCCGTGATGAGAGTTCTTTGTCGGCGACACCATACTTCTCCTTCCAAAACCCTAGCTAGCCCAACCTCTCCTTTCCTCTTTCGGGTCTCCTCTCTTCTGTGCGACGGTGGGAGCCCAACCTCCTTTCCTCTGTGCGGCGGTGGCTTCGTGCTCAACAACAACTGTGGTGCTCCCCTTCTTTCCTCTGTGTGACGGTGCTTCCAGATCTGAAAACTCTTATGTCTTATCGTTCTTCCTCTCTCTTGTTTGATCGAAAAATAACATAAATTTTGTTTCATTAGTTAGAAAGATGCTCAAGTGTGTTTGTATGATGCTTCCTAGGATGCACACTTTTGTTTTTGTTGTGACGTTAATGAAGAAATATCCTCCTAGCTGGCCAGAAAGTTGTTGCTTTTTTTTCCTTCGTTGTTCTTTGATTAACCCAATTTCTTGATGATGTGATAATCTTAGGAGTAAGGATAATCGTTCACAATTTCTCATGTGCTTTTGTCTGTTAAAGGTATTGCAATTGATTTATACTTTTAAAAGAATTTGATTATTATAATCAGAATGAGAGTGTTTCTTCAGTTGATGCAAAAATTGTAGCAACTGAAATGGATGAGTCGAAGAAGGAAGGTGATAGTGTTGAGACTCAGGTGAGGAATGATTCTTCTGTTGTGAGTGAGGATAAGAGAGTTTTGGATAAGTGTTCAGTGACTCCCTCATTGGATGAGGTTGATAATGGCCATGATCCTGATAAGGGTATGAATTATGTACCTTTTAATGCTGATAATGATGATGGTTTTCATGAAAAAACTAAACTTGATTATGTTGATTTTGGCGATGATGATAAGGGAATCACTGAAACAGAAGAACTAGTGAATGGTGTTGGTGGTGGTGGTGATTCTGTGAAAGGTATTAGGAATGAGGTGAATGATGGTGGAGGTGGTGATGATGGTAGTTCAATGTCAAAAGTAAGGATTAATTAGACAACAAAATCATGAAAACCAAATTAGAAGCAAAATTGAAGATAAGAGATGTGTGAAAGAAAAAGCAAGGATTCTGAAGTGTCAAAACCAATAGATACCTCAATCATTTTCATTAAAATTTTTACATAGCTAAAGATCTTGGAAGCATTCATTTTTGTTATAGGAGAATATACTTGATAGAGATAGCATGTGAAAGGAACTAGAAATGTAACAGCTAACGAAAGGAAAGAAAGAGAAATACTAAATTGTTAAATTGCTAAAACCAAGCTTTTTCATTCATATTCTTCTTGTGTCCTTTGCTCAATAAGCAAATATATTTATAGAGTCACCAAATGGCGCTCTCCTCAGCAGATTCTTAGATTCTTCCTAACAAACCCTAAAGGGAAATAGTGATTCATCATTTTTCTTGAAAGTAATGACTCATCATATTCTAGATCATTCCTTCCCTAAAGCTTGTTGTCATATATTTGGGCTTGCTTGTTTGGGCCATAACAGCATGTCTGTTTCATAATAGCAATTCACTTGTCCCTGAACTATCGAATGGATATCTTTTTCCTGTTCAAATTTTTTGGCAGCATCTTCCATTTCCAACATGTCATCCCTCTTAAAAATAGTATATTTTCTACCACAAGAGCACTTATTTGATGTAATGTCTGAATCACATAAATAGTAGAACCAGAAAACGTATGTTAATAAATCATGACAATAAAAAAAAATGAAGCTATGTGCATCTAAATCTCCATGTAACAATTATAAGGATCAAATCGTCATGTACATATGTTACATATAAATGGAAAACAAATTCATCAACCAGTAACTGAAACAATAGAAATAAAAATTATCCAACGAAGGTACAAAGCTTTCTTCCCTTGTTATGAAGATTTGAGAAAGTGTAATCACAACTAGCATGATAATCTGTTTTTATGCAGCTAGCATGATCCTTGTTTTTATGCAGCTAACAACGGCTTATTTTGCATTCTTGGAGGTTTTGTTCAACAGCCACAGTGGAGTCTAAGCAGGCCTATGTTGAGCTTGATCCTCATCAATGAGAAGGTAATAGACCTTCTAAATCTGATTTGAATTCTTTTAAAATTTACTGCAAGCAGTTATTATGCTATATATCCTCCGGTTTGAAGTTGAATGTTACTACTAGATGTATATTTATTGTCCAACTAATTAGTGCTCTAGTTTAGGCATTGAATCAACCTGTAAGTTATCCTATGCATAATATAAATATGCGCACGTTATAAACCAATTAGTCACACAATTCTAGCCATACTGTATTGATTGTCAAACTGAGAGTTGTCATTTACTTGCAGGTATTTTCCTTCAGGGGAACAAAGCTGAGGAGCTTCTAGAGCAAGTGTTATGTCTTTTTTTTTTTTTTCTATTGATCTGCCTTTGATTTTTTATTTTTATTTTTTGTTATAAGTTTTAATGGTTGCAAAAAAAATAAGGAGTTGACAGGAAGAAATATAATCAGAATGTATTTTATCTAATATATAGTAATAACTTATAGTGACAGATGAGAGCTGTAGACAGAAGTCCAACAATGCATAGCCAGTGTCCATAGAAAAATGTCAACTTGACATTTACCCACGGAATTTTGATCTTTAGTGACAGCTTTTGTCTGTCACTAAAAGTCAAATTTTTTAAAAAAAAGGGAGAAAGGACACCGCTTCCTTGAAGAAGCGCTGTCTATTTCCAACTTTAAGAAGCGCTGTCTATTCTAAAAATTGTCAGCGCTTTTCAAACGCTGTCTTTTCGAAACCCAACCACCAACGGGTGATTAGGAAGCGTTTTTAAGCGCTGGCAAAGGCAAAAACTAAGCGATGTATATTTGCAAATTTGTTGTGGTGTTTTTATTAAAATTATGAATGTTGCTACCTTTTTTTAACTAAGTTGAATTTATATAAAAAAAAGGAAATAGAAAAGTATTTATCTAAAATATCAGAATTCAAGCTTTTATCTAGACGTTATTTAGAATAAACTAGTGTATTTACCCGTGCTCACACGGGTTAACTGTATGAGTTATAAATATTTCAACGTGCAAGAATAAATTTAAAGTTTTTAAAAAAATTATTAGCAGATTTAAATTTTTCAACAACTATTATATAGATAATTCATTATGAAGTAGATAATATATGTATTTATACATATACTTCAATTTTTTTTTGAAATACAACAAATAAAATAGAAAATATCGGTTCTATTTTTGTTTAGGATTAGAGATGATTTTTCAACTATGAGTTTCAATAAAAAATATAAAGCACACAATTGAATTATTTATCTAAATTATTGTAAAATAAATTCAAAATAAGTTATATGAAAAAGAGATAATCAATTATCTATGCTGGACAATAAATTTATCCTAGAATAAACTCTGGTTTTTATCATGTATAATATCAGAACTTAAAGAAGAAAAAATAAAAATACATATTGATTTAGCATTTATTATACTTTTTTTTAAAACAACATTTACTATACTTAAATATAAACAATGATGTGAATGTTGCAATGCTGAAAATTTTTAAATTTTAATAATATGTAAGAGTTGAAATATAAATTATAAAAAAGATAAAAATTAAATTTAACATTATATAATTATGATTTTTAAATTAAATATTATGATGTGCATAGTAAAACTAATCATTCATGAAAAGTTATAAAATTAAAAGTAACCAAATTTGTATGGTAAAATAATGTTGAATCATTTATGATAATTGATATAATTAATAAATAAAAATGGAAAAGTCATTTAAGGGAATATATTAATGATTTACACTGCGAAATTATTATTTGACATGGTGTAATAATGGTTGCTTGCCCTTGTGGGTCTTAGTTGTTTTCTGGGGCCTTAGCCCCTTTTTGTTCACAAAAAAAAGTGATTTAGATAATATTTTGATTGAACGACTATTGTCCAGATATTTTTTTGGGTCAGCTAGTAGAAATGGTAAACAACAAATACACATACATCTAAACGGTAACACCCGGGTTCTAACCACGGTCCCGGCATCCCCACGTCGCTGAAATTGCCAAAGCAACCAGCAGTGGGGGACAACTATTGTCCAGATATGTGAATTAATTGATTGATATGTTTTAATTTATTACATTTTGAATTTAAATTTGATTTAATTCAAATTTGATTTAATGGTAAAAGTTTATATATGAGTATTAATTGATTGATATGTTTTTAATTAATGAATTGGAGGGAAAAGAATGAACGTGGAGTTGCCCGTGGTAGGAGTCTGCGTGGCAAAACTCTATTTTATATAATATAATAGTAAATGACATATCAAAGAGTCCTAAGATGTGGTAATAGCAAATCGAGTTGGGTATACGGGCAAGATCGGCCCGTTTGGGCCCAACCGGTATTGGATCACAAATTAATGGATTGGAAAAGGTTGGCTCGCAAAGTTAATGGTTCCCCAAATTTTGGCTGTTGCTTCTAACACCCCACCATGTTGCTGCCAGCACCTCCACCCCACTAAAATCCCGAAAATACCCCCCAAATTTAAATTTGTTTCCCTCTCCCATGTCATCTTTTTCTTCTTCCAGTAATTCAATTACTAGAAGCTGTTTAAAATGTATTTCGGTAATTCAATTACCGGAACATAAATATTCTTCCGGTAATTGAATTACCGGAATACATACATCTCCCAAGTAATGCAAATGTATTCCGGTAATTGAATTACCGGAAGCATATTTTTTCAAAATTATGATATGTTCCGGTAATTCAATTACCGGAATACATTTTAAACAACTTCCGGTAATTGAATGACCGAAAGAAGAAGAAGAAAAAGAAGAAGAAGAAGAAGAAGACGACGACATGAGAGGGAAAAAAATTTAAATTTGGGGGGTATTTTTGAGATTTCAGTGGGGTGGGGGGTGCTGACAGCAACATGGTGGGGTGCTAGAAGCAACGGCCCAAATTTATAGAACACAAAAATAATGATAAAGAACAATAAACAAAAGTTTCCTTTGATTAAACACTAGACGTGAAGTTGAAGTTTGCACATGTAGTTTGTCTGAACAACAGGGAAGTGCTGAACCCAAGCCTTGAATTAGTCAAATCAAATTGCAAGAGATTGTCTTCTAGCTGATGCCCACCAATAACAATCGAAGTCGTTGCTTCCACACCTCCATCCACAAATGCAAGACAAGAAACCTCACTACTCACTTGTACCATAGAGTTTGCCCCGAACATCCTCCAAAACACAACCTTGTTTTGCAACACAAAGTCAATTGGTGGCACTGCAGGCCCAACTCTCGTAAAACCCAAGTCCTTAGACTTGAAACATAGCTTGAAAGGCGCTACTGGCTTTGCTCTGGGAACATCACCAAGTTCTTTGGCAAATGCATTAACAAAAGCATGGTAGATAGAGGTTTCCATAACTGTGTAAGGATTTAAAGTGCTGATTTTTGTCCCACCCTCACCCTCATCACCTATGGATAACAATGATGTGTTTAATGGAATGTGTTTCTCATTTATTCTAATACCTTTCACTCCAATGAAATATTCAGAAGCAGGTCTTCCATGGAAAATAGGCCCTGCTGAGTTATCTGGGTTTTTGATAAGTGGGGTATAAATGAGAGATTTTGAAACATCAATACCAGGTAGAAAAACATAAGGGCCATCACCAAAGAACAAGACACCAGTTGATGTAGTTGAAGAACTCAAGCAAATTGCAAACTTTTTGGGGAAGCTGAAAGCAGAAGCAAAAAGGGAAGGGATTGAAATCTCATTCCTTCCAAGACCTGCCATGCCTTTGACTCCACTAGCAAGGCCTTTCAAGAGATTTGTGCGACCACATGTGAAGAGAAAGTTAGATATAGTAACTAACTTGCCAGGATTGGACCCATCGGTTGAATGGATTGCAACAACATCTAGAGCAACCTCACCAATTTCATTGGTGTTAGTGAGAATGTTGTTTGGGAAAAGGTTACATGTGTTATTGTTGCATCCTGGGGTAGACAGAAAGCAGTCCCTACATGATTTGGATCCAGTGATGGAACATTGGGCTGTGTTGCAATGAGCAGGGTGGTAGGTGGATGAGACATAACCGTCTTCACAATCTACCCAGAGGAATTGACCACTTACATCTAATGTCAGTTTGATAGGTACGAGAGGAGTTCTCTGATGAATAATTGTAACGTATTGGCTAGTGGCAGAGTCTCGTGTGACTGGAAGAACAAGTGCTTTGGGTTGAATCGGAGGATAATAGGCTATTGAGGGAGAGATGAAGGTGACCAGAGTATAGAAGAGAAGGAAACTAGAAGCAATTGCCATGTTTATTTTCTGGAGATTGGGATTGGGAGATCTGTTCCTGTGTGAATGGAAAAAATGCATTTATTATCAGATAAAACAATCAATGAATCTGAGTTCATAAAACCAATTTTTGAGAATGAACTCTTGCAAGGTCAATACTTCTACCTATTACTACTACTATTAATGTATTTTATTGCACGATTTAATCAGTTTCAGTGCCACCATTTGACCAACCTTAAAAAACTGCTTAAAAAACCATTGCTTACGACGTAGGCAAAGTTTTTGTTTTGAAATATTTTTATGATTTAATTATACTTTTTTTTAAGAGGAAATAAAGCTTTTTCATTTATGGAAACACGGAAGAGAATAAAGCATACTAGTACGGGGTTAGTATAAGATAAGGATGCTCTAATTAGACTATGAGCAACCAATACCTTTCGTGAGGCAATGGTGTGATTCCAGGCATGCATAAAATGAAAATCAACTAATACTCGGTAGCGAAGTCCTAGCTGAAATTTATGGTATGGAATGCACTTTGCTTGAGATGATAACACGCCAAATTCCATGCGCTAATTTGGAATGTGTAAGTATCATATAATTACTATTTTCACTCCCATTACCTTTGGTTGTTCATAGTAAGGGCGGTCTTGTAACCTTTGACTTCCTTTCAATTTTTTTTTTCAAAGGAGAGCTTTTCAATTATCATTTTCAAAGGATAACTTTTCAGTTATCATAATTTTAGTTTTATTTTTAGTTCCACTCCAAATCATTTTATTTTTCGTTTACATGTTTGTTTTTGTAAAACTTTTCATTGATCCTCGGGTTGTATCACTACAATTTCTTTCGTTGATAACGATGGCTAAGGTGGGGAAGTGTCCCATGTGGTCCATAGTGGATCACAAGTATTCACCATTAGATCAAGTAGGACCACCAAATCCCATCATGATGTCTCCAGACCATGTTTCACTGCTTTCTCTCTATGATCTCCTTCCTCTCTCACGTCTCCGTCGTCGTTGTCAGTCCTCCCCAGACCCTTCTCTACCGCCACACATTCCTCCCATTGACCCCTATCGCGACCTCCCAACCTTGCAGATCTAATGGTCACGAAAATCAGCATCCCACCAATTTCCTTACGACCAAATCCTTGTTGAAAAGGCGCCACCCCATCAATTTGCCAGTCACACGAAAATACATACACCAACAAAACACAGACACGAGTTTCACTCGCTGATTTGTATGTAAAGAGCACATAGAGACGTGAAATAAATATGAGGGAGGGAGATCTGAGAGAGGACAGTGTCTCCGGCGGCGGGCTAGGCCGTGCATAGAGCCCACACGAAAGCAGCAGATCACAGCTCGCAACAACCGGACGAGGGGGATTCACATGTGAGGGAGACGAAAGTATGGGGACGATAAGGCGACTAATAACCATGGTGGAGCTTGAAGCACTTGTGTGAACTACCATGTTTAATAACCGATTAGGTTTTAAACATTATGATAGGTTTTTAACCATTTTTAACCGATTAGGAACATTATTAGTGTTTTTCATCTTAAAATTATGATAGAAGAAAATTTCAAAAACCATTTTAACCAATTTTTTAATTATAAAATAAATATATACAGTATATACTTATAACTTTATAAAATATAGGGTATTGCATTCACCTCCCTTGAGTTATGTTAAAATATCACCCACATCTAATTTCAAAAAAAAAAAAAATCACCCACACCCCTGTAGTTTCCCAATTAATTAACACTAACCTCCTCTCACTTTGACACCGTTAAACTATAGTTAGAGAAAAGAAAAAATCCCTAAGTTTGCATTTGTCTTTTTTCCCAGTTCTTCTGCACTTGTTTGCCCCTAAAGAATTTCGTGAACCTAAACATGTTTGTGAACCACAACTTGTTCTCCTTCTTTATGTGCCTTCCGGTATAATGACAACACCAGAATTCTTGTAACAAATGCAATGAAAATTGCTGACTATAATGCAATACGATCACTGGTTTAATGAGTATAATTACAACACCAGAGTCCTAGAATTTAGATAAAGTTTTCATATAGAACCCTATTTTCGAAAATATGTAACATTACCCAATTTTCATTAAATAGAGGCAGACCCAATTTCTATACGTGACAACACCCAATTTTCTTGACAGCACTCTTCTTTTTTACACCATGTATTCGCATTTGCTTCAGCATGATTGTAGATTCAAGTTTTTCTAAAAATTCCAAGTGGCAACTTCAAATAGTTTTGGAAATACCAAAGTGGGACCATTTAATCGGCTAATTAAGCCAATGAAAACAATTAATTAAGCCTTGCATTTGTTTTCGCGAAGGCATCAAAATAAAAGGCAAGATGCTATACACCTACTCTCTTTGGACTCAATTCTAAGCAAGATAGTACCCAAATTTGTTAGATTAAGTAAATTTTAACTAACTCAACTCTATTTAATGTCATTTTTATCCTTATTTAATTGTACTTTTATTTTCCAAGATCATTGTACACTCCCAAGAAAATAAGTTACTCCCAATATCATTGTAAATTATTTGAGCAATATAAGGGTTTGTTTGCTTAAATCTAATTTATTTTTTATATAAAATCAAGAGTATTAAATGAACACAACTAACTTTTTTAGTCTGCGTGAGGTTAGATTATTTTGTTTATAAATATCTTATTCAAATGAAAACGTCCTAACAAATGAAAAACCCCTAATTAGAAAATGAAATGCAAATGAAATCACCCCCACAAATCTAGTATGAGGAGGAAGAGAGGGAGAGGTGTTGTGTGACCAAACTTGTGTATGAAGCCTTGTAAGTGCCGCTGCTCACAGGGAGAGGTGCTCAACTGTTGTCGTGTGGTTGATGAAGAAGTGTATAAGAGAATGTTGCTTACATAAATAATTAAATATTTAAATGCAAAACAGATAATAATTTTTTATATATCGTGATAACAATTTTGTCACAAAAAATTATATAAGCTAATCCTATATTTTTTTTATAATTTTATTAATAATCAAAATTAATGATTATATGAGCTTATTTATTTTACTCTTTATTTAAAATTTTATTTAAGTTTATTAATATAATATAACACTCCTTCCAGTCTGTTTTGGTCCAAATTTTGGACCAAATACATAAGCATTTTGTTTATATTTTACAAACTTTTTTTTCTTATATTTCAGACCGGAGAGAGTAGTCAGGGGTAAATTATTTGAGCAATATAAGGGTTTGTTTGCTTAAATTATTTAAAAAATTAATTTTAAGAATTTTAAGAAATAGTTTTTAGAGATTTTTAGTTTTCGTTGTATTTATAAAAATCATTTTCATTTTAAAAATTAATTATAAATACAGTTTTTCATAAGTTACTCGAAATAGTTTCCTAAGCTTACAAAAAATATAATTTATTTCAAATTTTAGCCTTTTCTTAATCTTAAATAAAAATCTTTAAAACATAAAAATATTTTTCATTTGCAAATATTTTTTATGGAAAAAATTGAAAAAAATCAATTTGCCAGTTGCAACATTTTGCGGTCACCTTTTCTGGGCACGAAAAATCTGCTGGTTTGCCCCTTGACCCCTTTCAAAGGGATGTCAATGGCTGAAGATTTTTTTGATAATCATCACATCAATACCCGTACGGACAAAAGCGTAGCCTTATGTTGTGATTCTCGAGTTTGGACAAGATGATTAAGGCAAGCATGTGCATGGCCAATAAAAAATCAATCGGCTGTTTCCACCCAAAAGGAAATGGATTCGTTTGGTAAATTATTTTTTATAGTTTTTTTGGTCGATAAAATTTTGAGTTCTTTAATTGCATAGTATTTCTTTTACCTGCCTTTCTAATTTTAAAAAATTAATAAAAAAAGAAAATTTTAAAATACTGATTAAGATTTAAAATAGGAATTTTTTTTTATCGAAGACAGAGCAAAAATTAATTTTTTATCAAAATAGTATTCAATAAAATTATCGATACATTAATTTTTTAATAAATAATTTGTTCTTTTTTTTTGGGTGCTATTAATAAACAGTTTCTGTTACTGTATTTAACAGTTATTTTAGATTTTAGATTAGCAATACATAAACATTATATTTTGAGCTAAAGGTCTTCATTTTAAATTTCTTCACCGATGCATAAAATATCGTTGAGCGCGTGTGTACTGTGCGCCACCAACTCAACACAAATAGTATTCTTCACAACCCCCTCATAACAAGTATGTGTTTGGTTTTTCTGCGTTGAAATTATTTTTGAATGAATTCATTTTATAAAATTAGTTTTTAGAAAAAATAAATTGAATATAAAATAATTTAAGTTTGGATCCATTCGATGAGTTAAACAACAAATTTGATAATACAAATTACTTTTAGAGACAAAAATTACAAATCCATCTTAGCCTCTGATTGGCAGCACCGAAAATAAAGAGAGAATGAGGCGAAAGAAAACAGCCGCGAGAGATTGCGATGAAAATCAGTTTTACGTGTGATTGGCTGACGTTGAAACACAACAAAAGAAAAAAAAAGTTATGGGTCTCACCCACTTTTTTTTTCTTCTTATTTATGCATAGAAAACGGCAGCCGAGTGAAATTGGCACTCCTTTTCCATTTTATACTCCTATTTTTTCTTTATATCCCAAATTATTTAAATTTTTAGTCAAAGACATTAATGTCTTTTAAAAAATAATCAACACTTCTCTCTTCTCTTTTTCTCTTCTCTTTCACTTATTACAATCAATACCCAAAATCTACTCAATTTCTCATATTTTTCTCTCTTTTCATATTCTCTCTTCACAATTTCTCTCTTCACATTTTCTCTCGTGAACCAATCACATCCTTAATGTTAGAGTCTGGTCAAAATTATTCTACCAGATAATAACCAAATAAAACAAAATCAATATTATGGGCGTTTTTGCCTCTGAAAATGTGAACCCAAAGATGCCCTAGCTCGGGAACTCATCCACATTTTTAAACTTGAGAGCCTGACAAGAAAAAAAAAAAAAAACCTTGAGAGTGGACATTTCTAGAGAGAGAGAGGGGGGGGGACTGAAAAGAGAAGATAAGCACGTTAGCATCACAGAGTGGTATCGAGTCAGCAACCTAAACTTGAGCGTGGACAATACAATAAAAAACAAATTAAAATTTCGTAGCGCTTATCCATTCCCATTTCCCAAACCCCATGCCCATAACCAAATATCAACCAGCCGCGGCGACCCATCGCCGACACCCTAAAAAACACACACCCCCCCTTCTTCAACTGCCAAATTCCAACCAACAAAACAACTTCCACTCTGTTTCCTTTTTCTTCTTCCATGGCTTCCATCTCTCTCTTTCTCCCTCTCTGTCTCTCACTCCTCTCCCTTGCCTCCTCTTCCTTCCTCCTCCCTATCACAAAGGACAACGCAACTCTCCAATACTTAACAACCTTTTCTTATGGCACCCCTTTTGTACCCATTAACCTTGTACTGGATCTCGGAGGTCCACTCCTCTGGGTTGATTGTGCCTCTAGAAACACCCCCTCTTCTTCCCTCCGCACCATCCCCCACCGTTCCGTTCAATGCCTCACAGCAAAAAGCCATGAAATTGACACCCAAACATGGCTCTCAAGCCTTGAAAACCCCATAGATCAAGACCACCCATGTCAAATTCTCCCACAAAACACCATCACAGGGAAAGTTGCCACCGAAGGAGAACTCGTACAAGACCTTGTATCACTCCAGTCAACGCAAGACTCAATTTTTGAACTACTCTTCGCTTGTTCACCACCTACCACCCTTCTCTCGAATGGTTTATCAAGTGGTGCTAAAGGGATGTTAGGTTTTGGTAAATCTCGCACTTCTTTCCCTTCACAATTCTTCAATTCAATCACCACACAGAGAAAAATCACTCTTTGTCTTTCTTCTTCTTCTGGGGTTGTCTTACTTGGCAACACAGCATTTGAATCTCAACAAACTGAATCTGAAATCCTTAGATCTCTAACTTTCACACCCCTTGTCACCAACCAAAACCAGGAATATTTCATCAACGTTAACTCCATCAAAATTGGTGGCAAAAAAGTTTCTTTTAACACCCCATCACTTTCCCAAGAAGAGGGTTATGGAGGGACTAAGTTGAGTTCGGTTGTGCCTTACACCACCATGCAGAGTTCGATCTATGCTAACTTCGAAAGTGCTTTTCTGAAAGCTGCTTTGTCTATGAACATGACTAGAGTAGCTCCAGTGGCTCCCTTTGGGCTTTGTTTTGGTTCCCAAGTTGGGCCTAATGGGCCGGTTATTGATTTTGTGCTGCAGAGTGAGATGGTGAAATGGAGCATATATGGGAGGAACTCTATGGTGAGGGTAAGCAATGGTGTTATGTGTTTGGGATTCGTGGATGGTGGTGTGAACCAAAGGAATCCAATTGTGATTGGAGGGTATCAATTGGAGGATGTTTTGGTTCAGTTTGATTTTGACACTTCCATGGTGGGATTTAGTTCTTCCCTTTTGATGAGGGATACTAGTTGTTCTAATTTCAGATTTGGTTCCATGTTGCCTGCACAATCAATTTGATGATTACAATAGAGGGGGCACACCGCGTAGTTTTGTTCTTAGATTATGGTGAATTGTGAGCAGTTTTATCAGTTTTGTAATCACCTTTCCTTCCCCCCCCCCCCCCCCAACATGTTGTCGTTTATGTGCATAGGATAGCACTGTATATTATGGCAGTGGCATTTTTGGTTCAGTGCTTTTTGATATTGGAATACTACTACTCCTGTATGAAAAGAAGCTTGATAAGTTGAGTTATCCTGTTGGAAGTATCTGATTGTTTGATTACTTTTCGCATTATTATTTGGTTATTCTTTTTTTTCTATATAAAATTTAGGCTTAAATATGAAATTAGTTCCAAAAATTTACAAAGTTCGTTTTTAGTCCCCTCAACAAAAATCTGGTTTTTAGTTTCCCAAATTTAAAAATATTTTTTCATCAGTCCCTTAAAAATTCGTCGTTATGACTTTAGTCCCTCAAAAATTCTGAAAATTAGGCTTTAGTCCTCAAAAATTCTGAAAGTTTGTTTTTAGTCCCTGTCACATAAGCGCCACATAAACGACACAAATGGCATCAGCTAGAGGGACTGATGAAAAAAAAATTTCAAATTTGAGGATTAAAAACGTACAGTTTTTTTTAAGGACTAAAAACAAATTTTACGAATTTTTTTGGGATTAATTTTATATTTAAGCCTAAAATTTATTTGGTTGGTTTGATAAGAAATGCATCTCATCCGGAATATTGATAATGGGAAAAGCATATACTTATTATAAGGCAGAGTGAAGATAAAGATATGGCACCCCGTGCACTGTTTTATTTCCCCCAAAAAAAACGAAGATATGGCACAGAGAATATCCCTTTTATATTCGTCGCACCGACTGTACTGAAGGAAATATTGAACAGGAAATAGTTTTCTACAAAATAAGGCTCCCTAAAACCATTTTATTTTCCTGTCATAAGTCAATTCAAATAATCTAACCAGGTTTCTATCAAAAAAAAAAAAAGATCTAACCAGGTCCACAAATTCTGCTATACTGTCGGTGGGATAGGTTATATTTTAACTTATGCTTCTTCTCCTTAATAATTCAAACTGTAGTTCAACTAAAGATGAAAAAATAAGTTGATAGGGACAATAAAGGTTGGTCCAGTTGGTAATAATTTAGCTCATATTCCACAAAGATATGGGTTCGAATTCTGCTGCTGATGGGTTGGTTACTAACAAGGTCAAGCAACCACTCAAACGAGGTGAGCAACACGGACGTTGAGCAAGTAACAAAGGCAATTATGTGTGTCCAAGTAGGGATAAGTTTATTATAGTGGTTTTCTTAATCTCCCTGTTCAAAATCCCGTGAGAGGCGGTGGTGGTGTACCTTCAAATACTCTGAAGCTCAAGTTAATGAGAGCTTTGAGAGTAAGTTAGAGGTTTGAAATAAAAATGCACCCGACTTTGGCTTCTGGAAGGCTTATGAAGCCACTTTGATCAGATGTCTTAGAGGGAAGGACTATTCAAGAGGTAATTGCTCCCATAACTGCTTTCGTGACTTACGGGGAGCCATTGATGGATATCAACGGTCCTAATTGGCTCGTCTAGGGCGGTATAGAGTAATTCAAACAATCAATGGGGTTGATCACATGGGGTATGTCTTTTTTGGGCAACTAGGGCTAGGATTAGTCCGGAATAGTTGACCCCAAGTTGGTAGCTTAATGGAACATAAGGTACTGACTTTCCGATGTCCCAAAGTGACTAGTCAGCCTGGGGTGTGCACCTACCGAGGTAGCCCTGTCGAGGTGGAGATTAAAATTATCATTTCTGCTTTTTGGTGTAGGCCTTCAAGGAGTTGGGCTGAACGATTTTTTTTTGGGAATTGTTAAATGCACTCAGCAAATTGCTGGGTACACCCAACATTTACACGAGATGACAAAAATGCCTCCGGTAAGATTATCAAAAGTGAGAACATTTTTTTCCTTCATTTGTCTCCCTCGTAAATAAGGTATTTGCACTCACAGATTACTTTGTTCAGTCGCAAATAAGGTATTTGCGAGTTTCCATTGCAAAACGAGTAGTTGTATTTTTAGAAAACCAACTCGCAAATATGTTATTTGCGCATGAAGGAATTACAGAAACTCTAACACGCACAAATAACATGTTTGCATGTATCTTTTTTAAAAAAAGGCTACTTGCAAATATTAATCTGTGCAGATAGTTTTTTTTTTTTTTTTAGGAAATTTGCGTGTAAGAAGAATTGGTATTTTTTTTAAAACGCAATTCTGCTCAACTCGCAAATTGCTGAATATTAGACGCAAATTGCTGAATATGTTCACGTTGCATATGAAACACAAATATGAGACGCAAATATGAAAGGCAAAAATTTGGTTTAGTGCCAGACAAGCATTGTTTTTTTTTTTTGCGCTGAGCAATGTTATGTAATCTAGGTAAGTGAGTCAATACATTCGTGGATAGCCAATGAATGAGACGAAAATTGCTTATTTACGAGTGAATTTTTTTATTACACTCGTAAATAAGTTATTTGGGCAATATAAAAATTCAAATTTTTATATACTGTACAAATAGCTTATTTGTGCGTCAGAATTCCAATTTTTTTAACACGCATAAATAAGCTATTTGACCGTATACAAAATTAAAAAAAACACACGCGTAAATAGCTATTCTGCGGAGTTGTACATTTCTGTATTGTTGGCATCCAGCCAATAAGAAAGCAAATTGGTGAGTCAAATGGTTGGTGAGTCAAATGGTTGGTGGCCATCCAAGATTGACACAATTTGCAAGTGTTCACACCATTCATTTCTTCTATAAATAGGGAGTGGATGGTAGAGCAAAATTCATCCCATTCACAACTAAGTGCAACAAGCATTAGTTAGAGAGAGAAGCCTTGCTTAAGAGAAAGAGTGAGAGAAAAATTAGAGAGAGCCAATTTGTGAGAGTTTTAGCCACAAATTGAGAGTACAATCTTATTGTATTATTTTTGAGAGATCACCTAAGGGTGAAGTTTGTAATCCCATTATTGTTATAGTGGAAGTTTAAGCGGCTTACGGGTCCCGTGGTTTTTACCTTCACTTTGGAGGGTTTTCCACGCTAAAATCTTTGGCGTTATTATTATCTATTTATTTAGATAATTATTCTGGGCTGGGAATTATTATTGGGCTGTGGTAATTTATTTTACACTAACGATATGCAGATTTTTTCCCAACAAAGTGGTATCAGAGCTAGGTCTGTGGAAAATTCTTAGTATGCTCTGTGGTTGCAGCTTTGTCTGATCTTCCACATCAGAAAAGAATTATTCACCGGTCACTATTCATTGCCGAAGAAGTTTCAAGCACAGCGAAACTTGTTGACTGCCATCAAAATGGAGGAGAGCACCGGCAATATGATAAAGCTGACTGCATTTAATTATGCAATCTGGAAGCCAAAGATGGAAGATCTTTTATACATTAAAGATCTATGGAAGCCGATCGTGATGACGAAGGAGAAATCAACAACTACAACAACAACTCTGTCTGATGATAAGGTGACGGCAAAGCGAAAAAACCAGCGACGCTTGACCGGACATCGGACAATCGAGTGGGCGTCTTTGAATCGGAAGTGTCTTTGCTCAAATCCGTCAATGGATTGACAAGAGCATTTTTCAAAACTTTGCTAATGAACATGATGCTCATGCTCTTTGGCAAAAGCTGGAGAAAATGTATGCAAGAACAACCGCACAAAACAAAGCCAATCTGATGCGACGATTAGTCAACCTAAAGTACAAAGACGGTAGCAGTGTATCGGAACACATGAGTGAGTTCCAAGGCGTTGTAGATCAACTCAACTCGATGAAGATGACCATCGACGATGAGTTACAAGCACCGCTGATGCCGAAGTTCTCTACCAAAAAGCGGGACACCTTAGTTGTGTCGGTCGAGAACTCCGCCTCAAGGCAAGCTTACCATGGATATGGTAAAGGATAGGATGTTGAGCGAGGAGTCTCGATTTAAAAATGAAGGATATAATCCTGAATCTGAAGCGCTTGTCACAGAAAAACAAGGCAAGCAAGAAGGACGTGGAAGAAGCAAAGGTAGAAGCTCTCAAAGCCAAAACTGGCAAAGAGGACGATCAAAGTCCAGATCGAGGTAGGAGAAGAAGTGTCACCATCATGGCCTTCCCGCACTTCATTCGAGAGTGCCGAAAGTTGAAACAGTTAAAGAAACAGAAGCGTAGTTTCAACAAATGACACTGCAACTGTCACCGAAGATGTTACCATTGTTCGAGATGCAGATTATGTCAATCTTGCATGTCAAGACTCTACCTGGGTTGTTGACTCAGGTGCTTCCTACCACGTTACTTCAAAGCGTGAGTTCTTCTCAACCTATACTCAAGCCGATTTTGGGCGAGTAAGGATGGGAAATGATGATGCATCCCAAATTGTCGGCATCGGCAACATCTATTTAGAAACTAACCTTGGATGCAGGTTATGTTTGAAAGATGTGAGGCATGTTCCTGATATACGCCTCAATCTGATCTCCACCGGAGTACTTGATGATGATGGCTACAATAGCTATTTTGGTGAAGGAAATTGGAAGCTCACCAAAGGAAACCTGGTGGTAGCAAAAGGCAAGAAAGATACTTCTCTCTATTTAACAGAAGCCAAGTTATGTAGAGGAGAAGTAAATACCAGCAAGAAAGAAGTTCCAACCGAGCTATGGCATAAACGGCTCGGCCACATGAGTGAAAAGGGTCTCAGGATTCTTTCCAAGAAGAATCTCTTGCCAGAAATGACAAGTACATCATTGGGGAAATGTGTTGATTGTTTAATGGGAAAACAACACAGAGTTGCATTTCGAAGTTCCCCACCATCTAGAAAGGCAAATCTTCTAGATTTGATACACACTGATGTCTGCATGATGAATGATAAGTCACAAGGAGGTGCACTTTATTTTGTGACTTTCATTGATGACCATTCCAGAAAAGTGTGGGCCTTTGCTTTGAAAACCAAAGATCAGGTGCTGGAAGTTTTCAAGCAATTTCATGTGAAAGTTGAAAGAGAAACTGGCAGACAGTTGAAGTGTGTACGAGCAGACAATGGTGGTGAGTATCGCGGACCATTCGAGGAGTACTGCAGAAAATTTGGCATTAGATTAGAAAAATCAGTGCCAAAGACACCTCAACACAACGGTGTTGCTGAAAGGATGAATAGAACCATCTGTGAGAGAGTCAGATGTATGCTCTCAAATGCAAAACTGCCAAACTCCTTTTGGGGGGAGGCAATGAGGACATCAGTCGATTTGATCAACCTTTCTCCATCAGTTCCATTGAACTATGATGTACCAGAAAGAGTCTGGATAGGGAAAGATGTTTCATACAAACACTTGAAGGTGTTTGGTCAGAGCATTTGTTCACATCCCAAAAGATGAGAGGTTCAAGTGGATGCAAAAACAAAGCGATGTATCTTTGTGGGATATGCCCATGAAGAATTCGACTACGAGACTGCGGGATCCGACTACCGAAGATCATTAGAAGAAGGGCGTGGTATTTTTTGAAGATCAAACAATCAAGGATTTGAAGAAACCAGAAAATCCACGGTCGGATGAAATTCGATTAATCCGGAACCGATCTCTCCACCAATAGATTCTGATGACGGGGGAGCTACACCAGATACTGATGATGTTGATCCACTAGCTGAAAGTCTAGAACCAGATCAAGCCGACAGTTCAGAACAAGAGTTAGTTCCTGAACAGGTCCAATCAAAAGCAGCGGTAAGAAAATCTACCAAAGAGCGAAAGCCGAGTCAAAAGTATTCACCTACCGAGTATGTGATGCTCACTGATGGGGGAGAACCAGAGAGCTATGACGAAGCTCTTACTCACCAGCATAAGAATGAGTGGTTAAAAGCCATGCAAGAAGAAATGAAATCCTTGCATGAGAACCACACATATGATTTGGTAACACTACCACAAGGAAGGAAAACACTCAAGAACAAGTGGGTGTACAGAGTAAAAAGTGAAGAAGGCAGCTCACAACCATGTTACAAAGCAAGGCTGGTTGTGAAAGGATTCGCTCAGAAAAAGGGAGTTGACTTTGATGAAATATTCTCACCGGTGGTGAAGATGTCATCGATCAGAGTTGTTCTTGGCTTGGCTGCAAGTCTCAACCTAGAGATTGAACAACTTGATGTAAAACCGCTTCTTACATGGTGATCTTGACGAGGAAATATACATGCGGCGACTGAAGGTTTCCAAGTCAAAGGAAAGAGAAATTGGTGTGCGGCTCAAGAAGAGTTTGTATGGTCTGCAGGCGGCACCGAGACGATGGTATAAAAGTTCGACTCATTCATGGAGAAAAATGAGTACAATCGAACGACGGCAGACCACTGCGTCTTCATCAAGAAATTCTCTGATGGAGATTTCATCATTCTTTTGCTTTATGTTGATGACATGTTGATTATTGGCCGAGACAGCGGCAAGATTAGCAGGTTGAAGAAAGAGTTGAGCAAGTCCTTTGCAATGAAGGACTTAGGACCCGCTAAACAGATTCTTGGCATGACGATTACCCGTGACAGGAAGAATCACAAAATTTGGCTATCTCAAGAACGGTACGTGGAAAAGGTTCTTGAAAGATTCAACATGGACAAAGCAAAATCTGTTAGTTCTCCACTGGCTAGTCACTTCAGGCTCAAAGTGAGCCAGTGTCCCTCAAGCAAGGAGGAGAGAATATAAATGAACAAAGTGCCATATGCATCGGCGGTTGGCAGTCTGATGTACGCTATGGTATGCACTAGACCAGACATTGCACATGCAGTTGGTGTTGTGAGTCGATTTTTATCAAATCCTGGAAAAGAGCATCGGGCGTGATCAAATGGATACTCGGATATCTCGGAGGTACATCTAGTCATTGTTTGTGTTTTGGTAATGGAAAACCTGTATTAGAAGGATATACAGATTCAGATATGGCTGGAGACGTGGATACCAGAAAGTCTATTTCTGGGTATCTGATAACATTTGCAGGGGGAGCTGTCTCATGGCAATCACGATTACAAAAGTGTATTGCTTTAAGCACCACAGAAGCGGAATACATTGCAATCACTGAAGGTTTCAAGGAGATCCTGTGGATGAAGAAGTTCCTACAAGAGTTGAGTCATAACCAAGAAAGCTATATTCTGTATTGCGACAGTCAGAGCGCAATACATCTCAGCAAGAATTCAACATTTCATTCAAGGTCGAAACACGTCGACGTGAGGTATCACTGGATCCGTGAAGTGTTGGAAGGTAAGCTGCTAAAAGTTGAGAAGATCCACACCAACGACAACGGGGCTGATATGATGACTAAAGCTCTACCAAAGGACAAGCTAGAAGTCTGCAAAGAAGTTGCAGGCTTAATATCAACCCCATATTGATAAGAGGATATTTCCCCATTGGCTGGAGGGGGAGATTTGTTGGCATCCAGCCAATAAGAAAGCAAATTGGTGAGTCAAATGGTTGGTGAGTCAAATGGTTGGTGGCCATCCAAGATTGACACAATTTGCAAGTGTTCACACCATTCATTTCTTCTATAAATAGGGAGTGGATGGTAGAGCAAAATTCATCCCATTCACAACTAAGTGCAACAAGCATTAGTTAGAGAGAGAAACCTTGCTTAAGAGAAAGAGTGAGAGAAAAATTAGAGAGAGCCAATTTGTGAGAGTTTTAGCCACAAATTGAGAGTACAATCTTATTGTATTATTTTTGAGAGATCACCTAAGGGTGAAGTTTGTAATCCCATTATTGTTATAGTGGAAATTTAAGCGGCTTACGGGTCTCGTGGTTTTTACCTTCACTTTGGAGGGTTTTTCACGCTAAAATCTTTGGCGTTATTATTATCTATTTATTTAGATAATTATTCTGGGCTGGGAATTATTATTGGGCTGTGGTAATTTATTTTACACTAACAATATACAGATTTTTTCCCAACATGTATATCTCGCGCATATAGCTATTTGCGCGTGTTTTTTTTTTTAATTTTGTATACGCGCAAATAGTTTATTTGTGCAAATTTTCCTTATTTGCATCTTATCCGGGTGTATTTTTGTCCAACGTTGGGTTTACCAAACAAAATACTGGGTGCATTCGACAATTCCTTTTTTTTCTAGAGATTCACAACCACAATTTTTTGAGAATACTGTTGATTAGTATGGATATATGGAAGCAATACTTTCAATAGTCAAATAATGGATGCAATGCTCCAAATTAAGAATCATTCATGAACATATAAAATGCGTGTGTTGGTCGTTTTTCCTTTCAATTAACGTTAACAACTAACAAGACACTTCATTTCTAATGTAAATAAATTGAAACCCCTTTCATTTGTGGCAATGCCAAAGGGCAAAATTTGTCGTATAATGCAACCGATTGGCACCTAATTTTCGAGTTGAAAAGCAAAACAGCGGCTGAACTTTTGAAACATTAGGAAAAAATATTTGAATATATAATGATCTGAGCTATAAAAGCAAATTCAAAATTTAACATTTTGAGGTAAGCTCTGTCATAGGATAAAGATTGTCCCACACCTCCCAACAACTATGAGAGGTGTTCCGACTTCAAACCCGTAACATTGTTTTTCGATAAATTTGTCTGTAACGTCCGTACTTCAAAATTAATTGAAATAGCGATAAATTATGTTTCGAGCAAGGAACGAAGTGGTGGCCGGAGTCGCTGAGTTCGCCGCTTGTGGTGGTAGGTGATGACGGAGAACGGTGGTGGGGTACCTGTAAAAGGCACCCCGACGCTCAAGTTAGTATGATTCTGATGAGGTCAGTGTGATGTAATGAAAACGTACCTCCTTTCTTCGTGGGCCCTTCTTATATATGAATCCTTTTAAGGTTTGGAGTGAATGGACGGTGATTGGGTGACTAAGTCCCTCAACGTGTGTTTCAAGCCGTTGATTAGATCGATGGCCCTAGATCGATGGCGTAGAACCAACGCGAATTAGGGGATGGTTGATGTAATGGACGTACCAGATCGGTGGCCATTGGTCGGTCACGATCAACTAGTGGTGTTGGGCCACGGAAGTGGTTCTGGGAGGAGTGGGCCTTGGCCCAGTCCGGAACAGTTGCCCCCCCAAGTCGATGTTCGAAGTTTAGAGGAGTTCGACTTAAGTGATGGGTTGTTCATATTATGATTTCAACTCAAGTGAGTCTACAAGTCGCAATACAGATGGTTGTTGTCGAAGTTCGACTTTCGTCACAGTTGAAGTATGACTTCAGATAGAACTGATGGCCGTGGCGCATTGAAATGTGAGTTTGAATCGAATCATCGAAGTGCGACTTCAGATCGAACCATTGAAGCGTGACTTTGGATCGAATAATTGAAGTGTGACTTTGGATCGAATCATTGAAATGTGACTTCAGATCGAATCACTAAAATGTGACTTTGGATCAAATCATTTTCGTACGCGACACGTGTCGCTGCTTGTTGAAGGTTTCTAGGGCGTTCTATGTCAGAAACCCTAATCGACACGTCACTTCAATCGTTTCAAAATTGAAAAGGGCTGCCTCGTTTTGCATGCATGCGACATGTCAGTTCTTCAACCGAGGCGACGCCTGGTTTAGCGCGCCCATTAATGCGATTTAATGATTGCTTTAACCCTGTAAATATAGGAAAGGAAGTTCATTTGGCACTTTGGTTGCCATTCTTCTTCTCTGCGTATTTCTGCTCTGTGAAGGCTTCAAGAAGTTTCTTCTTCTCCCGCTTGCGAACTTGTCTTCTGTTTGTGGCTCTTCTTCCTTCATCATTCGCAGTCATCTCCAAAACCCAAGGTATATTATCTTCCACATTCGTTTTACTCTTCTTTGTTCTGGGTGTGGCTGCCGCGAAGGCTGGCCGAATCCCTTATTTCTTGATGTGGCTCCTAGCTTCTGCCTGAGTTTCATGTTAAGTGGCCTATTTTTTTTACTCTTTTTCACGAGTTTCGGCATTAAGTATGAGTTTCCCGGCGAGGCCACGAGTTTTCCGGTGAGATTATGAATTTTTCGGTGAGAGTTATGAGTTTTTCGGTGAGGAGTTTGAGTTTTCCGGTGACGAGTATGAGTTTTTCGGTGAGAGTGTTCGGTGGAGATTTCTGGGTTTTTGTTGGTTAGGGAGTTCGGTGATTTAAACGATCCTTTCATTGGGCAGGTCGATGATAGGAAAACCAAAGGACCCGAAAAGCAAGAGAGGATACTCACCTCCGACCAATGCTGATCGGTATGCATGGGTGGCTGATGATGCCTTGTACGCCAAATCGGTGTTTAGCAGTGAGAGGACCTTGGCCGAATTCCTACCTTATTTGGACATCGGCCAAGATAAAGGAAATATGAGCAACTGGAAAGTGATCTCTCTGGGCACTAATGACCGGATCTGTGCGGTACCCGTCAAGGACGAGGACTTCTTCTTGCCGATGTACAAGGTGTATTTTACCGAACTGGGAGTTCGGCTGCCGTTCACCGACTTCTAACTCAAAGTTCTAAATCACCTTCGGGTTGCCCCTTCTCAGCTTCATCCTAACGCGTAGGCCTTTATCAGGAGTTTTGAATTGATTTGTTCACACCTTGACATCCCGACCCTTAAGAGTGTGTTCTTCTATTTCTTCTCTCCTATGTGATCGGTGAAAAAAGGTGACACGCCATAGGGGTGGTTGTCCTTGAAGCCGAAGGTAAGACTCATAGAAGCCTACAGCAACTCCATTCGAGGATTTAAACCCGAGTGTTTCTATTTAAAACCCTTGAACTGGTCGGCCAAGAAATGTTTAGTTAGGAAGAAGAAAGAAGGGGGTCAGAAGAGTTAGTTCGACCTTATTGGAGTCAGGATCACTTCTTTGTTGAACGTAAGGAGTTCAGCACTTTCGAAGATTCGCTGGACGATCAGGACGTCGAGTGTGTAAATAAGCTGATGGAGTTTATACAAGGATTTGCTCCCAAAGTCAAGGATACCCCCTAGGTCAAAAGAGTACGCCTTGCTACGTGAGCAGTCGGTATTTGATGAGCTGTACCTCAGAAGCTGAGGCTAAGGCATGCTTAGGTAATATATGCATGTGCACGGATAAGTTTTGCTTACTTTACACGTTAGTTCTAACCTTTGTTTTATGCAATTTCAGGTGCAATGGAGGACATCGCAGCTCTAAGTGAGTTCCTCAACAAGAAGAAAAGAAAAACTACTTTAGGAGGCACTTCGACCTCTGGTGTCCTGGTTATTTCTTCGGCTGTTTCACCGTCATCGGCAGTAGCCGCCTCTCTATCGCCTGCTTCTCATCGGGCTTCTACCCCGACTTCGGGTCACGTGAAAGGACCCGAAGTCAAAGAGATCCAAGCTCCTACTTCCCATGGAGAAAAGAGGATGGATACCGAAGTTGACCGGGATTCCGGCCTTCGAAAAAGCAGAAGAAAGATGCTAGGAAGAAACCAAGCTGCTTGGAAAGGGTCACCGGAAGTGGCGACTTCTCCAGAAGTGATGGTCCGGTAGTGTAGACGCATAACAATGTTTTAACTTCGGAGGAATTGCGTCATTACACCTCAGCTGCAGACAAAGTCTATCTATCGAACTTATCCAGTTTGGCCCATGAAGACTCGGTGCTGGAGTGTTCGTGCTGGATGGTCCGGAGTTTGAACCTCTTTGTTCACACTGCCGAACGCAATGCTGCATTGGATAAGGAGAACACGGAGTTCCATAACGCAGTCGAGAAGTTGAAAGAGCGTGCTGAGGAGATCAAGAGGAAGGAGCCCAAGATGACCGACCTCGAGATCGACCTCCAAGATAAAACGGAGAAATTGGATAATGCGAAGAAGGAGGTTGCAATGTTGCAACAGAGGGTCATCCACCTAGCGAAAAAACGCGATGACCTCCTCTCCGAAAAGAAAACCTTTCAAACCAAAAAGAATGAAGAAAAAGAAAAGTTTGAGAAGGATCTGGAAGAGGCTAGGGAAGCTCTTACTTCGGCCCTAGTAGAGACCGAAAAGTGGAAAGTGATTACTGGTAAGTTCAGGAATCAGCTGTTTGAAAACGCTGTTGATCAAGTCCGACTGATGTTCCCGACTATTGATGTCAATATCTCGCGGCTATTCAGTATGGGTGTTGTTGATGAAAACATAATTATCAACCCCAAGACCATGGAAGTCCTTTATGAGGCGGCGCCTACAACAGAGCAGGGAGTGGCGCCTACTTCAGAAACGATGGAGAAGACTGTCGAGGAGCAGGTGCGAAGATCTGGGATGCCAGGGTTTTTTAACTTGTATAAATTTTGATCAACTTAAATTTTTACCCCTCCGGAGGTTTGTTTTGTAATCGACATTTGCCTTCCCTTAATCCGTGTTAAGTATCTTGCCATATTTGTCGTGACTTCTTCTTTGTGTTTGAACCACTAGTGCACGAAACGGAAAAGAATTTGGTCTTTTACACCAGTTTTGAATTTAACCGGTGTAAAAACTAACGTGGTGGCAATTTTGCAATTAACTCGTAACTTTTCACACCCGCCATATAGACAACTGGTGTAAAAGGTTAACGTTTTACACCGGTTATTTTTTTAACCAGTGTAAATTGAAATGCGGTGGCAGTTTTTCAATTAACTCGTGATTTTTCTAAGTCTTTCACACCGGTCTCTATAAATAACCGGTGTAAAATCTTTTTTACACTATCTCGTTCAAATGACAAACCCCTCTATCCATTGTCACGTTCCAAATTTCCACTACCTATATGATTCAGTACGTAAGTCGCTTTTTTGCAACGTACTTAATCGCAGAAACGACGTACTGAATCATATAGACACTGGAAAATTTGGAAGCGTGACAAAGGATATGGAGGTTCTGCCATTTGAACGAGATAGTGTATCTGGAGCTTTCGCGAACACACACAACAAACATCAAATAGGGGGTTAACATGAACTTGAACTTGTGATGATGAGGAAGAAGTTGTGAACTGGTGATGATATCAACAAACTCAAGGTGTATTTATAATGAAAGGAATATTCAACGCCAAACACATCTATTGGCTTAAAAAGGGTCCAGATGAAAATATCAGAGCTGCTGGACGGTGGTGGTAAATGCGTTTTAAAAGAAAGAAAAATGTTTTACCAAAAATAAAACGCGTCACTTTTTACACCAGTTTTATATTTAACCGGCATAAAAAGTGACGTGGCAAAAGGTTCACTTTTTACACTGGTTATATATTTAACCGGTGTAAAAGGCTTTTTCACGTTGGCGAACCCCTGTATCCATTGTCACGTTCCAAATTTCCACTGCCTATACAATTCAGTACGTCGCAGAAATGACGTACTGAATTGTATAGAAAATAGAAAATTCGGAAGCGTAATAAAGGATATAGGGTTGCCATTTGAACGAGAGGAGATTAACATGAACATGAACTTGTGATGATGATGAGGAAGAAGTTGTGAACTGATGATGAGATCAACAAACTCTAGGGGTATTTATAATGAAAAGAATATTCAATGCCAAACACATCTATTGGCTAAAAAATGGGTGCAGATGAAAATATCAGAGATGATGGATGGGGTGGTACTGGCGTTTTAAAAGAAAGAAAAACGTTTTACTCAAACCTTTTTACACAGGTTTTATTTTTAACCGGTGTAAAAAGTGACGCGGCAGCAATTTTTCAAAAACTTTTTACACCGGTTGTTTATACAACCGGTGTTAAAAGTCATTCTTTTGTTAAAATAAATTTCTCTGATACCCGCGAAGCATTTTGCTCTGAGATAATATGGACTTCACTTTTCTTGTTCTCTCTTTCTCTCTCGCCGCTGCTCCTCGTTCTCTCACCGTTGCACTGTCGTCGTTCACATCCTCTCTCGTAGCCGTTCGAATACCTCTACTTCACGTGGTTCTTGCCGTCGTGGTTCTCGCTGTTCTCCATTGAAGCCCTGTCACAGATCTGGTTTAGTTTCCTTTTCCTTGCTTATAAGTTTGTTCTTTTACCCTATAACTTTGGCCCTTTTTGGTTTTAATGTGTTTGATAATCCCTTTAGGTTTTACTATACACTCTACTATTCCCTCTGAACAAAGCTTAAAAAACCAGTGAAGAATAAGAAGAATCCCTCATAGGTGCATCACTGTTTCATTTTTTTTCATTTTCTTTCATTTTTTTTTGTTTATCTATTTTGCTTTTGCTTTGTTGATTTACATTTTGGTGAGCTTGTGTCGTATGACTCTTTGTCTGGGTTTCCCTTGTACATGTCAAAAATAGTAGATGTTAGAAATAGTAGATGGAATGGTGGTTGTTTATAGGATTCGGTCGGAAATAGTAGATGTTAGAAAAAGGGAAATTGTTGTTCATGTTATGGATGGGGCTATTATGGATGCTGAGTTTGAGCAATTGGTTTTATCCGATGAAACAGAGGAGGATTGACTGTATACAGGTTTTGCTCTTTGATTTTCATATTCATATTTTGTGGTATACAATACAATTGGGATATAGTCTGAACACTTGTACATGTAACAGTGTGTGTATATTATCTCCTTTTTGCTTAATAATTGATTACTGTTGACAATAGACTATGTCTTTAGATGAAAATCGTGGTCGTGGCGGGCATCGTACTCGCATGGCTTCCAGGAGGTCACGTCCCCCTATTAGCCGGCCGATGACTACAGGGGAGTATCGAGCTATCTTTGTGAGGAATGAGGAACGTGTTGCTCGTCTTGGCGATCCTTATCGCGATGAGGATCACGATTTGATGAAGCAGTATGCTGATCCTCATGCTGACGCTGACTGTTGGGGCCCAGGCCTTCGTATGCACATGCTTCAGAGGAGACCACCCTCTACCAGGAGGCCTGTAGCTACTAGGGAGGTTCATCATGGGTCGGATGTTGTTTAGATCCCCAGCGATGAGGGTGAGATCAGAGAGTATAGTCCACCCACACAGGAGTATTCTCCCATCGCACCCAAGTATACTCCATCGACTCATTCAAAGGAATCTACTGCCTGATTTTGTCCTAGTTACTCCTCTAGTACTAGCCAAAACTAGCCTCAAGATACCCATCATCGCTATTGTCATTTCTTCTAAGTGCTTCAAAAATAGGCATTTCATCATCGTGCACCCAAGATGGACACTCGTCATCGCTGTTGTCATTTATGTCAGTTCCCTCTACTGATTCTTCAAATTCAACGTGTTGCCATTTCGGAGACCGAACCTTCTGAAGGCTTCATGATTCTTCTTCACATAATACATATTTTCTAGGGTTAATGCATTAGTTGAAAAGATACAATGAAGAGTAAGTTGATGCATGTTGTCCACCAGATGGTGGTTGAAACAATGAGTTCTTCTCTGGTTTCTATAATGGTGTCATGGTGTCATGATAATAACTCCCTGGTTTTCCTCCTCGCTGAAGAAATTTGTCCCAAGATGATGGGAAAACCAGGGAGTTATTTTCTAGACACCATTATATAATCTAGAGAAGAACTCATTGTTTCTTCCATTATCTAGTGGACAAAATGCATCGGGTTGCTCTTCACTGTATCTTTTCAACTAATGCATCAACCCTAGATCTTGCATTATGTGGAGAAGAATCATGAAGCCTTCGGAAGGTTCCGTCTCTGAAACGGCAACATGTTGAATTTGAAGAATCAGTAAAGGAAACTGACACAAATGACAACAGCGATGACGAGTGTCCATCTTGGGTGCATGATGATGAAATGCCTAGTTTTGAAGCACCTAGAAGAAATGGGATAGTTTTGGCTGCAACTACGACAAAATTGTAGTAATGCATATCTTTTCCCTTGTTTTGAAAAGTTTAGTAATTATAATGTAGATATATATGTCATTGCTTTTTACTATATGTGTAAAATTGACAACTAATATTAGATCATGGTTTGAATTCGGTGCCAATATATTCTGCTGCCAATTCTTGTCAAATTTCCCGTATTATTATTGTCATTTTAGAAAGCCTTTGGGAAAGTATGGATAAATTTAAATAGAAAAAAAAAGTAACCTTTTACGCCGGTTATCTATATAGTTGGTGTAAAAGGTCCTTCAAAAAATCACAAGTAAATGGGTGTGCAACCAATGTAAAACATTGACATTTTACGTCGAGTAAATAACCGGTGTAAAAACCCCAATATACTACACCGGGAGAATCTACACCGGCACCAAAACCGGTGTAAAAAGTCAATTTTAACCGGTGTAAAATCCTCTTTCTACACTAGTGAACTCGCTTTTCAAAGTTGGTTCCGATTTAGATTTATTTCGAAGTTGGATTCGATTTGGATTTCTTCGGAGTTGGATCCTATTTATTTCCTCGGAGTTGGATCCGACTTTGTTTTCTCGGAACTGTATCCGATTTCGTTTCTTCGAAATTGGATCCGACTCGTTTTCTCGGAGGGTCCATTCCGGCCAAGGAATGGTCCCCCTCTGCCCCGATCTTAGGGAGTTCGATCCTTAAGACGGGTGAGCGCTTATTTCGGCGTGACCTGCCCTGGAAAGACTGGCAAGGTCGATCAGGTGGTCTATCGCGTGTTCCTCGGACGCCGCTTGTGAGGACTTTTGGGAGTGTTGTTTATGTCCCGAATTCCTTCTTAGTGTGTGCTGGGAGTTGCAAACTTCGGCGTCGATTGCTGGGATGGATGTTGTCTATGACACTTAATGACAGTGCGAACTCCCCAGAAGTCTTTCGATGCGCGTGTCGAGGCATAGAGTTCGACGTTTACCGGTGTACTAACCGGCCATTATATCTAGTTCCCTAACACAAGAAATAATCATTAGAAGTGTAAAGTTGTATCTTGCATTAGAAATTGATGTCAAATTACAATTTGAAGGAAAGCTGTAAGGAATTTAATTAAACTTCGACATTGGATAGTTCAAAGTTGTTCGAAACACAAAAGTGCACTTGGCAAGATACTATCATTGATTGATCCTGGTCGTGGAGACTAGATTCAACTGTAGTATTTCCGAAGCTTCGTAGCATTCCAGGCTCGGGCGATAGCCTTTCCTTGGAGTTCTTCGAGGTAATAGGCCCCTATACCGGTCTTTGCAGTGACCTGGTAATGTCCTTCCCAATTTGGTGCTAGCTTCCCCTACGCGGCGTTCTTCAATCCAACATCAACTCTTCGGAGAACGAGGTCTCCTACTGCGAAGTCTCGTGGAACCACACGGTGGTTGTACTTCGCAGCTATGCGCTGCTTGACAGCGGCTTCATTCAGTGTCACGATCTCCTGATTTTCTTCTAAGAGGTCCAGCTCTTCGCGGAGATACTGGTAATTCAGCCTCAGTTTAGGTGGGTATAGGTTTCTCCAGCTCAATTCGCCGACCTCGACTGGAATTACCGCTTTCGACCCAAAGTCAATCGAAAATGTGTCTCTCCTATCGATGAATGGGGAGTCGTCCTATAGGCCCAGAGAACCTGAGGCAATTCTTCGACCCATCGACCCTTCGCTTCATCGAGGCTTCGTCGAAGACCGCGCAATATTACGCGATTGGCTGCTTCGGCTTGTCCGTTGGTCTGAGGATGTTCGACGGAGGCGAAATGGTGTTTCACATCGAGGTCTGCGAGTGTCTTCCGAAATTGTTAGTCGATGAACTATGAACCATTGTCGGTTATCACGACCTCTAGAATCTCGAACCTAGTGAGGATTTGGGAGTTGAAAAATTTGATAAGGTTTTTTGCAGTTATTTTTGCAAGAGGTTGGGCTTCGACCCAATTTGTGAAGTAATCCACCGCCACTGCTAAGAATTTGATTTGTCTTGGAGGCAAGGGAAATGGACCCAGAATGTCGATTCCCCACCAGGCGAATAGCCATGGGGAAGACAGGGTAGTTAGTTCAGCAGGGGGTGCGAGTGCACATCAGCATGCTTCTGACATTTGTCACATTTTTTTACGTACTCCTTGGCGTCGGACTCCATGGTAGGCCAATAGTAGCCTGCCCTAAGTGCTTTCTTTGCCGGCATCCGCCCGCCTAAGTGTTGTCCACATATCCTTCGTGGATTTCAGCCAGCACATAGTGCGCCCCTAAAGTGTTGAGTCACTTTAGCAAGGGCATGGAGAAGCCTCTTCGGTATAATTTCCCTTCAATAATGGAAAATGAACATGTTCTTCGACGAAGCTTGGACGCTTCTTTCGAGTCTGTTGGTACTTCTTTCAAATAGAGTAGCTTCAAGATCGGTGTCATCCACGAATCGCCGAAGTCGATATTTGAAATCGACAGGCTGTGCACATAAGTCGCAGTGGCGACCTTCAGTGATTCTTGGAGTTCCGGGATATTTTCGGCCGCAAGGTCCTGAACACTCAGAGCGGTCAATGTCTCCTGGATAACCGACTGGTGTGAGGTCGGAATCTTTCTACTCGCGAGCTAGAAAGGATATTAGCCCAGACGTTCTGTTCCCTCGGAATGTGTACAATCTCCATGTGAACGAACCAACTCATTAAGGTTTTGATTTGGATGAGGTACTTCTGCAATAAGAGATCCTTAGCTTGGTAACTTCCATCTACTTGTGAGACTACGACCTATGAGTCGGAATGAACGACAACGTGTGCCGCGCCAAGTTCGTCGGCAAATGTGAGTCCGGCAATGCATGCCTCGTATTCTGCCTAGTTGTTTGACGTTGGGAAGGCGAACGCCAGTGAGTATTTGACAACTAGGCCATTCTCATTCTCCAAGATCAAACCGGCTCCGATTCCCTTGGGATTAGAAGATCCATTGACAAAAACTATCCATTTGCCAGTTGACGATGAAGATGAGTTCGGAGTGAGTTCTGCTACGAAGTCCGCGAAAGGTTGAGCCTTGATTGCCTTCCTTAGTTCATAGCTGACGTCAAATTCGAAAAGTTCGATCGACCACTTAATCATCCGACCAGCTAAATCGGGTCTGTATAGGATCTGCTTTATTGGATGGTTAGTTTTGACTACAATGCGGTGAGAAAGGAAATATTGGCGAAGTCTTCGTGCAGAAACGACGAGAGCTAAAGCCATCTTCTCAACTCGCTGATATCACAGTTCTGGCCCCTACAGGGCTTTATTGATGAAGTAAACCGGTTTTTGTCCGGCGGTGTCTTCTCTTACCAGTATGGCGCTCAAGGCTTCTTCGGTCATGGCCAAATAAAGGTGTAAGGTCTTCCCTTTCTGAGGTCGACTCAACACTGGCGGTGTAGAGAGAATTTCTTTTAACTGGGCGAAAGCCTCAGGGGTCCACGGGAAAACGACCTCTTTCTCGAGCAACTTAAAGAACGGGAGTGCGCACTGAGCCGAAGTAGATAAGAACCTGGTCAGTGCTGCCATCATCCGGGTTAAACATTGTATTTCCTTATTTGAGGTTGGTTGCTTCATGTCGGTGATTGCTCGACACTTGTCCGGATTGACTTCAATTCCCCTTTCGGTTAGATAAAACCCAAGGAACTTCCACGCTCTCACACCGAAGGTACACTTATTCGGATTTAAACGCATGTTGTGCTTGCGAAGTTTGGAGAAAACTTCGGTGAGGTGGGTGATGTGGTCATCGTCCTGGACAGTTTTGACTATCATGTCATCCATGTATACTTCAAGCAATCGCCCGATCTGCTTCTCGAAAACTTTGCTCATCATTCTCTGGTATGTGGCGCCCGCATTTTTTAAACCGAAAGGCATGACTTTGTAACAGTAGTTGGCACCTTCGGTCATGAAATCCGTCTTCCCTTGATTGGGCTCATACATCTGTATCTGATTGTAACCGGAATAGGCATTCATGAAGGATAGGAACTGAAAACCAGATGAGTTATCGATGCACTTGTCGATGTTCGGCAGTAGGTATACGTCCTTCGGCCATGCTCTGTTGAGGTCGGTGTAGTCCACACACATCCTCCACTTCCCGTTTGACTTCTTGACAAGCACCACATTCGATAACCAAGTTGTATACTTGGCTTCTTTAACAAAATTGACTTTGATCAGACCAGACACAGCTTTTTCAGCAGCCTAGGCTTTCTCAGTGGACTGTCGACGTCTCCTCTGTGTGACCAGACGCGCCGATGGATTGAGTGCTAGTTTGTGACACGCTACATCGGGCGATATTCCAGGCATCTCGTCTATGGTCTAAGCAAATAGATCGACATTATCTTGGAGGAACTTGATCAAGTCCACCCTCAGTAATTCAGGGAGATCGTCTCCTACTTTTGTCGTTCGAAATGGGTCCTTCCCGATCTGGACATGGGAGGATTCACCGTCAGGAACTGGTCTCTCAATCTTTTTCGCTAGCTCTTTGGCCAACGGATCGTCGATGTCATTTGTCTTGACCTTGATGTCTTCGGCCCCGAAACGGGGGTCGACATCAGTTAGCATCACGCCATAAGAGGGTGAAGGGTGTTTCTCGGGCACCGGTACCTTCCTGATCCGATCAATCTTATCCTCTTCAGACTGATCTCAAAGCATCTTCTTGCGGCATCTAGGTCGCCATTCAAGGTGATAATCTCGCCACTGGAGATGTGGAATCTCATTTTCAAATGGATCGTCAATGTTACGGCTTCGAGGTCGGCTATAGTAGGTCTGCCAATGATGCAGTTGTAATTGTAGTCGCACGAGAGGACTAGGAACTGTACCCTGATCGTTTTCGATTTCGGGTGAGTACCGAAGGTCACCATCAACTCGACATATCCCAGTGGAGTCGTCTTGGCCCCGTTGAAAGCTTGCAAGTCCATTCCCTCATAAGGGATGAGGAGGTCCTTCGAAAGTTTCAACGTATCAAATACTCCTCTGTACATGATGTCGATCGAACTCCCCTGGTCGACGAGGATTCTCCGAACATGGACGTTTGCCATCTTTTCCCGGATTAAGAGAGGTATGTCTTTGTTGGGCTTTCCTCCTATCAGGTCCTCATCATAAAAGCCAAGCGGAGGTCTGCTTGGCTTCGGACGATTGACGAGAGGATAACTTGAGTTAACGGCAGCTACAACTATGTCTTTGAATTTCCTCTTTTCAGTCTTGATGGACGGACCTCCCGGTTTGTTAGGTCCTCCAGTTATGATCATGGCGACTACCGTGGTCTAGGTCTGATCTTCTTCGTCTTCGACCCTTCTCCTTTTTGCCCAATGGAGAACTCCTTCTTAGAAATCATTTTATCATGGAAGTGTTTGGTTTTCTCCTTATAAATCTTGGAGTTCTCATAAGCCTCTAGTCGAAGCTCTTCAAGTTATTGCAAGTGAAGCTTTCTCTCCAAGCCTGCTTGGTCAAATTCAAGGTTACAACTCTTAACCGCCCAATAAGCATGGTGCTCTATCTCCACTAGGAGGTGGCATGCCTTACCAAACACAAGCCGATAGGGAGATATCCATATGGGTGTCTTGTAGGCTGTCCTATGAGCCCAAAGAGCTTCCTCTAGTCTGCGGCTCCAATCCTTCCTATTTGGCTGCACCATCTTTTCAAAAATCAGTTTGATCTCCCTATTTGAGATCTCAGCTTGCCCATTGGTTTAGGGGTGATAAGGTGTAGATACTCTATGCACAACCCCGTACTTCCAAAGCAAAGACTCCATGGTGCGATTGCAAAAATGAGTGCCTTGGTCACTTATGATGGGGGTATTCCAAACCTGCAAAAAATATTGGACATAACAAAATCCACAACAACTCGAGAATCATTAGTCCGAGTGGCTTTGGCCTCCACCCACTTAGAGACATAATCAATAACAAGCAAGATATAAGAAAAACCAAAAGAAACAGGGAAGGGGCCCATAAAGTCAATGCCCCATACATCAAATATCTCACAAAAAAGCATAGGTTGCTGAGGCATCTCACTCCTGCGAGTGATTGTTGTACCTGCTCTCTGGCACTGCTCACAAGTGCGAAAAGTCTCAAATGCATCTTTGAAGATGATGGGCCAAAAGAAACCTGAGTCCAATACCTTTCTCGCTGTCCGTTGTGGCCCAAAGTGTCCTCCTACCTAAGAGACATGACAGAAGTGAAGAATGGACTGAACCTCATGGTTGGGAACACATCTCCTAATCACTTGGTCACTACAGAATTTTCACAAATAAGGGTCATCCCACACATAATATTTAGCATCACTTTTAAGTTTATCTCTTTGTGCTTTAGATGCCTGTGGGGGTAAAACTCCCGCAACCAAATAATTAACTAAGTCAGCAAACCAAGGAGTAACATATCGCAGCTGTAAAAGCTGCTCATCAGGGAAATCATCATGAATGGGGAGAAGGTCCTCAACCCTCTCGATTCTACTCAAGTGGTCTGCCACAAGATTCACTGCTCCACTCTTATCTCTAATCTCCAAATCAAACTCTTGGAGCACCAACATCCACCGAATTAGTCTCGGCTTTGCCTCTGGCTTCTTCAATAGGAACTTCAGAGCTGCATGGTCAGTGAAAACAACTACCTTTGAACCAAGCAAATATGATCTAAATTTATCAAGAGCAAACATAATGGCTACGAGTTCTTTTTTAGTGGTAGTATAATTAGCCTGTGCAGAATCCAAAGTCCTAGAAGCATAATAAATAACATGGGCAGCTTTGCCAACCCTTTGTGCAAGGACAACCCCCAATGCATAATTAGATGCATCACACATAATTTCAAAGGGGAGAGTCCAATCAGGTGGCTGAATAGTAGGAGTAGAAGTCAGCGCCTTCTTTAGGCAATCAAATGCCTTTTTGCATTTATCATCAAAGGTGAAATGAACATCCTTTTGCAGCAAGTTTGACAGCGGGAGAGCTATCTTGCTGAAATCATTGATAAAACGCCTGTAGAAACCTGCATGACCATGAAAAGAACGAATCTTGCATATGCAAGATGGGTAAGGTAAACCAGAAATCACATCAATCTTGGCAGGATCCACTTTCATCCCTTTTTTAGAGATCACATGTCCTAAAACTATGCCTTGTTCTACCATAAAATGACATTTCTCATAATTCAGAACAAGGTTAGCTTCTATACATCTATGCAAAACTCTATCCAAACTATTCAAACATACATCAAATGAGGAACCATAAATAGTAAAGTCATCCATAAACACCTCTATGCAATTTTCTATAAAATCAGCAAAAATACTAATCATACACCGCTGAAAAGTGCCAGGTGCATTGCATAGGCCGAAGGGCATCCTCCAATAGGCAAAAGTGCCAAAGGGTCAAGTGAATGTGGTCTTTTCTTGGTCCTCTGGTGCAATGTGGATCTGAAAGTAACCTGAAAAACCATCAAGAAAACAATAGTGAGATTTACCTGCCAAGCACTCAAGCATCTAATCGATGAAGGGCAAAGGAAAATGATCCTTTCTTGTCGCTTGGTTGAGTCTCCTGTAATAAATGCACACTCTCCAACTGTTTTGCACTCTGGTGGGGATAAGTTCATTATTCTCATTTTTAACCACCGTGAGGCTAGTCTTCTTAGGAACTACTTGGATAGGGCTCACCCACTGACTATCAGAAATGGGATATATGATGCCGGCTTGTAGAAGCTTGGTTACCTCCTTCTTCACAACATCCAAAATTAAGGGATTTAGTCTCCTTTGTGGCTGCCTCACTGGTTTCGCCCTATCCTCAAGTAGTATTCTATGCATGCACATGGAAGTGCTAATGCCAGGAATGTCAGCCAAAGTCCATCCAATGGCTCTCTTGTGTTTCTTTAGTATTTCTAGCAGCTTCCCTTCTTGCTCAGCTTCAAGATTTGCTGAGATAATCACAGGTAACTTCTCACTCTCTGCTAAATATGCATATTTCAAATGCTCCGGGAGTGGTTTGATCTCTAGGGTGGGTGGCTGGTCAATGGAAGGAAGAATTCTGGTGGACGTAGTTACATTAGCAGCTTGCAGTGTAGCAACATCATTTGTAACATTAACAGGCACAACGGACATGCAATCTGTAGCATCAGAATGAGTATCAAAATGAAGGGCTACCTCAATTTCAGCACATACAGAACACAACTGGACATCAGTACAAGTGTCACAAGTGTAAGTATCATCAAAATCAGACAAGGAAGGGAAATCTGCAGTAAACACATCAGGATAAGACTCATCAACTAAATTAGCAAGTAACTCTATTTGAAAAAGGGAATGCTCCTCCATGGGATGCTTCATGGCATCAAAGATGTTGAATCTGACTATGCTATCCCCAAAATCCATGGATAGTGTCCCAGCATGTACATCAATCTTGGTTCTTGCATTTTTTAGGAATGGTCTGCCTAGGATGATGGGTGCCTTACTGGATTTTGTTTCTCCCTCCATGTCTAGAATGTAAAAATCTGCAGGAAAAATCAAGTCATTAACTTTGACAAGTACATCCTCCACGAGTCCAGCAGGGTGAGCACTGCTCGTGTTTGCCAACTGAATAACAACACCTGCATGTTGTAAAGGTCCAAGAGTCAGAGAGATAAAAATAGATGTAGGCATAACATTTATGGAAGCACCCAAATCTAGCATGACATTTTCAAATTTACTCTCACCTATGGTACATGGAATAGTAAAAAAGGCCTAGATCCTTGCATTTTTTAGGCATCATGGGTTGTATGAGTGCAGAAACATTGCGACTCATGTTGACCTTTTCATTCCCCTTCAGCTTCCTTTTGTGTGTGCACAGCTCTTTAAGGAACTTAGCATATCTCAGAATCTTCTTGATAGCTTCAAGGAGAGGAATATTCACTTCAACCTTCCTAAATGTATTCAAGATTTCCTTGTCTTTATCTGCCTCATCCATCTTCTTAGTCACAACCCTTTGAGGGAAGGGAGGTGGTATAGGTTGTGCATCATCATCATCAGAAGAGGAAGGCACAGAAGATGGCTTATTAATTTTCCTGTCACTTGTGTTTTCTGCTGGAAGAGGCTCACGAATTTTTGGAGTTTCAACAGCTTTACCGGATCTGAGAGTAATTGCACTGACATTTAGATTCACTACCGGTTGGGCAGGCAAATTGCCCGACCCCTGAGACTGCATCTAATTGATGGAAGTTGCTAGCTGTCCAATTTTTGCCTCCAAATTCTGAATGGTTGAATCTGTTCGCTGCTGGAATTGGAGATTCTAGACTGCCATCTATTTAACAAGGTCCTCCAATGAAGGTTTAGATTTTGCAGCTGCTGCGTTATTTTGTTGGGTTGCCTATGGGGCAGGTTGTGGCCTGGGCTGCTGTGAGGTATTTCCCCATCTCAGGTTTGGATGGTTTCTCCAATTGGGGTTGTACATATTGGAAGACAGATCATAGTTGGGCTGGGGCCTGTCATTGAATATGTTTGTTGCATAGGCCTGAGGAGTATTAGCATTGTCAGCTTCCTGCAATGTAGGACATGCATCTGTAGGGTGTTCTGCAGAAGTACAGATACCACAAACTCTCGCTACCTGAGTTTTAGTTACAGCTAACTTTTTCACCATTGAAGCAAGTTCATCAAGCTTGGTCTCTAAGTTCTTATGCTCAGGCTTCTTGCATCTGCTGGGATTTTATCCACAAGTGCTCCTCCACTAGCAGCATCCATGATGTTTCGATCCATAGGCAGCAAGCCTTCGTAAAAATACTGGATGAGCAGTTGTTCAGAAATCTAATGGTGAGGGTAGCTTGCACACAACTTCTTAAATCTCTCCCAGAATTCATGCAAAGATTCACTGTCAATCTGCCTGATGCCACATATTTCTTTTCTGATCGAGGCAGCTCTAGAGGCAGGGAAGAATTTCTCTAGAAACAACTTCTTCAATTCATTCTAGCTTGTCACAGAACCTGGTTGAAGGTAGTACAACCAGTCCTTGGCAGTGTCTTGCAATGAGAATGAGAAAACTTTCAGCTTGATATGGTCTTCTGGAACACCTTGAGGTTTCATGGTAGAGCAGACAATATGAAACTCCTTAAGATGTTTGTGAAGATCTTCACCTGCAAGACCATGAAACTTAGGAAGCAAAACTATTAAACTAGATTTAAGCTCAAAAGGCACCTCAACATCAGAGTATTCAATGCACAAAGCATTATAAGTAATAGCAGGTGCAACAAGTTCCCTTAATGTTCTAGCAGCCATGATATCAACAAAAAATTCAGAATCAGAATCAGTGTCAAATAAAATATGACTAAATATGCTAATGCTATCACTATCACTATAACGATCACCTATATGATCACGACCTATATGATTATTAGTACTAGCCTTATTAAGTCTTCTGAGTGAATGAAAAGTCCAATCTATTTTTGGATCAAAAGAATGCAGAATGTCAGAATTGGACCTAGTCATGCATCATGAGCACATATGAAGGCAGCACAACAAATCAAAAAAATATCAATAATGTCCTAATCGCTAAAACAATAAAGAAATCGACAAACCCTATCAAATAAAATCTAAAAAATATAAAAACAGCACCAAAAATCCCAAAAAATAAAGTAAAGATTACGCTATTTTTTTTTGGATTTTTTTAAAAACACGAAAAATTTTAAAAAAATAAAAAAGTGGTCTAAACGATGGAACTTTAGAATTTGAGCATGTAACATCAATATCAGTCCCTGATATTGGAGTCCTAATCCTTGATTTTTTTTCCGGATTTTCTGGCCAAATTTTAGAGCAATCCGAGCAAGTTGACCGAAAACTGATTTTTCTACAACTCAATGTCAAATCCAATGTCAAAACCTGAAATACAATCAAAACACAAAATCAAATGTTAGAGACGTTAGTAAGGCTCTTGAATTGGCAACTATTGATCAGAGATCCCCGACAATGGTGCCAATTTGATCTGCGATCGTACACGGGTCAAAATAAATAAAACAGTAACATAGTAATAAGGCAATATTCAACCTTGGTCGTCTCACAAGGATCTCTAATTAATAACAACCAAGAACAAGAACGTGCAAAAGAACAGAATTAGGGGGGGTTTCGGTTGAAAACAAATTGCATTAATGAAGAAATTCAATTGATAACAAACAATCAATCCATTGGTTATAGAAACTTCCACTCGAATCTATCACAGGTTTCAAAAGATTATTCTATTTCGTGTTTCTATTCTTATTTAATCATAGAATTAACCAATCAAGCGCTGATTAAACCTATACAAATTCCTACTGGATTAAGCATCACAGAATTCAATTAATTATGCATAAGGAACAAGCATCACAAATACATGATTAATTTAATTACCAAATTCAACCAAACCAATAACTAAGCGTTATGGGTCCTATTGAACTTTATTCGAAATAAACCAAAACAAGCGTTCAATTTAATTCAAATAATCTCAAATCCGAGAGCAAAAACAAAATTGATATGATTAAGTATCAATACCTAAAACGAGTTTGCAAACAGAAATTAAAGAGACGAAAGATCAAAAGAAAAAGAAATAGAAACACAAAATCGAATTTAACATTAATAACCAACCTCAAGATCCTCTAGGAAATCCTTAACTAGTGAATTGATCTAAAAGATTTAGCCTTCCATGGAAGGTCTTGCCAAAAACGTGATTAAGAAAGAGAGAAGGAGAAAAGATCGTTCTGAAAATAAACAAAGATTAAAATTCGCAAAACGGCTCATGATTCACAAGTGATCAAAAGCTCCTAACCTAAGACTCTAAAAATGTATTTATAATATCCTCTAGGTTAACCTAAGTAATCAGAAGTTTATAACCAAAGAGAAAGGCCCAAAAGAGCTTAATTAACCTAATAACAACTAATTACATGGGTAAGTGATCCATAACTCGCAGTACAACTCGCCAGCCTCAATAAAATAGATTTTTGACCTTCAAAACGTCAGAACTGGGTTTTGGTAGTTGTAGCTCTGCTTTTTAGATTTCCAACGCTACCAAGATCACTGAAATTGGACAAGTATAGCCCAAGTTATGGTCTGTAGAAAGAACACGAGTCAGGATGTAACAAAATCCAAAAAATAGCAAATAATTTCACTAAAGCCCAATTAAGACTCAAAGATATAAAACCATGTTAAAAAGTAGTTATTGGACATGACACACAAATAAAAACACAAAGTGCAAAGCTATAAAAGGTGCATTAAAATGCATTGATCATTGGTGTTCACTATAAACACCATTGCTGAAACGATTAAGTGCCCCTGTGAAGGCATTAGTTACTATGTTGGTTGGGAAGATGTCAGAGGAATGGAGAACGTCAACGAAGCTCTGTTCGAGAACTATCGCCAGTTGAAGAAAGACGATGTAACTCCTATTGCCAAGAATCTGAGAAGTCATTATAGAGTTCTACACAAGATCATTGTTAAGAGCATTATTCTGAAGACTGGGTCAAGTGACATAGTGAACTACGAGCAAAAGTTCATTATGAGAAATTATATGGCTGGTCACAAAATCAACTTGCCCAGGTTGATTTTCAACAATATTGTCAATGCGCTTGTTGGTTCAAGGAAGGGTTCTGCTGACAAGAAGAACATTATCAAAGTTATTCCTTATGGAGTTCTTCTTACTACAATGATGATCAAGGATGGAATTCCGAGAAGGCTTGCTGCCTTGACAGACAAAGATGAAAGGGATAAGTATTTTGGAGTTGGTGCTATTGTCCGCCCTGATGTCTTTGGCGTATATAGCTTGGTGAGAGTGAAATTGGTCAATGCTGATATGATCAAGAAAGTGAAACAGGAACAACAAGAAGAAGCATGTGCTTCTATTGGTGAAGTTGTGACGACACCCACCAGAAGTTCAGCATCTGGTATGAAGAGAATTGGCGAGTCTCCAGCTACGGAGACAAGAAGCAAGAAGCAAAAGGTGCCTCCTGCCCCTCAAGAGAATGTTGAAGCAGAAGATGATGAGGATCTGGTCCCCATCAAGAGATTGATGGAGAAGAAGAAGAAGACAGAAGCTGAAAAACCTATTTCAGCGTCTGGTCTCAGGAAGCAAGTTCCTCCCCCCTCCTGCTGTTGCCATCAAGGCAAAAAAAGAAGACTTGTTAAACATTCTGAGCTTAACCCAAAGGTACTTGATTTTACATTTGATGATTCTATAACTACTTTTGAGTCTGATGATACTATTCTTGCACCACCATTGTCTGTGGCACTACCACAAACAAAACCACAACCACAAACACAACCTCCATCCACCGAACCACAAACCTCCCAATTAACCATTAAACCCAAAACACTTACGTTTCCCTCACCACAAGCCTCTACCTCATCATACACATCCCTCTCCACATACATTTCATCACTTCACTCTCACCTTTTCAACCTCCTCTTCAAAATCCATCCAAACAACCCCAAAAACTACACTGTCAAGAAGACTTCACCTCTCCTTCTTACCCTCACTTACAAACCTACCTTCTTTTCTGGTGCAAAGAAGTTTGTATCTGCCATTAACAAACCAAGGTTTGTTAGAAAAGACGTATATCATTCCATTTATGATCACCCTTCTCTGTGGCATTTGAAAACATTCACCTCTGGAGTTGCAAGACTGGAAGTTGCCTCTCCATTAAGAGTTGTATTCAGAGAAGGAGATGAGAAAGTTGATATTTCCTTTAAAGGAAGATTGAGACCTCAATCAAATAGCAGAACAATTCCCTTCTCTGTTGATCTTCCTAGGTTCCTACCACAGAATGAACCTCTTACTCTTGAGGAATGCGGAAGGTTGATAACAGATGAAGAAGTATTATGACTCATTGCCTCGAGATGAAAAGGCTTGAGCTCATTTGCCAATACAGAAACCCTGCTTCAGCGTCTGTCAAGATTGTACCTGATAGGCAAAGGTGGTTGCCTTGGTCTATTCCTGGAAAAAGAAAGGAACCAGCTACTGGAAAAATGCCATTCAGTAAAATTGGACTGAAGGAATATGAGAAGGCTCCTCGAAGATATGATCTCGAAGGATTCTCTAAGCTTAAGGAATTGTGTGAAGACTATGTTAGGAGATTCTACCTGAATTCTCTAAAGATAGATTAATGGAGAACTGGCTCCTCTGGCTACTGTGATGCAGAAAAATCAATCATTCCTACAGTCGGCTCTATCACCAGGGTACCTGACACTAATCTTGGAACTCTGCATTTCGATGATATATTTATGTGTTCTGTGATCAGGCTTCTGAATGCTATGAAGATTTATGACCAATGGGCTGCTGTTTGCAAACATTTTGATATAGGTTTCACTTGGAGTCAAATGACTGCGTCTTGGAAAGACAAAGCCATTTTGCCCCAGTTTGTGCCTCTGGATATTGAAGATGATGATCGGGAGAATCTGCAAAGATTGTATCTTGCTGAAAATGAAGGACTCAACTTCATTTCTGATGCAATGGGAATCTTTGTTAAAAGAATTTTTGGAGAAGCTGTTGCTATGAAATTTGATGTTTTTGTTGAAGATCTGATCAAGCACAGGGAAATTATCTTCATGAGTCTGTTGTATCCTGAAGAGAATGTGCAGAAATGGGAAATGGCTATGGAAGTTGAGAAACGAAAGCTGAGAAGTTTTATCAAATGGTTCTTACCAAATGATAACTTCTTCCATAAGGCAAAGGAAAAGAAAGAGCTAAGAAGTTGTCCAACTGGGTGCTAGCAGAGCATCAGAAGTTGAAACCAAAACCTGTTCCAGAAGCTGAGCTTGCACCTGTTCCAGAAGCTGAGCCTGCATCTGCAAATGCTGATGTGGTCATTTTACAAAAGACATATTTAAAACTAAAACTAGCAGAACAACTATAAAGTAAGACTAGTAGATTACAAGAGAAGAAGAGAATTGAGAGAGAATCAATCCCGGGAAACTTTGAAACGTTCTGCTGAGCGCTCTTTTTATAGGCTGAGTTCTGGGTTAAGCTCGGCCTTGCTGATCTATGAAGAGGCCGTGCTTATTTATTATTTTCGACTTTCCAACCGCCCTACCGGGGTGCATTTATTAAATTGCTGACTTTCCACCTTAAGCACAGTCATGCTGAATGATGAAGAGGTTGTGCTTCATCACCAACTCAGAAAGGCAGTGTTTTAAAGATGGAGAGGTCGTGTTTGAAGGCTGTGCTCAGCATTTTTGGCCTATTTTATGCCCAAACTTGCATTCGACCACCATATAGCCTAATTTTCTATTTCTGCACAATTTTAGAATAAAAGAGAATGAATTTCATCTGATAATATTCAATATTTATTCAAATCACTCTCTAATATCCTTATAAAAATGATGCAATATTGCTGTTATCAATTCCTCCACACTTGAGTTTTGCTTGCTCTCCAGCGAAAATGTATTTGGTTCATAAATTCTCAAAATAAAAGCATAACCAATTAATGGGGCAAAGCAAATGTTTTTTAAAGACAGCTTTTTATCTCTTTGAAAAATATTTTTCACTTGATTTGATTTGGATAATTTTGAGAAATTAGCACCGTGAAATCAAACTAACCAAGAATGTGTCACTCCCTTTCATTCTCTCAAGTGTGTCAATGGGTAAGGGGAATTCACACAATTTTCTTTGTGACAATGTATCACCATAAGCTTGACAATAGACCAAAACTCGATTAACAATTCATAGAAAAGTTTGAAATCATGGGGTCTTTCATAAGGTTGCAATGAGGCTAGGGGTGAAATTTTTCAAGGTATGAATATTCAAAGAAAGGTTATTTCAAGGTGCTAAAATAATCAAAATCGACCAACTACCCTTTTGAATCAAAATGGAGCTTCAGATGGATAATCACTTTTAAACAGGGCACCAAACTTTTCTTTTTTCACATTTTCCTTGTTATCACAGTTCCTCATTTACAAATATCTCTTTTTTTTTTTGAGGAGTAAGTCTCTGCCTTATCAAATTTCCATTTGAATGTATCAGTCACCAAAAACCAAGCTGCTCCATTTTAATTAAAACGGTACCAAAATCTATCATTTTTTTCAATCAAATCAGATGGTATAAAATAAAACTTCTTTTTAAAGCTCAAAGTGGTCAACTAAGTGGTGAAATTTAATCGCAAATTGTAGCAAGCTAGAAATAAATGCAAAGTGCCCCAATCATTTTCCAAAACTTCTAAAAATTAGTTTCGCTTTGAATGGTCACATGTCAAGTTCTAGAACACAAAGCCAATGAAAAACAACTCCCATGAAGAATAGGGTTATAATAATCTTGCAACAATGCACAAACCCAAATCAGACTCAAATCTTCATGTTTTAGAAGCTATTTCATGGGATGAATTTTCAATCAAGGGCTCATCTCTAATTTTCAGCTTTCAGAAATTTATATAATCTCAATAAATTTCAAAAGCTGTCCGAAAAAGTTTCAAGTTTTTCGACCCAAAATTAGTAGCTCCAAGTTGTTCAAAACAGTGATAACAAAGAATCAAGTGGTTAACCCCCCACACTTATTTCTAGTATTGTCTTCAATGCTAGAAATTATAGTACAAGCACGTAAAGAAGAAAAGATATAACAATAAAATCAAGTGTTAAAAGTAAAGAGTGGAAAGGGAGTCTCCTGTAGAAAATTTCATGAGCATATTCTGGAAGGGGTGTAGTAGGCAAATTTCCTCCCAAAACTGACAGTTTGTCACAGATGAAGTAAGTAAAGACTGAACTGTCGACAAAATAAAAGGGTGAACATAAAATAAAATAAAATAAAATAAAATAAAATAAAATAAAATAAAATAAAATAAAGTAAACTGAAATAATATAAACACAGATTATCTCCTGCGAAGCGCTTTGTTTAACATCGTGAGCTTGACAGATTGCTTAGAAGTGGTCAACCAGCAGGTTCTCCAAGAGTGAATTTTGCATTTAGCGCATTCCCTCATCGCCATTTCTTGACCATATGGTTCAGGTTGCTTAACTTCTTCCTTTTTAGTGGTGGAGGATACTCATGGAAGGAAGCAGTCTTTATTTTGCTATCCTCCATCATTATGCTAGGATCCTGCAGGTTAGTAATGTTTTTAAAGGATCTTGCATTCTTATGTCAACAAACTTGTTAACAACCACCACCTTATTAATAAAATCACAAGAAATTAAAGGAGGATTGTTAATAGCAACCACATCATCAATATAGTAACTAGAAATTGAAGGAGGGGGTTTAAAATTCAAAAATTGTGAAATATCCTCTTCTTTACCTGATTTAACAGTTACCTTTCCTTTGTGAACGTCAATGGCTACCTCACCAATATTGAGTACAAGAGTATGTCCAAAAGTAATTGGGGCTTCCATCTCTGGCTCTTTATTAAGAAATGGAAAGTTTTTCTCGCTTTTCTCAAAATCATTCTCTTCTGCAAGAACTTTGATCTTTTCCAAGGATGGTTGTGAGTCGTGCTTAGGTTCAACCTCTGGCTTAGACCAAGTTTCAGAGTGAGTCTAGGCCAAGTATCAGACTCGGTGTCTGGCCAAATGTTAGACTCAGTCTGAGACCAAGTGTAAGATTCAGTCTCAGGCCAAGTGTTAGAATCATTCTCAGGCCAAATGTCAAGCACGGCCTGAATGTCAGACTCCGTCTGAGACCAAGTATCGGACTCAGTACCTTCAATTAACATCTCATCATTCTTAGAAATGATGATTTCATCTTTAGGCTCTGGTTGATTAAGCAAGATCACTCTTTCCCTTTGGTTTATCAATTGAACCAAAATTGATATTTGATTCTCTAAGGATTTGCGGCTTGCTTCCATAGTATTTGTTACAAAACCACAACACACACAAAGGAAAAGAGAATCCATTTTTTTTCTTTTTAGGTAGATTAAAATATAAAAAAACCAGAATAAATTTAAAAAGTAAAATTAAAATTAAAGGAAAGAAGAAATAATATAGCATTCCAACCAGGACGCACTAAGTAATAATATATAAAAATCTAGCCTTCCAACCAGGAGGTACTATAATAAGCAAAAGGAATTAATAATATATAAAAATCTAGCCTTCCAACCAGGAGGCACTATTAAATGAAAAAGAAATTAAAAATAAAAGAAAAAAATAAACATCCATGTAGGAGGTGATACTAGAATTAAAAATGACAAGAAAGAAAAAGATAAAAAATAAAATAAGATAAAGTAAAATAATTACAAAAAAGCGTCTAAATTAACAATTAATCATTTCGACCAATATCATTAACAATTTCCCGGCAACGGCGCCAAAAACTTATTCGGTCAAAATCACAAGTATACGATCTTGTCATGTTATAGTATAAAAGATTATCGTCTCCACAGGGAATTGAAATGATTACTGCTCTACTTAGATCAATTTGTTATTTAGACAAATGGTTCGAGATGAACTTAAACAAAGAGTACATAAGAATAAGTAGAAAAGAAATTATAAAATATTTAAGAAAGGACTAAAATAATAAAACCACTAAGGTAATAGGTTCATTGATACTTATATCTGTGTATTTGATTAATTTATAAAATGAGTAACAATTCTTACTGATTACCAATCATCTATCATGTAAAATTAACAATCTTCTTTCTAATTTATTAATCAGTTTGATCATGCAAAGTAATTAAACAGAAAAAGCATGAAGTGTCAATAGATTTATCAATTCAATGACTGACTGAAAATGAACACACAATCCTTGATCCAGCAGAGCATGCAGATTCAATTATTCTCAGAGTTCCGTTAATTAATTCAAGGTACGATCGCCGAACAATTAATTAACTGTGTAAAGAGTAGCTAATTCTTTTTAAAGTAATATTACCAGGAATAATTTAATCAAAAGGATTTAAACACTCATATTATAAATCATAAAGATACCACAGATAAAATAAAAGATCCCTCGTCACCTCAATGACGGGATTAGTTACTAAACATATTTGAAGATAGCAACAACGTGTTTACAAAAGACATATTTAAAACTAAAACTAGCAGAACAACTATAAAGTAAGACTAGAAGATTACAAGAGAAGAAGAGAATTGGGAGAGAATCAATCCTGGGGAACTTTGAAACGTTCTGCTGAGCGCTCCTTTTATAGGCTGAGTTCTGGGTTAAGCACGGCCTTGCTGATCTATGAAGAGGCCGTGCTTATTTATTATTTTTGACTTTCCAACTGCCCCATCGGTGTGCATTTATTAAATTGCTGACTTTCCACCTTAAGCACGACCGTGCTGAATGATGAAGAGGTTGTGCTTCGTCACCAACTCAGAAAGGCGGTGTTTTGAAAATGGAGAGGCCGTGTTTGAAGGTTGTGCTCAGCATTTTGGGCCTATTTTAAGCCCAAACTTGCATTCGACCACCATATTGCTTAATTTTCTATTTCTGCACAATTTTAGAATAAAAGATAATGAATTTCATCTGATAATATTTAATATTTATTCAAATCACTCTCTAATATCCTTATAAAAATGATGCAATATTGGTGTTATCATGTGTAACAGTGGTTACACGGTGGTCGCCTTTCGCAAAGGGTGACGGCGCGTGCGGATACTACTGTCCGAGGTGGTGACGTGCGGAACCATGGGGGTGGTGCGTGACTTTAGAGGCTCTGACGGCTTCGCAAAAGAGAACCGTGTTGAATAATCTCCACTTTTGAAGGAAATGAGGGAAATGGAATTATGGGTGACTTGCTGGGTTAAGGTTTTTTTAACTTGTTTCACAAACTTGTTATATCAGTTAAAAAAAAACTGATGTTAAAAGTCTAGTTTCTACATCGGTTAAAATTTTAACCGATATAAAATGTTTTCAATTAATTTCAAAAATGTCACCGCTTCACTTTTTATATCGGTTAAAAAGCAACTGGTGTAAAATGTCTAGTTTTTACATCGGTTAAAATTGTAACTGATCTAAAAAGTATCCAATTAATTGCAAAAATATCACCGCCACACTTTTTACATCGGTTCAAAAACAACCGATATAAAAACCTGTTATAGAAAATTATATGTAAATTTTGATCATATTGGTTTCTGTTCTCAAGGGGAACTTCAGGAGCCATGAAGAAGACTCTAAGAGGTTGATCTGTTGGAGGAGAGGTGGTGCCGTCAGGGCCGTGAAATTAGGTTAGGAGTTACCTTGCATTGGGAAGGGTCTCCTTATATAGTTATTCATTAGGCCTCATGATGGGCCTTATACTTTGGGTCTGAAATAGGGAGTTAATCAAGGGAGACAGAGACTACCAAGGACGGTTGAACGACTTGAATGTGCAGTGCTCGAGGTGTGCTCAATCCCTGACAGTCGGTCGGGCATCTGCTGGCCGGCCTGGTACTCGGCTTGTACCTTGTACGGTCCACAGTCCCTCAAGCGAACATGCTTTCAGTCAGTCTTTAATTTTCTTCTCAGTCGTGCCCATTATGAGATTTGTCCCTTTGAACACCACTCGCCCTGGAATACATAAAAGAAATCAAAGGCACAAATAATATCTTTACCTTTCTTTACTTTTCGACACAATATTCTCGCTGGGATTCACATAGGTCTTGCATATATCGCCTAAAACCGAGCTCTTTGGCATCCAAATTCACAAAGGTCTTACTTGTGACCTTAAACCTAGCTCAACGCTGTTAATCGCGGATGGCATAGTGGGCAAATAGCGGAAGTCAAAAAGGGGGTGAAATAAATAAAATTATATATAAAAAAGTGACAAAATATTTAACTCAAAAGCTCTATTATTCTAAACAAAATATGAAATGAGTGGAGAGAATTAATCCTTGATAATGGGGTAGTGGAACGGTTTGATATACTTTGATTGATCCTTGATTTTTCTATTTTCAAAGAGTCCTTGTGCAGTGCACATGATGCCTCTTTAGTTTTTCTTTTCAAAAAAAAAATTACCTATTACACTTATCACATGCGGTATTTAAGGGTTTTAAAAGAGTCAACCGAGTCACGTGCTTGACTCTTAGTTTTTTTTTAAAAACAAAACAGAACAACCACTAAATTACCCACGATGGAATGTATGGCAGATAGCGACATAGCGGCTGCTATAGCAGTGGTAGCGAAATCCCAATAGCGTAGCAGTTTCCATAGCAGAGAGGCCAAAATCCGCTACGCAATAGCGCTATAGCGGCCGCTATGCCGCTATTTGATAACACTGACCTAGCTATGGCAGGGATTTATATAGGTCTTACGTTATTTGCCTAAAACTGAGTTCTTTGGCATCCAAATTCGCAGAGGTCTTACGCGTTGCCTCAAACCGAACTTTAGCACTAGGATTCACAAAGGTCTTACTTGTGGCATTAAACCTAGCTGTGGTAGGGATTTATATAGGTCTTACGTATCGTAAGACCGAGCTTTTTTACGCAGGGACTTATAAAGGTCTTATAGACTGCCTCAGACCCAGCTATTTAGCCTAGGACTTATGGAGATCTTACTTATGGCCTCCAACCTAGCTTTTTCCTTTTCAAATATATGAAATATTTAATGCACAATATCAGTAATTTCAATAAGAATTCACACTCAGTCAGCAAACCTTTTTTGTTATCATAAAATATGGTCTGTTGTCCTTTTATTCTTTCGGTCGGTCAATCCTCCTTTTGATTTGATAAACAAAATCTAGCAGTCAAACAAAAGGTAGTATTTTCTCCAAAAGCTTTGATAAGCCCTATGATTAACAACACACAATCTGCAAGTTTAACATATTCAAGTAACACACACGTGCATACAGGAATGATAGATTTAGCATTTTATTAACATATACTTAAGAACTCTAGCTACTAATTTGGCTGTTAGTAGCATTTTCATGTATTTGGCAGCAGCTGTAGCACTTAAATCTCTTTAACAATGAGAGTTGCAAAGTATAACTAAAAGCTATGTGGAGTTTAGAGTGCCTTAAAATCAGTTTGGAGGATCATGGAATTGCTTGAAAGTGTTTCTTGAACACTGGGAATCGATTCCCTAGCTATGTGAATCGATTCAAGCATGTTTGAGTCTCTGTGAATCGAAGTACGCCTCTGTGAATCGCATGGGAAGCTTGCAGGAATCGATTCATTTCATTAATTCGTGCAGGGAGGCCTTTTTTAACTAGGTGAATCGATTCACCTATGCCTGTGAATCGATTCACAGTCGGGTTTTATAAACCTGACGCTGCAGAAATGTGTGGTGAGGAGGTGCAGTCTTTCTAGGGTTGTGTGCAGCCGTTCTTGAGCGTCTTTGTGAGGTTTTAGGGGCTGGGAAACACTGTTAAACACCTTGGGATCTTAGGGAATCATAGAGGGAGGATTGAAGGCTTTCTCTATTGTTGTTCTTAAGAGTTTTTCATAGAGGAAAAGAGAGAGGGATTGGGAACTCTTGGGTTTGTTCTTCTTGGACATTGTAAAGGGGTTCAAAGCAATTGTAATCTCTTGTAAAGACTCTTTGATAGTGAAACGGAGGGCTGCTCTCTCCCGCAGACGTAGGTCATCTTTTTGGGGCTGAACTGCGTAACCAAATTGCGGTGTTACTCTTCCTATTCTCTACTCGTGTTTGATTAACTTTATTGCACTGTTGTGATTGCTATTAAATTTAGTATTTGGTTGCCTTTGATATTTGTTCATTATTCTTGTTTGTAACTCAACAAATGGCGCCGTCTGTGGGAAGAACAAATAATTCAATTGTGCACCATGGGTACTAAATGGGACATCGAGAAATTTTTCGGTAATAATGACTTCAGTCTATGGAAGGTGAAGATGGAAGCAATCATTATTCAACAGAAGTGCTTTAAAGCCTTGAAGGGTGAGGCAAGAACGCCGATCACCCTGTCTCAAACGGAGAAGAAGGAGATGATAGATAAGGCAAGAAGTGTCATTATCTTGTGCCTTGGCGATAAGGCATTGAGGGAAGTTACAAGAGAGAAAACCGCGGCGGAGATGTGGGCAAAGTTAGAATCGTTGTACATGACCAAGTCATTGGCCCACAGGTTATGTCTGAAACAACATCTATATTCATTCAAGATGGTAGAGACGAAACCTATTGTGGAGCAACTAACGGAATTCAACAAAATTATCGATGACCTACTGAATATTGATGTGAAACTCGATGACGAGGATAAGGCTTTACTCTTATTGAATTCATTGCCTAGGTCCTTTGAACACTTTAAGGATGCACTCCTCTATGGCAATGAGTCCACTATTACCTTGGAGGAGGTCCAACAATCAATTAGGACCAAGGAGCTAACCAAGCTTCAAGACTTGAAGGTGGAAGATAGTGGGGAAGGCTTGAGTGTCTCAAGGGGAAAGAATGAGAGAAGAGGAAACGGTAAAGGAAAGCCTAAGGCGAAATCCAAGTCGGAAGGGGACAATAAAGCTAAGTACAAATGCTTTAATTGTCATAGGGTTGGTCACTTTAAGAGGGATTGTCCCGAGAGAGGGGGCAATGAAGATTCTGTGGAGGTTGCGATTGCTATGGAGGATGGTTATGAGGATGCTGGGGCTCTAGTGTTTACGAGTTGGGAACCAGAGAGGAGTTGGGTTATGGACTCCGGGTGCTCTTATCACATGTGTCCAAGGAAGGAATATTTTGAAACTTTGGAGCTCAAGCAAGGTGGAGTAATTCGCCTTGGTGACAACGAAGCGTGCAAAGTCCAAGGTATGGGTTCAATTCATCTTAAGATGTATGACAACCGCGAATTCCTTTTACAAGATGTGAGGTATGTTCCTAAACTCAAGCGAAATTTAATTTCTATAAGCATGTTTGATGGATTAGGCTATTGCACTAGTATTGAGCATGGTATGATGAAAATTTCGCATGATGCATTGATAATAGCTAAGGGGACTAAAATGTATGGTTTGTACATATTAGAGGGTTCAACTATTATTGGGCATGCATCATTAGCTAGCCAAACCTTGCATGATAAAACCATGTTATGGCATAATAGGTTAGGGCATGTTAGTGAGAGGGGTTTAGTTGAACTAGCTAAACAAGGTTTGCTAGGTGGTGATAAATTGGATAAGCTAGAATTTTGTGATAAGTGCATACTAGGCAAACATCATAAGGTTGAGTTTGGGGGTGGCATGCATTATTCTAGTAAATCCTTTGAGTACATTCACTCGGATCTTTGGGGTCCGGCTAGAGTGAGTACTCATGGGGGTGGTTCCTATTTCCTCACCATGGTTGATGATTTCTCTAGGAGAGTATGGGTCTACATTTTGAAAAGCAAAAGTGACACCTTTGAAAAGTTCAAGGAATGGCATACTCTCATAGAAAATCAAATAGGAACTAAACTGAAAATTTTAAGGACTAACAATGGCCTGGAGTTTCTTTCAGAGCATTTTGATAAGTTTTGCAGGAAACAAGGTATTCAAAGGCATAGGACCGTGGAAGGCTCACCGCATCAAAATGGCCTAGCAACATGCATGAATAGGACCATCTTGGAGCGGGTGAGGAGTATGTTTTTGGCAGCTGGGTTGCCTAAAAGCTTCTGGGGCGAGGCTGTGAGTACAGCAGCATATTTGATCAACAGATGTCCATCAACGGCATTAGACTTCAAGACACCTATGGAGGTTTGGAGTGGGAGACCGGCAGACTACTCCAAGTTGAAGGTTTTCGGAGCTTTGGCTTTTGCGCATATCAAGCAGGACAAGCTTGATGTTAGAGCTGTGAAATGTGTCTTCATCGGATATCCGGAGGGTGTGAAGGGATACAAGTTGTGGAATTTGGAATCTGGAGAGTCAAAGGTTATCATAAGCAGGGATGTCACTTTCGATGAGACCCGCATGGGGATGAAGTGCAAAGACCTGGAAGATAGTAGCTCAGAAGTAGAGGTGGAGAAAACTCAGTTTGAGGTGGAGTCTACCACTAGTGAGACCGGGAATGATGAAGAGGAGGATAGTCCTCCACCATCAGGTTCTAGAGGAAGACAACAAACAGTGGATCCTGGCTATCAGTTGGCAAGAGATAGGGAAAGGAGGGAGATCAGGCAATCAAGAGATACGTATGCCGATCTTGTTTGTTATGCTTTGTTTGTGACTGAAGAGGTTCAAGACTCGGGACCAAGGGACTTCAGTGAAGCAATGGGAAGCATGGAGAGTCAGAAACGGTTGAAGGCAATGAATGAAGGTGTGAATTCATTGGAGAAGAACCGGACTTGGGAACTTGTGAATCTACCGGAAAAATCAAGGGTAGTTGGATGCAAGTGGAACTTCATGAAGACGGAAGGTATTCCGGAGTTTGAAGGACCAAGGTACAAGGAGAGGCTTGTGTGTAAGGTCAATCTTGAGTTGGAGAGTGTGAATGATATTCAAAAGGCAAGTTCTAGCAAGGAGGAGATTGGTATGCTCAAGGGGAAGTTAGCTTCTGGATTTGAGATGAAGGATCTCGGCATTGTGGAAAGGACACTTGGAACGAATATTGGGAAGAACCGAAAAAGGAGGTATGGCTCTTTGAAAGGCGGTTTGAAGCATGTGAAGACAACTCAAGGTGGAGTAGCAAAGAAGGATATGATTGGTGACTTGGGGATTATGCATGGTTATGAGAAGTTCACCGAGTATCTTCCTAGATCAAGGTTCAAGGATCAATTGGACTTGATCAATTGCGTTGAGACGTAATCCCAGTAATGGAGAGAGCAGCAAGTGGTTGATGGATAAAGTTGAGCATCACCACTGATTTGAAGTCAAGATGGAGAATTGTGGAGTTTAGAGTGCCTTAAAATCAGTTTGGAGGATCATGGAATTGCTTGAAAGTGTTTCTTGAACACTGGGAATCGATTCCCTAGCTATGTGAATCGATTCAAGCATGTTTGAGTCTCTGTGAATCGAAGTACACCTCTGTGAATCGCATGGGAAGCTTGCAGGAATCGATTCATTTCATTAATTCGTGCAGGGAGGCCGTTTTTAACTAGGTGAATCGATTCACCTATGCCTGTGAATCGATTCACAGTCGGGTTTTATAAACCTGACGCTGCAGAAACGTGTGGTGAGGAGGTGCAGTCTTTCTAGGGTTGTGTGCAGCCGTTCTTGAGCGTCTTTGTGAGGTTTTAGGGGCTGGGAAACACTGTTAAACACCTTGGGATCTTAAGGAATCATAGAGGGAGGATTGAAGGCTTTCTCTATTGTTGTTCTTAAGAGTTTTTCATAGAGGAAAAGAGAGAGGGATTGGGAACTCTTGGGTTTGTTCTTCTTGGACATTGTAAAGGGGTTCAAAACAATTGTAATATCTTGTAAAGACTCTTTGATAGTGAAACGGAGGGCTGCTCTCTCCCGTAGACGTAGGTCATCTTTTTGGGGCCGAACTGCGTAACCAAATTGCGGTGTTACTCTTCCTATTCTCTACTCGTGTTTGATTAACTTTATTGCACTGTTGTGATTGCTATTAAATTTAGTATTTGGTTGCCTTTGATATTTGTTCATTATTCTTGTTTGTAACTCAACAAGCTATATTCTTTTCTGATTTGTCAACATGAACAAAATTGGCTGGTTAATCAAATAAGTATCAGCATGTGGTTGTGGCAATTCCGTGGACATGACAGTTTAGATTTTAGAATATGCAGTAGATTAATGATAGGTCCTGCTGAGGGTATCAGATACTAAAATTCCCCAAACAACCATACATGAACAAAACTTTATACTATAGAGAACAAGGGAAGATCAATTCGACTAAACTTTACTTAATTATGTAAGGGAAGATCAATTCGACTAAACTTTACTTAATTATGTTTGAATTGCATGCTTCAACATTAGACAGGGGACATTTAACAACAACTAAACTCCACTACTCGTATTAAAACATTATCCATGTTTCAGCTTATCATTGGCTCGAAACTTCACTATACAATCTCATCATTGACATTTGATTTCTTTTTCTCAAAAACAAAAGCTAAACATGGTCTGACTTCTCAAGTTGACAAAAAAAATTCCATAGACTTACAAATCTCGTTAGACTCTAGGAAAAATCAGATGGTATTTCAGTAACCATGGCACATCGAATTTGACTAAATTAGAGCAAAGAAAGTTGAAGTAGAACAACAAAGCAAATTGCATTTGGATCCTGCTTCCATACTTCAAAGAATGACATATATGCACCTCATAAGACCATATAAAAGTTATAATTTTAATACGACATCCAGTCCAAGACTGTAATATAAAAATTCAGATCAGTAAAAGAACATGGACAGGTTTGTCATCACAATATTTGATGCTCTTGGTTAGAGGCTCAATCACTAAAGAGTTTGAATACCGTTGTAGCATATCGAAGCTTTGCTGAATCACTCACCAATTCCTTACATGATTTTTCTTTGCTTAAAATTTTTCAAACAAAGCATAGACAATTTTAGATTATTCCAAAAAGATAGAGGATTCAAGTATCAAAATATAGATGATATGGCATGAAATACATCAACATCACAACATAACATCAGAGCAGTAATAATGAAATTAGGAGAATAAACTTGGGAAAATAAGCATTCCAATTTAAAAAGCGCAAGGTGGCATATGACAGGTTGGATTTTATGACGATCCACTTAAAATTGAAGTATTAATAAAACCATACGCCATTGCTTAGAAACCACCAAGATGAGCAAGGGGTCTTTAAAAACAAACTCCATATCAGCCTAGGATAACATCTTGGTCATGTTGGAATTTTATATTCCAATATTTAATATGGGCTAATATCACTAATAATTATATTAGCTATTTATCGTAAAGGAGCTATATTTTATGTGATCAAATAAAGTTAAAATAGAGTAAGCTCATTAGACTCCTAATTTAATTAATATAGGCCTTATATGAGTAGATGTTAGTGTAGCCCGATAAGGGGATACTCTGTTAGGTTTAACACACTATAAAGAAGGCTATAGTCCCCAATATACCGAATCGCCGTCATCCATTCTCTTCTCCCCATCTGAAGAGAACCTAAAGTCTCGTGAGAGAGCTCAAGAAGATTCAATTAAGGAAGAACCATAAAGCCACTGCTAACGTGTTCGTTGTTTGTTGTCATGGATCTAGTTGCTCGTAGTTGGTTCGTGATCATTCATTTGGTATTCCGCTTCAGGTGATTGATTGCTATGGATCCAGGTATTCTTCTAATCCTTGATAATCCAACATGTCGTAGATCCTAAGGGCAGAGAACATATTGTTCTTGTTGAGCATGCTTGTATGTCTTTATAGCTTCCGCCTAAAGTATTTCTTCTATGAGATTTGAGCATGCTTGTTCTTGTTATTGTTATTAATAAGGAATTAATTCCAACAAGTGGTATTAATGTTGCATTGCGAACTAACGTAATTCACTCATTAGCTAAAGAAGTTATCTCATTAGTGATACTGCAAAGTTTCATCAGGTAATTGTCTCATTTGGTCTCGAGATGAGGATTGTGGACGACTGTGGGTATTACAAGGTCAGTGGGAGTAAGTTTACATTACTGCTACTATATGTCGATGATATTTTATCTAGTCAATAGCGATATAGTCTGGTTGAGCGAAACCGGGAAAATCTCTAACGAAAATTTAGAGATGAAGGATCTTGGGGACGTCTCTTTTGTATTTAGAATCCAAAATTCTGAGAGATCTCTCTTGGGGTATTCTGGGATTATCAAAAAAGAGCTATATCGATAAAGTTTAAATAAATTCGACATGAAATATAGTAAACCAGAGGATACCTCAGTTACTAAGGGATACAATTTTAGTCTCAATTTTTGCCAAAAAGAAAATCTGGAAATTCAGGAAATACTGGGAGTTACCTATGCTCTAGCTATGGGAATTCTGATACATGATCTCATCGGTATGCATCAGGAAACGACGTACAACGTGGGATCATGTGGCAGATACTTGAGCAATTCTAGTTTGAATTACTACAAAAGGCAACCATAAGGATCATCAAGGAGAACAAAAGTCTATATGCCCACATATTAGAGATCTGAAAGATTAGAGATCATCAAGAACTCTGACTCTGATATTCAGGATGTTAATAATATAGACATCAAATTATGGGATATGACTAAAACATCTATGTCACTAGGTTGCATATAGTAAAAGGTATTAAAATACCACTTAAGTTACAGTGTAACAGATAAGTCAGTCATATCATACTTCAACAACAATAAAGAATGATACAATGTCTATTGACATAAAGGTGTTCGTTGTTGAAATAATGAATTCAAGATAAAAGAATTTCTATAGAGCACATAGAGGCTGATTCCATGCTAGCTATCCACTGACTAAGGGCCTGACACCTAAGGCTTTTCATGAGCACGTTGCTTATATGGGTGTGTTGTCACTAAGGTTGCCTTAGCTTAGTGGGAGTCTTTATTTGTGTTCCATGGTTGAGATACAAACTTTATGTTATTTCGGATTTTCTGCAGAAATTAAGATTATATTTATGAATACATTATAAACATGTTTGTATCTTGTGTGTAATATTAATTTGCACATTAAAGATTTCGTTTTGCAGAAGTAAATTTTGCAAAATTGATCTCACCAAAGATTTAAATAGGACCAGTTGGAAATAGGCATGATTGGGATCACACTCTATGTAATTTCCATGCTACTCATCCATATTGATCTATGTCATCAAGTGTGTTGGTGTGGTGATTGCCGGGGTTTAGTCGCAATTTACGGAAGTGACAAAAGCCGCGGTGGTCTCATTATTGATATATGAGGTGGATCAGATTGTAAGGAGGAAGTCTAATGATAAATAGCATTCAGATATGTGCACTAAGGAATTCTGGTATAATTATTACGACATGCAGCCCAAGTGGGAGATTGTTGGAATTTTATATTCTAATATTTAATGTGGGCTAATATCATTAATAATTATATTAGTTATTTATCGTAAAGGAGCTATATTTTATATGATCAAATAAAGTTAAAATAGAGTAAGCTCATTAGACTCCTAATTTAATTAATATGGGCCTTATATTAGTAGATGTTAGTGTAGCCCGATAAGGGGATAATGGGTACTCTGTTAGGTTTAACACACTATAAAAAAGGTTATGGCCCCCAATACACCGAATCGCCATCATCCATTCTCTTCTCCCCATCTGAAGAGAACCTAAAGTCTCGTGAGAGAGCTCAAAAAGATTCGGTTGAGGAAGAACCATAAAGCCACTGCTAACGTGTTCGTTGTTTGTTGTCATGGATCCAGTTGCTCGTAGTTTGATTCGTGATCATTCCTTTGGTATTCCGCTTTAGGTGATTGATTGCTATGGATCTAGGTATTCTTCTAATCCTTGATAATCCAACATGTTGTAGATCCTAAGGGCAGAGAACATGTTGTTCTTGTTGAGCATGCTTGTATGTCTTTATAGCTTTTGCCTAAAGTATTTCTTCTATGAGATTTGAGCATACTTGTTCTTGTTATTGTTATTAATAAGGAATTAATTCCAACAGGTCACTCCAAAGAGGATGTGATATTTTTGCTTTTGTATAAAATAGATCAAATAATAAGAGGTAGACAACACATTAAATATTCTCCAGCCAATAAAGTAAAATGTAAAACAAAATAATATAAACTCCACCACTATAACATATAGAACAAAGATTCCAATCAAAAAATCAGGAAATAAGCAATGCTAAGTCTCTATAAAAGGAGTATTTTCCTATGTAATCGTAAGAATAAGCAGCGAAACAGGGTACACAAACTATCAGCAAGCATGTAATCATAATCAATCAAATTCTTCCTTAGAGAACAGCATAATTTAAGAAGAGACACTTAAAAAACTCGTTATTTGAGATCACAAATTTTTATACATATCAAAGGTTTTAACCACTTTAATCCTAAAGCACTTTGAACAACTTGTAGAAAAAGGAGAAGAAATACTTTTGAACCTTAGAGAAATGCCTGAAACACGAAAGGATTAACCAAGCTTCCTCATTGTCACTGTCGAAGTCTCAATTTTCACAGAGGTAGAGAATATTTGCTCAGCGTCGTCAGAAATTTGAGACCAAGCGCCAGCTGTCTTGCTTTGCGAGGCCTTGTGAATGTGTTGGTACCACTGATGATCGACTGGTTACGAAGGGATACCACACGATCAAGAAGAAAGACCTGGTGTCCATTTCTCTGGTTGCGGCTCACGGTGCCCGGAATCGCACTGGGAAGGTGGCGGTTAGGGTTCTAAAGTTTCTTCTGTTTCGTAAAATCAACTGAGGGCTCTTGTAGAGGGAGGTGAGGGCTTCTCATTGATAGCTTTTGCTCGCCAGAAGAAGACCTGTGGAGGCCAGAAATCGACACGACAGTGGGTTCTCAAATTGACAACGTTTAAAGAAACCAATCGGTTGGTTTTGTAGAGCTAGAGGAGAGGAGAAGAATGATGGTGGTGGCTCAGCTGGATGATGCCGGACGGTGGCGAAACGCGATCGCAAAGTGGGCAGCGACGATGGGTTCCTTAGGTTTTCTGAAAAATGGAACGTCCCTCCTAACCTGTAGGGAATTTCGGCTAAGAAAGGGGCTTCGGTTGAGATTACGGTGTTGCAGATTTCAACACCACAAGACCAAGATCAACAAGACCGACAAAGAAAGAGATTCGACTTTCCATGAAACTGTCTTGCGACCACGGTGGGCGCCAATGTTCTCGAGGGGAACTTGAGGGAGCCATGAAGGAGACTCCGAGAGGTTGATCTGTTGGAGGAGAGATGGTGCCATCAGGGCTGGGAAATTAGGTTAGGAGTTACATTTGGAAGGGTTTCCTTGTGAAGTGTCTCCTTATATAGTTGTTCATTGGGCCTCATGATGGGCCTTACACTTTGGGTCTGAAATAGGGAGTAAATCAAGGAAGACCAGACTACCAAAGACGGTTGACCGACTTGAACGTGTAGTGCTCGGGGTGTGCTCAATCCCTAACACTTTGTTGGCCGGCCTGGTACTCGGCCTGTGCCTTGTATGGTCCAGTTTCAAATTAGTTATTATTTATTCCGTTGAAAATGTATACAATGTTGCGCTACTAAAAGTATGAAAAATCATTTTTTTATAGAAACGCAATTTTATAAAGATACAATAAATATTCGTGGATACCTACAGATACTCGCAAATAAATGCAAATTCGTTAAAAATCCGTCAAGCGGGTACCCGTACGGGTATAGGGCGAGTACGGGGGCATTTTTATCTGCGGAGCCGGTAACGGGGGACTACTACCCATGCCCGCCTCGCCCTAATCACATCCTAGCGCTTGGCAGTATTTGTTATTACAAGCTGACATCAGGGCCGACCTAACAGCCATTGAGGCTTAAAGCGAACTCTCTACGTGAGGCCTTTACAATCATTTACTAACAACAAAATACTAAAAAATTACAATAAAAAAATACCCACAAAGGGCTTGAACCCACAACCCACAAGTGAAGACAATTGTGTTTTACCATCTGAGCTAGATGAATTTGTGGTACTCATTAGTTATTCGGTCAATTATATTAGTAAAAATAAAATTTTTGAGGCCTTTTTTTAGTCAAAATTTATTGAGGCCCAAAGCCTTTGCTTGGGCAGCTTTAGGGTTGGGCCGGCCCTGGCTGACATGTGTACGTTTATGTGACAGGTGCAGCCAATAATAAGTTAGCAAGTCCATCAACTATAGGGATGGCAAAGCGGGCCAGCCCGACCCGCCTTGCCTTGAGCCCGCCAAAAAAGGGTGAGGCAGGCCGGCCCGCCAATTGGTGGCGGGTTGAGAAAGTGAGCCCAGCCCACCCTAAAAAAAATGAATTTTCACATAAAAAAGTGGTGGGTTGGACCAAAATGTCGGGTTGGCCCGGCCCGGCCCGCCCTGCTCGTGGCCCGACCAAACAAGTTTTTAATATTTTAATTTTTGAAAACTAGAAATAGTTTATAAAAAGAGAAATCAAACGGGCCAGAAATGTTTTACTAATTTCATTTGCAACATACGTTGTCCTCCTCGTCTTTCATCGAGTTCTAAAAATAGAACTTGAGGCTTGAGGTGTGTAACAAGTGAATGAGCTTCTTTTCTAGACTCCTGCAACGAAGAAATTGCACAAAATTGGTACACCACATATTACAGAAGAAATATAAAATAAAAAGGAGAAAAAGAAAAAATAATACCTCACTTCTATGAGTCATGCCCAGCAAGCAAATGTGGCATAAGCCACCCTGGGCAGTTGACTTTCCACAAAGAATCTCCAAACTCCTTGCCATTACACATACATCAAAACTGTATAGGCGCTCTGAGCAAATGGAACGACGAATGAAACTTGAGGCTCTATTGACTATGTTTTGGACTGCCATGTTACTGAATTTTGACAATTGAAACTTCGCTTTAGAAATAAATAGTGTATTAGTTAAAAAATAGCACTAAAACAAAATAAAATACAATCAACAATGGGGCTGAGGCAGAAATGAATTATGGGAGGGGTCATGAGCAAGTACAATGGTCATGTCATGTCTGTACATCTTAGTAATTTAAATTTTAGAACCATAGTTGATAACGTAAAGAGGCAAATGGATGGCAATAAATATATCAGATAACTCAAACTCAAAGCACATAAACAAAAAAAAATACAAAAATGGAAATCTGAAAAAAAAAAACATTACCTTTAAGTCAACCAGAGATGAAGCTTTGGCATTTGAGTGATGAGTGAGAACCAGAGTGCTGGTTTGAAGACAAATATCAACTGGCAGAGTAACACGAGAGTTACCTTTAAGTGAACCTTAAAAAAAACTCAAACTCAAAACACATTGTTATCACCAGAAATATCAGCCACAGCCGATGAAGGGAACAGCCGAGGTGTGGGATAAGCCGATCGGAGTGGTAGCCGAAAATTGGTCCCACTGAACCGGGGATAGAAAGGAAAATTCCAGAAGCCCAGGGAGCATCATGAGGTCAGCCGATTATTAAAGAGTATAGCCGATGTGGATAAAGAAAATATCAGATCATTATGGATATATCGGCTGAGCTACCTTTAATTAATATAGAGCTTTGAAGCTCAACCAAGGGCTAGATATGTGAAAGTCATGTACTTTGGCGCTAGAACGACCAAAGCTAGCCGTTGGAAGTCTCCAACGCATTTAACACGTGATAAATCGTTTGCCCGGTAGATGGGAAGCGGTTAACCCACGATACGCATGAAGAAGCGGTTGAGGGACACCCACGATCGCTGCGTGGTCAGCCATGAACGTGTGGAGCGATATAATGGCCGATAGGGGTGGTTCTGATTTTGTTTTCCTTTTTGTATATATACCTCTGAGAAATGTAAAGGCACGCGAAATCAATCAAACAACTATTTCTTTTGCAATTTATCAAGCTTTTCTGACATTTTATCCTAGCCGATTCCATGTTTCTTAGTCTTAGCCTTAGCGTGGCGTAGTTTCACCACACTCAACGCTTTACGGAGCGGTTGGGGAACCCTGTCGAGAATCGAGTTAGTTCTCGGTGTAATCGCTAACGAGAATCAATTTGTTGGTGGGCGTTAGCGAATCCCTCGGCTAATTTTTCCACGCAAACAAGTTTGGCACGCCGATGGGACCATAGGTGAATTGAAGGGCGAGTTTGATTCTCGAGGCGAGGATCACGCTTGGCGTATGAACCTGGTCGGAAAGAAACTCAACAACAACATGGAGTCGAGTTCGAATCCCAAAAGAACCCCACCACGCAAGAACAACGAGTCAGCATACACCTTGGGTATGCCCATAGCGGTTGAAGACATCCCAGTCTCCACACCAGCCTCTGCAGAGATGAATAACCCAGAGAATGCCGAGGCTCCAGTGGTCATGACCACTTCCTTCATCAGGCAGCAGATTGATATGGGAATTCATGACCTTATGTACCAAGTGTCAAGGCAGTTGGCAGATATTGTCAGACCCATGGTGCATAACGAGGTTCAGCAGGCGAGAGACATGGAGAAACGGTAGGGGCGGCAAGGTGAACACTCGACTAGTTACTGCGTTGGCAAGGGGAGCGGGCAAACCCGGTATGCACAAGGTGGTCGGGCTTGGCGGCCTCGGCCGAATGTGGTTCAAAATGGGCCTCTTGAGACCACGGCCCATACCACTACGGCGGGGCCACCAACCAGGCGTGCGGTGATCGGCCAGAATACATGGGTACCACCCCGTCTTTGAGGGCAAGTGATGCCACGATCAGCGAATCTGCGGTATGGGCGGATCAACATGGCCGGAGACCAATTAACACGGTTGGGCATATCGGTTTCTGCCGCCATAATGTCGTATGCTCCAACGCATGGCCTGCGTGCGGCGAATTCGTATGGACACCCGAATTGGCAGCCGATGGCCCCTGGTTGTGGTTCAGGGAAGCTATCTGGGGATTGGAATGTTAATAATCCACCATTCTACCAACCGCAACCAGTCCCACGCCATACCCTCCAAGAAGTTCAAATATACTACGAGCGGTGGCAACTATGGGGAGAAGCGGACATGGAACAATGTTCCACCTTTACCCCAGAATGCATCGGTGTTCCAGGGACTCGGTCGGAGGTTTTGGGAATATAGTCGAGCGACAATGGACTACTAATCCACCTCTAGGCAATGTTCCACCAAATACCTTTAACCTTGAGTCATTCCAACAAAGCTTCCCCACGGAGACCCGATTGGGTCGAGGCCTTGGTGAATCCACAAGATAATCGGCAGGAGCCTCTCATTTGATAGACCGAAATGATCGCAAATACCATCAAGAAGTACTTGAGTGCGATTAAAGCGGTTGGACCGTCACATGTTTCACGAGGAAACCGTACCACTGAATGGGTGGATCGGATGTTTCCTCTCCCTAGGGATTCAAAACTCAGATTTCACCATATTCTCGGGGAAGATGGCAAGTCTACCATGGATCACATAGAGGCGTTTCACGGCCCGGTGTGGTGAAAGCGACGAGAATGAGTATCATAAGCTTGACTCTTCCCATTATCACTCCTTTGGGACGGCGTTCACCTGGTACTCCTCCTTGCCTCCAAACTCGATGCGAGTGGGCCGATATGGAGAGGTGTTTCCATGATAGATTTTATTGGCCGCAACCCCAAGTAACGATAACCGATCTAACTAGTCTCGAGCGACAAGTTGATGAGTCGATTCTTGATTACATTGAAAGATTCGTAAAGACAGCGGGGAAATGTTACGTGCAATTCACTGAAGCGAATACACTTCTATGATGATTAACAACATGCACCGCGGTGAAGGAGAAGTTGGTAGGACAAGCCTGCACAGATTTGAATCAGCTAGCAGAGAGGGCTATCCGAGTTGAGCAATATATCCAGGAAAAGGAGAAGCGAAGGGCTAGCCGAGGAAAGGGTCCCCATCTAGTTTCTATTATAGAGGCAGAGGAATCTGACTCCGAAACGGCTGACCTTACGGCTGATATGATGGTAGCCGAAATAGTCAAGGGGAAGAGCTATTCCTGCCCAGCATTGAAGGCCGCTAAAGCCAAAGAAACTGAATCAACAGAGGATAGGGCAGGGTACTCCTTTGACATAACCAAGGCAGACCAGATTTTCGACTACTTGCTCAAGGACAAGCAAATTCGGCTACTAGACGGGCATCGGATTCCACCTCCTGAAGAATTGATAAATAAGAAATACTGTAAGTGGCACAACTCATATAACCATTCTACAGCTAATTGTGTAGTTTTCAGGAAGGCCATACAGAAGGCTATCAAGGAGGGCAGATTCAAGTTAGCCGACAAAAGCATAGCCGAGATGTCAGTGGACACCAATCCATTCCCAGCTGTAACCACGGCCATGGTGTCTTTCTCAGGGCCCGATCAGCCCAGGCCAACAAGATGGAAACAGTCTATCAGGAGTGTTTGGATGGCCAAAGAAGAATCCAAAAGAAACCAAGAGGTCGCCAGGGGATCTATGTTCGACAGATTGGGAAACCCACCAGTGTTAACAAAAAATGCTGGGGGCCAGCCATCTTCGAGCCGATTCCATGGTAAACCTCCCAAACCCGGACGTTTGACCAACGAGTTGATCAGCCAGTACCGCAAAATGCAAGCAAAGACCGAGAGAGTCCAGCATGCCCAGGTGACTGGGGGGCAAACTCAACTGGGAATCTCAGCTGAAGCCCAGCCGAGTATGCCCAGAATCACTGAGGAGCCTCTCCCAAGGTCTAAGAGAAGAGTGGCGGAGTTCAATGTCGAAGGGGGACTGTCATCTCTTCGCATAAGCAGAAGGAATGATGATGAACTCCAACCACGAGAGGATGATCAAGCCACCGCAAATGTCAAAGAAGGGAAGTGGGTGGTTAATCAACCTCAGAAGAAGAAAGAGTTCAAACCAGTCCTGCGACTAGAACGCAGAGAAGAAGGCTGCAGAGGGCTAGATCCTTGCAAAAATGAAACAAACCTTGCAGATGTTAGCCGATGCCAAGGCGGCCGATAAGAAGGAGATCCCGAAGCTAAAGTGGCGAAGCCATTGGCGGGGCTTTTGGACCTTGCGGTTTGGGCAGACAAAGTTGAGGCTGATCAAACCAAGGAGGTCCCGGTGTGACAATCCGGTCGTAGAGGTAGACATCGAGGCGACTGAAGAAGGAAAAGGGGAACCTGATGAAGAGGAAGGGCATATTCACATATACACAAACCGCTTAAATGGTGATAACGAGCCGATCCTAGAGTGCAGTTCTGAGAAGATTCAATTTTGGATTATCTCTCGGATGAGAGTGAAGCGGACTCGATGGTCGCCATCAAGGTCGTTAGTCGATCCCAAGTGAGTTTTGGTGGTTACCCCGGATCAAACACTTAGAAGGAGGCGTATTTGTGGAAGAAGCGAGAATGGGCAACTTTGGCGGATGACACGGCAAAAGATGCTTTGGGTACTATATTTGGTAGGCCAACCGAAGACATGATAAAGCACTTAAAGCCCCTGTATGTGAGAGCCCACATCAATGGCAAGGCCTTCAGTCGAGTGTTCGTTGATAATGGGGCAGTACTAAATGTGATGCCAGTGGCCACCTTGAGGAGTCTGAACAAGTCGGAAGAAGATCTGATCCCAACTAACATGAAAATGGCTAGCTTCATGGGAGAGGCTTCGTCTGCCTTAGGAATCCTGGTAGCCGAGATCACAGTTGGCCCCAAAAGCATCAAGTCAGCTTTCTTCGTGATTGATGGCAAACCATCTTATGCAGTCCTGCTAGGGAGAGATTGGATCAATACCAGTCAATGCTTACCTTCTACCATGCATCAGAAGCTCATTTTTTGGGAAGGGGATAAAATTGAGATAGTCCCAGCTGATGACAATCCATTCCCAGCCTAGGTACAAAATCTAGAAGCCCTGTTCTACTCTCCTTCTGTGGCTCCCATAGTCATTCTTGAGGAATACGAGGAAGGATCCTGGGAATCTTGTAACTTGACACCCCAGGGTTCAAAATTGAGCAATTAGCCAGAACCACGGCTAACCACGAAGGTTTGATATGTTTAAAGACACCCAGTGGTGTAGGACTTATGGGGCGGCTAGAGGCTTTCAGGATTGAATCTCACGTGGCGAGTCCTGGGCGATAGACAAACAACAAGGCGATGGCCTCACATCGGTGAAGCGAGATCACGGAGTTGCCGATGGAGTTTGAATCACCTATTCGGAGGACTTTGCCAACCTTCGAATCACAAGACCCCTTGGAGGACCTCAATTTAGGAACTCCAGATGAGCCTCGGCTAACGCAAATCAGCGAACTGCTGGGGGAAAAGGATAAGGAAGAGATGGTAGCCCTGCTGAAAAAATATAAAGACTGCTTTGCTTGGGATTATCATGAGATGCCTGGGCTAGCACGAGGTGGTGGAGCATAGGCTACCGATTAAGGAAGGATTCAAACCACATAAGCGACCACCTAGAAGATACCATCCTCACCGATACCACAAATCAAAAGCGAAATCGGCGTTTGCTCAATGCTTTGGTTTCATCGTAGCGGCCAGTGCGTAGAGTGGTTAGCCAATATAGTACTGTAAAGAAGAAGAATGGCAAGATTCGAAGTCTGCATTGATTATAGAGACTTGAATTTGGCCACCCAAAGGGCGAATATGTGATGCCTGTGGCGAACATGTTAGTCGATGCAACTGCCACACATGGTATTTTAACCTTCATGGACGGGTACTCGGGCTATAATCAGATACTTGTAGCTGAGGAGGACACTCACAAGACTGCATTCAGGTGCCCAGGGGCACTGGGAATTTATGAATGGTTAGTGATGCCATTCGGCTTGAAGAATGCTGGGGCCACGTACCAGAGAGCAATGAACGCTATCTTCCATGATCTAATCGGCAAGATTATGGAAGTATACATAGATGATGTGGTAGTAAAATCCAAAGACTTCGAAGCCCACTTAGCCGATTTGGAACAAGCTTTGCAGAGGATGAGGGTCCATAACTTGAAGATGAATCCTGCAAAGTGCATGTTTGGTGTATCGGCTGGTAACTTCCTCGGTTTCTTGGTGCATCAAAAGGGCATTGAAATAGACCAAAACAAAGCCAAGGCAGTGATGGAGGCTAGACCACCCAGGAACAAAAAGGAATTACAGAGTCTGTTGGGTAAAATCAACTTTTTGAGAAGATTTATAGCTAATTCGGCTGGTAAGATGAAGGCTTTTTCCCCTTTGCTAAAGCTCAAGAATGCTGAGGAGATGGTGTGGGGCCCTGAACAGCAAGAGGCCTTTGAACAAATAAAGAAGGCTTTAGCTAGTCCACCAGTTTTGGTGCCCCCCATGCCAGGGAAGCCTTTGAAACTTTACATTGCAGCCGCTGAAGAGTCTATCGGCTGCCTGTTAGCACAGGATGCTGAAGATGGAACTGAAAGAGCAGTGTACTACCTTAGCCGAAGTCTCAATGATGCTGAGACCAGATATACTCCATTGGAGAAGTTGTGCCTATCTTTGTTTTACGCTTGTACAAAACTTGAGTATTATTTAATGCCACATGAAATATTAGTTTTGTGCAAAATTGACATTGTTAGGTACTTGCTTAATAGGCCCGTCTTACAAGGTCGTTTGATGAAGTGGGCCATTAAGCTCACTGCCTTCGCGTTGAAATACGTCCCACTAAGGGCTGTCAAGGGTCAGGCTCTAGCCGATTTCTTGGCAGAACATCCCTGCATGGAAGTTGATGATCCTTGGGTACCCCCAATTACTTGCATAGACCTGTTGCCTTGGGTCCTAACTTTTGATGGGTCCAAAACCCAGAAAGGAGTCGGGGCCGGAGTAACAATTACCAACCCAGATGGGAATATGTGGAGGTTTGCATATCGTCTAAACCCAGATTTAACTAATAACCAAGCCGAGTACGATGCCGTGATCATAGGGTTAAAGTTGTTAGCCATGATGGGCGCCGAGTACATTCATGTAAAGGGCGACTCCCAGTTGGTGGTCAGACAACTAACCAAAGAATATGGGTGCAACAACCCAAATCTGTTGGCGCGTTATGCAACGGCTGACAGATTGATTCACCAGTTTATTGATGCAAAGGTGTCATACACCCCTAGAGGAGCTAATATGGAGGCGAACGATCTGGCCCAAGAGGCCTCCGGATATAGGAACTCGTTACTAACTTTAGAGTACGACGAATTATCAGCCGAGGTGATGGTCGCAGACCAAGTCGAGTCATGGAGGAACGAGCTGATTGAGTACTTACGAGATCCTTCTAAGTGCACTAACCTCAAAGTTAAGAGACAAGCTCTAAGGTATGTGCTTCTTGATGATGAATTGTATAAGAGAAGCATGAATGGGGTATTGTTGAAGTGCATAGATAAAAATGAAGCCCTAAGGGTTATGGGCGAAGTTCACGAAGGCATATGCGGCTCGCATAGGGCTGGGCCAGTCATGAAATGGCTGATTTACCGCCATGGTTATTATTGGCCTACCATCACAGCCGATTGCTTTCAATACGCCAAAGGATGCGAAGAATGCCAGTTGCATGGTCCCATTCAAAGGGTACCAACCGAATTGATGCATCCAGTGGTGAAGACTTGGCCATTTAGAGGCTGGGCCATGGATTTGATCGGAAAAATCCATCCACCGTCTTCTAAAGGACACAATTTCATTATTGTGGCAACCGATTACTTCACTAAGTGGGTGGAGGCTCAGCCGATGGTCAAGGTACAGCAAGATGATGTTATCCGATTCATTCAACACCAGATCATATACGTGTTTGGGATCCCGAGAGACCATTACCACGGATCGGGGAACTATGTTCACCGGAGACAAGGTGGTTGCCTTTGCTCGGCTGATTTGGGATTAAGTTGATACATTCATCCCCATATTATGCACAAGCCAATGGACAAGCCGAGGCAACCAACAAGATTATTGTGGACCTGATCAAGAAGAATTTAGAAGACAAGTCTAGAAAATGGCATTTAACTCTGGATGAGGCTTTATGGGCCATAAGGAATTCCAAGTCAACAGCCACGGGCACAACTCCTTATCGGCTGACTTACGGCCAAGATGCGGTTTTGCCTTTAGAAATTAATGTCACTTCTCTAAGGGTGGCAAAACAGAATTCCTTAAGCCTAGAAGAGTATCAGCAAGCCATGCTTATGGAGCTGGATCAGTTGGATGAAGATCGGTTAATGGCTTTAGAAAGAATCGAGGCAAGCAAACGCAAAATGGCCAGTGCCTACAACAAACATGTTAAGTTGAAAAAGTTTGTTGAGGGCGACCTAGTTTGGAAAACTATTTTACCAATAGGAGTCAAGGACCCTAAATTCGGTAAGTGGTCACCAAATTGGGAAAAGTAGCCGTTCAGGTCATAATGGGTGACATTAAATGCATATAAAGTGACTAACGATTGACGTTTCGGAGACCCAAACTTTATCCGATACATCAATCCAGCATGGACAGCTGAAATGATGTAGGGGGCAATTGTTATCACCAGAAATATCAGCCACAGCCGATGAAGGGAACAACCGAGGTGTGGGATAAGCCGATCGGAGTGGTAGCCGAAAATTGGTCCCACTGAACCGGGGATAGAAAGGAAAATTCCAGAAGCCCAGGGAGCATCATGAGGTCAGCCGATTATTAAAGAGTATAGCCAATGTGGATAAAGAAAATATCTGATCATTATGGATATATCGGCTGAGCTACCTTTAATTAATATAGAGCTTTGAAGCTCAACCAAGGGCTAGATATGTGAAAGTCATGTACTTTGGCGCTAGAACGACCAAAGCTAGCCGTTGGAAGTCTCCAACACATTTAACACATGATAAATCGTTTGCCCAGCCGATGGGAGAGCGGTTAACCCACGATACGCATGAAGAAGCAGTTGAGGGACACCCACGACCGCTCGTGGTCAGCCATGAACGTGTGGAACGCATAATGGCCGATAGGGGGTGGTTCTGATTTTGTTTTCCTTTTGTATATATATACCTCTGTTGAGAAATGTAAAGGCACGCAAATCAATCAAACAACTATTTCTTTTGCAATTTATCAAGCTTTTCTGACATTTTATCCTAGCCGATTCCATGTTTCTTAGTCTTAGCCTTAGCGTAGCGTAGTTTCACCACACTCAATGCTTTACGAGCGGTTGGGAACCCTGATCGAGAATCGAGTTAGTTCTCGGTGTAATCGCTTAACAGGAATCAATTTGTTGGCTGGACGTTAGCCGAATCCCTCGGCTGATTTTTCCACGCAAACACACATAAACAAAAAAAAAATACAAAAATGGAAATCTGGAAAAAGCGTTACCTTTAAATGAGCCAGAGATGAAGCTTTGGCCTTTGAGTGATGAGTGAAAACCAGATGTGCTAGTTTGAAGAAAAATATCAACTAGCAGAATGACATGGGAGAAGAAAAGCAGTGTTGGTTTTGGGTAAATGCAAGCAACACGGGAGGAGAAAAGTGATGGTTTGAAGATGGGTAACAGGAAACAAGAAATTTTAGCACGAAAACTTTAACACGCTGTGAGGACGTAAGGAGGAAATAAGGTTTTCATTTTGGAAGCGCAAGTGTCTCCACTGAAATTAGGGATGGCAATTTCCACCTGTGTGTGGGGATCCCCGCGGGGACTACCCTATTCGGGGCCCGTGGGCGGGGAATTTTTCCCCATGGGGATGGAGACGGGGGAGAAAATCCCCCCGCAGCCGATTCGGGGATGGGGACGGGGATCACACCCCCCGCCCCGAACATATTACATAACTATCACTAAAAAATACATATATATATGTATTATAATGATTGGTTTTTTGGTCTTTTTATGTCTTTTTTTAAATTTTTAAAAACTATAATGGTTTTAGTAAAATAAAACAAAAGAAAGGTCATCACTCATCAGATTCACAAATCATGATCATAATGACTTCACATGTTGGACTAGACATGGAAAATTGATTTTGATATTGTAATTTTGAAACTTTTTCATACTTTTATATTTTATTTTTTTTCAATTTTATTGAATTTCAGTGTTTTTTTTTATTTTTTTTAAATTTCGGGGTCCCCGTGGGGACCTGTAGGGATCTGTGGGGACGGGGATGGGGGAGAAAAACTCCCCATGGCGGGGATCGGGGACGGGGACGGGGAAAAATCTGGGAGGCAGGGCGGGGAGCGGGGGAGCACTCCCCGGTACCGCCCCGCCCCGTTGCCATCCCTAACTGAAATGCATATGTCTTTCTAATTTGCTATTGTCGGATTAAAATTAGCTTAAACACTGAATTTACTCCCCAAACTAAACTCTTTTATTTAGTCCCTAAAGTATATAAAAATGATAAGTAATTCCTAAAGTTTGTAAAATTCATCAAATTAGTTCCTAAATTTATAAGTAATTCTTTACAGGTCTAATGAGACGGATTTTACAAAACTTTAGAGACTAATTTGACGGATTTCACAAACTTTAAGTAATACTTATTATTTTCATATATTTTAGCGACTAAATAAGAGAGAAGTGTTAGTTTAGGGACTAAATTGAGGACTGTTAAAATTATCCTATAGCATGCGAAAGCTATACTATACCTATTTTTTTTTGTTATATACTATACCTACTGTTACATATATTTTGATATGTGTTCAAAGACGATAAAGTTACATCGACAACATATAACGTTTCCCTGTAGAAACTAAAAAACAAAATTATAATTTATAAATAATAAAGATATTTATAAAATTAATATGTGCTCAAAGACGATAAAACCACACTGATCCGTGGGGACTAATAAGCAAAATTATCATTTATAAATAATAAAGACATTTATAAATTTGATATGTATTCAACAACGATAAAATAACACCCACGACATGTAATGTTTTCCTGTAGAGACTAAAAAACAAAATAATAATTTATAAATAATAAAAATATTTGACATTTATAAATTTAATGTGTTTAAAGAGAATAAAATTACACCGGCAACATGTAATATTTTCCCATAAGGACTAAAAAGCAAAATAATCATTTATAAATAATAAAGACATTTATAAATTTGATGTATGTTCAAAGACGATAAAATTACACCGACAACATGTAATGTTTTCCTGTACGGACTAAAATGCAAAATCACCATTTATAAATAATAAAGACATTTTAAAATTAGATATGTGTTCAAAGATGATAAAATTACGCCTACAGCATGTAGTGTTTCCCGATAGAGACTAAAAAGCAAATTAATCATTTATAAATAATAGAGATATTTGATATGTATTAAAAGATAATAAAATTACAACAACAACATGTAATGTTTCCCGTAGAGACTAAAAAGCAAAATAATCATTAATAAATAATAAAGGCATGTATAAATTTGATATGGATTAAAAGACGATAAAATTATAACGACAACATGTAACTTTTCCCCGTATAGACTAAAAAGAAAATAATCATTTATAAATAATAAAGATATTTTTGATCATATAAAAAAGAAATTAAAAAAATAAAACATTTTAAAATAATACAAAATGCGGTGTTCATTTACTTGTTATGCTTAAATCCTTGATTTTAGTTTTAACTTCATTGAGCTAGTTTGGATTGAGAAAGAGTTATGGTTGGATAAGTAAATGTTGCTTATGATTGAGCTCTTTACTTGCTTATTTGCTTCATTGCATAAATGCATTGATGATGTAAAAGTTTATGATGAAGCCACTTAAAAGACTTAATGTAAGATTCCTCATAAGAGGATATGACGGTATGGTTATGGGCTCGTGGGACGCCACCTGCAGGTTATAGACGTCTAACTACCATACTGTAAGTTACGTTGATTGGGGTCTATGAATAAGCATACGACAAAACCCGGTAACGTAAATTCCCGGTTAAATAACGATTTGACCCTATGGGAATATGTCAGCCATGCTAAGCACAAATGAAAGAAGGACTATACATTCTTATTTTAAATTGCATTGCATTGCATTTCATGCCTCATTTATTTTATCTCACTCTTTCCTTGCTAATTTTCAAATAAGCTGGTACCAAAGGCAAAATAAGTGACTCTAGAGGCCTAGTACTCATAGCTTAGGGTTTTATTTTGAATTGTAGTTGCTCTACAACATTTTGTTCTTGGAAGACTTCATTTATATATTTTGGTATTCCAAGTTGTGAATTTAATGAATTTGTAATCTAATTATTAGATTTATGACTCATGTTTAAGATTTATGACTTGTAATATTTAAGCAAGTTTGTAAATTTGTAGTACCATCTGTACTTTAATGTAATTGACGTGTATTTCAATTTACGTTGCATTGTCTGTAAATCAATTATAACTTGTAATTTGCATGCATAGGTTTATCCCCAGGCACTAACTCCTATCAACCAACACTTGAGAAAATTATCTTATAGTCCTTGTTCACATGTTAAAGAATTGAACAAATTCTCTGTGAACAGATACAAATTTTATACCTAGTCATGGACGGAGGGCAAAGAAACAATAAATAGTGGAGTTTAAATTAAAGGTGTCACTGAAGGAGGTGAAGATGATTTTTTACGGCATCATTCAACACATATACGAACTTACTTACACTACTCTAGATTATAGTAAAAAAAAAAAAAAGTGGTGCTATTTTATTGTAATTGGTTTGATCCATCTGCTAGAGGCGCAAAATTGAATCCAAAATATAATACGGTGGACATTCAAATGAGCAGAAGATATCAAATGTTTGATTTGTTCGTCAAGGCACAAAATGTGAGACAGGTGTATTGTGTCCCTTATCCATCAACACGGTGGGACAAATAAAGTTGGTGTGTCGCAATCAAGACAAAACCAAGGGGTCACATTGAAGTAGATGATCAAGAGGAAGAAGTGTCTTATCACGTGAATAAAATGTCCAATATGTAAATCAAGTGATTGAAGTTGAATACATGAGCCGCCTATGTGATGACTTGCCAAACACTGGTGAAGAAATGGATGGAGAAGAAATGGATGTAGTAGACAAAGACGATGTCGAGGATGGGAATGAATCCAAAGATTATTTCGAGGCAGAATGAGAATAAAATTAATGTCAAATTTAGAATAAAATTTATGATCCATTGTATACCGAATATTTCACAATTAACTTTTATTTTTATCATTCAGTATATGTATTAATTGGTTTAAATTTAGTACCAAATATTTCACTTGTGACTTGTATGAAATGCTACATTTATTTTTATTATTGCTTTGTTTACACTTGTAATATTAATTAAATTGCATGCACTATATAAAGACGATATGGCATCAGAAGGAGGACCTGACCCACCCATTCCACCCATTGGTGGAAAAGGGACGGGAAATGCAGTTAGTACCAGTCGTCATCGCAGACCCTGTGTAGAGCCTGGTTTACAATTCTTTCCAAATTAAATTGTATAATTTTTTATATGATCCAACTTTAGCAATGTCATAGTTTCTTTGTGTAAGAAGAATAAGAATAGATATATCTCAAAATGAAACCAATATAAGTTTATACTATCTAGCTAATATCCCTAAAGGGGAAGAAATCTCCTTAGATATGTGTGTACTAGTATGTTTATCAATTAAAAAACAACAAATGAAAATTTGAAAGCAATCAGGCCCTGGGTCCGTTTGTTTTGTTTCCACGTATATGCTCATGTCATCTTGTTTTCATTCAGTTTTTTTTCTCTCAAATATTTGAACTGAAAAATAACACAATTTTGTGGGTTATTTCACAAACAACCATGTGCATAACGTGGTTTTGCAAAAGCCTATGCATTCCACTGCGATAAATTGGAATGCATTCCACTAGGTTTTCACTTTTTTGTGCTAAACTAAATGGTATCAATATCAAGTTTATTTGTACTTTTGTTTTCCAGTAAAATGAATGTCAAATACAAATTTAAAGGATGGGAAGCATGACCTATCCTAGATGTTCAACAATTCAATAGTTGCACAGCTGTGTTTATATTATCACTGCAGAATGGTAACATCGGTTTTCAGTTTTATTATTTAAACAGAATATCATTTGACTTAAATAATTGGACCTGAGTTTGCTTTGTTTTATATGATTTTATTTTATTGTTGCTTTGCTAGGGAAAAAAGGGAAAGAGGAGGTCGAATATTATGATGAAATAGAATTTTAACTTTATTTACATAAATTAGTAACGATGACCATAACAAGAAATTTACTATGAACTGAATGTCGGACCAAATGAACTGAATGTGATGCCCATAAGAATTGCTGGCAACTAGGTACAACATATCTTGACCAACTTGGGAGCGCGGCAGTCGGCGGAAGGCGGAAGTACCTTTCCCGTCACTAAAGACCTTTTATTTTGCAATTGAGTATTGAGAATGAGACACACATCCATCAATTAGGGTTTAGAGCCAAACAAAACAACAGGGTTTAGAGCCAAACGTTTTCAAACAGATTCATTTATTGGATCAGCGTTTGGGTTGACTAGAAAATGAAAAACATAAAGTTCTTGGAGTTGGCTACTAATTTCTCCCATCACTCTAAAGAAGCACTACATTTGTCCCTATATGTAAGACTCTTTTGACTATTGCACAAGAATTAAAGAAACTACTAGTTTTACGTTAAATTTATTAATAATGTGTATTTTTTTTCTAGAATTATCTTTCAATTATTAAGAGAGAGAAATAATTGGTCTTTTAATTATCTCCATTTAATTAGGGATATTTTTGTAAAAAATAATGAATGCATCTGGTAATTTGGAAAGAATATTATAAAAAGGGACAAATTTTTTTACGAAAAAATCTTATATATAGAGATGTAGGTTGTATATATCCATCGATCATACCAATTGTGATCCATTTATGGTTGTTAAGGATGAAATGAACGGTCCACGAAAATTTTAAATCAGGCCTATGATATATACTTCACCTGCAAATTGTAATGACATCCTTAAAACCATAGAAAACTTTGAAATTTCCATATCACATTAAACTTCAATTTTTGCTCAAAATGACACATAAAAACTTCCCATTTTCTGAAACAATAATAAAACTTCAAGAAAAACATGATATTGATATTATTGACACACACAAAACTTCCCATTTTCTGAAACAATAACAAAACTTCAAGAAAAACATGATATTGCAATTATTAACACTTCTAAAATGGTTGATTTCAATTTCAGCGATAAATATAATCTAAAGTTTAAAATTTATAAAATTAAAGTAGTAAGCAATAACTGATATATAATTATGTCATTCACTCCTTAAATTATTTAGGTTGATTTAGATAATTAACTTGGAAGCATATTGGCATAATGTGGGGACTTTTTATCTCAACATGCTAGTTATAAGGTAGTATTTGCTAGGAGACAAGTAAATAGAGTTGTTCATAGCTTAACTAGAGCATATATATTGTCAGCTAGCTTTCACTCTTACTTTGATATTCCTATGTTCTTGTCCATTTAGTTCATTATGAAATGAAACAAGTTATCATTTCCTAAAAAATAACTCATATATCGCTATCTTAAATATTGCCATTAAATTATCCTACATGATTTACAATTATACTAGAACGTGACTCACACGATGCACAGATGTTATGTGGTTTTTTAGAATAAATACCAAGTTACATTAATGCATATACATATGTATAAATTTTGCTAGACTTACCTTTTCATCAACAAAGATCATTTCAATAGTATTAGTATTAGTCTGTAGAGGATTTTTGCATTTAAGTTCTCTCCATAAGAGAATAGCAGGAGGGACAGACAGATGTTAACCACTGTAGGGGCTCGAGCCCCCTGGCTTTTTAATTTATTTTAATAGTATAATACTTATACTGCTATGGTTTCAGTTTTGATAAGAAAGTCACGAACGAAAATATAGAACAGGTTCGTTTTCGATTTTAAAAAGAGAAATGCTAATTACTACGAAACTGAATTCATCAAACAGCACGAAGGCATGTATTCTGTCAAAAATCGGTTATATATTTTTCTAATTTTTTTAAATAATATTTGTTAAAAAAAGAAACAGAAGCCACGTCTCAATTCTTTTGTTTCGTGCGCAAAAGGTTCATAAAGTATAGCAATGCTCTTTTTCAACACTGAAAAACATAAAAATTAAAAGCTCAATTGAGAAATCGGTCATCCTACCACCGATTTTTCAAGTGTTGCGTATGGCTCATATGGTCGCTGGAAGTTGGGCTGACGCTCGAGTGGAGCGTAAGCGCAATTAAGCAGTATAAATACTGCGCTTTGTAACCCTATTCCAATTAATCAAAAAAGCAATCGCACAGCTCCCGAGGACTTGGGCACACTTTGTCGAACATCGTTAAATCTTGTGTCCTTTATTTCTCCACATGTGTGCGTGCATTCGTGTCTCGATTTGATCTTTAGATTTCGTTTGCATGTGTTACAACAATTGGTATCAGATGAGTCTTAATTTTGGCGCAAAGTTCGAGGTGGGAAAGTTTGATGTAACTAGTAATTTTGGGCTATGGCAGAGGTGAGTTAAGGATTTGTTGGCACAGCAAGGTATGCTAAAGTCGCTACGCAAGGCGAAACCTGCTACAATGGAGGAACTGGATTGGACAGAGATGAAGGAGAGGGCTGCGGGGACTATTCGTCTTTGTCTAGCGGACGAGGTGATGTGCCACGTCATGGATTTGACATATTCGCTAGTAGTCTAGGAGAAATTGGAGGGTCAGTATATGTCCAAAACCGTGACGAATAATTTGTATCTCAAGCAGAGGCTTTACGGCCTGAAGATGCAGGAGAGTTTAGATCTGCAACAACACATCAATACCTTTAATCAAATCATCAAAGATTTGGTGAATCTTGATGTGAAGATCGATGACGAGGATAAGGCGATTATTATGTTGTGCTCTTTGTTGGGTTCTTACGAACACCTGGTGACTACTCTCACGTACGGGAAAGACAATATTAAACTGGAGGATATTACCGCTGCAATTATGTCTCATAGTCAGAGGAAACAGAACGCAAGGGACGGTTCATCTTAAGGTGAGAGTCTGTATGTGAAGGAGAGTCAGGATTGTGGGAGGCAATAAGGCATAGATGGGTCGAAGACGAAGAGATCGAAATCCAAGAGCAAGAAAACAGCACAGTGTTTTAGTTGCAAGCAGATCAGGCATTGGAGAAAGGATTGTCCAAACCAGAAGAAGGGCATAACCGGTGCTGCGAATGTGGTCCAGTCAGAAGACTTGGATTTTAGTGAAGGCGACATGCTCTAAGTCTCCTCTACTCAGTGCACAGATGCGTGGATACTTGATTCAGGATGCTCTTATCACATGACGCGAAACAGGGAGTGGTTCACCACTTACAAGTCAGATAATTTTGGTTTTGTTTATTTGGGCGATGATAAAGTTTGTGCTATTATTGGCATGGGACAAATCCGAATTGCAATGGATGATGGTGGTGTCAAAACATTGTGTGAGGTTAGGCATATTCTTGACCTGAGAAAGAATCTGATTTACTTGGGCACTTTGCAAGCAAATGGCTTCAGCTATAGAGCAAATAGAGATAAGGATATTCTCAAGGTGACTAAGGACGCTATGACTGTGGTGAAAGCTAAGAGGACTGCAAGGAACACTTACACACTGTTAGGCAGTGCAGCTGTAGGTGGAGTTGCTTCTGTTGAGTCGGATGATGATGCTACTAGACTGTGGCATATGCGTTTGGGTCATCTCAGTCAACGTGGGAAGACAGAACTTCATAAGAGGAATTTGTTGAAGGGTGTTCGAAGCTGCACGTTCGGATTGTGTGAATACTGTGTGCTTGGGAAATAGACTCGAGTTCGTTTTCTGACTGGAAAGCACAAAACCGAGGGTGTCTTGGACTATGTGCATTCTAATGTATGGGGGCCTACCCGTGAGCCCTCCATGGGAGGATCTCGGTACTTTGTCACATTTATTGATGATTTTTCTCACAAGGTTTGGGTGTATTTTCTGAAACAGAAATCAGAGGCCTTTGCCAACTTCAAGTCATGGAAGGCAGAGGTAGAGAACCAGACAGGCAGAAAAATCAAGTACCTGAGATCAGATAATGACACCGAGTATACCGACAAACAGTTTCAGAAGTTTTGTGCAGAACATGGTATTCAATGGCACTTCTCAATGAAGAAAACATCACAGCAGAATGGTGTTGCAGAAAGAATGAACAGGTATCTCATAGAAAGGGCTTGATGTCTGCGATTGAATGCTGGACTTTCAAAGGGGATCTGGGCAGAGGCAATCAGTTTGGCATGTTATCTCATCAATCGATCACCACAAGCCTCATTGGATGGGAAGTTGCAGGGGAAGTATGGATAGGTAACCCAGTTGATTTTATTAATTGAAGAATTTTTGGGTGTCCGTCATATGTGCATATATCCAGTGATGAAAGGTCTAAATTTGACCCAAAGTCGAAAAAGTGCATTTTTGTAGGTTATGCCAAAGGCGTGAAGGGGTTCAAGTTTTGGGATCCAATTTCAAAGAAGATGGTGGTCAGTAGGGATGCAGTTTTTTATGAGCAATTCATGTTAAAGCAGAAAGTTGCAACAGATGCTCCTACCGCAGTCGCAGTGACAAATAGAGTTGGGTCTAGCTCCAAGACAGTTTAGGTGGAGGTCGAACAACTACCAATGATTCACGGTATGCCAGTGCCTCAGGCTGAGCTCGTGCATGAGTCTGTAATTCAGCAGGAGCATGAATCTGATGTTGACATAGAGAACCCAGATGGTTTGTAGAAATATAATCTTGTTAGAGATAGAGACCGTCGTACTAGTAAGCCATCTGCTAGATATGGTTTTGAAGAGTTGGTTTTTGTTGCACTTCTCATCAGTTCAGGTGATCCGTCTACTTTTAAAGAGGTTATTCAGTGCCAAGAGAAGGACATATGGATGAGTGCCATGATGGAGGAGATGGAATCCTTGCATAAGAACCAAACTTGGGAGTTAGCTGAATTTCCTAAGGGGAAACGTGCTATTGGGTGCAAGTGGGTGTACAAGCGGAAACATGCAGTATCAGAAAAATAAGGGGAAAAGTTTAAGGCTCGTCTTGTTGCAAAGGGGTATTCACAACAGAAGGGGATTGATTATGATGAGATCTCCTCTCCAGTCGTGAGACATACTTCTATCAGGGCATTGTTAGCCTTGGTAACCAGTCGGGATATGCATTTAGAATAGATGGATGTGAAGACAGCTTTTCTTCATGGTGAATTAGAGGAACAGATTTACATGAAGCAGCCAGAAGGGTTGATGCGGTGGGCGGGGCCATTTGGTTTATGGCGAAATGTTCTCTATATGGGTTAAAGCAGTCTCCAAGGCAGTGGTACAAGCGTTTTGATTCTTACATGCTTAAGATTCGTTATAGGCATTGTGAGTATGATTGATGTGTTTATGTGAAGAGCCTTGATGGTGGTTCTTTCATTTTTCTGCTACTTTATGTTGATGATATGTTGATTGCGGCTAACCATTTGCATGATGTGAATGAGCTGAAAATCCTGCTAGGCAAGGAGTTTGACATGAAGGATTTGGGGGCTGCTAAGAAGATTCTTGGGATGGATATTCGCAGGGACAGCGAAGCAAGAAAATTGTGGCTCTCTTAACAGGGCTATGTTCAGAAGGTGTTAGACATATTTGACATGAGCAATGTTAAGGCTGTGAGTACCCCATTGGCGAATCACTTTAAGCTCTCAGTGGAACAGTGTCCAAAGACAGAGGCGAAAGTCGAGCACATGTCGAAGGTTCCCTATGCCAGTGCAGTTGGTTGCTTGATGTATGCTATTGTTTGCACTAGATCAGACTTGGTATATGTTGTAAGCCAAGTTTGCAAGTTTATGTCTAATCTAGGTAAGCAGCATTGGGAGGCAGTCAAGTGGATCTTCAGATATCTAAAGGGCACTACAGGTCATGGTATTATGTTTGGCAGTCAGCGGAGTGATCCTTCAGTTGTTGGGTATGTGGATTTAGACTATGCTGGTGATTTGGATAACAGAAGGTCTACGACTGAGTATGTTTTCATCCTTGCAGGTGGGCCTATATGTTGGAAATCGACAGTTCAGACTATCGTGCAATGTCCACAAATGAAGTTGAGTATATGGCAGTGGCTGAAGCATCCAAGGAAGCCTTGTGGCTTACAAGGCTAGTAAAGGAGTTGGGCATTGAGCAAGGTGGAGTTTGGTTGCATTGTGATAGTCAGAGTGTCATTTTCTTGGCAAAGAATCAGGTGTATCATGCCAGAACCAAGCACATTGATATGAGATTCCACAAGATCAAGGAGTTGCAGTCATCTGAATATATATTACTTGAAAAGATTCACACTTTTGAGAATGCAGCTGATATGTTCACAAAGCCAGTCACTGTTGACAAGTTCAAGCATTGCTTGGACTTGTTACATGTTTCTCAATGCTAAGCATGATCTGACCCCCAACCCAGCAGGAGCTGCTATTTTCTAAAGGGCTTGATATTCGCCAAGGTGGAGATTGTTGTGTATGGCTCATATGGTCGCTGGAAGTTGAGCTAACGCTCGAGTGGAGCGTCTTCCCCTTGGGCTTAGGCCATTCGTTGTGCTGGGGTGCGACGAGTGGGTTGGGGGTGTGGGGGGCGAAGCCTTCGCGGTACGTACAGGGTTATTAATGTAATTGTATCGCACTTTTAAGCAGTATAAATACTGTGCTTTGTAACACTATTCCAATTAATTAGAAAAGTAGCTGCACAGCTCCTGAGGACGTAGGCACACTTTGCCCAACCTCGTTAAATCTTGTGTCCTTTATTTCTCCGCGTGTGTTCGTGCGTTCGTGTCTCGATTTAACCTTTAGATTTCGTGAGTGTGTGTTACAACACCAACCAATATCAAAATAATGGTATTTTAGTGTTTAAAAACAAAACAGTGGTATTGTGGTACTTAAAAGATAAAAACGTGTCAAGAAAAAAAAGCCTCAAAGTGCCTCCACAAATCCGGTGGTATCTCCTATTATTGCTTTCCTTTTTTTCTTTTTTTTTAATGGCAAAATTACACTACCTCCATATAAGCTTTGAAAAAAAAATTATCCTTTTTTATAATACTCTTTCCAAATTACTAGATGCATTAATTATTTTTTGTAACAATACCCCTAATTAAATGAGGTAACCATTTCTCTCTTTTAAGAGTTTTTGAGAGATGAGTCACAATAATTAAAGGATAACTTGGAAAAACAATACGCATTGTTGACAAATTTAATGTTTTAACTAATTTTCTTAATTTTTTTGAATTGGATAAAATGAGCTTATATATAAGGACAGAGGTAGTATATTATAGGCAAAATTACTCTAGAGGTCTTTTATCTTAATTTAAAATTTCATGTTAGTCCTTTATTTTTTTTTTTGTTTCAATATAATCCTGCATGTTTTAAAATGTTAATTTCGAGGCAAATTATTGGCTGATCTACAATGAGAAATGCATGAGTGCCTTAAGGACAATTTGCCCTATCAATTGTGCCACAAATCAGAATCCAAAAAATATTTGTAAAAAACCAAAAACAGACCAAATTGTTTGTGTAAATATTTTAGAACATGTGGGACTAAATTAAAACTAAAATTAACTTTAAAGGACTAACTTGACAAAAAAAAAATAAAGGACCTCTGGTGTAATTTTACTTATATTATAAATAGGAGTACAATGGGTACTCAGCCCAAACAAACCAACAAAAAGGTAAATAGGAGACCCAGCCACCCGCAGGTCTAGGAGCGAACGCCCCTCAAAGACTACAAGTTGTTATAACATGTAAATGATCCATGTTTGATAGCCTACAAAATGATTATGAATGTTTGAGTACGTTATTATTAAGTTTTCTGCAATAATATGTGTTAATCGTGTTTTCTAGATGAGATTCATGTTGTTATCAAGTTTCTGCGCTTTCTGGAGCGGCCTAATACACAATCCTGCTCATTGAATTTAGCCTGTGCATATGGATGCATGGTCATACATGTTTTTCTATTAGTGTTTACAAGTTCATGCAGGGTCAGGCTTATGGAAGGACGATCGTACATATCCTTTGCCTCTGTGTTCTGGTTGTTGAGTGACCATCTCTTTTGTTGGGCAGTGGTTGCGAGTTTGTTCTCGCAACTAATGATGGTTGGTGATCTTTTGACTATTTGGTCGTGTTATAAATGTATGATATTGACGTCTACGCTTATGTGTAGTGTCTGTGTGAATTTGAGACCCCCCATTTTTATTAAGTATCTAGTATTTTTTATTGAGTTGTTTGAAACATGTTGTCAAAGTAATCTCTATTGCGTAGATTGATTTAATTGAATGTACATAGATTTTGTTTGGGATTATTCATGTGAGTTGTGCATCGGCCCTAATTGGAAGACAAGTTTGACTGGATAATTAATTACATGCTTGCGTTGGTAACACTGCGAGACAACACGATGTTACCTACAGCCAAAAATCATCGAAAATAACAAAAAACCATCGGTAACGTCATGTTTCCGATGGCTCTTCGGCGACCTCAACCTAACAGAAAAAAGGGCATTGGAAAGCACTACCAACAAATGTTTTGAAATGCTGTCGAAAATTACCGACGAGAATAAACCGTCAGAAATATCCATTGCTTACTAACGGTGAGGTTGTCAGTATTAATTACTATTTTTATTTATTTATTATATAATAGTTTATAATTATTAATAATTCCTAAATAAGTTTATTAATTTTTTTATTTTTTATTTTAATTATTAGTAAGACAGACACTTGAATATATGGAGTAAAACCATCAGAGCATAACTCAAGTCATACATTGTGTGGATCCACGTCAAAATCTTGATGTACATGATCAAAGTACTTCAATGCTTCACCATAAAATGGGTGGTGTAACATGCTTAAAGTGTTGTTAATCTCATAGTGCCACATCATTTTGCTTGTAGTTTGCATTGTTGCAGACATTCTCTATAGCCTTGAAATAACTGTCAAATAAATCATTGTCTTTCCTAGAACTGGTTTGTGCTTTGCTTATCTAAGTGTTGTGTACAATATACCTTAGCGCTTGACAATATTTGCATTCGACCAACACACCATTATTTGTACTGAATTCATTGTCATAATGCAACATGCATCCATTCATACAATTGTTGATCCTCTTAGCTTTCAATCCCAACTTCAACAATAACATCTTAGCATCGTAATAACTTTTGGCAAACCTTCTTTTATGGGCATCACGTCTAACATCATTTTCGTAACGAAATTCAAGCACTCATCAAAAATATTATAATTTGACTTTAAAGCTAAAAGTCTCACACACATCAATAATTTAGAATCAAGGGACCCTTCAAACAACGACTTATTTGTTTCTAATAAAAGATTATAAAATATTTGTGTTGTTTCATTTGGAAGTCCTTTGTGTTATCATACTGATGCTAAGGATGGCAAAGTGGGCCCGGCCCGTTGGGCCGGCCTGCCAAAATGGGGCGGGGTGGGTTGTGGTACTTCAGCCCGTTACCCCGTACAACCCGCCTCGCCTGACCCACCAACCCACCGGGCCTATATATATATATATATATAATAAATTTTTTAAACCAATTTTTATTGTTTTTTAAAGCAATTATTATATATATATATATATATATATATATATTAAATTTTTTAAACCAATTTTTATAGTTTTTTTTGTATTTTGGGTGGGCTCGTTTTAAGGCGGGCCAACCCGCCATTTTTTAGGCAAAATTCATTTTTTTGGTTTTTTAAATTTTTATTTTTAAGGCGGGCCAGCCCGCCGGCCCGCCAACTCGCGGCGGGGTGGGCTAGGCTCACTTTCTCAACCCGCCTCAAATTGGCGGGTCGGCCCGCCCCGCCCCATTTTTGGCGGGCTTACCGGGCCAGCCCGCTTTGCCATCCCCGTTCGATGCTCCCCGAATACCACATTCACCCCGAGGGCTTCACAAATCATTTCCTACATCGATTAGAATTTCTCACGATGGATTTGTTTCACAAAATTCACGAACCAATATGCGTTAGCTTTTTCAAGCGATAATTTCCTTATTTGACAGAAACACATAGCATGCAAAAGTTAATAAAAAATGGTAGAATGTTAGGTACCCTATAAATTATTTTGTAATCAAAATTTATTGGTGGCAAAACGGGCCACCCGGCCCGCATCGAGTCGGACCGTGTCGGGTTCAGGTTTTTATGGGGCCAGGCTAAAAAGTCTGAATAAAATTCGGGCTCGAAGTTTATTGCGCAAGCCCGGCCCTATTGGGCCACGAGCTTTTCGGGCCGGCCCACATATATTTTTTCAAAAAAAATATTTTCTTAGTATTACTTATTTTTCTTTTTTTGATGAACTAATAAGGAGATTATTTTTCTTAGAAAAACTAAGTGGGAGATTATTTGGTCTAAAGATTTTTTTATTATTCACAATAATAATAAAAAATACCATCTTATTTTTAACTTTTTTACGGAACCTTATTTTTAATTTATTTTTTGTTTGTAAAGATTTATATAATAAATAATGGAAAGAGTAACATATTTTTTATATACTTTTGCATGTGTATGCACGCACATAAATAAACAATTTTTAAAATAAGAAATAAAATACAAAATAAATATTTTTATAAATTTAACTATATGACATAAATATATATATTGTCCCCACAACTTAAACATAAGAATAATATTTATTTATTAATAACATATACGGGCTTGCGGGCGGCTCGAAGCCCGACTGGGCTAGCCCGGTACAAGTTCGGGTTTTATCGGACCGTGCTAAAAAGCTCGGTTGTTAAAACGGGCTCAAAATTAATTTCCAGAGCCCTATACATTTTCAGGCTTTTTAGGGCCAGCCGGGCCCGGCCCTTTGCCAGCTCTAAATGAAACCTATATTAAGTGGCATAATAAAAATAGTTTGTTTGTTTAATATTTTTATATAACCGTTAAGACATGTATTTTTATTATTTAAAAAAAGTAAGCAACAAATTTATAAATAATTATTTTGGTACCCCAAAAAATATTTTACAAGTTTGCTAAAATGTTGCTCTTTCTCTTTCCTATTTGACATTTAAGAATGTCCATCATATTAAAAAAAGTGAAGAATCAAAGAGTAGTAAACATATAGTGATTCAAGCTTGTTTTCGATATCTATGCTCCATCGGAAGAAGAAGAAGAGAAACCAAATCTCTGTTAGGAGAAGAATCGTGAAGTGGGTATAAAGATGAAGAACAGAGAATATAGAGAAATACTATTGAGAAAAGTTTTTGAAAAAATCATTATTTAGTTTAAAAGTGGTGCATCTGCAATTCAAAAAAAATTAAATGATTAATTTAAGGTAATTAAGATGGATTTCATGACATGATGAATGGATATAAATGAAGGTTTTTCATTGATCCAACTCACTTGAGTACCGGTACCCAACACTTCCATGAGGTGCCGAGTCATCAACATAAAAAATTAAAAACAATTTGATGAAATTGATAGATGATTATTTTATTGGCGACAATGAAAAATAATTTAAAATATAAAAATATAGATGTTTCAAATAGTAACAAAATCTTCTCAACATTATCATATTTCAAGGTGTTTGCCATATTAAATTAAAATTTTGTTTATAATAATATTTCAAACAAATATTCAATTATTATTACATATGCCTTTTTCCATACTTATCTCCAATAATATAAATTACATTATTTATAAATTCATACATAACTTTACCTCATGTTAATATATTAAATTTTCTTGTGCAACATTAATTTTGAATAGCATATTGCTTCCTATTATTATCTGCTGAAAGTGCAGTAAAATGACAATTGCTTGTTTAGTTATATGCCTCTTGTGATGTAGTCGTGATTTTGAATTTTGCGATATTAAGCATTTCTGATTAATTAATTTTTCCATTTCAATTCATGTAGATATATGATAAACAGATTGCTGAAAATTTATAGAAATAGCTCCTCAATATTAGCAATCGTAGGGAGAGCTCATCTCCCAGGGATGAAGAGGCTCTGGAATGAGAGGAGTGGCGGAGCTTAGGGCAGACATAGAGGAGCCAACCCCCCAAAACATTTTCAAATTTTCACATGTTGAAAGAATACTTACAAACGATTTTTTTTTACTGGATTACAACCGATACTTAGCGTGTGTTTGGTTCTACGGTGGAGAATATTGATTTTGACTGAATTGATTTTGCTTGAAAATGAGTTGAACGTAACGTTATTTATGTTTGGATACATTCATCAAAAATATAATATTTATTAATTCATGTTGTTTGGATAGTTTGTGTAACAGCCCAGCATTTACCCCGGGTGAGCCCAGTGGCATTTACTGAACCATTACACATAAGAGGTCTTCTCCGCTTCCTCGGGTCTGATGGTCTGATAGTGTTAGGAGGTGCGCTTCCGTGATACTTATCCTCTCAAGTCCCGGGTTCGAGCCCTCCGTAAGGCAAAAAGTCCCATGAGAGGAGGATTAGTCCTATGAATGGTACGCTAGGGAAAACCTTTGAGCCCACAAAGTGCTGCAATATAAGGATAGCCCTAGGTGTTACAGTTTGGATCAAAATTGATTTTGTGTTTGCAATTACCAAAATGGGTTCTAACATGTGTGTAACTAAAATTAGATTTCTCTCCATTTTAGATCATTATATATATTTATGTTAAATTGTTAAATTTAATATAATTGTATAAATTTAAATTTATGTTGGTATAATATCTTTTTTAAAGAAGCTATTTAAATATTAAAAATAAAGAATATTTTATTTTCTTTCAAAAAAAATTGGCATAATTTTTTTAAATAAATATAATAAACAAATACAAATATTAACACAAATGTTTATATGGTGACATTAAAAAATATGGGGCCTCTTATGTTAAATTATAAAAAAAGGGTCATACAACATTTTTAGAAAGCATACCAGAATCAGGATTGATATTCTTTTTTCAATAATGAAGAGAAATCAATGTTTTAGGTGAAGGGCAATTAGGGAAGAGGAACTGTAGACCAATATGCAATAGCAGAATCAATTTTCAATCAATCGTGAAAGCTACAAATTGTAGCTTCAAGTAGAATTGATTTTGAAAAGCAAAATTGCTTTCTCTTTAAATTCCCAAACACCTTCACAGCAAAGCTAAATCACGTTTGACTCATACTATCGTGCATCTAGTATTAGTGAACGTGTAACCAAACATATGCTAAGTTGCTACGTTGTGTTTACATTTGAAACGCAAGTTAATTTTTTTTTCTTTTGACAGAGTGCAAGTTTATTTTTAATGTGCATGATTTTATTTTTTGACAGGTGTGCAGAATTTTTGTAAACAAGTTTTTTTTTACAAGAAAAACAATAAACATTTAATGTGGCTTAAAATGCAATTTAAGAGACTTTGGAGTGGCTTTTTTAAATGTCATTAAACCGGCTGAAACTCCTAATTGTGGGTAACTTTGATTGGTCCATGACGGACAAATCTTTGAACAGGTCCAGGCCAAACATCACCAGATCTCCTAATAAGAACAGAGTATCGGTACACTATAATAATTCAAAAGCTTAAGGGTGGTTATGATGGTATCATTAAAGTTACTAACATGACATGTCTCTGCTAGGTCAATTTCATTGGATAAGGTAGTGGTGTATCCAACACCCTTGTTTAGTGGAGGCAATTTATTTTAAAAGAAAATAAACATTAATTATAATTTTTAATGTGAGAAGTAAAAACATAAACAGGAATAGTATTATTATTTTTTTGGCTAAATTACAAAATTGGTCCTCTATGTTTATTTTAGGTTTCAATTTGGTCCTCTATGTTTTATTTATTTCGTTTTGGTCCCTTACGTTTTAAAAGTTACAACAGGTTGGTCCTTTCTGTCACTAAAAGCCAATTGTCCGTAGCTAAAAGCCAACTAACATTTTGGAAAATGGACTTCTAGCTACGGACAATTGACTTTTAGTGACGGAAAGGACCAAATTGAAAACTAAAATAAAACGTAGAGGACCAAAACGAAACAAATAAAACGTAGAGGACCAAATTGAAACCTAAAATAAACTTAGAGGACCAATTTTATAATTTAGCCTTTTTTTTTGTACAAAAGAAGGAAACATGAAAATTAATGTTAAGAAGTAAAAACATGAGAAATAATTTCAGGTAATACGAGGGGATTGAGGGACTTGGCTAAGAGAAGAAGAATTAGGTCCCTCATAATTTTAGGTAATTTTTGACATTTGTTTCATTCAGGAATCTAAATGTCCTGTTGTTGACAATAAAATAGTTGAGAGGTTTAATCTAAATGTCCTGTTGGTGGAAGGGATATTGATTGGGTATTTAAAGCCTCTAAAGGGATGTCTAGAGGTTTAATTTCTATGTGGAGGAAGGGGTTTCTTTCTGTTCAATTCGAAATCTCTGGGACTGGTTTTGGGGGTTTGCACAACATTATCTGTAGGGGAAACACAGCTTTTGGTTTATATTGTTAATATTTACTCACCGTGTCAGATAGATGGAAAGAGGAAATTATGGGAAGAATTAAGAATGTCTAAGAGAGGTTTTCCCAAAGGTGAGTGGTGCCTGGGGGTGACTTTAATGTGGTGCTATCACGAAATGAGAGGAAAGGGCGTAATACACAGGTTTGTCAAAATGAAATGGATGAATTTAGATGCTTTATAGAAGAAATGGAAGTAATTGACATTGTTGTGTTGGGAAAGAAGTACACCTGGTTCAGTGCAAATGGATCCTCTATGAGCATAATAGACCGTTTTCTATTATCTGAGAAGTTGATTTCAGTTTGGCAAGTCTCGGCACAATGGGTGGGTGAAAGAGACATATCTGACCATTGCCCTATATGGTTGAAGACTGTTGAACACAATTGGGGGCCAAAACCTTTTAGATTCAACAATTGCTGGTTGGAACACAAGGATTTCCTCTTAATGGTTGAAGATTGTTGGCGTAAATGCTCGGTTGAAGGTCGGATGGCATACATTTTAAAGGAGAAATTGAAGCTATTAAAGGCAAAATTAAGAGTTTGGAATAAGGAGATCGTTGGCTTTATGGATTTAAAGATTGAAAATCTGGTTGAAGAAATTAATCAGCTAGACAACATTGTGGCAAAGGGGGGCAATATTGATTCAGAACATAGACGGTTCATTACTACTAAGTTTTGTTAGCAAATTCATAGAAAAGAAAACCTTTTGTTTCAGAAATCAAGAGAGAAATGGCTAGCCGATGGAGATGCAACTACTCGCTTCTTTCATGCGAGTTTGAAGGCAAAATATAGAAGAAATCAGCTGTTGGTGCTTAAGGTTGGAGATTCATAGGTGGATAACATGATGGGGGTAAAAGCAGAGGTTCAACGCCACTTCATGCAGAGTTTTTCTGAATCAAAATTTAATAGACCAGTTCTGGATGGCATTCAATTTGCACAAATCTCAGTAGAGGATAACACATTTTTGACTGCTCCGTTCTCTCATAAGGAAATTAGAAATGTTGTCTGGAGTTGTGAGGGGAATAAGTGTCCGGGACCAGACGGTTTCAACTTTAATTTCATTAAAGCTTGTTGGGAACTCTTAAAAGATGATATTTTTTTTTATTTGTGCAGGAATTTACATTGAATGCTCGTCTACCTAAGGCAATCACTGCCTCCTTCATAGCTCTTATCCCAAAAAAGGAGCACCCTCAATCGCTATCTGAGTACAGGCCGATTTCTCTAATTAGGTGTCTTTACCAGATCATCTCAAAGCTGTTAGCAGAAAGGTTGAAGACTGTTTTGGGGAAAGTTATTTCATCCTGCCAAACTGTTTTTCTTCCTCAAAGACAAATATTTGATCGAGTCTTAGTTGCAAATGAGATAATTGATTATGCAAGACGGAAGAAGCATCAATGTCTTATGCTGAAAGTTGACTTCGAAAAGGCATATGATTCTGTGAGTTGATCCTATCTCGATTATATGATGTCATGAATGGGGTTTAATGTTAAATGGAGGAGATGGATTCAGGAGTGTGTTTGTACAAGTATTGCTTCAGTTTTGGTTAATGGTAGCCCTACGGGGGACTTCCAATTAGAAAAAGTACTTAGGCAGGGTGATCCACTTGCACCTTTTCTTTTTTTAATTGTGGCGGAAGGATTATCGGGGTTGGTTGGTAAGGCAATTGAAGTTGGAAGTCTTCATGAACACAAAGTCAGTGATGAAATTTCTTTCCCAATTCTCCAATACGCCGATGATACCATCTTGATGTGTAAACCTTCTTGGGAGAATCTATGGGGTATCAAAATAGTTCTTAGAAGTTATGAGTTAGTCTTTAGATTGCGGGTAAATTTCATAAGAGTAATCTATTTGGCATAAATGTGGATGACCGGTTTTTGAATGCTGCTTCAAAATTTTTGTCATGCAAAGTTGATAAAATTTCGTTTAAATTTTTTGGGGGTACCGGTAGGAGCAAATCCGAGGAGGAGTTCTACATGGAATTCTGTTGTTGAGTGCATGAAAAAAATATTGGCATCTTGGAAAGGCAGGCATTTTTCAATGGGAGGTAGAGTTACTTTGATTAATTCTATTCTGAATAGCTTGCCTCTTTATTTTTTTCTCCTTTTATAAAGCCCCGAAGAAAGTCATTAATATGCTCATTAGCATACAAAGAATTTTCTTATGGGGAGGTTGTGAAGACAATAATAAAACCTATTGGGTGAGTTGGGATCAAGTCTGCCTTCCAAAAAAATAAAGGAGGGTTAAGTGTGAAGAATTTAGAGGTGTTTAATTATAGCTTACTCACTAAATGGAAGTGGAGATGCATGGTCGATAGCAACGTGATCTAGTACGATTTTTTATCATTTAAATATGGCAAACTCTTTGAGGTATTTCTCAATGATTTATCTCCTTCTTCACATAGCTCTCTATGGTGGAAGGATCTATTTTTGCTGGAACCAGAATGGTTCAAATCTGCAGTTAAGCTTCAACTGAGAAAGGGTGATATGGTGAGATTTTGGCAAGACAAGTGGCATGGCATGATACCCTTCAATGAGCTATTTCCCAGACTATTTCAAGCTGCAGCAGATCCAAATATTCTGGTTTGTAACTCGGGTTACTGACTGGACAACAATTGGACTTGGCAATGGCAATGGAGGAGGACATTATTTGAATGGGAGGAAGAACTTTTAACAGATTTACAAGCACTGTTGACTGGGATTCAACCCGCTAAAGAATGATCTGATGGGTGGACGTGGTTACTTGACAGTTCCAAATCTTTTTCGGTGTGCTCTGCTTATTTGAGTTTGCTGCAAAATAAGGAAGGAAGCGAGGCTGGTGAAGATCTTCGTCGGGCTCTAAAAGCATTGTGGAGGTGCTCCATTCCATCTAAAGTAGCAGTTTTCATTTGGCGAGTATTTTTAAACCGCATTCCGACAAGAGAGGCGCCATTTAGGAGAGGAATTATGCAGGACCCGCACTCTATTAATTGATGTTTCTGTTTTCAAAGTGCTAAAACAGCAGAGCATTTATTTTTCTCATGCAATTTTGCCTATCACATTTAGTCTTCTGTTGCAGCTTGGTTGGGAGTCAGTATGGTGCACCATGATAATGGCATCTTACATTTCCTACAGCATGGTGCCTTATTTAGAGGGAAACAAGTTTATAAGGTACGCCATTTAATTTGGTGCGCTACAGTGTGGGCACTTTGGCTGCATAGGAATAGAATTATTTTCCAAGGAGAGGTGGCAACTCATAGCGTTGTGGTGGCGCAGATAAAAACCATGTCATGGGGTTGGTTTGCATGCAAGGAGGGTAGAAACTCAGGTTTATTATTTTTTGCTTAGTGTTCAAATCCTATGGGATGCCTCATGACTATTAAGTATATATGCATTGAGATCCTTTGTTAATGGGTTAGAGTACCCTCTATACTCCATTGAATAAATTTTGCTTATCAAAAAAAAAAATTAAATGCGGGGCGCTTTTTTTTAACAAAAAAAAACGTAGGTGCTGCAAAGTAAAAATATTGGTCGTGAGTGTAAAATTATCAAATAAGTGGGGTTAAAATACAAATTTTATAGATAATAAATAGTGTTTTATAACCCGTAAAAAAAATAGTGTTTTGTAAAAGTGAGTGAGTACATTTGCCATAAGGTACATTCCTTACTTAACATGGGAAAAAAAAAGAGTGCATACCCATTTTTAGTCCCTGACAAAAAATAAAATCCCAATTTGGTCCCTGGAAATTTATAAGTCCGCCAGAATTCCTTGACAATTTAGAACAGGGACACGTTAGTCCCTCTGTTAGGATCCGTCCAATTTGGTATGTTAGGACGCTGGTGTGTAACGTAACGGCGCTGATGTGTTCGTTACTGGGCTCCAGCGTATAACTGTGCTACCAAGTAAGATTTGAACAATTAAAATGACCTATTTTGGTCCATCTGTCACTTTTCAAATTTCAGCCAAAAAAGACCTATTTTAATCCCTCTCGTACTCTGCACCGTTCAGATATTAAAAAAGACTTATTTCAGTCCCTACGTATGGACCCAATTTAGTCCCTCGTTGTTTCTTATAACAATCTTCTTCTACCTCAAAACCTAAACTCCATTGTTACCACTGGCACCTCCAGTTAGGCCTTTCATTCCTCTGAGACCTACTCACAATGAAGTAAACAGTGGGATTTCGTGTATGCAATTTTAGTTCATGTCTACTCCTGGGTTCAGGCCGCCACCACCACATGCATAACTAGTTGATGTAGTTTGATCACTTTTTTTGTATTTGGAACCTAATGTAATTGATGTGGTTGGATCCCTTTTTTTGTATTTAGTAGCTAATGTACAGGTTATGAAAATGGTACCTAAAGTAGTTAAGTATTTGGATCCCTTTTTAGTACAATTACAATGATGCAATTTGGTACCTTTTTGTATTTGTGTTTGGTACCTTTAATGCACAAGTTATGAAAATGGTGCAAATGTGTTATGTTTCAGCCTCTTGCTCGTTTTGCATATATTAGGGACTAATATGAGTACTTTAAAATTTGTCAGGGACTTAATAGGGTACCATAATCATTTCATAGGAACTTATTTGCACCTCACAAAATTTCATACCATGTTTTGCCCCATTGCAAATGAATTGCCTCAAATAAATTTGATACCGTGCCAAGCCACAAAAATAATACAACAATGATACATTACCATTAAACTCTCCTTAAATTTGACACATTTGATACATGACCAACACAGAAAACACAACAAATTTCTAACAACATATTGCCTAAAATATGGGCACTTCCAACTTGCCTTAATAACATACAGACTTCCAACTACATGTAAGGAGTTAACTTCCAAGTACAAAGGGTTGCAATCACAACAACAATCATAACTCCTATCTTCCACTTTCTAATTCCTTGCATATCAACTTGCATTAGAGACATCTTCAATTGCATTTCAGCCATGTTTGCTTCAACCTCATTCATGTGATTTTTCATCACTTCCATATCCTTTTCCAATTGAACAATCTTCATTTGTTGCATCTCAATTTGATTTCGGGTTTCATAGAATTCATCAACCCATAGAATTTATTTCAATTTGCTATGTATACAACATCTCTCTTTCCACAACAACATCTTGGACCACTCCATTTCATACTAGTTGCACTTGAGGTATCACTCCAGCTAACATCAAGACCGGGTACATACTGACGAAATGAGGTAAAACTGGAGCCACCAAAACTGCAAGACCCAACATGGCTACTCACATTTTCAGAGGAGTTTAGGGTTTGAGGGAAAAGCTCTAACAATGGAGTTTAGGTTTTGAGGTAGAAGAAGGTGATTATAAGAAAAAATGAGGGACTAAATTCGGTCTATACGTAGGGACTGAAATGAATCTTTTTTAATATCTGAACGGTGCAGAGTACGAGAGGGACTAAAATGAGTCTTTTTTGTTGAAATTTGAAAAGTGACAGAGGGACCAAAATGGGTCCTTTTAATTGTTCAAATCTTAATTGACAACACAGTTACACGCTGGAGCCCAGTAACAGACACATCAGCGCCGTTACGTTACACGTTAGCGTCCTAACGGACCAAATTAGACGGATCCTAATAGAGGGACTAACGTGTCCCTGTTTTCAATTGTCAAGGACTTCTGACAGACTTATAAATTCTCATGGACTAAAATAGATATCAAATTTTTTTTCAAGAACTAAAATGGGTATTCACTCAAAAAAAAAAAATACGACTTAGGCTCCATCTCTTCCCCTATGCGATAAAAAATGAAGTGTATCAACTTGGGGTATAAAGGCTAGAATACATTGCAAAAGTTACATATACACGTGCATAGATGACTACGCATTTCTAGCAGTCACTGGAGGAACAGATGAATGTACCGTGTACGGAATGTCAACAATGGCAGCCAAAGCGATAGCTGGATTGTTCACCCAAAACTATGCACATCGCCAAGTTTGAAACAACTGAACAAGCTGTGTGCCTGGGGCAGCGTCGGTTGAGACTTGAGATCCTTCTAATTGACACGCATGTGTGTTTTATTTATTTATTATTTTGGATTTTGGAAGAACGACAAATCCGGTTTGGATCAGATAAGAATAAGGACATACTTAAAATAACTACACAACAAAACAAGTCATATTTCCTTGTAATACATCAATTATAGTTTTGTTTGACAAGTTGGCTAAACTACTGATTTGACAAGTCGATTTTGCTAGCTTACAATTATTTTTTTTTTGGTACATAGCTTACAATTAATTTAATAACATAGATGTTTGGTAATCTATCTTACTGAAAAGTTATTCTTATTCTCATTCTTGTGCTTATTATATTATCTCATTCTGTTTAATAAAAATAATTAAAAATGAGAATAATATTTTAAAATTAATATTCTAAATTTAATAATATATAGAAGTTAAAATAAATTAATTTATGAAAAGTGAAAAAATGTGAAAATAAATAATAAATAAGATTTAAAAATTGTTTTTATACAGAAAAAATAAACATAGTCTTTATATGATGTCCTTTTATTGTGTCAAAAAAAAATATAATGTTCTTTTATATTTATTAGTTAGTTTAACAACTAATTTTATCAAACACATTAATATTTAATAAGCTAATTATATCAAATATAAACTCATTTGATAGTGATACGACCTATTTTTTTTTATAATAAAAAATTTAAAGTGAGGGAATAGCGCCCCAGTCTAAGGTATGGAAAACCTCCGGGCTCTTTGAGCACTTACGAAAGTAATTACATTTACGCCACCCTAAAAGGACTAGTGGGGACTCGAACCCGCGACATATTAGATACAAGTCGTGTCCTGCTCTACTAAGGGTTAGATACGAGATATTTTTGGTCTGTGATATGTTTGCCTATGTTGCCTCGAAAGCATAGCACTAAGTATTGACATACCGTACTTCTTCTTAATTGCAGTAAATTTAGATTTAGATACCGCCACCTTCATTTTGTTTTGGCAAGACTAAACGACATTTATTTACTACTACTTTATAATGTTTAATTCCTCATCATTATTTTAGCCATCGTTTTTGACAAAGAAAGGTATGGTCAAAGAGTCATAAATCATATGCCCTACAAGCTTGCTTTAAAAGGAAACTCAACCATATGAGCTAAACACACCAACAAACAATACCTTTGCCTTTATGTTCACAATGGCATCTTCTTATGTCATCCATTTCTTCCTATTCTCAGTAGCCCTTTTCTCAGTTTGTTGCTTATCAACTCCAAACACCAAACCCCATCAATTTATCCTTTCCATCAAGAAAGACCCAGCAACCAATCTGTTCTATACTTCAGTTGGCATTGGAACTCCTCGAAAAAACTTCAATCTAGTCATTGATCTTGCTGGAGAAAACCTTTGGTATGACTGTAACACCAACTACAATTCATCATCCTACCATCCTATTGAGTGTGGCTCAAAGAGATGCCCCGAAATTGGATGTGTTGGCTGCAACGGCCCTTTCAAACCAGGCTGCACAAACAACACGTGTCCTGCTTCCGCAATCAACACATTGGCCAATTTCATTTTTGGTGGTGGCCTTGGTGAGGATAACATCTTCATTTCTCAACAACAAGTCTCTGGCTTGCTCTCTGGCTGCATTGACACTGATGGATTCCCATCATTCACTGGCAATGATTCAGCACTAAATGGGTTACCCAAAAGCAGCAAAGGAATTATTGGTCTTTCAAGGTCAAACCTTTCACTACCAACACAACTTGCATTGAAAAACAAGCTTTCTCCCAAGTTTTCACTTTGTTTGCCTTCTTCAAACAAACAAGGGTTCACTAACTTGCTTGTTGAATCAGAGGGTAACAAATTTGTTCAAACCACCCCATTGATTGTGAACCCAGTTTCCACAGGTGCTGTGTCTGTGCAGGGTGTTCCTTCCAAGGAATATTTCATTGATGTGAAATCAGTTAAGATTGATGGACATGTTGTGAACTTAAAGCCTTCCTTGTTGTCCATTGACAATAAGGGAAATGGGGGCACCAAAATTAGCACCATGGCTCCTTTCACTGAATTACAAAGCTCTGTCTACAAGCCCTTTATTCGTGATTTCCTCAAGAAGGCTTCAAATAGAAAAATAAAGAGAGTGGCATCAGTGGCACCATTTGAGGCATGTTTTGACTCAACCACCATTGGCAATTCTACAACTGGACTGGTTGTGCCAAAAATTGATCTAGTGTTGCAAGGTGGAGTGCAATGGACTATTCATGGATCCAATTCCATGGTAATGGCAAAGAAAAATGTGGCGTGTCTTGCATTTGTTGATGGAGGGATAAAGCCAAGAATGTCGTTTGTGAAAGCTTCAATTGTTATTGGTGGACATCAGTTGGAGGATAATCTTTTGGTGTTTGATCTTGCTTCCTCCAAATTAAGCTTCAGCTCCTCGTTATTGCTCCACAATAAGAGTTGTTCCTCCTCTTGAATGTCATAGCTTTATGAAGCATTTAGATTAGCCACGTTGAATGTTGCAGCTTCTTTTTCTTGCTTTCAAGTATAATTAAATAAAATATATTTGCTTTGTTTTAAACAAGAAACCGTTGATGTTTTGTTTTGCCCTTTATTTAACGCACATATGATGTAATCCCAATTATGAAAATTGCTATTGTACTGTGTGGACAATATAAATTTTTTAATAATATTTGTACCTATTCAAGATCACGTATCCACGTCGTTTTATTAAGCAGGGTGAATTTGTTGGTAATGAAAATGACGTGGAAAAGATAAAGATTTTTTTCACATCTCTTCGTAGATTGTGAAATATAGTATGAAGAAAAAAAGATGATAAATGAATGTCGTAATAAAAAAATATAAAAAACAAAGATTAATGCGAGAATCAATTGATCCTCTATATACGGATTTTTTTCCCAAAGACTCATTACGTGGCCTAATTTTCAAATCTAACTCGATGCCTTATCGGTATTATCATTCAACACATCTCGATCCTTATCAGATCCCTTCTAATCTAACGACGTCTATACCAAAGCCGAAACATGAAGAGGCCCAGACTTGTATAGTGAGTCCATAATTTCTGATTTGTTTTTGCCCAGTTCAACAAAACCTCATTTTCTAAAAGAATTTACAGAAATAACAACGGCAAGCTGTGTTCGGAACTTAAAACAATTTATTATTGCTTAAATTTTACAACATTTGACAGAAATATAAAGAATATAATGAATAATTGTAATTCAATAGTTAGGTCTACAAAAATTACATCACATGGACATTCAAATGCCAGCGTGTTCAAATTCTCTAATATTTTAAAAACACTCAATACTCGATGCATAAACAATGTTAATTAATAAATAAATGCTAAAAGTGATGTTTTCTTTTCAAGCTTTGGCCTTTTCTTTTTTTTTTTTTTTCTTGTAATCACACATGTTTTTTATCATGGAAAAATACTATCAACATAATTTTTTAAACACATTTTTTTTATAATTGATCCGTTTTAAAAAATAAGCAATAAACTTACCTCAAAATTAATTGCATTTTGAAAAATGTGTTTTCTTACATAAGTTTTGAAAAATATGTTAAATAAACAATTATAAGGAGTTTGTTATAGCATTCCTTTTTACCAGTGTTGAATTTTTGCTAATAAAAGCAACAGAGACAGTTAACACCAAAAAAAAAAAAAGCAACAGAGACAGCGAAAAGTAATGAGGGACATAGTTATCCTATATGTCCAACAAGAAGTAACTTGCTAAACTCACGGGATAATAATAAACAAAAGGAAGGAAGAAAAAAAAAGGACTTATATCAGAAGAGATAGCAGAGAAAAGAGAGGAGGTGGGATTCAAGTATAGAATAATATACCAAAAAATAATGAGGATCGAATAAAGATACATCGAGATACATAGAAATGTACGGTTTAAAGGAAAACAGTAATACCTCATCAAAATGCTACTAATACAAATAATCGGATCTCGACCTGAAAGCCACCAAAAATGAGTCCTCTCTACTCGTCTGTCACACATCCGCTAGAAGCTGGTTTCACATTTTTAATATACTGGATCCAGAAAAATAATATATAAGCTTAAAACATTGAAAGGAAAAACTAGAGACAAAGTGTAGCTAATATTTCATTATAGACCAGGTGCTGGTATGTGCATTCTTAGTTACTCATTAAGAGTTAAAATACAAACACGCTTTTGTTTAGTCCTCTAATTTCAATTCAATTAACATAAGGAACAAAAAAGTATCATGTCTGTAAAAATATTTAAACACGCTTTTTTTTTGCCTAGGAGGAGTCTATGGTGTGCTGGTATGTGCATTCTTAGTTACTCATTAATAGTTAAAATACAAACACGCTTTTGTTGGGTCCTCTAATTTCAATTCAATTAACATAAGGAACAAAAAAGTAACATGTCTGTAAAAATATTTAAACACTCTTTTTTTGCCTAGGAGGAGTGTAAGGTCTCGTACCTTGTACAGAGCTCCTTGGTTAGCTTTGTATGGAGGAGCAGTCCATTTCTTCCTGCGTGCCTCCATCTCCTCATCTGATACCAAAACATCAATTCTCCTATTCTGAATATCGACGTTGATAATGTCTCCATTTTGAATCAAACCAATTGGACCGCCTTCCTATAAAATCAATGAAGCCAGTAAAAATATTATTGGTTCACTACAAGAAATTATAATTGAAATTCTCTTTATCATCATAAATGCACGAACATGTCCCAGAAGAAATAGAAAATATAAGCATGACTCATGCTAAAGCGTACATCAAATTTTCTTGATGAAAATTGTAAGTTTTAATATATAACATTAAAAGTGAACTTCTACATGATTCCAATAAAGCATGATGACATTAATCTTCAACAGTCACGAACTAATATTCTACTCTCACACAATCACACCCACTACAATAGAATAGCTTGAACGTTGAAAAATGCATTCAAGTGCATTTGCAAATAAAATGGTTTAATACCAAAGGACAAGGACAATTTTTTTTAAAAGTATGCATTTTTCCAAATACACGAACACATCACAATCACGTCTCTGAATGAAGTTCAACAGTGACGATAAACAGTTCCAAAACTTGCACAAGCCACTGTTCTAATCCCTTTAAAAAAAAAAAACACGTACAGACATATTATTGATAAACATAAACATTCCTTTACATTATTAGACAATTAAATGCATACCCCATTATCATTTGATCAAATTTAAAGATTACAGTGGAATATGATGCATCTGAATATTTTTAGCATATTCTAGCAGCACTAAAATGATACGAAGCATAGTCAATTCACCTGTGCTTCGGGGCAAATATGGCCAACCACAAACCCGTGTGAACCTCCTGAAAATCTTCCATCAGTCAATAATGCAACATCCTGTAGCATCGAAAGACAATATCCTCAAGAAATTTCACTTCATCATGGGTTGTCCAGTATCACAATTCATAAAGCTAGAAAAAAGGCATTCCAGTTTCTACTAAAAAAAAACTAATGACTGAAGCATCTTTGTAGAGACATTAGGCTAAAAAAATACAAAAAAAGGATCATGTTTATTGAGTTTGTATTACAATATGGGTAAAATACAAAAAATTATAATTAAAATGTAAAACTCTATAGGTCAGTTCATAGTTGATAGGACACCTGGGCCCGGCCCTGATTTTAATGTTGACATTGTTGGTACCCCACATAGGCCTACTACTTGGAAGGTGTACACGAGGAGAAAGAAAAAGGATTCAGAAGGGGAGAGTTAGTTACGTGAGGTGGCATGAATATTCCATTCATTCTGCGAGTGTGAGGTATATGTAATGATGAGAGAGAGTGTGGGGGGTCATTCACGTTTTTGGTGTTGATTGAGTAAGAGAATATCTTCTCTAGGAGGAGCCATAGGCTCTGGGTAGTATATTGTGCGGTTGTAAGAGCATTCTTGCTCATTTTCTTCATTAATAACACTGTTTCATTCCTTCTCTTGCTGTGTTCTGTTTTCATTAGTGCTGTAAGTTCCATCATTGGTCCGACCTGCCGGATAACAAGACGGAGCTCGCGTAATTTGACGGTGAACGACTTGCTGTGCTGTAAGTTCCATCATTGGTCCGACCTGCCGGACAACGAGACGGTGCTAGCGTAATTTGACGGTGAACGACTTGCTGATGCCACCAAAAATGTCGGATAAAGTTGATGCGTTGGAGGCGAGACTTGTGACGATGGAGGAATTTTGTCGTTTGATGATGGCTGAGTTCGCTAAAATGCGAGATCGTCGTGCCAATGACGATGTTCATTCTCCCTCGTTTAGCGAGGATTCATCGGTGGAGTATAAGATGGCGGTGAAGAAGATGGAGTTGCCACCGTTTGACGGTGAGGATCCTGTGGGGTGATCACACAAGTAGAGACCTACTTCGAGGTGCAGGGATCGTCGGAGGAGGTGAAGGTGAGGTTGGCGAAGCTGAGTATGGAAGGTGCTACCATTCACTGGTTCAACCTTCTGCGTGAAACAGAGGATGAATTGTCATGGCCGAAATTGAAACGTGCTTTGATTGAGAGGTACGGAGGGAGGAAGAGTGATAATCTATTTGAAGAATTGAAGGATCTGCAACAAGGGGGAGATGTAGACGATTATATCGCTGATTTTGAGTATGTGTCTTCTCAGGTGGGTCGTCTTCCTGAGGAGCAATACTTAGGGTATTTCATGGGTAGGGTGAGAACGCTCAGTCCCAAAACTCGCGTTCAAGCGATGAAGATAGTGCGAGATGTGGAAGCGAAGCTTCGTGTAGCTCTGGCTCCTCACAACAATGGGGGAACAAAGCAATGGAAGGGAATAAGGGAGAGACTAATTACGGGTCAGGCGGAACGGGTGGAACCGGGTCAAGCAATTTTTCGGGTGGAAGAAGCAATTTCGGGTCTCACTATAACCCGGGCCCAAGTAAGGGGAACTATGGCCCAGTATCACAAAGTGGAACCCAGGCTAAATCGACCCAGTCCAGCTCCGACTCCAACCCTAATTCGATGCGATAAGGCAGAAACAAGGGAAGAAAGGGGAATGGCGATCGGAGTAGGGGAGTTAAACACCTACCCTATTCTGAGCTGATGGATCGGAAGGCGCGTAGCCTCTGTTTTCGTTGTGGAGAGCGATATCATCCCTTGCACCAGTGTACGGAGAAGCAGCTCCGTGTGGTCATTTTGGGGGACGATGAGACGGTGAATGAAGGGGGGGAGGTGATAGCTATGGAGTTGAAGGACAACGAAGCAGAAGAGGAGATTGAATGCAAATCATTGGGTCTGTTTGGGGTAACCGAAGTGAACTACTCTAAGAAGACAAGGCCCACGACCTTGCGATTAGAGTGGTCTTAGTTGACACCGGGGCAAGTCACAACTTCATTTCACCATAGGCGGCAAACGGTTTGGGTCTGCAACTGATTTAGGACAAGGCCATGGGGGTGCGATTGGGAGATGGTAATCGGGTTCCAACAATGAGGAAGTGTCCGAATTTGACGGTGCAATTAGGGAGCTTCTCTACCCTAGTGGATGCGAATGTGTTGGAATTGGGAGATCTTGACATGATTTTGGGGGTGGCATGGTTGAGAAAATTTGTAAAGGTGACATTGGATTAGGAAGAGATGACGCTGAGCTTTCAGTGGAAAGGGGAGAAGGTGGAGTTACATGGTCAGATGACTGTAGCTGGCCAAAAGAAAGGGGAACATCACTCTAAACCTCGTACAGACTCCCTTCATAGTCTATCAAGGGGTGAAGAGACAGAGGCCAAGGGTGTGGCAGTCCCTAGGTTAAGCAATCAGCAGCAGGTGTTGGAAGGGTTTCCCATGGTTTTTAAGGAATTGGAGGGGTTGCCACCCAAGAGGGAGATTGAACATTCAATTGTGCTCAACAAGGATGCAGGGCCAGTAAGTGTGAGACCGTATCGTTATCCCTATCACCACAAGGATGAGATCGAAAGGCAGGTGCATAGCATGCTGGAACAGGGTGTTATCAGGCACAGCTCTAGTGCTTTCTCAAGTCCGGTAATCTTGGTGAAGAAGAAAGATGCGTCGTGGCGCATGTGTGTTGATTATAGGGAGCCTAACAAGGTCACAGTGCCGGACAAGTACCCCATTCCGGTGGTGGAGGAGTTGTTAGATGAGTTACATATGGAGCAACATACTTCTCTAAATTAGACTTAAAATCGGGGTATAATCAGATAAGGGTTAAGGATGAGGATGTGCACAAGACCGCTTTCCGGACCTATGAGGGGCACTATGAATTCTTGGTGATGCCTTTTGGGCTAACCAACACCCCGCCTCGGCAACCTTCCAATCCACCATGAATCATGTATTCAAACCATACCTCCGGAAATTTGTGCTAGTGTTCTTTGATGATATATTAGTTTATAGTAAAGGATGGCAGTATGTGGAGCATCTTACTCAAGTTCTAGAAGTGCTGCAGGGTCATGGTTTTGTGGCCAATAAGAAGAAATGTACCTTTGGTAGTAGGCAAGCGGAGTATTTGGGGCACATAATTTCTGAACAAGTAGCACCAGTGGATCCGAAAAAGATTCGAAGTATTGTGGAATGGCCTATTCCCCGTAATGTCAAGGGGGTGAGGGGTTTCTTGGGTCTCACGGGGTACTATAGGAAGTTCATCACGGGATATGGGAAAATTGCCAAGCCTCTCACAGAATTGACTAAGAAGGAAGGGTTCCTTTGGGGACCTGAAGCCGTGAAGGCTTTTGAGGAGTTGAAATTGGTTATGACGCAGTCACCAGTGTTGACACTTCCACACTTCACCCAGGCCTTTGAGATTGAGTGTGACGCTTCGGGAAGAGGAATGGGGGCATGTTTGATGCAAAACAAGAAACCAATAGCTTACTTCAGCAAAGCCTTGTCTAAAACTAATCTAAGTAAGTCAGCATATGAGAAGGAGCCAATGGTATTGGTGTTGGCGGTTCAACATTGGCGACCGTATTTGTTGGGGAGAAAATTTGTGGTTTATTCTAACCAGAAGAGCCTTCGACATCTGTTACAGCAGAGAATTACGACTGCTGATCAACAGAATTGGTTGGCTAAATTACTCGGTTACCATTTTGAGGTGATTTATAAGCCTGGGCCAGACAATAAGGCAGCAGACGCTTTGTCGCAAATGTATGAAGAAGGAGACCTGAAGAGCATTTCCTCTTCCCCTGTTTGGTTGCAAGAGCAGCAGGTGCAATATGAGGTGAGTCAAGACCCCTTCCTAAAGCAAATTATGACTGAATTGCAAGGCAACCCTACCTCACGGCCAGGTTTTAGTTCGAGACGGGGTTTTATTTTATCAAAACCGCCTTGTGTTGTCTTCTAAATCTGCCTGTATTCCCAATTTGTTGGAGGAATTTCATTCCTCGCCAGCTGGGGGACATTCCGGATTTCTGAGAATTTATAGAAGAATGGTGGGCAATTTGTATTGGGTAGGAATGAAGAAAACAGTTCAGGAATTCATTAAAAGCCGTGATGTATGTCAGCAACAAAAATATTCAGCCGCTTCACCCACTGGTCTACTTCAGCCGCTGCCCATTCCGGTGCAGATTTGGGAGGATGTATCACTTGATTTCATTACCGGCCTCCCCAAATCTAATGGGTTTGAAGCAATCTTTGTTGTGGTTGATAGACTTTCAAAATATGGCCATTTCATCCTTTTAAAACACCCCTACACAGCCCGGAAGGTTGCAAAAAAATTTGCTAAGGAGGTAGTGCATTTACATGGTGTACCCCAATCAACTGTCAATGATAGAGACCCGTTGTTTATCAGCTTATTTTGGAAGAAGCTGTTCCGGTTGCAGGGAACCGTGTTAAAGATGAGTTCTTCATACCATCCAGAGACGGACGGTCAAACAGAAGTTGTCAATAGGTGTTTGGAGGCGTATTTGTGGTGTTTCGCTTCTGAGCAGCCCAAGAACTGGTCCTATTGGATACCATGGGCTGAGTTGTGGTATAATACGACCTTTCATGCTTCTACTAGGGTCACTCCTTTCGAGGTAGTATATGGAAGAAAACCACCTCCTCTGGTTCTTTTTTACAAGGAGAAACAGGGGTTAAGGCTGTTTCAGCTGAGTTGGTGGATAGAGATGAGGCCCTGCGACAGTTAAAACACCACTTACTGAGAGCCCAGGAGGTAATGAAAAAATATGCTGACCGCAAAAGGAGAGACTTATCTTTTGAAGTGGGAGAGTGGGTCTTTCTTAAGCTAAGACCGCATAGACAGCGAACAATAGCAAGAAGGATAAATCAGAAGTTGGCACCAAGGTACTTTGGGCCTTTCCCAATCCTGCAGAAAATAGGGGCAGTATCTTACAAGGTGAAGCTGCCTGATGGTGCTAGAGTGCACCCCGTGTTTCACATTTCTCAGCTGAAGAAGGCCATTGGGAATTATTCTGCAGAACCTACATTACCGGAGGGTCTGGAAGTAGAAGGGACTGTGGAAGGGGGTCAAAAGAGCAAGCAATGGCTGGTTAAGTGGCGAGGCAGAGCTGCAGAAGACACTACGTGGGAAGATGAGACCTTGTTACACAGTCAATTTCCCCATCTCAGCCTTGAGGACAAGGCTGCTAGTGAGGGGGGGGGGGTTAGTGATAGGACACCTGGGCCCGGCCCTGGTTTTAATGTTGATATTGTTGGTACCCCACATAGGCCTACTACTTGGAAGGTGTACACTAGGAGAAAGAAAAAGGATTCAGAAGGGGAGAGTTAGTTACGTGCATGAATATTCCATTCATTCTGTGTGTGAGGTATATGTAATGATGAGAGAGAGTGTCGGCGGGGTCATTCACGTTTTTGGTGTTGATTGAGTAGGAGAATATCTTCTCTGGGAGGAGCCATAGGCTCTGGGTAGTATACTGTGCGGTTGTAAGAGCATTCTTGCTCATTTTCTTCATTAATAACACTGTTTCATTCCTTCTCTTGCTTTGTTCTGTTTTCATTAGTGCTGTGAGTTCCATCAATAGTCATAATGGACAAAACACTTACAAACAAAGTAAACAGATAAACATGGAGAAACACTAATACAAACTAAGACAGACCTTTCCAAGTCCTGCGCCCATTATTGCACTTGTCGGTGTTAACATCTCAGGCATGCCCGGACCACCTTTAGGTCCCTCTCCCCTAATTACAACCACTTTACCCTGTAATGGTTCATATCATACACAGGAAACCAGATAATATATTCATTTAGCTGCCTTTGAGTGTGGTTATCTCTGTGTAAAACCGTATCAATACTGTCACAAGGCTGTGAAATGGCAGCAATTTGAACTGAAATCATAATAGTATAGCACAAAAGAAACATTTGGTGCAAAAAGCAACAAGCACCAGAATCAGAACAACAACAAATCAGAGACTCTAGCAGCTAAAATGCATGCAGTAACTTCATTGTTCTGGGGGTTTGCTCAACTAAATTGAATTTTATAATATTCATTCTGCACTGTTACTTTACAGTCATAATATATTTTTAAAAAAGAAACTCTGCAGTCTGATAAGGAAACATTAATGTCTAACGACTTAAAAGGTAAGTCTAAGTTTTGTTAAGCACGAGCACGACAAAACTGTGCTGATATTTTCAACTTTGATAATTTTATGGTAGCCTATGTAAGAATTATTTTAGGGATTTCATTTAGTTATTTAGGTGATATAAAGTAGTTATGAAAGAATTAAAGGATGCCTTGTTTAAGATAGTCCTAGAAGATTGCTTATTTGCCAATCAAAAGATTTGCAATTACATAACAAGAGACAACAAAACTCCTGAATATCAACAAACCAAAGCCTTTTCCTAGTACGTGGAGTCGGTTATATGAATCAATTGATGTCATAATGCTCTGTAATGAATAGGATGGCAGAAAGGCAGGGCGGATGCAGTAGTGACCCACTCATATGCATCCCAATTTCTATTAGCGAATATCCATGCTAGTAGCAGATATCCATGGATATTGAAAATTTTAAACTACATAAAAGGAAGGGGAAAAAAAGCATCATATTATATAAACTAACATCATTTAATAACTCTGTTTATTAATGTTATAATATTTGAAAATATCGTATCTAATCTAATCTTAGAGTATATCTTATCTTATCTTAGAGTATCTTAAATTATCTCATAGGATTGGGTTCTTATTACTTAGTTATTATCATGATTAGTGCTTAAGCTTTTTGCATCATTAGATCATCATGAAATCATCAATCATATTTTACAATCTTCATTCTTTCTCTTCTCATTCTCTATCCAAAACACATAACTTCAACAACTAAATTGATTATTTATAAAGTTGAAGCAATATTACAAATCATATATGAAGTTTAATTATATGCATTATAACAATTTTCATCATTATGGATTAATTCACTAAAAAGTTCATTATGATTTATGAATAATAGAAAAATAATTTTTATCTCCTTTCAAAGTGATAAAAAAAAGTGTGATATATGTTATATATTTTTAAAAAAAAAATTATGAATTATGCGTATAGAGGAACATGTACCCACCTCTCGCCCCATCATGGGTACCCGTGTACGAGTATTTTTTGCCATCCCTATGAATCATATCTAACGATTTAACTCCAAATCTCTTTTAATGACTTGACCTATAGTTTTCTTAGTCTTTCCCTACTTCTAATATTGGACTATCTTTCATCTTGTCTACCCTCCTAGTCCATGAAATGTGGACATGAAAAAGAAATTGAATTGTTAGAGGCCACAGCTGATGATTCCTTTCTATTCTATGGGTCATCTCTATGCTATACGTGCCCAATCCACTTAAGAAAAGACTACCATCTTTTCTACAATAGGAGCTACTCTACTTTTTCTCTGATGATTTCATTCAATATCCTATCTTATTTTGTGTGTCCACTCAACTATCATAACATTTTCATCTCTGCAACACTAATATTACATTCTTGTTGGCTTTTACCACTTGACATTTAACCCTATACATAATTCCAGGTCTTTTAGTTGTGCAGTAAAATTTCTTTTTAAGCTTGATGGGTGCCTATCTAACACAAATTATAGCTAAAGCATTTCTCCATTTCATCACCCTACCTGTATATTATGATTGACATAGCGTTAGAAAAACCAAACCGTATGATAAACTCCATAGCTAAATTATAGCTAAAGCATTCCTCCATTACTCAAATGTAAGCGAGACAAACTCTTTCTTCTCTAGTCCTCCAAAAAATCTCCCTAGGAAGTAGGAACCCTATGATATGCCTTTTCTACATCAACAAAAACCAAGTGTAAGTACTTTTTATTCCTCCAATATCTCTAATAGTCTTTCAAGTTTCATTCTACTTGGCTAACTTCCAAAGTTTCCACTCTACCAAGTTGTGTCTATGCCGTTTTGCTGCAACAATACCCAGCCGCCTTTCTCATTCCGCCGTGCTTCCATCCAGTGCTATTAAGACTCTGATTAACTTAGATCTAACGATTTGACTTTAATATAGGTTGATTACTTTATCAGCACTTGTGAACCAGTAGACCTGTTCAAAATCTCAAATCCTGATATTTCATCCAAACAGTCTTGAGTCTCTTGACAACCCTACAGTACAAATTGCCCTTATGCTCTGAGTTCTATGTTAAATAAAGAAATACCTTAAAACTCAAAGGATCCTCTGAAATGGCAGCAATCATTGCTTCCTCTCCTTCAAAAACAAGTGCAGGACCTGTTGAATAATCCCTGTCATCAATAAGTCGTGGTGTGGACAATTATGATTGAAGAAAAAATTTTACAACTCCAAGAAAACAGCACAAGAAAGTTCACCAGAGAAGTACAGCCCCTCTTTTCCAGTAATTTTAGCAACAGAACCCTGTGGTGCAAGGTTCCCATATAATATTTGAATGTGACCTGTCTTCTTGATGGGATTTTCGATTGGTCTAATTATTTCCTGAATCACATATCATAGAGTTTTTCATGAGATCAATTTATTAAACTGTCAGCTGCAATTGGGGAGCATTAGGATATGATAAAATGTAATAGAAAAATCGTCATGCTCAAACCTGTCCTTCGGTCAAAGGAGGGAAAAGTTCTGCATTTTCAGCTAGGGTCTTTCCAGTGACTAGAGAGGAGGTATATGTGTGTTAGCAATGTGTATATTTTTTGGATATGAATACTCTGTTCTTCAAACACAAAGGCAAGTAGACATACCAGTCATACAGTCTCCATCTAAAAAGCCTTGCTCAAGAAGGTAGCGGATAACGGCAGGAGTCCCTCCAATCTATCAAAACAAGAAAAGAAATAGGGATTTCAAGCATCATTGATAATAATAAAATAGCATAAACACCATAAGCATGTCCAGAAAAAAGAAATAATAGAAGGAATGTGCAATAAGTTAACAAAAATATTAAATGCATACCTTGTGAACATCTTCCATAACATATCTCCCACTAGGCTTAAGATCTGCAAGAAAAGGAACCTCATCGCTAACCTTCTGAAAATCATCAAGAGTCAAATCAATGCCAACAGACCTGCAAAAATCATTACATGAGGTTTCTCTGAGGATTATTGTATATCAATAGGCTCTCTAGAACTAGAGTTTCACTCACTTGGCAATAGCTATTAAATGCAACACAGCATTGGTAGATCCACCAAGTGCCATAACTATAACCATAGCATTATGCAGTGATTTACGAGTGATGATATCACGGGGCTTCAAGTCCATCTTCAATAACTCAAGAACATATTTCCCAGCTAAACGACACTCATCCAACTTCAGTGGGTCCTCAGCAGGGGTAGATGAGCTACAGAAACAGCAAATAAACATAAACACTCAAAAAGAAGAAGAAAAAAGACAACCACGAGAATCTACACATATACTTACCTATAGGGAAGAGACATTCCCATAGCTTCTATTGCAGAAGCCATGGTATTGGCTGTATACATTCCACCACAAGCCCCAGCACCAGGGCAGGAGTTGCGGATAACATTTTGTCGGTGGCCATCACTAATGGATCCACTCACATATTCTCCATAGCACTGCAGGAAAACCAAAAATTAACAAAGCATGAATAGCATGAGTTTCTTAAACCCGACAGTACACATTCAACTATAGTATTTTCAACATGAACAAATAACACTTTTTTCTTTTTGTTTAGAAAGAAAAACTGTTACTCAAAGAAGAGGATATAAAAACAAAAAAGGAGGGACAATCATTTTTGACAATATAAAGGCCTGTTCGGTTTCCATTTCTGTTTTCTGCTTCTATTTCCTATTTTCACTTTTAATTACAAAAATACCACCTTTTTTTTCTTTCTTCAAAGTTTTGTACAGGACACTAATTAAACAATAAAAATTTGTTTTCACTATTTCCTATACAAAATTTTAAAACAAAAAAGTGAAAACATGATGGCATTTTTGTAATTAAAATGAAAAAAATTGATAACAGAAAATGCTTTCTAAAAGCAAACATGCCCTAAAAATTTCTCTTACAATATCTCCAATCCAAATAATATGTATAAAAGAGAAAATTTTCATTAAGTGTAAAAAAGGGCTAGGAGAGCTCTCTAAAGTTTATGATCTTTTGCTATTCCTCTCTGTTTTTAAATTGTTCAAAGAGGGTTTCTTACATCCTCCATTATATTTCTTTTCCTTCTCTTGAAAAAAACCTTTTATTTAACAAAAGTTAGTTTTGTTTGCATGAGTACAAAATAAAAAAAGGAAAAATAATTAACCATAGTAACAGATGGGCCAAGGTTTCTCGTACCTGAAAGGCAGACACTATGTCAAACGTATCTCCCTGAAAATGACCAGGCTGGAAAAAATAGAACAAAGATTAACAAAGATACCTGAATTGGAACCACATTTTCAATAATAAGAACAACAACTTTCATAATCTTTTATAAAGAAATAAGCAATCAGTAGTTGATAATAACTGCATAAATGTTGCAAGAATGGCACATACAGCTTATACAGTAAATAAAAAACAAAAACCCTCCAATACAATGCAAAATTTAAGGTAACGACTTTTAGTTCCACTTCTCTACTATCCAAATATCCCCTGAAGTACATCAATTTTATTCGGGGGATTCTACACTACATTAAATTGCACAAAAAATCCCAGTAAATATTGACAAATGCATACCATCTGCACAAGCAGTATGATCAACTTCAAACAAAACCATATTAATGGCCTTAATCTATACAACACCACAACCCTTACTCCATAAAAATCATAAACAAAACAACTCACCATAAAACATTCCTTACAATCCACCCTGCCTACACATTTACCAGATAACTTAAGTAACAAATAAAGGCCTGCAAAGTGATTCATAACTTGAAGGAATAGTAAAAGTTGTATGCTACATATTGACAACATTTATCACCCCATTAGTTCTATAATTTCAGAAAACATTTGAACCACCATCATACCTTTATAGTCCCACCATAAATCATAATACTCGGTCTATTGAGCCGTCCCATTGCAATGATTGTACCTGGCATCTATAAAACCGTGATGAGATACATAACATAACAAAATTGCAAAAATAAGCAATACAACAACAACAACCAAAAAAAAAGCAAAAAAAAAATAAAAAAAGAAAAAGAAAAAGATCCTACATTTTTGTCACAACCAGGGATGGAGATATTGGCATCGTACCACTGAGCGGCCATAACGGTCTCAATGCTATCAGCAATGAGGTCCCTAGACTGCAAGCTATAACACATGCCTCTGGTGCCCATGGAGATGGCATCGCTTACACCAATTGTGTTGAACCTGAAGGGAATCATGCCGGCTTCTGCGACGCCTTCTTTAACGGCCTCGGAGAGGAGGAGGAGGTGCATGTTGCAGGTGTTTCCCTCGTACCAGACAGAGGACACCCCGACTTGGGGCTTCCTCATGTCCTCTTCGGAAAGGCCAACGCCATAGAGGATGGCCTGCGAGGCTCCCTGCGACTTCGGCTCTGTGATGCGGGAGCTGTATTTGTTTAGTTTTGTGTGTATGGATTCCGGTGGTGAGGGAGACTCCACGGCGATTGAAGCTCTGACCACGCGCCGAGAATGAGAGTAGGATAGAGTTGGGAGGATTGGGGAATAGGTGGGTGAGAAGAGAGCCGACTGCATTGTTAGTTAGTTTGTTTGTAGGTAACGGCAACGGCGGAGGTGGTAAGAGTGAATAAGGGTTTAGTTTAGAGGAAGAAAAGAAAAGAAGAGAGAACTCGAGACGGGTGGCCGCGGAACCTGGGTTTAGGAGTATAGCTAGTACTAGTACTAGTTGGTAGGCGTGTGGGGGATCATTTTCATTTTCTCATTTTTAAGAGGACTCCTTGGTGTGAACTGGGGACAATTTTTTTTTTCTCATGTTATTTTTTATCATTTTTTTACGGTCGCGATAAATGCACACCTCTTTCTGGGGACACCATCTTTGATACTGTAGTTCATACGTGTATAGATCGTATGTCTGTATATATATGGACATTTTTTATTTTTTTTTAAATAAAAATTTCTTCAAAAAAATACTTTTTTTTCAAAGAAAAAAATATTAACCACTTACATAAACCTAATCCACTTCCATTTAATCAAGTAACTAGCTAAAAATCTCAGATAACTAATTAGTAGCATGCGTTAACTATTTATACGAATCACAAGTAACTACTTGACAAACCGCGTTAACTGTTAAAAAAGTTATGTCTAGATAAATTAAAAAATCACGATAATTAACTAGTTGATCACGTTAACTACTTATACGAATCGCAAGTAACTGGTTAAAAATATGTGTATTAACCGATTTACTACGTTAACCACTTACACGAATCACAAGTTAACCACTTAAAAAAAATCGTGTCTATTAATGTTAGTGGATCGTTAACCACTTACATAAAATCGTTAACTACATACACGAATCAAGTAACTAGTTAAAAATCTGCTTTCAGAATAAAAATAAAATCACACGGATTTCGTACGGATCCGTATAAGTCCGTAACGTAAAACGGTGTTCGTTTATCATTTTTGTTTTTTTATCACGTCACTCATTCACCGTATTATTTTCATCTCTCTACTTTTTACAACCTCTCTCGGGAGTAAGTTCCTTTTAGAACTGGGATGTAAAACAAAATGTCGGGTATTATGACAATTTTTTATTTGGTTAAATTGTATTTTTTTTATTTAACTTTATTTTAGTTTTTAATTTTATCTCTTAATTATTTTATTTTTCATTTACATCCCTTAAGTTATAAAATTTGTGTCACGTTTATCCTTTCTGTCTGTAATTCCATTATTATGTGTGTATAGGTCATTGATACTCTTTTTTTTGCTCCATTACCATTTATCATGTTACTTCATCAATAAGAACTTTGATATGAGTATGATTTTGACTTTATTATTTTAAGTGATTACAAACGGAAGGGAAGAATGTATGTGGCGTAACTTTCGTAACTCAAAGGATAAACGTAGCGTAACTTTCGTAACTTAAGGTACGTAAATGAAAAGTAAAATAGTTATGGGACGAACGTTACATAATTTTCGTAATTTAAGAGACGTAAATAAAAATTAAAATAGTTAGGGAACAAAATTGAAAACTAAAATAAAATTAAAAAAGTACAATTTATCTTTTTTTATTTTAATCTAGTCGTAACGAGAGACGAAATCATATGAGAAGGAAAAAAGTACCAAAAAAAAACTAAAAAGAGATTCTCCACACAATGCTTCTAAGTTGAGAAGAACCCAACTTTTTAAGTAAAAAAAATGAAAAATAATTTATTTTTTATTTTTTAATTCACAATATTTTATCAATTAAGGCATATCAATTACTTAGAGGAGTTTCCCTCAAAAAAATTAGTCAATGCCCATATCTAGACTTTTACCATTCAAATTCAAAGCATAATAAATTAAGCATATCAATCAATTAATTATCATATCTGGACAATTGTCATTCAAACAAAATATTATCTAAGTGATGTGATAAAATAAGAATCATTAATCTTTTTACCTAAATCAATTTAATTTTTTTTAGTTATTGTTTTAATTATATCAATCATTATTACCTCATATCAAACAATAATTTCGTATTGTAGATCATTAACAATAGAGAAGCGAATTCTTGCGCAGATATTTTAATTTTTAGCCAATATAGATCATCAGGGTGATTTTACGTGGACTATTGTAGACGTTGTTGGAATCAAGTGGATTCAGAAACTATGACCATTAATTGTTTTGATGATAACAAATAGTTAATAGAACAATTTATCCTCTGATGTGTTTATTAGTGTGCAGTAATCACTATTCATCAAAAGAACCTATCTCATAAAACTTAGTGGAAATATGCATTTCACTCTCAGATTCTTAAATCTGAGTCCAGTATTGATCCTCTGAAAATGCTGACGTCATCGTCTGATTACCTCGCTCTGAATTGGTCAACGGTCTGGAAGACCAAGCTCTGGTGAGACATGATCTGTTTTGGTCAATGCTCTGTTGTTGATCAACGCTCTGGTAGACTAAGCTCTGTTGAGACCACACTTTGTTTTTGGTCAACGCTCTGTTGTCGGCCAACACTCTGGCAGACCAAGCTCTGGTGAGACCACACTCTGTTTTTGGTCAACGCTCTATCATTCGGTCAACACAAAAACAGACTATGGTTAGACTACATTATGGAAGCCTTCGTCCATGACTCTCTTATATGAAAGGCTAACAAATTCTATGCTGAACAACTTGTCTATGTTTCAAGCTCACTCCGGTGAACAGTACACCTCAGTATCAAGCATTGTCTGTTTGACTAATGCTCTGATTAGAAATCAAACTAAGTGTTCATTTAAGGCTACTTCATGTATTTAAGAGACCTCATTGATGAAGTGTTTTAATGTACGAGGTATCAAAGGCCAAAGGGAATATCAACGAATATAATCATCAGAAAACTTGCTCAAAAAGTGTCTCATATTCAAAAAGCTCACAAGGAACAAAGATTCTGATTTTGTCTGCTGTGTCAGTATGATTTGAGTAGAGTAGAAAGCGACGTGACTTACTAAAGCCACAAAAAGGGGATCTGAAGTTTTGACCTTTGGTGAAAACGAGCTGCTAGGTCACAACGGTACTATTCACAGCTCTTGCTATATATACCTTACTTCATTCACTGAAGTAGGTTAACAAAGTGAGCAACTAAGAATCATTCCAAGTATCTGAGATCACATTGAACAAAGCACTCAATCGTTTTTACTCTTTCAGTTTGAAAGTTAGTCTTTGTGCTTAAGTTTTTCATTGTATATCCTCTCTGTGAGAGTTATTTAATATTACTTCAAAGCATTTTTGAGCACTGTATTTAGCACAGTAGTGGTTGTATTCCTTAGAGGCTTGACTACACTAAGTTGTTCTAAGAAGTTGTGAGTATAGCCATTTTGGCAGTATTATACTCTCAAGTGTAATCAGGTTGATTATAGTGGAAAAATCATTCAAGTGTGTGAAGGGACTAGATGTAGCTATCAGGTGGTAGTGAACTAATATAAATCATTGTGTCATTCTCCTCTCTCTTCTCTTTACGTACTTACTGTATTTTATTAAGGAGTTGTTTTGAAAATGTTTTCATAAACACATAAGCTTTGCGAAAAGATTTCTAAAACCCATTCAAACACCCCCTTTCTTGTGTTTTTGCCACGTTTAATTGGTACCAGAGCTCAGCATCTTGGTTGAACACTTAACAGTGTAAGAGGAAATGATCATATTCTTTATTCATGGCAAACAACGAAGCCGGTAGTCACGTCAACCGTCCTCCTTTGTTCAAAGGAACAAACTTTGACTACTGGAAAGATAGTGTTAAATCCTTCTTCGAGTCTCAACAACTCGAACTCTGAGATATGGTTCAAAAACAATACATCAAAGCAGTTGATTCCAAAGAAAATCTGATTCGTAGGGATAAATGGACAGAGGAACATAAGAAAGCTTATTAAATACATCAGAAAGTAAGATATTTCCTTATTTGTGCTAGCTCTGAGAAGGAATACGAGAAATACGGAAAGAATGATATTGCCAAAGAGATTTTAACACGTACGCAAATTGAGTTCACGTATACGCATACTTGAACTTCAAGTATGTGTACATGAACTCAGTTTGTGTATATGTATTTTGACTGCTTGCATATGTGAACACAAATTGCGTATGTGTATTTTGACTGTTTAACATGTATACAAACTGAGTTCACGTACACACTAAACATGTACTTTTAACGTACACAAACTGAGTTCACATACACATACGGGAATTCAGTTCGCGTATGTGTATTTTGACTGTTTAATACGCACGCAAACTGAGTTCACGTACACATACTTAAACTACGTGAACTCTGTTCGCGTACGTGTTAAAAGCGCATGTTTAGTGTGTACGCAAACTGAGTTTAGGTATGTGTACATGAACTCAGTTTGCGTACACACTAAACATGTGTTTTTAACGTACGCAAACGGAGTTCACGTATACATACGTGAACTCGATTCACGTATATGCCTAAAACACAAAAAAAAAATATAGCGAAAACATAAACAAACAGATATGAAATACACAAAATTTAATAGGGTGCGAATATGAAAACACTGGGAAGAGGGGTATGTGTTTTGGAGAAGAAAGGGTAGAGAGAAAGAGATTTTGGTGTGTTTGGAAAATTTGAAATGACTTTAGGGGTATTTTGGTATTTTTACTGTCCTAAAAAGTTGTCAAGAGATGTAATTAGGAATCATAGGGGTGCAACTAGTCGCGGCCAAATAAGTACTGTTCTTTTTTTCCAAGACAAAAATACCGCAAAGTAAAATGAAGAGCAACAAAAATATTTACTGTTGTGGTAAGGAAATAAAAATCAATGGATCAAATTTGTGTCCGCGATTGCTTACCATTTCAATTTTGAAATGATAAAAATTTGCAGTAGGTGATATTTTTGTCCTTGAGAAAAATCATCATCAACACCATTTTTGAAAGGCAACCCATGTGGTCCCTCTAAGAATCCTCGAGAACCTCCGTTACTGCACCACTACAAAGCCATTCACTCCACTCACCCCTCCCTATCCCCCACTGCCCTCGCTCGCCGTCGTCCTACACCGTCTTGACTCCTCCTCCTTCGACGTCTCTCGATCTGGAGTCTGGACAGCAGCTAAGAACCTGTTCCTTTTTATATCCCCGTCAAAATAAACTTGTGAAATTTATTTTGCTTTTTCCTCTTTATTCGCTTTTTATAAATTATTTTTTATCCTCCATTTTTTTGGAGTTTTTATTTTTTATATCTTTTTTTTACCTACCCAAATACCACATTATTTCCCTAATTGTCCTATTGTTGGCTAGGTAAGAAATTGGCCTTGGTAAAACCGATTTCTCACATGCGTTTTTCTTTTTTATTAAAATTTTTTGTTTTTCATTTTTATTCAAGTGAGAAATCGGTTTTGGAAAAACTGATTTCTCACTTGATTTTTTTTGTTTTTATATTTATTTTAGTTATTTAAAAAATTAATTAGTTGATTTTGGCGACTAATTATGTTAATTTGGTGATTAATTATGCTAATTTAAATAAAAACCGAAATACATTATTTAATAATTTTATTTTGATTGTCTTTTAGGCCAATTCGGTCCCGTCTAAAGTCGACTTGGTCTTAGTTAACTAGCAGAGCATTGGGTTTGTTTAGGTCTAGAGACGAGTTAGGTCTAAAAATTTGGCCCAATTAAAACTCAGGGTCGGGTTAGGGACAAGTATAAACCATTTCAACCCGTCCCTTGCTCACCCTTAGCTTCACCGTTGCTGCCGCAATCAAATGAGTCTGTTTAATATGATGAGCCGCTGTTGTTGCTGAAGAACAACTTGGCCGACGTCGTCCACAACTAGCACATAACAGGAGACCTCCACGATATAGGACTGGACATCGCTTAGGAGATTAATTTTTTGTTAACCATTGTATTTTAATATTTTTAATTGATGTATTTAGTTTTTTCCTCTAATTAATACCTAAATTAGAATAACAAATTAACATAATTATTCACCAACAGCAACTAATAAATTTGTTAAATAATTATAATAAATATAAAAACTAAAAAAATAAAAAAAATCAAGTGAGAAATCGGGTTTTCCAAAGCCAATTTCCCACTTGAATAAAAACAAAAGCAAAAAATTTTAATAAAAAAATAAAAAACCATCAGCTGATTTCTCACCTAGCCTAAAAAATAGGGCATTTGGGAAAATAATGTCGAAAGAGAGGTATTTGAGTAGATAAGCAAATAAAAACAAAATCCTATTTTTCCCTTGTATATATTCCCTTGTTTTTGCAAGTGAGACGACAATAATTTAGGTATGACAATAGAACCCAAACCCATGCAGACACACCAGATCCCTAATTCGATTTTACTAAAAACCCGCTGACCTAAGTGAGGGACGCTGATATTTGACCATTTCAATTCAACCAAATTCGACTAAATATAAATTATTAACTTTTATTTTGTTTTATGCATGTATACTCGTACATTTTGATTCATATATTTTATTTATTTTTAATTTAATCTCTTTTAAATAAAAATTTTTATTTTGATATTTTTTATTTTATTTTATTATTGTATTATAATTATAATTTTATTTTATTAATTATCATAAATATAATTTTTTTATATATAGAATAGAATCGGGGGCCTGCGAGAAAACTCGACCCTATCAAGACAAGAATAAAAAAGATAAAATCTAAACCCATTAAAAATAGACATAAATATGAGAGGGGCAAAACCCGCCCCGACCCGATGTCAAGACAATATATGTACGTCAAAGGAAAGTTTACCAGGCAGACATGACAAGCATGAAGCACCAAACCCCAAAGAGTCCACACACAGGCACGTCTGGATATTTCCGCATTGGATAACTCCATCCCTCTGTCCTGCAAAACCAACGGTGACGATGATATCATGCCTCGTAGTCATAATAGCTAAAAGCCAAAAAGGTATCTGATCCTGATTCTCGTGCCTTGAGGGAACCTCATCGGTCATCGCTATCGTGTGGGTCCCATACGACAAAAAAAATTTAATCTCTCAACAAAATTATTGACAGAATTATAGATACCTCAATACTTTAATTCATCTTACGAAATGACCGAAGTACCCTCGCCCTTTCATTCTATATAACGAAACGCACCCTCCACGCTCATTTCCCATCCCGTCCTCTCAGCTGTGTGAGCATTCAATTCATTGCGTAACCGAGAGAGAGAGAGGGGACAACTTTTTTTTTTTTTAATTCTTTTTCAGAGAGAAAAAAATGTTGGGGATCTTCAGCAGCTCCGTTGTGTCGCCGCCGGAAGAGCTGGTGGCCGCCGGTAGCCGAACTCCGTCGCCAAAGACGACGGCGGGTTCGCTTATGAAACGGTTCGTTGAGAGCAAGGCGTCGGTGGTGTCCCTGCAGGTCGGGGAGCACGTGCAGTTGGCTTACACACACCACGATGAGTCACCGTGGCAACCCAGGTAAACAATAGCTTAAGCGACGTCGTTTTGTCATGTCACATCGTTGTTATCGTTCCTTCACACTTGGTAGTAGTAGTAGTTGGAAAGTGGAATCGAAAACGGTTCCTTCTTCCGATGCTTTTTCCTCACTGAACTCAAGAAAAAAAAAACATTTCAAAAAATAAGTAGAAGAAAAGAGTGGATAATTAAAGGAATAATCGTAGTAGGTGGCAAAACTTTGTTGCTGCCGCTGATTATTTGCTGATCCTTTGGATCACTGGCTTCTCATCGTTCTTCCACGCTATCCATCTATTTACGAATTTTTTCCGTAATTTAATTTTGACAGCAACCAAAAATGCATGGATGAGTTATCTTTCTTACTTTTTTTCTTTTTTTAACGAATTTTCAAGATAGTTGTGGAAGATGAAAATTAAAGATTGAAGCGAAGTTGTTGTCTGTGGATGATGGGTTGTGTCTTGTGGTGGGTGATCCAAAGGTGATGGTTTGGTAATCATATGGTGAAAGAGGAAAGTGGGAGCATGTTGGGGCGATAAAAATGGGTGCAGTAGGTGATTGTCATTTTTTTGGAATTCACTGTTACCCTTGTTTTGCATGATTGCGACGTCGCGGCGCAAGAAAAATATAGTATTTGCCGACGAATGAAAAATGAAATTTTAAAATAAAAATACAAATAAAAACGTTTTGTTAATTAATAAAATTATTCTTTTAAAAACTTTTTTTTTTACAATTTAATTACTTTTTGTTCTTTTATTATTGTCGATATGGGATTTTATTTATTTTAAACATTTGAAAATTTTAAAACATTATAATAAAATATTTTACCTTTTTACTGGAATAAAATATTTTACTTAAAACTCTTAAAAAATTAAATTTATTTAAGATCTACAAAATAAAACCGGATTAACTATTTTAATTTTTTCTTACTTAAAATTATTCAATAAAAATATCAAACACCATTTCAAATTATTATTTACTTTAAAATTATTATAATTATAGAAAGGAAAATGCTATCAAGTGTTCTTAATGCATTAGTTAATGAATTAAAAGAGATATATTTGTATGAAAAACTGATGTATTTATTATATAAAAAATGTTTAACTTGTATTTTAAAGACAAACTTTTCTTTAATAGATTCCTTAATTAATATTTTAGGGGCACTCGTTAGCAAGACTCTTATAAAAATTACACATTTAATATACATTTATTATACGGACTAAAAGTGTAATTAATCTTTTTTTTTTTGGTACAAGTGTAATTAATCTTTTTATTAAGTACTTTTAATCACTGAAAAGTAAAAAATTAAATATTTTTAAATTATCCATGAAATAAATACTTTTCTTTACATGTACTTTATGTTTTTCTCTCTTGTAAATATTAGGTAAAACTGTTACAAAAGGAGTTTTAGAGCCTTAGGTTAGAATTTTTTTTTTAAAGTTTTCTTTACCATTATTTTAAGAGCATTCATTGATTTTTTAAATGAAAGCTACGATTTTATATAATTTTAAATGTTTTTTATATTATCGTTTTAATACAAAACTATTTTTTAAAAGAAGATAGAAAAACCCCCAACAATTAGAAAAATAATAACAATGTCTAGGCCAGAAAGCGACTATTCAGTATTCACATCGTACGTGGATTCTTGTCCATTGAAGTCGAACAAATATTTTCCTGCTGCCTGGACAGATAGATTGTGGTTGAACCATTGGAGACTTATTTGCCAAATTCTTATCTTATTTTTCTGAAATACTTCAATGCTTTTGCTCCATGCCCACAAGGTGTCTCTTTTTTTCCTAAACAGAAATTATTTTCGGTGCATAAGTAAATAAATGAGCTTAAAACAAATTCTATATTATAGTGAGGGGATAGATAGCTCAACTGGTTTGAGCTAAAAGTATGAAAGAGTGAAGGAGTTAAAAGTGCAGTGTTCAAATCTTGCCGAATGAGAAAAAACTAATCTAAGAACTAACATACTAACATTTGTCTATAAAAAAAATACTGTATTATAGTATTTGTCTACCACACTGTAATTTATTAGATAATAACTTTTTCTATTTTAAAAAAATACTACTATCATATTTGCTTCGGACATACACACAAAAAGATATTATTGACTGATAAGTTCTTGATATAAATTTCTCGAATTGAGTAGCCAACGGGGGTTGTCACATATGGTCGAATCCTTCGAACCCTCTGCTCTTTCTAGTTGTGATTTAGATTTGAATATTGAATTTCTCTCTTGGTAGGCTATGCGTAATTTCATTGTAAACCATTGTTTTGCCGAGTTTGGTGGTTCGATCTCTTTGACTTTACATGTGTGCCTCTTCTAATCTAAATTTTAATTTAAAAAAAAATCTCAGAGTGAAGGTGTTTATTAAAATATTACTAAATATTAACAAAATTTTACATTTTATTTTTGAAATTCCTTATTTGAGAAGAGCGAAATCTAATTGGTAAACAAAAGTATTCTGTAGTTGTTGGGCTAGGATGTCTTTATCGAACCATAGCCTCCTTTTACATCACAATTTATGGATCTCAGATTGAGTTATTGATCCATGGTCCCTATGAGTATGATCAACAATTACAAACAATAGCTGAATTTTTTTACAATTTGACCAAAAAAAAAACAATAGCTGAATTTTTTTTTTTTGCTTAAAAATTAGAGAGAGAAAAAGTTCTGGTGTGCATTTAACTCGACCCCTTTATTGGGAAAATTTTAAACACTTCCAATTCCATAATTGAAATGGGACCGGCAGAACATTTAGGGTGTGATTGATTCACGAGAGAAATTGTGAAGAAAGGGTATAAAAAGAGAGAATAAAGTGAGAAATAGGGTAGATTTTGGGTATTGATTGGAATAAGAGAAAGATAAGAGAAAAAGAGAAGAGAGAAGTGTTGATTATTTTTTAAAAGACATCAATGTCTTTGACTAAAAATTTAAATAATTTGAGATATAAAGATAGAATAAGGGGTAGAAATGGAAAAGGAAACAAAAAGCCGTCCCTCCTCCGTTTTCTTCGCAGTTCAGCCGAGAAAATAAAAGTACATGGGTCCCACAGTTTTTTTCCTTTTAGCCTTTTCCCTACTGGGCCAATCACGAGAAATTACTGAATTTTTTGCGTTCTCTCTCGCTGCGTTTTCATGTCAAACAATCACACCCTTAATGCACGGAGTTTCTCTTGACATTAAGCTAATACTATTAATAGAAAGCAACGAAATAAAATATAAGTATGTGAGGAGCCATTTCATCATCTAATAAGAACTCCAGTCCTTGATATAAAAAAAATTGCAAAAATTATCAACACGAAAGAGTTTATTTAATGTTATAAAATTGATATGTTATCCCAAGTATACCCCTAATATTAAATATTTTATACCTAATGTGAGTTTCTAGTAAATACATCTCACGGTATAAAAATAATTCTAATAATTAATGCACTTTGAAATCAGTTTATTTTTCTTATAATTAGGATAAAAAAATTTCTTATAATAGGGACCACAAATAGTATTTCTTTTGTTTTTCTTTATTCAACCGGCTAGTAAGGTGAGAAGTGCTTATTCCTTATAAACTTTTTTTAGGCCTTATAGAGTCTATGTTGTACTTAAAATTTTTCACAATACATCCCTCATGCCCAGCACTATAGGGTCTGGTGTGTGGATAAAAATTATTAGTGATCCATTATCTAATTTATGATAGATTCTAATACCATCTTAGATTTTGAGCCTAACTCAACTCCACAAAACCAGCTTGTAGAGTGAGAGGTGTCCATTCCTTATAAACTTTTTTTCGGATCATATTTCTAGTTTATGTGAGGCTTGGGTTTCTCCCAATATTTAATATGAGAGGTATTGACGGAAAATTATTTTTCATTTCATCAAAAGAATTCTTAAAAATAAATAATACATTTATTTTATTTTATTTGTTATATTTCATTCCATTCTATTTTATTGCATTTCATTCTACTCTGTACAGAAAACAAGTAACGATATATTTACTTCACTATTAAATCTTAATGAATTGAAATTGTAATACATTAAATTAAATACAATAAATATTTTTATTCTCCCAATTTTTTGTCAAAATTATTCTTTTTTTACGAATTGACAAAATTATTCTAGCATAGTCTTGTCATTCGTTTTGATTGGCTTTCTTTGGCCAATAGACGTGAAATTCGGTGGTCACTTCAACTGAGGCGTTCGCTTGCATTTATTAGCCACTTTGGTCTGCATTGTCCACTTCAAAATGTTGACTTTCATTTACTGAACTTGTGTTTTCTTCAAATCTTTTGCTTTTCTGGCCCAAGAAGGATGAAACGAGGATAAGGATAAGGTAGAGTAGGTTGCTGGGACCATAGAATAGAAAACCACATTAACAATAAGACAAAGAATTGTGTTTGAAAAAAAAAAAAGGAAGATTGGAACTAGATCCCACCTATGTAAATTGACAAGTTACCTATGTATAAATGGGAAAGTTGAATGTCTTGTTCCCATTCACATCGTTAGTTGCTATTTCACTATCAGTTTTCAATTAAAATATTAGGTTAAATACCTAACAGTTTTTGGGGTATAATTATTAGAGTCTCACATTGTATAGTGATATGGCCTCAATAGTAGTTATAAACAGGGGGCAACTCTCACCCCATGAGCTAGCTTTTGTGGTTGAGTTAGACCCAAACCCAAATTCTAAGATAGTATCAAAGCCAATCGAGATCCGTTGGGCCACTCGCAGATATTAAGTCCTGTAAACTTCACGCTCCAGATGTCTATTCCTGGGCGTCAGGGGCATTGGATAGTAATATGACCTCAATAGTGGTTATAAGTGGGGTGCAACCCTCACCCCATGAGCTAGCTTTTTGGGTTGAGTTAGGCCCAAACTCAAATTCTAAGAATAAGCGAACCGAGTCAATTATTTAAACTCAATTTCTATCTAGTTTACGATGCCAATGCCTAATTTGTAGATCAATAGATTTATGAGAGTGCAGTTATTTGAAATGAAAGGGTAAAGTACACTTTACATGTGTGTTTGAGGCTCGAAAGTTACATATGTCATAGAGTAACCCTGGGACACGGGTATATCTCATGTAGTAGTTGTTCTTGGTCAGTATAATTCATAAAATTCTCAATCCTAAAAGTTAGCTTATGGGATGAGAATTATCTACACTTATAGCCATTAATCAAGCCATATCACTATTCAATATGGGACTCTTTCAACATACCCTCCTCACGCCCAGAATTGGACATCTGAAGCGTTGGGTGGCCCGATAACAGGTGGCTCAATGGATTTCGGATAGACTCTGATACTATCTTAAAATTTTGGTTTGGACCTAATTCAATTACAAAAACTAGTTCATAGGATAAGAGTTGTCCCTCATTTATAGCTATGAACGGTCATATCATTGTCCAACGGTGACTTCCAACAATAATGAATATTGCATGGCATGACATGTTTAGCTAGATTGCATTGTTTCCATGTTTGTTATTGATTTTATCTCTCAACCTTGTTGGCTGATTTCTGAGTGTAAAATGGCAGATCATTTGCTGTTAAAGATGAGATATTCTGCTTGTTTGAGGGAGCTCTTGACAATTTGGGCAGCTTGAGACAACAGTATGGACTCGCCAAATCTGCGAATGAAGTAGTTCTTATGATTGAGGCTTACAAAGCATTACGTGATCGAGCACCATACCCTGCCAATCATGTTGTTGGCCATCTTAGTGGGAGCTTTGCTTTCATAGTTTTTGACAAGTCCACTTCAACTCTCTTTGTGGCTTCTGTAAGTTATCTACTATATATGTTATCATCAATTGTCTTGACCCGCCACATAGTGGCAGTAGTTCTCAAAGCATTTTGCTTGTATTGCTTTTTTATAGGACCAATCCGGAAAGGTTCCTCTGTTTTGGGGAATAACAGCTGATGGGTACGTAGCATTTGCTGATGATGCTGATTTGCTCAAAGGTGCATGTGGAAAGTCACTTGCTTCTTTCCCTCAAGGTGGGTTTAGTATGTGCTTGAATTTATTGCGGAGAGTACTAAAATTGATTTATCTTTTATAAAATGTGATTTTAGTAAAAAGTAAAAATCTAGATATTTGATTTTTTTTTTTTGGGGGTGCAAATCTAGTTATTTGATTACTTTGAAGCAAAATCAATTTTGCCTCCTCAGATTGACTAGAAGCAATAAAAATAGTTTTTACGCAAGGTTAAAATTTTTACGCTAAGTTTTATATTGAATTTGCTTTTAAAGAGTCAAAATATTCAAAAAAAAAATTATTTCGCTTCAAACTAAATTACAACCAAATCAATTTTATAAAATCAAAATAATTCAAAATCAAGTTTATCAGGCACTCATATGAGATAAATTCCCCCTTTCGAGATGATGATAATGAATAAACATGGCAAATTTATAAATAAGATGTTAGGAGTTTTTTACAATGACATTGTCTTGTTCTGATTCTTTTTTTCCCAAATCCATAAGTATTCCCTAATTATTGACATTGTTGCCCCGGTAAATTGTACAGGATGTTTCTACTCCACGGCAGTTGGAGGATTAAGATGCTATGAGAATCCAAAGAATAAGATTACTGCTGTACCGGCTAAAGAGGAGGAAATATGGGGTGCAACCTTCAAGGTAACATAATTACATGAGTTTGAAACTTTAAATAATCGTTGGTACTGCTCTCGGTTCTCTTTGTAGAATATTCTATTTTATCTGTTTGCAATAGTCAATCGGTCCAAATAGTAATAGGAGATTCATATCTACTAAGGTTACATCTATTCTATTATCTATTTAAAAAAATTAAGTAAACTAATTTTGGTTATCTACGTTGCGCCGCACGATAACATTTTCATCTTTTATATAAAATATAGAAAAAATTTCCTACTGATTTTCTCGCACTCGTACTGAGTACGGGTCTCATCTGCTAGCTAAGTACAAAAGGGAAGTTTAAAGTGAGGAACCACTTAAAACGAAACTCGTCATGCTTACAGTTGAATCCTGAATTAATTAAAATTACATTTCACTGAACCAAAGGTGTAGTATTGTTCTGTAAAAAAAAAAAAAAGGTGTAGTATTGTAGTGTCTAAAATGGATGGATTAGATTAGACTAATTTAAACTTAATCTCTCCATCTCTCTTTTGAAGGTATCATTAGAAATTGGAAAGTAAGAATTGAAATCAATATAACTGGTATTGCCACTATATTTCACTTAGGTAATATCCATAGTTCCATACTCATACTTGTCCTTGAAACATTACTAATAGCAAAATTACAACCTATGCAAAAGTGATTTAGCTCTCAAGTGGTTGGCGAGTCATGTTTAGGTACAAGAAAGTCAGTCAAATGCTAGTTACTCTAAAGGTGCAAAAATCGGGAAGCTCCACACCACATATAATATTATTCATTATTTATTTAGTTTACTTATAAGTTGACTTCCAATAGTTGTTTTTTTCGCATTTTGTGGTCTATTTTTGTTGTTTTTGTGACTATATTTCTCTATAAATGAACTTTGTTACATTCGTATCATATCTGATATCTTATGTTCTATTTTTGTCTATTTGGCGCGATGAATTATCAGGTGGAAGGGCCAACAGTCCTTGCAGCCACAGAGTAGATCTTTTCTTCAAATGGAGTACCATATAATGCATATATGGAGTAACGTGTTTATGTGGTTGTGACAGCAAGACATGCATGAGGGGCCATGGAAATACCTTATTACTTATAAAATTGCAAAGAGTGGGACTAGTCGTAGAGTATGTTGTGGTGTAGTTTTGTGCATTATATAGGATTTACTGTGTTTCAAATGTCCAGTTGCACTTTCCAATGTAATGTAATAAAAATATGCGTCTGGCTTGTACTCCCGTTCTATGTAAAGTGTGTATATACAAACTCCGGTCTTTCATCTAATAATTTAATTTGATGATCCACTTTATTCAAAGTGAGTAATTTATTTTAAAAATAAAATAAGAAATCTCAAAAAAAAAATTAAAATACCATTTTAATTTGCTTTTGAAATTACTAAATTAGTATAGATTTTATTTTTAAAAAGGGTATCATTATAGCATGAATTGTATATATGAAGACGAAACATTAAAAGAAATTAAAAATAATCAATTGATCCGAAAATCAATCGGAAGTCTGATTTGTTTAATCCAAAAACCTGATTTGTTTTAGAACCTATGGCAGGGTTAACGAACCGGTCCAAAACCGGTGATCAGAACAAATTTGAACCAATCATTTTTTTATTTTGTTTTTATATATATATTTTATTAATTAATTATAAAATATTTACTTTGAGACAAATAAAAGTCCAATAACAAGTTAAAAAGATCTTTATACATGAGTTTTTATCTATTTATCCTTTTATCATCGATGTTTTTATCTTACAAAATACACATTTTCATCATTTCATGTTAATTTAAAACTTGATTAGTCTTCATTTTTTTAATATTTGATATTAAATTATTACTCAATGTATTATATAATATTAAAAAAAATTAATAGAAGCATATAGGAATCATGAAGAATATGACGGAGAAACTTACAAATTCTATTGATACAAAAGTTGTATGTAGAATCCATGTATGATGTTAGAAAATATACAACTGACTTTAGTATTATAATATTATAAATTATAAATAAGCATGTACTCTTTACACGTTTAGTTATAAATTTTAAACTTCTTTTATTTCTATTTTAGCCCATCATAAAAAAAGTAAGATCTAGTATGCCTATACGGAGTGAGAAGTCTTTGATTCCCTAAAACTAATTCTTATAAAATCACTTCAAAATGCTATATCTTTAGGTGATTTATAATACACAGTTAATGATATATCTAGGCTCATATATTAAAAAATACGGTAAATACCGCTTTTAGTCCCTGTAATATCAGCGAAATTCGGTTTTAGTCTCTCCCAAAAAAAAATTTAGATTCCGCCCATGTAATATCAGATTCTCTCAATTTTAGTCCCTCACGTTATCTCTCCATCCACGTAGCATGAGTGACGTGTACATTTTTTTACACATGGCCTATGGCATGCTGACACAATATAGCCCATCTTAAAAAATTAAATAAACAAATAATAAACGAATAAAATAGATAGAAAAGGGAAGAAGAACATAATGTTCGCTCGTCTTCTTCATCTCATTCGCTCCCTTCCCTGCTTTTCTTCTTCGCAGAATCATGGGGGGAAGCAAAGCTTCTTCTATTTCCAGCACAATTAAAAGAAACCTGCCTGTTTGTGCATGTAAAGATGTGACGCGGTTGTGGATTTCAAACACTGCTGAAAACCCTAAGAGGTCATTTTGGAGATGTTTTAACTGGAAAGTGAGTATCGGTTCCTCTATCTATGTCTGTTACTTAATTATGATGTTCTATTTTTCAGGTTTATGACACTGTAACCCTTCTTTGTTGTTTGATTTTGTGTGTAGTGTAAGGAAAATTGTAAGTTTTTGTTTGGGATGATAAACTGGATGTGCACAGTTTACACCCCCCCCTTTTTTCAACTGTTGCTGCTAGCAGAAATTGTTATGAAAGGAATAATGATTTTTGAATGGATTTCTCAGAGGATTTCGCTAAGCAATTTGCTAAGGAGTTTGCCAATGATTTTGGGAAAGAGTTTGTGAAGGAGTTTGGGAAGGAATACAGGTCCAAGAAGATTGACAAGCTGAAGACAAAGGATGTTGGTGATCCAACTTGGGGCAAATCCTCTACACCAAATTCATCATCTTCAGCCCTGACCCTCTTTTCTTCATTGTCATCAAATCTCACTCCTTTAGCTCCATTATCATCACTGTTGCTGTCAAAAAAATCCTCATCAGCTCCTTGCCCACCCTCATCGTCTCCTTCACCTCCATTACTTATTTAATTTTTTAAGATGAGTTATGTTGTGTCAGCATTACATAGGCCATGTGTAAAAAATTTACACGTCACTCATGCCATGTGGATGGATAGATAACATGAGGGACTAAAATTGGGAAATCTAGAATTACAGGGGCGAAATCTAATTTTTTTTTGAGATGGACTAAAACTGGATTTCGCTGATATTACAAAAACTAAAAGCGATATTTACCCTAAAAAAATATCTAACGGGTTAACATAAAGAAATGAGAAAAAAACAAGGTGGCAAAAGCTAAAAAGGAAGGAAACAATCCGAGCACAGAGACAATAAGCATGTTGAAGCATATGAATCCATGTTTGAAAAGACATGGAGGCGTAAAAGGAAACCGAAGAATATTTTTTTAATACTAAGGCTGACTATTTAGCCAAGTTAGGCCCTTTTTTAGATGTTAGGTGTCATGTGCGGGATAGTCCCTTTAGGCATTGTAGACAATTGTTATGGAATGATGATGTAAGAAAAATGATAGATGGACACCTTTTATGGGACATCTATACTAAGGTATTAAAAATCGGATTGAACATTAAACTGGAGAGGGTCTGAGTTCAGGGTTTTTGGGTTCGACTGGGGTTGGACCGAGGTCGAATCGGGTTCGATTAAATATTATTAAAAAAATATTTAATATAATATATAAATAAATAATAAACAAAAAATAAACTGATATTCATAACTTCACACCATAAAAATTATACTTCACTTAATATTTTCTTAATAAATCGACATATAACAAAAAATTACACATTTATCCATCTCAAATATGACATAACTATTACGTTCAATAACACAAAATATGAAAAATTGCGCAGGGGAAAAAAACAGTTAAAATAGTCGAGTTTGAGAAGCAAAATGGCGCAGGGAAAAAACAGTTAAAATATAAAACGACGTCGTTTTGCCCTTAAAAAAAAAACAGCTTGCGAACCGGCCGGGTCGCCCAAAAAACCCGGTTTTTACCGGTTTTCACCCGGTCCGGGCCGGTTCTTATCCGGTTCTTTAACAGAACCGTCCGGTTTTTTCGCAACCGATTTTAGAGGGTGAATCGGACCGGACCATGGCCCGCTTCCCGGTTCAACCGGCCGGACCGGTCCGGTTTTTAATACCTTGATCTATACAGACGATACCGTATGTTCATACATTTTTTTTTTGAAAATCTAATATTTTAATTTTTACTTATTTTAAAGAATTTTATTTTGGTTAACAAAGTTGATATTAGTGGTTAATACAGTATTGGAAGCTGTTAATGGGTGCAAGTGTAACTTAATTTGTGACATCAGAGTAGCCATTAACCAGTTAGTGAACTGTATTAACCACTTAGTTGCACAACATTAACCACTTTTATAATGATTTGTGAAAGAGTTATTAAAGATGTGGAATGACACTTGGTTAACCGAATTGATATTACTAGTCAACGCAGTGTTAAAAGTGGTTAATGGGTGCAATTGCAACTTGTGGCATCAGATTTGTTATTAACCAATGAACTGTATTAACCACTTAGTTACACAATATTAACCACTTTTATAATGATTTGTAAAAGAGTTATTAAAGGTGGTGAATGACACTTGGTTAACAAGATTGATATTAGTGGTTAATACAGTGTTGGAAGTGGTTAATAGATACAAGTGAAACTTGGCATCAAAGTAGCCTATTAACCAGTTAGTGAACTGTGTTAACCACTTATTTGCACCGTATTAAGTCATTAACCACTTTTATAATAATTATTTTTTAAAAAAATTAAAAAAAAAGTTTTGCCCGTACATTTACGGACATACGATCCATACATATACGGACATACGGTGTCCCTAAAAGGGGTTTTCATCTATCCTTACTCATGATGTAAAATTTAATATCTACGCCTATTACAAACCAAACGAGACGTCTTTAATTCCCTAAAACCAATTCTTGCAAGACCATTTCTAAAAGGCTAAATCTTCATATAATTTGAAATATTATGCTCAGCTAATGATATATGTTGGCTCATATATTAACAAAAATCTAACAAGGGTAAGATGAAGAAATGAGAAGAAGGTGACAAGAGTTAAAGAGGAAGAAGGAAGCCACAGTTCAAGCATAGAGAGCATAAGCATATTGTGAAGCATTTGAATCCAAGTTTGAAAGGACATAGATGCTAGAAGGAAAACTGAAGAATTTTAAAATGCAATAAATGTCTTCAAAGAAACTTTAACTTTCAAAACGCGCCAATACTTTTTCCGTGACACGACTTATATGATTTTAGTGTATGTGCAGCGTTTATCTACGAGAGATTGTTGTAAAAATGGAAGTTTGCCCGATATTCACTCCATATAATGCGGCATGACATTCACTTTTTTTGTCGAATTCACTCCGTATAATGCGACATTTTACTAGCAGTAAATATTAAAATTATTATTTTATTTGTTCTTTCAAAAATATATGCACATTCACACTACAAATACGAGCAACACAAGGAAAGTCACCTATATCTTCCTTTTTAAATTTCTTTTTGCCACTTGAGCAGGGAACATTTCCAACTCGGCAACTTATTTTTGTGCCATCTTGGTTAAAAGCTAATAGAAACCTTATTATAAGGACCAATACATCATCCTTGTAATATAAATACAATATAGCATGACGTTAAAATGAACCAAGTTCGCACCACTTTTTTCCCTTCCATCACTGCCTCTCTCTTTATCACTTCAGTTTTTCTTTCTTCGATTTCGAACTCAATCTCTTCACAGTAAAGTTGAGGTATATCTTTTTCTTCTTCTACTTCTCTCTCGCTCTCCCCTTTCTTTGTGTGTTCTACTTCTTGTCTATGATTATCAAATACAAATTGATTTCATACATCATATATACATGTTTGTATATTTCTTAGTTTTGTTGTGAGTTTTTTCACAACGACGAACTTAAAATATTCAACATGTTGTTTCATTGACAAGAACCAACAACATTGAGTTGGCTTGCTGTGGTTCTAGTTGTTGGCTGCATGTGAAAATAGCCCAGAGTGGGGGGGGGTGTGATTTTAATATATTCTTTGCGAAATTTTTTAAAATTTATTGCTACTTGATAAATATTTGATTTTAGTCCTCTTTTCTTCTTGGGATTTTGGTTATGGCCTTGTGGGTAGTAAAAATGACTTTTTAACATTTTATTTGAGTTCTACTAATAGTGTTCAAGATCGTGACGAAACCGCGACTTTGATTTAAAACCTTGAATCGGTGTTTACAAGGATTCTGTTGCTTTTTTTTTCTTACAACATATATGATGTTTATTTTTCAAGATTCTTTATCATGGTCAATTTGAGGAGTCCTTTTGAGTTATATAAGAATTGAGACACTAGTTCATATACTCTGTCAATATTTTAAAAACTGAATCGGACATCGAATCGGTGAGACCTTCAGGTCATGATTCAATTGCTTTAAACTGCTCGAACCGGGAGAACCGGCAATCGAACCGCCAAATAACTGAATCGTAGACAGGGGCGGTTCAACCGGTTGGTCCGATCTGGTTTTTAAAACACCGTATCCTATCTAATTTGTGTTTTGAACCAATGACAGGTTTTCTTCAACATTTATTTTTATTTGAGATCTACTAACGGGTTTTCCTATTAACATATTTATTTTTCATGAATCTTTTTGTTTTTTCTTATCACAGAATATCTTGTATTTTAATTTGCTTTTCTCCTTACTCTAAAGTTATGACTTGAATTTTCTCTTGTTTTTCTCCTTATTAGCTCCTTCAAGGTCCTCATCAATGTGTAGCGTTTATCTAAGAGAGGTTGTCGTAAAAATGGAAGTTTGCCCGATATTCACTCCGTATAATGCGGCATGGCATTCACTTTTTTGTTGAATTCACTCCGTATAATGCAACATTTTAATTGTAATAAATATTAAAATTATTATTTTATTTATTCTTTCATAAATATATGCACATTCACACTAGAAATATGAGCAACACAATGAAAGTCACCTACATCTTCCTTTTTTTATTTCTTTTTGCCACCTGAGCAGGGAAACAGTTCCAACTCAGCAACTTATTTTTGTGCCACCTTGGTTTAAAGCTAATAGAAACCTTATTATAAGGACCAATACGTCATCCTGGTAATATAAATACAATATAACATAACGTTAAAATGAACCAAGTTCGCACCACTTTTTTCCCTTCCATCATTGACTCTCTCTTTATCACTTCAGTTTTTCTTTCTTCGATTTCGAACTCAATCTCTTCACAGTGAAGTTAAGGTATATCTTTTTCTTCTTCTACTTCTTTGTCGCTCTCCCCTTTCTTTGTGTGTTCTTCTTCTTGTCCATGATTATCAAATACAAATTGATTTCATACATCATATATATGTGTTTGTATATTTGTTAGTTTTGTTGTGAGTTTTTTTTCACAATGACGAACATAAAATATTCAACATGTTTCATTGACAAGAACTAACATCATTGAGTTAACTCATTCCTTTTGGTGCTTATTGTGGTTCTGGTTGTTGACCGCATGTAAAAATAGCCCACATTAGGGGGGGTGGGGTATGCGATTTTAACATATTCTTTGCGACATTTTTTAAAATTTATTGTTACTTGATAAATCTTTGATTTTAGCCCTCTTTTCTTCCTGGGATTTTGGTTATGGCCTTGTGGGTGGTAAAAATGAATTTTTAACATTTTATTTGAGTTCTACTAACATTGTTCAAGATCGTGAAGAAACCACGACTTCGATTTAAAACCTTGAATCGGTGTTTACAAGGATTGTGTTGCTTTTTTTTTCTTTCTTCTTTTAGCTTATATAATGTTTATTTTTCATGATTCTTTATCATGGTCAATTTGAGGAGTCCTCTTGAGTTATATAAGAACTGAGACTCTAGTTCATATACTCTGTCAATGTTTTAAAAACTGAATCGGACATCGAATCGGTGAGACCTTTAGGTTATGGTTCAATTGCTTTAAACTACTTGAACTGGGAAAACCGACAATCGAACCGCCAAATAACTGAACCGTAGACAGGGGTGGTTCAACCGGTTGGTCCGGTCCGATTTTTAAAACACTGTATCCTGTCTTATTTGTGTTTTGATCCAATGGTAGGTTTTCTTCAACATTTATTTTTATTTGAGATCTACTAATGGGTTTTCCTATTAACATATTTATTTTTCATGAATCTTTTTTGTTTTTTCTTATGCATTTAAATGGTCACAGAATATCTTGTATTTTCTCTTGCTTTTCTCTTGTTTTTCTCCTTATTAGCTCCTTCAAGGTCCTCATCAATGTGTAGCGTTTATCTAAGAGAGGTTGTTGTAAAAATGGAAGTTTGCCCGATATTCACTCCATATAATGTGGCATGGCATTCACTTTTTTGTTGAATTCACTCTGTATAATGCGACATTTTAATTGCAATAAATAATAAAATTAATATTTTATTCGTTCTTTCATAAATATATGCACATTCACACTACAAATATAAGCAACACAAGGAAAATCACATCCATCTTCCTTTTTAAATTTCTTTTTGCCACCTGAGAAGGGAAAAAGTTCCAACTCAGTAACTTTTTTTTTGTGCCACCTTGGTGTAAAGCTAATAAAAACCTTATTGTAAGCACCAATACGTCATCCTAGTAATATAAATACAGTATAGCAAAATGAACCAAGTTCACACCACTTTTTTTCGTTCCATTACTGCCTCTCTCTTCTTCACTTCAGTTTTTCTTTCTTCGGTTTTGAACACAATCTCTTCACAGTGAAGTTGGGGTATATCTTTTTCTTCTTCTACTTCTCTCTTGCTCTCCCGTTTCTTTGTGTGTTCTTCTTCTTGTCTATGATTATCAAATACAAATTGATTTCATACATCATATATACGTGTTTGTATATTTGTTAGTTTTGTTGTGAGTTTTTTCACAATGACGAACTTAAAATATTCAACATGTTGTTTCATTGACAAGAACCAACAGCATTGAGTTAACTCATCCGGTTCTGGTTGTTGGCTGCATGTAAAAATAGCCCACAGTGGGGTGGGTGTGTGTGTATTATTTTAATATATTCTTTGCGACATTTTTTTTTTAAATTATTGCTATTTGACAAATCTTTGATTTTAGCCCTCTTTTTTTCCCTAGGATTCTGGTTGTGGCCTTGTGGGTAATAAACAAGAATTTTTAACATTTTATTTGAGCTCTATTAACAGTGTTCAAGATCGTGATGAAACCACGACTTCGATTTAAAATCTTGAATTGGTGTTTATAAGGATTCTATTGCTTCTTTTCTTCTTACAGCATATAAGATGTTTATTTTTCATGATTCTTTATCATGGTCAATTTGAGGAGTCCTCTTGAGTTATATAAGATGACTCTAGTTCATATACTCTCTCAATGTTTTGAAACCGAATCGAACATCGAATCAATGAGACATCCGGGTCATAATTCAATTCCTTTAAACTGCTCGAACCAGGAAAACCGGCCATCGAACCGCCAAATAACGGAACCTTAGACAGGGATGGTTCAACCAGTCGGTCCGGTTCGATTTTTAAAACACTATATACTGTCTTATTTGTGTTTTGAACCAATGGCAGTTTTTCTTCAGCATTTATTTTTATTTGAGATCTAGTAATGGTCTTTCTCATTAACGTATTTGTTTTTCATGAATCTTTATGCTTTTTCTTATGCATCTAAATGGTGAAAGAATATCTTGTAGTTGTAGTCCATAACAACAACATGGATCAAAAGAAGCAAAAACCACCAGAAGAAGGGAATGATACTCCAGCCGCACAAGCACAAGGCAAGAACCAAATCATGCCACATCCACTATCCCGCCCTCCAACACAAACAGCAGGTCCTTCTGCCTTTTCAGCCTACCCGAGAAATCAACAATATTCTCATTCTCACCAAAACATTCACCATCTACAACAACAAGAGCTGCAGAAAAACCTCGACGAATTCTGGGCAAAACAGTACCAGGAAATCGAGGACGACAGCACTGATTTCAAAACTCACTGCTTGCCTTTGGCAAGGATTAAGAAGATCATGAAGGCTGATGAGGATGTGAGGATGATATCAGCTGAGGCACCTGTGTTGTTTGCCAAGGCATGTGAAATGTTCATCATGGAGCTGACAATGAGGTCCTGGGCTAACGCGGAGGTGAACAGGAGAAGGACCCTTCAGAAGAGTGACATTGCATCTGCAATCTCAAGGACTGATGTGTTTGATTTTCTGGTTGATATTGTCCCAAAGGAAGACAACATGGAGCATGAAGTGTTTTTAAGCATGCCAAGAAGGGACACTGCTCCAATTGGGAATGTCCCTTATTATTATGTGCCTGTGCCACCTCAGCATGCTGGTGCTGGTCCATCATATGGTCCTCCTATTCCTCCTCCAAGAATGCTTATGGGAAGACCTTTTTTTGATCAACCTCATTATAGGCAGAAGCTACCAGCAGTACCTCATCCTTTTGCAACTAGAGCGTTGCAAATCCCAAAGGAGGAAGATCATTCTCAGGATTCGGATGATGATTCGGATGATTGAGCAACTGAGATTTACTGGGTACTAGTTGCAGTGAATCAATGTTCAGCTTTGATTGAAACCACCCCATATGTAATATAAACCCCTGCCCGTTGCCTTTTTTTTTTTTAATGTTAAGTGAATTAATGTACTGGTTTTTATGTGAATAAATAAAGTATGTTTTCATCAGCAATTTGGGGGATAACTCCAAGGTAGCTTTAGGAGGACCCTTAATCTATCTAGTAACCCCACCTTGCAAAAAAAGACTTGGCTATTGCCGTATTTTTATATTTCATATTTATTCATAAGTATCTGCAAAACACTAAGATAGTTGCTAATAAATTTATAAAATAAAACATTGATAAAAAAAAAAAAACTTGTAATACGAATGATTTGTAAATACAGCATTGAATGAGGCTTGGCAAGTTGGCATACACCCTGCAATTGCAATTTTAGGAAGAAACCTCCAGCGGATGGAGGATACCGTCTGGAAATCTGATTTGGATATATTTATATGATTGCTTTTCTTTCTTTCTCGAGTTTATTTGCCAAAACCATGTTGCAAATTTCATAACTTGAATCACTTTATTAAACGTCTCACAATCATCATAAACATTTCATAAGTTATCAAAGTTAACATGTAATGACCACACGAATTGTGTTTAAAAGGTTTAAACAAGGGTGGCCCATAAACCATTTGTTCTTTTGGGAGCATTGTCACATTTTTATTGTCTCCCTAAATTGGCTTTGATTCAAATTCAAGACATTCACATGTAAAGACCACACAAAAGTTACCTTGTACAAGACTTGAGAGTGAATAGATGTCACAAACAGCACGAATCCCTTTATTAAATAGAACAAAATAAAATAGAACAAAATGTTCTTTAGGCAAATCATACCAGTAACTTGACACGTCTTATACAAGTGTCTGGAGGTCACAAACAGCAAGAACTGGCAGGACAAATATCTTCCAAACTGAAAGAAAGAATGCAGAAGCTTATTCGCAACTCAACTTGCTCATAATAAAACAAATGTTTCTCAATTTTTCAAGATGACGCTACCTTTTCCCCAAGCATTCAATGATGTCACCAGTAACTGTTGATCTTTTCTTATTCGAGAAAGCAAGGGAAGCTGCTTTCCTCATCATAGCAGATCCAGCAATGCATCCTAGCACTGCTGGATTTTTACAACTGGAACAAAAATATAATTAAAGATAGGTTTAAATATATTTTTAGTCCCCGTAATATTCCCAGTTTTTTGTTTTGGTATTGGAAAAAACTCAAGTTTCACATAGACTAGAAGTAAGGTCTCAAAAGAGTTTATAAGCAAAAGGCACCTCTCACCTTATAAGTCAGTTTTGTAAAAATGAGTGAGACTCAAAATCCTAATATTTGGTCTCAGAATTTTTTTTTTTGTTTCGAAGTGGTAGGTCTCAAAAGAGTTTATAAGCAAAGGGCACCCCTCACCTTACAAGTCGGTTTTGTAAAAATGAATGAGACTCAAAATCCTAATATTTGGTCTCAGAATTTTTTTTTTCTGGTTTCTATGTGGTATGTTTTCTTTTGTTTTAGTCCCAGTAATGTACTTTTTTTTTTTTGGTCTTAGTCCCTGTGTATATTACAGGGACTAATTGAACATGAACCAAATTTTACGGACTAAAACAAAACAAAGAGGACCAAAATGAAACAAAAGAATTTCACACCGATCGCTTCGAAACAAAAAAAATTAGGAACCATAAACGAAAAATCGAATGTATTAAAGGGATAAAAAAAACATTACAGCCTTATGGATATAACTGAAATAAACAACATATCTAAGCAAAATAGAAAATATTCCTTGTAGAATCTAGGTAAAGTAATATACCAAAAAAAAAAAGAATCTATAATGACATATAACCTGAGATTTGAATCTGGACCAGCAGCTACTATATGCTGGCGTGCCCATGACAAAAAGACAGCAACACTGTACCAATTGAAATAAGGAAAAATCTTAAATTCCAACCACATAAATGTATAACTGACATTTAATCTCTATTTTCTACTGATCAACAATTGTTTTTCTTTAATAGTATTAAAGGATCTTTTCCTAATAGTCAAGGATAAAGAAAGTGAAAACAGCAGGATGCATTTCTCACCCCAAGGTCAGTAGACTCGGTGAATTGGCGAATCTATGGAAGCTTAATAACTTAAATTACTTCTACAACTATTGGTCCAACTCATCAAAGAACCAAAAACACAGTGATCCTATGACTTACTTCTATCTTTCAATGAATGGCAAACAAAAGCTAGAATCACGAAAAGTTGCCAAAGAAAAAGTAATAAAACACACAAATGAATGAGTTATTTCTCTGTTTGAATTTTCTATTGAAGAAGGCTCTAGAATTTCTTCAGGTTTTCTAGATGTCTTCATTTGTTCCTTTTAGATTACAGTAAAAGGCTAACAAGGGAAGAAGATAAATCAATGATAAAAACAAAGAGAACTGTATATGACATAAAGAGGAGCATAAGCAATTAAGCATACAGTACAGTATCTCCTGGAAGAAATTTCACAAATATCAATGAAAAATTTACTTGCCTTCCAGAAAGGATATCACCTTGGCCACCACAGCGTCTAGGAGAACCGTAGATGCTCACTGATTTGACTGCACAAATTACAGCCACAATCAAATGATTTACAAACACCTATGGATCACGGTAATATACATATACCATAGGCTAGTGCCATGACCATGTACATAAAACAGTCTCTATGCGATAATATATTGTCCAGCACTAGTTTTATGTCATGCTTCATTGAACATTGTGTCTGTTCCAATAACGTAGAACCCCTATTCCGTAGGTAAATTAAGGTTAGTGCAATTACAGGCCCATTTGTTTAATGTCAAGCAAAAAAGACATTTAAGGTTATGTAATAACAATTTATTTTTCCAGAGATTTTTTCTAAAGCAAAAGTTATTTTTCATTTGTTTATAATTATAAGAAGTACTTTTTTCCCACTTAACATTCTCTCTCATCTATTGTTTTTTTATCAAAAGCTACTCAAAGTAGCTTTTCAATTCAATCCAGAATACAGTTTTTTTAGATTCTATTTCTTTTTCAAAGTATTATCCAAACAATCTAAAATATTTTAAAGTGATTTTACAAAGGAAAAAAAAAAGTGAAATTTTCAACAAAAAAGCTTAAACATTTGCACTCATTTGTAAATTTTCAGTTCTGCTTGTCGTATATAACATGTCATACAGCCACTAGGAACTGCAGTATGGGCTATGGCTTGCCCATGAACATCACATTCTTGATTTGAATTGAAAACATGCTGCTCAAGTGAAAGAAGGATGAACAAGGAAATGGCATCTATTCCCCCCCCCCAAAAAAAAACCCAAAAAAAAAAAAAGAAACAAGAAAGGAAGGAAGAACAAGATTTTTATATTTATCAAATATTACCTGTGTCACCATCACTTATGAGATCGGATTTTCCTTTCTTTAGGATAGTAACACCGCCAATTCTGCAAAAAGCAGTCCACAATAGTCATTAAACTTCAGTCTTTAGTGTCAGATAATAATGCACTGAAAAGTATCTGTGATCCAATCAAACAACTTATCACGTTCTAGTTCTTTCTATTGTAAAAGCTGATAAATTTCTTTTAGCAAGAAATCAAAGGATTATAATCAGCATTAACAACATTTGACCTGCATATGTCATGAATCAGCCTGAGCATCAGGCAAATCACACTGCCCATAGTAAAAGGCATAATCAAGATTTCAAATATAAAGCCTCATTCAAGTTAGAATCGTGAGATAACAAGTTCTCAGAGCTTTATAGTAACAGTGAAAACAAACTATGGAGATTGTGCAGAGGGGGCTAAGCAAATGTAGTTATCTCTGTTTTGAGAACCAGATGGTTAAAAGAATTGAGAAATGCAACCAACCATTTATCATTGAAGTATATTTTTTGTAAGAGTTTCATGGTCCAAGGGTGAACATAAAATTGAGCAGTATCTAGCATGAATATTGAATAGCGCATTTTTATGATTCATTTGCCAGATATGTCCTTGAAAATTGTTGATTATCTGGAATGACCACGATCATGTAATGTGTGATTAGATAAAATTACTGTTGGCCGAGTAAATTTCATAATATGGAATGCAGCGGAAGCGAAACATGTTTTGATCACTATCAATATGAGTGGCATGCTTCATTGGATTTACACTAGTTAGAATGCTGAAAATACATGTGGTTACAGAAAAGAACCGACTATCCTTAACAGATACACATCTCATAACTAGCAAACAACAAATAGAGAAGGACCAGTTGACTGAAAATTGTTTAGCATAAAAATCAGAAACTTAAAATGAAGAGCTTAACTGTTTGGCAAGAGATATCACTTGTTCAGTAGCATCTTCACCGTTTACTTCAGAACTCAGTACTTTCTGTACAAGTCGCTTATATTCATTGATATTCGGGGTTAGAACAGCTAAGGCATAGCCGCTAACAAGGTCAAGATTATTTGTAACCAGAAAAAGTCCATCCTGAAAAATGCCCAAAAATTTGAACAGAATGATCAAATATATACAAAATGCAGGAAACATGCACATGTTAATCAGACTATAAGGTGTCCAAACTTTAACACACATACCCCATCTATTACAATTGGGATGTTTGACTGTCTTGCATGTCTCGTGATTTCACTCACACAGTCCTGATAACATTGTGCAAGTACCAGGAGTAAGGATGGAGGACATTGGCAACATGTAGGTCACAAGATATATAATAATATCATAAAACTCAAATGAGGGGAAAAGAGTTCCTATAACACAACAACAATGGAAAAACAGTATATTTACTTATTTAGTAAACATTGAGTACAGCTTGAAAGCCTAAATTTCTCGAACAGCCATAAAATTTATGTAGTATGTATCCAATACCCTTGCTCAATATCTTAAAGCCTTAAACTTTTAGACAGTGTGGTTCCTTGACATCGTACCAAAAACAAGGTGATCCAATTCATCCTTGCCATTTTTAACTTTGTTATAAGACTTTCAGTACAAAGTAATATCAAGTTTCAAAAGCTACGAGCTCATTCTTTGTTGCATCTCATGTTCAAATGATCTTTTACGTGAGTAAAAACTTCCTTTTGTGTTCCCCACCAACGGGTTATTTTCAGAACCACTAGTTCTTTGATAGTCTTTCAGGCATCATTATGCTTTAGTTATAATTAGGTTCATCTACATGCATGTTATCATACATACATACTTTTCATACTGGAAAAGACAAGAGCATTTAAAGTCCAAAAGCAACTACAAGAAGCTAAAGATAAGTAAGCTATTTCACGTGTGTAATAAAACTGGGATGCCGTGAAGCTTATCCAGAGAAAGCATACTAGAAGAAATGGGTCTCTTCCAAGGCCCGGACCAATGACTAGACAGTCAAATCTTTCTATCCATTTGTCAACTTCAGCAAGAACCTTACTTGATATGATTTTCTTGTCCTCCTCCCTGAAATTATTCCCTCGCTAAAAACAAAATTCACTTGGACTTTTCAGAAATGTGAAGATAGAAAGATGAAGATTACATGGAAGTTGTACCTGACACTATAGGATTCTTCCAAAACAGGGTGCACAATCAACTCAGGACTGTAGCTTTTGATGACAGGAGCAGCATCTTTTGTACAGAATACATGGGACAAATCTGCACCCTGCATGGATGGAAGAGTAGCAGGATGATTTCATTCAACAATAACAGGTACAGTACTTCTAAAGAGAGAAAAAGAAAGAGTACAGGTACTAACAATTCTTAAGGCTGAAATAGCAGCAAAATACGGGGCACCAGTATATTCACGGCACCCTCCAATAACAGCTATTTTTCCTGATTTCAAACATAAGTGGGAAAAAGAAAATAAATATTTCTTATTTTCTATCCAGCCAGAATCAAATACAAGCCCTAGGGACATAATTGACAACATATTACTTTCTGAACTTTCTTAGATCAACACAACACACCACAGCTGCCAAATGAAATGAATGGGAAAAAAAATCCAAGACAGAAACTTGCAATGACAGGCATATTTGCAATGACTAAGGAACATTTTATCACATGGAACTAGCAAATCTCAGCACCGGTGCGAGAAAATCGATGGGAAAGAATTTTTCTATATTTCTATATAAAAGATGGAGATGCTGCCACGTGACGCAATGTGGTTAACCGAACTTAGTGTAGTTAAATTCTTATTATCTAGAAAAAAGTAAGTGACAATAAATTGAAATAAGCTTAAATGTATAACAAGTAAATAGCATACATAAAGTGACAGACAGATATTTCCTTTGATCTTTTAACTAGCTATATACCCATGCATTTGCACAGGTCGTACTGTGTTGGTCACTACGAATATTTCTAAAACTAAAATTGAAGAGTAAGTGATATGTCTTTTGATTTAGCAAATATTTTTTTTGACGGGATTTGTTCTAGCAAATATTGACTGGATCATATGGACTGGCAAGAATTGTGTACCTGCCTGGCCTTTATGTCTACTAGGGTCTAGGGCAGGAGTAATTGCTCGAATAATGCTCTCAGCATCAACCTCAACAGACCTTAGGTCTTGCATTTTTCCAGAACTAGAATGGATGTGATGATCAATTCCACCTCCAAGAGATCTTATGAAGAACTGTTGTCTTCTGAAAACAGGTGAACAAGCCAGTAGCATAAAAGTGTTTGCACAACGCAACAAGGGTAACTGGGAATTCATGACGACATGTTTTATTAACATGAGTAAACAGCAACCCCTATTCACAACCCAAGCAACAATATCTCAGAAACACAAACCCTCCACTACTCTCAATCAATCCATCAGAAATTTCGACACAACTCTGATACCAATTTCCATTATAAATACAGATAAAGACTTGAATTTTCAGAACACATAGCACACAAACACAACCAGTGAATTGAAGCGCATAAAGGGGACAAATATTAATTAAAAAAAAAAAGAAGCAAATATTTGCTTATAGTACCTGATAAAAATTACTTTTACAAAAATGAAGCCCAGATGGGGACTAAGCTCAGAGTTAAGAAATAGTGAGAAAATGTTTCTGTTCTCCGTTTTTTTTTTATTTTTAAATTTGGCTATTTGCCGTAGGACGGGACACGTGTTCCCAATTTGGAAGATGCTCAAAACGACATGTCGTTGGTATCTTTTTGCCATATGTAGTTGTAGTACTATACTAGTAGTAGTATCGTTTCACATTTACGTCGTCGTTTGCTTTGAGTTTCAGACCTTCAGAGAGGAGAGCAAAGGTGTGTTTGTTTGTTGAATTGAAGAAGGCATGGCTCCGATTCGGAGGTCAGACATGAAGATGAACGCGATTAGGTCAGGAATAGTGGTGTTGGGAGCGGTGGCGTTTGGGTACTTAAGCATACAAATTGGTTTCAAGCCTTATCTCGAGAAAGCTGAGCAACAAAATGCGCTCCACCAATCTGACTCTGGCTCTCACCCATCTTCACATTCTGAGGAACCCATCTCTTTCCCAGAACGTCATTCATAAAAATCATTGCTTCACCGATCACCACGCTCTCTCTTGAATGCTTTACTTTCGGTTTTACTGTTTTTATTTGCATACATAATAACAGCTTTTGCTTTGAGGCTTGTTAGGTGATATCATATTGGATTGTTATCTTGCTTTATGAGTTTGTAATTGGTAATAATATCTTCTGCTTACCCTTTATTTATTTATTTATTGGTAAAACTGCTTACCCTTTATTTAATTGTGTGTATTGGCTGTTTGGCTATATGCTCTATTGAGATGCTGAATTGTGTGAGTTTCGAGTGAATCTCTGTCTACTTTCTTCATGAATAAAAATTTGTTATTGAGGGTTAATCAAATTACCGTACAACTTATCAGTGCCATTTGAACAGTGGGAAATCATGTGAATGGGGAATGGATCCTCATATGTCATCTTTTCAGGTGACAAGATATGAAAAAAAATGTGTTATGTTTCTCTTCACAGACATTTTGTTTGGGAATGCCTGTGAAAGAGAGAAATAAACTCATAAACATGACATGGGAGGGAGGGATAGGAACCACAACCAGAGGCAACCTATGGTAGTGCCTACCCTATTCTTTGTTACATAAAATTTATGGCTCATTTTTTTGATACAAGGGAGGCCTTTCGCCCACTAAGAAACTATTCTAGGAGGAAATGTCACACCAATAACGTCCTGCTAAAGCAAAAATCTGCAACCCTATGGTGGTTTACCAAAAAACTGAAGCCCCGTGGAAAATCATGTGCATAACCAGCAAGCCAATCTGCCACCATGTTACCTTCTTTGTAATTATGAGTGATTTTAATATCCCAAGGGTTCAAAAGCCGGCTCTTAATACAATTCAGAGCAGAATCACTTTCCACCCAAACTTTACGATGACCCATGTCCCGGTCTAAGTTAAGAGCTGTAAGAATGCCCCACAACTCTGGCATGAGAACACTCTAGGCTCCTATGTTGCGAAAAGAATCTCCCAACCGGTATCCATTTTCATCTTGCAAAACATCTCCACAACTTGCACTATGATCCCCATGAATAATTGATTTATGGCTCATTTGACAATGACATACATGACAATTTACATACATGTAAAAATATTTGAAAGATTTGTAATGCCCGAACAATGTAAGGTTGCAATTATATTTATGGTGAAAAAACTTCATAGATACTAAAACGCTTTTGGACATCCTGGCAAGGACCGATCCACATGTAGCTAATTGGGGGCATTTGATCCCACTAATTTATATTTTTTTTTACTAATTATTGAATAATTTTATTTTTGCCCCTACTTGAAAATAAGTGTTTACCCCACTAAAGATAAAAAATAGAAAATGAGTTGAAAAGTGTACAAATTTTTTTTTCAACATAGAAAGTAGAAACCTGTTTACTCTCTTATCTCTTTATCTGTCGACTTCCAACTCTCGGTTTATGCCTTTCAATTCTTCTCACGACTCTTCCGGTCCACACTGATTGCACTCATTTACAAAATGCAAATCTTTGTTAAAGTATATTTCCTTGATAATCAAACTATGGTCTGATATTTTCAAAAGGATGTCTTACCAATATGTGAGACAACTCAATAGGATGCGTGTGACAGTTAAAATACATATATATATATATATATATATATATATATATTTATACAATTGCTCGTTCATATCATTAGAATATATTATATTTATACTTTAATATATTATGATACTATAAAGTATATGTAAAATATAAATACTGATTAAAGTGTATTTTAATCAGTATATTTATCATTTATAAAGTTAGTTAGATAGTTAGCTAAGTTAGTTATTAGTTAGCTGGATCAGTTATGTTGTTATGAGACAGTTATGCTCTGCTTGTACCTTCTTCATAGAGTTAGTTTGTATAAATACTCTTTGCATTCCAATAATGAAAATCAGTTTCCATTTTACCAAACAAACATGGTAGCAGTGGAAAATCACTCTTCTGCATTCTCTCTTGATCTCTGATTTCTTTCATCGTGTTCTTGTTTCACGGTTTTTCTTTCGTTTCTTTTCTTGATTTCTCAAGCTTCAATGGCGTCGATAGCTGATTCGCTTCCTATTCCTGTTCCTGTTCCTGATTCTTCTGCGAGTTCGCTTCCAACGAATCACGAATCTCTCAATCCGTATTATGTTCACCCTAACGAAAATCCTTCCTTGGTGCTGGTGTCTCCAGTTCTTGAAGGATCAGGCCATGACTATGGCGCTCGAGATGAAGAACAAGTTTGTTTTCGTGGATGGATCAATCCCTAAACCTAATGCGACCAATCCTAATTTTCAGCTATGGAGACGTTGCAATTGGTTCGTTCTTTCGTGGCTCAATCGATAAGTGTCAACTGAAATTTCTAACAGCATCTTGTGGATCACCAAAGCCTCTGGTGCTTGGCAAGAATTAAAGAATCGGTTTTCCCAGGGTGATCATGTTCGCATTTCACAGCTTCATTATGACATTTTCTCCCTTAAGCAATCAATGATGACTGTTACTGCTTATTTCACAAAATTGAATATCTTATGGGATGAATTGAACAATTTTCGTCTTGTGCTTCTCCAGCAAGCTGTTGCTGTTCATCCTCAAAGACGGTTCAAAAGTACCGTGATAATGACTATGTCATTTCTTTTCTTCAAGGCCTTAATGAGATTTTTTCCAATGTCAAGTCTCAAATCTTGATTATGGATCCATTACCTTCTTTCTCAAAGGTTTATTCCATGGTTGTTCAACATGAAAGACAATTGAATCTTGGCATTCTTGGAACTCGTGAACCTACTGTTCTAACAGTACAATCAAACTCCGCTCAGGCTGCACCTGCTCAGGGTCGTGGTAGAGGAAAATCTTCAATGCAGAAAATTGGTAGATATTGCACTTTCTGTAATCGGACCAATCATGTTGTGGATACCTGTTTTCTCAAACATGGTTATCCACCTAGTTATAAGAACAAGAAAGCAGTGAATCATGTAGCCACTGACTCTTCCAGTGAATCTTTTGCTCAAGATAAAGATGATTCTCCCATCATGAGTCTTTCTAGGGAGCAGATACAGAGCTTGCTTGCTCTTTTGCCCTCAACCCCTCCTACAACCACAGCTTCCACAAATTTGGTCAGTGCACATCATCTTACATCTGACTCTCATGGTTCAGGTAAATCTTTATCTCATTGGATTGTTGATTCGGGAGCTACTGATCATATAACATCTTCCATACAATACTTTTCTTCATATAAAGCCATCAAACCTATTTCTGTTTCTCTTCCAAATGGCAATACTACTTTTGCTTCTTATAGTGGTACTATCTTTCTTTCTTCTGACCTTATTCTTTGTGATGTGCTGTTTGTTCCCAATTTCTCCAAGAACATCATTTCTGTGCCTAGACTGACCAATTCTTTATGTTGTCAAGTATACTTTACTGACTCTGCATGTTTTATATAGGCCCTCCCATCTATGAGGATGATTGGCAATGCTAAACAATATGGGCGACTATACTCAATGGTGGTTGATTCCTCGGTTGTTTCTAGTTGAATTTTTTCTTTCCAATGTATCAATAATAACACTACTCTGCATTAGAGATAGATATATGGCATCATCGATTAGGCCATCCTTCACATAGCAATTATGTTCTTGTACAAAAACAGCATTGTAACATTCCTAATTCTGTACACACTGCTTGTGATGCTTGCCACTTTGCTAAGCAGAAGAAAAATTCTTTTCCTCATAGTACATCTATTGCTAAGTGTGTTTTTGATATCATACATGTTGATATTTGGGGACCTTATTCTATCCCTTCCATTCATGGTAACAACTACTTTCTCACTATAGTGGATGATAAATCTAGATACACTTGGATTAGATTGATGAGAACAAAATCTGAAACTAGGGATTACTTAATTCAGTTTGTTGCCCCCATTCATACTCAATTTGGTGTTTCTATTAAAACCATTAGATCTGATAATGGTGTGGAGTTTAATATGCCAAATTTTTATCAATCTAAAGGAATTATACATCAAAAGTCTTGTACTGAAACTTCTCAGCAGAATAGTGTTGTGGAAAGAAAACACCAACACATATTGAATGTAGCTAGGTCTCTTATGTTTCAGTCTAATGTACCTATCCAATTTTGGGATTTTGTTGTTTCCCAAGCTGTGCATCTTATTAATCTTCTCCCTTCACCTAAACTTTCTGGTACTTCCCCATTTTCTGTCCTATACAACAAAATAGAGTTTTTGATTCTCTATGCTATGCCACTAATCATACTGCACATAGAACAAAACTTCAACCTAAGGCCCAAAAATGTGTACATCTTGGTCACATTCTAAGTGTTAAAGGTTACCTCTTATATGATCTTCACAATCATGAAATCTTTTACTCTAGAAATGTCTCTTTTTATGAAAACATTTTTCCTTTTTATACTTCTTCTACATATCCAAATGCTTCTATGTTTCCTCATGATTATGCTTCTCAGGTTTTTAGACCAAATATTATTGATCTAAATTTAGATCAGCCTCCTTCTACAGCACATGTCCTTCCCCAAACTGAACATGTCCCTGTTTAGGCTTCCAATTCTGATCAGGTTTCACCTCTTTCTTCTGTTATTAATCAAGGTCCACCTTCTCCTAATCCTGTTTCTGCTCCTTCCACTGCTGCTGCTCCCCCTGTTTCTGTGTCTCAAAGAGTCTCTACTAGAGCTAAGAAGGCTCCTAGTTATCTCACTACAAGAAAAAAATCAAACTAGGACGGAAATATTTTTCGTCCCAAAATAAATTGTTTGTGACGGAATTTGCGACAAACCTTTGTCACAACATTTTTCCATCACATTTATTTATAAGTTTGGGACGGAAGGCATATTTTGTCTCGATTTTGGGACAGAGTTTGGGATTTTGTCGCATATTGGAGACGGAAAATCTATTCCGTCGCAAAATAATTTAGAAAACTTTTGGAGGGATTATTGGCGCCAACATTGGGATGGAATAGTTATCACAATTCCGTCCCAATTTTGTTATTATTGTTCACCGTTCAACATTATTTATTCGTTTAGGACGGAGTTGATATTCCGTCTCCATTTTGGGACGGAAGTTGATATTCCGTCTCCATTATATGAAATAATATTTATATAAATTTATTAAAAATTATGTTATACACTCTCATAAAATAAAGGTGAAGAACCTCTTGTGGGTAGTTTAATCTATTAAATTGACCTAAAGTTAAGCCTAAGGGATAAAATAGTAAATTTATCTCAGAATTTAGGAAATGTGAGACTAATTATTTATGAGTAGTTTAATTTATTAATTTATCTAAGGTTGAATTAATGATAAAAGGATAAATTAAGAAATTAAATGAGGACCCGTTAGTCAATTTTGTTAAACATATGCATTTACCCCCACCATACACCACATTTTCCTCTCTCCCACACTAGCACCCTCTTTTCTCTCAAAATACACACACGCGCGATCAGAAAGAAAAAAGGGAAAAGAAGAAAACAGAGGAAGAAAGGAGAAAAGGAAGAAAAAAGGGAGAGGGAGACCGCACGGGAGAAGAGGAAAAGGGCGGAGCCGCAGCGTGGCCGCCAGCGTGGCGGTGAGAAGGGAGCTGGTGGCGCGCCACCTTGAGCAACGAGAGGGAGAGACAGAGCGAGACAGGGAGAGGGACCGAAAGAGAGACAGAGACCGAGAGGGAGAGAAAGAAGAAGAAGAAGAAAATAGAAATGGAGGAAAGGAAGAAGAAGGAGATGAGGAGCTTGATTCAAGCTTCCATGGAGGTTAGGGTAAGAGACAAGCAAAAGGATGATGGAGCCCAAGCCCTAGAAATTGGGGATTTGTCTCCAATTTCACCAAGCCCTAAGGTAACAATGGATTCCCCTCTAAAAGCCGACATGGCACTGCAATGGTTTATTTTTATTGTTCCCTAGTTTAAGCTCTAATGATAGTAATGTCGTCGTTGTTGTTGTGGCCTATCTGCAATGTATTTTGTGTTTAAGTTTATGTGGGTTGAGGTTTGAAGCCATGATGTTTGTTAAAATGCCTCAGACTGGCTTTGTGTTTTGGAATAATTCTTAAGTGCAATTAGGCTTTTCATAGTGAGTACAGAGGCTCATAATCATCTTTTGACGGATTTGATTTTTCATCCATAATCGTATTTTTCATTGCTACAGGTTTGAAGCGTTGAAGTACAACGATCAGCCGCGTCAAGACTATGGAATTGAGGTCATGTACAGGGTAATCAATCTTATTCTATCTCTCTAAATTTGATAAGAATTACTTCAACATGTATAGCATATTGTATATATAGTACATAATAACATTCATTGGCATTCTTCGATGTAGGTAGTTGGGACTCTGTAGGTTTTTTGTTTCTGTAATGCCAATTGGTGCCAATTTACGAAAGCAGTAAAGGCTTCAACTATAGCAAGAGTCTGTATCAGCACTAGTATTTTCTGAATCTATAAATGTTCATTATTTTGAAGTATGCCTTACCCTTTATCTCATTATTTTGAAGAGCCTGCAATATAGTTCGTTCATCTAGCATTGACAATACATTCTCAAGTATGCCTTACCCTTTATCTCATTACCTTGCTTATGATCATTTATCTCTTTCACACAAATATTTTGTCTTAGCTATTTCTAGCACTGTTGAGCCAAAATCTTACTCTCAGGCAGTCAAACATGATTGCTGGAAGGAGGCAATGAATCTGGAAATTAAAGCATTAGAGCAGAACAATACTTGGGTACTCATTCAACTTCCTCAAGGCAAGAAACCCATTGGTTGCAAATGGGTTTACAAGATCAAACTCAGAGCTGATGGCACCATTGAGAGGTACAAAGCTAGGCTTGTAGCAAAGGGGTTCACTCAACTTGAAGGTGTAGATTATTCAGAAACCTTTCCCCCAGTTATTAAAGTCACAACTGTTCGGTTGGTCCTTGCCTTAGCAGTAGCTCATAATTGGCATTTACATCAACTTGATATAAATAATGCCTTTCTCCATGGAAATCTACATGAAGAAGTTTACATGAATGTACCTCCTGGTTTTTAAACCACTTGTCCCAATCAAGTATGCAAGCTTCAAAAGTCTTTATATGGACTAAAACAGGCCAACAGGCAATGGAATTCTAAATTGATCTCATTTCTGCTTTCCCTTGGTTATGTTCAGTCTAAATCTGACTGTTCTTTGCTTGTCAAATCTGTGAATAGCAACATCATTGTTTTGTTAATCTATGTTGATGATATAGTTCTCACTGGAAATAATCTTGAGGAAATCAAATTAGTCAAGCAATTGTTAGATCAACAATTCAAGATTAAAGATCTTGGAACTCTCAAGTTTTTCCTAGGATTGGAAGTGGCCTGATCTTCCAGTGGAATCATTCTGTCCCGGAAATATGCTCTGGAATTACTAGCAGATGCTGGTCTCTTGGCTTGTAAGCTTGCTTCCACACCAATGCTTCCTGGTTTGAAGCTTTCTGCTGCAATTGGAATTCCTTTAGCCGATCCTTCTGCTTATCAATCGTAGGCTTATTGGTAGACTCATCTACTTAACCAACACCAGGCTGAACATATGCTTTGTAGTCCACAAACTGAGCCACTTTATTTCAAAGCCTCGTGAACCACATTTGGTTGTTGCTAATCATCTTCTGCGATACATTAAATCATGCCCTGGTGCTGGTTTATTTTTTGACTCCAAATCTGATATGAGACTAAAAGCATTTAGTGATTCAGATTGGGCATCTTGTCCTGATAGCAGGAGGTCAATTATTGGATTTTGTGTCTTCTTAGGCTCATCTCTCATAGCTTGGAAATCTCAAAAGCAACATACTGTTTCAAAATCTTCATCAGAAGCCGAATATAGGGCATTGGCACTAACTGCCCGTGAGATTCAATGGTTATTATACCTGCTGCAAGATTTGAAGCATCCTCATTCTAGCTCTGTACCACTTTATTGTGATAACCGCTCGGCAATTCCAATTGCTCAAAATCCTACATTCCATGAAAGGACTAAACATATTGAGCTGGACTCTCACATAATCCATGACAAAGTACAGACAAGCATCATCCATCTTATGCCTATACCATCTGTTGCCCAATTGGCTGATGTACATACCAAAGCCCTCCATCCTACTGCTTTCAAGTCACTAGTTTCCAAGCTGAACTTGCAGAACATTTACAATTTAGCTTGCGGGGGGGGTGTAAAATATAAATACTGATTAAAGTGTATTTTAATCAGTATATTTATCATTTATAAAGTTAGTTAGATAGTAAGCTAGGTTAGTTATTAGTTAGCTGGATCAGTTATGTTGTTATGAGGCAGTTATGCTCTGCTTGTACCTTCTTCATAGAGTTAGTTTGTATAAATACTCTTTGCATTCCAATAATGAAAATCAGTTTCCATTTTACCAAACTAACAGTATATTTATATTTTTCAAAATAATAAATTATATTTAGCCAAAAAAATAATAAATTATATTTTTAATATGAGAAATATGTGTGTGTGAATATTGCCCTCACACCTTAAATTTTCTAGATCCGTCATTGCATTGTGGATGTTTTATATTAATAGCCGTGTTAAAAATTTTGTGATCTCATAATGTGATGAAATATATTCATAATACATAGTGATTATTTAAATACTCAAGATTTTATAATTTGTTTTTAGTAAATTAGTTTGTCCTAAATCGTATTAGACATGCGTCTATTTTATTGCATGTTATATAGTTACATTTTTTTGTGTAGTGAAAGAACTCATGATATGACTTTAACATCAAAATTTTTGTTGCTTACTGTGATAACGGTAATTCTTATCGAGTCAAGTCGAGTTGGATAAAGTTCGACTCGGCTCGACTCATTTTTAGCCCTACGAAAAACATCTAAGACTTTACTTTAACACCCTAAAGACAGATGTGGCTACAGTAAGGCAACTAAGAAATTGCCTTAGGCCTCAACATTTTTCTTAGGTCTCACAATTTGAAGAATAGTGGTTATACAATACTCAATGGTCAATATAAGTCTAAAATTTAATATTATATATTATTCCCATTATTATTGCACAATGGTTTAATGAGTAATATGTAGATGTGGAACTTTTATTTAATTATTTATTTTACAACATATATTTTATTTATATTTTTGTTGTTACCTTTTTATTTTATTTTTTATACTTTATAGTAAGAGAAAATGTCAAATATAAAATGAGTTTGGTTTTGAAAAATTGAAAAATAAAATTAAAAAATTAATTCATTCTTAACATGAGGCTCTTGATAAATTTGTTACTATTATTAAAAGGATATAAGAATGGGTTGAATAGATGAATAACATTACAAATTGATTAATTATAGAGTAAATACTTAAATTGGTCCCCAACAAAAACCACAGAGTCCAATTTAGTCCATGAGAAATAAAAAACACCAATTTTTTCCTTAAGAATCTTAAATATGAGTTAAATTAGTCCCTAATAGGGACTAAAATGCCCTTAAAAATTATCTTAGAAATGACTCATTTGACTAATATTTGAGATTCTTAATGACCAAATTAGTATTTTTTATTTCTCAGAAACTAAATTGGTCTCCATAATTTTTGTCGGAGATCAATTTGGGTATTTACCGTTAATTATATGTTGAGAGTAAAATGTTAGTTAGTTTATTATAAAACTATGATTAGTGATTTCATAGTTCAAAAAACTAAAAAAATACTATAAGATTGATAACTGACATACTTCTAATAATTATGTCTAAGACCACCATCCCCCTCCCCCCATTATGTCTAAGGCCCAAAATTTGTAGACACAGTAAAGACAACCCAAACTTTGCAAGTAAGTCTGCTACTTGATTCGTTTCAAGCAGAATATGAGAAAAAGACAACTTCCGACTCTATAATATTTGGATTCACTTTTGAGAGAATCAGAAATTATTCTAGTGACATAAAATCGATATTGACATGTTGTTCTCGAGTAAAATTGATTCTAACTTGAAGCTAGGATTTATAGCCTGTTTGTTTCCACGGTCACTTAAGGTATCACCGTGCGTTTGACTAACATCTACAACTAGTAGCTTTGCTTTGACCGCACGTTTAGAATAGTCCACCGCGATACCAAACATTGGCCTAGAGCTTTTACTTCTAAAAGTGATTTTTACCCACAAATTTTTTGTTCAACTCACATTTACGTAAATGTATCCAAACATAAATAACTTTGTATTCAACACACTTTTAACTAAAATCAATTTTATAAAATTAATTCATTCAAAATTAATTATCATCACCGTAAAACGAAACACACACACTAAGTATACACCAAAAAAGAAACCAACACATGGGTGCAATCTATCGCAACCCTTAAGATATTATTTAGAAGTATTTTTTTTATAGAGATTAAATTAAAGAAAACCTTTTTTTTTGAGGAATAAATTAAAGAAAACTTGTTTCTAACTGAGATATTGTTATTGAGAAATTTGTATTATATTAGAGTTCTAATCGATTTCATTTAACTTATCTTTATCCAATAAATTTTTCTTTAATGTAGTTTGTACCATATTAGAATTCGATTCGGTTTCAGTTGCCTCATCTTTAAATTATAATTTAAATAAAATGCATATCTCATCAGAATTTAATTTGTTTCTATCTCATCTCATCTCATCTCATCTTTAGAATACAATCTCCGCAGTGCTTGGTACACCAATAATATGTTTTTGTATTTATTTTTCTCCATCCCTTATGTTATTTATCATTACTTCTATAATCATATTTTTATCAATCTTTTTTTTTGTCAAAAAAAAAAATCAATCTTGTTTTTTTCCCAATCTTAATATCTCTCTATTTCCCAACCTAATATCTCTCTATTTTTTTTTTGGTTTCCCACTGATCTCCTCCAACGGAGGCAATCCTATTCGAGGCGCGTCGAACACTAAATGTGGGAATCTCTCCCAGCGGGGATTCGAACATTGGTTCGCCACGTTGTGGGGGATTAGCCTCTTCCTCTAGACCCAACCCCCGTTGGTATCTCTTTATTTCTTTTTTATTCTATCATAATCATTTATCACATAATCTTATTTTCTTATTTTCTGTTTCATGTCTCTTTCCGTCTCTCGTTCAGTGGAGCATACAAGGAAGGAGTGTTTTTTTGGTAAACATTCAAGGAGTGTGATTTATTATTTAATAATTATTATTATTTATTATTTATTATTTTTTTCTTGCGTATGCTTAAGCCGTGGTGGCGGTGTGGGGATTACCGCTAAAATGAAGCCACTGACCTACGCTGCATATTTCAGCGCGTGACACCACAATCCAATCAGAAGCCGAATTGAATTCCCCCAACTCTCTTCAAAAAACAACGCGGGGCACGTCTCCTCTCTTTCAACATTTTCCTTCCAATTTCAATATTGGACTCACCCACGTTTTCGCTTCTTTTTTTTCATACGCTCGCTCAAAAGTCCAATAACTCTTCGGATTCTTTGATGTAAATTACTCTTACGATTTTACCATCTGCAGGTTTTGCATTAATCTATTATAATATCATAAGCATAAAGTATGATATTATTGACTATAAATACAACGTATGTTAACCAAAAGTATTAGATTACATATGAAGCCATTGAATGCTCCCTTGCTTCTTAAACACCCATATCTTTCTTTTCCCTTTTAGCTTTTCATTCACGATATTTACAAAACTGACCTTTCAAGCAAAATACTATTACTATGCTTCAATTTTATTGGGGGGCATGAAAGTGTCATATATTGCTTGCATGTCACCCTTCTTCATCTTCCACTCTTCATAACCGCCACTGTTACACGGGGGTACATACCCAATTACCCGGCAGATTCTGGATTTTTTGATTTTCTTTTTTTCTTTTTTCTTTTGGACTTAGTTGATCAATTGAATGTCTTCTAAGAGCTCTCCAAAGCAACATGTGTGTGAAGCTTTCAAAAGGGTCAAGCGTTTGAGGATGTTTGAACCGTCTGTGGGTGTTGCTGGATTTTTCCTAGTAACTGTCTTTGCTATATGCTGTTTTTTCTACTTGGATTTCAGAGAACTCAGTGGAAGATTTGGGATTTCGGGTCAGTTCCAGAGGTTTAGTACTACTTGGTCGCAACAAGAACGTACTACTACTAGAGTTGACTTTCTTGGAGAAAAGGGTGGGGCGTGTGATTTGTTTGAAGGTAATTGGGTTTGGGATGAAAGTTACCCTTTGTATGAGTCAAAAGATTGCAACTTCCTTGATGCAGGATTTCGGTGTTCTGAGAATGGGAGACCTGATTTGTTTTACACAAAATGGAGATGGCAGCCTCAAGATTGCAACTTGCCCAGGTATTACTTACTATAATTTCTATAAACCATAAAATAACTAATGACCAAGGTTTTAAAATAAAGTCCGTAAACGTAATATGGGCCACAACATCATGGTTTTTATGTCGCTACGATCACAATGCAACTGCAGTTGAGGCACCATCAGTTACATTTGACCGCAATTCTTCGCAATATCTGCAATGTCAAGGATTGTGACGTGTGACTGTGATGGTTGCGATTTAAAACATTGCTAATGAATAATGACAAAAATAAGACCACTGGCTCTTGTTTCCATCACCATTTTGGCTTCTGAGAAATTAAGGATGGAAGTAGTACTAAGTTGAAATGTTATTTTAAAAGTTTCAGTTAAAATTGTTAAGGAACAAAAAATAATCAGGTATTAGTACCAATTTGTCAGCAAATAGTATTAGTGTTTATTTTAATTTTAAACAGAAAAACTCAATGCATGACTTTTTATTTTTTGTTGTGTCTTAGTGTGTGACTTTGAACATGTCTTACTCTAGCTGCTCTTATCCGGCATCTTGAGAGCGACCTTTAAGTTGGGTGGCAATTGCTAAGTGGCATATTGATACGGATGAGTGATTGTAAATTCATGACCGAATATTATAATTTAGTGCCATATTCCTATTTTTTTACATCTATTTTGATCTTTGAATGTGTGAGGCGGTGTTATTATGTTATTATAGTCTATGAATGTATCAAAATTATAAAAACACTCTGAATATGTCTTTTGTTAGTCAGTTTGGTTCTCAAATGTGTCTTTTGTTAGTCATTTTGGTCTTCAAATTTGACATTCGTTAATTAGTTTGGTTTCTGATATTACTAATAGAAGACATAGTCAGATACGTTTTTGAAAGTTCGACACATTTAGAAACTATAATGACAGTATCTCACACGTTTAGGGACCAGAATGGTTATTTACCTAAGAGATTTGTACATTGATTGACCGTTTCACATCACTTTCAAGTGTGAGTAGATTTCTCTCTACCTTCTATTGGATAAAAAAGCAACCCTTGTATCGTTCCATAGCTTTGACCTCTTCTCATTTGTAGTATATATTGGCAAATGCTGAAATGCATTTTAAGCTTATTCTGTCATTTTCTTTTCATTTTTCTTAATACTACCCGTTTGTATTTGTGGAATAACAATTAAAATAAAAAAAATTTGGATTAAAAAGCAACCCTTGTATCGTTCCATAGCTTTGACCTCTTCTCATTTATAATATATATTAGCAAATGCTGAAATGCCTTTTAAGCTTATTCTGTCATTATCTTTTCATTTTTCTTAATGCTACCCGTTTTATTTGTGCAATAACAATTTTAATAAAAAAATACTATTATGTTGGTGAATTTCAACACTTCTTTTGGGTACATAATGCTACCCGTTTGTATTCTAAATGCAACATCAAAAATCAATTTTGTCTCTGTTCATTTGAATGAGATCACTGGCTAACTATGCATTCACTTTCATTCATTGTAACTTAAAATATTCTCTCTCTGATTTGATTTGATGAAAAAGTAGATGAAGTAAACTTTGGACTTTTCAAATAGATTCAATGCAACAATGATGTTGGAGAAGCTGAGAAACAAGCGCCTAGTGTTTGCTGGGGACTCAATTGGGAGAAACCAATGGGAATCACTATTATGCATGCTCTCTTCTGAAGTTCAAAATAAGGAATCAATCTATGAAGTAAATGGTAGTCCAATTACAAAGCACAAGGGGTCCTTGACGTTCAGATTCAAGGATTTTAACTGCACTGTGGAATACTACAGAGCTCCATTTCTTGTATTGCAAAGCAGGCCACCTACTAAAACTACTAAAAAGATTAGGACAACCCTCAATTTGGATCAAATGGATTGGAACTCTTTGAAATGGAGAAATGCTGATATCCTTGTTCTTAACACAGGACACTGGTGGAATTATGAGAAAACAATAAAATTGTAATGCAAATGCAATCCTCCCTTATTTTTATTACTCTAATATATGACCTATATGTCATTTATCTATATTTTTCCCCTGAAAAAAGGATTGAAATTTTTTCATGTTTGTTCAGGGGTTGTTATTTCCAAGAAGGTAAGGAAGTTAAGTTGGAAATGAAGGTAAAAGATGCATATAAGAGGTCTATTGAGACAGTATTGAACTGGATACAAGATTCAGTAAATCCTAGAAAGACTCAAGTTTTCTTTCGTACTTATGCCCCTGTGCATTTCAGGTTTGTAAATTTGTTAGATTTTTCTAATGACTTACATTTCCCTTCACTCTAATAGTATCACTTGTATTGTTCTCCTAGGTATGTAATGTTTACCGAATTCGGATTCCTTGCAATCAGAGACTCCACGCATTCACGCAGTCAGTAGTTCGGAGTTGGTGGATCAAGATCGGAAGTCTTAGGTAAATCGGCTTTAAAAGCAAACTCAAAATTGGAACAGTCTGATCTTGATCCAATGGCGTGAATGCGTGGAATTTCTTAAAAATGACACCAATAATGAACTAAAATTTGATACTTGATGGCCATTGGTTGGTTATGGACTAGGTGCCCCACATACAAGTTTTTCATTGATTGAAAATAAAATTTTTCTTCTCCTGAATGAGTCAACATATCTGAATATGCAGAAATCATTAGAAACTAAATTTCTGTGACATGTATCATGCAGAGGTGGAGATTGGAGAAAAGCTGGAAACTGTCATTTGGAAACACTACCAGAACTTGGCTCTTCATTAGTGCCAGAAGATAACTGGTCACAATTCAAAATTGCCCATGCAGCATTATTAGCACACACAAACACTTCTCAAGTTTTGAAGTTCAGGGTATTGAATGTAACACAAATGACGGCTCAGAGAAAAGATGGGCATTCATCTATATATTATTTGGGTCCTAATGCGAGTCCACATCGCCAAGATTGCAGCCACTGGTGTCTCCCTGGTGTACCTGATACATGGAATGAATTGCTTTATGCATTGTTTCTCAAATATGAAACTTCTCATGGATTGAACTTGCAAGCAACATAATACACACTGAGCTTTTTTATTGTGTTGCATGGATTCATGGAACATAATACACAAGCTGCAGTGACCAGTGAGAATTATTTGTCTTCAGAAGTCCAAGACTTCAATTTCGGAACATAATGCTGCTGGTAGAAACCCAAAGTTTCTCACTTGTGATTATTTATATTGTGATTAGGTAAGGGAAACGACAACAATAGTGTAATTATGAGGTTTTGTTATTAGTTGAATTGTGAATACAGTCATGATACAGATTAAAATTAGTGTTTTTAGTAGTTTGTTTGTTTATTTATTTATTTATTTATTTATTTATTTATTTTGATATGGCTCTGTTGATAATATTGTTAGTGTGCGGCTTCAAAAACAATCCACTCCAGTTTCTTTTTATTTTCCTAAGCCTTACCTCAATCTTTCCGAAAAGAAATCCGTAAATAAAAATCTTTCTCCAAAGCGTTAATAATTTTAAGGACAAAACTTAGATAAAGTTTTTTGAGTGTTGTTGGTGTTGTTCATCTAAGAAAATAGGATAAAAATTGTTTTGATAGTGGTAGTTATGAGAAGTTAAAAATAGTGAGAATGGATAAAGAGAGACATTATTAAAACAAGGCAATAGACAATACTAACGGGCGTTTAGCCCTTTGTCCAAAAAAAAACACATTACTATCGAAATAGATTATTACGTATATATAATTTCATATCAATAAAATTGATTGAAAAAAATAATTATTACACAATTTTAATGGTTAAGAATGTCTTAGATAAAACTCAAATGAAAAATAAAATAAATCAGATTTGAAAATTACTAAAACTATTAGCATTCGAGGCCTTGTAAAGAGATTTTGGGGTCTTAGGCAAAAAACTCAATACACATATAAATTGTATAAGAAGAGTGATAAAAATGCATTGTTTTGACTTTTTATCTTTTCTATTCAAAAATAAATATGACTAGAAAACAAAATAGTTGTTTCTATCTTCTAAATTGAACGTTAATTAGTTGAAAAACAGAATGAAACCTTCTATTTTCTACTAATCATTCATTTCATATTTCAAAAATAATGAAATTTAACTCAATAATATATTATTTATTTATTGAAATCATAAATTTTTTTATATACTCCTTCGAAAAATCACTTTTATAAATATATAAAATATAACTAAATATCAATTCAACAAAAAAAAAACACATCACATGTATTATCTCTAGGACATAGTAAGTTATTTTGTCAAAAAAAAAAAGGACATCATGTAGCTTTCAGAAGGAAAAAAAAAAGTTAGTAACTATGTAGAGTTGCTTTTTCCACTATGATATTGATTGCATCCCATATGTGAGTACCGGCGCTGCTAATCAATTCAATTATGAATAAGAATTTAGAAAAAGAAAGTTTTATCAAAAAAAAGGTTAGTCCAACTCCAAAATTACAGGTGTAGAAGCATGGTTGGGGGATCACTCCACCCATTTTGTCAATGCAATCATAATAGGCAAAGCAACGATAACAGTAAGAATGGCATAGAAAGAAATCAATTGTTCACGTTCACACTTTTATATTATTGGAGAAGCTTTCGATTTCGAACCTGCAACAATCAATGGCAGACGCGTTCTTCTCCTTCTTCGTTCTCCTTCCCCTCGTTCTTCTCCCCTTCCTCTACTTCCTTGTGCGGCCCCGTCCAGTCAAGATCCCAATCAATAACCGCCACGTCTTCATCACGGGCGGATCCAGCGGCATCGGTCTTGCCCTAGCCCACCGCGCCGCCGCCGAGGGCGCCCGCGTCTCCATCATGGCGCGATCCCTGAAAAAGCTGGAGGAGGCGAAGAGTGCCGTCAAGCAGGCGACGGGCGTCGAGGTGGCGGTGTTCGCCGCCGACGTCCGGGACTACGAGGCGGTGAAGAAGGCGGTGGATGAGGCGGGGCCCATCGACGTGCTGTTGCTGAACCACGGGGTGTTTTATGCGCTGGAGCTGGAGAAGATGGAATTGAGTGAGGTGAAGTTCACCATGGACGTTAATTTGATGGGTTGCTTGAACATGATCAAGGCTGTTTTGCCATCAATGAAGACCAGGAAGGACCCTCTCCCCGCTTCCATTGCTTTTGTCTCCTCACAGGCTGGTCAGGTATTCCATCTGAATTTGATTGTGTGTGGTGGAAATTCTACCAATAAATTCTGTTTTACTAGTAACTATTTTATGTTTTTGTTGGCTGTCCTGTGTTGTTGTGGTTTTTAGTGTGCGATTGGCTCTGAAGTTAACTTGTTTTAATTAATTAATTATGCCATAACATTGTTTCATGGACTTTTTAACCTTTTACTAGAATACTTAATGGTTTCATACTTCCATTGCAGTGGCAATAGCAATTATTGAAATTGCACTAAAATGCTCTACAACGCTGCAGCTGAAATTGTGGTTGTACTCTGCAATTTGAAACCATTCTAACACGGTGTTTATTGTTGGGTGAAATCCTCACAGGTGGCATCATTTTGAAAATGTGTCTCGCATATAGGAATGAGATCCACATAGTTTGTGTTTGTATGGAGGATAAGGGATGATTTTTTGGTAAACCTTATTCCTGTTTTAGAGTTTTGTAAAAGGGGAAGAAAATCAGGGGTTTTCATATGATCCTCCAAAATCCTCATTCAAGGGAATAAAAATCACCATTTCAACCATTGTTCTCTTCCTTTCCCTTCTCTTTTTCTTTTGATTTCTTCCCTTCACTTCCTTTGCATTCCAACATTTAAACATATCTTAATGGTTAGCCTATAAGCAGTGTTACTTGAAGTGTTATAAGAGCAGGCTGCTGTTTATTATTATTACGTTTAGCATATCAATTCAGCACCTGGCACAAATAAAACATTATTTGCATTAATATTTTTCTTACTGTGGTTGAGTACTCATAGAATGACTCTTCAAAGTTTATAAAGTCAAAGGTTAATTGAGAGATGATCTAATGATGTGGTTTTTTTACTGTCTTTTTAATGTGGAATTTATGTTTATATCTAGGTGGGAATTTATGGTTATGTAGCTTATTCGGCCAGTAAATTTGGCCTCCGTGGTTTAGCAGAAGCGTTGCAACAAGAGGTTATAGGAGATAATATTCATGTCTCTCTGATATTCCCTCCAGACACGGATACTCCTGGACTTGTAGAAGGTATTAAATTGGATGTTTGAGCTTATTTCTTCATCCATATTACTTTTGATAATTGATCTAGGTTCATTTTACATTAAAAATGAAGTAAGCAGTCTTTGTTAAACTACTCATTAGTTTAGTTCAAGCTCAATATGGATTTCGAAACAGAGCCTGCCATTGAAGTGCTTGAAAGTTGAATCCACCACTCCTTTGAAATTATTTAATTTGTGAAACAATTTCTGCATCAATTGCCAGATGATTTTGTTAGTGATTCAATATATATTGTTTCCTTAGTATGTCTAGCTTCCATTTATCACAATGTCTTCGGGTATATTGGGATATTGTTAGCTCAGTCCTAATTAGAACTTTGTGTTTTTGACATGCCAAGTACCATTTTGTGTAATCTGTTGGGAAATTTATGTATCCTGTAATCCAAGGGGATGTACAAACTGAAAGGTTATTTTTGCAGAAAATAAGAGAAAACCAGAGCTCACCAAAATCATTGCATCCTCTTCTGGTTCTATGAAACCCGATGAAGTTGCTCAGAAAGCTTTTGATGGCATAAGACGTGGCAGTTTTATCATTTCTTGCAATTTGGAGGGACTTGCGCTATCCCTAGCAACTTCAGGTTTATCCCCTCAGAGGTCATTCTTAATGGCATTTGTTGAGGTTGTTACTGCTGGAATACTACGTATTGTAGCACTGTGTTTCCAGTGGAACTGGTATGGAAGCATAGAAAAGTGGCACAGCCAAAGGAAGGGTAAGTACTGCACAATATGATATATCATTGAAGGGATCATGAAATCAACTCTTTTTGTCCTTCTAATTAATTAAAGAAAGTCCCATTTGTCAAATAACTTAATTTACATTAATAAAGTTATACATATTTTATCTATTGGGCCCCTATTGTTTACCCAGTTTTATATAGTCCCTATTACTAAAAATAAAATGTTCTCATTGAATCCTTAGAATTACCAATTGTTTCTGATTGGCCCCCAATTGGGACTAAATGTCCGGCATCTGTTAATTTAATGCTGAATGGTATCTGGTTGTGAAAACCAATCTTGCTTGCATGGATCAGAAAGATGCCAAATTAACCCATTTCCCTCTTGTGCAACTGAAAACCCAATCACTTGATAGTGTTTGGAGCATTATATGGGTTGATTTGGTCACCTTATCATACGCGCACACAAAATCATTGCCACATCAGCTCCCCATTTGCTACCTCAGTACTAAATTAGTGGATGCCTAACAGTTGGTATCGGTGGGTGAACAAATTAAAAACGTTTTCTAATTGTAAGGATCCACATAAAAACTTTCAAATAATAGGGGCCAATTTTAAATTGGGTTACAGAATAATTAAACCATTAATAAACTTCGGACATGGCTACTTAAGTGTAAGTCTACATTGGATGTTAGCCCTTAACAATTTGGTTTGCACGGTTCCTTGGCTTTAGGAAGTCATAATTTTATATCAACGCATTCTTTCTAATTCGCTTAAAAGAGTGATTTTTTAATTTTTGGCTTTGGTTATAGTTTAAGAATGGTTCAATGACAAATTTAAATGAAGAATTGACTATTTATGTCCCTATTTATTTATTTCTGCATTAAAGTTTGCTTTCGTGAAAATTCATGCATCCTGGAGTTTGTTCGGAACTTTTGTTATCACTCCAATTTATGAAAGTGACATAGACTGTCTACAATAATTAATGATATTAGTATCTATAGTTTGCTTTTATATAATGATGATTGTGGTCCATCTATGCTGTAAATAAGCCCACAGATAATAGAAAGTGATATTTTAATGCAAAATCAATTAGAACATTTTAGAAAGTTAACTGGATGTTACTTTCTTCCCGTTGGGTAAAGCTTGTGAGATTGATGATTTATTCTTCTTACAGGTTTGCATGGTTCACCTCAAAAGAGCTGATGTACTCTGAGCTCTATGCTCTGTTTTAGGAGAGTTAAATGCAAATAATGGGATGTTCGTCCACTCTGCTCTACAGTGAAATTAATTTCGGGAAATTTACACGACTGTTGATAAATGAGAACTCCATACACATTGAGTTGTTTAACTTTGTGGTTTCTGACTTTCATCCCCTGGTACTTGGTAGAGAGTGAAAATGAAAATGCTGTACATCTCGTTGACTCGTTTTCATTTCTCTAAGTTTTGTTAAGTAAACGAAATGATTAGCAATTTAGCATCCTAAATTTTGAATCATGCATTTTCCATCGTCTTCTTTTAACTGTATCAAGTTGGCCTCAAGTTTTTCTATTAGCGAAAGGGGTATGCTTTCTAGTTCTATAATGTGTATGGTGTTTTGCTTTCGTTGGTGGATTCATTAGTAGTTAGCACGAATGAAGATTTCCTCTTGGGTGTTATTTTCTTCATTTATATGTTTGGAAGGCACGAAGTGTGTGCTTCTTACATCAAAGATGTCATTTTCCTCTTCTCAGCGTTTGTAACAAATAGGGAACTACCGAGACCAACGGGAAGGTTCATTGGCTCAGTTGAGACAAAATGGGAAGAGCAAAAAAAAACAATGGAGGATTCGATTTCAGAGGTTTCGGTTAGTTCGATAAAGCTTTATTAAGCAAGCAATGTTGGAGGCTCATGGTGAGAATACAATAATGGCTAATGTTTTCAAAAGTACTCTCTCCGTTACCCAATATAAGCAAAAGATTCTATGTATTTGGTTCAATTGGGACCAAATACATAGAATCTTTTGTTTATATTGGGTAACGGGGAATAGATATTAACCTAGGTCCAACCTCATGGATGCACAATTCGACTTTCAACCAAACTATGCTTGGAAAAACATAATCAATGCTAAAGAAGACATTGAACTGGGGCAAGATGGACAATTGAGGATGGCCATAAGGTTCGGATTTGGACTGATAGCTTGTTACCTAAACAAGAAAATTTCAAAGTGTGGAGTCTGGCTACAAACTTAGCACTTGATGCTAAGGTGTGTGAGCTGATTGATGCAGACACAAATGAGTGGAAAAGAGGTTTGGTGTTCAGTAGCTTTAATGGTATTGAAGCTCAACAAATCATGATTCATTTCCGATATCTTGGAGTCTCTCTGAAGATAAGCTAATATGGCATAGGGAAAGGGATGGACGCTACTCAATGAGATCAGCTTACCATCTACTGAAGGAAGGAAAAAAAACAAGACATTCTTTAGCTCTTCCGCAAGGGGTCAAGGTTTCTGGAAGGCAATATGGAAAGTTCCTGCTCCTAATTGTGTCTGGAGTTTCTTGTGAAGACTGGTCAGGAACATTCTCCCAACTAGATGCAAACTGAAACAGATGGGACTGAAGCTGGACCCTCAATGACCTCTCTATAATGTAGTAATGGAAAACCAGGATCACCTCTTTATGCACTGTCAGACGACTCAATTGTTGTGGTTCACTTCTCTCTTGAGAATACATATACCACATCAAGTGAGTCTTACTTCACGGATGCTGCAGTGGCTCACTAATTCAGATCAATTAGCTAGGAAGTTATTCAGTTTCACCCTTTAGGTCACAAGTTAAATTTCATTGCCTGAAATCACTTTGCCATGCAATACATACTCAATAAGAACAAAATGAAAAGAAAGAAAGAGAAAGTTGACAAATGTTTCATAGACACTTATCAAAAGTTTAAAAAGGTATTACTTTTTAAAAAAAAATTGTAAATATGTTAAATGATATTGTTTAATAAATATTTTTTGCTTTTTACCATTCTTTAATCAATGCCAATGCGAGTAGCGACTTTCGTTAAGAAACCAAAAAAAAAAAAGCGAATCATCAATGGAGTATTTATCAGAAGAAGAACTGTCAACTGTGACTTGGACTTGGGACTACAAATATCAAATTTCTAAAGCTCATCACGTGACCACCGACACGCACGCTACGGCTAAGCAAGTTGAGAATTGAGACACTTATTAGCCACTCATTATCATCGGAAACATTCCAAATTTTACAGAGCACGACTAATTTCATCTAAATTTTATTTATTCTAATTTTAGTTAAAGCGTGTATAATTATGTCGTTCACATGTTATGCTTTAAGTAATTTCATTTAAACTTTAGTCATATAATTCTAATTTTAGTGTGTCTAATTATGGGGTTCATTCACATGTTATGTTTTAAGTTAAACTGTGTTTTCAGAATACATAAAAATTTCTCTAAATGGTTCAAACTAGTGTTACTAAATGGTCCAAAACACTTTTAAAAAATAAAAATAAATTATACTACTGGACCCTCAATGCAAGTTACATCTAGATCCACCAAACTATATACAAATAATATTTGTCTGATTGGTTTTAATCTTAACCATGAGAAAACATAAGAATATGGGAAACAGATATGAATCTTTGGGACAGAAATTCATTTGTCGTCTATGCATATGAAGGCTTGGAATATTTTGAGCCATAACTTGCAGTTTAGGGAGATGAGGAGGAGAGAGAATGAGGCCAAATCACAACCAAGTCCACTTACTGGGGATTGAATATTTTGGATCAGATATCTGTACATGGGCTGTTGCCTGCTGTTCCTCATCTTTTTAGATCAATATATAGGATAATCTCACAACACAGTTACATGATTCTTGTGGGGTCCATAGCCAGATTGGCAACTGTGACTATGGCCCCACCAACCCACATGACCACCCCATATATCTTAACTCACTCATCCTTACCTTTTTCCCTATATAAACCTAAATATCCACAAGTTTTGGAGAACAAGAAAACATAAATGAAATTAAGATAGAAACTCTTATACTTTGGTTTCATACCACATTAGAGAAATAACTCTTCTAATTGTCATTCATTTAGATTACAACACTGATATGGAGGTTGCTGTGGAATTAGAAGATGATTTGTTTTTTGCTGATTTGAGCAAGGAAATTGCTCTCCTAATTATGGATGAAGATGAAGATCCCCTTGCTTGTCAACCTGCAAACTCTCTTCAGGTTCTTTACTATTTGCACCACATATACTTTTTCTTTTCCACTTTTTGAGAATAATTTTTTTTTATCCATTATATGATGTTAACAAGCTTAAACTAATTTTGCAGGCTTTTTCTAGAGCAATTCAACCTCCTCCACAATTTGCTTTCATCTATGAGCAGGCTTTGAGAAAGGAAAGCAAAGGAACAGGTGTGTTTATCCCACAGGCAACACAGCCAAGAAGGAAGCACAGGAAAGGAAGATCTAGTTCATATGCAAAATACCAAAAGCAGTCTCAAGATACAAGAATGGTTAATTCTCAAGTTCCTAACAAGAATTCTTTCAAACAGAGAAATGGTTGAAGATATATAGATCCTTATGTTATGGGAAGCTGCATAATTTTACAATTTCTACTGATTAATTTATTTATTTACCAAGTTTGATTATTTGTGTGGGTGTCTAATTCTTTAGCCTTTAGGCAATAATTGTATGGCTAATGATATCTATAATTTTATATATAGGTGGTGATTATGTACATGGGAAAACCATATATACACCTAAAATATTAGTCATCATATAGGAGGGTTCAACCAAAGGTTTAGTAACCTTCCACTGTGGACAAGCATTTCGCTGTTGTTTCGTTTCATATGATAAGTTTGTCCTTGCTTCAATCAATGATATTAATGAGACTATTTCTTTCATACTTTTTCTCTGACTTCCTTTCTACTCATTTTATAAATGCAATAGCTGAGATAACTCGTGCTCAGCACATGTGTAAAAAAAAAAACGAAATTTACAGTGTAGTTAAGTTTTTGAAGTGAGGTTAATTTTTTGTGAAAAAATAATTTTTACAAAAAAAACGGATGAATAGACTTTTATCATATATCCTTAATATAGTTAAGTTTTGTATGTATACAATAGAATAATAGATAGAAGTGTTTATGGGTCCTCATTGGAGCAGGACGCGTTCCAACCACGACTTTTGACACTGGATACAAAAGGGAAAGGTTCGATCAATTGCTTTACTGGAAGACAACCAGGAAGGAAAAAAAAAAGTCGAAAAAGTCACTAAAAAAGAATATATTGTTCACTTTATCATTTACTAGATCCTATTAGCACCTTTGGAAAAGTGGCGTATATGATTGCAAACATTAGCTTTGGGATTTTCCTTTAATGATGAAAATTGTCAATCAATTATTCTCGGCCTACTTAGCAAGATGTTCTGTCTAAGAATGCACCGTAATGGTTGTCATAAAGTTTCAATCTGTCCCCTTTTATTTCTTACAACGAACTTCGTTTTTTAAATCTGATTCCCTCAAGAAAAATTACTATTTTGTTACATGTATATATCTCCCCCCCTCCCCCCCAAAACAAAATGCCACTCAGTTTTTTTGTATAGTTGTATACAAATACAAATCATTCGATACATCGTCCATTTTTTAGTTCAAGCATCATAATTTGTTTATCCTATTTAATTTTTTAGTGCACGTAGCAGCTAACAACGCTTTACATCCGTAAAAAAAAAACGCTTTACATCTTTATCAAATAAAAAATAATACAACACGTTATAGGACTTTCATTTTCTTCACTTAATTCAGGACACAACACAATGACAGGATGACAGGACAAGTCCTGATTAAGGATGGCAAAAAAACTCGCACAAGTAGATATCCGCACGGATTACCCGCAATGGATAGTAAATGGATAGCTATTAAAGGGGTGGGGATCATGGTACCCGTCCCATACCCGCATATTCGCTACAATTATTTTTTTGTTAAATATATAATAGATATTATGTCATTTTTTATCGCTTTGGGATGAAATAATTTTTACTTCTTACATTAATTATTTGATATTTTTTAGTGGATAGACCCATAATAATACATTTTGTAAACGCATATACAATGTTAATATAAAATGTTGTTATCTTATGTTGTATAATTTTTTTATGTTAAATTATTAAATATCTATGAATACCCGTTACCCGCGTATATATCTGTAGGTATTAACGGGTATGGGTATGGGGGAGCACTACCCGCACCCGCCCCGTTGTCATCCCTAGTCCCGATACCGAGCATCCAAGCCAGCCACGGAACCAAAGGCACAGAAATGCCTGCTAAATTTTGAGGAAACTTTCGCCAAGTTGAATCTTGGGTCAAATTGCGCCATTTGAAGAAAACTAGTTATAAGTAATGCCCTAGAAACGGAGAAATGATAAAAGAATAAAGTGATGAAGGAGGGAAAATGATCAGTATTCAAAAAGAGACATTGAATCTTATAGTTTTTGAAATTGCAAGACCAATATATTCTCTTTAAAATAATTGCAAGTGAGACTATGTTTGTGTGGGCCGAGTCAGGAATCCAAGTATCGGCCCAACGACCAACTAGGTCAAGATCATCCTCTGGCCCAGACCCATTAGGCACGCCCCTTCTCAAACTTTCCTTCTTCCCCTATCGTTATCCATGACCATACAAGTCGTTGAGACCTGTCCTAGCAGATGATCCCCAATAATTATCCCTCAATCGTCATACATTAGTAAAGCGAGACCCCATCCAACAACCACCTGAGTACTGATTCAAATAGTGGGGGACACGTTTGCCAAACCTACAGAGGTAGTGTAAGACGTGTCCCATGCAGCGATGCAGGCATCACACCTTCATCCTCAATATATAGGAGAAGGAACATGACCACTAGTTATGTGCATGGTTCATCTTCCGACCTCATCATACATACACTCGTTAACTTCAGCGTAAGATTATCTTTGCATGTACCTTGTCACATGCACCATACACGGAGACCCAACCTAACTAAGAGCATGTTGCTGGAATCTTAGACAGTGCATATCTTTATTTTACCTCAATAAAATTCATGAAGAATTTTTTTTTATTTTAAAGAGAACACGCTTTATAAAAAAAAATCCAAAAAAGAAAGTGAGAGCAGGCATTAATGATGCACAAAAAGTCAATAAAACCGGGCACTTAAAAAGTAAAATAATACTTATTATACATTTGCTTTAATTACAATGAAAAAATTAAATTTCTTTAATTACCAAAAATTGTAGCCGCACTTTATTAAACTAAGAGTAATGTTATTCCAACATCACTTTTTCCTACACCATATACAACACCGTATTTCCGTACGGTCCGTACGGTACGGATTCGTACGGAATCCGTACGGTGTTTTTTTTTTTTACAGGAACAGATTTTTTTAAGTGGTTAACAGAAGTTATGTAAGTGGTTAACACGAGTTGTGTAAGTGGTTAACGCAGTTCACTAATATTAATACACAGATTTTTTAAGTGGTTAATAGAAGTTATGCAAGTGGTTAATACAAGTTGTGTAAGTGGTTAACACGAGTTTGAAGTGAGATACAGTATATTTTGAAGTGGTTAACAGACTTTCTGTAAGTGGTTAACACAAGTTATGCAAGTGGTTAATACGAGTTGTGTAAGTGGTTAACACAAGTTTGAAGTGAGATACGGTATATTTTGAAGTGGTTAACAGACTTTTTGTAAGTGGTTAACACAAGTTATGTAAGTGGTTAATACGCGTCGTGTAAGTGGTTAACACTACTTTGAAGTGAGATGCAGTGTTAACCACTTACACAACTCGTGTTAACCACTTACATAACTTCTGTTAACCACTTAAAAAAATCTGTTCCTGTAAAAAAAAAAAAACCGTACGGATCCGTACAAGTCCGTACCGTATGGACCGTACAGAAATACGGTGTTGTATACGGTGTAGGAAAAGTGATGTTGGAATAACATTACTCTTAAACTAACCTTAATTAAAATATTCAAAATATTATCATTATAAATTAAATTTTTATATTTTATTTAAGAAAAATATTTAAAAACATAAGTAATTTATATATTTAACTAAAACAATTTATAATACAAATGGTAAATATTTCCGGTCAAATTTTACACACCACTTTTTATTACGTGATTGTATTGTTTTAATATCAATTTTTATTTAATTTTGAACAATTTTTAACTAATTGTGTGTGTCAGTGTGTATAAAATAAAAGATATAACTTTGTACCCAAAAAAAATAAAAATAAAAGATATAACTATTTTTTTTGGGTACATGATATAACTATTATTTAAAAGTTTCATATTATTTCTTAATAATATGCCCGTGCAAAACACGACTGTCACAACTAGTACCCCAAAGGGAGAGACATTTCAAAGTGTTTAATTTGGATTTTGTATGACATTTAGGGCCTGATTGTTTGCGTTGAAAACGGCGAGAGAGAGAGAGATTGTTGCGAGAGAGAACGACGAGAGAATGTCTTTTTCGCTTGATTGGATTGACGGGAAAAAGGGGAGGAAAAAAGGGGGGAAAGTGTGGGTCCCACGCAAAAAAAAATTCTCCGCACAATTGTGAAGAAAATGGGTCAGGCGGCTTTTTCGTTCTTTTGACATTTCTACCCATATTCTCTCCTTATATCTCAAATTATTTAAATTTTTAGTTAATGACATTGATGTCTTTTAAAAAATAATCAACATTTCTCTCTTCTCTTTCTCTTATTCCAATCAATACCCCAAATCTACCATATTTTTCACATTTTTCTCTCCTTTCATACTCCCTCTTCACAATTTCTCTTCACATACACTTAAGCTAGCTACAACGAATGTAAAATAAAAATTAAACCATGAGGTTATGCACAAGTAGTTAATGCGCTCTATTTAAATTGACGAGTTTGGATGGTATTCGAATTCGATTCCTGGTAAAAAAATCTGTGGCTAGACTTTATGTATCTCTCAGTTGAACACAGATTAGTCCATGGCCATTTTTCCCGGAATACCGTGGGTGGAAAAAAAAATGAAAGTAAAAAATTTTAGTACATGTTTTCTTTCAGTTTTTGGGGCGGGGTGGGGCGGGGAAATTCGATTGAAGAAGCAGCATAGAGCAGAAGGCCCAAAAAGAAAGGGCCAGATGATTTGGCCCGTTTCCATAGATATTGGAATGCTCCATTTTCAGTCTTCGATCCCATCACAACACAACGTCGGAGAATTTAGCGATGGCATCTTCTATCGTGAATCGAGCTGGTTCTTCAGCCATCAAATCAGTGTCTGCAGCTCTTCGGATCAGGTCTTATGCAAAGGTTGCAACTGGGAGTGACATAGTCTCTGCCGCACCCAATGTTTCTCTCCAGAAAGCTCGCACCTGGGACGAAGGTGTTGCTTCCAAGTTCTCCACCACCCCTGTCAATCACATCTTCAAGGTTTCTTTTTTCTCTATACCTTTCTAATTTTCAATACCCCCTTTTTTTAATTATTTTTATTTTTGGTCAATTACTAATGTCCTCTTTTTTCCCCCCTCAATTTCATGTCGCAGGACAAGAAAGTTGTCATCTTTGGACTCCCAGTAAGTTAACTTGATAATTCGGTGTATTTTTTTTTTTTATTGCCTCTTTGTTGTTTGTTGTCACTTGTTTTTGTAAAATTCTTTACTATTTTACATGACAGAATGAATACTTCCTTTGTTCTAGGAAATGAAATTGTTCCAAAGAAGGGGGGAAAAAAATGAACTTATAGCTTTGTTCCTAAGCAGTTATGTTTTGACTATCTCACAGGGTGCATACACAGGAGTTTGTTCAAGCAAACATGTTCCTCCTTACAAGGATAACATTGATAAGTTTAAGGCTAAGGGGATTGATTCTGTTATTTGTGTGGCTATTAATGATCCATATACTATGAATGCCTGGGCTGAGAAGCTTCAAGCCAAAGATGATGTAAGTGTTACTATCTCTTTCTTCATATGATTTGAGGGTCTTTGCCTCCTCTGTGTTTGCATTAATGTTAATGACTAGTTTTTAATTTTTAGCCTTGAAGAACCGTTGTTGTTGTTTGAATGCTACTTCTGTTCAATTTCTGTTTCCTATTTCTAGTATCACAACTAAAGGATCATCCAGATTATGTTGTGAACTCATTTCTAATTGAGTTATGGATGCCCTTGTGGTGCATTGTCATCTTGTTAGTGCTAGTTATGAATTTGCAAATGATGCATCAACAGTCTGTCTCTACTAGCATCAAGTTTAAAGATAATGAGAAGGGCAAGATAATTTTGGTTTCACAAAAAGGGCATGGCTAATTTCATTCCTATGCAGTGATTTGGTTAAAAGAAGTATATCTGAATGTTGTACTAATTGTTGATGTGCAACATGAATAAAGGGGTTTATGAGAACTTCTATCTCTGGGAAGTCTGTTGTTTCTAAATCCATGTAACGATTGAGCTCATCAGTATACATAATATGATCAGTAACTCAATATGGAGATTTTTATGTTGATTATCATGCATCAATCAATACTATGATGAATTAAAATTTGAATTTTTTCTATCTGCTGCCTTATGATATTCTCACTTCCTTTTCTTTTGCATATTGTAATTTGAAATTCGACTTCCAGATTGAGTTTTATGGGGACTTTGACGGGAGCTTTCACAAAAGCTTGGAATTAACTACTGATCTCTCTAGTGCTTTGCTTGGAACCAGATCTAAAAGGTATATGTTATCTACCCTCTTTGAACTAAGATTGGGCTCATTGACATGAAAATTTGTTTGGTTTTGATGTTTGAATGAATTTGCTTTCTTCCAATAATTTAAAAACTAGATCAAATTCCAAAGTGGTGAAGTCACAATTTCATTGTTATGTAAAGTAGTGATGGAATTAACAAACAATGTCAGCATAGCAAAGTTAATATATTAAACATTTTTAAACTATACTCTTTCTCGTAGTGATAATTTTAAAGAGGAAATAGGCATTGTACATATAATTTAGAAATTGGAATTGAGATGATGATAGATTTCAAATCTAAAAAGAATAGCTGTTGTTTTTCGTGTAGATGGTCAGCATATGTGGTAGATGGAAAGGTTAAGGCTCTTAATGTTGAAGAAGCTCCATCTGATGTAAAGGTTTCTGGCGCAGACACCATTTTGGGACAAATTTGAAGTTTCTGTTGGTTTATATGTATGTAAGTAACAAGACTTCAATAAAATGCACCTAATGCTTCCAGCAGAGCTGTTTTAATGTTTTAAGTTTTAGCTCGAGAGTTACTGTTGGTTCACTTGTTTTTGAGTATTGGACTTCTTTCTGTTGTCACCTTATTCAGGCATCATCTCAGATGTATGATTGGTTTTTCATCACTTATTTATTTATTTTTGGTCTCAAATTATTTAGAGCATGTTCCTCGTTATTTACTATCTTCTTGATGCTTCTGTCACATTCCTCCTTGTGACGCACCTTTAGCCGTAGTCACTCCCTCACTCACTTGAGTGGAACAGGCAGGGATCACAGTTATGTCTTCAAGAAAAATTTAGATGGCCATTAAATTAAACAAAGGTGGCTTACTAATAAATAATTAAACTAAAGTGGAGTTGGTTAGCAGACACTTTTTAAAGACAGAAGTGGTCCCTAGGTAGGTACTGTAGTCCGAAGTTGACTCAAATGAGAAAGCTTGGATTCGGTCCATTTATCTCTCAAAGGTGGCTTACTAATAAATAATTAAACATGATTTTTATAATTTTTAAGGATTAGAAAACAATAAAATTTAAAAAATTAATTTAAAAAATAATAAATTTTTAAAGATTAAAAATGTATATATATTAAACCTTACGAATATTATATCAGGGGGACTATAATAAATTCTTAATGGGGGCAGGCCACGGTAATCGTATGATATATTTTAAGCACCAAAGGACCTTAATCATATTATTCAATTGAATAATTCGTTTCATTTTTAACGTTCTCTCATTTGTTTGGTGTTTTTGTCTTTTTAGAGATTATTGTACCATCCGATAAACAGAAACTAGCATCTGATCAGTTCTAAGGGCAACATTGAACATATAACCCAGATTGACTTACCATACATTCACCGCACGTATGACAAATTGGAATTGGCAACATCAGAGCACTTATTCAGATTTCTTATGTCTTCAATGGAGAGCTTGATTATAATGTGTTAAAATAATGTGTTAGAGCAATTGCACAAAAAATCGTTTTTTTACCCATTATCCTTCTGGTTCTGGACAAGTACTAGTTGCTGTAATGACTTTCTCAACTTCAGGAATTCTTGACAAGGTGCTTGACGTAGATACGTTACGTAATCTTAAACATGTAGTATTTAGTAGGTCCGTGTAAAGAATATATAATAAATCTCTAAAATGGCCAAAATTAATTGCCTAATAAGAAAAATTACGAGGACTGAAATGCAAAGCAAAGAACCTCTAAAATCTAAATTATTTCATTAAGCGAATCAAGTATTGGCATGTAAAGGGGGGAAACGATAAACATGACCGAAAAATCCAGCAAAGTATATTTGGTTAAGTGTATCAAATAATCTTCCAACGGTAGAAACTGCTGGGCTCTATAAATTGAGCATACATAGATTTAATTCCTACAAATTATGGATCATTGATAACAATGCAGGACGCATACCAACCAACACGTACATTGGTTATCAAAGCCGTCTCTTGCACTTCTTGGACAAGTGAGATAGATAAGCATAGTAGAAACTGATGATGACCGCAAGTTATGTCTTCACAACATCATGTCCACTCTGAATAATGATGAAAGGAAATAAAATAATGAAAGCATTAGTCACCTTCAAAGCAATATCATTAAAAATTACTCCAAACACATTCATCATTTAGAAAATGCAATTTTATCACCCATTTTCTTTTACAGCAACAGTACACTCTCGGGGTCTTAAACAACAGTATGCGACTGCAATTTAGGCCACGGCATCGTGTTTTTTGATGCATCCGTGCCTGCAATGCGACCACGATTGGGACCGCATCAATCAAATTTGACTGCGACTACCCACAATATCAAGAATAGCAAAACGATCGCGACTGCGATTTAAAACCTTAATTTATGAATGCTACCCAGATTCCCAAAAGCAAACTTATTTCGACAAAATTTCAGGTTATCTTAAGCTGCATCCAAGTCAGAGGAAGAAAAATTGTTCTTTATTGTTTATTTCCAATCTGTTACTTTTAATTTCAGTGGATAAATCCCCTTGAAAGTGTAAATCAATGTTACCTAGAAATTAAACCATCAGTTAACATATTGTAATAAACCACTTTTCAAATTACAAACAAAGGGGTTTGAATTTTTATAGATGGAGATGGACTAACCTGAACACATGGAGGAATTTCCATTCGACCAGTAACCGTGCTAGAAATGACTGAGGGAGCATCTGAACCAACATTATGAACCACATCTCCATTCGCTTCATTCGGAGAATGCCCGAAGCCATTCTCTTCAACAGACTTCTCTTCTTTGGGAAAGCCTGAAGTTCCCCCAGCGCAGACAGGAATGAGAGGAGAACCAGACCTTTTTGAGGAAATATCAAGCCGTTCAATCATCCGTGCAACTCCAGCCATGCCTGCATTCATCTCACGCTGAACACCTTTACTAAGCTCTTTTACCGTGGCATTACGAGCAAGTAACTTCTCTTTAAGGCCACGAGTACTTTTAGAAATTGATTCCTTATATCTGTTGCAAGATTTCAGATATATTAGTATTAAAGGGTAATTTGGAGTTTAAAAGAATCCTAGAGCTAACATGTTTACCTCGCTGAAGCAGCAGAAAATTTGGATTTGATGGACTCAGGGAAGGACAACATCTCAGAAGTGTTTAGTTTTCTCGCACTCTCAGGTGGTGATTGACTGTAAAAAACTCTGAACATGACCAGGAATAAGTTAACATATGAAGAATCAGTAGGTAAGCACTCAAGGAAAAAGCTTCTGAGTAAATAACTGACGTAATTTCTTTACACCTAAAGTCATACACAACCAGTACCTGGGTCTGTGAGGGACTTCAGTCGCGGGACTAGAATTTCTCGCAACTTCCTCATCAACAATAGGGGAAAGAGCAGATATTGGAGGTTGAGTTGGTGAACTACCCCCAGATGGTGAAGTTGTAAGTGTTGATTGCACCCTCCCAGAAGAGTTAAAAACAAGAATCTCTGATGGACCTGCACCAGTCGATCCCTGTCTTTTCTGTCTCTGAACAAAACGAGCTCTACTTGCAGCAGCAACTAGGTGTTGCATAATTTGCTCATCAAAATCAGAGTCATCTGAGCAAGAATCATCCTGCAAGAGAATAATTTACCTCTTGTCATTGAATCATAGTATGCTGCTTGTATCAAGGAAACTTAAAAACAATAAATATTAGCACAAGAAAACAGTTCCACAACACTATCAATTCACTCACATGGTCATCATTAAGCCGTTCAAAGGGGATACGAGAATTAGTGAATGAAGATGAATGAATGTTTCTTGATCTTAATCGTTTTTCAGCCTCCACTGCAGCTAGAAGCTCTTGGCTACAACAATATAGGTGATCGGTGAAAACTGATAACCATACACATAAAAGGCTTGTATCAAGTATCTAAAAGGGAGGAGGGAATGCAAGAGACTTGAGGGGAGGAGGACTTGCAACTTGCAAGTAAAATATACCTGGTAGGGTCTTTCAAAGCAAGTGATTGCCAACATATTGGGCACTCTTGGCTTCTTTGTGACCTAAAGGAAAAAGGAGTTATGTTAGAAGCCTCAAATCACAATTCACACCATGACTAATTTATAGAGCTATAAAGCTTACCATTCAAGAATGCAATGCAGATGGTATTCATGTTTGCAACAGGTAACCTGGGATTGAAAAAGAAACATATTAATACACTGTTCAACATTTATACAGGAAACCTGGGATTGCAACAGGTTTAGACATATATATCCGCAGCTTGCAAATTTTTCTTTTGATTATCTAAAGGATGCAGGTAATCTGTAATCCATACAGAAAGCATAATTACACATCTAATTAGATAAACATCTCGTTGCTGAGGAAATGTTTAACATCACAGGATTCAACAAGCTTAATCCCCGAATACACCGAGTGACATATAGATGCTAAAAATGTGATCCTCATCGACACATAAAAAATTATAAATTGGTGCATGAATAAGGGGCAAAAAAGGGCTTCTACAACTATTATAATAGCATGAATTGATTTGCAGCTGCTTCAATGTGTATAATTCCTTATGATGCTTAAAATAAACACTAATGGTACGGTTAAATTTCCCCAAGATTTGCATCAGTGCAGACACTTGCTGACAGAACATGAACAGATCCCATTCCAGTATCCCACATATATCTCAAAATAAAATAAAATAAAATAACCGTGAAATTAATAGGACACAAACCACAAAAAACAAGGTGAAAACTGAAAGAAAAAACAAATTCCCAAAAATCAAACCAATCTCTCGATTCTAAACCAAAATATTGAGAAGCCATCAGAAACGCACATCAACTTCCTATCTAACACCCAGAAAAAACGAAAGCTTTAACAATTTACAGGTCAACCAATAAGATCATGGGCATTCGATCACTCGATCAAGTTCGTAACTTCATCAGAAACCCATATGCACAAACAAAAAAAGGACAAAAAACAGTGGTGGGTAACATCATACAGTGGATGGATCATGGATGCTGAAGGGCTCTAGACATATGCTGCAGGAATCCTCATAAGAGTCATCGAAAGCTGCAGAAGACGATGGAGCTGAAATGGGTGAAATGTGTGAGAGAGAAAGAGGAGTGGAATATGAAGAAGAGAAGGAGGTGAAATTTGCCATGGTTAGTTGCGAAGTGGTGTGTGATGGAGAAGACTTTGTGGCGATGGAGGAGAAGAAAGGAACCCTAGCTAGGAGGGAGTGGAAATGGACACAAAAAAAGAGAATGAAGGAAGGAAGAAAAAGAGGAAAAGAGGGAGAAAAAGAAGGGAAAATCCGATTCAGACGTTTGATGAGATCAACGCATGACTTTTTTTATTTTTATTTTCTGACGAATGAATGACGATGGTTTTTGTCTTAAACATTTGATTATTATTATTATTATTAGTAGCAGGGTCTTGCTAAGTACTAGTAGTGCCTAAGGATATTCGTTAAAGTTGGTTGGATAATGAGAATATTTATAAAGAGAAAATAATAGAAATTATATCTCAATAAATATAAAACAAATCAATATCATATCTCAACATAATCAGACAGGGATTTGTTGCTCGTTTTGTATAAATAGGTATGACATATGAGAGAAAAATGTGGTGCAAAATATAGATAGCACCTAAGAGAGAAAGAGAAGGATAGTCGTGCAACACAAGTACCTGATAAACAAATAATGTATTGTGAGTTTCTATGTTTCGGACCAGAAAACTTATACTGTGTGCTAGAAAACTTGTTATATTATGGGTGAGTTACACTACAATCTTGTAATCTTATATTTACAATAGTGGAATAATTTTTTGTGATGTTCTGTGGACGTAGACAAGAGGTGTCAAACTACGTAAATTCCTATGTTTTTTATTATTGATTTATTTCATTTGTGTGTGTGGAGATTTCCTAACACTGATATCAGAGATCCTTAGACGTGTGTGGGTAAACCAGAATATCACCTGCGAATTTTTCCTAACAATTAAAGAATCTATAAAAACAAAGTTTACTTGAGAATAGTAGTTAAACACTTTTGATATAATAATTAATACATCATTTTTTTCTTCTAAACTTAGCTATTTTGATTTCTTAACAGCACATTTTCTTTATTATTATATTTATTGATCACTTTGCTTTTGGATTTCTTTTGCCCTTTTTGTGCTTTGATGTTTTATGTTTAACGTTAACTCCTATGATCTTTTTCTGTACCGTATCTGTATGTTGCCCGCTTTTTGTACTCAGTCCCAGTATTCATGTGTCGTTTGTAGTAATAGGAAATCATTCTCTTTTTTAAATATCTAGAAATTTTGACAAAAATGTTATTTATTAATTAAAATTAACACGTCGTATGTATAATTTTAATATAATAATAAAATCCACTCTTAATAAAAAAAATTGAGAAGATTGCTTAGAACTATCACTAAACAATATTCTTGAAAATTAGGTTCTATGTTGTATTATATAGATACTTTTAGTTGAAGTAAATTTAAAAATATTAATCTAAAAAAAGTTTAAACAAAACGATTTAAAATTATAAAATAAATGCTTAATTAATTTATTAAAGGGGAAAAATATTTAAACTATAAAAATATATGTATAATTAATTTAAAATAAGTTAATTTTAAAATTTTAAAAAATCAAAATAATGAATATTGTTGCTTTGAAAATAGGATTTTTTTCCCCCTCTAAAATGACCTCTCACCTTTAGAAGACAAAGCAAAACATGAGGAAATTATTTTAACTGATATATATATGATTTGTTATATAACGTGATATATCGATCGTTCGTTTTTTTTAATGAAATGAACATTTCGAAATTAAAGTCATAGTGGACGAGGAGTTTTAAATCGTGTAAAATTTTTAAATATGAAGAAATAATACATCTCTCAAACAATTAATAATATTTTTGTCTGTCACGTCAAAAAAATTGTCTTCGTTTTTTTTTCTTCCTGTTTGTGTAAATATATACATGTATCATATCGCTTCCATTCAAATTTGGTGTTTTTTATTTTGCAAAGAAAAAAACATGTTATTAAATTGTGCGGATGACAATTTGTTTAAGGAAATAAGAGAAGAGACTATACTGATTTCAAAAACTAGTTGCGGTTCATCTGGCTAACACAAGTGTCATGGTGAAGCACTTGACGCGACGTAGTGGGACCAACAACGCATGCGGCTGGCAAAATCCTCAAGCATGGGTTTATACTCGGACAAAATTTAGATAAAGGTCTTCTGTTTCATTTTGTTTTGTTTTGTTTTTTTTTTGAAATAAGTGTTCAATGTTAAATACACACAAACTAGGTAAACCACTCGTGCGTTGCACGGGTACGGGTTTGTTTAAAATTGTGTAAAAATTATATAATTTAAATATGTAAAATTATTTTATACAAATCTCTCAACATGTTATTCTATTTTTGTTGAAGGACTTGATATGGCTATCCCCGTCTCGTAAGATTGAATTGTAGTTTTTATGAGCTTTATGCCCTCCTTAGTATAAAAAAATAAGTAAAATAAAAGTTTATTAAATATAGAATAATGTGTAATAAATAAATATAATTTTATTAAAAAATTATATTAAATATCACATTTATTTATAAAATATTTTACGTATAAAATATTTTTTATCATGTTTAATAATTATAATTATCAATTTTATAGTAAGATTATTATTGAAACTTTAATATAATGAAAGAAAACTCTATCAAATAAGTTTATTAAACACGTTATGGTAATATTTATGCATATTTCTTATCTTGTTTATCAACAAATAATTTTAATATATATGGTTAAATTATTATTGACAATGAGAAATGTAATTGTCTACGATAAAATATAAGTTTTTTTAAAATTTAATTTCAATGTGAACAAACATATGGCAATTGTGTGCCTTATAATTTTTCCTATTGACATAAATCATAAAATACTTTTTTCTTAATCACCCTATACATATATTTCATTAAGAATACTTATAATATATGTCTCACTATAACACAATAAAATAATTAATAATTTAAATAAAATAAAGTTCAATTTCCAAAATTGTGACACAATTACAGGTGAACTACTACAACAGAATGTACAAAAGACTCTCCAGGTTTTGTTTCTAAGGGCTTGTTTATATTTATATTTTTTTTAAATATCTTAAAGTTATATAATTTAAATACATAAAAATATTTTTTGAAAATTCTTTAAGCTTTGGACCCTCCTTATTAGCAAAAAAAAATATGTAAATAAATAATATTTTATTAATTATAGAGTAACATTTAATAATTAAATACAATTACATTGAAAGATTATATTAAATGACTCATTTATTTATAAATTTTTCGGTAAAATATATATTCTCATATTTAACAATTAAAATTACCTGTTTTTTAATTTTTAAAATCTTTTTTAAAACACATTGTCGGTAGAAAGAGATAAAATTTATTATATTTTATTTAAAAATCATTGTCTCGAATTCGGTTGCATGAAGGCAACAACATATTCAATTTTTTTTGTAATTCTGTAGTCGTAATTGATCGCAGAAGATAAATTGAATTTTGGACAATGGTGTGAATAGAAATACAGCTAAGCTTTTAAATTTTATAATTTATGTATATAATAATTTTTCTTTTTTTTTACTGGTAGTAATTTGCCTTATAAGAAAAAATTAATGAGATTTTAAGTTTTTTAAAATGACAACATTGTAAAAATTGGTAAAGAACCATTTTGAAAAATTTATGAAAACATGATAGGAAAACACAATTATTTAAGCAAACACAAAGATATTTGTTGAAGTAAGATTATTGAGAAAAAACTTAAAGTTGTGAGTATAGTATATCTAATCCATTCAATCAGATAAATCTTCTTAAGATACAACAACATAATAGTTACAATCAAACTATTAAAAAAATACTTAAAGTTCTAAATACTAAACCTAATTTCTTCAATCATATAAATCTTTCAAATACTGTTTTAGTTGCATATAAGATCATTTCTCTTCATCGGATTCCAACATGAAAAATGTTTGGAAAAAAAATTCAATTAATAATGCGACCACTAAAATTTCATATAATGCATTACAAATAAGTTTTGTTACTTTAGTTTTCTCCCTTTTTAAGGCAAAGTTGGCGTTGGAAAGCCAGAAGAGTCATTCGAGGAAGCTTTTGCAAGTATATTAGTGCAATATAAAAGTTAATACCTTTCATCAATTAGTTCCATATTAGTACTAATCAATTCTTTTTTCTATGGATGTTGAGTGTGCCCCATACGCATGAAATTCACACATTTATTTTGCATTCACCTGTTGTGGATGATAGATTGTTCAGAAATATATACTGCTCTTTATTCTTAGACAAGCTTATCCTGAAAAAGGTATAAAATGTTAAAAAATGTAAAAATAATATTTTTTTGATGGTAAGAATATTTTAGTTGTTGGCAAAGGTAATGAAAGTATACATGTTTTGTTGATAAACCCAACAAAATCTTTAGAGAGGATGCAAATCACTACAAGAATTTAAGCAAGCGGCGGCGGTCTAACTGCGGCGGTTGCCATAGAACCGCCCCCAATGTGTTACTCGCGGTGGTTATTACGGCGGTTAATCGGATCGCCTTCAATTGCAAGATATCTGCGGCGGTTTTATCGCAACCAGCGGCGGTTAAATAGCAAAAGGTATACGCGGCGGTCATAGCAACCGCCGCCGCTTACCTGTATCATATTAATTTTATTTTCACAAAAAGAAACCCTATTCAGAAAGTTGCTGGTCCGTTCCTCTGCCACTCGCTCCATTTCTCTACCGTCGCTCCGTTCCTCTGCCACTCGCTGTCGTCGCTCCGTTCCTCTGCCAGTCACTGTCGTCGCTTCATTTCAGGTAACGAAACTGATTCCCAATTCTCACATTCCTCCTCTACATTCCCGATTCTCACATTCCTCCTTTACATTCTTCGAGTTGGACGGTCGGGTGATTCTTCTTCGAGGTCGTGTCGTGCTCTGTGTGTGTGTGTGTGTGAGAACTCGTTTGCTTTGCCGTGTCGTGCTCTGTGTGTGTGTGTGTGTGAGAGAGAGAACTCGTTTGCTGTGCTGTGTGTGTGTGCTGTGCCGTGCCGTGATTCTTCTTTGGGTGATCCTCCTCAAATAGTTTGCTGGAAGGTTCGCTGGGGAAGGAGGGCGTTTGTGGGTGCCACGGTTCCTCCTCATTAGGGTTCTGCCTCTCCTCTTCCTCCAGCCACCACGCACCACCCTCTTTTTCTTTCCCTATCTTCTAATTAGTTTTACTGGTTGCAAAACTTTGCAAACACATTTAACTGTTTCAAAGCACACAGATTCAATACACTACAAATGGTTTATGAAGGGTTCTCATTAACCATACCTCCAACCTTCCTTTCTTAGCCCAAAACTATAATTTATTGAGCAAATAGGTATTAGCCTTAACCAAAACTACCCTATAGGAGTACTCTAGGTTTATTGTTTTGTCATTCTACATCAGTTATGTTACAAACAGAGAGGTTGAAAACAAATTGTAACCGAGTAAAGTTCTCTTCTTAACCTTAACCAGAAAAGCTTTCCAAGGACCTAATATATTGCAATCAACATAGAGAAGCTTCCAGACAGAAACAGAACAGACACCAGCAAATTAAACATAGAATATAGTTTATCACATGCTAAGCCATCCTGGAAAAGTAGTTTGCAATCTAAATAGCTTTCTTTAGTCAGGATTGTGGGGAAGGCTTCTTTGTTTATTCTAGAAGCAAGTTCTGATGATAATGCTAGTTTCTAAAAGTTGCTATGATTGGAGTATTTGTCAACATGTCAGTTTCTAAAAGTTTCTAAGTTGCATGCCACCGTCCTCCCCACTCATTGCTTGGAAAATGAGATATGTATTTGGCATCCATAATTGCATAATCAATCAAACATATAGCCTAAGCTTTAGGAATTTTGGGTGGATTAATTTGTGCATCTCATGAGAATAATTGCATATATCTGTAATGAAATGTGAAAACCCTGTTTGATTATGGGAATATCTCATCACATGTATGCATCTTCACATGCATATTGTGTTGCTGACACTAGTCTTGATGGATATTAATCACTGCATGATGAGGTCAAATGGTTGGGTTCTGTCACTATTGGATGCTTGATTTTGACGTATTGTGTTTCTAACCACTTAGTCATTTCTGGTGTTGAGTGTTTTGATGTTCTCTTTCATGTTCCATCTTTAAAATGACCTGTGCGGCTTTGTGTGCCTAATTATATGTTGGTTAATTTGCATGTAGGATCAACTCGACATAGCAGATGGAATGTCTTCAGGAGATGATGTTTATACTAAAGTATTTGGGAAAGAGCACCCTGGGCGTGTACGAGGCATGGGATTTGGTCCTGTGCCCTCTCAATACTTATCATCTGATTCCCATAGCGGGAGCTCAACCATGCCATCTTCTGTCACATCTGCTGAATATGATAGGCTAAAATTGGAGTTAGAAGCAAGTAATGCAAGAGTTCAAGTTTTAGAGGGAGAAGTAGCAAAAGTTAAAACTTTGGAGGAACAAATGGCTTATCTTATGCAGACCTTTGGTGGTCAATTGCCAACTAGATTTAACCAAGTAAGAGTATTTCTATAATTGTGGCTTTATATTTGTCCTAATGAAAGAAAAATAACTTGACAGAAAAAAGTTTGTGTTTGTTTTAGTCTTCTTTTGTTCATGCCTTTAAAGTATTGTAACATTTATAGATAAATAGATGTGAATAGATTTTGGTTCAGTAACATCACATCCTAATGGACTTTGGTATGAGAAAAGTAGATGGGGAACAATGTTTTGCTTAAAAAAAGCTCACATTTTTTTTTGTCTAAATGTGCTTGAATGATTCTATATTTTTCTTTTGTCTATTTTGATCTGTGTTTGTTCCTTCCAAACTGAATGAGTGATTTTTATAAAGTCATGTAGTGGTGAATGTAGTTTCTGCATTCTGAATGATCACGTGATATTAGTCACTTGGTCAGACTTACTTACTTACTTGAATTACTAGGACATACTTACTTGAATTACTAGGACTTACTTGAATGCTCTGAGTGTTATATTAGTCACTTGGTCAGACTTTCCAAAATCCATGCTCGTTGCAAAACAGTTATTTGGTGGATCTGATTCATGTGAGGGCAAGTTTTTGACATATACATATGCAACTAGGAATTACAAGGATTTTCATGACAAAATAAATAAGGAAAAACAATAAGAACTTGAGTTGGTAAGAAACAATAAGAACTTGGGTATTAAATATGGCCCTTCGATACCTAGTTATATGGTTACTTTTGAGTTATATGTTGTTTTGAGTTTGTTCAATACCTTGTTTTAAAAAACAAATTCTTATGGTTACTTTTTGTTTTATCTAATTTCAGGTTGCAGATTTAGGATCACCTGCGGAACCAAGACCCTAATCTTCTGCCAGTCATGAACCACAACGTCGTGGACCATCATCTGCTTAGTTCTGTTTTAGGATTTGTTATTAACTACTATTTTGTCTTAAATTTCAGACAATCGTACTTTCAAACTCTATCATTTTGCTTTTTTGTTATGTTATTTTACTTTAAAATTATGAATGAATGGATTTTTATATGACTATTTTTTATATATTTTTATGTTTACAGAATTCAATTAGTTCTTATCTAATTTAGCATTTTTATGTTTACATAATTTTTGTTGAGTGTTTAAATTTTATTGTTTTTTGAATAAGTTTGGATAGAAATTAATTAAAAAATAAAATGGCACACAAAAAAAAAAGCATAGTCACACGTAAAAAAAAAAAATTGCCAATTAAAGCCAAAAAAAATCCACATAAAAAAAAAAGAACTTAGCAATTGCGGCGGTTAGAACCGCCGCAAAATGAACCAAAACGGCTGCAAAAGTAAACAGAAACCGCCGCAAAATGGCACACAACCGCCACAGTGTAGATTTAATACGTTACGAGCATAAGTGTTTTGCGGCGTTAAAACCCGTCGTCCCAACCGCCGCAAAATTTAAACCGCCGCACAAGCCGCCGCTGGTTACCTGGACGGCGATTATTCCAGCGGTTTCGTTTAACCGCCGCGGAATGACCTCGCGGCAGTGGTAACTGCAGCGGTTTGTGAACCGCCGTAGGTGGCATTTAGCGGCGGTTATAACCGCCGCAAAATATCATTTTAACCGCCACAGATTACCGGATTTGGCGTAGTGAATGACTGGAATAGAAGAAATTGGATCAGCTATATGGTTTATATAGTAGTTTATGTCGTAAAAGACTTTAATTTTTTTTTCCTTTTAATAAGAATTAGGATATTTGTAAAGATAAAGTGGTTACAACACAACATAAATTTTGTGTATATAGGTTATAATGATTCTTAAATTTAGAATGTTGGATGGCAACGTTACTAATTCGTATGTTAATTTTTTTTTCCCCATTTGAATCATTTAATTTTAAATAATTGAGTTTTAGTAATCATAGCCAGTAAAGTCTTTAAATATTAAATAAGTGTTAAACGTTATGCTAATAATTGGTATATGCTACAGGTAGTTTCAATTGAAATATTATTTAACATGGCAAATACTTATCATTTAATAGCTAGCATGCCAAATAATCTATCTATATATCAAGGTTATCAAAACCGGACTGGACACTGAATTGGTATAGACACGGAATTCAAGGTTCAAAGGTCGGATTGGGGTCGAACCGGGGTCGGACCGGAAATGAATTAAATTATATTTTTAAAAATTTTAATATAACATATAAAGCACTAATAAACAAAAAATAACATAATATTCATAACATCACAACATAAAAAATTAAACTCCGCTTAAAATGTTATAAGTCAACATATAACATGTAAAAATTACATATTAAACTAAAACAAATATGTTATAATAATATTTTAATATTCAATAGTCATAAATACCGTAATAAAAGTACTCTCATAATAATATTAATATATAAATTAATTTTAAATTTTATTATAACATTTAATTTAATCCATCGACGTGCAAAAATGGATAAAAAATCTCTTATGTGTCAAAAATAATGTCATTTACCATTTTTTAAAAAATAAAAAATAAAAAATTAATTTTTTTAAGAACCGGCCGGTTCCCATTTTTGCCCGTTTTTTCCCGGTTTTCCCGATTTTGGCCGGTTTTTTACCGGTTTTCCGGTTTTTAAGCCTGTTCTTGTGCAATCCGGTTTTGAGGTTCAATCGGACAAGACAGGGGTCCGATTTCCGGTCCAACCAGTCGGACCGGCCGGTCCGAGCCAGTTTTGACAACTATGCAATCTATTTCTACAAAAACATTATATTAACATGTGGTATAATATTTGCAGTTTTTATAGTTTTGATATTACAAAAGTTTTTTTTTTTTTTTACCAATTGATGTAACAAAAGTTACTTTATAGATTAACAGGTTTATAATATAATTGCTTTTATAGTTACTTTACAATATTATAAGGGTTTATATTAACAGTTGCTTTTAGTTTAATATTAGTTGCTTTTAGTTTAATATTATTTGAGAGTTTTCGGCTTATATATAATTACTTTATAGATTTACGGGATTATAATATAATAATTTTTAAAATTATTGTATAACATAATATAAAGGGTTTATAACATAATAATTTTTATAGATTAACCGTGACTTTAATTTCATATTATTTGATATTTTTTAGGTTTATACGTGATTCACATTGAGGGAAATTGACTCAACTTTGTTCCTCATTGCTTGTTGTTTTGACAATTTCAGTGACATGGGGACGTCGGGATTGAGGTTCGAACCCGAGTATTACCATTTGAACATGTGTGTGTATTTGTTGTTTACCATTTCTACTAACTGACAAAAAAAAATTGACTCAACTTTAAATAATTGGCATGGGTGGAGAGAACACATGCATTGAAGTTTATTGGTCATGAGGAAGTGTAAAGGTTTTTTTTTTTGTTTCAATGTAACTGACAAATTTATAATGAATGATAAGTAATAAATTAAAAGAGGAAAACTGATTTTTTTTAATATTTAATTCTATATTAAAAGCCAAAACTTAAGTCTAATTTATATATAAATAGTAAATAAATATAAATATAGATAAGAAATAGTGTGCGTTTGTTTATATTTTATATAGAATATTTAAAAAAAGTGCGTGAAAGTTATATAATTTAAATATGTAAAAATATTTTATACAAATCTCTCAACAGATTGGTGTTCACTTAATACATAATCATTTTTTAGCATGTTTTTAGTTTTTATTGATGGACTTGGAAGGATCATCTTCATCTGGAAGAGTTAGGTTTTAGTTTTTTCTTTGGACCTTAGGCCATTTTACCAAAAATTGTAAGTAAATAAAATTTTATTAATTATAAAATAACATGTAATAATTAAGTATTCCATAAAAAATATACTTTAACATCAGTGTCACCTTTTGTAATAATCTTTATTTGAATTATTTAATCTCTTACAATAAGGAGTTTTATTCCATTACACATTCCTAATGTAATATTAATATTTCTATGCATCATAATTGATGTTTTTTGTTGTAAATATTGTAAAATTTAAGTTTTCATCAATTATACGAATTATTGTCATTCTCATTTAACTTTATATATATATATATATATATATATATGTGTGTGTGTGTGTGTGTGTGTGTGTGTGTGTGTGTTCATCTAAATTTTGGTACTATATTTTGGTTCTTAAATTATGTCATTAAATTAAGTATTTATTTTTCAAGCTATATTTTATATGTTAAACTTTTCTATCACATCTATCATAGAATAATATAATTTTTAGTATTAAATAATAAACAACTATTTTTAAAATGAATTAATCATGCATTAATAATAAGAAGTCTAAATAAAATTAAAAATGCATTAAACAACAACATGATAACAAATTTGATCATAACATAAGATGAAACATATTTTTAGTAAATTCAATAATTGGAAATAATAATATTTATGATATAATAGTAAGCATTCTCTTAATTAAAAGAAATGTCATAGTAATATTGCACCAATTTTTTTAAATATTTTTTTAAAATATGATTTCACATAATTCTCTTGTTGCGATTCTTTAAACATTATGGTAACAAATAACTAAATATATGAATAGGAGCATATGTCATAACTAATAAACAGATTCGAAGAAATAATAAAGTGGGTTAATACTAGCATAAAAATAATTATTCTTTACTATTTATTTGCATGACCTAATTTCTCATGTTAGGAATGCTTTTTAAAGAATTTTAATTTTAATCATTAAATGAAACATTGTTAATAGAAAATATATTTAATTTTTATAGTCAATATAATATTATAATTGACTTCCAATTGATATAAAACTTCGGTGATAGTAAAGTATTTCTTGAACATACTAATCACATTAAAAATTGAAATTGATTTTTTTTTACTTATCCTTTAAAATTGATGTTGAGTCATTTTAATATATGATCCATTATAAATATCATACAATTATTTTTAAGATATTTTCTAAATAGAAAATAGCATTTAGTATTGTCATGAACTGATTTTAATAAATAAAACTATATTTTATATTTGATAATAATATTTAATAATTTATAGTGTAACTTCATTGTATTTCTAGTTTTTTCTCAAATTGTAATCAATAATTAACAAAATAGCACTTAGTATTGTCATGAACTACCTTTAATAAATACCACTATATGTTTTATTTGATACTAGTATTTAATAATTTATAGTGTAACCTAATTGTATTTTAGTTTTTTTTTTTTTATTAATAATTAATATTACCATTAAGCAATTTTTATTTAATAGAATCTTTAAAAAGTTTCATATTTAAAAGTTAATACAACTAATATTGGTAGAGTAATAAATGATAAAATTAATTAATAAGAGCAATTGAAAGGTTGTAACTCGTGGATTAAAATAAATATGCATTTAATTTTAAAACTCAAACTTCTTTTACATAGATATATAGATACTCATTAAACAGTTTGACCTTATCTACCTCTTGAAACAAGAGTATTTGTGTGTATTAGAACAAGACAAAATGGACCAATAGAACTTAATCTAAGTTTTGTCCTTTATACTCACATAACATCCACACACACCAGGGCGGACCTATTCATATATGAGGGTGTGCAAGTAATTTTAAAAATTTCACTTATACTCCTATATAATTTTTTTTTTGACCTCACTAAGTTTAAATTTTTTGTACACTCTGACTCATACATTTTCATCTTTCAACCTTGTCACTCAAATAGTGTTTGGTTGAATGTAAATGGAAGGGAAGGGAGGGAGTATTTTTATTTTTTTATGTTTGGTTTAAATTTTAGGAGAAGAGGGGATTAAAATCCCTTCAAACTCAATTTTTACTCTCATCCAATGCTGTGATTTTTTCACTAGTGTAGAATATACCTTTTACACCGGTTAAAATAAACTTTTTTACGTCGGTTTTCCATCCGGCGTGTATTCTCCTGACGTAGTATGATTGGACTTATTACGTCGGTTTTTAAACCGACGTAAAAAATCCCTTTTTACGTTGGTTATACCAAAAACCCGCAGTAAAATATAGTTTAGATAGGAAACAACATCACTTTTTATGGCGGTTTTTGCATAAAACCGCCATAAAAAGTGGACTTTTCACGCCGGTTATCTGGAAAAACCGGCATAGTAAGTCCCTATTTTTTTCCCACTTGTTATCAGCGTTTTAACAAACCCTTTTTAATTTTCAAAACCATGTACAAGAACAACTATTCCAATCACTAGTTATAGAATCCTTGCCCTTAGAGCTGCTTCTCCATCTATAATTCGAACCGAGTTTGCTCATGACGCTGCAAGTCCGACTAAATAAAAAACGGTCCCTTCCTCCTTGGTGTTGCGTTCTCAACCATGAGGGAAAAAAGGGGGTCTCTGTAACACCCCGCCGAGACATGGCATTTACTTTAATTTCTTAAACTATAATGGATCATATTCAAGGCAAACACACATTTTATTTATTATTTAAGTATACAAAGTATATTACACATACATGTATAAGTATAACCCTACACCCACATGGGGTGACAAAAGACCTACTGGTCGTGACACAAATATCCGTCCTCTGCCTTTAGCCAGTCTTCCCATAGACTCCCCAACCTCTAAGTACAGGTTGTTCTTATCTATCTGCTATTTATCATCATATAATAGAAACACCCCAGAAAAACAAAGGGGTAAGATATTCATTAACCTCCATCAATCAGGAAAACAACATAGTAGAGTATCTGTCATGAGGCATATCATATCAATATAATCATCAACATACCTGTTACCATAAATACTACACTCAAAACTCATGAGTACACGGTCACAGACTACATCGTATTATTCTGATACCACAGACCGCCACATGTCACTAGTCATTTCAAGCTCATTACCAGCCCTACTGACCTACAGATTTCAGGCCCATTATCGGTCCTACTGATCCATACCATTGATGAATATTGCGGGCCATTAACGCCCTCAGGCATAACATATCAATACAATCATCAACATACCTGTTACCACAGATACTACACTCAAAACTCATGAGTACACGGCCACAGACCACGTCGTATTATTTTGATACCACAAACCGACACATGTCACTGGTCATTTTAGGCTCATTACCTGCCCTACTGGCCTATAGATTTCAGGCCCATTATCAGCCCTACTGATCCATACTATCGTTGAATATTGCGGGCCATTAACGTCCTACTCCCTAGACCGATCGCTAGTCTCAGTGGCAATGAATATGATAAGTTGGTTGTCTCGGGAACATATCCTGATACGCTACCATCTCCGATCACCGGTTACAGTATTCCCCATACTGAGGATCACCATATCCAATCACCTGTGTAAGGTACCGTCCCGTGCACTAGGACGACATCCCCTATACAGGGAATGGCCAAGATTGTCCATCCGTCGGATGTGGAGTCTTGGAGACTCGTCAGGATAACCGAGTACACATACCCTCAAGGCCACTGACTACGTACCTTCAGTTCTACGGACGTGGAGAGCCTCGTCGGAAAAACCGAGTTTACATACCCTCAAGGTCTTGGCCGAGTACACATGCCCTCAAGGCCATCGATTATCTCTAAACCACTCTGTCAGTACCTCAGGTACACCAACTTCGGGTACACCGACCCGACTATCACCACTGACAAACAGAGTACCAGCTGTAATACTTTCTATTACCATCTAGGGATTCACAATCCTCTAACTAGAAGGCGTCACCCTTGACTCTAAAACAATGCGTCAGATTCACATGTATCATATACAACCAACACATAAATATCAGACATAAAATAGAATATCATCAATCTTGATTTATCATAATTAACAACATATAAATTACTCCTAGCGTCGCATAAGCGGCTGTCCACTAATCTCATAAATTAACTAAAAAAAAAAATAACCTATGTTGGTTGATAGGTCTATAGTGACTATAAAATAGAATATCATCAATCTTGATTTATCATAATTAACAACATATAAATTACTCCTAGCGTCACATAAGCGGCTGTCCACTAATCTCATAAATTAACTAAAAAAAAATATAACCTATGTTGGTTGATAGGTCTATAGTGACTATCCTTAGCCACCGCATACCACAACCCCTCTCCTGAGGTGTTGCTACTATCAAACCCTAGTAGGGCTAAGGTTCCCTACTCATGCTAACAATATTACTCCACTACCTATTTTTCCTAGAGATTAAGGTATCTTCCCCTTACCTGACTTAGAAGATCGTTGTCGCCCGTGTCCCATCGCTCTTCCTCTTCCCGAGCTCCTTTTCGCACTCCCAAGGGTTTATTAGAGAGTCTTGCGAAATGGGGAGAGGAGAGCTCTATTTATAGGCATAAGTTGGCCTCATCGCGTCGCGAGCAGATTACATATGGATCCCGTCACGTCGCGATCTAGGACATATGTCACGCATCGGACGAGCGTGATCACCGATTTTCCCACCGCCATTCATCGCGTCGCGATGGTTTCCTTTTGTTTTCTTCATCGCGTCGCGAGTGACCAGTTCCAAAAATATCTAGTTTCTTTTGTTCTAAAAGATTCTAGGGCATTCTAGGCTATTCTAGGCTTTTCTAGGGACTTCTAGACTATTCTGATAATTTATATCTCCTTTATAGGATTTCTGAGTCTCATTTAAGCCTCTTTTATCCCTAATTAAGGTTTTTAACACTCGTTTATCACTTAATTAATTATCCTTCTAATATTCTTTAAAATTCAGGATGTCACAGTCTCCAACGCAAATCAATTCAACACCCAGAGACAATAAAAATGGTGAGAAATCAGGTTACTGAACTAGTGTTTTTCGGATTAAATCAATAACAAAGAAAAGATTTGAGACTTAATCAAATGTGAGTTAGGGTTTTGAATAAATTTTGGGGAAAATGAAAATCAGAGATGAAATAAAGAGATGGACTCACCAAAAATACAAGAGGGAGGAGGTTGCGGTCATGACTCCAGCACGACGGCGATTTTTTTCGACGCAGTGGTCACCAATGAAACTTCTCTAATCGCATTTCTGGTTTAGGGGTTTTGCTGCGGACAGTGAGAGGAAGAGAATGACCTGTTTGGTTTCTCCATTGGTGGCCCACGACGGCCGGAATTGAGCTCCAAACCGGAAGTTAGAGTTTTCGTTGTTTGGATCCTTTCATACGAAATGAACATAGGTTTTGTAGAGCACTATGAGAGCAATAACAAGGCAGCTTAAGTGTTCTGTTTCGCTGACTTTGGTGGCCAGAAACAGCTAAGAAGGCGGCGGCGATGTCGGGTTCCCTCGCGGTTGGGTTCGCGTGACAGATGTGAAGGATAGGGAGAGAGCAGTGGTGGCGTAGTGGATTTTAGGCGGCGCCTATGAGGTTGCCGCCGTCGTGGCTCACAGAGGGGAAGAAACGATGCAGAGTAGCTGAGGGTATGTGTCTGCGGCGTTGAGAATGAAGAGGAGAAGAATAAGGGTGCACGCAACAAACTGATGGTATACAAAGGCCAGTTTTGACCCTTTAACCGCATTTTTCCTTAAAAATCGGCGTTAAAAACTTGAACCTTTAACCGCAGTTTTCCTTAAAAACTGGCGTGACAAGTTTTGCTATTTTTACTCACACTTATAACACCGGTTTTATTTAAAACCGGCATGAAAACCTGAGACATTTAACAGCGGTTTTATATTCAACCGACTTGAAAACATTTATCTGTTTTTATGCGACCTGAGATCACACTTATAATGTCAGTTTTAAAAATAACCGGCGTAAAAAGTGATGTGTTAATTTAAAAAATGCCACCGCGTCATTTTTTATGCCGGTTATTACCAAAACCGGCGTTATAAGTTTATTTTTAAGGTGTATTTCGCACTGGTGTTTGGAAGGGAGAGGAGCTTAAATCATTTAACATGAAATCACTTCAATAACTTTATATAATATATAATATAAATGATTATAAGGATATATAAGGTCATCTCCAATGGAGCACCCAAAAAATGGGTACCTAAAGGGCCCTACACATTCACATAACTCATTTTTACTTTTTTAATTTGGGTACCTATTAGGTACCCAATCTCTCCAACTCAGCACCTCTAAAAAATTATTAAATGGGTCTCACCAATAACTCCACATCATCACATATCACCAAAAATTTATTTAATAATTATCTGATATATAAATATTAAATTATTAAAAATATGAAATTTCATTTTTTTTAATACGAATTTTTTTTAATGGTTTAACATCTACCTATAGTCACCAACCGTCATTATAGGTTCTTTACCTTTTTTTTTAATAAAAAATGACATACTGTGCGACATAAACAGGTTCCGCAAAAGTTTTTGTTTTTAATACTCCCTCCGATCTCATATATAAGAGACAAATTCACTTTCTAGGTTCATTGAATAACTGATGTATCTTGTCTATATTGAATAACTGATGTATCTTGTCTATAATATAGACCAAATACATCAGTTATTCAATGAACGTAGAAAATGCATTTGTCTCTTATATATGAGACCAGATGGAGTATATTTTAAGGCTTATAACTACGGTTGGTGACTGTCACTATAAGTTATTTCAGCTTATTTTTAAACTAACGTGTGGGACCCGCGTGTGAGGAGAGAGAGTGGGTACCTCTATAGGTACTCAAGCCAAATAGGTACTCAATAGGTATACAATTTTTTTCCCACAATGGAGTACTTATTAGGTACCACTCCAAATAGGTACTCAACCATTAGGTATCCAATAGGTACCATCATTGGAGATGCCCTAAGTAATATAAATAATTGATTTGTTTTTCAAGACACGCAACACAAAGTTGTAATTAATCTAATGCAATTTTGCATAGCTTAATCGTTTGAGAATGTTCTTATGACTTTACTTTTCGTTACCGTTATTGCTGCCAGTAGTCCCTTAATTTTTTAGCAATAATTTATTATTAGAATTTTTTTAGCAATAGTGACGTATAATTTTAAATTTTTTTACACCCCCTAACTTAGGAAAATCATTAGAAACAAATGATTTCATTTAATACTGCTATAAAATTATATTTTTCCCACTAATGCCCCTATATTAATTACTCCTAATTCCACTAGTTTGATTACTTCTAATATTTTCTCTCACAATAAATAAAAGTATAAATGATATTTAACATTTAATACATTTGAAAATAGATCAATATTTCTTATAAAAAAGGAAAAAAAAAAACTGGACTATTTTGTTGTGTCGTGTCGGTGGTGGACGTTGCATTGCTTAAGAGGGGAACGACAACCAAACAAAGTTCAACTTACACGGACGGCACATTATGCCATTTTAATATGAATAAGATGAGAACTAAGATTTGTCAAAAAAAAAAGATAAGAACTAAGAAGCCATAGTTATTTTTCTTGATTCTCGTCTCCCAATCAATGTATCTATCTATCAATCTATATATATATATATATATATATATATATATATATAAAGGAATGTTGTCTAGGGACAATATTAGAATTTTTTTTTCTATTTATGGGTTAATTGGTAATGTTAATAAAAGAAATAGGCTTATTTTTAATTATTATCTTGAATTAATTTTTGTTGCATTAAATTGTTTTAACTAATTTATGTAATAAGTGTTTCAGTTATTTTATGAATTAATGGTTTTAAAAGAAAAAGTATTATAAATGATTGTGTAAAAAAACTTTATATGATAAAATTAATTAATTTATGTTGTTATATAAACCTAATGCTTATTTACATTTTTTATTGCATTAAAAATTTTATCTTTTTTACAAAATGTATGTTTATATCAAAAAACATTTTTAAAATATTTAAAACATTATTTTAGTTTAATATAACAAATAACTATTTTTAAAACATTTTTACTTTTTATCTACTTTTTTATTTTTATTTCAAATTCATAAGTCAAAAAAATATTTAAACACAAAACTAAAGTCCAAATGTTGACTGAAGATTGTTAGTTACACCAATTTCTATAAAAAAATATAGATAAATAATAAAATGGTAAAATAAAAATAAATTGGTAGTTGAATTTGTTTCATCTTCTATAACGGTTTTCCATTTAATTATTTTTACCATATATAAAGTAAATTATTATAATTCATTATTCTCATAAACAAAATATAATTGATGAAGTGGGAAAGTAAAAAGACATTGGAATATTCAGTTATAAAAGGAAGATAATGCATAAGAGAATGAGCAAAATAGTATCACAAATTTCAAAGAAGTTGAAGAAAGGAGAGTATGCAAATTACAATACAGAGAGAGAGAGAGAGATTTTGAGTAAAAGGAAAACATGGAGAATTAAACTAAAAGGAGAATCAGCACACAAAAACATTAGGTTATCTCCTTCAAGCCACCCCTCACCAGTGGCTAACTTCCATCGAACTCACTCATGATCATCTCTTCCATCACTCGCCAATTGGAATACTGACCTCTCCTGCTAATTTTTCCATATTGAAACCACTGTTACATTATGTACAATAGAGGAAGAAGTACACAGAGCCCATTTACGGTGAGTTTTCAACAAACCACTCAGTTTTCTTGCCTAAGATTAAAAAGAATGGTGAAGAAACATGAAGTTTGACCCAAATACAATACCAAGACATGGACATGACAAACCACCTGAATTTAAGGTTTCTTTTCTTTTATTGTTCTGTCCCGGTCTTGGAGACACGCTCTCCAAAACCAAAAGACATAAAACATTACAATAAATATTTCTTATTCAATTTTAATAGCCTGTGATGTATTGTTTCTTAAATTATCATTTACTTTTTCTTATTTTTTATTCTATTTATTCTTTAACTTCTTTTCTTTATTTTGGGTACGCGAATTGGTTGATAGTAATACTGCGATAGTATATATTTTTGTGTGACATGCAATACACATCATTTTTCTTTTTTTGTTTACAGGTGATGAAGAGACAAAGCTTTGTCCTTGAGTGAATGAATGTGCAATTAAGTGGCGCAAGTCCCTATATGATGAGTAACGGATTGTGATTGTTATTAATAAGAAAAGTCATTTTTCTTATGTTTACATTCAAATATGAGAACTGTAACATGATTTGCAATATCTTTTGTTCTTGAAAGTACAAATTTTGATCGTCTTGCAATTTACGTGTAATATCGTATTTGTGATTATGTTCATCTGGTACGTGATTATCTTTTGGATGAGAAGATTCACTTTTTATATTTCTATAGTTTTGTTCAACAAAAAAAATAAAAATTGTCTTGAATTAAAGAAAGAATAAGTCATGTGTTAATTCCATTTTATAGTAAAAATCATAGGAAACAAAATCATTTTTTTTATTTCAATCAATATTATTTTCTTTTAAGTAAATAGAAAATCAAATATCATTTTAAACAATGAATTATGTAAATAAAAAATTGAGATATTTTTAAAATCAAAGTCAAATATTTTTAATCTAAGTCAAATATTTTTTTTCTAAAATTGTAGATAGTTAAGGTGTTAGCAATGACTACTTTGGATCTACTTCTTGTTTTGCCGTTACAAATACTTTTTAATTTTAAAATTAAAATTGATTTATTAAGGATAACTATTTTGGAACTTTTTATTTTATTATCATGAACAATTTTTTAAATTTAATTTAATTAAAACAATTTGTTAGGATAGTCACTTTAAAAAAATGAATAGACACTTCTGAATCCTGTTTGGTTTTCGCGAGCAACTTTCAAAAGTATATAAATAGAATATTCATAGTCATTTATGCATAAATAACTATAAATTGAGACAAAAACAAAGTTTGAGTCAAATTTACATGTAGATTTCGACTTCGCAAGGAATATAAAAATTAGAAAATCAAAAGGATTATCATTCGCCGCTCCCATCGCGATTTGGTTACGACAATGACAATGAATTTTTTTATAAATTATTTTATTCATTAGATGGTTGTTCTTATCATTGAATTTTTAAAATGATTTGCTAATTCGATTATTACTTGCCTTTTAACAACTTTGTAGCTATTAATTTATAAAATAATAATAATTATTATTTTTTAATTTATAAATTTAAAATAGTTTTGTATCTTATAATTTGATGTACTGAATTTATTTTTTATAATTGACGTACTGAATTTATGTTTTGTCATTTAGTATTCATATTAATCTATCGTTATTTGTTTTTTTTAAATTCTCATTTCATAACTATTTAATTCAAATACGAGTATATTTCTTAACATTATAGATGTTTATCCTTATGATTTAATTTGTTTAAAAATTTCTTATCCAATAATGTATCTTACGAAAAAAATTCTTAATTCAATAGTTACTTAACTTTTATCTACTAACAAACTATTTATTTATTAATAAACATAATTTATGTATATTTATCTTTTTGTTATATTATTATGTGGTATAACTCAAGAAATAAATCAACTAAACATCAAAATCATGTATTTCCAATATACTTCCGTTTATATATTATAAAAAAATACTTTCAAAAAAATACACTTCAACAAAATAATTTATACTAACATTTATTATCAATTAGTGACACGCTTCTAAAATACAACATTTTACATAAAAAAAACACTTTCAGTCGACAAAATATCTTTTTAAATTCTTTCAAATTATATTAATATCTTCAACAACATCTCTAAAAAAAGACCAAAAACTCGTGCATCGCACGGGATTACGTTCTAGTATAATATATAGTCAAACAAATGATGGGTGAAGTGAAGTTACTATATATGACGAATATCCATACTGAGTTTTTTTTTTTTTATCAAGCATACTGAGGTTTTCAATACAACGGTAATACCAGAATGATATATAGTATAATACTAGAAGCATGCAGTATTTTAAGAGGCTCTAGCAAACGGTTCCGGTTATGCCTAAGCTAGGCACCTACCAATTTAACTCACATTCCAGATTGTGATATGACTTTGGTAATTTTAGTATGAATTTTTCATAAACTATATGTTGGAATGTGATACAAATTTCTAGAATATTCTATTAATGCTTAGAATAATTTGTTTAGGGTAATGAAATGAAAAGCCTAAAAGTATCTATAATAATGTGATGTAGAAAAATCAAAATAAAGCCTATACGACTCTAGAACCTTTGAGCACCAATCTCCAAATCCTACAAATAGGCTTGCCACCTGCAATTGTGAGGGAGCACTTGTGAAAGCACTCTACTCCAAGTGCTCCACCATCATCATTTTGTCATACTATTAGCATTCATAATATTCAAGTATTTCATTTTGTCACATGTCACTACAACACAAAACAAAATAGACATCGCTTTTTTTTTTGTCTTTACTAGCGCTTAAAAGTGCTTTCTATGTAGCCGCTAGTGATCTGCATAAAAAAGACAGTATTTTATAAGCGCAAGCGAAAATTAGAATCGCTAGCGCTTTCTTGAAAAAGCGCTATCTATTGTTGATAATAGATAGCGTTTTTTAAAGGAAGCGCTATCTATTAACAGAACTTTGCTAGCGCTTCTTTGAAAAAGCCCTATGTATTCTCAACAATACATAGCGCTTTATCAAGAAAGCGCTAGCTATTTTTTTTTACAGTAGCAGTATATATATTACAGCTACTGATAATTCTTAAAACCCAGCCAATACAATTTTTACCAAAATTTTGGCAGAATCTCCTCTAAAACATGGACATTCTAAAATAACATAAATACTTGTATAATTACAACAAACAATATGCCAACCAAAATAATGCCTCACATGGGCCAACAACATACATCTAACTACTACTATATATAGTATAAGAAATTGCTAACTTAGAAGTTCATGTCAAATAGCAACAAGTTACACCTCACAAAAAAGAAGAAAACCAGAGATTAATGGTGTGTGTGTGTGTGTGTGTGTGTGTATATATATATATATATCTTACAGCTTGATAACATGAGATCGAGCCAAACTGCATGAGATGTCAAACCAATTAAAAGGATCTGATTCCATCTATCTATCTGAAAAAAAATAAAAAAAAATAAATTAGACACAAGTAATTAGACACACAAGCAATTTAACAAGTACATAATTCATAATCATTTAACTAAAAAAACACAATTTACATTTCCTTTTTCTTTTTCTCCGACTGATCCAAATTCCCTCTTTATGATCATGTCTAATATATGTATCATCATCTTTTGATGTACTTTCCTCACCAAACAGTGATTGTATCGCAACGAACGGGTCATCTTCAATATCAGCATCTTCATCTGCTTTATCATCAATCCCATTAACAATTTTTTTGTTGGTCAACAAAACAACTGACCAATTCACATCAGATGGATCAGTGACATAAAACACTTGTCGAGCTTGCGATGCTAAAATATGAGCGTCATCTTTATATCCCAACTTATTGAAATTCACCCGTATGAACCCCAAGTCATCCGTTTCTACACCGTAATTATTGTCAACGCACTTACATTGGAACATAGGCACCCGAAACATCGCATAATCCAACTCCCATATGTGTTCAATGACCCCGAAGTATGACACATTTGCAAAAATGGGATTTCTGTCTTTGGCACTTGAGATATGCATAGCTTAGGCAACAAGAGTGACCCCACTATTTTGCATTTTACTCTGATCATCATGTTCTTTTGTATATAATGTGTACCCGTTAATCAAATAACCGGTGTAAGAGATAACATGTATAGCTAGACCTTTAGCTAACCATCTCAATCTTTCTGAAACCGAGCTAGAATTTGCATTAAACTCTTCAGAAATGTGATCTCTTAGCCACGTTATAAAACACCAATTGTGTTTTCTTGTTAACCAGTTTTGATTCTTATTTGGGTACATACGTTTGAGAATTTCGTTGTGTTTCACAACATAGGACTCAATCTCATCGACGTTGTGTAAAACATATAAGTGTGCTTGCTCCATCAGTTGACTTGATATAGTCAATATTTTATATCCAGTAATCCTTTTCCCTTCACTTCCTCTTGTGTGATGAGATATCGACATCCCTATGTTACATCCAACGTTAGATAGGTAGTCGAAACAGAATTCAACAGCTTCTTCGACTGAATACCGCTCAACAATACAACCCTCTGGCCGTGATCGGTTTTTCACATACCCTTTTAATATCTTCATATAACGCTCAAACGGGTACATCTATCTCATGTAAGCTGGTCCACACAATTGTGTCTCCCTAACCAGATGAATTGTCAGATGAATCATTATGTCAAAGTATGAAGGTGGGAAATACATTTCAAGCTCACACAAAATCAAAACAACTTCTGCTTGCAATGGTGGCAACTTTCCTGGGTCAATCACTCTGCTGCAGATTGCCTTGAAGAAGAAACAAAGTTTAGTTAAGGTATTCCGCACTTTGATGGGAAAAATGGATCGTATGCCAACGGGTAGCAAATTCTCCATGAGAACATGGAAATTATGGGACTTCAGACCCTTTAACTTGAGATCTCGCATTGATACGAGGTTCGTAATGTTTGAAGAGTACGCCTCTGGAACCTTAACTCCATGAAGAAACTTAGAAAGAACCGTTTTCTCTTTTCTAGACAAAGTATGAGCAGCTGGAGGTAGATATGTACGTAGTTTCCCCTTCTTTACTAGTCCCAATTCCCGTCTCAGTCCCATACTAACCAAGTCCCGCCTTGCATTGATGTCATCTCTAGTCTTCCCGGGCACATTGAGTAAGGTACCAATGACACTATCAAAGACAATTTTTTTCAACATGCATCACATCAATGAAATGTCTCACGTACAATGACTCCCAATATGACAGCTCAAAGAGAATCACCTTTTCTTCCACCCTCATGTGACAAGCTCTCCCGCAAAAGGTTTCCCGAATTCAATACTCAAATCTTTTACCTTTTCAAACAGTTGTGCACCCGTCAAAGGCAAATGAGCTCTACGTTCTTCAGTCATATTCCCATTAAATGCTTTCCTCCACGACCGATAATGATGCTTTTGAGGCAAAAACCTATGATGTCCAAGGAAGACATTCTTCTTACCATGTTCTAATCACATCCAATCAGTACCATCTTCACATATAGGGCATGCACACTGACCTTTGGTACTGTATCCAGACAAATTACCGTGTGCCGAAAAATCATTAATTGTGCCAAAGATCATAGTCCTCAAGATGAAACTTTCTTCTCTGTACCCATCGTACATATCTATACACGTCTTCCACATTTGCTTCAAGTCTTCAATTAAAGGCGCCAAGAATATGTTTATATCATTTCCTGGTTGTTTTGGCCCAGAAATTAACATAGACAACATCATATATTTGCACTTCATGCATAGCTATGGAGGTAGGTTATAAATCACCAAAATCACTGGCCATGCACTATGAGAGCTACTCTGAACACCATGCGGGTTAAACCCATCAGTAGACAATGCAAGTCTTAGGTTTTTTGGTTCTTTCCCAAAATCAGGATACTCAATATCAATTTTTTTCCATTGAGGAGAATCTGTCGGGTGCTGCAGCATGTCATCCTTAATCCTTTCATCCTCATGTCATGTCAAGTGTTTTGCATCTTCTGAACTACGATACGTGCGCCTGAATCTGGGAATTATGGGGAAATACCACATAACCTTCTCTGAAGCTTCCTTCTTCTTATACCGTGAGGCTTTGCATTTAGGACACGAATTTAACGATGCATATTCATTTCTAAATAAAATGCAATTGTTAGGACAAACCTGTATCTTCTCATAGCCTATGCCAATAGAGCGTAACATTTGTTTAGCCTCATATGTCAGACCAGAAAGCACATTATCATCCGGCAACATATCTTTCAATAAGGTGAGTAAGTCTGTAAAGCTCTTATCAGTCCATCCATTGCTCGATTTCAAGTTATACAACTTTAACATCGCCGATAATCTCGTGAATTTCATATAACCCTCATATAACGGCTTCTCCGAATCACTTACCAACTTCTCAAACATTTGAGGACAATCACAGAGATCTTCTTCAACCGCATTTGCCATGTCTTCAAAACGGTCGCCATAATATGCATTTATACCGGCGTCTTCTGATGCATATCTCCCACTCTTTCCCATATTAGAAGATTCACCTCTTTTCTCACCGTGCTTCATCCAACAGTTATAACTCTGATCAATTCCATTGCTCACTAAATGTCCTTCCAATTCCTGAACATTAACTCGACCTACATAACAACAACTCAAACAAGGACATACGATTCTACTCAGGTCTAGTTCTTTTTCATGATGAACTACAAACCTAATAAAATATTGCACTCCATCCCTATATTCCTTCGACAAACGATTGACATACATCCACTTCCGATCCATTCTAACTTCAACCTTTACAAATTCAACAATCAATCCCATTAATATAACATCATATTAAACATATTTGTATTTTCAATATTTTACCACTAAACATAGTCAAAACTTGATAATCTAACGCATCGGGCTATAGCTAATGCTATGTTGTCAATCCACAATTCACAGTTCGTAATTTTTAACAAAAAATTGGTAGACTCTCCCCTAAAATATGGACATTCTAAAATATATCCAATCCAATCAAACATAAAACACTTCAAAGTTCAACACTTGTTCAATCTTTTTACACAATTATTCCTTTTGTAAACCACCACCAAGGTAACCAAAACTTCCTATTCTTTTAACCCAAAAGAACATTATAAGAACCAGCAGAGCAACAACATCAAAAAAGCCCCAACATCAAAACAAACTCTACTATAAAACCATACAAATCAAACAACACTTAATTTTTTTCTACCTCACAGTGAGATGCAAACAAAAACCTAGAGAAGGAGGACTTACCAACAGGAAAAACCAAATAGAGTCTTTCTTCCAAGAATCAAACATTTCTTCTTTAGTGCGAAACCAAACCCCGAAGTTCAGAAGAGACAACCACAGTAGCAGGCTTAAACCTACACAAATAAGTAAACAATAAAAACAAAACCCAAAAGAAAAGAACTAAATAAAGAGACGCGTCGCAACTACAATCCAATGAACATAACAAAACTTTTATATAATAATGAGAGAAAACGTGTCGTTGCGAGAAGAAGGAGCAATGCGCGTGGAGAAATGCATGAACACTGTGAGAGAGAGTGAGAGAGAGCAAAATATCGAGTAGCAAACTGAGTAACACAGACAGAGTATGGCGCGTTATAATTTTTTTTTCAGGTCATAGATAACGCTTCTGTGAGAAAGCGCTAGCGATTATGGAATAGGATTAACGCTTTCCTACAGAAGTGCTAGCAAAGATTCATAAAGGACAGCGTTTTCGTGGAAAAGCGCTAGCGATTCTTGACACTCCAAAGTTAGTAGCGCTTTCCTGGGGAAGCGCTAGCAATTAATGAACCTTCAGTAGCGCTTTCTTAGGTAAACGCTAGTGAATATTTTTCTACGTTTTTAGCTAGCGCTTTAGTTAAAAACGCTGTTTAAAGTGGTGCCATATATTACAAAATTTGTTGTAGTGTGTATAACCTCCAACATTCTTCCACTTCATTTAACCATTTCACTAAACTGATCTCTACTATTCTCTCCTCTAAAATCTTAATAGTATATATCACCGATCGCGAATAAGCTTTTTTATGAGTGTGTGTATATATATATTTACCTTACTATTGTCAACCTTTGTTGGTGCATGGCAAGTTTTTTCCTTGGTTGGTTTTGCTGCATACTAAAAAGTAAACCTCGGTGGCTGAAAATTACAGAAGAGAATTTCTAGGAGATTTTAGATCTCAATCATGGAAAGGGGCCATACAGGCTTTGAAACCAAACTGAAAATGATTGCTTGCCATCTTTCTGTAGCGGTTTTAAGTTCAGTCAATTTCATAGGTTTGCCTGTCCATGACAAGTTTCACCTAATTACTAATTACTAATTACTAATTAATTACAAAATGAACTTTATATAGTCGTGATTATAAAATGGCAAGACAGATAAACTTGACACTAACATGCGCAGTGAAGGCTAGATCATTTGCCTCAACGAATGATCTGATAATTATCCCTGTTATATATATTCTATAAAATGTTATCAAGTGACATGAGAGTTAAAAGTTTGATAATTAATTAATTATTATCAAACTTGTATAAAAAGTTATCCGTTGGTATTTGGTATGTTGCGGTGGATTGCTAAGCAGGTTGGCGTGCCGAAGATTCATAAGATTTAGAATATTCGGTGGATTGAGTACGGGATTTTGGATCCCCTAGAGCGTCTCTCTCCCTACGGCACTTATGGTCACTTTATCTCTCTCATAATTTCTCTCTCTCTTCATTTTCTCTCTCCTCTTTCTTCTATTTTCTCTCTCCTCTTTCAGTTGTTTTTTCACTGTTGCAGAGATGCAACAACAGCAGAGGATCCGAGCTCCAATAACCGATCTCTTTTGTACCGGCTACGAATGAACAAAGGGATTTTTTATTTCCAAGACAAAAGATAAGGCATTTTGCTAACTTGGAAAGGTGAGCTTCCATTAGAAACAAGGCATTGAATGCTAAAGCACATACACCAGAGATTCTTCTACTCCCTTCGTTCCATTTTATATGTCATTTAAGGTTATGCACAAGAATTAAGGTGTACAATTAATGCTATAGAATTTGGAAAAAATACTACTTGATTTCCTAATATACCCTTATTAATTAAGTTCACACTACAACTACTTTCACTCTTTCCCATGAAAACACATTAACACTAGTAAAGGGTAAAAGTGGAAAAAATATATTTAATGTTCATTGAAATTGTAAAACGATAATTAAATTGGGACAAGATTAATTTTCTAAAACGACAAATAAAATGGGACGGAGGGAGTACATAACAATAGGGCAATCAGGGCCAAGAATTGTAATATTAAAAATTTTTGTCCGATAATCACCTCCGCCTTTTCACACTTAACACAATCTCTCTTCTATCTCGATTTTTTTTTCTTCTGAAAGCTGATAGGAGCAGCTTCTCATTTTAGAGGAAAAAGTATTTTTTTTTAAAAATGATTTTCTTAAAAAGCTTAAACAAACATGCTTAAAACCACTAAAAATGATTTTTACTCATAAAACTATTTTTAACATAAAAAAATCTGTATCAAACACACTCTAAGCACATGTTTAGCTTAATTTGTTCAAATAAATTATAAATTACTAGCTTTAATTTTTTTTATTTTTCATAAATGATTCCTTAGCAAGTACTTACATTTCAATCATAATTTTTTACAAGGCAAAAATAGAGTTTTAGTTAAATGTATTTGTACTAAAGGCCAGTTTGAATTAACTTTTAACATAAGAACGTCTCTCATAAACTTATAATTTTTTACTCATGAAATAATCTTTATGGAGAAATTAAATAAGAGATTTTTTGAAAAAACTGAATACAAAAGAAAACTTTAACTTATATAAAAATGGGTTATTAAAAAATTTATAACCATCACAAGTTTTTTTTTTTAAATTCTTTAATAAATATATATATTTTTTAAATTCTTTAATAAATATTTCTTTAGAAAATTATCCATTTTTAAACCTAAAAACACAACTTCTTTTTGGTGTGTCAAGTACAAGTACCAGCAACCTAGCATTTTTCTTCTTTTTCAGCACCCTAGCATTCCCCCCCCCCCCTTTTTTTCGGTGAATGTTTTGTTGTGCTTGGGGCTTCTTGTGTGTGTAAGTGTTTGGGTTAAGTTAGTCTAGATTGTATGTATCTAGAGTCTTGCTCTGGTGCTCCCACGGTTAGAATGTTCCATGTACACCTTTGGGAGTAAGTACCAGATTTGTGTGTCTGAACAACTTGGTTGCCTAGCCCATTGGGATTTGGCTTTGTTGGTAATGAAGATTATTTCTTGACAAAAAAAAAAAAAAAACAAAATTCAAAGAGACCCAACAAATGAAGGGAATTGCTAAGGGCACCCCCCAAATTGATGGGGGCACCCTACAATGGCATTGACTTGACGAAAATGCCCCTAACAAAATTTGAAGCGTTTTTTCCCCTTCTGTTCATTCCCTCGCAAAAGTGGTTTTTGTTCTACAACTCGCAAAAACCAAATTTGTGAATGAGGGAAATCTGAAATTTTCTTCACTCGCAAATTTGGTTTTTGCGAGTGAAAGAAGGTTTTTTTTTTGGGTGCTCTGAGTGAAGGAAGGTAATTACGAAAATTCGACACGCGTAAAATCTAGCAGTTCAGCGGATTTTTTTCGTAAATCATACACAACAAAATATTAGCGTACACTGGTAAATACAAAAGTATAAGAAACAACATGTTTTATTAATCAATCGTCATCTAAGCTTATTGGATTGTATTCATCATGATGTGAAAGATTAGGTGTTGGAAATATTGAACCCCATTCTTGCAATCGACTAATATATGGTGTTGGCCATGAAAAAGCCTCAGGACGACAAAAACTACGCCAAAGTGATTCTATGGCAGACAGTGGACAACCATCCTTCAAAAATACCTGAAATAATGTAAATACAATTAAATTAATGACTAACCTAACTAAACAAAAACAATGAAAAAGATAACAATATTAAATCAATTACCTGTACCCAGTGATTACCGTTGATAAAACCAATGCAAATGAGTTGATGGTTCGGAGTTGGTGCACCTCTAAGGGGAAAAATGTCCAGCACGTCATACTGGTAGATGATAAAGAGACTATGATCAACTTATATTTGGTTGCGATCACATGACCCATCTCTAGTAGTGTCATCCACTTGTTTCTTCCTTATACACCTTGCACGTCCCGTAAAGAAGACTTCAATTCTTCTAATTGAACACCAAAAAGAGGGCCATATAAATCAACATTTTCCATAAGCTCTTTGTGCAACTCATGACGGATTAAAGGCCAACTATCCTCAGTTCTACCAAGCAATGCAACGGTACCCGCAGTTTTCATCACTGTCCACGTTAACTATGTCAGTAATATATGGTTGAAACTGCACAAGAAATTGATTCAAGAAAGGCAAACGCCTCCTCTTTGCTTGGGCGGTTGAATTCAACGAGGAACGCGCCGATGTGTTATCATGTGCAGAGTATATTGCATCCACATGCTCAAAATAAGATGGGTCACGTTTACAATCAAATCCATCCGTGTTGGTCTTTTTGGGGGGCCCCTTGGTCTTCACCTTTTCAGGTGGTGGACACATTGAAGTTGTCTCAGGACAACATAGTTCTCGCACTTTGCGATATAGTGTCCTTTTACCAACAATGTCAAGTGTGCGGAAATGGGTAATCAATGCCTCCCACTGAAGTGCAGGTTCCTCTTCTGACACTGTTTCATCTGTCTGTTGTTGATCTTCTTGTTGACCAAAATGTAATCTCTTCCAGTGGGAATGTATTACCTCCAATGGAATTGGAGTACCCATCACACTTAAATGAGCCAGCTCACAAGCACAGGGTAAACCATGTGTGGTTATAAGAGTGCAACCACATGCAGATTTATCAACACCTACATTCATATCTCTGCTCCACTCATCAACAATATATTGCAACACACTCCGAGACACAAATCCAAGCAATTGCATAAACATACGATTATTGTGTTTGTGTTCAACGACGGTTATGCTCCTCTCAAATATTGTCTTTATCTCGGTGTGTTGCAGCGTAAGCATGTTATTCATCGTCTCCCAGCAAACACACATGTCACCCCTATTGTCTTGCAACAACTTCTTCAGTCTCCAATGTTGAGACTCAGCCCTATCAACAAACATTAGAAACAACATCAGCTATAGCATAACATGATTCATTTACAATTTTTGACATTAGTTTGACCTTACCTGTTTGTTGTTATGTTTCCTAAGTGCATCACTTGGTTAGTCCATGTCGCAACAAATTTTTCCTTGTGTGGATCCAACCATATATTTTGCACATAATCAACGAATATAGGCCATTCTGCACATATATCCTGAAAACTCATCAGACGTTGCTCATACTCAACCTTGTCAGCAAAATAAACAACACTGTTCCATGCATCCTTGACTACCTCTATTTTTTTGTTATCAGATACCAACTTCTTGCATTTTACATAGACATTTTTTTCTATGTGAAATTAGCACAAAAGATTGCGACTTGTTGGGAACACAACTTCAACTGCGTTCATCAAAGCAAGATCTCTATCTCTAACAATAACTTAGGGAACTGATATATCTAGCACAATCAGTTCTCTTAACTTATGTAGTGCCCAGACATAGTTTTCAGCCCATTCAGAATCCATATAGGCAAATCCCATGGTAAATGTCAGCTCTGTTGAAGTAACACTAACAATTTCAAGCAGTGGTAGCCTGTATTTATTAGTTTTATAGGTACTGTCAAGGATGAGGACAGTGTTAAATGCATTCAACAAATGGACGGAATCTGTATGCACCCAAAATATATCTTTAACAACGTCCAAACCTTCTTGTCTTCTATACCAAAACACATACCGATCTCGATGTATTAAGTTAAACAATTGTTACATTTATGTTCTAGGGCCTCTCTGAGATGATCGGTACTTCTGACGCTCCTTGTAAATGTGTTTAATTGTAGATAGGTTTTCCTTATCCCGACCTTTAACCGTCAACAGAACATTTCTTGGCTTTACATTGTTCTTGGTCATTTCATGAACAAGTTTCTTCTCCTCTTCGCTTAAACGACCAACATAAGAATGACCCACCAATGTTTCAGCTAACCAATGGTTGTGTAATCCACATATTACTTTAACCATCTATCTTTCAATCGTTCCGTCAATCATCGATAAAAGTATTCCTTTAATTCTTAACGGACATTCACACTTTCGAGTACTAGGATTTAGAAGATGCATGCTTTTTAGGCTTATCCTCCCACTCCTTTCACAACCTAGAATTAATTTTGTCCGTCTTCCTCGTTGCCCTGTCTCTGTGTCTAACCTCACAATGACAATAACAAATCCATTTTGCCTCCCAACCTCTCGAGTCCACAACAATAAATCATCCTGTGTAAGAAATATCTCCCTAGTAGTGAATGCTTCTGTACAATCCACCTCTGTCATTTGGTCAATCTACAACATTTTTGGACATAGGCTACGCGTGAAAAGTATTGCCTAAGGTAAAAAAAACCGTTTTCGTTTCCAAAGGCAACGGTTTTTTCAACCGTATAGGCAACGGTTTTTTTGAATAAAGGCAACAGAAACAAAAAACCGTAGCCTTTGATAATTTATAGACAACAGTTTTCTGTTTTCTCTAGGACAATGGTTTTACAGTGTTACAGTCAATGCCAACAATGTAAAACCGTTCCCTTTTGATGTCAAAGAGTACATAATAAAACTGTTCGCTTTTGTGTTTCACTTTCGGCATGCAAAAATAGACAACGAGTTTTACATATTAAACAATGCTTTTTCTGGTAGTATAGGGAACTTTTTTTTATAAGGCAACACTTTCAATAGAGAACTTTTTTTTTTCTAGAAAAGCAACCGTTTCATTACTAGCATCATTCTTTATCAAAATAGCATTGCGATTATAAAATAAAAGTCAAGGTAATTAAGGTTGAGTATTTAACGTATTTCAAAAGTCATAAGTACAATAATCATTCCTCATATGTACCGAAAAACATTGTTCATAGCCCAAAGTAAAACTACATAACACTAGTCAATCATGAAAACATGTCTTCATCTTCTTCTACATCCAAGTCATCAAGCAATTGACCATCCATACAGTCATTGGGTTCCTATAAAATTAATATAATATTATTAATAAGGGGATGTGAGTTGAATAACAATAATAACCAACCAACAACCTAACTATTCCACATCCGAACAGAACATCATCATAAGTTTTTGAAAATATTTTCATGTAGATCACTCGATGAAAGAAATAAAATGGAAGTGCTTTTGGAACCTATTCACTGAGGATGTATTTATTTCAGCTTTGAAAAAGGCAGCTTCAAGGAGTCAATTACAAGAATCCAAAACATGTTTTGATCCGAAATGGATCTCAGAAGTGGCCGGAGGAGGAGCGCGAGCGACGGAGTACGACGGTGGGGGGTGTACCTGCACAAACTCCGATGCCTAAGTCAGTATCAGAGTAAGATGAGGTAAGAAAATATGAACAGTGCGTACTTTTATTGATTAGGTCATAGACCTTTTATAGGTGAGGTCAGGCTGCTGACGTGTGGATAGTATCGAGTAACCCTAGATTGATTGTTAGCCGTCAGATGAATCCGACAGCCGGCATCATTTCTAGGGTTGTGGGCGGATAAGGTTACTTTTAGGGATAGCACCGCAATGCCTTATGCTCTAGGGTTTCGTGTCGTGGCCATGTCCTTCCTAGGGTTTGTTGCCAGAGGAAGGAACTCCTGGGTCGGGTTGGACAACCGATGTGGGCCTTGGACCAATTTGGGTCGGTATCGTACTAGGGTGAATTCCTTTTGTCGTATTGGATCGGCCCGGTTTGGAGTGGTCCTTTGGCCACTCCGGATCATGTTTAAATTTACAAACAAACAAATGAAATCAGAATTAAGAAAGAACAGAATAATGCATGTCATTACATCCGTGAAAGATTCAACAATATTCTTTGGCAATTGAAAGTTAGTAGTATCACTATCAGCATAGAATAACAAATTTAGGCATCATATTAGGATCCAGTCCTTCCAAAATTCAAAGTGCTGGCTGTTGTATAGTGAAGTTTTGAGATTAATCCCCATCAACTCAGCCAGAATTGTCTCTTTATTATGTCATGGAGTAGTGTAAGTTCCTCATATTACATAGTAGAAAAAAGATAGATTCTTTTCAATTTGGTAATAGAACTTCAACTGAACTCTTAGAGACTAGCTCACAGCAAAATTTATGTTTCCTATGACACACTTTTAAAGCACTCATTATTGGTTCTCTACCATAGCAGTCAATAATATATCAACAACTTACAATTGGAAATTGGTTTAAAAGCAAAGGAAAAAAAAATCCATTCCAGACCATCATCTGCATGGTGGAACATAACTAAGAGGCATCAAATTTTAAGGTTTGATGGCAACGAACTCTGTATTCAAGTTCAATAGAGTTCAATCTACAACACTCAATAAGTTTCAATTAGAAACTCAGTATGCTTACAATCAGATTCAAACCAACCAACAACCTAACTATTCCACATTCATAGCATGGCAGTAAGCGAACAACAGGCCAACATAAGCCTGCTAAAACACATATTACAGCAACCTGTTGCAGCTGAAAATGTAAATCCTCATTGATAATTAAGCTGAAAAGAACTCAGAAAAATTAAGTTTTCCAACTTAAGCTGTCTAATGATAATGCGACACAAGGAGATGAGAGAGAAGCACAGGTGTTATACATAATTACTTAAAGACCACACTTAGATGTGCAATCCAATAAACTCTATTCTGACTGTGAGACATACATGGAGACAACCAAATTAGCATGATTAACTTCAACTACAAAACGATTAATTATGCATGGAGATTGTTTAACTGTTAATAATGATCCCCATTTATGATCCAATTTCTAAAATAAATTTAATAAACAAGTCAATAGATAGCATACTAACTTACCAAGTTAAATCCATAAGGGTATCAATACCTATACCACATTGTAGTGAAGTAACTCCCAAACAATTTTAAAAACATCAAAATACTTACTCATTAGTACTAATAACCATTTATTAGGAAGAAAACAGAATGCTCTTAGTTGTTAAGACAAGGCTAGTTAAAAAAGGACAACTATGAGCTAAAAAATAGTAATAATATTTATGATTATCAACAAAGAACACTGAGTAGAAATCTGAATCAAACCTTTTCTCTTCTTATGAGCTTGCACCCAGCAAGAGGGACAGCACTACGAAAAACTTCTGCAAGAAATACCATGTTGAAAATCAATATCATCAAAATTATTAAACCATGTTTCCATTAAATAATTTTATAATTTTACTAAGTTAAATTTAACTTTATATAATGTAATGAGAATGCACTTTACCAGTAGAAGTAAACCAAACAATTAGTAACCACTCAAAAAAATAGCAACTGCTACTTGTTTGATACAACAAAAAACAGGCAGGCAAGCAACACCAACACACGCCCATATGAATCCAAGAAAAACTGCAGATGTTACTGGTTTTATACATTCAATAACAGACAAGCAATCAAATCAACACATGCCCAAATGAATCCAAGGAAATCGCCACATGACAGCAATAACCAATACCACAAAAGAACTTCCAGTATAAATAATTAAATGCAAACCATCAACCCAGCCACATCTATAATCTTTTGCCTACTAATTTATATCAAACTTAATTTATATCAGACTAATTGTCATATCAAAGTAATGCAAGCAGAGCATACATGCACAATAGTAAGTGAAAGACAAAAAAAATGCTACATGCACATTTGAACACAACTGGACATTTTATCATATAACTTGTAATTCACAAATAATATAGAGAAAAATTATCCCCCTCACACATATTTAATTATCAGTCGTGATATCCAATTGGCAACCACACATATGCTTAAGAATTTACATAAACACATTCCACTTGATAGTGATAGAGCCCAAGCATGTTATGCAAGATCTTGAGTTCAATTTAAACAAAATGGAGGTTAAAAGAAAAAAGTGATATTAACTCATTGTCTACCTGAAGATCCCGTTGAGGAGGCCTCTGAAATACAATGATTCTTTCATTTTCTAGATAAACAAACAGAAATTAGTGAGAGAGAGTGACAAAGGAAGGAAGTAAGGCGAATGAGGTGATGCGATGTACCTGAACGGTGGTGCGCCAGTGTGAAGAGAATAGGTGTCGTGCGGTGGATGCGTGCGGTGATCAACGAATGCGCGTGCGGTGGATGCGCCGGTGCTTTCTATTTGTTGCAGAACTAAGAAAGGGATGCGCCGGAGCAAAACTGAGAGAGGGGCAGGTTAGGGCTTCATGATTTTAGCAATCGGCGACTAAAACTGGAAATCGAAACTAAGAGAGGGATGCGCCGGTGCAAAACTGAGAGAAGGATAGGTTAGAGCTTCATGATTTTAGCAATCGGCGACTAAAACTGGAAATAGAAACTGAGAGAGGGATGCACCCGTGCTTTCACCATGATTTTGTTTAGCGCGACTAACAGTCTGTTTGGTTCAAACGAGGGGAGGGGAGGGGAGGGAAGTCTTTGCTTGTTTGGTTCAGGAGGGGAATGGAGGGATTTTAATGAAAGGGAGAGATTAATTTACTAGTATATCCTTATAGTCTTTTATATTATGTTATATATAAGGATATTTAAGTAATTTTATTTTAAATAATTTAATCTCCCCTCCCCTCCCCTCCTCTCCAAAACCCCCCACTTTGGGAGGGGAGCCAAAATTGGCTTAGGAGGATTTTGCTCCCTCCTCCCTCCCTCCTCCTCCCTTTAAAAAAATTGAACCAAACAAACATAATTTAAAATAACTCCTCCCCTCCCCTCCCCTCCCCTCCAAAACCCTCCAACCAAACACACCCTAAAACTGAGGGAGGGACAAAGTTTTAGGGTAGCAAAATAAATAAAAAATTGAAAATAGGCGGGTGAAGAAAAGGGGTTTAGCGCCTAAAGAAAAAAGTGAGCACTATTTTTATTTTAATAAAAAACAAATTAATAAAGAACGATTTTAAGATGTTGGGAAAAAATTTAAAAAACTGTTGCCATTAACTTTTTGAGCAGGGTTTTAAAATGTTGGGAAAATATCGAAAAAAAAATCGTTGCCCTTAACTTTTTTAGAACGATTTATTAGGGTTATATATGAAAAAAATAAAAGTTTGGCCAATATGTCAACGGATTCACAAAATCGTTGCCTATTATAATATAAGAGAACGGTTTTTTAGGTGTTGCCGTAGGTACAAAATGTTGTAGTGCAACCTCATCAGAATTAAACATATTGTTGTCTTCCATCTCCAATAACACTAGAATCAAACAAACAAAATAAAATAAATACCTAATAAATACAAAATGCGTAAAAAAAATAAATAAATACCACTCGCAAATTTGGAATTTGCTAGCGTGCAAATTTTTTGTACACTCGTAAATTCCAAATTTGCGAGTAAGAAATGAAATTTGCAAACCTTAATTCCAAATTTGCGAGTGATACGAAAATTGTGGGGAAAAACTGTGAGTAATTGTAAAAAAAAAAACTTGAGTTTTATTAGATGAAGAGGGGCATTTTGGGAAATAGAGGGTGCCCCAGCAATTTGGGGGGTGCCCTTAGCAATTACCCAAATAAATCGCATCAATTTGCTTTTAGGCTCATGTTGAATGCCATTTTAAGCCCAGCTTATGCCTCGCAATTGGGCTATATTTCTTAGCAAAAGGAACAAGTATCTCCAATACAGTTCAATCGCTACCTCAATTTTTTATAATACACTTTTCTGTTTGTCATTATGTCATTTTTTTTCTTTCAAAATTACTACTTTCCGACGTTACAATGATTTTTGAAAATTTGATCCCGAAATAAAATATTTTTTTGCTTTTTGAAACTTAGTTTCTGAAATACGAAATTATACATTCCAGAAATTTTGATTCTGCAATACATAATTTGTGTTCCAAAAATTAAATTCCAAAACTATTTTTTTAGTTTTCTAAAACTTATCCGGAAAGCATAATTATGCATTCTAAAATAAAATTTCTTTTTTTTTACGGGATTTAAAATCAAATTTCTTGAATGCATAATTTTGTGTGCCAAAATCTATGATTTGGATTTAAATTTGAAAATTTAACCTTATTTCTTTTGAACTTTTAATTCGAAAATTGATTTTCAGAATACATAAATTTTGGCAACTATATAAACATCTTAGAACCACTGTCGTGTTCGGCGGCTACTGCATCGTGCAACCTTTCCTTTCATTGTTTTTCTCCTTTATCGTCTCTCTCTCCCCTCCCCCCATCGTGCACATAGGCGATTCCCCCCCACCCTCACCGCATTTGAACACACTCCATCGTCACTATGGGTGGTCCTCCGTCATAGCAGGTGGTTTCTTCTATTAGGCATCGTTGCTTGCAACTTCTCTGGTTGCTAGCCAGTCGTAGGGTGCAACCCCCTCTTTCAGTGGCCCCAAGGCTCCTCCTTCCTCCTTCTTGTCGTAAATAGTTTCCTCTTTTCCCTTAGCTCTATTAGGCGGCCCTTTAGTGGTCATCTTTATTTCTCCTCAGTGGGTCGTATATGGGGTATAAGAGTTTCCACTCTCCACTTTTACAACTAGGTTAAATGATGTTGGCATCTAATGCCAATTTTTCCTCTTCTGGATGCACATTGTTTGGTTGTGTGGGAAGGGGAGAGCCAAGGGGATACGGGCGAGGGAGATGGGAAAATGATAGGGAAAGGGAAGGGGAGTAAGGAGGGGTTCCGAAAATTTGTTTCTTAGAAGGGTGTTTGGGGGGAATATAAGAAAACATGGGAGATGGGTGTATTCGTAAAAAGGGGTGCAAAAAGCAACCCATAAAATTTTAATGGATAAGCCCACGCATATAATTCATCATATCCAAATAGTTAGCACTTTGCAGTTTATCATATAGTGTTGTTTATGCCTTTTGGGTGAGAGAGATTTACCCTTTAAAGTCTCACTCGTGAATGTACTACATCTATTTATCATTGCATCTATTTAAAAATATGATTTACTGGCACATTAATGGTCACATTTACGGACTCACAGTTCAATTTACAATTCGCCTTGTTATAAGCCATTGTTTAGGGTGAAATATCATGCATGTATCTCATATGTATACCATTATTAGGTCATCTCCCGCAACAATTCTTAATTAGGTTCTTAAAGTTAAAAACTGTTATTAGTTGGGTTCACCATTGGCGGAGGATGACATGGACGCCACACGCAAAAATCGTTCTTATATAAGAACTGATTCTTAATTAGTCATTAAAAATAATTGTGAAGTAACGTATGTGACCCATTTTAAAAAAAATATAAAGATGTCAGATAACTTGTTGGACTCATTTTAAGTTATTAAAGAATTTTATCATTTGAGCAAAAAATTGTTAAAGTAATTAAAATTGACGTGGCATGATAGTACCCAACAAAAAAGAATTAAGAACCCCAATAATGTTTTCTATTGGAAATGCTCTTACTTATTACTATACGAATTAAAAAAAAAATCAACAATATGATCTTGGAATATTACCTTCAAAACTAATAAGTTACATTTTGACATGAAATTTGCAACATATCTTCTTTCTATTGACCTCACCCATGGCACACAATAGGGTGGACACGGCTACAGGTCGACCCGCGAACTCGACATACCCAACCCTGAAAATCCAGGTTGATTTGGGTTATTGGGTTGTGTCGATTTTAAGAGAAGCAAACTCAAAGTATATGGGTTGTGTGTCGGGTTAGGAGATTGTGAACCCAAGCAACCCAAACCAACCCATTGTGAACGCACAACCTTTTTGTTACTTACTAAGTGAACGCGTCATATATATTATATAAAGTGACTTTTTTCCCTGTAAGCCTAGGCGAATGTTGAGTGGCGTATTTGAAATATAAAATGTGTGTTTGCATTTGGAATGGTTTATATATAATGCAAAATATGAAATATGAAATAACTAGTATAGAACTCGTGTCATGCACGGGGAACATTATTTATTTTTGGTTATAAAAATTATCTCAATCTAATAATATCATATAAGAAATATTATATTATCATATAAGAAATATTATATTAGTAATTATTAATTTTTAATGATGTTATAATACTGTATTTACTATTGCGTGTAATTATTAAATGCCTAACGTTCGAAAGGTGACAAACTAATACCAATCACGGTGCATACCACCTCAATCAATCTGATGGTGCATACTATCGAATAATTTATGAGATAATGTATTGTTGAACCAAGTTCAGAATTTCACCACAGAAATTCCACACAAGAATGAACCAGAATTGAGAGATCAATCCAGATTCAATTCAGCAGCAAACAATTAAAAAGAACGCAAGAGAATTAACGTGGTTCTTCTTAGGGCAATGTACCCTAAGCTTACATCCACGGCAGCCTATAAAATTGATATCTCTTTTGTGTTTACACACTCTTTCAACTCTCACAAGAATGCCTCACAATACAAGAGATTGATCGTAAGATGAATAGAAACTGGAAGTGAAAAACTGAACAAGTAGCTGTGAGCAGAAGCTACTTATATCCTAGCCAACTAAGCATAACTATCTTAACTCACCAATGAAACAGTTAAGATATAAAAACAGAATAACAGAATAACCGCAAGTAACTGTTAACTGTCATCTACTAGTTGACTAACAGCAAGTGTTGACTTGAACCAATAATCAACAATTCTCCACCTTGGTTCATGAACACTTTCAGAATCATAGGCTGCAAACAGCCCCGAGGGGCTTAGTCTCCTTTGATTTGGATCAAGTCCAAGCAGTGGAAAAACTTGCTGCTTGGAAGAACCTTTGTTAGCATATCAGAAGCATTGTGATCAGTGGACACCTTGCTGACAATCACTAATCCTTTGGCAATAACTTCTCTAACAAAATGTAACTTGATATCTACATGCTTGGTCCTCTCATGGTAGACCTGGTTCCTTGATAGGTGAATGGTACTCTGGTTATCACAAAATACTGTGATAACTTGATTCTGCAAATTCAACTCTCTAGCAATGCCTTCAAGCCAAATTGCTTCTTTGATAGCCTCAGTCAAGGCTATGTACTCGGCCTCTGTTGTGGAAAGAGCAACAACCTTTTGAAGACTTGCCTTCCAACTAATAGCAGTGCCATATGCAGTAAAGACATAACCTGTGATCGACTTCCTGGTATCCAAGCAGCCTGCATAATCTGAGTCCACAAACCCTTCAATAGGAGCTGTTCTGTTTTTGTCTCTGGCTCCACCATAAACCAGTATCCTACCAACTGACCCCTTGATGTATCTAAGGATCCATTTGAGAGCCTGCCAATGTGGCTTTCCTGGATTTGCCATGTACCTGCTAATAAGACTAACAGCATAAGCAAGATCAGGATGAGTACACACCACGGCATACATTAAGGACCCTACAGCATTAGCATAAGGAATGCTATTCATGTAAATCTGCTCTTCATTCGATTTAGGTGACTGACTTGCACTCAGCTTGAATTGTTGAGACATAGGTGTAACAACAGGTTTAGAATTTGCCATTCCAAACTTGTCAAGCACCTTCTTGAGATATGCTTCCTGAGACAAACTTAGAGTCTTCAAATTTCTGTTCCTCTGAATTTCAATCCCCAGAATTCTACTAGCAGCCCCAAGATCTTTCATTTCAAACTCTTTATTCAATTCGGCTTTCACCTTTGTGACCTCAACCTTACTATTGCTTGCAATTAAAATATCATCAACATACAATAGAAGAATCACAAACATACTGTTATGCAGAAACTTGAAATACACACAATTATCATACCTACTCCTTTGAAACCTTATATGAGCCATGAATTCATCAAACCTCCTGTTCCATTGCATTGGTGATTGTTTCAACCCATAAAGAGATTTGTTTAACTTACAAACAAAATCCTCTTTACCTCTGACCTCAAAACCTTCTGGTTGCTTCATCAGAATGGTCTCCTCAAGTTCACCATACAAAAAACCTGTTTTAACATCCATCTGCTCTAATTCAAGATCACATTCAGCCACCATTGCAAGGAGAATTCTGATAGATCTGTGCTTGACTACAGGAGAGAAAACATCATTGAAATCAACCCCCTCCTTTTGAGTAAACCCACGGGCTACAAGCCTAGCTTTGAACCTGTTTTGTTCAATGCCAGGTATGCCCTCTTTCCTCTTGAAAATCCATTTGCTGCCAACAATTCTGGAACCAGTAGGTCTCTTAACTAGTTCCCAAGTATGGTTATCATGAAGTGATTTTATCTCTTCATTCATAGCCTTAAGCCAATTTTCCTTATCTTTACTTGCTAATGCAGCCTTGAAGGAATTGGGATCTTCTTCAAGGACTTCACTAGCAGCAACTAAAGAGTAGGAAATTAAATCAGCATAACCATACCTTTCTGGTGCCTTAGTCCTCTTACGATTACGTCTCGAGCTAGGCGATATCCATTACGTTACGGTTGAGCTTGTTGAACTTCATCGCTTTCTTCATCATCAAGTAACCACCTATCGACAGGTTTCATCGGTTTTCATTCAGACTCCACCTCAAAATCTACTCTGCCAGAGTTGTTTTGATCAGCACCATCATTTACTCTACCAGTCTTGGCTTGGTAAGCCATTTCCTTTTCATTGAAAACCACATCACGGCTTATGATGCATTTTCTATGACCAGGTTCAAGGCACCATAGCTTGTAAGCCTTGACACCTTCAGGGTAACCTAGAAAGAGACATTTGATTGCTCTAGGTTCCAATTTATCTTGCCTAATGTGAGCATAGGCAACACACCCGAATACTCTCAATCTATCCAAACTTGGAGGGTGTCCAGACCAGATCTCCTCATGTATCTTCAACTCAAGGGCAGTTGAGGGGCATCTATTAATCAGATAAGTTGCCGTCATCACTGCTTCTGCCCAGAACACTTTAGGCAAGCCTGCACTAAGAATCATGCACCTAACCCTTTCAAGGATTGTTCTATTATATCTCTCAGCAATTCCATTTTGCTGAGGAGTACCAGCAGCTGTTCTATGTCTAACAATGCCATTTTTATTGCAAAAAAACATTGAAAAAACTCAGAACAAAACTCAAGGCCATTGTGCATGCATTTAAAACCTTTACCTTCTGTCGGTTTGAGTTTGGTGAGAGCTTTCCAAGTCTTGAAGCTGTCAAAGGCTTCATCCTTTGATTTCAACACATAAGTCCACACTTCCTTGAGAAATCATCAACAATAGACATGAAATACCTAGCACTGAATGAGAGGGTGTCCTAGATGGCCCCCAAAGATCGGCATGTATATAGTCAAGTATGCCTTTAGTTCTTTTACGATCGATCTTGAAAGCCCGACCTGCAAGCCTTGCCACAAACACAGTGTTCACAAAACCGTAGCCTTTCCACTTTGTCTCCACCAAGCAAGCCTTGTTTTCCCAGCTCAACCAGACCCTTCTCACTCACATGACCCAACCTCATGTGCCACAGATCAGTCTTTGTCAATACCCTTTCTGAAACAGTTGCTGCAGACTCGATTACCATGTCACAGTCTAAGGAATAGAGCCCATTCTTCTTTATTCCCCTCATCACAACCTTGGAACCCTTCAATACATTCAGAACTCCTTTTTCACCCTTGAACACATAGCCCTTCTTATCCAAATCACCAAGAGAGATTAAATTTCTCTTGAGATCAGGAATGTATCTAACATCACTGAGCAGTCTTTCAATTCCATCATGGAATTTGATCCGGATTGATCCAATTCCTTCAATTTTACAAGACTTGTTGTCTCCAAGATACACAGAACCACCTACTTGATTGCTGAATTCTTCAAACCATGACCTGTTTGGTGTCATATGAAATGTGCACCCAGAATCCAAGATCCATTCTGTTTCTTTCTCACTGCCAGATACCACTAACACTTCTGTAGATTCATAACCATCTTGAGCTATCGCAGCATTTCCAAAATCCTTGGAGCTTTCATTCTTGGAATTGGTTTTTAGTCTATCAGGACAATTCTTTCTGGTGTGCCCTTCCTTCCTACAATGATAGCATCGGATATTGGCAACATTTCCACCATTGGTGGTGGGAACATTCCCTCCACTGAATTTCTATTGAGGCTTGAACTTCTTCTTGTCTTGCTTGTTGTCTTTCTTTGAAAACTTTCCCTTAACCGTGAGACCCTCACCATTTGCAGATGGTTTAGGTTCCTTCCTTTCATTTAATTCTTTGGCATTCAGAGCAACCTGAACATCATTCAAAGTAACAAATTCTCTGCCAAACAGCATGGTTTCTTTGAAATGAGCATAGGTTCTTGGCAGAGAACACAAGAGTAACAAGGCTTGATCTTCATCATCAATTGAGACATCAGTATTTTCCAAGTCAAGAATCAACTTGTTAAACATGTCCAATTGGCCTTCTAAGGGTTTATCTTGTTGCATCTTAAAGGAATACAAAGATTGTTTGAGGTAAAGTCGGTTTACCAGAGATTTTGTCATATACAGCCCCTCAAGCTTCAACCACACGGCAGCAGCAGTCTTCTCCTTGGAAACTTGCCTCAGCACCTTATCACCCAGACTGAGAATAATCGCACTGTGAGCCTTTTCCAACATGATCTTCTTGTGCTTCTCTGTCATGTTCTTGTCCAGTTTGGCCTCTCCTTCAAGTGCTTCGACCAGACCCTGTTGCACAAGCAACGCCCTCATCTTCATCCTCCAGAGCCCGAAATCATTCTGTCCAGTGAACTTCTCAACATCATACTTGGTTGTAGACATGATTGCAAGTTCCACGCTCACCGCACCACTTGTTGAACCAAGTTCAGAATTTCACCACAGAAATTCCACACAAGAATGAACCAGAATTGAGAGATCAATCCAGATTCAATTCAGCAGCAAACAATTAAAAAGAACGCAAGAGAATTAATGTGGTTCTTCTTAGGGCAATGTACCCTAAGCTTACATCCACGGCAGCATATAAAATTGATATCTCTTTTGTGTTTACACACTCTTTCAACTCTCACAAGAATGCCTCACAATACAAGAGATTGATCGCAAGATGAATAGAAACTGGAAGTGAAAAACTGAACAAGTAGCTGTGAGCAGAAGCTACTTATATCCTAGCCAACTAAGCATAACTATCTTAACTCACCAATGAAACAGTTAAGATATAAAAACAAAATAACAGAATAACCGCAAGTAACTGTTAACTGTCATCTACTAGTTGACTAACAGCAAGTGTTGACTTGAACCAATAATCAACATGTATAAATTAGATATTTTACAAATATAGAGTTTTGTGTGGGTGTGTGTGTGTGTGATTTATGTTTATCATGAAAATGTTATATAGAAAAGTAATGTATTATCGACTCTGAATTATGAAATTACATGAGTGTTATACATACATTTATAAATACAAAATAGTATATACTATGTCATTTTTTGTTGTTAAAAATAATAAATATTTTACTTAAGGTTTAAATATATTTTTAGTCCCTCAAATTCGGGAAAAGTTTGGTTTTAGTCCCTCAAAAAAAATTGTCTGCTTTTGGTCCCTTTAATTTGAAAATGTGTCACATTTAGTCCCTGCGAGTTTGGTTTTAGTCCCTCAAAAAAAAATCGCCTGCTTTTGGTCCCCTTAGTTTGAAAATGTGTCACATTTAGTCTCTGCAAATGAGACGAAATTTTTTTGAGGGACTAAAATCAAACTTTCCCTAATTTGAGGGACTACAAACATATTTAAGTCTTTACTTGATTACTGAAAATAAATTTATTCACAGTTTAGATTATGAATTAATGCTACATTATAAATTTAAATAAGATTGTTTAAAAACTTAATAAAATGAATTAGTTGACAATTTTAAATTTTAATTAATACTTATGTAAAGTTATCGTGTAAAATATTGTAGTGTGTAGTTTATATCGACATGAGATATAAATATTCATCAATATAATCATGTATATATTACTACTCTTTTATATAATCATTTGCATTTAGAATACATATATTAGTACATATTTGTAAGAAAAAATCCATTATTTGGTAATGAGGAAAAATATTAAGTAACTTTAAGAAAAAATACTATCAATAAAAATCAAAATTCATTACTATCAAATAATAAATTTGTTAAATTTTTCTATTTATGTATAAATATATAGTAAAGGTTACAATGTTGTGCCATTTTAACTTCGTTTTATGGCATGCCAAAAAAAAGTTTCATTTTATGGGCAATTTTTATGACGTGACTATTTTGGTGCATTGATCAAGTTATTTTTGCCTATCCAAATATATACAAAACCAAATAAGCTAAACTATTTTAAAATTATGAGCAATAGCCTGGTGTTTCAGTTAAACACATCAATCCAAATTCGAAACTTACTACATAAATTTGTTGAGAAAGAGACCTTAATTGGATAAAATGCAAACCACCTGTTCCGACCTCAAGTCCACAGTATCGTTTTTCGAGGTATTGTCTACTTTGGGCAACATGTGATGTGGACCCTCATGGTTTTGTCCTTAAAAGGCGCCTCGGTGGGTTAAGGCATGTGGGTGTTTATAAACCCCTCTTGACCTTGATTCCCAAGCAATGCGAGACTTTTTGGTGTATCCAGAACAATAGCCCAAAGTCAAGGCCAAGGGGCTAAAGGGCCGTGGGCCCTCCTTCTAGCGCCAATGTTTCGAACTCAAGTCCGTAATATCGTTTTCCGAAGTATTGTCCACTTTGGGCCACATGTGATGTGGGCCCTCATGGTTTTGTCCTTAAAAGGCGCCTTGGTGGGTTAAGGCATGTGGGTGTTTATAAACTCCCCTTGGCCTTGATTCCCAAACAATGTGAGACTTTTTGGTGTATCCGGAACACCAACCTCACCCAAAAAAGAAAAAGAAAAAAGAAAATAGTAAGTCCTCTACAAAACAATGAAACATTGTAGGTTAGTGATTTAATCAATTAATCCTCAAAATCCCCACCATTTTCTAGTAAGTAGTTGGCAACCAGTTGGTCATCACAATCACATGCCAAAAATGCCTCTAGGACCAAGGCTTTATCAAATACCATGGCCTCAAGCTACACAGCACAAGTGAAAATCAATCTGCACATATGAAAATTAATGGGGTAATTATAAGGAAGAATAGATAAGCTTAAAAAGCTTTATTGGAAAAAAAATACTACTTACACAAACACCACCAAATGCTAGGTGGAGCCATTGCTTTGAGAAGTAATTTTTAAATCCTGCAAGTGTTGTCCGAACATCACTAACCCCGCAATTCAACATTTGCACTCTTAATAAGAACGTTGGTGGTCAAAGAATGCTTCGCAGCACAATTTCTTTCTTCATTTTCTAAACACTGGTCAATATCAGAAGATATTACAATCAGAACATAAGAATTTACTTCAATATATAATTCATTTCTTTTCCATTTTTACTGTAGTTCTTTTCCATTTACATTATTTGTATTTGGATTGTGAAAATAAAATGGTAGCATGTGGCATATTTAAAGGAGCCATGCAAGCAACACTTCAACTATCATTAGATAACTATAAAAGCACAAACATCTCTTCAAGTGTACCCATATTAAATGACACACAGCAAAATGGAAAAACCTCACAATGCCTCATTGTGTCATTTTTTATGCCAATACAACAGTTGGCTTTGCATCCATCAATTCCTTTTCTCAGTGCATCAATTTTCAAAGAGTCAAAATTATGTCCCAGTTTTGCAAAATTTTTTTTCAAGTTTTTGGATGTACCTCTACATATTCTCCTCTACTTTAACTTAGGTCATATCCTTGTATTTTGCTAACTCCCCAATTTGTTCTCTTTCTTTACTTATAGAACTGACCTGCAGGAGAAGTTTTTCCTCTGCCTTTGCCACCTGCTTCAATCTAGCATGCCATTCCTTTACAGTGAAGAAACCCAGTAGCAATACTCATTAAGCACTTACAAATTGAATATATTTACATTTATGGAATCTCACATAATCGAAAAATTAAAATCAAAGAATAATTGATACCCAAAGTGACAAAGAAGCGTGTGTTTACTATAGTTGTAAAGGTGCAAAAGGGTAGAAAATTGAAATAGAAAGAAACCTTACATCAGCGAGGAAGAGTTAACAGTATGAGGTTGTCAAGACATCCGTTGTGATAGCTGTTTTGTGGTAGAATCTTTAACCGAAGTTTCACGGAGGCTTTTTCTTGTTACACCCATCGTAGCTTTGGCATCAAAGATAAATTTTATCTATAGTGAAGCTGCTACACAGGAATATGAAGCATGTGAGGAACTTGCATGCTTATCTAAGCAAATAGAATCAATAAAGAAAATGTTTAAAGATAATGTCACAGATTATGACCACCTAGTTGTATTCATGGAAACTTGTCTGGATCAAAGGATAATCTGAGCAATGCAAAACAATAAATCTAGCAAAAGAACATGTGCTTTATCATATGAGAGATCTACAAAATACACCTTTGGTCCATCTCTATTGGATTTCTTCAACGGCTTCTTAGCAAAAGAACATGTGCTTTATCTACACACCCTATGAAAAAACAATATAGTATGTATGTTGTATGAAGCTGGTGGAACCTTTAACGATAAAAAATTCAATAAAAATCTCACATGGGATGTGTTGAGCTATGTGCAAATCTGGTATATAACAAAACCCCTTTAACATAATCAATATAAAAGCCACACATTAAGCATGAAAAGAACTATATAATATGAAGAGAAAAAAATGACTCTAATAGGCATTTATCCTCTCATTATCTTCATCATTGTTTCTATTTGATGAGTGATTACTCTTTAGAATACTTTGATTTGAAGCTGTAATCTCACGAAGCCTTGTCTCTTATAGTAAGTATGCATATTAATAAAATGCGTAGTGACAAATAAGTCACATTTGTAAGAGGGGTTAAGTTTTTTTTTAATTAATTGCTATTCAGTAGCCTAACACAAACTAATTGGGCTTTATCTTCATTTGTGCGATTTACCATTTGGTTTAATGGAAATACATTAATAAAACTATGAAAGAGATGTTCAAACATTTTTAGTAAGAGAAAATAACACGTGATTTAAAAATACTGGATTTTTAGACAATCAAGATCCATTCCCATTGGCATTGAGTCCAACCCTGTTAACATTTGATTAATATTTAAACAGTTCAACACTTTTGAAAGAAAAAACCCATATGTTCATTAAGAGAAGAAAAAGCTCACCTCACCATGAAAAATAAAAATCAATCAACCATGTCATAATATAGGGTATAGGGAAAAAGTAAAAGACATACCTTATTGAAGCTTTAACATCTTCATAGGAAGCATTCTTTTGAAGCTTCCAAGTTAAGTCCACAACAACATCATTAGGAGTAGATGCACCTAATGCCATTCCAGTGAGCATTCCATTTAGCCCAAGAACGATTCTTCCAACAGCCTGTGATTTCATAAAGCATAAACCCAATTACATAAGTGGAATTACCTATATTAAGAGTGTCTATTTAGTGAAAATCATTCATGGATAGACTATATTATTTAGCAAAAATAAATCACCTTTACACATACTATTACTGCCTCGGATTTTTCCCAATTTTTTTGGTCATTTACATCAGTTAACTAATCATCCAACAATAAAAAAATGTATTATACTTTCATTAACAAAAAATAGATATAAACATAAATGGCGTTGAAAAAGAACCCTTATGTATTGTCTACACATTTTGTGCATAAAGCATAAACTACCTTCAAGAAAAATAACTCCGTCAAAGAGGAACAAAACTTGAAATCTGAAAAAATGAATAAATGAGAGAGAAAAATTCAAGTTACCTTTCCTTGTTCCATCTAAAACAATATATAGTTTTGCCTTTGGCACACTCCTGAAAATGAAAAAAAAAATCCAGCATCAGAAATATAGCCATCTAAGAACCAAAAAAGAAGTAGAGATGGAGAGATGAAGAGAGAGAAAGAAGAAAAAGGGAAAACATACAACTCGGTTCACCACCAACGCCTGAATTGGTCTGTGTTAGGGATCAAGTCCTTGCCGCCATCGCCAACCTAAAGTGCCCTTGCTTGTAGCTCCCACGTCTGAAGAAAAAAAACAATAAATTGAATTGAAAAAGAAGAAAGACTGTCAAATAAGGATGAAAAAGACATGAATGGCCGGAGAGTTCGGGACGGAGAAAGGACGCATGACGATGCTTTAAAAGCAGATTGTAAAATAAATTAATGTTTAAAATGTTTACATTTCATTTGATTCCAATTCTGATTTGTTTTAAATGCCTATTGATAACCTTTTATTACATGATTCAACAATTCAAATTTCAAACGCCGGTATTCTAACGTTTTGCATTAATTAGTAGTTGTTTTTTTTTTGGAAATTAATTATAATGTTCATTAAAATTGATCAGGTGATTCGATTTGTACTATTCCTTCATGCTATTTTCGAATAAAAATAATGTTGATTACTCTTTATATCAGTTTGTTTTAATTAAGTAACGTTTTATAAATGGGAATTATTTTCCCACATATTTTGAATTTATTTTGAGTTTACCAAATGTGAGTTGGACAATCCACGTAAGTTTCATTAATTGATGTGGCGTGTAATTTTCATTCTTGTTAAGACATGTGTTTTATTCCCTAATATATTTTATTCACATTTGTATATAATAAAGATAAAGATATCACTCTACAAATGTTATATATTATGAAGTATGAAATATTGTGTTGCATATTTTTTATTTTGTCAATCAGACTAGGTGGATGTTGGATAAATTAATGTTTAAGGCCTTGATAACGATTTTTTTTCATTGATATTTTTGTTTTATTTGTCTTTGATTTTTTTAAATTTTTTTATTTTTTCCTGATAAATGAATATTTTAGTAATAAACCCATCAACCTGATCCAAACCAACAAATATGAGGTCGGGTTGGATTGGTTCGGGTTACGCAAATTTTTTTGACTAAACCAATCCAACCCAACCCATATATATTTGATTGGGTTGGATGTTTAAACACCCCAAATCTAACCCAACCCGGCCCATGCTCACCCCTAAACATGATCAACGACGAATCTACGACAAAGATTGTGGCGCAAATGCCCCCACTAAATTTTCAAAGTCTAATAATCTTATAATGGGCTACTAACTACTAGGCCTGGACACCGGTCGGTTTTGGGTGGGTTCGGCCCAAAACCACCAATCCAACCCAATCCACGGTGAATATATAGAGGCCCAATTCCGTCCAAAACTAACATCGGTTTGTGCAGGTTCGGTTTCACGGTTTGGACGGGTAATCGGTTGGGTAATGGCGGTTTGGGTCAGTGTTGGGCCTGACTCATTTTTGGGCCTAATGATTTTTTTTTCACAGTTTTTAATTATGAAAACTCTGACTAAATTTATGAATTGGGTCATTCAAACAGTTAAAACCATTACAACAATTAGGGAGGGATTTAAATACATGCTTGGACATCAAACCATTAAACCATCAATCCATTTAGACAGCAGTTAAAACCATTAAACCATTATCAAACATACAAAAAGGAAACATAAACAAGAGGAATTAAAACTATCACATCTGAATTACAAGACCATACTAAGATGAATTACATATCATACTAAGAAAAAAGGAATATAAACATGATGAATTACATGACCTTTACTTGATGCAATTACACATTGTTCATAAATGCTAAAACAGGCACACTGATTTCCAGCAACATTCAGTAGGTTGAATGTGACAATCAGCAGTGACAGTGCTCCTCCTTTGAACCTGCATTGGAATGGAATTACAAATTGCAACAATGAAGAACATGCAGAATATTTTGAAATAGTAAACTGAAATATTTACAAATTACAAATGGCCAACTACTAAATAATGCAACTAATGTAAACTGAAATAGTTTTGTATTACTTGCTAATTGCAACAATGAAGAACATGTAGAATATTTTGAATATCATAGAGATACTTAAATTATCATCTAGATTCTTACTGAATATTTTTTCAAAGGTATTGCAAAATTTCTTTGATCTTGAGAAGTATCCCCTGCTTTCAGAAATGAAAGCCTTTGCTTCTAATCATGAGAATATTTCATCTCTCTGCCTGGTTCTTCTTTATACAGGGTTTCAAGGAAAGATTATTGGCAGATCCCAAATTCTTGCACAGGCTAGCCATAGAAGAAACAATATCAATAACAACTACATTATTAGCACAGTATCAAAAGCATAAAGAAAACACAATTTCTAGAGCTTGACTATGTTATTACCAACACTGTCAGAGGATCAGTGTGGCATCCTGCACCAACTTTATCATTCCTTTCCTATGCTGATTTCTTTACAGTGTGGCATCCTATGCATCAGACCTTGGAATTAAAAATAGCAATACAAAATCAGACCATGCAAGGTAAGTGGCTAAGTGCAACAAAATCAAATGAATGAACAATACAGTATAGAAATTACCAAAAAAGATTAAGAAGTTTAGCAAAAAGATAACCAGTTTCTTGTTCAAGTACCAAAACACTTAAGAGTTATGCAATCCATCTCATCCAAAAAAGGCAAAAAGCCACAATTTAGGTCATTTCCCATGAATGACTCCAAAAAATTTGTTATAACTGCAAAATATTTAACAAAACTGAATTAGTACAAAAAAAACACATAAAATTAAGAAGTTCATTAACATTTAGCTATTTACACTTGAAATTTTTCAATCACAACCGCTTGATTGTGACTGAGATGACCCAAGTCCAGCTGCTGATCCAGTTCCATCAGCCCCACCAACATCAATTGAGCATTTATGAAATTCTACAGTACATATAAAAAAAATTATCAACTCAAAAACATAAAAAAATAAAGAATTCAAAGGCAGAAAATGGTTAAAATAGTTACCTGATACAACATCCTCAGCTACCCGATACTCTTCATCGAGATTAACATCTTTGAATTGACAAAAGGAAGGTCTCAACTAGTTTTGAGTACAAATCAGTGCTTCTGCCATTACAGGGTGTAGGCAGCTTCTATATGTGTCAATAACCCTCCCACCAACACTGAATGCACTTTCAGAAGCCACTGTTGAGACTGGTGTGGCCATAAGATCACTGACTATCGAACATAATATGGGGTACCAAGATGCATTTTGTTTCCACCATATAAGAATATCAAATTTGGCATCCCCACTTATGTTAGATTCAGTCAGATACCTCTCAAGCTCATTTTTTTTGTCAATGGAATCTTTTTCCATCAAATGTTACTTGAAAGCATCGTCCCTCGTCTTAGAAGATGATATTTCAGCAACAACAGGTGTTTGCTGTTGAAACACCTGTTGATGGACCAGCAGTGGGTTGTCTTGAAGTGTTTTGTTCTTCATATTTTTGCTTATACCAATTGTACGTTGAAAACAAATTTTTTTTCACAGATGTTAAAAGTTCAGTTGCAAAGTTAGAGGATTCACCATACATTTGCTTAAACGACCACTCAACATATCGCAACTTATATCGGGGATCAAATATTGTACCAAAGTAAACAAACTGGTTTATGTTTTCGATCTTTTCCCAATATCACTCATACTTTTTCTTCATTTCCACACCCATAGTGGCCAGAATTGTATTTAGATTCATTGCAGATTGATTCAGCTCACAACAGATGGAAGATAGTTGCCGAAAGACTGAATACAAACTAACTTCTTGTGAAGAAGAAAATACCATAGTAGCCTCATAGAAAATTCTCAAAAATTTCATAAACGCACAAATGTTGTCCCAATCATCCAAACTAGGAGGACCAACAGTCCCAAAGAACTCCACATAGCTTGGGTCTTCATATTCCAGCTTTTCAAAGGCAGCTTGAAATTTCTCTGTTGCCTCTAACATCATGTATGTGGAGTTCCATCTAGTTGAAACATCTAGATACACAAGCTTTTTACAACATATTTTGGAGAATTCTACACAATCTTTGAACTTGTTAGCCCTAACAGGTGATGACCTAACAAACCTAACAGCATTACGAATGCTGGATATAGAGCTGTGTTGCTCCTTTAATCCATCATTAACCACCAAATTTAGTACATGGGCACAACACCTCATGTGAAAAAAAAAACCCATCAACCATCAACCTATTCATATTCTTCATCTTCTTCTTCTTCTTCTTCAAATAGGCGACAACAACATCATTGGATGATGCATTGTCAACAGTAATTGTGGAAACACTCCTAATTCCCCAATCCTTTAATACCTCTTCAACTTTCCTACCTACGTTCTCACCTCTATGGTTGGGAACTACACAAAAGCCGATGATTCTTTTTTGATACTTCCACTCACTATCTATGAAGTGTGCAGTTAGAGTCAAATAGTTAAGATTCTGAAGGGAGGTTCAACAATCTGTGGTGAGTGAAACCCTAGTGGATTCTGATTTGAAAAGGGCTTTCAACTTAAGCTTTTCATCAAGATATAATTGGAAACAGTGCCTAGCTATGGTACACCTTGATGGGACAGTAAATTGGGGCTACAACTGTCTAAGCATGTACTAAAAGCCCTCCCCCTCTACTATCCTAAATGGTTGTTCATCCATTATGACAAAAGTTACCATAGCCCTTTTACAAGCTTCAAGATCGAATCTAGTGCTCGTAGAACCTAAACCAGTGTTCTCTCCTGGGGTAAATGTTAGGGTTTTTTTATTGGTGTCATTAATTACAACATAGGGGTATTTTGTACTCACTTTCATGTGAGCAAGCATGTTTGATGTGCCATGCTTGTTCGTGTCACACAAGTATTTTTTGTGGCAATGTTTACATGCAGCCGTAGGTTTCGTTTGATCATATATTAAATTAAAATGGTCCCAGGAAGCAGATGTTTGCCTAGGACCATTCGCATTGGGTTTCCTTTTCTTCCCAAGAGGAGGTTTACCAATAGCAGCTGCCTGTTCAGTGGGCTGAACCCCACTACCATCTATTACAACTGGAGCAGGATTTGTGATGGCACTACCATCTTCAGCAGTGAGATTTTGTGGTGTTAATGTAGAACGCAGATCTTGACCAGGCTGCTCCATCACTGAATTAATGAAGAAGCATAGTCAACAACTGCCACCCACATAAACATAACAAAATTCTCTACTAAAGAAGACTGTTAGGGGCTAAACCACATTAAGTTCTGCCTTCTTGTAATTTTAAGTTAACTTAAGCCTTCTTAAATTTTCAACAAGCACACATTCAGACCAGAACACATTCAAATTAAAGCATAAAACATATGGTTTACAAATTAAAGCATACAACAACACATATTAAAGCATGCATACAAGAAGCATACAAGTAGACATATTAAAGTACACATTCTAAACCTTAAAGCATGCATACAATTAAGAATGCAAGTAGTCTAAGACTAAGTAGACACTCCAATTACACATTCTTAACCAGTAAAAGCATAAAAATTAACAAACAATCATGCACACACATTTGTAAAGCATACAAATAAGCATACTATTAAGCATATTGTTTACAAATTAAAGCATACAATAAAACATATTAAAGCATGCATACAAGAAGCATATAAGTAGACATATTAAAGTACACATTCATAACCTTAAAGCATGCATACAATTATCATGTGTTGTTCTAAAGTAAGGTCACTCGAAAACAATTTCATTTAGGCAACTTACAAGTAAAAAGCTCAAACACAGAACGAAAGCTTTGATTGCTCTAAGCCTCCAAGGATCCAACACACTAAACCACCCAACAAAATCAAAATGTTAGTAAAAAGCAAAACACGGGAGCTAAAATCCAAAGAAGAAGAAAGCCAAAACCCTAAACACAAAAAAAAAAAAAAAACACAAACCTTAACCTTTAAAAACCTCTGAACCAGAACCAAAGTCTTGCTTGGTCCAAGCCTCCAATGAACTGCATTCCTCCTTGGATGTTCGAAGAAAACAAACATAGTCCCTAAAGCAAACGTAAAAAGCAATAAAAAAAGGCATAAACCCTTAAATCCAGAATAAAATCAAACACACAGGAGCCCCAAAAAAAACACATTCCAAAATAAAATCAGTCACAAACCATAAGCATACAAAATAAAATCAAACAGCCATCACCCCTAAATTCGAAAATAAAGAAGCACAAACCTTGATCTTCAGCGAAAAAAATATCCATCCATGCTCTTCATTCCCGAGCATTGTCACAAGCCTCCATTAGCTACCATGGTGACACAACAAAATGAAAGAGATTTTGAGGAACAATAAACGACGATGACAGATCGAGAGAGGCCACAATAGGTACGAGAGATTGAGTGCTGAGGGTCACTTGCTTTGAGTCTAAGTCTTTGAGAGATGAGAGGAAGATAAACAAGTGTGTGAGAATGTGAGCTGCGCTAGGGTTTCAGGAGCGTTTCTTCATCTTTGTGACTTGTGAGAATGAGTGAGAAAGAAATGAGACGTTGTGAGCGAGCAGCGCTAGGGTTTTGACATTTCAGGGTAAATATTAATTTTTTTTGTTGCTGGGCCTGGTGGTTGTAGAGTTGGATTGGACAAGCTGATGAGAGTGTACTGGGCTTGAGTTCTAATTCGCGTTCGCTAATTCGATTTGGGCCGGCTACTACCGATATTATTTTTTGGCCCAGACCCGTCCGCATTAAACCATGACAACCCACTTCACTGATCCGACGACCCACAAATCCGACCCGTAACCGCCCAATTCCCTGTGGGCCTCTCGGTCTACTCTGATTCGGGCTGGTTCAGGCCATTTTGTCCAGCGCTACTAACTAATGTGGCATGGGGCTACGACATTGGTTTCGTGATGTTCAACATTTTCTCATGTAACAAGCCTTAAAGTTGAAAACACATATAAAACTAAAAAGTCTTAAAGTTAAAGTATAATAAGTTCAAACTCAAATAGTACAAACACAAGTTTCAATAAACATTACAAGATGGTTAAAAACTACAATATAAAATTCAATTTTTTGTCTTGTCCAACATGTGAGGTTTTTATCACCATTCCATCCCTATGTCCCACTTTCCCTTGTCAAGTTCAATAAACATTATCGAATCATATTTATAATGTATGTACACATATTTATAAGAGTATTTTTGTAATCTAATTGAGGATGGGGAACCAGCTGGACAAGTAGTATGATCCCCGTCGCCGTCTTTTAAATGCCTTTAGAGGGATTTTCTTTTTTGTCTCTGTAGGGAAAATTGTTCGCGTCGCAGGGCCCCAAATGGGACACTTCCTGCGAGGATCCTCACATACAGGCGAAAATTGACATCCCTAGTTGTGGTGGCGGTGCCTAACCAAGTGTGAAGCTTACAATTGTTGGCGAGTAGTGATGTCTACGGGTTGCTTTTGCAAAAGAAGGGAGTTGGATTGATGCATGATATATGTGTTGGCCTCATGGAGATATTATGTAGAGGAGACATGGATGACATAATTACCGTGGCTAGGTGAAACTGAACTTTGAAAATGGAGAAACAAGGTGGCGATTTCTATTTTGTGAAGGATTGGGGATTGTTTGTGTTTGCAGCGAGGGGTTACTGCTAATTGGTTTAGCATGGAAGAAGATGGTGGAGGGAAAAATATAGTGGTATGATTTAGTAAGGGTGAAAATGATGTATAGGTAGGGGATTTGCCTAACATCTAGCGATGAAAAGGGTAGGGTCAACGCAAAAAAGATGAATTACAAACAAATGGTGGCTCCTAATATACCTAAGGTGGAGAAGCACATGAATGAATCGATTTCACATCGAAACAAGAACAATCCTAAAATTGTGCATGTATGAGGGACGGTAAAATTGAGCTATCTAATTAAGGCTTTGTTGATATACGAAACCGTACAATTAAGGAAAACTTAAAAAATTAATTGATAAATCTTATACCAATAAGATATATATTATTTTTTGGGGTGAATTCTACCGTGGACCAGTTTCATAGGTGGTACCACGGTACACAACTTGTGGTTATCGTTAAATCACAAAAATACATAGAGTTTATTTTGCATCCTCCCACACTAGAACATAACTCTCTAGCACTATACTCTCAATTTTCGGTTTCTGAAAAAACAACTGTCTCTTTGCAACCTTCCTCTCTTCCACCCCTAAACCTTAGCCACCATCTCTTGCGATTTTCGGCCACCACAGGCCTTCTAACAAAAAATTAATCCGATTAAATTACTCATTACCCTTCCTTCTATCAAAGCCCTCTTCTAATTTAAGGTTTCATTCACGCTGGAAAATGACACTACCGCTGTTGAAGCCATTTTTGGCCACCGGAGGATCTGTTGTGAAATTTTACTCCGATCAGCGGTTTCCTTACACCATGTGCAACAAAACCACCGACTGGGTTTCCTGTTGCGTTGACGATTGGTGGAGGTTCTTGTGAATCTAGCGGTAACAGAACTGGTTGACGCAATGGGTCGCAAATCTGCTCTCAACTGAGCCAAAAACGCGACGCTGTGGGGGTGGCTGGAGGCGCGATCAGAACGGTAGAGGGGAACTCAAATTCGCATGGGGAAAACTTTAAAATAGCGACTGAGAACTGAGGGGGAAACACACGAGCACTCCACAAATGCGAAAAGAAGAAACGTCGTGGCCAGATAGGGCAAGCTAGCCATGAACAACAGTGATTTCCAGCCGCGCGAACACAAAAATGGTGGAGAGAGAGAGCTCGAAAATTGTGCGAGAGAGAGAGAGAGAGCGACTGTGCAGGGAATACAGCGCGTGAGAGGTGGCTGTGAATGTGGCTGGTTCGTGGAGAGAGAACAGTAGAGAGGGAGTTGCAGATGAAAGAGAAATGCGAGAGGGTTAGGGTTTCGAGTTTTCTGTGGCAAATCTGATTTGCGATGAAGAAGATGATTTTTCGCGGTGGTTTTGCGTGTGCTTGCGGTGGTGGCCGGAGTAAGATGGTGCGATGGGAGGAGATAGGAACAAGTGAGGGTGAAATCTTGTGTAAGAAGAGCATGATAACATCTCCTGCGATTGCTTATGTTTTATTATTGGACAGTCAAAACTACTTGTGCACTGTGGTACCACCTATAAAACTGGTCCATGGTAGAAGTTGTATTTTTTTTTTTCGGAGCCCATAACTTAGAAACTCAAATGTAAAATGTGTTTACAAAGCATGGTGGTTCAGGTTGATGAAGGCGAAAAAATTGTCGTTCTGGGTTTAGCCTTTTGGTTGCCCATCGTTTTTTATTTTTAATGAGAAAAAACTTGCGATGTCACATAATATTTAGATCATGCCACATCTGGTTCAAGTTAGTGACATCAATATTTTTGATTAGTACATTGACGAAAGTAACAACAGTATTGGAATTTAAAATGTGGAAAATTTCTAAAACTCAACTGGTGTAATTGAAAATAGAAAGACCCAAATCACACGATTACAATTGGGGGAAAAAAATGCAATCAAACCAAGCATAGAAAAAATAACCAAACACTTCAATTTAATATGCAATTGAATTGAATTTTGTTGGCGACCACGCGATTTTCTTTCCTTCCTTATCAAAAACCGACGCTTGAAAATAATTAGCCAAGCAAGGTTTTCTTTAAGCAATAAATAATTTTCATGCAAATAGTCCAATTTTATCTGTGTATTTTTTAAAATCTTTGCACGAATGATTTTAGGTTTTTTTTTTGACAAATTTTTAGGTTTTCTAAAATATGAGACTAATAATTTTGAATACTGAAACTAGTTGTTTCAGCAATGCATTTTTTGGGTCAATTAAAAAAACTAACAATTTTGGTTAGAACTATAATTACAAAGGTTTAGTAACAAAAAAAATAGTTGCATGTGAATTGAAAACAAATTCAATAGAATAATGATAGAAATAAATGGTGGCCATAAAAATAAAGTGCATACTTCTTGATGATTTACTCAATAACAATACTTTTAGTTTGACGGTTAGCTATATCGATGAAATTCAAAGTCTATAGTGAATTATTAAGTGGAATAACTATGTTAAGAATTATTAGAGTAAATCGATCTCTCTTAATTTTGATGAGAGATCAAGTTACTCAAGAGTAACTCATGGCATAGTTACTCAATTTAATAGTTATCATTAAGCTAGTTATTTAAAGTAAAAACAAATCTAATCTAGTACTTAAATTTCACAAAAGTAAAAATTAAAACAGCTTTTTGAACATGAGTGATAAGGTGGTTTAATGGCTTTGGGGGAGGGACACAGAGATTTGACTTAAAGTGATAACATACAAACTAACATTTCTGTTAAAAAAAGGTCATGGACAAATAAAGCTATTAGTTACGCAGTTATGCAACAAATTGTGGGCACAATTACCATTTCTCAATTAATTTTAATTAAGACATATTTGAAGAACATAAATACTCTCTCTATCCTTTAATATATGATCTATTTGATCATTTTACGTTTTTTAAGAAAATGGATTTTATTAGTTATTAGTATTAAATTTGTACAAAATGTGTGTTATTTTTTTCAAGTTATCATTCTTATCTTCCAAGACTATTAAGAGAGAGAGAATTAATACACCTTAATATAAGGATAATTTTATAAAAAATAATTAATACACATTGGTCTTGAAAATATTCTTATATTAAAGGATAATTTTTTTTTACAAAAGAGTTCTATGTTAAGAGACGGAGGGAGTATCTCGCGGTCTGTAACTCTATTGTTTTCATTTGAGGGAAAACAGACTTATTATTAGATGAAAAGGCTTTGGTAATTACAGTACTTTTATAAGATTTAGTAAAATTGACAAATTTATTGGCAACAAAATAAATATTAAAAAAATACTTCATCCGTCTCAATATATATGTCATATTTACAAAAAAAAATTGTCTCAAAACATATGTCATTTTCTATTTTTAATGTAATATTAAATGTTTTCTGGCAATTATATTATCAAATATTTCACTTTGCATTTATGACAATTGTTAATACATCAATGGTTAATAAAATTAATTTGGTAAAATTATCACTATCTTTATTTCATTTATTTACTCCCTCAGGTCCTCTTTATAAGAGATAAAATGACATTTTTTCTTGGTCTTAAATATAAAAAACAAGCATAAATTTTCAAATGCATTAAATAATAAATTTCATTTATACCCCTATTTAAGTCTCATGTTAGTGGAAGTAATTAAGGAGATGCCATTAATTAGAGCTATGAGCCTCCATTTTTAATAAGGATAGTTTTTTAGAGAAGTTTATATCTTTGAATGTATTAATTAAAAAATTGTGATTTCAGTGGTATTTCTTGATTTATGGGAATTAAAATTTTATCTCTTATAAAAAAACTGGAAGGAATAATTTTTTTTTAAATTGTGTGATTCAATTAAATATAACATATATATATTACGACAAAAACCTCTGCCACGACAGCCAAGTGCCATTTGAAGATACCGTGATGGTCACTTGCCAATTGACATATGGGGACACTTCCCCAATGACCCCAACCATGCATAAACTAGAAGGTCCAGTCGTGGTTCTGAACGGTCAGAATTAATTCACAAACCAAACTCAAATAACCCTTGTGCAATTCCAGCTTGCTTCCTGATTAGTTAGACGAGCTTTTTCTTTTTGACAACTGATTAGACGAGCTTTGATTTTATGTCCGTCATATATTTTTATATAATAATGACAAGCTTATGTGATTATTTTATGTTTATATACTTTATAGATATCTACCTTTTATTATATTTATAAATTTTGATAAAATGTCTATTTATTTATTTATTTATTTTATTAAAAGGATGAGAAAAAAATATATATTATTATTTTAGTGGTATGGCCATATTATAACTGTTTTTGAAAGGATTTGAATTCTATTCCTTGAGGTTACAAGATTAAGTTCCTACCACTAAGCTGATACCAAATAGACAGATGTGTATTTATTTGATCAATTCAGTATTATAAAAAATAAAGACAAAAATGTTATACAATAAAAACGCCATATATAAAAATTTCCACTCCTTAGGATATACATCTCCCAAATGTAAATATAAAACCCTGTTCTTTCACCAAACTTCATATGAAGCTCCAGCTTTAAACCAGCCGTCAATAATGACTTGAAAAATTCCCCAAAAGAATTTGCTCCCGCACGCATACCTCAAAATCAAAGAGAATTGTAGCACGAGAAATGTTTGCAGTGAACAAAACATTGGTATATAATCAGCATCATCATGTGCACAACATGAATCAGTTGTCATGTGAGGTCTGTCTTTGTCGTTGAGATTTTTAATTAAGATTTTTCTCCTCAGCCCTCAGTCAATTGACTCTTGAGGATCGTCGTTTTATTTTAGGCATGAAATGTATTTAGCGGTGCAGAATGAGCGGGAGCTACAGGTTGAGCTGAATTATGGCTGTACTATTTCCAATCATGCAGCGAGAGACCCCTACTGTGGGGCCCAAGATAAGACCAGGGCAAAATGAAAAAAAATATACAAAATGTGGTCGTTTCTTTGTCACCGTTAAAATCCGATAGAAATAGAACGATAGAGAAAATTAGCATCGTCCTGCACAAGGATGACACGCGCAAATCGAAAAAAAAAATCCGATTACAAAATGATGATGGAATGGAAAAGAAAAAGAAAAATTAAAAAATAATAAATCAACATTCTATAAAAATATATAAGTAATTTTAAAAAGGTAAACTATATCAAAAAAGACATTAAGATTATTTTAATATCATCTTAAATCTTAATTAATTATAGCTAGTATTTTTTTTTAATTATAGCTAGTATGTTTCAGATTATTTTACAAAAATAAGTTTTTAAGAAAATCACTTTTTAAAATTTTTTATGATTACTTAATATTTATAACAAAAAAAACTCTAAATTATTCTGTGTAAAAACAATATTTTCAATCTTAAACAAACAGGTGCTATATCTATCAACATTATGCCTACTTAATGACTATTCTAAATATCATCACTGTGATCCGCCATCATGATATATGAGGACTTTACCACCGTAATGTAGATTGCTTGGATGCTGTAGAGTATGACATAGCTCACACAGTCAATAGATTTAGATTCATTAAAGTGATTAGAGAGTAAAGTGAGAAAATCAAAAATTATTATTTTAACAAACTTATGATTTGTCATAATGTACCAGTAATATCCATTGTTGATTTATTCATCACTAATTGATATTATTCACTTTAGACTCTAAAATAAATTACTCACTTTAGATGAGCCAGATCCCAGAGTCACAGACTCTCCACCATTTGATGTGTTTTTTCCAACCTCTCCACCTTTGATTGGTTTCGTGTTAAAAAAATAGGGAAAAATAAAAATAGAGAGAGATATAGACACAAATTGCTGCAGAGAATCTGCATCCAAATTGATTGCAATGAGTAGTCTCCATTCATGCAGTCAGACAAATCAAAACCATTTGTGTAGGATTGGATAGCTAAGACTTTGTGCTAAAAAATAGAATATAAAAATAAATTTAAGATCGGTAAGAGTGAAAGAAAAGTCGGGGAAAAGAGTGATCTTTCTTCATTTGGTACATTCCTGAAAAGGAAAGAATAGAAAACCAACTACACAAAGATTTCACATAATTTTTTCATGGCTAAATTATATATTTAGTTCTTTAAGTTTATTTTAAGTTTCAATTTGGTCTTTTACATATTAAAAACTTCATTTTGGTCCCTTACGTTTCAAAAGTTATAACACGTTTGTCCTTTCCGTCAAAACCCACCTAATGTCGTTTATCTTGTCTCACGTGGCTAATGTTTGCGGACGTGGCTACTGTTCTCCAATAAAACAAGAACATGTGGCTACTGTTCACCTTTTTCAACCTCCTACCCAGTATATTTCCAAAATCAAACCCAAAAAAAAAAAATTATTCTTTCCTAAAGTTGCAGCAGCAGCGAGAGAATCTGTGAAGAAGATGAAGAAGATGGATCGGAAGATGAAGAAGAAGAAGAAGGTGATCAGAAATCTGCGTTCCTTCATCAAACCCAACAGCTTTGGTTGGATTTAAAAAAAAATGTAAAGCCAAAAACGCAGAAACGCAGAACCAAAAATTGGAAAAGAATCATCTTTCCCAAATTAAAATTAGGGTTCCTCAAATTAAAAAACGGACAACCAGAAATTGACAGCTTTGCTTAACGTTATTCATCATCTTCCCCAAATTAAAATTAGGGTTCCTCTCCTCCATTCCTCTCCTCCATTAATCTTCTCCATGTTTCCGGCGCCAGGTGCTTCTGATTGACAAAACCGAGAAAGAAAAATAATTTCATTCAATTTATTAAAATTGTTGCCATGATTCACGATCACGATGCAGAAATATTGCCTTAATAATTTTTTATCTTACGAAGACTAATGCTAAGGAGCATCCAAAACGCAAGGGCAAAAACACGATTTCAAAAAATGGTGTTGTCTCCGTGCTATTTCTTCGCATCAGCAAAGAAAGAAAAAGTTTGTACGACAACACTTGTGAAAACCATGTTGAGAACAATCCAGAAGAAGAAGGGGGTGATGATGATGATGAGATGAAGCTCTAATGGAAGCTTTGGTTTTATTTTGGAAAAAAAAAACCAGAACCAGATTGAAACAGAAAGAAGAAAGTTTTTTTTTTTGTCTTTGTATACATGTCAGACACATCACTTGTCATGTCAGGCAAACACTTGCCACATCGACAAAACGTTAGCCACGTCAGATAGAATGGACGGCGTTAGGTGGGTCTTTGACGGAAGGGAGGAACGTGTTATAACTGTTAAAACATAGGGGACTAAATTGAAACTTTTTAAACGTAGGGGACCAAATTAAAACCTAAAAGAAACTTAAGGGACCAAATGTATAATTTAGCCTTTTTTCATTAATAAAAAAATATTTTTTCTATATTTTCAATACGTGGAGAAGGAGGGAGAGTAGCTTTCAATAGTTAAAAGACTAGAGTTTTTCCTTTAGAGTATTTTATGAAAAAAAAATATTTTATAAAATAATTATTCTTTAGAATTTTATGTTTCGATTAGCTTTTGAAAATAACGGAGATATAGAAGATATTTAAAATCTAATTATCATGAAAATTATTTTTTGTGTGAGAAATAGTCTGATTTTAATAAGTGTAGTAGATGAGATAAAATGATAAAAAAATTACTTTTACAATCATAAACAAACAAAAATTAACTTATATTATACATAAAAAAATTAAATATAATTTTATTTAAAAATTAATTTTTTAATCACAAACAAACGAGTTCTAAATTATTCATACTTTTTATATCACATTCCATTATCTACACACAAGAGAAGAATTTTTTTTTTATATATATTTTTCTTATATTTTAGCATGAGAATTTGAGCGAATTGGATTTTGGAGGGAAAACAGTTTTAAGTAGGTGAATAAACTTTTATCACGTGACATTAGTGTAGTTAACTTTATTAATAGATAGATCATAGATAAAATTTTGTCGTAATCTATAGCGAATTGTTTTCATGTTTTGTGTTGGTAATTCTTTGGTAATAATTTTCATGAAAATATTTTTTTAGCGAAAATATAAAATGTTCTAATAGGTGCTCTTAATGCTAATAATTTTTTTGTTTGTTTAAATAGAATGTGTCTGAAACACATAGAAAATATTAAAAAAAAATGAGTTGCAATGTATTTTCAAATATTCTTTTTGGCACAACTTAAAAAACCAACATCATTGCAATGACGAATTGATAAATAATCTATGTGTTTAATCAATTGCATGCCTTTTTAAAAGTATAGTATCCGGTCTAATTTATACCAGATACATATACTATTTTACTTATAATTTATTTCAGAGAGTACTTAAATTTCAGACGGCGACCTTCGATATAGGCATTAGCGTTTAAGAAGGCATGCAATTGATTAAACAGAGATTATTGAGATATTTGAGGGACAACGTTGTTAAAAATTGTCCAGATTTTTTTCAGTTTAAATCTACGCCGTTAGTTGTGAGTTGTGACAAAGCACGTCAATTGTCAATTGTCATACATACGTGATACGACCATCCTCTCGTTCCACCTATATATAATGTCCTGTCCAGCACCTCCAATATTCATAGGAAAAACCGTTTCCAACTCCTGAATTCTCTTCCACATTGTGAGTTCTTGATTCTCCAAGGTTCAATCCAACCCATCAACTACTTTGTACCCAACATAACACATAAATTTCAACTTATTGTTCATTCATTGCCCCCTTTCACCTACAAATTTAGCTCCTTTTTCTACACTACACATTCAGATAAACCAATCATCATGATCTCTTCACTCAAGTGCACGAGCATGGGATCATCTCTCACATGCTCTACTTTCTCAAGCAGAAAGCTTCCTCTTCAAAGGCCTCAACTTTCCATTTTACCCACCATTCAAAATGCTGAACAAAACATGGGTCCCCCTCCTTTCTCTTCCCAGAAACCTCTCTACCTTTCATCCACTGAGAACACGGCAATGCTGACAAAACCCAGAAGAAGGAATGTGACAGAGTGCCAAGCCTATGAGGCAGATAGATCAAGGCCAATAGAGATTAACATTGAGCCTTCAAGTAAAGAGGCAGCTCACAGGGTTAAGATTGGGTTGTATTTTGCTGCCTGGTGGGCTTTGAATGTGGTCTTCAACATATACAACAAGAAAGTTTTGAATGTTTTTCCTTACCCTTGGCTTACTTCCACTTTGTCCCTTGCTGCTGGCTCTCTCATGATGTTAATCTCTTGGGCCACCAGGGTTGCTGACGTCCCAAAAGTTAATTTGGATTTCTGGAAGGCCTTGTTTCCGGTAAGAAAATTACCACATTATTCCTTTTACCTTTTTAATCCCTCCGTACTCAAATATAAAAAAAAAATGTTATTTTACACTCATTAAAGAGGTTAGTTAATTTCATTTAATTTTTTTGATTTCATATAAAAAAAACTATACTTCCTAAACTACTTTTTTTTGTCAACAACAAACACACACACGTCTAAACGGCAATACCTGGGTTCGAAACCCCGTCTTAGCATTCTCATGTCGCTGAAATTGCCAAAGCAACCAACAGTGAGCTTTAATCATGAGGAGGGTGTCATTCTCTTGAAAAATAAAAGTTAAATTAACTTAAGGATATTTTTATAATGATTACATTAAATTGGGTTGAATTAGTTGAAATTTGTTTATATTTTAATCTTTCAAACTTGAGCATTTTTTTGCTTATATTTGAGTCCGGAGGGATTATTGTTTTAAGAGTATAGAAGTACATAAAATTGGAATGATGTTTCCTTTAGCATTTATGATTGCCTAAGCGAAGCTATGTGAGTGAGCAAGGTAGGTTTTAAATTGCAGTTGCGATCATGGTCGCAATCGCGTCGTGATCCTTGACATTGCGAATAATTACGACTAATACAACCTCAATTGTGGTTGTATTACAATCACGAAGATATCAAAAACCATAACAATAATGTTGCTACCCAAATCGTGGTCGTCTACGTCGTTTTAAAACCTTGTGAGTGAATTAGGAGTAAGAAAACCTTTATTTAGTAATACTCATCGAAGAAATTTGAAATTTTGGTATGCAGGTTGCGGTGGCACACACAATTGGGCATGTTGCTGCAACAGTGAGCATGTCCAAAGTAGCAGTTTCATTCACTCACATCATCAAGAGTGGAGAGCCAGCTTTCAGTGTCATGGTATCAAGGTTCTTGCTTGGAGAAGCATTCTCTTTGCCGGTTTACCTTTCACTGGTGCCAATTATTGGTGGTTGTGCACTAGCTGCTGTGACTGAGCTCAATTTCAATATGATTGGTAACTAAGACCATAACTATTTACTAAAGAAATGAAGTTGAGATTTATTATTCACGCATAAAAGTTTTTTTTTTTTGGTAGTTCAATACTCTAAAAAGAGCACTTTATGTATGTTTCAGGCTTTATGGGGGCTATGATATCAAATTTGGCATTTGTGTTCCGGAATATATTCTCAAAGAAAGGGATGAAGGGGATGTCTGTTAGTGGAATGAACTACTATGCTTGTCTTTCCATTTTGTCTCTACTAATTCTCACACCTTTTGCCATTACTGTGGAGGGTCCTAAGCTGTGGGCTGCAGGCTGGCAAAAAGCTGTGTCTCAAATTGGTCCCAATTTTGTATGGTAAGCACAACACTCTGCAAATCTAAGTGTATTGCTTTTGTTTTTTCTGTCCTTTTTAGCTCTTCATATTGGTGGTGGTGTATTTGTATTTTTTGCCTGTGTAATTGAATTTATATAAATGGTCATCTATTTACTATTTAAAAAAACTTAACTACATTAGATGACACGTGGCAACATCTTATTTATCTACTCAAAAATTGTTTTCTTCCCAATTTTCGTTTCTCAGAGTGTGTGTTGCGTCCCGTGCTTCAAAGCACAAGTTTTCTGGCTAGTTCTGTTTTCTAAAAGTAAACTCAATTTGAAGAAGGCAAGTTCAATGTAAGTTGAGTATATAAGAGATCCTTAGGTTAACTTTTTACAAACATGAGTCAGGTTAAATGATTTCAAGTAGGTGTATTTGGCATTAATTTTACCTTAAATTCATCTTATTTTGCCAAATAACTTAACTTTTGGGTTTTGATGCTTACAGGTGGGTGGTTGCCCAGAGTGTGTTCTACCACTTGTATAATCAAGTGTCTTACATGTCTCTTGATCAGATTTCTCCCTTAACATTTAGCATTGGGAACACAATGAAGAGAGTTTCCGTAATTGTCTCTTCCATCATCATCTTTCACACGCCGGTTCAACCAATCAATGCTCTTGGGGCTGCAATTGCAATTCTCGGCACCTTTCTCTATTCTCAGGTGCACTCTCTTCTCCTTCTAAACTAAAGTTTGCTTCTTTTTTGCTTTTTTTTTTTGAATATGTGTGTGTTTGTGTATTTGAAACAAATTTAAAGGAAGGATTAATAGAAACTCCATGTCTCTCAACACGGGAAAACCATAACTACTTTTAATTTAACAGTTTTTATGTTGATTCTGTGAGCAGGCTAAACAGTGAGGTTGTGGTTTTGAAGTTGTGATGTAACACAAAGGGAACGAAGACTCATGGTTGGAGCTCTAAGTGTCACTCATTAGGACAATGGCTTTAATTAGAGAGTATATTTTGTTGTCAATAGGAACTTAAGTTGTTTCCTTTGAAGCTATAGTAGCAGCGTTTGTAATCTCGTTTTGATCTGTGTAAATGAGTTTTCCGTTGCTAGCTTTAGAAGAATGGAATGCACTTAATAAGAACCATGTGTCAGAACAGTTACATCTTGAGGCTGGAAGTATAAGAAAGTTTTGTTGAAAAATATATTGTGTACTCAACTAAAATAACTCATTCACAAGTACTAGCCAATTTTACTCGTGCGAAAAGCTCGGGTAGGCACAACACTCACTCTGAGAAAGAAAATGAGCGGAAAAACAATTGAGTTGAAAACAATCTTGGTAAACGAGGTATTGACATATGTTTATTACCGTAGTTAAATTTTAAAATAGATAATAGATTTCTAAGCATCAAACAACATTAGAGATTTATATTGCGATAACTTGATATAAAGATGGCAAAATTTTGTAAAAACTAAAGTTACACTTGAACCAAAAACTATGTGCTTAAGTGAGGAACTCGAGCCTCCTCCACTCAAACAACTCTTGATAGCTGTCACTATATATTAGTATGAGTAAATAACATTTCATTTTTTCTTATTGAGAGAAGTTTGAATTAACTCTCCTCTTTTCTTATGTTAAAATCTATATTCTTCTCCCCTGAAAAGTAAATATGTATTACATTTTAGTTCATTTTATGTGAAAGTACATTAATTTTGATGGTAAAGAATGACTTTGAACTAGGACTAGACAACATTATTTGACTCGACCCGCACCCGAACAACTTAGAAGAGGAAGCCACTGGACGGGCGTGTCATTTTGGGTAATCGGGTGATTGTCTCGACTTCACAAGGTTTTGTTCGGACGGGCTCGGGCCTTTGAAAAAAATTTGGTCAGTTCCCGTAATCAACCGAAAATCAATTAAAGACAATTATTTTAACTCACATGCGATTCAGAAAAGGTTAAACCTAAATAACTCTCAATCTCTCATTTCATTACTTCTTTTTAGCCCCCACTAACACTAGCATTGTTCCTCTATCTCGGCCCTTTCCTCTCCCCCGCAATCTCTAGTTTCACTTTTAGTTTCAGTCCTTCATATTTGCAATGAAATTAAAAAAATAAGGTGTGGTTGAATTCTAAGGAAACACTTGAATTGGAGAATGAGATATGTATCAAGTATCATCTTCGTCGTCTTCGTACTTTGTTTTTGAGATTGAGTTCTCTAACAAACCATTGTGTGACTTTGTCTTCGATTTGGCGAGTCTAGCCCTAGGCTCCTGGTTAGCACACCATCTTTTGCAATTGTTCCCTTTCTGAGCAAGCACCCCGTCGGGCGAGGCCCAAAGACGCCTCCACAAAAGCTATGTGCTTCTTTGAGTTTCAACCTTTATTGATTCTATGACCAAAATACTAAAAACGATTGTGCTTCTTCGTACGGGTCTTTGTTAAGTTTTTTTGAAAGTTTTTTTTTTTTGGTCTAAAGTTTGATACTTTATGATTTTGGGTTTGTTGATGTGTTTGTTTCTCTTCTGAAAGATTTGATTTTGGGTTTTAGTGGTTTTGATTCTGGGTTTTATTGAAAACCGAGTCAACCCACCTGACCACCTGTTCACCTGTTTAACCCGACACCCGCACAATCCTGCATCCCAAATAGACGATACTGGGTTAGATAATATCTTTTTTGGGTTTTCAACCCAACTTTGAATGATCAATTCAAGACTTTTGTTTAATTTTTTTCTTCAATTTTTAATGTCATTGGTATATAGTGACAACGATTATACAATATTTAATACTACTACTAATTATTACCACCAAGTGGGGCCTAAGGCCATGATCTGCCATGATCTATGTTGTCTATACTGTAGCGATAACCCTAATATCAACACATCGAGCTTGACTCACAATCATCAAAAGAAAAGAAGGAAAAAAAATACCCTATAGACATAGCTTAAGGAAAAAAGAGCAAAAATAATACTTCATAACAACTAAAGAAAGATGCTTCCTTTTCCCACCTCTCTTATTTGTTTTCCCATTCTTCTGTGTTTCTTTTCCCAAATTACCTTACCCTTTACCCCCTCCCTCTCCCTTTTCCCTCCCCTGCAACCCCAACACCCATCCCCCGCTTCTCGTCTCTGTCTCCTATATTACCTTCATCTTCGTCTTCGATTCCCATCGTGGGGAGTTTTCTCTCTTGTCTCCATATCTGGGATCCCACTAAGGACACCTTAATTCATTAGAAAAATAGCAAATAATAAACTAAAATTCAATAAAATTGTAAAAGACATTAAAAATACAAAATTTTAAATAATGCACCTAATCATCAAGATCAAAATCTCAATTTGTTCTAATACCCTAGAAGTGTTGTGTTCCGGATCTAAATCCAGCCTAAATCCAACTTAATGAGCCACAATTAAAGGCAAACCCAAATTATCACAGCTTCCATGACAAGTTTCATTTCAAGGCTATATAAGCCTATCACCACTACAAATTCAGGTAACTCTCATTCTAACCTCTTCACCCACCTCATTCATAGACTGACTTGAGCGTTAGAGTGCTTGCAGATGACCACAACTGACGTCTTTCACCGGAGCTCGAAGCACCACCGTGACCACCACGTTCTTCCACTGTCCTTCACCACGAGGTATTCATTCTCTTGTAATCTATATGTTCACTTTAGAACATGTTGTAACATAATCAACATATGAATTGTTATAATATTTTTAATTTTTTTTTGGATTGTTCAATAATTTTTTAGTTTAATAACGCACGTGCGCACACACATACATAAGGTTTTAATTGTAATATTATTGGCGATAGGGACACTATTGGGCATGGAGTATGATTTTCTTTCCTGTCCCCAAAGTGCCTTTGAGTGATTTTCTTTTCCATCCTCATCCACACAGAGAAAATTTTCCCGCCCACGGGGCCCTAAATGGGGATCCCCGTGTACGTGTAGAAACTGACATCCCTATTCTCCACTGCCCCCATGCAACCCTCTACTTCCCCCATGTGACCCCCTCCCACCATGTGACCCATCAACTTTCTCTCCCTCCCCTATGCAACACCCCGGCTCTCACTTTGTTTTTATGTTAGTTCCAGATTGTTTTGCCTATCGAAAACCAGTTTTCAGTAGGCAAAAAATTTTGCTGCCGGAAAATTTATATTTTTGTACCTTCGAAAACCTAATCCTTGAATGCAATTTTTTTTTCTCATGGAAATTAGTTTCCAGACGACAAAGTGATACACTCTCTCCTGTCCAAAAACTAATTTTTGGACGCATTAAAATATGATATCTGAAATTAGTTTACGGACATTCTTAAAATGCAAAGGGGTGGGAAATGAAAGAAAGGTTAGGGAAAGCAACCCCCCTGAAGAGAACAGCAAGCCCAAAAGTTCAGTCGAACAACATGTATTACATCACCAAAACAAGGTGGCTGCTATATACACCCCAAATTAAGAAAACATACACCTCGTACCCTTTAAAAAAATTTATACAAAAAATACCCTTACTTATAGCGTCTAAAGACTGCATTTTTTTTATTTTCTTTATTTTGCAAATTTTTGGAAGCTTAATTTTCGAAAGTTCAACTCGACAATTTTTTCTCAATTTTTGCTCCCCTCCAATTTCGAGTTTTTTTTGGAAGAGAGGGGAGAAAAACTTAAATCATTTGAAATAAAATAACTTAGATAACCGTATATAAAATTTAATATAAACGACTATAAGGATATATAAAGTAAAGGCAAAATTACACTAAAAGTTCTGTATCTTAATTTAAAATTTCACTTTACCCCTTTATCTTTTTTTGGTCAAGTTAATCCTTTAAAGTTAAGTTTAATTTCAGTTTAGTCTCATATGTTTTAAAATGTTGACAATGTTGACTAAATTGGTATGTTTTTGGCTTTTTGTAACAACTTTTTGGCTATGTTTGGCAGCCAAGAAAGTGGGAGGAAAGAAAGTAAAAGGAAAGAAAGTTTATTGATCGAAGTGTAAAATCGCTGATGTGTCACATTATAATTGGTCTGTCACACTTATCTATGCACATTTTTTATATTTTTCAAAAATCTTTCCCTTCCCCCCACTTTCTTTCCATTTAAACAAACATAGTCTTTAGCTTTTGATTTGTGACACAATTGATACGGAAGATTGTGCTTGTGGCGCACATGCATTTCTTATTGTAGATTAGCCAACAATTTGTCTTGAAATTAAAGTTTCAAAACATGCGACACTAAATTGAAACAAAAAAAAAGATAAAAGACGAACTTGAAACTTTAAATTAAGATAAAATACTTCTAGAGTAATTTTGTCTAAAGTAAATTAATATCTCTTCCCTCCCATCTTGTCCTGGACCAAACAAGTAAAAACTCTTCTCTTTTTTCCTCCCACTCCTCTGAACCAAACACAATATCAAATTAAATATCTTTACTCTCTTCCCCTTCTCTTCCCTCTCCTCTATTAAAATCATTTTTCTCCCCTCATTTAAACCAAACAGACTGTAGTTTCCAAAGAATCGTGAAAGTCAGCAAAATATAAGGGGAATTGCTAAAAGCACCCCGCAAATTGCTGGATGCACTCAACATTTGGATGAGTTAACTAAAATACTCCTAATAAAAATTTATTTACTCGTAAATATGTTATTTATAAGTGTACAAATTTGTACACTCTCAAATTTGTAATTTGTGAGTATAATTTTTTTTACTCGCGAATTTGCGAGTGTAAGAAAAATTTTTACACTCACAAATTGCAATTTACGAGCACCTTAAATTTGAAATATGGTCAAAGCTGCGGCCTTTTTCTCGCAAATTCCACCTGCAGCCTTTTTCTTTTTGGCCAAATTCTTCTTTTTTTTGACTTGCGATGAAAAAAAAGAACGGAACCTGTACATCTTTTTTAAAGTGGTTTCTGAAAATATTTGCGAGTGTATGAGCGATATTTTCGAGTGATTTCTGAAAACAAAAAATTTGTTTCTTGTAAATATGATATTTATAAATATAATATTTACGAGTGAACAAAATTTAAATTTTAAAATTTTAATTTTTATTCACTCACAAATATCATATTTGTGAATAACAAAAATAACTCGTAAATATCATATTTATGAGGGACACGAATAATAATAAAAAAGGTCTAATTTTACCAGCGATATAATAATCAATATATCCGAATATTGAGTGCACTCGGGCAAAATGCTGAGTGCTTTTAACGATTCCCAATATAAGGCGTAGGAGTTGTGCAGGTTTTAGGGTGAATTTAAAAAAACAACTTAAGAGGTGTAGCAATTGCCCCAAAAACGTACAATGCCAGGAGGTTTAAGCATCCCCGTAAACTCCAAAAAATGCCGAAAAGGGATGATAGCAACTCCAGCTCACCGGTGGCGGGACCAAGGGCCCAATACTCTATCAGGGCAGCATCCACATTAATTATTTTTGTTTCTTTCTCATCCAAACACTCACTCAACAGCAAACCTTCGTCCCTACTCCCTCCCACACCGGTGCTGTCAACGACACTTCCAGCGGCTTCGAAACTGCTATAGCAACGCCAATCTCGACAATATTAGGCGGGGAAGCTTAATTCTTAATTTTAATTCAATGAAAACGTACCTTTCTAGTTATAGAAGTCATTACAATGATTAAAAAAGTCATTATTTCAAATCTTTTTTTTTATGAAAAAAAGGAAACTATGACATTTCATTTAAAATAATGGATTCAATACATATTGAGATATCAAAATAAACATGAGGATTAGTGGTATATATGGCCTCTTTTGCTAAGTAATAAGCAGTCATATTAACATGTCTTCTAATAAATTCTACATGAGAGTTTTGAAAGAAAAAAAAAGCAACTCTTTAAACTCAAAAACCATAGAGCTAAACTCAGTGACACCAACAACATTAGCCATCAATCCATCCACCACAAGTTTGGAATCCATCTCAAAAACGACATTCTCAATTTCAAGCTCTAACATCCAATCAATCGCCATCCTTAAGCCCAACGCTTCACCCAAACTAACATCCAATAAAGGCTCAAAACCACACGTCTTAGCGCCCATAAATAAGCCAATTTTATTACTCCATCCATCAACCCTTTTGAAAAATTTTCTTGTCATATAGTATAAGACCATTTTTAAAGACCAAAGTGTAATAATTATTTTTTTATAAAATTACTCCTATATCAAGGTGTATTAATTCTCTCTATCTTAATAATCTTGGAAAATACAAAGGGTAATTTGAGAAAAATAGCACACATTTTGTACAAATTTAATAATAATAACTAGCAAAATCAACCTTTTAAAAAGTGTGAAATAATCAAAATGGTCATATATTAAGTAATAGAGGAAGTATAAAAAAAGACTAATCAAAATTAAATGAAAACAAGCAAGCAAAAATGTTAATTCGTACTCTTTCGGTCTAAATTATAAGAAACAACACTTTTTTGGTATATTGAATAACTCGTTTTTTGGCTCATTAAATAACTTATGTATTTAGTCTATATTTAGTCTACCCGCTCCGTCTCAAACGAATATTCCAGCTCGTAACTACTACTTTGATACTCTCCCTTGATTACAAGCAAAAGTACAAGCAAAAGTACTTAATTTCAATTTTTACACCGATTAAAAAAAATAGTTAAATGTATTTAATTTTTTTTTGTTTCATATAAAACTATCTATAATTATAATGGTTTTCACAATTTGTTTTTTTAAAACAAAAATTGAATTAATTTAAGAGTATTTTTGAAACAATAACAATAAATATGGGTAGATTATTTAAAATTTGTTTATATTTAAGTTTGTTAAATTTAATCATTTTTTTTTGTTTATAATTGAGTCCGGATTGAGCAAAGATAACGTTTATTTTTTCCAGCGAGGATTTCAGGTATTATGCAGATATATGCTTAAAGTACTTTGGAGACAGAGTAAAATACTGGGTAACATTTAATGAGCCCAATGTTGCAATTATTCGTGGTTATGGCTTATTTGGCAACTGCAGCTATGGGGATTCAGAGAGGGAGCCTTTCATTGCTGCTTCTAACTCCATCTTATCCCATGCTGCTTTTGTTGATGTCTACAGAACCAAAAATCGGGTGAGATGACTAGATTTGTTATTTAGTAGAAAGACACATTTTAAATATGTTTTTGCTCATTGTAAAATCAACAAGTTTTTGTTTTGGTCTCTATAAATTATTTTTTCTTTGGTTTTTCATCCATCCAAAACATGAAAATACCGTTTTTTTGTCCTTATAAAATGGGTAAATTTTGATTTTATTTCCTATAGAATGTTTTTCTTTGATTTGCATCCCTCTAAAACCTAAAATCATTGTTTTTTGTCCCTAGTATTCATTTTTTGTTAAGTAAACAAAATTGATTTTAGAGGTCAGAGAAAAAATTTTGGGTAGTGCATGCTAACATAGCATTACATACATCATTGAGTGTCACATAAGATGGTCACATGATCTTTCATAAGATAAATAAGTAGTTAACGGACGTCAGATAACGGTAGGAACCAAAATAAATATTTTCATGTTTTTGAGGGATGAAAACCAATAAAAAAACTTATAAGGACTAAAACCAAAATTTACTCATTTTACAGGGACTAAAAATATATTTAACCCTTTTCTTTCGCATCATTGCTCTACATATGTTTTTCTGGCATTTTGCAATTATTAATAGAGATAAGATTAATTGACATTAGTTGTCAAATACTTACACAAGTTAATAACCTTTTACAGAATGTGAAAATAACCCATCTAATCATTGAATCTATCCCATTGATAAATATAAAAAGGAAAAAAAGATATTCTCATACCAAACATGTTTTTCATCTTCTATATCTCTGCCTTTCCTGAAAAGATAAATGCAAATCACGAGCATAAGCAATAAGTGTAAAAGTAACATTATGTATGTTGTTATTTTTTTTCCACTCAAAATGGTCTCTTATTTGGGAAAATTATATCAATGTGGTTCCTCTTTTATTTTTTGTTCCGAAACAATATTTTATTTTACAAAAGTTATACCAATAAATTCTTTTTTTTCTGCAAAATAGGGGATCATTAGGGAACAAAAAAGGAAACACATTTTTTTTTTGTTACAAAAGAAAAAGGAGGACCAAAACAAAAAAAAACCAGGGCCTAATGCCTGACAAAAGCAACACCTATGGCATCAGCCATTAACAAAGGATTCAGCTCCATTGGTGGAGAAGACAAGACAGCCAACGAAGTATCTCCCCTAGCACCCATCTTGGCCAAAAAGTCAGCACAATGATTGCCCTCCCTCAGGGTGTGAAGTAACTGGACATCCCAACCTCGCCTCATCAAATTTCTGATAGTTGTAATCTCATTGCCAAACATGTGAAAGTCCTGATTGTCGTCTCTAATAAGGCCCAAAACATAACGAGAGTCTGAATAGCAAACCACCCGAGAGACTCTCATATCCCAGCAAAGAGCAAGACCATGAAGAAGAGCCATAATCTCAGCATAAACAATATTAGAGTATCCCAAAGAACCATGATACCCGCACAAGAATTTACCTGTATGATCTCTCATCAAGCCCCCAAAGCCCGACATGCCCGGGTTTGTGATGGCACTCCCATCTACATTAAGAGAAACACAACCATCCAGCGGCTTAATCCAGGACACCATCCTAGGTAAAGGACGGTTTTGGCCAGCATCTGTCACCCCATAAGCTTTCATGATATCCCTGTACAAAGAGTGAGCTTGCATGCCAACACCTAGCACCGAAATTTGAGTCCCTTCGAAGATAAACTTATTACGACTACACCAAATCCTCCACATGACACAAAGGAACAAAACACCATGATTCAACACCATGTCACGAAGCCACTCCAACAACGCATGATTCTGCAACGGCAGCACCAGCTGGGCAGAGAAGCAACGGCTCCAAATCTCCACAGATCTATTGCAAGCAAAGATGCAGTGAATAATGGATTCCTCATGATCACCACAAAAAGGACAACTAGAAGTAACAGGGATGTTTCTTGCTGCCAAGACCCCACGGGTGGGAAGCGATCCATGACAAAACTGCCACGCAAAGAACTGAACATTGGCTGGTATTTTAAGCTTCCACAACCAACTCCACCCTGTGTCTTGAATCATGTTCTGTTGCTCAGCATACAACCAAAGATAAGCGCTCCTGACCGAATAAATACCAAAAGAATCAACCTGCCACGTCCATCTATCTCTCAACCCCTCCACAAATCTAGGCTTAAGAGTTCTAATATGTTGTTGAACATCCACCGGTAAGCAGGTATACAAGTCGTGCAGGTGCCACTCGCCCTCATGAAACACGTCGCTGAGCTTGAGGTTGACATCATGAATATCCACAGCCCAAACAGCATCACTCAGCCACTCCTTGTTAAGCCATGGCTTGTACCAAAAACTAGTCCCACCGTCCCCAAATTTGAACTGAAATCCATTCTCCAGCAGCTGCAGCGATTTGATAATGGAGTTCCATGTATTCGATCCCTTCATCTTGGCTGACCCAAACAAGTTATGCTGCTTCACATATTTAGCTTGGAGCATAGCAACCCATAATTTATCAGGAGAGGCGATCATGTCCCAAACAAGTTTCCCAAGGAGAGCCACATTCTGGATCCGAGCAATCCGCACACCCAAACCACCCTTCTTCTTAGGCCTCGTAATAGTGTTCCAATTCACCATATTCATGCCTCTATCACTGTTGCCACGCCATATAAAATCTCGAGCTAGACGATCCAGATGGTCACAGACATACTGAGGATACCACTGGATCTGTATACCGTATGAGGGAATCGAAGTAAGAACGACATTGGTGAGAGTAAGCCTCCCAGGTTTGTTAAGAAGCCTACCTTTCCAAGACGCCAGTTTAGAAGAGACCCTATCAAGGACCTCGGAGAAATCAGCCTTCTTAATGCGACCATGAAATAATTTAAACCCCAAATATTTATCAATACTGGTTGTGAAGTGCATTTGAGTTACCTGGGTTAGCCTCAGTCTCCTCGCTCTATGAACACCCACAGAGGCAAACAACTTGGATTTTTCTACGCTGATCCTTAGCCCAGACATAGCGCAGAACTCATAAAGCACCTTCTTGACCACCCGAGCTTGGGTTATTGTAGCTTTAGTAAACAAGAGCACATCATCTGCAAAGAAAAGGTGAGAGAACCTGGGCCCATCTCTAGAGATTTGAAGAGGCACCCAGTCCCCATCCCGAACAGCCGTATTGATCATTTCCCCCAATCTCTCCATACATAGCACAAATAAATAAGGAGAAAGAGGATCACCTTGGCGCAAGCCTCTCCGCAGAGTAAACCCCTCAGTCTTGCCGCCATTCCACAACAGGGAGACTGAAGAGGAGGAGATACTGTGCATAACAAGAGAAATAAACACCTGAGGGATACCAAACATCTCCAAGGTCTCTTTCAAGAAATCCCAATTCACCCGGTCATAGGCTTTTTCCAAGTCAAGCTTGAACACAATATCACCCTTTTTACTCTTCTTTTTGTTCAAATGATAGAGAATCTCTTGCAAAACAATTGCATTATCACTACAAGAAAACACGGGATTACCGACGGCCTAAAGCCGTCGGTAATCCATAAAAGCCGTCGGTAATCCAGTATTACCGACGGCCTAAAACCCGTCGGAAATATGGGCGTCGCAAAGGATTACCGACGGACTCTCCTTTACCGTCGGTAATATCGACGGGTATAACCGTCGGTAAATGAGGTCGAGTACCGACGGGTAAAGCCGTCGTTGGACTTAAACGGACGTGGACCGTCGAGAATCTGAATATTTCCGACGGCTTAGGCCGTAATCGGGAATTTTTAATAAAAATAATAAAATTATTAATTAATAACCAAATTAATTTTATTCTTTAAGTAATTAATTAATTTAATTATTTATTTGTTTAATTATAAAAATAATTTACTCTCATATTAAAAATATTTATTTATTAATTTAATTAAAAATTACTTGTAATTTAATTTAATTTAATTATTAATTGATTTTCCATATATAAAAATGTGATAACGTAAACTAAAAAGTAAATTAAAAAAAGAAAACATAATAAATAAAAAATTCATCGAATAAAAATCAAGAACTAAAATAATATCCTAAACGAGAAAAAATGATATCCAAAAATATGAAAAATATAAGTACAAACAGAACTAATAGTCCTGGTACTCGATCATGATCGAGATCCTCTACATCATCCGGATCATCAACATGACCATGAGTACGCGGAGGCGAAGGCGAGGCGAGGCGAGGCGAGGTCGAGGCCGAGGCGAGTAGGTCACCGGGCGAGCTAGCAATTGGTACATCTGCTCCTATCGCTGTAGCACCTGAGTCAAAAGCTCCTGCTGCTGGGCCACGGTCCGCTTCAACTCGGCTATGTCCTGGTCATCCGGCAGAGCGACCCGGTGGCGATACTACTACTCGGCGACTCTCCGGTGTGTGGCGGCGGGCCCCTTTTGTAGTTCTTTGGCAAGGTCGCCAAAGACACCATATAGCGACCCTTCTTCTTTCCGCCAACCACTTCCGCCCAAACCCTCGGCCGGTGTAGATAGATCGTCAGGGCTCGAGATGGAGAACATGATGAGCTCTGAGATCTAAGCCGAGACATCCTCGCCTCAAACTCCTCTGTTAAACAAACAAATAAGTCAAATCTTTTTTTAACAAAACAATATAAACATTATTAAAAAATATTTATTATATTTTATAATTACCTGAGTCCGCCTCGACGCTCATCAACGAAATCACCAAGATTCTCTTCAGATGAGTTGCAAGATGAAGCTCGTGCAATCAACTTCTCTCCCAACCTCCTCGATCGAGATTGTATTAATAAAAAAATTTAAATAAATAATAATAATAATAATAATAATAATAAAATAATAATAATAACAATTTTATAACACGTACAAGTCTAATCTGCGTCTTTGCGCTTGATGACATCGCCTCCGATGTACAAGCCGCCACCCTTCTCGAGGCCCTATTCTTCTTGGCCTTGCTGGTACTTTGGAACTCAGGGGAGTTCCAGTGCGCTACCAGCTGCTGCCAGAGCTCGTCCCCTATCCAACTAGGCTGGCGATCCCTGATGCGGGCATCTCGAAGCATGTCAGAAAGGCGGTGGGAGGCCTTCATATGAAAATTCTTCTCCATCAGTTCCTCATCTTTTTCCTCCCAAGCAACCCTCGTCTGTATCAATATAAGACATTATTAAACATAATTGAAATTTATGAAAATAAAATAATATGCAATAAAATAAAAATTGCAGCTTACTCTGAAAGAATTAAACATATGGTCCCGCTCAAAATCCTTCAGTGTCCCCTAGGTGGGCCAAAACTCCACAGTAATTCTCCTCAATTGTCTTTGTGATAGCTAACGCAAAGAAGCTTTGAGGGAAGAAACCTGAACAATAAAAACATGTTAAATAAATATATATATATATATATATATATATATATATATATATATATATATACACACATGTAAATTATTAATAACTCGAAAAAATTGCAAATACTTACCCTCTACCAGATGGCCTGATAAGAACTCGACCATCATACAACATCTCAAGAGTGTCAGGCTCCTGGCCCTCCCCCTGCTCAAGAACCTCCTCCTGCTGAACCTCCCGCCTCCCCGCCCCGCCCAACATTAGTGTCATCAGTGTATAGCCCGTACTATAATCATGGTCGGATGATGAGCATCGCCACCGGATCGTGCACAACATGGGAACTCGAGCGCCATGCGGCCGCTGGAACCCCGTGGGGATCATGTCAATGTGAGGCAAAGGTGCCGAACGTGCCCGAAGTGCAGTCGCCGTGTCGAATGTGCACAGTCTGTGTAGGTGGTGCGTAAGGTCGCCTAGGTGCAGGAGGTGTATCGTGCTATCTCGGCGTAGATGTACTAGGACGACGCGTGTAGATGACAATGTCGAAAACCCGATGAGGTCACGCCTAATGATGGTCGGCCTCGACAACGAGGGGGTCGAGGCGATCCCTTCCCTTCCATTTACCACCACCTTTGGGTGGTGCAGAAGTCTGCTCCTGAACCTCCCGATGCCATATATGTCTATAGAGCAATTGAATAATAACTATGAAATATTATATTTAAACATAACAATATTACAAATGAATTCCATAAAAATAAACAAGTTATGAAAATAATCGACAAATTAAAATATATTGTTACACATTAATTTCTCAAATTGTAAAAGTTAAACAATTTCAATCTGCCCATTCTCGCCCACTCAATTTCGGCATCGTCTTCGATCCCGATGGTTCTCGCCACTTCTTCATTTAATTCCTCATCCCCATCTACATCTTCATATGTGATTGGATTGTCACGTAGTCGAGTAATGGGTTCCACTTCATTTACTACATTGACATGAGACATCTCATCCACTTGATAAGCCACTTCTTCCTCTCAGATCATCCGCTTCAATGCGACCCGTGGTTTTATCTTTATTGCGACACACCAACCTTGTTTGTCCCTTCGAGTTGATGGATAAGGGACATAATACACTTGTCTTACATGTTGTGCCATGATAAACGGATCAAACATTTGGTATCTTACGCTCATGTGTATGTCAACAAGATTATATTTTCGATCCACTCTTGTGCCTCTATTTGACTGGATCAAACCAATTACAATAAAATAGCACTATTTTTTAGTATAGTCTAAAGTATTGTACGTCAGTTCATATATATGTTGAATCACGCCAGTAAAAGTCATCTTCACCTCCATTTGTGGCACCTTTTACATAAACCCCGCCGTTAATGCTTTTTTCCCTCTGCTTTTGACTGGTTTGGAATTTGTATCCATTTACAAAGAATGTGTGCCATTCTTTTACACGTGATTTAGGACCATGAGATAAATTTCTCAAGTGTTGGATTTTAGGGGATTACGCCTCGCTATACACTGTGTACACACCATGTGCAAACAAATTATGGTTCCTATTTTCAAACAATATTTTTGTATTTTCAAACAATAAATAATAATAATAATATATATATGACGACTCAAAAACATACCTGGTTCCTAAACCACGTTGGGAAATATTCATGAATATAAGCGTAAGAGTCTTGTACGCTTGTGGGCTTAGTTAACAAGAATGCCCTGACTAAGTCATTATCAAACAAATGATCAAGAGCAATTGTGGATTAAAGAAATTGAAAGTGGTCAAAATGATACATACGTTAGATACGGTGATACTCAAGCACAGCTTGATCAACACGTGAACGTGGTGACTTCCACACTTCGCCTGTTATCCACCATCCACCTCCTTTCCACCATGACTAGGAAGGCAAAATCGATAAGGCAAGCGGGTGTCTTTCACTTTCAATTTCTACTGCTCCTACTATTTGTTGGTGTCAACATGAAGTTCAGTAAAATAATGGGAACAGAAATGGATTGTCTCACGGTGTAAGTAAGTTGCACAAATAGATCCTTCAACCCTGGCCTTATTTTTCACCGACCGCTTTGAGTCACCCATAATTCTACAAAATAACAACGTTGATGATAAAAATTGATACATTTAACCCTTCAAATAAATATTTATTTTAGAGAATACTTTATTATAGTACCTTTCGAATGGATACATCCATCTGTATTGAACAGGTCCACCAAGCCTAGCTTCATGTGCAAGATGCAATCGCTAGATGCTCCATAGAATCAAAGAAAGCAGGGGAAATATTCTCTCCAACTTACAAAGAATGATCGTATGTTCTGCTCCATCCTTATGAGATCATCCTCTCTCAATGTCGCAGAACACAAATCTTTAAAGAATTGGTGAGTTCATCGGTGGATTTAAAACATTTGACGGCAAGGAACTAAATGCAATAGGAAGTAAACACTCCATGAATACATGACAATCATGGCTTTTCATCCCAATCATGATTCCTTTGTTCACATCGGCACATCTTGCCAAATTAGAAGAATAACCATCCGCATCCGAGTTCTTTTATCCACCGACAGATCGACTTGGCTTCCTCGGCCAGCTTAAAGAGTAACAGGCTTTGGGTTTCGTGGTCTTCCCATCCGACCGATTCGTCAAATGCAAGTCCTTTCGCCTCTGATAAAGTGGTAAGTCTAGTCCGCCTTCTCATTGTCTTTTATTTTTCCTCGATGTTCATCAACGTGAGAAAAACATTGTCAAAAAGTTCTTCTCAATGTGCATAACATCAAGGTTGTGTCTCAATAAATTATCTCTCCAAAGTATGGCGGATCCCAAAATACTTCTTTTTGTCCAATTATGCCATTGTCCATATCCTTCAAATCGATCCAATTTGCCAAAATCTGTGATTTTGGGCAGTTCCATAACCCTTTCCCAGATATGTTCTGGTGTCAACCTTGGGGGCGGGCCATCTAATTCAACTTCCCCCTTCTTGAAAGCGTTCTTATTCCGTCTAAATGCATGATCATCGGGTAAAAACCTGCGATGTGAGTCAAACCAAGAACTCTTCCCCCCAAATTTCAAGGTAAAGGCCTTTGTATGCTCCATGCAATGCGGACATGCCATTTTACCATGTGTACCCCAACCAGACAACATGCCATATGCAGGGAAGTCATTAATGGTCCACATAAGCGCTGCCCTCATTGTAAAATTCCTCTTTCGTGCAATATCGTACGTCACAACACCATTCCACAACCTTTTGAGATCGTCAATAAGAGGCTCTAAATAGATGTCAATACCATCTGTCGGATTATCTGGACCCGGTATAACACAAGTCAAGAACATATAAGGCTTAGACATGCACATTTCGGGAGGAAGATTGTATGGGGTAATGATAACTGGCCAGCAAGAATAAGGTTTCGCCGTGGATTGAACATACGGGGTAAAATCATCGTGAGCATAAGCCAAGTCGTACATTACGTGGATCTGCTGCAAAATCAGGATGCACACGATCAAAGTGCTTCCAAGCTTCACCATCAGAAGGGTGGCGCAACATACCTGAAGTGCTTCTATTCTCATAGTGCCATGTCATTTTGTCTGCGATGCGTGGTGATGCAAACATTCTCTGCTGACCTTGGAATAATTGGCAAATAAAACATTGCCTTCATTAGAACTAGTTTTTGTCTACCCGTCCGATTATTAATATGTGACATATACCTAGGCTCACCACAAAATTTGCATTCAACTAGCGCACCATCGTTTTTACCAAACTCATTGTCGTAATACAACATACACCCTCTCACACAACAATCAATCCTTTTAGATTCCAACCTCATCTTGGACACTAAGCTTTTAGCCTCGTAATAACTTTTTGGCAAACCATCTTTGATAGGTGACGAGTCCAACATCATTTTCATTACGAGATCCAAGCACACTTCGGTAGCACCACAGTTGGACTTAAGAGCTAAGAGCCTCACACACATTGATAACTTAGAGTCTGTAGACCCTTCAAACAACGGCTTATTTGTTTCTAACAATAGATTATAAAATTTTTGTGCTGTCTCATTTGGAAGTTCATCTGTGTCATCATCTTTGTTGCTCCTCGAATAACACGTTCACCCCCAAGGCATCACAAACCATATCTTGCATCAATTCAATCTGCTCACCACATCCTGAATCTACGTAACTGCTTGAAGCACCTTCGCAATTATCACCAACCCCTAAATCAACGTGAGGCAACTTTTCACCATGTGTAGTCCAAATCCAGTAATTAAGCCTAAATCCAACTGAATACAGGTGGTGCGTGACCTCACTTGGGCTCTTAATCCTTCTGCAATCGCAATTAAAGTACGGACATCTAATCCCTCCATTAGTTTTGAAATCTTTATGTGCCATTGCGACTTGGACAAAGTACGCAACCCCAGCGCAAAAATCTGGTTTCAAACCCCCTCTCCCCGGATACAACCTATCGTACATCCAACTACGACTCGAAAGAAAATATTCCATCTTCTGCATGTCAAAAAAAATGACAATTTCAGCAGCACGACGTTCTTACAACCGCTCTCTTTCTTTAAATGGTATGACCCTATCCCATTCGAGAAAAAACTTTTTCAGAACTCGTATAATAATCATTCCTTAATTCTCGTATCTTATACTTGACAAAATTTCGGCAGCATTTCCCATTGGTCTCTGAGTACACAAAATGAACGCAGTTATGAACACCGCAATCAAGTATGCACCCAGAGAACAAAAGGAAATGAATCGAACCGAAATTTCATCAAATATAAAGATACGAGAATTAAGCAACAACTATTATACGAGTAAAGAAAAAGTTTTTTCTCAAACTGTCCGACTTGGACAATTCAAGGTTCAATATACAATGAGCACATGGTATCCTAAAAGAGTAATGAACTCAATAATATATTAAACCTCAAACGGGAAGCTAAGGCTTCTCTCCGATACTAATAACAAATATCAAACATCCATTCGATCAATGATTAACATAACAATTAGATAAGCAGAAGTGACAAGGGTAGAATTAGTTTTATTATATATATATATATATATATAATAAAAAATATTTTATTTTCCTTTTTCATTTAATTTCTTATATGATAATTTTTAATGTTGTTATTTTTTATTTCTTTTTATTGAAATTTTTAATTCTTCTCTTAAAAATTCTGCTTTTTAATTATTTTTATCTTTAAATCTATTTTTAATTCTATTATTATTTCTCCTTTCCAACTCAAATCTGTTTTGTTTCTTTGACCAATGGTCCATTTACTGTGTGTGTAGTTTTGTTAATCATTTAGTTGCCACTACGCCATCCGCCATATATAAAATAAAATATTTTATTTTTCAATAAATAATAATTATTAACAATTCAATCAATATTGCAATTTTAATTTATATATTTTATTTTCTTAAAACGGAAGAGCTACTTATTCATTCAAGGTTTATTTAAACTTATTTTACATCACTTAAAATAAATGCTGATATTAATATTCAAATATATCAACATAAAACATATTCATATGCTCTCTTCATTTTATTTTAATAAGCCTCTAAAGTAATTTATGAATAAATAATCACTTAAGTTTCTAAAAATAGCTCATTAAATAAATATTTTATTATGTCATTTCAGATTTTGTCTTTGAACGTTAAATATTATATGTCACTTTTTAATATATAATTTTATAATTTTATTTATTTCACCGCTATTTAGCTTACGCTATCTGCCGCTATTTTACGCTATCCTACCAATTTTACGCTATTTTTCGCGATCCTCGATTAACAACACTTTGGAATTAGAAAATCGACTTGGTCATTTAAAGAGGATAGAATTAGACAAGCGAAGTGGCAAAGGAAAGAAATGCAGATAGATGTGCAAAGCAAATTGCAGCCAAGCAACATCACCAATATCCATATCCATGAATGAAATGGCAAGCATAAATTAAAATTGCACTCTTTACTCACAAGCATTGTGGTGATGAGTAATAGCAGAATCGGAGACAATTACACAAGACATATCATTTAGACAATTACACAATACACTTCAAAATCCCCTCGTGGAGAGAACTATGAACGAAAACAAATAAACATGTCGGTGTGGGGGTCAACAGACAACCCTTTTTCCACCCAATGAGTTAACCGACATGAGTTAGAGTGCATACCTAGTGGTACAAGTGGCGAACTGGTGGAGGTGGCGAACTCAGAGGCCTATGAAACAGAGCTTTTTGTGTTAGTAGAAACTAATAAGATATAAACAAGAATATCAAAACCACACCATTAAAATTAAAAACTAAGAACAATCATATTAAGAACATATATAAATAATAACACAGATTTAAGTCCACACCTTCGAATACAATCAGCCACTTTTGGAGGCAAACTCTAAAATATTGACATTGACAATATGGATATAAGTCCTCACCAGTACAAGAGTGCTCTTATAATATTGACATTGACAATATGGATATATATGAAACAACTAAATTCACAGCTTTAGCAATTGGCATATATTATATTATGTAACACAAAGCCAACTATCACCAAGAAACGCCTCACCTTTACTTAGGTATAAGCATAGCCAGTAGAAAATCCAATATACATGCCGAATTTTATTAATTATTTTTGTATAAATAATTTAGTTAGGGGTGAACATGGGCCGGTTTGGATGGATTTTGGCCAAATCCGATGCCCGATCCGATCACTTTGAATGGTTTGGATTTCAAAAAAAATCCGCAGTTTTTCTAAATGGCCCGAACCGAACCGAACCGGTGTTGACCGGGTTGGGTTGGATGGGCTCGCGGGTTGTGAAGTGAAAAAAAAAATAAGAGTTCTCATTCCCTAATTTTAAAATGATCCCCCAAGGGAGGTTGGACCAATGTTAGGAAACCAGAATAGTCACACAAGAAATAAAACAGTAACAGAGTGAAATAGAGAGAATTGGGATGGATGAAGAAAGCAAATACAGTAAGGATAAGTTCCCTAACTGCCACAGAGCATAATGCTCCTTCAGATGGTTGCACTCTGCCCATAACTAAAATTACAAATTCCCAAAAGTACCTCTCTCCCCTCACTACACGGATTATAACCCCTACACTACATTTGACAAAGCAGTTACATACATCAGTTACATTCAGTTTTCTAACTCTCCATTCCCACTCACTTTTCTATTCCTCCTAACATAAACTTTCCAAGCCTTAGGCTTCCCATCCAAACCTAAATCCCGATCCCATTTCTATCACTATTGGAGTGTAGAAGCTGGACAAGATCCCAGTTTCCTAAACTTCATAAGTCATGACTGTGTCAAATTCTTCATTCTTTGAGGTTTTGACTCATGCCAAATCATGTGTTACTCTGCATTAACTTACCTATATGCGATTACATCATTCTTTGAGGTTTTGGCTCATACAAAATTAATAATCCATTTAGTTTTCTCGCATAATTGAAATCAAAATCACAAAGGTCAAGCGAATGACTAACTTAACATATAACTTGAATTAGAATTAACGGACAAAGGAAAGCCATGACATAACAATTTGATATCATACTCACATTGGGGAGGAATTTAAAACCAAACTTGCATTCATTGGTCATAGCATAGTAGCCTATAAAAGGAGGGTACTTTACGGTTTAATTTGTGTCATATATATAACTTTTATTGAGAAACTGAAATGTATTATATATATTATTAAACACCTTCAGACATGTAAAAACACTTTTTAATTAAGAAACTAACGTAATATTTTTACTTATGGGTGAAGTTAAGTAAATGTTTGCCTTTTATTATTCCCCACTTTACTTGGTTATTAACTATATTAATTATAAAAATTCTCATGATTAGAATTTTGTTAATACATATCACAGCAGGGGACTAAGGAAAATCACCAAAATTCTTTCTCAAAAGTCACTTTATAAGGAACAAGAATTCAAAACTTGGCAAAGCAAGACTTTTGATCTCAACTGAGCATATACTTGGTTAAAAAGCAAGAACCAAAAAAATGTTGCAGATGTTAAATTCTTAATGGAAGAATTGACATTCATGTCAAATTTGAAAATAAAATTGACTGACTATAATATTACATATGCATAACATAGATCCTATGACCTTGTAGCCTTGCTTCATTAACACAGGTCTTGCATAAGGTACTAGAATTTACATCAAACTCTTTCAAAGGTAATAATTTATAATGCAGCCAAAAACAATCGACAGACACGTGCTTCTCTAAGCTAGTGAACAAACTGAGGGTTTCTCTTGGAACCCTTGTTATTAGCACTATTTTTTATATCAGACATGACAATAACTACATGAAGGACGCCAAAGTACCAAATTTGAAAAACACCCAAGTTCCAGTAAAGAAACCTGCATTTGGGGGTCCAGTATAAAATTCAAAAATTGTTCCAAAATTTCATCAATCAAGACATGCAAGAGAAATTGGGGATTGTTTAGCATGTTCATGATAATAAACAAATATGGATAGATATTGAAAAAGAGATTAATTGATAAATTGAAGAGAGGAAAAAACCTCTTTGCTTGATTGCTTCTTCCTCCTTCTTTCGCTGCTGCGTTTGTTTTTTGTTATTGCGAAATGTGAAGTAACGGAAAGGTTTCACTTCTTTTCTGTCACAATATGTACCAATTTACTAAGGACCTCAAGGTTTGTTAGATTCTGCATATGGAAAACGATAAAAATTTTATACGATCTACATATGGAAAACGATAAAAATTTCATACCCCCCCTAAGTCAGAAGCTCAATATAGAAGAAAATCAGAAGCAAATCAGATGAAGGAGCAAATCAAATCAGAAGCATTTCATACCCACGCGAAAGGGAAGAAGGAGCGGCAACGATGGGAGCGGTGTCGTGGAGGTGTGGTGGAGGAGGTGCGATTGGGAGCGGCGGCGGAGGAGCAGAAGCGGCGCGGAGGAGGCTTGCGAATCGATGGCTTCTCCGCTCTCCCTCTCGCTCGCTTTGACTTCGTGCGATCCGATGGCTTCCATCGATGGCTTCTCCTCTCGCCTCGCTTTTCAATTGCGTGCGATCCGATGGCTACGCAGTTGGAAACCGATGGCTACGCAGATGGGGAAGTGACCATCGAGCTCGGGAAGATGGGGATATGAAGAGAGAGTGAAGTCTTTGTGGAATCAAGATGGGGATGCGAAGAGAGGTAGAAGAAGCGATCCAAGCGATCAATGAAGAAGAAGGATTCTGCTCGCCAAATAAAGAGCTTACCGACGGCCATTTTAAACTTACCGACGGTCATACCCGCTTCAGAACGACACGGGATTACCGACGGACCAACCCGTCGGAAAAATCCCATTACCGACGGTCCGTAGTCAGCAGATTCAAAACAAGCGGAATTTTCCAAAATTCACGGTTTACCGACGGACATTAACCGACGGTATGAGTCCGTCTCTAAAAAGCGGTTTTCCGACGGCTTAACCCGTCGGTAATATCCAGAATACGACGGGTCGCGTTTTCCGACGGGTAAGACCGTCGAAAATCCCACTTTTTTAGCGACGGACTAAAGCCGTCGGTGAATGTTCGTCGGTAATACGCAGTTTTCTTGTAGTGTATCTTTCGTACTTCGACCCGGGATGAAGCTACTCTGCAACGGGCTAACAATATTATCCAGATACGGTCTCAACCTGCTTACCAAGACTTTCAAAATAAGCTTATAGATCACATTACACAGTGTTATAGGTCTAAATTCCCTAAAGGACGTAGGGTGGTCCCCTTTAGGGATTAAGACAACCAAGGTATTCGTAGCCCGAGTATCAAAACTACCAGTGACAAAAGCATTCTTGACAAAAGTCCAAACATCATCCCCTACCTCATTCCAGAACATCTTAAAGAAGATAGGTTGGAATCCGTCGGGCCTCGGGGCTTTATAAGATTTCATACTCATAAGAGCCTTATACACTTCCTCTTTCATAACCGGCTTTATCAAATCCACCCTATCCTCCATACCCAACGAGTTTCAAATAATACCATGGGCCTCAATGCTACGCACTTCCGAGGAACAAAACAACTCTTTAAAGAACTTAACCGCCTCTGATTTGAGAACCTCAGGCTCAGTGCACCAAACCCCAGACGGAAGATTAAGGCCATGAATCTTATTCCGCTTCCTTCTAATAACCTTTTGGGCGTGAAAGAACGAAGTATTACGACTCCCCAACTTAATCCACTTTTCCCTAGACTTTTGGTACCACATGGTCTCCTCCTGGAAAAGAATATCCTCATACTCACTGAGCAACTGTTGTTGTAGGAGAAGCAAGCTAGCAGAATCTATTCTTTCCAAAAAACGTTGGATCCCTCGAATACGTGATTCCAACTGCCACTTTCTAGCAAAAATATTACCAAAAATATCTTTATTAAACACAAGGGAGTCAGTAGATACCTGAAGAAGGGCACTAATCACATCACTAGATTTTTGCCAAGCCTCCTTAACCACTTCCTGGTAACCCGCATGAGTGCACCACGCAGCCTGAAACCTGAAAGGGCGCTCCTGATGATTGGGATCCACATGACTACATCTCAACAGTAGGGGGTTATGATCAAAGTGCCTCTTAACCAAATGCTCCACTGTGGCTTCGGGAAATTTCAACCTCCACCTGTAATCACACACACCCCTATCTAATCGTTTGGAAACCAACCTATTACGCCTCTTCCCCTGCCAAGTAAACTGGGAGCCAAAGAAATCCAAATCAATCATATCACAGGCATCTAGCATTTGAGCAAATTTCTCTGCTCTAGCATAAAGAAAGTCACCCCCACGCTGTTCAGAAGGGAGAACTATCTCATTAAAATCACCAATCATAGCCCACGACATCAAAATATTCCTCCGAAGATTTTTTAAGTGCTCCCAAAGATGGCAACGAGGGGTGTACATAGTACTTGCATAAACACCAGAACAGACCCAAGAGACCGCTCCATGAGTCACAGAAAAAGTGATACAATGAGGAAACACGTTAGTATAGTTTTAGTAAAACAATTGACTATTTTAGAACAAAAAATAAAAAGAGAGACCACATTCATATAATTTTTACAAATAAGTGAACATTTCGGGAAAAAAAATAAAAGAATGATCAAACTGAAACCTAAAAAAAAATTATTCATCTTCTAGTTGCCTACCCTTGAAGAAATACTTCTGAGAAAGCACTAGGAGTGCTCTCCCTATATTAATTAATGTACTACTCTCATATAAGGAAAATCATGGAGGAAAAATTGGAATTGTTATGAATGCTGCATGGTATGAACCAAGGTTATTAAGATCGAACCGGACGTTGAACCGGTGTAGGCACTGATTCAAGGTTCAAATGTCGGATCGAGGTTGGACCGAGGTCGGACCGGTAATAATTAAATATAATTTTTTAAAATTTTAATATTATACATTAAGTAACATTATCATAAATTTTTAAATATCCTTAAATTTTTAAAACATAAAATACTGTATATTTTATGTTAATAATTTTCCAATAACTATCTTTATATTTACTCCCAAAAAGTGTTAAAAAATCAATTTCATGCCATGGCCCAAAGCTCCGTTTTTTAAGGGCCATTTTCTAACTCCAATTATCAAGCACAGGCTGTTACAAAAAGTTAAGTAAATTAATTAATAGAAAAATAAAAAATAATTAACATCAAAATTGTCTGATGGCCAAGGTACGTACTTTTTTCCCTCACTGCGTCCATAGCCACGTGAGGTCTGATCTCCCCTGCAACCATAACTCCCCTTCCCTCCTGGCAAGAATTTCACCTACACTACACCTCAAGTCAAAAAATGATATGCCGATAGGCAAAGGTTTTTTATATTTCCCATATCTTGCTTTCCATAGAGCAGCTGGTGGCTTTTGGGGATTGAATATCCTCGACTCCAGTTGATGATTGCAACCTTCTAATGGGAGATTGGAACATCGATGACAAGGTAATGAGACCAACGAATTCCTCGTTTTCATTTCTTTCTCCTTTCCTATTTCTTTTACTCTTTGAATCCAATGCAGAAATCAGGGGCCACTCTACGTGGTGGACAATTCGGAGATGTCATTGTGACAGACTGTTAGCAAATATTGATAGCCTATTAGCAAAGTCACTCCCACATCGAGAACATTCACAAAACAGAGAGGGGAGAATAATTATAAAATCTAAGCTTAGGACCCAGCTACGTCCTTAACTAAACGAGGCCGTTTCGACTTCGCCAAAAGGCAACGACTTTTTATGGACCGCCTGAACCGTGTTCTAAACTGGTTTTTTCGATTTTTGACTTTTTAGAGGTTCGATTTCTAATTTTTGGCTTTTGGCTTGAGCGGTTTTTAGACCTATTCAGACCAGATAGGGGTTCGGTTCTCGCTGGGTTTCAATAGCTACAGTATGAACTCTTTAGCAATTCCTTAGAAGACAAGTTAGTTGTTAAGAGAGCTTAATCATTTTACATGAATTGGTAAAAGTTTTAATTATTTTTTGTTATTTTCTGAGTTCTTGATGGCCTCTCAAAATTTTCTAATTAAGCTCGTGACTGAGTCCCTTATGCAGGTTTTTGGACCCAATTATACATGAGAAGTATGCATCAGAAATGGATGAAATATTAGGATCTGACCTCTTAGCATTTTCAAGATATGATTTTGAAAAACTCAAGAGCGGATTAGATTTCATTGGAATAAATCACTATACGAGTTATTTTATAAAAGACTGCATCTTCTCTGCATGTGAACAAGGACGAGGGTCTTCAAAGACAGAGGGTTTTGCTCTAACATCGCCACACGCGAATGGCCACACCATTGGAGAACCGGTATATATGAAACTTTGTATACTATCTCTTGTCCTAATTATAAAAAGAAATTACAAAAAACACAAAGACTAAGAGCATCTCTAATGGAGAACAACTCATTTGGTTCTTCATTTCCATTATGTGGGCCCTTTAATGCCGCATAGGATATAAGAACCAAACCCATTTTTTACTCCAATGGAAGAACAATCCTTTTGTTCTTAAGTGAGTTCCATAGTGGACCCCACTTATTATTTATATTTTTTTTATTTCAACTTAAAATTTTAATTCATATATAATTTAATTATAAAATAATAAATACACAAAAAACAAAAATATTAAAAATAAAAATATTTATCATTAAAAAGTTAAAATATTGAAAAATACATAAATATGACGGGAAATACATAACATTATTACAAAATTAGTTTTCGTTGTTCTCATGTCCGAAACGTTCCCAAATGTGCTCCACCAAGTCAACTTGAAGTTGTCGATGGTTTTGTTTTTCATGAAGATGTGTTCTCCCTTGCATATATGTCGTAAATTCGGGATGAGGACCAGTAGATACTTCAGCTGCTGAGGTGTCATTATCTACATGATCGTAATCAAAATTACTACTATATGTGTGTCGTTCGTCTTCAATGATCATGTTGTGCAGTATGATGCATGCAATTATTATATGCTTGACTGTATTCATGTGCCAAGCACTCGCTAACGTCCTTTCTTGTTGATTCTTGTCGTTGGGCAAATAATTTTCTTTTTTCTCCTTGTGGCATTGGGATGGTCTTGACAAATATAGCCCACTTGGGATAAATACTATCTGCTAGATAGTAATCCATATTATATGGAGTTCTATTCACTGTGTATTGCATCGAAGGAGCAACTCCGTTCAAGACATCACTAAACACATTTGATTTGTTTAACATGTTAATGTCGTTGTTTGAACTAGCAGTGCCAAAAAATGCAACCCAAATCCACAAGTCTTGTGATGCCACTGCTTCAAGCATGATCGTAGGCTTGCCGTGATCACCTCGACTGTAGAGGCCTTTCCACGCGACTGACAATTTTTCTATTCCCAATGCATACAATTAATAAAACCCAACATACCTGGAAAGCCACGTGCCTCCCCCATTTGTAATAGGCGTGCAATGTCTTCATTATTAGGTCTTCTCAGGTAGACATCCCCAAATACTGCATAAATACCCTTTACAAATCTCTCAAAGCACTCCACCACAGTGCTTTCGCCAATTCGAGCGTAGTCATCCACACTATCAACAGATGATCCATGTGCCAAGATACGAATAGCGGTAGTGCACTTCTATAATGGTGAAAGACCTATTCTATCGGCTGCATCAAACCTCATACCAAAGTACTCATCATTTGCAGTGGCTTCTACAATTCGGAGAAAAACATGCCTTTGCATTCGGAACCTTCTTCACGACTCCGATATATGTGTGTTCTTCTTCGTCTACGCCTACTGGTGTTGTCAGCTTCCTGTTCTCATCTCCCATGGCAACGGTTTCCTCTCCTTACTCCACCGTCCTGGCCGACGAGGGAGGGTAAAGATTTTGCCCCACGGCTTCACCGTCCAGCTCCAAGAACATGAGTATTTTTTTGTGATTTTTCTCCACTCCTGACTTGAAGATCTGAAGAGGGAGGGTAAAGATTTGAAGATTTGAGACTACTTTGATTTTTCTGACTTTTCTGATTTAGGTTTTGTGATTTTTCTGATTTAGGGTTCGATTTCTTCATTTTTGTTGAATCTGATTTTTAATTTTTTTTCTAGGTTTGATTTCAATTTAATCTGTGTTCTTCTTCTTCAATGGTTTGAGTTGGGGTTTTCCCTTTTTTGTTGGTTCCCTCCCTCTTTTATTTTTTTCTCTGGTTGGTTCCCTCGTTTTTTTCCACTTTTTTCTGTTGTTGGTTTTGACAGCTCAATCGTTCTTCAGGGTTCTTGCAGCAGAACCGTTCTCCACCCTGGCATCTAGATCATCACACTCCAATGGTGGAAAAATGACGAACATATTCTTGGCTTCCAAGAACAGCCCAAGAACAACCATTGGAGATGCTCTAAGGAGACATATTTAATGTTACAAAATTGACATCTCTTTTCAAATATACCCTTAATAGCAATAATTAGGTGCATAGGAAATATACACGTCTATTAAGTATATAAGTCTATTAAAATAGAAATATAAAATGTATTTTGTCCCGTAAGTGCAGCTAAGATAATAAAAGGTTGCTGGGACATCTGATGTGTTGGGGCACGGGTTCGAACCCGCGGTATCCCTATTCTCCACGCTCAATGTGTGTGAGTTTCGGCGCTAGGCTCTTTATAACAAAAAAAAGTATAAAAAGTATTTTAACAATTAATACATCTAAAAATAAGTCTCTTTTTCTTATAATTAAGACAAAAAAAATCCTCTAAAAATTATTTTATAATTAAGACCGAAGATAGTATCTTTTAATTAATTATTGAAGGCCACAGAATAAAAAGTAAAACTTTGGTAAATTAACCATATCAATTATAAGGTGTCAATGCATATTTGCAGACTGCACTTGACTGGTTGTATGATCATCCACAAGGAATGGAGAAGATAGTAACTTACATAAAGGACAGGTACAACAACATACCAATTTACATTACCGAAAATGGTGAGTACATAGAAATAGCCCGTGAATTCTCTCCTATAATGCCGCAATTTTGTTATTGGTGCCCTTATTTATGAGATATTAATTGTCCTACATAGGACTTGGGACCAGTGATGAGAATTTTAGCCCTGCCACCACTAAAGGTATATTCAATGATGCCAAAAGAGTGGAGTACTTGAGTGGTTACTTGGATTCTCTTGCAACAGCAATCAGGTATTTACATACCGACCCATCTTTGGAAAATACACCAAGCTACCATCTTATTTTCCCGACCCATCTTTGGAAAATAAACCAAGCTTCCATCTTATTTTCCTTAGATTTTTTAGGAATGTTAGGGTAAATAACTTAATTAATGTTTACTCTAAATGCTTATCACATAAGTATTTATGTACAAGTTATTTCTATAATTAAAGACAAAATATAATTAAATTATTTTCACATAAGCTATAATTAATTGTTTCCATAAGCTATTATAGAGACCTTATCGAAAGATATGTACTGGTACATGTCTAAATACATACCGAAAACAATTAATTTAAGTAAAAGAACACCATGGTTTTTAGTTATACATTACTTTTGTGTTACTGTCTTACTGGAAACAATTAATTTTTGGGAGAAGGGTTGGTTCGATGCATATGGGGATGTCACCCAAGAAATGGCGAGTTTGTGTAACAACAACCAAAATACAATTGCAATCCAACGCTCGTATGTGCACTGGCTCAAGAAATACAATATGAATCGAAACAACATCTAAACTTTACTAAGAACGTAACGACACCCTAAGTACCTAATAAATCAGAATTTACATCAGTCAGTTCACAAGGGCAAAGTATCATGGCATCACGATCCCAAGTTTCCAACACACTGGATCGAAGCCATCACCCGTTCGTAGATGATTAGGATAGTGAGTGTACCTGAAGATACTGATTTTTTTCTGTCTCATTCCCCAACCAACTAGCAGGGGACAAAGTAGCATTGCTAAACTTGGCCAACCCACGATCAATTCCATATCCTTGCCACAAAATCGAAGTAATCCCACTTTATTCACTACAAGAAAAAACAGTCGTACCGACGGCCTATTACCGACGGGCGGCGACCTTCGGTAATTGGTCGTCGGTATACCCATATCACGTTTCAGATTTCCGCTTATTTTTCAAATATCGACGGTCTAGGCCGTCGATAATCTCGACGGTTAATTGATTGTTAAGGTTACCGATGGGCTTTGTCCGTCGGTATTTGAAATGTGGCCATCGGTAACGTCGCGTAATGTTACGATGGGCTTTGGCCATCGTTAAGTTAAGCAGGGCCGTCGGTATGCTTCGTTATGAAGCAGAACACGACCTTCCCCCTTCACTGTTCACAAACGCTTAGTCTCTCATCTTTCTCTCTCTTTCTCTCTCTGTGAAACGCGTTTCTGGCCACCACACCACTGCCACCACACGACCATCGCCACCGTCTCTGTCCCTGTCTCTCTCTCTGACCGTCTCGCCCACCGTCCCTGTGTATCTATCTCTTTCTGTCGCAATTTCCACCACACATCTCTGCCGCACACATAGCTCCGCCGCACACACAGCTCCACTGCGCACAACTCTGCCTCCACCTCACGTTCCTTCAGTTCGCTGCACCACACAGCTTTGTCTCTTTCTTCCTCCATTTCTCCACATTCTTCTCTGCTGCAGGTATGCATTTATTCACTATCACTAATTTTTGCTCTATTTTTCACTCCTTTTAATTGGTTTCATTTTATCGTACCTCAACTGCTATTACTGGACCCCATTCTGTTTGTTTTTCTGATATAGTTGATTGCATCTGATTTTATTTGTAATATTGAGTGAATGAGGTGTGCTTTGGTGTCTAGTTAGCAATAGAAAAGTATGGACCTCTTGGTCATGTTGTACAATTAAAATCATAGGAATTGTATTGTGCTGAAACATAGTTACAAAAATCAATCTTGGTGACGTTTCAAAGTACAACAAAATCATGGACATTTTAAATCACGGAATTACATACATTTTTATTGGCTAAGCAGCTCCTTTCATTTCGACATATAAGAGCAACTCCAATTCAGGTTCTTAGAGGTTTTCTTAATGGGTTCATGGTTGGAGTGTTTCACTTGGATGTTAAGGTGGAGAACAGATTCTTATATAAGTAATAAGTTTTTAGAATTGAAAAATGATTTTGTGAAAGGAAGAGTAGTAGAAACTTGGGATCGTGGATCAACGAACTTTTTGTTTTTCTTTTAGGTTCATCGTCTTGTGTTGTTGTATTTGTCTCTGAATTTGCATTCCCTGGCTGTAAGTTGATTACTGTATCACTGGTTCTTAGTGTTTGATTGAGAAAAAAAATTATTTGAGGCTATTTCTAAATAGTTGTCCCTTTTCTTTTCGATTGAGATAGCGAGATCCATTTCTTATATGTGATACCAGTTATTCTTAGTTGACATGGTTATATCTGTTAGTGATCTTTTTCTACAATTGGTTTATTGGTTTATGGGTCTGATACACTGCTAGAAAAATGAGATTTTTTTTTTTAAAGTTAGTTGTTGAAAAATTAGATTATTGTTGATTGGGCATTTTTGTGAATTTGACTTGTTAGTTTCTGGCATCACACTTCGTCGCGCCACCACCGCCCGTGCCTCTACCACTACTTTGCGATCGAGGTTGGTTCGTTATAAGTTTTTATCGTATGAGTAATTTTGTATGATTAGGAACCGTAATTTAATTAAAATTTTGTATGATTAGAGACATATTAGATACCGTAGTTTAGTTGAAATTTTGTATGATTAGAGATTGTAATTATGATTAGAGACTGTATGATTTGTGGCTATTATGTAATTTTATATATTTGTGACTGTAATTGTAATTAGAGACCGTATGACTGTGATTGTTGTTGAATTGAAAAATCAATGTTGAGATTGACTGATGAAGGATATGTGAATTATATGTGAATTACTTTTGTTTTGCACAATTGACGAATGATATAAACTGTCGTAGCAGTAATATTGTCGTGCTGGAACCTTAGGGAAGATGAGTATCCAAGTTATATAGTTTTCTAGGTAGCTTGTCTATGCTTATTATTAGTATCGGAGAAAAACTTTAGCTTCCCGTTGAGTGTATGTACTCTTTTAGGGTACCACGTGTTCATTGTATATTGAACTTTGAATTGTCCAAGTCGGACAGTTTGGGAAAAAACTTTTTCTTTACTCATATAATAGTTGTTGCTTAATTCTCATATCTTTATATTTGATGAAATTTCAGTTCGATTCATTTTCTTTTGTTCTCCGGGTGCATATTTGATCGCGATATTCATAACTGTGATCATTTAGTGTACTCAAAGACCAATGGGAGATGCTGCCGAAATTTTGTCAAGTATAAGAGATGAGAATTAAGGAAAGACTATTATACAAGTTCTGAAAAAGTTTTTTTCTCAAATTGAATAGGGTCATACCATTTAAAGAAATAGAGTGGTTCTAAAAATGTCGAACTGCTGAAATTGTCATTTTTTTGACATGCAGAAGATGAAATTTTTTCCTTCGAGTCATAGTTGGATGTACGATAGGTTGTATCCGTGGAGAGGGGGTTTGAAATAATCTTTTTGCGATGAGACTTTGTCCAAGCCGCAATGGCACATGAAGATTTCATAACTAATGGAGGGATTAGATGTCCATGCCTTAATTGTGATTGCAGAAGGATTAAGAGCTCAGGTCAGGTCATGCATCACCTGTATTCAATTGGATTTAGGCCTAATTACTGGATTTGGACTAGACATGGTGAAGAGTAGCCTCGGGTTGATCTAGGGGTTGGCGATAATTGCACAAGTGCTTCAAGCAGTTGCATAGATACGGGATATGGTGAGCAGATTGAATTGATGCAAGATATAGTTTGTAATGCCTTGGGGGTTAACGTATCATTCGAGGAGCAACAATATGATGACACAGATGAACTTCCAAATGAGACAGCACAAAATATTTATAATCTCTTGTTAGAAACAAATAAGCCGTTGTTTCAAAGGTCTGCAGACTCTAAATTATCAATGTGTGTGAGGCTTTTAGCTCTTAAGTCCAACTGTGGTGCTACCGATGTGTGCTTGGATCTCGTAACAAAAATGATGTTGGACTCGTCACCTATCAGAGATGGTTTGCCAAAAAGTTATTACGGGGCTAAAAGCTTAGTGTCCAAGTTGGGGTTGGAATCTAAAATGATTGATTGTTGTGTGAAAGAGTGTATGTTGAAGGACAAGAAGCGGAAGCATATGTTCAAATCTTTCGAGGTAAGTTGCAATTTTTATTTTATTGCATATTATTTTTTTATTTCATAAATTTCAATTATTTTTAATAATGTCTTATATTGACACAAGAGAAGGTTGCTTCGAGGGAAGAGGATGAGAAGCGGATCGAGAGGAACTTTCATATGAAGGCCTCCCACCGCCTCTTTAATATGCTTAGAGATGCCCGCCTTAGGGGAAATACCCACTGGATAAGGGATGATATCTGGCAGAGGCTGGTAGCGCACTGGAACTCCCTTGAGTTCAAGACGATCCGCGAGAAGGCCAAGAAGAACAAAGCCATTGAGAAGGGTGAGAGCTTGCAACCGGATGTTCCATCAGTCAGGCGCAGCACGCAGCTCGACTTGTACGTGTTATATTATTATTATTATTTTATTATTTTTTTTTTATTTTTTATTTTTTTTTATTAATTAATTGCAGTCGAAGAGGTTGGGTAAAGAGGTACAGTTGCACGAGCTCCATCGTGCAACTCATATTAGGAGGAGTACTAGTGATTTTGTTGATGATCGGTCGAGGCGGACCTAGGTAATTATAAAATATAATGAATAGTTTTTTAATAATGTTTATCTTGTTTTCTTACAAAAAAAAATTGACTTATTTGTTTATGCATGACAGAAGGAGCTTGAGGCGAGGATGTCTCAGATTAGATCTCAGACATCATCATATTCCCCGTCTCAGAGCCCTGAGGATCAATCTGCACCGCTCAGGGTTTGGGCAGATGTTGTTGACGAAAAGAAGAAGGGTCGCCTATACGGTGTTAGAGACCTTGCCAGCCACTACAAGAAAGGGACCGGCCGCCTCCACATCGAAGAATCATCGAGTAGTGGTGGTGCCATTCGTCACTCTACCGCGAATGAGCAAGAGTTAGCCGAGGAGAAGCGGAGACTGGCCGCTTCCGAGGAGGAGACCCGTTGGATGAACGCCATTTTGGCTCAGGTGCTGGAGCGACAGGAACAGATGTACCAGATGCTAGCTTGCTAGCAGCCTCAGCCTCATCATCAGCCGCCTCCTCCACCGCCTTCGCCTCCACCTCCTGGTACTGATGATATCGATGACGCGGATGGTTTAGAGCATCTCGTGCATGATCAGGACTATGAGGATTATTAGTGATGTTTGTACCTTTTTTTTATATTTTGATATTGTTCGGATATTTTTTTTAATTTATATTACGTTTCTTTTTTACTTTGTTTTTTAGTTTACGTTATCACATTTCTTAATATAGAATAAATTAATAACTAAATAAATAAATAATTAATAAATAAATAATTAAATTAATAATTAAAATTAACCAATTTAATTAAATTAAATATAAAAATTAATCAATTAATTTAATTAAATTAAAAAATAGCAATACCGATGGGTATGGCCGTCGGTAATCACCGTCTGGTATTACCGACGGTCGTGTCCGTCGGAAAACTACCGATAGCCTTTTCTGTCGGAAATTACCGCCGGTTTTTAACCGACAGTAAAAAAACTGTCAGTAATCATTTGTGACGGCCATTTTACCGACGAGCTAATAGCCGTCAGTAAATATACGTTTTCAACGGCTTTTTTGCATTGTCCACGGTTTTTGACTACCAGTAACCCTGCATTTTTTTGTAGTGATTGAAGTCCTCCTCTGATTTGACTAAGATCTTGAAAGAGCTTTGGAGTCTCATCTCTTTTTATGACATTTTTGCAAGCGCTACTGATGTGTGCATGGTTTTCACACCGTGTGTTGCTGCCTCGGAATTGGTTAGAATTCGTACTAGGAGATCTACAAGCGAAGATGATTTTCTAGCTTCCAAAAGAACCTAACAAAGTACCCACAGAAAAAAAAAAAAAGAATGACGTCTTGTGCATCCTGCAGCGGATCCAGAAATTTTCATTCGTGAGGGGCTGAGGGCAAGAAATAGTTATAATATTTTTATATAAAAAATATTATAAATTTTTACAAAACACATAATTTTTATGAGTAAAAAAACCTAAAATATTAAACCTTCTACAAATTACAATTGTGTTCTACACATTTTCATATTTTGAAAATGTATATAATTTTTTCAATGTCAATACTATAAAAAATATACCTCTATGTATGTAATAAACAATCATTTAAACATTTTTCAAAAAAAAATATATTTAACCATTCATCTCTCATATACTCTTCACGGGTATCATTTTTTGTATCTTAGTCTAATGATATTGATAGAAAATCATCAAAAAATTATCTCTCCTCTTTGAGTCTCTTTATCTCTTTCTATATCTTGAACGGTGTTTTTTTTGAAATCTAATGTGTTTTTTCATTGTATGAGTTTAGCGTTGAGAAGTGGTAAAAATTAGAAGGATAAAGAGATAAAATTAGAACAAATTTATTCTCTCTTTAATCTCTTACAACTTTTTTCACTTATTTAAAAAAGTGTCATATATGGAGACTAACACCTAATTTTTTTATGGGGACAAAATAAAAATTATTAAGTATATTCAACTTAAAATAAGATGTCGTGGGGGCAATTGCCCCCAAGTCTCTCAACTAGCATCCGCCACTGCATCTGGCCTACGCTGAGACACAATTGGGCGGTGGTCCAACTCCACCATTATTGTAGAATAAAACATAAGTTAAGTAAAGCTAATTTAGCTCACAAATGACCATACAAGTTTTCTTGAAATAAAACATAACATGACATAACATTTAATATTCAGTAGTTTATAATATTCAGTAGTTTATAATTTATAAAAATTTAATTACCAAATCATGATTAAAAAATAAATTAAAGCGCGCGTTAAAATTTATATCATAAAATTATATTTAAAAACGAAGCAATTCATCATTTAAAAAAATTTGTTCAGAAGGTAAATTTTCTCATCGTCGTTATTTCTAGTAAAAGAGCAATGTTTTTTTTTAATACCTAAAAAAAAAGAGCAGTGTTTCAGAAACATAGTTCATAAAGTATAAAGAAAATATTGTTTAAAAGCATTTCTTAGTAACCCCAAAACGTAAAGTTATCAAATAAATATTTTTAATCCAAAAGTATTGCATGAAAGATTATTAAATATTTTCAACGACCCAAAAGTACTACATGTTAATAAATATTTTCAACGATCTCCTGTCAAAAAAATAAAATATTTTCAACGATCGAGAATTTTTATACGAGTCGAGCGCATAACATGAAGATAATTGTCAAAAGAAACAAAAGGCACAATATAGGATTCGAATGAAGGTATAAGCTCCGCATGAGAAATTTTGATAAGCTAATTTTTTTTTTTTTGGGTAAATAGATAAGCTAATCTTCACATCTTATGAAAAATAACCTTAAGCCGACTTATGGATCACTCATAAGTTATTTTATAAGCTTTTTTAAACACTTTTATAAGCACTTATATCGATAGATAAATCCTGATAAGTTGTTCATAAGATAATCCAAACAGACCATTATATTGTAACTATCCTGTATTAACTTATTCTTCTACCTAATTCACACTACAATAAGGGAATACTATTCTAAATAAACTATTTTTCTTAAAAATAAATGTAATCAATAATTTTCTTAAGACCTGTGCATAACCTTAAACAACAAATAATATGAGACAGATACAGTATAAAAAAGACTAATCAAAATTAAAGGAATCTGATACGAGTAATAATTAAGAAATCCTGCGATGTAGCACATCGTCCAAATAGTTAAATATAAACGATTCTTGTACACCTCTTTTGGGACATCTCAGCAACATTTGGTTAACTGCGTGAAAATATTTAGTTAATTCAGTTCAGTAGATGGTTAACGATGAATAGTAGACTTTTACCCATTAATATAGTAGATATATTAGTGGTTAGTGGTTAATATTGTTCACATTTGTGGTTAAATGTGTGTTATACTTGATTAATAGATACAATTCATTATTAACTATCTACTAAACTTTTAATTAAATATTTGCACACTATTAACTAATTATCGTTTAGGTGTCCCAAATCAAGTGAAAAGAAAAAAACACAACTCATAGTTAAAAGGCATATTCATTCCGCCAAACAAACGTCACTGAGTGCCACGTGGACGTTTCAGGCATATTCATTCTACCTCGTTGATGCTGCCACTTGGCTAGTCGGGTTCTTTAAAGCCTGGCAGGCACCTAGTCATACGGTGAGATAGAGTGTGAGACTCCCTGACACGAACAAATACACACATTATGGAGCTTCCAATCCCAGTACAGCATCATCCCCTCTTTCTATTTTTCTTTTTCTTCTCAATTTTCATGGGATCCTTTGCATTTCTATCTGTGGAAGACAATTCATCTCCATTTCCAGACAACTTCCTTTTTGGAACTGCTTCTTCTTCGTATCAGGTTCTTTAATTTTTACCAAACCACCTTTCTCATCAGAATTAATACAAAATTATATTTTCTATCACTATATATGTCAAATTAAGATTTTTTTTGTTTTTGTTTTTTCCAGTTTGAAGGAGGTTACTTGAGTGATGGCAAGGGACTAAATAACTGGGATGTATTCACTCATAAGCCAGGTCCGATCACATTAAGTCTTACTCATCTAATGCAAAGAAATTTATTATCTTTGCAGTATACTTAGTGTTGGAAAAAATGCGCATGCGCAATTCTGATTTACCCACATACGGTTAAGGATCTCTAATTATTAGTGTTCGGGAATTTACAGACACAAAAGAAGGAAAAAAGGACACAATAATCTACGTGCTTAGATACTTCTTGCCTACGTCCACGGAACACCACAACAAGATTGTATTGTAACACATTTCATAATATAACAAGTTTTCTACCACAAACTTGAAAAACTACCTCAAATTGTGTATCACCTTATAAACCTGAATATCTCACTCAAGAGTTACAAATAAAGATAACACTTATAAGTTTTCTAGTCTGAAACTTTAAAACCAACCCTACATTTTTTCTCACATGTTTGTGTTGCACGGCTGCCCCTTTCTTAGGTGTTCTCTACATTTTATACTATCTTTTTCTCTCGTATGCGATACTCATTTATAAAAAAGGGACAACTAATAAACAAGACATATTTTGGTCTGTACCTGTTGAGATATATTGTTTATTCTGTTGAGATATATCACTAATTTATTTTATATTTATTAAAATATATTTTTTTATTTTATTTTTATAAATATTTCCTTTCTTAATTTTTCTTTTTTATCGAAAAATATATTTGTACTATATTTTTCACGTATCTTTTACATATCTGATAAATAAACAAAGCGTGAGTTCCAATTAAGGGGGAACCCACCCAATAAGTTGACACTGTCACCATGACATTTCAGGAACTATAATGGACGGAACCAATGGAGATGTAGCTGTTGATCATTTCCATCGTTATCAGGTATTCTAGTCTAATATATATTTCTGCATAAGCCGGTCCCTCTGTCACTGTAAGAAGAGATTTGGATGATAATTAAGTTACATCATTCTACCTTTTCCTTACTCCCTCAGTTATCCGGTAAAAGCAAAAAAAAATTCAAATATATAATTTTTTTTCTCTTATATTCAATAATAGAGGGAGTATTTTCTTAGTAATGTATGTTTGGTTATATGGGGATGAAAATTCATTTTGAGTTAATTGATTTTATAAAATTGATTTTAGTTAAAAATGAGTTGAAATACAAACTGATTTATGTTTGGATACGTTTACTTAAAAGTGAATTGAACAAAAAATTTGAGAATAAAAATCACTTTTGAAAGTAAAAACTCCAAATTCAAGCTTCAAGTTAGAATTATTCTTTAGAAAAAATTAATATTACTCGAGAACATACAAACTCCAAATTGGATACGTTTACATAAAAGTGAATTGAACAAAAAATTTGAGAATAAAAATCACTTTTGAAAGTAAAAGCTAAATTCAAGCTTCAAGTTAGAATTAATTCTTTAAGAAAAATCAATATTACTCGAGAACATACAAACATGTCAAAATCAATTTTATGTCTCTAACATCACTTTTGTCTTTTCCAAAAGTGAATTCAAACACACACTTAATTGATTACAACTAGCATTTAAAAATTATTTCAGAAATTTTTATATATTATATAAAATATTTCTTAAAAGCATTTCATAAAGAAATATGTAAACAAATATTAATAAAATAAAAATAGAGGTTGGAAGTTAAGATTTAAAATAAACACGTGAGTTATTATAAAATTTTCATTTTCTTTTATTATCTTTCTCTCTCTCTCTTTTTTTTAATCACATCAACCATCTATTTTTTTTTACAATGGGTATGCTTTTTCCTCAACACTAAATCAAACACACTGCTGTTATTTCTTCCAAACCTGAAAATGCTTGCATTGTTGCCCATGAATATACTGGAGGGGTGATTTGGGAAAACGTTCTTGTCAAAAGAGTAACTTCATTGATACTCCATCCGTTACAGTTTATAAGCAAAAGTCAATTTTTACATTCATTGAAAAATATATGTATCTGGTCTAAAATTTGGACCAGATACATACATTTTTCAATATTTTAGACCAAATACATACATTTTTCAATGAATGTAAAAAGTGACTTTTGCTTATAAATTGTAATGGGGGAGTAGTCATCAAAGCTTGTTTGATCGTGATGTTGATTATTAAACCTGATTTTGATTAATTTAGTTGAAAATGTAAAAAGCTGATATAATTATTTCTATCAAAATTACATTAACATTCAAACAACGTTTAAAAAATAAAAAATAAAAAATTCACAAAATCATATTTTGAGTCCTTTGAAACATATGGTTTATATAGATTGATACTTGAAAAAGTGCTCAAAACTCCAACGACGATTGACGCCGCTCTCAAATGAAGTAGAAGCTCCCATCGTCGTCACGACTTAGACGCAGAGCAAGCTAAGGGGTTGCAAGTAAAACAACTGTTTTATGCCTCAAATTTTTTAGGACCCAAACTTATTTGATAATTTAACTAATAGTATTAGTTTCAATAGGATTTAATTTTTTAAGCCCCATAGTATTAATTTCAATTACTATTTTTGCTACTAATTAATTCAACAAAAATTAATTAATCATATGAATGCATTTAATATTTATTTTTGTATTGCTTAATATTGTAAAAAATAATTAGGCCTAAAAAAGCCTCTAATTTTTCTGTTGTTAGTTTTAAAAATGTCTTACTTCAAATTTTGTTTTAGATCTACACATATGTTGGGACGACCCTGCTTAGGCGATGACTTGATCAGTATCGGTTCGACAAAACTAAGAGAAAACAAATATGTGTTAAGTTTTGATCACTCATAGTCGTTTTTCATTATTTTTATCGAACTGACACTGATCAGATCTTCATCTTGGTCGTCATGAGGAGGAAGACCGTGACTTTATACTTTCAGAGAACGACATCGATCATCGTTAGAATTTCAAACAATTTTAAACAATTTTTCAAGTATCACTTAACGTAAATATCGTGTTTGCATATCAATATGAGAAATTGCCGCATCAAAAATGATTTCAATACCATAAATAGCCCCAAACGTGCTAGTAATATGGTTCGCGGCACACATTCCTCCAATTGTAAGGCGACAAATGCAGAGTGTCCGGCTTCGCTCGACATGCCGTTCCTGTAATTGTCATAAAAAAAATAATGGTCCTTTTAGAAAATAGGAAGACCAACTAACCTCACGCCAATGCCAGCAGAAAGTCAATAATTATATAGATTGGACGGACAAAACGGTACCCCACTTGGAACCGTCCCTTCTTCTGCATTGTGGCTGTGGGGTACTTGAAATTATTTGATTTTTTTTGTGTGGGCTTCTTTGATTCAAAGTCTATCCTATGTTTTTTGAACCACCTACACCACATTATACACGCACTAAATCCAATAGTATTAGATGTGAAAGAGTATATTAGGAAAAAAACTTAAGTGCTACATAGATTAGAAGTAAAATCTAAAAAGAGTTTATAAGTAAAGAACACTCCTTACCTTACAAGTCAGTTTTGTAAGAATGAGTTAGACTCAAAATCCTAAAAAATTTGATTTGGTATGATTGAATTAAAATTAAATATTTAAAATTTATTAAAATAATTATTTTATATTACCTTTATTTGTATGAAATAATTATATACATTTATTTTACAATCACTGGCATCTAAATGCATGATTAACCTTTTTTTTTTGGGTGCTAAACCTTGCTTTTTCAATCATGACTATTAATTATTATTTTTTTGCTATTGAAATTGAAAAACAGGAAGACGTGAACCTAATGGAATTCATTGGAGTCAACAGCTATCGTTTCTCATTATCATGGGCCAGAATTCTACCAAGCACGTTTTAGTTTTTTTAAAAAAAAACTTAACAAATTGCATTAATTTTTTTTCTTTGTCTAACTTTGCGTTTTAAATTTAATCCAGAAGGTAGATTTGGCAAGGTGAACAGGGCTGGCATCGATTACTATAACCGGCTAATTGATGCACTTGTGAATAAAGGTCGCTTTGTATAGCCCAGTTTTTTCTGATCTAAAAGTCATCCAAAACTTATAGCATTATTTTACATGTGAATCATTTCCCTTCTATAAACTTTATTTTTTCTTTTTCTTTCTTTCTGGCTTCAGGAATAGAACCCTTTGTTACAATAACACACTTTGACATTCCTCAGGAACTCGAGGACAGATATGAAGGTTGGCTAAGTCCTGAAATTCAGTAAGTACCGTTGTAAAATATGACCACCAATTCAACGCAAACAAGATGAAGATTGAAAACCTACCAAACAAATAAATGGCCATAATAACATGAGGTGTATGTGATATTGCCTTTAAGGATTTATTTGTCTGGTATGCACAAATTCCCAGGATGTAACAGATTCTTCCCACTCAAAGCCGAGGTATCAAAACAACATGAATTATAACAGTAATCAATCAGGAAGATGAAACCCAAGACATCAAATATGGGAAAAGTAGAAGAGAAGAGGGAAGGAAGAATACAGTTGTTTTCCTATGTGCTGAAAAAGTTGTCAAATTACCATATAAATAGAGCTAGTGGGTTAGACTAAGTCAAAAAAAGATAAAATAAGACTGAATAAAAAATAAATAAGATTAAAATAAGGACAAAACTTAAGTAAGGTTCCTTAGCTGCTGTTGGTGCTATTATTCTCATAAATTAGGTAAAAAAAATATTCTTTCTATTCACTCCCACTTTCTCTAACCTCTCATAACTACCATTATCAAAACATTTTTTATCCTATTTTTTAGAGGAATAGCACCAACAATATCTATGGAACCTTATCTAAGTTTTGTCTTTAAAATAAAACCAAATATTATCCATGACAAAGTTAAAATCTTATCACAAATAAAAAATAATAAACTAATTTTATAATAAAATTACTTTTCCAATATTTCTCATTTAGAACATGGATACATTCACATTAAAACTTTTGTTCTACATCCTATGATCAGCACATGACAACATAAACCAATTAGACCCGGGTTATAACTAATTCGGTACATGACTACATGTAATGTTTATTTTTCTCAGGAAGGATTTCAGTTATTATGCAGATATATGCTTCAAGCACTTTGGAGACAGAGTAAAATACTGGGTCACATTTAATGAACCCAATGTTGCAATTATTCGTGGTTATAGAACAGGGTTTTATCCACCATCTCGTTGTTCAGGCTCATTTGGCAACTGTAGCTATGGGGATTCAGAGAGGGAGCCTTTCACTGCTGCTTCTAACCTCATCTTATCCCATGCTGCTGCTGTTGATGTCTACAGAACCAAATATCAGGTGAGACTAGATTCAGACCACATTTTCTTTCACATCAATTATTTAAATATGCTTTTTTGGCATTTTCCAATTATTAATAAAGAGGTAAGATTAATTGAGAATAGCTGTCAAATACTTACACGACGAATATGAAAATAACCCATCTAATCATTGCATCTATCCCATTGATAAATACAAAAAGGAAAAAAATATATTCCCATACCAAACATGTTTTTTCCATATCTCTGCCTTTCCTGAAAAGATAAATGCAAATCACGAGCATAAACAATAAGTAACATTATGGCTAAAATATATTTTTGTTCATTTATTTTTATTTTAGGTTGTTATTTTATTTTATTTTTTCAAAATGGTCTCTTATTTGCGAAGATTATATCAATACGGTCCCTCTTTTATTTTTTATTCCGAAACGATATCTTATTTTACAAAAATTATACCAATAAATTTTATTTTATTTTTTGCAAAATAGGGGATCATTAGGGAATAAAAAAAGAACCACGTTAGTATATTTTTGTAAAACAATGGATCATTTTAGAGCAAAAAATAAAAAGAGAGACAACATTAGTATAATTTTTACAAATAAGTGAAAATTTCGGAACAAAAAATAAAAGAATGGCCAAATTGAAACCTAAAAAAAAATATCATTCATCTTCTAGTTGCCTACACTTGAAGAAATACTCCGAGAAAGCACTTAGCACTAGGAGTGCTCTCCCTATATTAATTAATGTACTATTCTCATATCAGGAAAATCAGGGAGGAAAAATTGGAATTGCTATGAATGCGGTATGGTATGAACCCTTCAGCAATTCCTCAGAAGACAAGTTAGCTGCTGAGAGAGCTCAAGCATTTTACATGAACTGGTAAAGGATTTAATTAATGTTTGTTACTATTTTCTGAGTTCTTAATGGCCTCTCCAAATTTTCTAATTAAGCGCGTTACTGAGTCCCTTATGCAGGTTTTTAGACCCAATTATAATAGGAAAATATCCGTCAGAAATGGATGAAATATTAGGATCTGACCTCCTAACATTTTCGAGATATGATTTGGAAAAACTTAAGAGCAGATTAGATTTCATTGGAATAAATCACTATACAAGCTATTATGTAAAAGACTGCATCTTCTCTGGATGTGAAAAAGGACGAGGGTCTTCAAAGACAGAGGGTTTTGCTCTAACGTTGCCACACATGAATGGCATCACCATTGGAGAACCGGTATATAGGAAACTTCATATAGCTTAATTTTATTTTAATTATTGAAGGTCACAAAATAAAAAGTTCAACTTTGGTAAATTAACCACATTAATATTAACTATAAGGTGTCAATGCATATATGTAGACTGCACTTGATTGGTTGTATGTGCACCCACAAGGAATGGAGAAGATAGTAACTTACATAAAGGACAGGTACAACAACATACCAATGTACATTACCGAAAATGGTGAGTACATAGAAATAGCCCGTGAATTGTCTCTCCTATAAATATAATGCCGCAATTCCTTTAATTATTATGAGATTTTATTTGTCCTGCACAGGACTTGGGACCATTGAGAATTTTAACGCCACCACTAAAGATATATTCAATGATGCCAAAAGAGTGGAGTACTTGAGTGGTTACTTGGATTCTCTTGCAACAGCAATCAGGTATTTGCATACCATCTTTGGAAAATACACCAAGCTTCCCTCTTATTTTCCTTAGATTTTTTTGGGCTGAATTAAGGGTTTATTCTAAACGATTATCACATAGTAAGTATTTATTTATGTACAAATTATTTCTATAATGAAAGACAAAATATAATCAAACTGTTTCACATAAGCTATAAGTTGTTTTCATAAACTATCATAGATACCTTATCGAAATAAGTTAAAAATAACTTATGGACATGTCACAATTCTAAATACTTTGACAAGTGTTTATACTAGTAGATAAGCCCAAATAAATTGTACATAAGCAAATACAAAGAGGTTCTTGGTAGAGAAGCCATGCCATGATCACCCGTTTTGGTTTGTGACAAACAAAAATGAATAAATTGTTAATTTAATTAATTATCTGTGTACAGGAAAGGAGCAGATGTGAGAGGGTATTTTGTGTGGTCCCTTCTTGACAACTTTGAGTGGAATTATGGATACACTATAAGGTTTGGACTTCATCATGTGGACTTTGCCAATCTTAATAGAACCCCAAGACTGTCAGCATTTTGGTACAAAAACTTCATTGCACAACATAAGGCCCGCACAGGCATTAGGCCTGGGCATACTCAAGACTACAGAGAGATGAACAATGCAGAGATAGTTTTACTTTCAAAGAAGAAAATAGTAATGTAATCAAATAAGCAGCTAGCCCTTTTCGTTATGGTGTTGCTTCGTGCGGTAAGTCTCGGTGTGTGTGTATTAATAACAAGGCTGTATGCAAGCAAAAGACATTGTTTCAGCTAACTTAGAAAGGTTGTAGCCCGTCGTCTATCCAAGTGAATTTGCACAAGAGGCCGAATAAGCTAAGGAAATGTGAGAAAACCAATCAATACTCCATACATTTTGATGTGGGGTTCATATATTGTATCCGTGTCCGATATGTGTAATTTATAATTTTTTATATTTTTGTATTAATATAGAATAGAATATTGTAAGAATTAAATAATTGTTAGTATTTGATTATGTCTATAAAAATTGTTCTTAATGCCAGCTGCCCGCTTAATACGGCATCCAAAAATACAAGAGAATTGTTAAACGCACCACGATTCGTAAGTGACATTTCACGTTTATTTTATTGGAGTAAAATACCCCTTAACACCATTCTTTTTTCAAATTTCTTTCCGGTATATATATATACGGTATGTATGTATGAACACATACAGTAAACAATTAGCTTAGGATTATATATTTTTCAAAAAATATATATAGAAAATAAAAGTTAGTTTACGGTATATATTTAGAATTTAATTTATATGCACTACCAATATAAAAGTATTTTACATATGCAACTAATGATTTGTTGCCATATCATTTAATGTGATGACAAGTCATGTGTTGTTAGATTTATTAAATGATGTGGCAACACCTCATTGGATACATGTGTAAAATATTTTTATATCGACAGTGTGTATAAATTAAACTCATATATTTATACCGTAAACTAATTGTTTACATACACTGAAAATTAGTGGTTTCCGGTATATATTTAGATATGTACCGGAAACAATTAATTTCTTTGTATTTTTTATTTCAAAAATATGTAATGGTACATGTCTAAATACATACCGAAAACAATTAACTTAAGTAAAATAACATCATGGTTTTTAGGTATAAATTACTTTGTGTTACTGGAAACAATTAATTTTCAGGAGATGGGTTGGTTGGATGCATGTGGGGGTGTCACCCAAGAAATGGCGGGTGTGTGTAACAACAACCAAAATACATCCAACGCTCGGATGCGCACTGGCTCAAGAAATACAATATGAATCTAAACAACATCCAAACTTTACTGAGAACGTAACGACAACCCAAGATTCCAAACATAAAGATTTCTTCAACTTTCCCTCTTAACCTCCTCTCCATCCACCACGGAAAGATCATCGTTGCCTAGCCAATCTCCTCTGTCACCCTGTGTTGCTGCCTAGGAATTGGATAGAATTCATACTAGGAGATCTCCAAGCAAAGATGATTTTCTTTTTTAGCTTCCAAAAGAACCTAACAAAGTACCCACGGGAAAAAAAAAAAAGACTTCCTGTGCATCTGGCCTACCCTGAGACACAATTCGGCAGTGGTCCAACTCCACCATTATTGTAGAGTAGTCATTTTACTAATGAATTCCTTCTCCACCCCATCCATATCCAACAGCCTTTGACTCAAATCGGGTTTAGATAAACCCATATTAAGGTCCACCAGGGAAGGCAAAATTTGTGACATGTTTTATCCCGAAAACGTTTTTTTTTTCAAGTAACTATGTGAAAAACAAGTAATTTCGTTGCAGAATAAATTACGGATTTCTAAAATTTTCCTTTTATGCGGTAAAGGACACCATATTGTAAACGTTATCACAACTTAAAAAGCATAAGTTAAGTAAAGCTAATTTAGCTCACAAATGATCATACAAGTTTGCTTGAAATAAAACATAACATGACATAAAAAATTTAGATAATAATAACCATAAGATCAATACAGACTTTTGAAAACACCAACATGACTACAATTATCGAATTATCAACAACAGGTCTATCCCATCAACAACAACAACGTCAAGGTGATATGTGTCTCCCCATCATCAACATAAGCGTTATTAACGCAATTTGCATAAACCATACGTGTAGTACAAACATTCTCAAAGTCGTTTCGTAAGTTTCTACTCCATTTGATCACATTCTTAGGCTAAAATAATTCATTTTTAATCTTTAAAATTATATCTCCATCACGTAAGATCACCATTATCCTCGAAACAAGCATCTAATTGGTTAAAAGTTTCAAGCTAATCGATTAAAGAAGTCTATCAAAACATTTTTCTAAAATCTGCATGCATCTAATCGGTTAGGCACATAGAGTTAATTGATTAATATTATCTATTAGAGCATTTACTGAAAACTGGTTGATTCTAATAAGTTAAACCATAACTTCTAATCGATTGAAGGAATTCAATTCTAAGTTCTGGCTTTCTAATATTAAGCTAATCAATTACATCAGTTAATCTAAGTGATTAAATGTTTGTGTTTAGTCTATTTTTGGTTCTATATCACTGCTCTGGAATTCAATTCTAAGTTCTGGCTTTCTAATATTAAGCTAATCAATTACATCAGTTAATCTAAGTGATTAAATGTTTGTGTTTAGTCTATTTTTGGTTCTATATCACTGCTCTACCATTTCAAATCATTTCTCAATTATTTCTAATGATCTAATCATGATCTAAGGTCTGTCTGGGTATTCCATAACACAAGAAACCGATCATCATCAAAATTATGCATAATTCAACATAGAACATTCATGAAACCATTCAATCATGTTCAAATACTAATTTCCATCAAGCATCGTCAAGGTACATATATATTATGTAATTTAAATCATTGCTCCTACAATAAATACAATCAAACATAATAACACAACATCAAAATCATCCATTTGCTCTTACAAAGGATCACAAAAAATCATACAAGCAAAATTAGGGATCTTGGGAAATCCTAACATCTCAATTTTCTCCCACAATTCTCATATATATATATATATATATATATATATATATATATATATTGGTCCTTGTCCCTATACTTGGAATAGGTTTCATGACTCAAATGGAAGAAGAAAAGGGGGCGCCTCGACTTTGGTTCCAGTGTCTTTTGGTTTCAGGCCTATGGAAACTGAAAAGGATTGAGATTAATATCAAATCAAGAAACTCAAAGAGAGTAAAAAAGGACCAAGGGTTCATGAATTTTACCTTTGTTGAAGCCTCTAAGAATTGAAATAAGGAAGAAAAGACAACAAGAATAATTTTTTATGGTAGTAGTAACGACTCATGACGAAAATGAGCAAAATGAGATGGTATTCTTGGTGATTCTTGAAGGGATCAAGGAAGAACCCTAAGATATAGAAGAAATAAGTTTTCAGAGTGTTTGGGAATGACAAATGAGGTTTAAGTCATGATTAAAGGGTTTAAAAAGGATAAGGACAACATGGGCTAAAAACGGAAAGCCCACAAAATTTCAAATTTTGCTAAATGTTATGACTTAATCAATTCGGTGGATAGATCTAATCGGTTAGGGGCTCGCTGATGTGAAAAGAAAGGATTTCTAATGTGTTCTAATCGCTAACAAGGGTTTAAAAAGGATTAGGGCAAAGTGGGCTAAAAACGAAAAGCCCACAAAATTTCAAATTCTACTGAATGTCGTGACTTAATGGATAAAGTGGATAGATCTAATCGGTTATGGGGTTCTACCTAATCGATTATGTAGCCTATTTTGTCATATTTACGAGCTATATTATCTCAATTTAGTACTTAATCATACAAAATCATATACATTAATGTTATTTGAATACCCAAAAATCGACATTTGGGCGACACCTAGTTAATAACGTGCAAACGTTTAGTTAATACAGTTCAATAGATGGTTAACGATGAGTTGTATCCATTAACCAAATATTTGCATTATTAATCATCCACTGATTAACCATCTACTGAACTGCATTAACCAAACTTTTACACGTTATTAACCAGTGTCGCTCATGTGCCAATTTTTAGGTGTTTAAATAACATTTTTGAATCATATATTAACGTATATAATCATGTATTAATACAAATACAATCATTTATTAACATATTGGCATATATTCAAGCAAAAACTTGGGTGTTACCTAGTTAAATGACATTCTTTATGCCCTTCATGATGTATGGCCTTGGCAAGGGAACTCCCAAGGTTGGGACATATCTTGGCATGTTTCTGGGACATAGATCATCTCCTTCACTTTCTCCTTCCATCTCCTTCCATCCCCTCTATCTCTTTCTTAGGGTTTGTTTGGTTAGTAAAAGAAAGATAGAAGAAAAGAAGAGAAAGGAAAGGAGAAGAAGAGAAAAAGAGTAGAAAATATTATTATTGTTTAGTGGTTTGGTTTGAGAGAAAATGAAAAAAAGGGGGTAAGAGGAAAAAAAAAAAGGGATATATTTGCTAAATGACAAAAGTACCCTTAAGTAAAAATTGAATAGATAAAGAGAATAGAAAACAAAAATGTAAAAATATACTCTCACTAATGCAAGAAGAGAAAATAAATATTTAGTGAGAACTAAAGATAATTAATATTAATACTTTAAATAAATATTTATTTTATTTTGTAAAAAAATAAAAAATTGTGATAAATTTTAAAATAATCAATTATAAATTAAATGAATACGATAAGTTAAAAAAAGGATAAATAAATTTAAAATAATTAATGTACTTTTTTGAAAAAAAATTAATGTATTTTGTTAAAGTAAATGTTGAATAATTAAAATAGAGGAATGTAAAAGAGGTATTGTGGTAATCAATATAAGAATACAAAAGGCTAGCAAAATTACTAAACTAGACTACCATATTTTTGTCACCTATCATTTTAAAGGGGTAAATATGCCAATCTAAATAAAAATTAAATTTACATAAAAAATTATTATTTTTACCTACTTTTACATTTTTCTCTCTCACCTTCCACTTTTTTTTACCTCTCTCTTCTCTTTCATCTCTCTCTCATGTGACACTTTTTCTCTTTCTCTCTTTCTTCTCTCATACCCTCTCTCTTCTCTTTCTTCTTTCTACTAGAGTTTTGACCCGTGCGATGCACGGAGAAAACAGAGTATATGAGAACAATTCTGTATTTTTTATTTGGAAATTTTTTATTGGTGTCATAAAAATTGTAAGATCATTAAAAGTATTAATAAATAAATATTAAGGTAACACGAACACAATTCTTCCAATTAAAGTAAATTGTAATCAATACAATTTTTTATGAACACTGCAGAGAAAACCCGTCAAAACCCCATGTATCCTCGTATGCATATTTAATGTCTTGTCCAAACAAAATTTTATTTATTTTCTTTCAGTAAAATTACAGTTTTTAAGGATAAGTAAATCGATTACAAAACAAAAAATGCAATATTTTTTGATGAACATTACAGGGACGACATGTCAAAACTCTATTATGTTCACAGGCATAATCGACGTGAGCTTTCTCATAGTCTCCTGTCAAAAAAAATTGCTTGTTTTTCTTTTCAGTGAAATTATAGTATTTAAAGACAAATAAAATTATTCGAAACAAAAAAATGTAAATTTTTTTTGAACATTGCAGAGACAACCCGTCAAAACTCTATGTATGCTCGTTAGTATATTTGGCGCAAGCTTCCTTACTTTATGTTAAAAAAAATGTTAACAATTTTCTTTTCCTGAAATTACAGTTTTTAAGAATAAATAAATCGATTTAAAAAAAAAGCAACCTTTTTTTTATGAACATTTCATAGACAACCCGTCAAAACCATATGCATGCTCGCATGCATATTTAGTGTGAGCTTTCTCACAGTGTCTTATTTCAAAAAATAATTTATTTGTTTTCTTTTAAGTGAAATTATAATATTTAATGATAAATAAATCAATTTGAAACTAGGAAAATGTAACTTTTTTATGAACATTGTGGAGACAAACCATCAAAACTCCATGAATGATCGCAGGCATATTCGTTATGAGCTTCCTCACAGTTTCCTGTTCAAAAAAAAAATTCTTTTTAGTGAAATTTCAGTTTTTTAGGATAAATAAAAAAAATACAATTTTTTATGAACATTATAGAGACAACCCGTCAAAACTTCATATTCGCTCGTAGTTATGTTCAGTGTGAGCTTCTTTACAGTACCCTGACTAAACAAAATTTTGTTTGTTTTCTTTTCAGTGAATTTATATTATTTATTTAAGGATAAATAAATCGATTACAAAACAAAAAATACAATATTTTTTTATGAACATTATAGAGATAACACGTCAAAACTCTATTTATGCTCGCAGGCTTATTCGGCGTGAACTTTCTCACAGTTTCCTGTAAAAAAAATTGTTTGTTCTTTTTTCAGTGAAATTATAGTATTTAAAGATAAATAAATCGATTCGAAACAAAAAATGTAACCTTTTTTTTATAAACATTGCAGAGGCAACCCGTCAAAACTCTATCTATGCTCGCAGGTATATTCGGCATAAGCTTCCTTACTTCATGTTCAAAAAAAAAAGTTAACAATTTTCTTTTCCAAGAAATTACAGTTTTTAAGGGTAAATAAATTGATTTGCGAAAAAAAAAATGCAACCCCTTTTTTTATAATGATTGCAGACACAACCGTCAAAACTTCATGCACATTCGCATGCATATTCAGCGTGAGCTTTCTAACAATTTGATGTTTAAAAAATAATTTGTTGTATTATATGTATAAAATAAAGATATATACAATTATGTCTCACCATATAAAATATTGTAAAAATATTGAGGAGAAAAAAAATTTAAAAAAATTTAAAAAAGTAATTTAACAAAGTGATATCATTGTGATACATGTTTTTTTTTTCAAATTGCACTGTGATATATGATTTTTTAATAATAATAATAATAATAATAATAATAATAATAATAATAATAATAACAACAACCAATCACTTAATAATACTATTTTTTATTTTGTATCAAACATCCTGCATGACATCAATCACTCGGATGCATATTGTTATTTGTCATCAGTATTAAAAAAATATTTAAAATATACGATTAAATCAATTACAATAGTAAATCATTTAAAAATACTATTTTCGTTCTGTATCAAACTTTCGGCATATTATCAGTCATATCGATCTATATTGTGATCAAATATTAATCAATATTATTGATATATCTATATTAATAACATGCCGGATGTTTGACTATTTTAAAAAACAATTTGACTTCTCCAAATCAGATTCTTTTTTTTTTGGACTAAAAATCTAAATCAGATTCTTAAGTATTGCTAAAATAATTAATTCTAATTATTAAATTATATAATATCTCTATCATTTTAAATTAAATCTTTTTAATTTCAAAATAAATCTTTAATGTAATTAAATGCTAAAATACTGTCATAAGATATTATTTTAGTGGTTTGATCAAAATGTCTTACAATTAATGCTCCTAACACTATTACTTTTAATATTATAAAGATAAATATTTCTTTCTATTTCTCTTTTTCTATATTTTTATATTTTATCATTATAATGTTTTTATTATTTATAAATAATTATTTTTGTTTAAAGTCTCAATGAGAAAATATTACATAAATATATTTTTTATATATTTTTTATAGATAATTATTTTATTTTTTATTCTTAACGGGAGAAAACAATACATATTATCGGTATAAATGATTATTTTTCTTTTGGGTACAGATGGAGAAACATAAAATGTTGTCGGCATAATCTACTATCAATATCAGAATATAAAGGGCTGACAAAATTATTAAACTAGACTACGATATTTTTGCCACATATCATTTTAAAGGGGCAAATATGTCAATCTAAATAAAAATTAAATTTACATAAAAAATTAATTTTTCTACCTACTTTTACCTTTTTCTTTCTCACCTTTCACTTTTTTTACCCCTCTCTTCTCTCTCTCACGTGACACTCTTTCTCTCTTTCTTCTCTCACACCCTCTTTCTTCTTTCTATTTCTTTTTTTTTGTCAACTTCTTCTTTCTATTTCTTTCCATTTCTCATTTTCTATATTTTATATTTTATCGTTGTAATTTTTTAATTATTTATAAATAATTATTTTTGTTTAAAGTCTCAATAAGAAAACATTACATAAATATATTTATTATATATTTTTATAGATGATTATTTCGCTTTTAATTCTTAACGGGAGAAAACATTACATACTATCGGTATAAATGATTATTTTTCTTTTGGGTACAGACGGAGAAATATAAAATGTTGCCGGCATAACATAAATATTTATAAATATATTTATTATATATTATTTATAAATGATTATTTTACCTTGGCTAAAATACACTTTTGGTCCCTTAACTTTATTTTAGTTTTCATTTTGGTTTCCTAATTAATTAAACTTTCATTTTGGTCCCTTGAGTTAGGAAAATTACGCTACTTTCGTCCCCTAACTATTTTGCTATTCATTGACATCCCTTAAGTTACGAAGTTACGCTACGTTCGTCCCTTAAGTTATGAAAATTACGCCATATTCGTCCATTCCGTCTGTAATCCCTTTAAACAATAAAGTCAAAATCATGCTCCTATTATTGTTCTTATTGATGAAGTTACATGATAAAAGGTAATGGAGCAAAAAAAAAAAAAAGAATATCAACGACCTATATACACACAATAAAGGAATTATAAACAGAATGGATGAACTTGGCATTAGGGATGACAAAAAAATCGGTACCCGTGGGTATCCGCATGTAAAATCCGCCACGGATTTGAAATGGGTAGCTAAATGGGTACCAGCGGGTGTAAGAGGACGGGTTTTTGTCTACTCGTGTATAAATGGGGTGGGTGCGGGTTTCATACTACCCGCCCCGCTGGTACCCGTATATATGAAATTACATAAATACCCTCACCTATATAAATACAATTTGCCCTAATTTCCTTAACTTGGTGATAGCCGCATCAGAGGAAGAGGAAAAAAAAGGACTGATTCTCTCTTCTTCTAGCCGCAGCAGCATTTTCTTCCCTGTTCCCCCATTCTTCCTCTCCAGTCCTCTGCCTCCGTGCTCCGCCTCTGTTCTGCCTCGTCCTCCGCTGCTGTTCGTGTCCTTCGCTTCTGCTCGCTTCCCGTGCTCACGCGTCTTCTGCTCGCGTCCTCCGCAGCCTCCGTCGTCATCCACTTCTTCTGTGGGTATGTAATGTTTCTTCTGCTCCCATCCCATTTTAGCTTCTGTTTTGGAATTTTTTTCCCATCCCATTTTAGATTTTGTTAAGATCAGGGGTTAGGTTGAAATCAAGCTTTAGGGGTTATGTAATGTTAAGATCAGGGGTTATGTTTAGATTTTAGATTTCGTTAGATTTTGACCCTGACAAGCTTTAGGTTGAAATCAAGTTGATAGCTAGATCAGGGGTTAATTGAAACACTAGTAGTTGTAAATAATTCATAAGGCTACTGTCGTTGTTATGAAAAAAAAATTATTTAAGCAGATTAAAATTATTTATGAACATGTTGAACAAATCTCTAAATATGTGTTATTCATGTCATTTTTATAGAAATAGGAAGTAATATGGTGTATCAATTGCTGCTGATTCTATGAATATAGAAAGTAATTCTACTCCTCATGAAATTCAAAGCGTAAATCCTAGTGATACAGATGGTGACGTGGTGAGTAAATATTTTTAAGATTTCATTTCGAAGTTCACAATTATTTTGGTCGCTTGGATTTTGATTTGGATGCACTCTTTTTTCAGGAACTAGGTGGTCAAAGTTGTGTTACTGAAGTGGTGGATACTTGATGGATATTGAGTTGGGACATTTTACTTGTTTTGTTTTGATGTTGTTTAATTGGATATTTTATAGATATTTGGTTGTAATTTCCATCATGTTGTTTTATGGATACTTGTTATGTATGGATGTTGTTTAATTTGGATGCACTCTTTTTCTAGGAGCATGTGGTGGTATTTTGTAAATTCTCATTTGAAACGTTGTCTAGGAATCTGGGTAATTTTTTTTATTTTTAAATAAGCATATTTTTCAAGAATTTATTAAGTATCCATGGATGCCCATGCGTACCCGCGGATTCTCAAAAATCTGACAAAAACCCGTCACGCGGGTATCCTCGCAGGTATGGGGCGGGTACGGGGGGCAAATTATCCAACGGGACGGGTAGCCGGGGGCTACTACCTGTGCCCGCCCTGCCCCGTTGCCATCCCTACTTGGCATAACTTTCGTAACTTAAGGGACAAAAATGAAAGTTTAATTAATTAGGGGACCAAAATGAAAACTAAAATAAAGTTAAGGGATCAAAAGTGTATTTTAGCCTTTTACTTTTGACTCTTAACATGAAGAAACATTACATATTATCGGTATAAATGATTATTTTTCTTTTGGATCCAGACGGAGAAATATAAAATGTTTATTTTTTATACGAGCGTAAACGTCTTTATTATTTATAAATGATAATTTTGCTTCTTAGCATCTACGGGGAAACATTACTTGTTGTGGCTGTAATTTTATCATCTTTTAACACATATCAAATTAATAAATATTTTTATCATTTGTAATGATTATTTTATTTTTTAGTCCTTACGGGGAAACATTACATGCCGTGGGTATAATTTTATCGTGTTTGAACACATATCAAATTTGCAAATGTCTTTATCATTTATAAACATTTGTATTTTAGTCCTTTCGGGGAAATATTACATATTGTCGGTGTAATTTTATTATAAATAATTATTTTACTTTTTAGTTCTTATAGGGAAACATTACATGTTGTCGGTATAATTTTGTTATAAATGATTATTTTTCTTTTTAGTCCTTACGGGAAAACATAACATGTTCTAGTGTAATTTTATCATCATTAAACACATATGAAATTTATAAATATATTTATTATTTATAAATTATTTAATTTAGCTTTGATATTGTTTTATGACTATTAATGCATAGAGGTGGTTCAGAAAGATGTTATTAAAATTGGTATAAGGACCACTCTATTAAAATATTTGTCAGGTCAAAAGACATAGCAACTGATATGTAATTTTAGTTGATGCATGTAAATGCTTTAGAAACATTAATTGCAATCAACACGGCGCAACCCGTGCGGATGCACGGGTATTCTACTAGTCTACTTTAAATATAAGCCCACACAGGCAGGCAAATTTACTAAAATAGACTACTAGATTCTTGCCACCTATTATTTAAAGGGTAAAAATGACTTTTGCTCCGGTTTTTGAAAGAGTCACGAAGGGGGTAGCAGAAAGAAAGGGACCATAGGTCCCCTCTCTCATCCTCCCCGCACCCTCTCCTCCTTTCTCTCCTTCTCTCTTTTTCCCTTTCCCTCTTATTCCTTCCCCCTCACCAAAACCAAACCCCAACCTTTTTCCCCTCAGAACCAGCAGCTGCGACCACAAAATCTCTCCCTCAATCTTCCATTTTTTCTTTCCTTTTTCTCACTCAATCCCAATCCCTAAATCAAATCTCCCCAGATTTGGGTCAAATCCCTCTCAATACCGAGCCAAGTTTCTTTTATTATTATTATTATTATGAAACGGTCCAGATGCAAGAGCCAAGTTTCTTTCATTATTTTTTATTTGATTAATATTTGATTTTGTACTAATTTAAGATATGATTTTTCGCAGGGGTTGGCCCATGAAATCCAACTCGATGTTTGCACGATAGAGGAGAGGATTTCGGATCTGAAAAAGGGAAGAGGAAATGGGTTTGTGAAGATGGTTGCTTATGCTTCTCTACCTCTTCATCTAGTCTTTTCCCCTTCTTACCTTTACATTTTCTTTTTTCCCCCTCTTTTGTTTTTGTATTTTTTTTTGTTTCCTTTCATTTTTTCTTTTATATTTATTTTTTAAAAATGCTCAGATTTACGGTGCAGGAGCCCATTCACGTGAGTCAGTATTTCACAGTACCTGTTCAAAAGTTATTAGACATCTCGCAAATAGAAGAAGGGTCTCACACTTGGTGGTTAAGAGGTGAGCAGTAATAGACAAGCATCAAGTGCATGATTCAAGGCTTTAATGAGATTGAGGGATATGCTCAATCAACCAGCTCGGCAACATCAATTCCCTTCCTTATCAGAATTCAGCACATGTTGCATATGACAACAAATACTGATCTGTGTAATTAGTTATAGAGATTTCAATTCCTTAATTCTAACTTCCAGCATTAACTCGGTTTCACTCTTGTAATTATAAATAGGCACTGTTGTATCATGTTACGATCAAGCAATTATCGTTTCTTTAATGGTATCCAGAGCGGCATAAGCCACATGGCTATCCTCTCCTTTTTTTTTATCCTTCTGTCAATTGCTTCCCTGTCAAAACAACATGGCTGCTGTTCCAGGAATTGAAGGGCTAGTTATGCTGAATGCCAACTCACAACTTCACATCAAGCTTGATGGTGATAATTTCCCAGCTTGGAGGATCCAATTCTTAGCCTTACTCACGAGTTATGACCTTGTTGGTCACATTGATGGCACAAAAGCATGCCCTGCCAAGACAATTGGTGACAACCCTGCTACTGTCAATCCTGAGTTCACAAAGTGGACGAGACATGATGATCAACTAATTGTTCATGACATTGTTTCCTCAGTCACAGCAATAGTGGTCACTCATCTTGCCACAATCAAGACTTCCAAACAAGCCTGGGACACACTCAATACTATGTATGCTAGTAGATCTAGAGTTCGAGTGATGACTCTCAAATACAAAATCTCAACCTTCTCAAAAGGCACTCAAAACAAGGCAATATACCTCCAAGGCATCAAGGCCATTACTGATGAATTGGCCATCATTAACCACTCCCTTGATGAGACTGATCTGGTTATCTACACCCTTAATGGTCTTGGCCATGATTACCATGGCATTGCTGCCGTCTTGTGCAGCAGAGAGAGTTCCATTCATTTTGCTGAACTTCATGAGAAACTCATGGACTATGATGCAACCAACCATCGTGACCAACAGCCAGCAAATGACCAAATCATAGCAACAGCCAATGCAGTATCTCGCAACAAAGGTCAGGGCTCCAGGTACCACTCCTAAATTGTTTCCGGATCAGAGGTTATCCTAAGAGGACTGGAACCAAACCAATAGCAAATGCAGCCACTCATTAAGCACAAAAAAATTCAAGCTGGATCATGGACACTGGTGCCTCACACCACATTGCTCAGGACCTGCAGCAACTGACCTTGGCACACCCATATCTGGGTATTAATAAGGTCACTATAGGTGATGGCTCAGGTTTGCAAATCACTCACATTGGTCAAACCTATATTCCTACCAAATCAAAACCTCATTCCCTCAAACAAGTTTTATGTGTACCTACCATTCAATCCAATTTACTGTCTGTTTCTAAACTCTGCCAATGTAATAATTGCTCAGTTGAATTTTTCCATGATTGTTTTATTGTGAAGGGTTTGAATTCGGGCCAAGCACTGATGTAGGGACCTCTTAAGCGAGATCTCTATCATTTGCCAACCTCATCCATCCCTCACCAACCACCTCAAGCATTCACCACAAGCATCCAATCCACCACCACATGGCATCATAAATTAGGACACCCTTCCTTCAGAATATTGGAACATCTTGCTGACAGCCATCATATTCCAATAAAGTCTCCAGCCTCCCATGAATGCAGCTCCTACCATTGTGGTAAAAGTCGCAAGCTCCCATTTTCTAATCACTACCTTACTAGCAGTAAACCATTGGAGCTCATTTATTCGGATGTTTGGGGACTTGCCCCTATTAAATCTTTAGATGGTTACTCCTATTATGTTGTTTTTGTTGATCATTTCTCAAAATATGTATGGTTGTATCCTATGAAGAATAAATAAGATGTTTTCAATATCTTTTTGCAATTCAAATCTATTGTTGAAAAATTCTTTGGTTTCCCTATTGTCTCTTTTTTCTCTGATAATGGTGGTGAGTTCATTAAACTTAAACCCTTCCTTGCCACAAATGGCATCTCCCATTTCACCACACCTCCTCACACTCCTGAAGTAAATGGCTCGGCTGAAAGGAGACATAGGCATATAGTTGAAACTGGCCGAGCCCTCTTGCAACATGCTAATTTACCCTCTTAATTTTGGTCCTTTGCATTTGTCACAGCCACCTACCTAATCAACAGAATGCCTACTTCCACAATTAAGATGAGCACCCTATATGAAGTGATGTTCCACAAACAGCCCGATTACACCAAGCTGCATTCATTTGGCTGCTTGTGCTTTCCTTGGCTAAGACCATACACTAAGAATAAACTCCAACCAAGATCCCTTCCATGCATCTTCCTTGGCTATGCAACATCTCAATATGCATTCTTGTGCCTGAACCTATCTCAAACAAAGTATATGTGTCTAGGCATGTGAATTTTGTGGAGGACTCCTTTCCATATCAGACATTACTTCAGTCTTCTAAGCCATCTCAAATGCCAAACATCACTGATCAACCACTATATTCCATCATTCCCACACCTCCTAGCCATCCTCCCAATACTCACCCTGAGCCACTCAGCCTCTAAGCATGCAGAAAGAAACCACCTCAAGAAGCGTGATTCGAACTTGATGTAAATGCTTCTCAAGCATCACAAGCAGGTATCAATTCCTCTTTACATATTCCTCAGAGTTCAAATTCTGCAAGTTCTACCAACACCACTCGCAGCCATCATATGATAACCAGGTCACAAAATAATATCTTCAAACCCAAGCAAGCATTTCTCACTACACATCACAGCTTGCCTGAAAACTTGGAGCCATCCACCATTACTCAAGCCCTCAAAATCCCACATTGGAGCAAAGCATGTTCAGAGGAATTTGATGCCTTAATGAGAAATGGCACATGGGTTTTAGTTCCCAGAGATGCCTCCACTAACTTGGTAGGCTGCAAATGGTTATTCAGGATAAAAAGGAATCCGGATGGCACCATCTCTAGGTACAAGGCAAGGCTAGTTGCCAAGGGATACACCCAACAACAAGGTCTTGACTTCAAGGAAACATTTGCACCAGTTGTCAAACCTCAAACAATCAAAGTGGTCCTCACAATAGCACTAGCATGTGGCTGGTCCCTTCACTAAATGGATGTCAATAATGCCTTTCTGCAAGGCCAATTATCAGAACATGTTTATATGCAACAACCACCAGATTTTGTTCATCCTGAATTAGCCACTCATGTGTGCAAGCTTAAGAAAGCCATCTATGGTTTAAAACAAGCCCCGAGGGCATGGCATGATTCTCTTAAGTCCTTTGTTTTGACATATGGCTTCACAACTAGCCTCACAGATCCTTCTCTATTCGTTTATAATAAAGATGGAGTACAGGCATATCTTTTGGTGTATGTTGATGATTTATTGCTCACGGGCAACTCAAGCCGATTCCTCACCAACTTCCTGTAACAACTCTCCACCAAATTCTCTCTCAAGCAACTAGGTTTCCCACACTACTTCCTTGGCATTGAGCTAATTCCCACAGCAGATGGCATGTTTCTGTCTCAGTATGGATATATACGGGAACTGTTGGAAAAATTCAATATGGCTGGAGCCAAACCAACACACACACACCCATATGCTTAACCACTCCTTTGAAGCTCAATGATGGCTCAATAGCTGCTGATTCGAAACTCTTCCACAACATTCATATATAGGTGCCTTAAAATACACCACTTTAACTCGGCCAAACATCTCCTTTCCTATCAACAAGCTATCTCAATTCATGCACAAACCTACTCAAATTCATTTCCAGTAGCTCAAAAGGCTTCTAAAGTATCTTAAACTCACACTTAATCATGGTTTACAATTGAAGAAACCAACAAATCTCCATCTTCAAGCCTTTAGTGATGCGGATTAGGGAGGAAACTTGGATGATAGGACATCTACTTTTGCATTCATAATTTATCTTGGTGGGAACCCCGTGTCATGATTATCTAAAAGGCAAAGGACAGTTACTCAGTCCTCCACAGAAGCTGAGTACAGGTCAGTGGCAAACACCACAACTGAAATCATGTGGTTGACAAATTTGCTAAGGGAACTCGGTGTAAAAACTCCCATACCATCCTAATTTTGTGACAACATTGGGATAACCTACCTTTGTTCCAATCCAGTGTTTCATTCGAGTATGAAGCATATAGCTCTAGACTACCATTTTGTGAGACAAATGGTTCAAATGGGACAGCTACAGGTGGCTCACATATCCACCAGGGACCAATTAGCAGATATTCTAACAAAACCATTGCACCGAGGTAGGTTCACTCAGTTGAGAGACAAAATTGGTATCACCAATGGTGACCCAATTTTGAGGGGGCGTAATAGACAAGCATCAAGTGCATGATTCAAGGCTTTAATGAGATTGAGTGATATGCTCAATCAAGTGCATGATTCACCAGCTCGGCAACATCAATTCCCCTCCTTATCAAAATTCATCACATGTTGCATACGACAACAAATACTGATATGTGTAATTAGTTATAGAGATTTCAATTCCTTAATTCTAGCTTCCAACATTGACTCGGTTTCACTCTTGTAATTATAAATAGGCACTGTTGTATCATGTTACGATCAAGCAATTATCATTTCTTTTAAGCAGCTCATTTTAATGTTGTGTAGTTTTTATGTTTTGTTATGTGATAGTTCATTTTGACAGCTCATTTTTATGTTTTGGTGGTTGAGAGGTGAGCAGCTCATTTGCAAAACTCCACTTTGAGGTATAAATTCCTTTAGCTAATTGCTAATGCTTTCTGCCTTTCGCAACATGATTTCATTGCTTTTTCTAATTGTGTAATTATTTATGCTCCCAATACTTTTGTTAATTAAATTGGTTATTTGCATCTTTGTTGAATCTATGATTCACTTGGACTTGATTTTTTTTGGCTTATGTTGTATGTTCCTTTATGATTTCTCCTTTTTTGTTTCGATTATGTTCTGTAGTTTCGTGAGTTCACTTTGGATAGGGTTGTTTCTTGATTTGGTGTTATAGTTGCTTCTACAATAATGATATTGAAACTTCACCTGATATGATTAGAGGAAAATAAAAACTTATTGTAAAGGAAAAGCCAATGAAAGTAAGCAGTTATGTTGATTCTAGAAGTTGCAGCACATTGCTTGCTAACATGGCTGGATTGTGAGCATCATTCAGTAGAGTAGTTTTTTTTAAGCAGATAGTTTGGTACTTTCCCCTGTATGATCCAGTGCTATATCAATTTTCTGGAGATTTATATGGACTGGGTATAGTTTTATTTGTAGCATTATATACTTTAATGATCCTGATGTGATACTGCACTTGGTAAATTCATGATATGCTTACTTCTGTTATGTTTTATCAAATTGTTGGTAGGATCATATGACAAAGGAATATATTAAAAAACTACTGATAGCTGGAGCCAATGTTGTTCTCTAAGTTTTGACTACTAAAAGAATTGATAACATGGCACTTAAGGTATGTTTATTTTTTTACTTTCTGGTAGTTTTTCTAATAATCTTTCTCTTTAAGCAATAGGATTTAGTAGTTACAATATTAGGAATTTGTTAGGTAAATTGTTTTTTTTTTTGCTAATGATGTCCGGTCTGGGAAGTGTTCTGTTGCATTTTATTTTAGTTTACCACTTGACTCGATATGAAGCAAAAATATTTGTTTCTTCCCATAGCAGCCACTCAACAGAGCTATTTTTAACCTTGATTTCCCCTGTAGAAGAAATCACAAGTTGATTTTTCACTTTCCACTTCTCTCTCTCTCTGATTAAAATATCATGAAAAATAGAGATATCGTAGAATGTACCACATTGAACCGTCTTTTATATATATATATATATATATATATATCTTAAACCAAATTTGAAATAAGTATCATAACCAATGTTGTCTTTTGAGTCAATGCTCACAATAGACTCATTGTGGTTTCTGATATCTATCTCATAGTCTATTTAGTTTTGTCAACTTAAGAACATTTAATTTATATAGACTTCACTTCAAGTGAAAAAGAAAGTTACTGAAATACATCAATGGCAAATAAAATACCGAATGGCTTATCAACACCAAATGACCAAGAAATTTCAACGGAACTTCACGTCTGTCTTTTGTTCCTGCGAAAGAGTTTTGCATGAATATAGGCAACTTTAGGCTGAAACCATCATCATCAAGAGGAAAACATCAATATAAGCATTACCCATTGTGGTGTCAAAAAACCTAGATAGCTATTTCCTTAGTCCTCATAGTTTGTTTTTCCAAATATTAGCCTCTGCACTAACTTGCTACCACTAGAATATATGTATGCCTATTGCATATATTAGAAATAGCAATTGAAATGCAAGAAAAAATGCACATTTAAATATATAATTTTCTAAACCAATGTTAATGTCATTATCATAATATTTCTTATCTCCTGCCCTCCCCGCCTCTAGGTGATTGTTATCAGCATTTTGACAAAGCTTTAAACTTAGTGGCTTTGTTTGTAATATACATGCCTTTTTCATGGAAACCAATTGATAATGGGACTTAAGTGAGAGGGTTTCATAAACATAGGTAGTTGCTTTTGAAGTTTCAACCTTATTTCCCCTACAAGGTGTCTGGTGTTATGGTGATTGCTTATTCCTTTTGAAGTTTATGTGGCTGGATAGCATAGCAAATCAAAATAAAGTATCATAGAGATCATTTATGGATATTAAATGTTAAATCCTGTTGTTCAAGATTTTCTCACTTTGTTGGGTTTCCTGACTTTTGATTGACAACCTTATTCAGGTTCTCAACATTGGCCGATATATCACATGAGCCTGCTCCTGAAATTGATCTTTTGTCTTTCATTAAAACTTCACTAGATGAACTTGAAGGTATTTATTATGCTAATCTACTAATTTTCATATTCTTCATTTTATATGAGTGTTTAGTTATGGGATCTATATTCTCAAGCTTATTTTTATTTTATTTTAAGAAGCAACTTCTTCACTACATTTTATGTTAAATCTCAAGCACTTCCCAATATTGTCTTTGAAATAGGGATTCTGTCTGTAGAGTTTTTAATTGTGGCATACATAACTTGCAAATTAAATACCTTTCACATGAATGAGATAATTATTTGCTCAACTATACTTAGTTTTGAATTATATGCAACAATTTTTGTTTTACACTATGTTTGGGGTTCAATTCTAAGACACATTTGTTACTGCATTTAAGATTTAATTAATTGAATGATCCACCTTGTATACTTTTCCTCTATTAAATTCCTTATTAATTTGAAATTGCAGGCACCCATCATTATTGGTAAGCTAGATCTGTCAAAAATATACAATTTTTTGGAAGTGATGGAATCTTTTTGGTTTTTACTGCAAGGATTTTTCTATTGTGGCATTATGTTTCAAAAATAGAAGACAGTTCGGGAGAGGAATAGGAAAGATATCATTTCCTCTCCTCCTAAACTTGATACAAGTATGGATGGCTTTCCCATAGTAATGAAAGTATATTTTGAGTATGTTTCTTGAAGGGGTCTTTTGGTGATATTTTAAAAGCCAGTTGGCATCAAAAACCTGTCGCTTTCAAATGCATTCTTTCATCTCTGACAAATAATAGATTGGTGATATAAGACACTTTAAATACACTTTAAATTGATTTCTAGAATTGTCCAATTTGATTGCTACAATTTTTGAGATGCAGATTGATACAACAGTCTTCTCATTGCATGTAGTTGAATTTGTTAAAACTATTTTTTTTTATGTGTATGCTGTCAAGTTTTACATACATGGGATGGGCTACGGCTAGGCATGTAACCCGAACCATGGTACCACCCGATCAGACCGATTTTGTGGGAAAACCCGCTTTGACCAGGGGTGGGACGGGGTTGGGGATGTCGATACCCAACCCGCCCCCGACCCGAACCCGCTCAATTAAATATAAATTGTTAATTTTTATTTTATTTTATGCATTTATACTCATTCATGTTGTTTCATATATTTTATTTATTTTTATTTTAATCTCTTTTCAATAGAACATTTTATTTTAATGTTTTTTTATTTTATTTTATCATTGTATAATAATTATGATTTTATTTTATTAATTATCATAACTATAATTTTTCAAATTTTCTACATATTTAGAGCTGAGTTGGGGACCCGCAGGGAAACCCGACCCTATCGGGACGGGGATGGGGAAGGCAAAACCCGAACCCGTTGAAAATGGGGACGGGGACTGGGGAGGCAAAACCCGCCCCCGACCCGGCCCGTTGCCATGCCTAGCTACGGCTGGGTCGTTCCTTTTGGGAGCCTAAGAGCATCTCCAATACTAGAACATATTCTTTGTTCTTATCTTTTTTTTGTGGGTCCTTTAATGACACATAAGAAATAAAAGCTCAACCTCTTTTTCAATTCAATGAAGGAACTCATTTGTGTTATTAAATGGGTCCCACAATTGACCCCACTTATTATTGACCCCTCTTTCTGTTTCAGTTAGCACTTTTTTATTAAAAACAATTGGATGGACCACGTTCTTTGACGTTATGCAGTTTATAATCAAGATACAAAAAATTTCTACATAAATATATTGGATTATTCTCACAAACTTTGTTTCTCCCGCGCATTGCACCGGTCAAAAATATCAGATTTTTCCATCTTCGAATTTCGTCGTACATTTCGTTGATTTTTATAGTAATACAAAAGAACTTAGTAATACAAAATAATTCGTTGATTTTCATAATAACATTTCATAGTAATACAAAAGAACTAAAAAAAAGTAAATTTTTTGTATTCGTATGATATGCTTATAATAACATTACTTTCTTTAATTCCAATTCAATATCTCAGCACATTTACTTACTGTTATTATACACTCAGACTTATAATATCTTTTTTTTGTTACCATGTTATTAGTGCGCAATGTGACTAATCTACGCCGGGAAACTTGGTTGGCCAGGTGTTTTTTTTACTCGGCTTTGCCGGTCCGTGTGGTTCTCCTCTCCCAACAGAATTTTTGCCACACCCAAGACTCGAACTCGAGACATTGGGATGGGATCCGAGCCCAGTTACCACTCAGACCAACCCTTGTTGGTGACTTAGAATATCTTAAATCAAATATATTCTTAAATTTAAACCTTAAAATAATAGATGACACACTCTTTCATAACAATTATACAAACGCAACGCGACACATGCGTTAACACCGGTATGTTACTAGTTTGATCTGAAAACTCACTCCCTTGTCCCTTTTCCGTCAAATTTGGGAGAATTCACTTTTGATATGGACCCACCTCAATTTTTCCTTTCCTTCACTAATCAATTGCAACGAAAGGACAGAAGAATTTTAGGAATTTGTGTTTTCCATCTCCAGCTTTCTTTTCTCGTTGCTTTCTTGCATACCATACTCTCCATTAATCTCACTCCCTTTCTTCATTATCTCCTTAATTTTTAATCATCTTCTCTCTCCTCCCACCCTTATATTTAGGGCATGTTTGGTTAATGAAAGGAAGAGAAAGGAAAGGAAGAGAAAGGAAAGGAAGGGAGAAGAAGAGAAAAGAAGTAGAAAATGAGATGATTGTTTAGTGGTTTGGAATAGGTGAAAATGAAAGGAAAGTGTGAGAGGAAAGAAAAAGATATATGTAATAAATGACAAAAATAACCCTATATAAAAATAGGATGATATATTATTTATTTTTATTATATTCATAAATATAAATATAAATATATGTATTTACCTATATAAATATTATATATTTCAATATATACATATATATATATATATATATATATGTATTTATATAAAAATATACATATTTAATTATCTATATAAACATTTATATTTTATTTAATATATAGTTGTTGTTATTATTATTATTATTATTATTATTTCAGTTTATATATTTTCATTAATTAATTATTAGATTAACTAAGAAAACGTTGTTGCATCATATAAAAAAAAAGAACGAAAACGTTGCTGCACAATTTTTTCACGTTTCAACTTTCAATACAATCAATGGCAGTTTTGTAATTTTCTACAATCAATGGCAGCTTTTGGTGCCTTTCTTCCCGTTTTGGGGGGAAACCAAGGCAGCTTCTATCGTGGGAAAGTGAGTTAGGTGACACCACCATGCACAAGGAAACTTAACCATTGGATATAATATAAAATATTAAACGGACGGGATTGTTTGCGTTTTTTGTCCAATGAACCGGTGAAGCGCAAATAGGAAGTATTGCTCCATGGTCCTTTTTAAATCAGGTGTTTGATGTACTCAAAAAAAACAAAAACAGGTGTATGATTTAGGGGAGCTTCGTTTCGGACAAAGATGAAAGGAAAGCACTGTTGCTAATCGATCACGACGACGGAGGTAGAAGGTGGAGGCCGCCATGGCCACAATCCATCACTCTCTCTTTATCCCCCTTCTTCCACTAGCTCTTTCTCCCTGCATCCTTGCTCTTTCTGTTCGACTTCATCGAATCCATTTACTGTTTTTCTTCTTTAGGAGAGACGGTGAGAGAGAGATGGAGAGGGAGACAGAAGACCCATTGTGACGGAAAAAGGACCTTCGTGGACCACCGGCCGCACTAAAGGGAAGGGTTCCGGCGATTTCTCTTCAACCGGCAATTTCTCATTCTTGCACACCATCACTGGTCTCTCTCTCTCTCTGTCTCTCTCTCGTGACTGAAGACCGTGCGGTGCCGTGGTCCAACGGTAGTGATTCGCCATTGCATTTGAAGAGGCGCTGTGGCGTCACATGGAGGAAGGAAGCGGTAGTTACTGGTGCCGCTCCACATCGAAGATCTTTTTATGAATATAATGCATTTTTATCTATTTTATTTTATTTCAATTCATTTATTGTGCCCTAACCTATGTTTTTCCGATTCTGCTCTATTTTAGGTATAGGATTACTTGATAAGAAATGCCTTATCATCACGAAGATGATGAAGGTTAAGGTTCTGCAAAGAGTATCTCCAAGTTGAATGATGAATCAGAGGGTTAGAATCGATTTCTTAACTTTAACATTTTTGTTGATGTGTTGATTATGGCTTTCTCCTTTGTATATCAAATTTTTTAATTCAATTGTTCTTTGCTTATTTATATAATTCACTCTTTGAATCAATACGTCTTGATTAAAGTTTGTTAAGTTCAATCTGAATCAAGTGTAATATGGAATTTGAATACTCTATATTAATTCTTGTTTAACTTTAACAATCACAAGTTTACTAGTCCTTGCCAGTTGCCACTGAAATCTGTTTATTAGAGTTTCTCCTTTTCTTGTTTTAATAGTATGTGTGTGTCAATGTTCATATGCTTTGTTAAGGTTTCAGTTCTTCTTTGCATAATCATTAATATTTCTTTGCATGTGGTGCTTTGCATAATCATTAATATTTCTTTCTGCATACAAATAAGGATGGACATGCTGATCAGACCAAGCCAGATAACTTGGCAGATAATAAAAATTAATGATCGATGTATTCTCATACCGGGCTTGATAAAAATTAGATTAATGATCAGACCAGGCCAGATAACTTTGCTATTGGCATGCTTAAAGCTAATAGCTTATTATTCTTTGTTCTCCACGAAAACAAAATTCTAACCATATTTTGTTATTGGTCACCTGCCTCAGACAATGCAAGTCGAGCATAATTTGAGACAAAGTCGTGCTTCTTTCATGGCTGATGGACCTATGAGCCTCCGGAAGGTATATCCTTGAAGTTTCCCGGAAGAATAGTTTTTAGTTTGCATTAAATGTCATCATTCCTTTATAGTAATTGGATTTTAAAGCGTGATTCTGCGTAATGTAAATGCAGTGTGTTGTAATCAATCACCACAGTAATGTAAATTACTCTATCGCTTTAGCATATGGCTCTGGGATGCTACTAAATGAGGTTAAGGGTGTTGCAGCTTTATTTAACCTCAAGTTAATGGCAAGTATGGTCGTATTGCCTTGAATTGTTTGATTGCTCTAGTTCAAATGTTTTAATGAATGAAACATTAGTGTGGATTTCGATTGTAATCATACTCTAATGTTGCTGTAATCATACTCTAATGCAAGTCTTAGTAACATATTAATCCTAATGATTTTGATGTGACTTATTTGTTTACAAAGTTATGAAACTATGAGGTTGTATGTGCTGTCAGGTTGAGACTTTGAGATTGAGTCTCAGGTTGGATTTTTTTCTCTTGTTGGTGGATTTTAAGTGTGGTATTGTAATAGGTTCTGGTTGTGTTGCGACTGTAATACTTTTTTGTGCTTATGGGGTCTCATAATCTCAGTCTCATATGTTTCCAGTTTGAGTGCTTCAAAATTGTTTGAGGACCCAAAAAATTTATTCGTTTTCAACAAGCCCTTGTGTGTCAAAAAATTTATTGGAATGACTCAATAGTTGTTGTTGGGTGAATGATGAACACTTTACCGACAGTGACAACCAACAAATGTTGTGTAATTTTGTATGTATGGTTAATGTCTACATGATGCTGATATGCATGGATGAATTATTGGTGTCGATTAAAGCACCCTGACCACTCATCAATATGTTACGTATATTTTCCTTTTTTTTAGCTAAGCAAATAAATATTGAGGAGCACATCAATTAATAACGGTGTATGCAAAATACCATATACAGTGGGAAAAAAATTGTACAGTTGTACTAAATAGGTAATTTATATGGGAGGTTACAATGCCAACAATATGTTGTTATGGGGAAGGTGTATGGAAGAAACAAATTTGGGTTGCTAAATGATCCTCACTGGTTAACCATGCATTTAAATCCATTCAACATGTACCATGAAAGGAGTTAAAGGTCTACCGAAAAAAATATAAAGGATTTAAAGGAGTGAAAATTATGCACGAAAAAAAAAGAGTGAAAATTAAGTGTTAGAAATAAATAATTTTGTTCCTGATGTTGCATATTTTTACAACGAACGAAGCAAATACGTTTGTTGAACCGTAAATAAGTGTTTAGCATATTTCTGGTTGTTTTGGTAAGTTACAAGTAACAAAAGGTCAAAAAAATACCATCGAACCCAGCCCACCAGGTAATTTTGTTTTTTGATTTACATCGAACCGTAAATTGGAGGTGGACATAGATCCGGTTTTGAAAAAAGGGCTAAAATCTAGTACGATAGGGTTTATGGTAACTAGCTTGTATAATATAACTAGCCATATGTTTTTTAAGGAGTGTGCCTAATCGAAATTGTTTGTTTTTTTTTCACTGATTCATTCTCATCTTAGTGTGCCTAATTTCACTCGTTTTAACAATTTCTCGGTCAACCTTGCAATAGTACATAATTACTTAAAGCTGGGAACATTTTGGTCTTTACATCATTTGCATTTATAATTTGCATTTTTGTTGACCAAACTGAATTTCTCTTAACCATAAATAAGTAGCAATCATATTTCCGGTTCATTTAATTTTTTTTTTACACTTTAAATATCATATTTGTAGTTCAAAATTTATATTTTTTTTTTCATATTAATCCGTAAATAACTAAAAATCATATTTGCGTATTTACGGTTTAATTATTTTTTTACACGTTGAACCGTAAATATCATTTTTCCGTTATATAAATTATGTTAGGATTTGTACGAAAAAAAATATGTATTAGGATAAATCATTTTTGCATGCAACATAGACACCAACATGGGTGCTTGTCACTAATATTTTTGCAGCTTGGTCTTGAACCCCATCTTCTCCACCTTAGCGTTTATTCACACACAAGATTAGAATACATAAGAATTGCCAAGTTTTGTTCATTTTGCTGAATCTTGTCGTTGTTTGGTTCAATCTTCACTTATGTGAATATCATGATTCATACTGCTTCTCCTCTTTCATAATTAACTAAGCAATTGTATTATAATAATTTTTTTTTGATTTGTTTTTATGCAGAAAGTGAGAGTATTTGAGGTTACTTGTGACCAGAAAAAAAACAATATTTGTTTTACATTGAACCGTAAACAGGTGATGAGCATATTTCCTGTTCTACTTAAAAAAAAAATTGTTTAGGGTTTAGTCAACCATTAATACCTGTTCCTCGTATTTCCGGTTATTCAAAAATATTATTTTTTTGTTTTACATATTTTTAATTTATAAGAATTAAATATATTGACATATCGAAGCTTGTGTAGAGAAATCCAGTCTCTCCAGTGACTACCCCACCAGTGGTAAGACATACACAATGCTATTTTCGTAAATTATTATTATTATTATTATTAATAAAGAATGTCGATATTCACAAATTTTTATTCCATAAGATAATAACAAAATTTTGTTTTTCGTTGATAATAAAAATAATAACAAAACTGAGATAAATAATCATAAATAAATAAATAATATAAAATATAAAAATGATTACTAAATACTGTTTATTTATTTGTTCCTCTAACAAGAAACAATAACTGTCTATTTTAAGAACATTTTCATTTTCCTAGAGCGCACTTAATAAAATTATTATCTTTGATTTTTGATGTTAGTACCAGTGAATACGAAACACCAATGCATTTAATATGTTGCTTGCTTTTCTTTTTGCGCAATAATGTATTTTTTTGTTTTTTGGTAACAGGGTATTAATGTATAGTAATTTATCCTGTGATATTATATTTCCCGTTTTCTTGAACTTCATGGAAAGGGGATGGTAGATATAGAAAAAAATGCAATAATAATAAATAGAAAACAAAAAACATAACAATATATATATATATATATATATATATATTTTCTATTTTTTTAATATTCGATATTGTTTTCTATATCTACATATATCTCTCTTAGGAGGAATTTACTGTTGAATTTTTATTCCAATCTCCAAGACTACCTTCCGTGGTTTTTTGAATGAGTGGATACCCACTGTTGAGTAAAACTATCAAACCGTAAATTTCTCAATGAGAATAATTTCGGTTTTGAAAAAAAACATTTTTTTTTTACAAACGGAGGCATACAGGCCTAAGGCCTTTCTTAACATATGTTTTTTTTTCACTGAGGCCGTGTTTCGGTTGGGCCTGGCCCAGTTCTGTGGTTTTTGAATGAATGAAAAATTATCTGTTGACCAAAAATTGTGTTACATCAAACCGTTTGAATGAGTGGATACCCACTGTTGACTAAAACTATCAAACCGTAAATTTCTCAATGAGGATAATTCCGGTTTTGGAAAAAAACGTTTTTTTTTACAAACGGAGGCATACAAGCCTAAGGCCTTTATTAACAATGTTTTTTTTCACTGAGGCCGTGTTTCGGTTGGGCCTGGCCCAGTTCCGTGGTTTTTGAATGAATGGAAAATTATCTGTTGACCAAAAATTGTGTTACATCGAACCGTTTGAATGAGTGGATACCCACTGTTGACTAAAACTATCAAACCGTAAATTTCTCAATGAGGATAATTCCGGTTGTTGAAGACAAAAGTTTTTTTTTTTTTTTTACAAACGGAGGCAAACAGGCCTAAGGCCTTTATTAAACTTCATTATAAAATTATGTCTAAATACCAAAAAAAACCTAATTTGTATTTATTATGTTAATTTAATTTTGTTTTTCATTGAAATTTTTTTTTACTAAAAGTTTTTAATATAACATATTTTTTATGTGAGTTAATTTTATACTATTTAAATAGGTATATGAGTTATAGCATCAAAATTAATATGCTAATTTGCACTTTTCATACCTTAACTATTTTTTAGTTTTCAATTTCGTCCTCCTAACTATTTAAGTTCTCATTTAGGTCCCTTAAGTTACTATAATTACTTCAATTTCGTTCTTTTTTTCATTTTAGACGAATAAACATTTGACATGCGTAATAAAAGTTGTTAATTTTAATAGAAATTACATACGTGTCAAATGGTCATTCATTTAAAATAAAAAAAGAAAAAAAATGACGAAGTTGAAGTAATTTTCGTTACTTAATGAACGTAAATAAAAACTTAAATAGTTAAGAGATGAAATTAAAAACTAAAAAAAAAAAATTAAGAGACGAAAAGTTGCTTTGATATTTAAACAAAACTAGCCAAGGGACCCGTGCTAAGCACGGGTCTCAACTCTAAGAATCACTTGCGAGAAGCATTCATGTTTACCAATTAGAGAAAGGAGATTATTGGTGGTTGGCATTGTTGATAAAGATCCTTTTAATGACCCAGGATTTTGAACTTTCATTCTCATTGCACATAGTTTTGTCACCAATTGGTGCCATTAAACACTTAAATTAAATTATTAGGAAGATTAATCTTTTGCCTGAGTGATCTAATGATGACAAGCATTCAAGTATTCGGTTTATCAACATAACAACCAAATATTAAGTGATAATATTGTCATCAAAGTAACTATGATTCCAGAGACAATCTTCTCCTTAGGAATGATTAGTTAATTGCTATTTACAAAAAGAGCTATTGCTTTCAACCTAAAACATGTACCAACATATTGAAAAGAAAGTGCAAACGATCTCATGTGCATCTATAGCAGTGATTTAGTAATGGAGAACAATAAAAATAAAAATAGACCACCAACTTCGAATTGAAATAAAATTATTTTTGTATAAAGCACATTATAAAAGAAATCAGCAAATCAACCAAAAATATTTCATATATAAGAATAAAATGAACACAAAAAATATAGACTTGTTCTTTGTTTTTTTTCTCTCACACTAAGTTTTCAGTAAAAAAAGAAAAAAGACTTGTTCATTTTCTCTATAAAACAAAATTCACCAGTGCCACAAAAGTAATTTCAACTAATGGATAATAACAAAAAAATAGAACACCAACTTCGAATAGAAGTTGTAGAGAAATAAAATTATTTTTGTATAAAGAAAATTATAAATAAAATCCATATCAACCAAAAATATTTCATATATAGGAATAAAATGAACACCAAAAAATAGACATTTTTTTCATTCTCTCACCCTAAATTTTCTGTAAAAAAAAAAAAGACTTGTTCATTTTCTTAAAAAAACAAAAGTTCACCAATGGCACAAAAGTATGACAAATGAATCAAATGCAATCCGTGTGAATTGTAATTCTTGTTTAATTAGTAGGTTTGCATTGTAGAGTTTCATGTTCAGAAAATTTGATCTAAAAAAATCACAAAATAAATGTTGTTTTGCGTAATTTTTGGGTGTCTTTTATCTCATTCATTTTTCAAAATATTTCTGGCGTTGTCCATTCCATTTAATTGTGTAAATAATACATTTTAAACATTTATAAGGAGAATTTGTGAAGTTTATTTTTTAACCAAGTCATAATAATCCAGTCAATTAACAAGAGTGTTCTAGAAACTTATTAAACTTGGAAAAAGACGTTCAGGAGTCGCGTGATCTCTAAGCCAGAAATGTTCTAGAATTTTTTTGATTTAATTGATTTAATTATTGAGTAAAAGGTAAAAACCATCTGAATGGCTCACTTCCCACTGTTCTAGATATGCACTCCAGGTACTATATTACTTTTGCAACTTTATTCTTTCGAAAAGAAAAAAAACGCAGTTGTTTGAACTACTGAAGCTCTCACCTGATTTGTATTCTAGTGATGATATTATTAAATTGTTAATCATAATAGATAATAAATGTTGCATCGCAGCGCATCGTTGCGATATATATGGGTTTTTTTCGTAAACATATCACTGTAGCATACTGTTGCAAGGAACAACAGCACATCCACCAGATTTAATATAAGATATAAATAATATAGTCAAGCTATTATCCATATAGTTTTTTTGTTTGGTCAGTAATCACCTTATAGGTTCTGTTCTTTTAACATATTTGGTCAGTAATTACCTTAATAGTGTTGACATATTAAATATTAAAATTCCAACAAAAGAAAGCTTTATATCCATTACACATCACAACAGGTGTTATACAACGCTCAACTTCAAATTTAAAAGAAAAGGTAAAACATAACTCCTAATGAACCCCATGCATATATAGTAACGTGGTACACACAATCCTAATCGAGGTCTTTCATTTCTTCACTCAATGTAGCTGCATGCATACTCAACATCGTGGTTTCTTCCTTCAGCTTGTTCAGCTCCTCCTCCAACAACTGGACATTGTAGTAATTATAGTCTCTGATTTTGTTACCAGAGGCATCCAACAAGCGACGAATCAAAGCAACTGCCACGTCCTCTCTCGCATCATAATCATTTTTTCCAAACCTACCAATGGAAAATGGAGGTACTCCAATTGCATGCACAGTCAAAGATGCATGGTATTGTCGATACTCTCGACCATTTACATTCTTCACCGCTTCTAGCGTGTAAGTAGGTAGAGGAACACACAGTTTATGGCAGAGCTGCTCCAGTTGAAACTGTATGCTAACTTGATGAATGAACTCATCAGAATCACTCGTTGGTGCCAACTGTTTTGCTATTATGTCTGTCAGTTTACCGAAGAAATCGTTATGCAAGTATCGCAAAGAAATATGATAAAAGAAGATAATAAAAACAACACTAAATACATAGTATATCATATAGTTACCCAAACCGTATGACTCTGTAGAGGATCCTTCCCCAGCGTGATGTACTATTAGCCTTCGTTGTGGCAATTTGAGCCGAGCATATTCTTCGTTATGATCATGTTTGATGCACCACGCTATCCAGGCTGACTCAGCTTCTTCATATGTGTCGTAACCTTGGTAATTGTTCCCTTTAAAACGATTAACCTGAGGTTTACAATCATCCCACTCTAAATATAGCCCAGGTATGCGGCCTTCAAACACCACGTACACTTTCTTCTTCTGACTGCTCATGGTTTGGGGTACACTTCATACATATGTGATGCAAAGTGTTTGGACAATGAGTGAAGTGGGTATATATAGACCCAATGCCTGCCTCGGTTAGTTTATTACGTGCAGCCCATAATCGATCGTTTGGTTGGGCACTGTCATTAAGAAGACCTTTTCCACCAAACGTAAAATAAAAAATACAAAAAATAAGAAGATCTTTTATTTAACGTTTGGAATTTATTGTATACACCAAACAAATTAAGGGGTGGGGACTACCATCATTTATGAGTCAAACTAATTTAAATAACCTCAAATAGTAAAAAATTAAATGACTGTCAACCAAAGAATTGCATTGTCAAATGAATCGACCTTAGGTACTATTGCAAGGTTGACCAAGAAACTTTTAAAACGAGTGAAATTAAAAGTGAAAACTGAAATGAATCGGTGGGAAAAAAACAAACAATTTCGATTTCGCACACTCCTTAAAAAACATACCATTATATTTTGAATATCTTTTTTTATAGGATATTTTGAATATTTATACAGGTAATGCAGAACACATATGTATGGCTTATTTATCCGAGAGGTATATGTTGTCTTGCAAAATTACCAATCGAAATTCAATTTGGTCTTTTTAATCTATGATCAAATGAGCGAATTTCATAAAAGTAAATTAATATATCAAACATATTATATAATAATATGTTATGACTAAATTTTGGATATAAAATTTCACCGAATACTTGACAGCGTTCTGCACCTTACAATACTAATTGAACTTGGATAAAAAACCCCAACCCCATATCGATATTATATATATATAAAAAAAAAAAGAACACATATCTATAGATTTATTCTCCTGCTCATAAAAAAAAAATCTAGTGCAGTATTATGTCAAGTCTTGAATCAGAAAGTACCAAAGCCTAGCAATAGTAGGCAGACACTGCAATCACCTCACAACATTTTTTTAATTTCGAAACCGCTTTTGGGTGTTGAAAAGGGTTAGATGGCATCACATGGATTGATGATTTGGATATTTTTTCACATGTATGGATGGCTAGGATGGTTTCACATGGATTGATGACTTGGATAGTTTCAGTTGGATATAATCATGTGTTTTAAAGTTATATAAATATCTATGTGTGTTATGTTTCCACTCACGATTGCATCATATTATTATTATTATTATTATTATTATTATTATTATTATTATTATTATTATTTTTATCATTATCAGTTTAAAAAAAAGGTAAATTCTTCCGTACCCGGGAAGAAATGTAGGTATCGATACCCATCAGTGAAACAAACAAAAATAATCGCAATAAAAATAAAAATAATGCTATAATTCAAATATAAATTATAAATAACAAAAATAAAACCTGCAAAACAAACTCAAAATAAAAAATAAATTTAGATATAAAAAAAATTTGAAGTTGTGTATGAAACAAGTAAAACTATAGCAGAAATTGACAAAAATATAATTTTGTTATTAGGAATAACCTAAGAAAAGAAGAATAAGTTAGAAATGAAATTAAATAGTTTACACAAATATTAAAACAAGTATTATTTAAGACGTGATACAAATAACAAAAATACAGGAAGAATTTTTATAAAAAATGAAATAGAAAAAAAATAAAAAGACTCCTTATAGAAAGTAAAAATTTATTAATAAATATAGAATTTATTCAAGGAATTTCTTCTATACTCTTACACTAACAACATGTATGAAAACTAAACATTTAATTTCACCCCAAAAAAATTAAAAAATAATGTGGCCTCAAATAATTGGTTATTAGGTATTCATACCCCATAAAACTCCAAGGTAGGGTATTGGAGTTCGCACCTTAAAAAAATTGTGCATATATATGACCCTGCATCCTACCCTGGTGGGGACCGGGCTTGAGTGGTATGGGATGCGTACTGTTCTTTGTTGTCTGGATGTGTACAGTTGCATTAAATCTGGGTTAGTCAGTCCGTAGAATCACATTGCCGCCCATGTGTATGCCCAATGCCCATTCTGCGCACTGTCAGCCTTTTTTCATAGCCAATCCAAAAAATTTGGTCTTTCCACATGGAGCTCGTTCCCAATAACATTACCTCAATGTTTTATATTGTATTTAATTTAATTTTGCATCAATAAAAAATTAATTTTTCTTTTGACTACTTCACATAATTTTTTTCTTTTTATTATTCTTAATCCGTAAAAAAAAACATTTTAACAGTTTTATTTTCAACTTTTTATCCATAAAATAGTTATTTTTATTTATTTTTAATTGTATATTTTCTTTTTTATATTTTGTTCTATTTATTATTCGTTATTATTTTTATTTTATCTTTGATTTAATTAAAACCTTGCCATCCTGTTTTATATTTTTATTCTGTATATCATATCTCATTTTTACATATGGACACATCTACATTTTATACATATATATTTCTTTCTTTCATCTCTATTTTTTCCTTCATTTCTTTATTTCCCACATAGAAGAATGAGATAACCTGACTAGTAATTATAAGTGGGGGCAATCCTACGAGTAATTTTTCCGAACAATTACTATATCCCTCTAAAAACAAAGATAGATCAACAAACCAGAGTTGCACACAACATAGACCCTAAATTACAAACAACGTAGATTTACGGCCGTGTTAAAATACATCACTCCTTACTGGATGAAGTGTCCAAAACATTTATCCTTGACGAAGGTCCAGCCTCAGTCCCACCATGTACTATTCGGAGTAACCGCTGAATGTCCTCGCAGTGTGCGGTAGGTCCAACACGTGACTCGGTATAAGTCATCGTCTGAAGAATGCCAGCAACTTCGTTCAACCTATTCTTTGTGTCAAAACAATCATCTTGCACATGAAGTTAACACATTTTAAGAAATAACCAAATGTTTTATCAACCAAACGACAACTGCATGAGCTATCCTTAAACACTTACATTGCACCACATACGAAGTTCAGGCTGTGCAACAGACTGGGCCACTGCAACGCTCTCAGTCTGTGAGCGGCGTACTCAATTTTCAGGGTCACAGGGTATAAGACACGGTTTGCAACTTGCATAGAACCATCGTAAGTATCTGTTGTTGCACTGGCCAGAAACTTCAGCGTTTACAAGTGGCATGGTTCCCATGTTTCTAACACTGTGCATATGATAATGTATCCAACAATAATCCAACACTTCGGTAGTGGGAACTGGCATGGGTGGTCGGGGAATGTAGTCCGAAAACAACGATAAGTCTTCAAGAGGAACATATGGCCTATGCTCAGCATACGGCGTCCAAAAAACACTTACAGGATTCAATGCATCAAGCGCTCTCCTAAAAGGCAATACCTGCCCTATACCCCTCTTAGGCAACCAACGCATGGCTCGACAGTTATCCTCGGTGTACCCACGACGTTCCTTCCGACTAAAGATAGTAGTAGGAAAATGTTCAAATATCCAAGCCTGCAACAACAATAATAAATCTATTAATCCACTAACAAAATTTTAAGTACATATATAAATTCAAATTATGTACCTGTAGGAGTGTCATATAACCTGCTATCTGCTTAGTGTTGCTCATGCTAGCGTTAGTGAGATTCTGGTACAACACACAAAGGGCAATGGAACCCCATGACCATGTCCTGCAACGCTCTAAGTCGCGGACCAAGTCCAAATATTTGATGCAGATGCCCGTTTGACTCTTGTTTGTCAAAATAGTGCACCCTAACAAGTGCATGAGAAATGCTCGGGAAGGAATCACCCAATTATGCGCTGACAAAGCTTCATTATAGACTTTTTGAAGGCACACAAAACTCATATTCCCACCTTTCATATGATCAACATCAAGCCTCGCAGCTGCACGAGACAACCCGAGAATCTCCTAAAGATAAGATATGGCATCATCCTCGTCCATCTCCGGATTTGAGAAAAAGGCACCATCGACCGGTAGATGCAACAGGCACGATACATCATCAAGCGTGATTGTCATCTCACCAAATGGTAGATGGAAACTACTAGTCTCCCCATGCCACCGTTCAACAAATGCAGACACTAATGCATTGTCAGTTGTTGTGAAGCTGCAATTCAACAAACTTGACAACCTACACTCCCTTATCACGTCCATTACAACAGGAGGTATCGGGCCTATTTTTTCAAGCCAGTCGTTAAATTTTTTCCCATGTGAGTGCACCTTGAGAGGACCACGATCCTGCACACATAAACATTGTCATCATCATTGTTGTACAATGAAAAAAAACACAACATTCAATCGAATTCACACAATATACAAGTGCTTACCCTTCCAAGTCGTATCTCATGAGCAATATGATGCTCATAGTCTGTTAGGACCAACCTAGAAAAAGGTCCTCCTGGAAATGTTTCACGTTGGGGTTCCTCAGCCGGGTGTTGTTGTCTATAAGCAGAATTGGACACACGACCTCCTCTAGTCTTTGGCATATCTGTAAATTAAATAACATATATTAACAAGTATGATATATGTATTGCCCCTCCATCTTGTCTCTTTTGGAATATTTAATTTTGTCAAATTGTTTCTCAGTTTATAACTTCAAAATGTGTGAATTATTTGTTTTCCAATGATAATCTTACTTGTCCCTAAACCCTAATTACCACTCCAATACTAACCGGTCCAATTATATGGTCCAATTAATAAGAATATTTTAGTTAAACAATATTATTTTACTATACAAATTTTCATACTAAATATTCACAACGTTAAAACAATATGAGACGACGGGGGAGGAAGTAACAGTAATTACAAAAATTTATCTTCAATTTTACAAAACCACATATATCCATAGCATATATATATATATTTTATAAATAAATTGAGATTAAAACAAATTGTCAAATAAACATTTTAAAATCAGCTCATAAATATATACCTACTAATAAATGAAATAAAATTATTCACGGTTTATATGTTTTTAGGAACTGTAAATATAAAAAATAAACCGTAAATATATAGGTAAATATAAAATATAAATAAATAATATATTTTAACTGTAAATATGTAAAGCAAATCTAAGAATTTTGTGATGAACTTTGCATGTTAACAAACGTAAATATATATGCAAAAAAAAACCAATATATTGATTGGATGGCAAACCATAAATATATATATATATATATATATAAACAGCTAAATATCTAACAAGAAATATGTACAAAAAAACTGTAAATACGAAGGATTATAAACCTAAAAGGGAATATTTAACAAAAGTACCTTTAACTTTAACTTGGGAGTACCTGGTAGGAATGGGAGGAAGGAGAAGTTGAGGAAGAAAGGAGAGGAGGAGGAAAAGATGCAAACGTGAGCAGGAAAATAAAGACAAAGAGACGAAATAGTAAAAATTGAGACATATAAAGATAGGTGGCAAACTGTGCGATGAGCTGCTTTTGCCTGTGTTATCGGTTTATTTGTTATTTACACCATTTGCCCTGCAATTTATAAATTACTACAATTAAAGCCAATTTTGTTTTTTTGTCCATTAATGTTCTTCCCGCTTTTTGTTGAACGTTTAAGGTGGATGGATGAACCTATTAAGACTTACCCTTTAACCCTTATTTCATTGGCACTATAATTGTCAAAAAAATATAAATAGTATTCCAAAAATGTTTTTAAGAAACTTGATGAAATTTTACCACCTTCGATATATTTCCTGTAGAGAATAGCATTCGCTGCACGCACCATATGCTTCTACTATGCTTATTTTTACCATATGCTTCTACTATGCTTATACTATGCAGAGAATATCATTCGCTGCACCTGATAAAAAAACATATGCTTCTACTGTATTCTTGTTGACCGTACAATTCTGATAACAAAGAACTGTTGACCACCTCCCAATTGGGGATTAGGTCGTTGTCCACCACACAATTCTGATAATATGATGTATGATAAGCTATTGCAATACCTATTGATTTGATATGAGCATGGGCATGGTGCTTCCTGCTCCACGCTACGGCATGCCAGTGCAAACATTACTGCGTATATACTGGAGCACAGGGTGGTCAAATCATTGTCCGTAAAGAGAACCATATATTATATACATAATATCTACATGTAAATAATTAATTAATAATTGGGAAAACAAATAAGTTCTTTCCCGCTCACTCTCCCTCTTTCCCATGCATACGCTCCTCTCTTTAACGTTTTTTCCCCTCTTTGTTACGTTTTTTTTTCCTTAACACACGTGTCCTTCCCAAAATCAACTCACTTCCCGCACTCAGCTCCTCTGTTTTACGTTTCTTTTTTTTTTCTCTTTCATTTTCTCTTTTATATTACAACTATAGCAGAGATATTAGAGACATGCGAAAAAACGAACGTGACCGTCTTGATAGCACGTATCCTGCTAGTTAATTAATAATTGGGAAAACAAATAAGTTCTTTCCCGCTCACTCTCCCTCTTTCCCTCCTGCCTCCCCTTTTTCTTTTTTATTTTTTTTTATTTTTTGCCAAATAAGTTTTTTAAGTTTTTGAGGTAAGCCAAATAAATCCTTTAAATCTTTAAGTTGGGCCAAATAAGTCCTATAAGTTTTTAAGTTGACCATAAAAATAGATAAATTACCAAATTGAATCCAAAAAATAAGTTAAGAGATGAAAATTGTATTTAAGTATTTTTTGGAATTTTTACTTAATGTTTTTTAGGGTGTATTTAACACTTTTTTAGCAACCTACCCTTTGTGTGCTTTTGATAATATATATATATATATTCGATATATAAAAAAAATAGGCCACAAATTTATCCATTCGCACAGGGCACCCAAAATCTCAGGGACGGTCCTACTGACGTGTCACAGTTGAATTATTTTTTATTCAGAGAAAATGTGAAAGGTTTTTCAAAAGGTAACAGTACCATTTGTCTTTCCCACTACTCATTCAATTTCGCTCCACAAACACTCACTCAGTTTTTCTTTCGCAAAAACTGTGTCTCTCTCTGTCTCTCTCTGTGCAGTTTTTTCGAACCAAACCCTAAACCTCTATCAAAACCCTCTACTCATTCTGATAATGGAAACCAAGGTTTGACTAAAACGCTGCTTTTGATGTGATGAAGGAAACAAAAATTATGTGTGAGAACATGGTTGAATTCGATGAATTGAAGCTTTCGACGAAGGTTTTGAAGCTATGGGTTGGAAGAATTACTTCTGTACAAGATTCTCTGAAGTTGAAGTTATGGGTACTGCGGTGTAAGAATTCTGGGGGAACGTCATTCTTCAAGAAGGAAAGTTTACTGGGTACGTCAAACGATTCCAGTTGGCCTTCTCTATTCAAGATATTGCTGAAGCAATTAAGTGTCCTATTGAAGTAATCAGTTTCTACCAAGGCTGGGAAAAAGCATTCAATGGCTTGGACAAAGTTCATGAAGCTCTGTTTGAAGATTTGAGCGGTGTCAAAGGAAACCCTACTACGATTATTTTGAAGAGTCATTTAAGGGTGCTTCACAAAATCATCACCAAATGCGTGATTTAGAAAACCGGGTCAACTGAGTGGTAATAGCCGCGTCTGTGTACCCGAGGTTGGTGTACCAAGATACAGACGGGATGATAATGAGATCAGTCAGTGGCCTTGAGGGGTATGTACTCGGCCAAGACCTTGAGGGGTATGTACTCGGTCTTTCCGATGAGGCTCTCCATGCCCGTGGTATCAAGGTACGGGGTGGATTGGGGATAGTCAGTGGCCTCGAGAGGTATGTACTCGGTCACGTGAACGAGTCTCCAAGACTCCACGTCTGTCGGGTGGACAATCTTGGCCATTCCTGTAATGGGAATGCCGTCCTAAGCGCACAGGACGGTACCCTACTCTGATAATTGGCTATGGTAGTATGGGATGCCATAGACAGTGGTCAGAGATGGTAGCGTATCAGGATCTGTTCCCGGGACAACCAATTGTATTGAGTTGTGATCTGTGGTACCTTGTGTCTACTGGGTCCGTGTGCTGGGGAGCAGCTAAAGACCAGTGAAAAGTGTCTGGATGTAGTATAACCGTATGGTCGGGTGGCCAGTATAATATAATATGTCAGCAGGGTTTGATTTATGACTATGTTGAACATGCGATATTTGTGATTGTATGCAATACATGGTAACAGGTAAGCCTACTATACTGTTTTCCTGTGTTATTGAGGATTAACGGATATCTTACCCCTGTGTTTTCCTGTGATTTGTTTTATATGATGTTTGACAGATAAAGAAGAGCAGCCTATAAGAAGTAGCATGAAGGTCTTTCAAGTAGGCAACTAGAGATCACGGCCAGTGAAAGTCTTTTAGGCTCTCACCCTTATGGGTGTTGGTTTTGTTTAATGTTTGTAATAAACTTTGTGTAATATTTTGTTTACTTAAATAAAATAAGTAGATGTATTTGGTCAAAGGTACTATTTAAGATTAGGATGTCACAGAAATCCCTAAGAAGCTTGGTGCTATTAGAGAAGAAGAAAAGGAGAAATACTTTGGTTTTGGTGCCCATATTCGTCCTGATGTTTTCAGTGTAAATGATTTGGTGAGGATGAATCCAGTTACTGGTGAAAGGATAAAGGAAAAATACAAGCAAATACATAGAAAAGGGTGAAAACCTCATCTTCACGAGTTTTATCGCGACAATCGCACATCTTTTTTAAAAACAGATAATTTATACATAGACAGACCAAAATTGTAGTAATAAAAAAATGATTGTTTCCATGACTTAAATAAGCCCATGATGATGATTTCCCATGAAATGTATGAGTATGACCGAATAAAAGCCAAGGACATTTCTGTCAATGCAAATGTTAGACCCAAAGAGTTGATTGACAATAATTTGTCACGCTAAAAGGCTAAAAGCCCACAGAGCATTTTTCAGCCCAGCTGACAATAGATTGTCAGGTCCATACTTAACTAGTGTTACGGCATAAAAAACCTCATGTCTAGCAAGTCAAATGACTAATATAAGTCCCGGTTACGTTGAAAACCAGCTGACAGTAATTTGTCAGGTCTATGCCATGCATGAATGCAACAGTATATGTAAAACCCATGATATCACTATCACAATCCAAAGTCATGATCGTAATGATATAAAGCTTAGTCAAATCTGTTGTCTCAGTCAACGCTCTGGTGACTCCGTCAACTCTGTTGGACCTAGCTCTGTGAAGACTAGCTCTAAACATGGTCAACTCTGATTTCAGTCAACGCTCTGGTAGACCATCTTCATTAAAACTCAAATCTATTTGGTCAACACTATGGTATTCAATCAACGCTAAACAAACTCGGACGAATCTGTTCTATAGAAGTCACCAGAGTCATTCCCACTGGAGTCTGTTATGTGAAAGCCAACGATTTTCTACACTGAAGAACTCAACTCTGTTGCAAGCTCATTATTTTTTTTTATCACAGAACAATTTTATAAATATTATTCTTATTTGTAAATGATTATTTTACCCTTGAGACCTAACGAAAAAACATTACATGTTATTTACTCTTACAATTTTTTAGAACTAATACAACTAATTATATTTGTTACAATGTATAACTTTAATTTTATAAAGTTCTATATTTTTAAAATATGTAAAAACGAAGTGACCGTGCGTATGCACGGGTATTTGACTAGTCTATTTACCTATTTATGAAAACAATATGGTAGTATCATTACTAATTTAAATATCTTATATAAATGACACGTATACTTTTTAGGGATAAAAATGTCAATCTAAATTTATATAATAAAAAATTTATTCACATAAAAAATTATTTTTTCTACCCACTTTTTACTCTCTTCCTCACTTTTTACTTGTTTATTCTCTATCTCTTTCTTTTCCCACTTTCTCTCTCTATCTCTCGGTCAGCGTGATCTGACCCTTTTTTTTTTAACAATTGAGGCACTGTCTCATTTGATTTTTATTTTTATCTTTTGTTTCAATTGAGGCGCTGCCTCAGCCTCTTTTTTATTTTTTAAATCTCATCCTTTTTTTTAGCTACTCTTTCTCTTTTTTTTTGTGCATCTTTTTTTATGTTCTTTTTTAAATTTTATTTTTTAAAATTTTGCAAGTTTTTTATAAAAAATTATTTTGCATCTGGGTGGTAACCGGCGACCCAGGACTATTTTTTAAAATTATTTACAAATTATTATTTTCCCTTTGAGTCGTGACGAGAGACATTACATGTTGATATAATTATTTTTTTTTATAAATGCGTTTAATTTTTATAAATGATTTTTTTGCTTTTGAGTTCCGACGGGAAAACATTACTTAAGTACAAGGTTGTCAACGAGAACGAAATTATTAACTCTCGATGGGAAAAACATTACATGTTATCGGTATAATTTTATTTTTATTTTTTATTAACATTTTTCTATATTTTTTATATTTTTTTAAGTTACTTATAAACTACTATTTTTTTAAGTTACCTATTATAAATTATTGTTTTGCTTTTGAGTCGTGACAGGAGATATTATATGTCTGTATAATTATTTTCCATTTTTTATAAATGTATTTTGCTAGATTAAAAAAAATTACAAATTACTATTCAAATTTTGTTTAACAAACGTTCGTAATAAGCGACGCAGTAGCGACCGATGCGTATGCAGTATACACGCTAGTATATATACTGTAAACCACCGTGAATAGAAATAGCACTATGTTATATCACCAAAAAAAAAATAGCGCTATGTTTTTTTTCTGTAATAAAAAACAACACCATTGTTGTACCGAACAAAAAAACACTATTGAACTTCACCATTATACCCCCAAATATTTCAATAAAATATTATTAAACATCAGATGTTGATATTGCATTTTTTTTTTTGGACGCGAGATGTTGATAATGATATACAATTAAAGTTGCATATTTATTTCTCCCAGCCACTCCCCCGATGCATGCGTTGACTAAGGTCAACTATTGACCACCCACAAGGTCATATCTCCCTAAACCATACGCCTGTGGTGAACACGTATTAATATTATACACTCTCTCTCAGTAGCTTGGATATTTATATCGCTAGTTGGGCTTCACCAACCAAAACAGCGTTCACTAAATGTCTTCAACACACGTGAGTGTTATATATTCGATTCATATTGGTTTGGGGCATTACACTCCATATCACACTACGATGGGTGGCCACCATGACAAGGTATACATTTTATTTGATGCCCGTAAATTGGTAGTATATTTAGATTGGGTGGATTGCAAAGCTGAGGTTAATTACTTCTCTAGGAACTCTATGCATCAATGACCGGCAATGCACTACGCCTGCGTCCTCTTATTTTAAGGGTAGGTTTGGGAAAAGTGACTACGATGCAAGGGAGGATGTGGCAGCTGTTTTGATTCGCCGTTTGTTGGTGGCATCAGGTAAGAAGATCAGAGACTACAATTATTACAACGTTGAATCGTTAGAAGAGGAGCTTAGCAGGGTTAGAGAACTCATCAATATGTTGCATGAGAGTATTATCCATGGTGGAACGAGGCAAGCACAGACAATAACAACCAAAAGGGGCTTCATTACGTTGTTAGTAGAAAAATATAGGCGTTTTGGAATGTTGTGTGGCATGAGGCCCGTTGTTGGTTCCGTACCTTTATTGTGGGTGTGTTATTTTTTTGCAAATAAAAGTAGAAGTTGCGTGTCGGGATGTGCTCAGCCGCATTTGCTTATAAGTATTATAATTGTTCCTTCATTAACCGTTGAAAATAAGTGTATGTGCAACAACCACTACATCCCTTAATTAGTACGTTGGTTATTCCATTAGTTTTTTTTTAAAAAGGTTGTTTTTTTTTAAAGATTCGGTAAGAAATTCGACAACGGAGTAATTTACTAATTACTAATGGAAGGCAATTATCTAATTGTTATTTTGTTGAAAAAAAATTAAGTTTAATTAAAACATTTAATCCACGGACTATTTTATTTTAATAATGGAAAAGCAGATCCTATTTATTAGATTGATTAATACTGCCAATTATATATTTTTTTTGAAAGTCTTGTTATCAAAAGAGATAATGGATAATATATAATATATGCTTAGTCTAAAATAAAATAAATGTAAATTTATAGGATAAATTGGTACTCCTCAGATTTTATTATAAGCAAGAAGTACATATATCTAGTCCAAATTTAGACCGGATACATGTACCTTTTTTGTTATAATAAAATTCAGAATATACATCAATGTAATGATGATATTTTTATCCCAGGACTCCCCACTCCACATTTTATGCATAATTAAATCAGAGTAAAAGTATGGCTCTATATTCAATCAGAGTAAAAGTATGGCTCTTTATGACCAAAAAAAAGTATGGCTCATAGCATTAGGGAGTTGACGTGCATTAAATGCTCCATAACAGTGTAGTACTACACACATTATTAATTGCTTAAATCAACTCACTACACTTCCAATCACCTTCATTTTAGCTGCGGACCATTGTTCCTTTTGTTGAGGCCTAAAATTTCTCATTCACCAATGGGTGACGGTGAAGCTCCATCAAACCAGTATGAGACAGTTTCCAATAGGCGAAACACACGTTGGTTTTTTTACACCTTTATATGCAAGACCCCCAAATATTTGAAGTTAGTGTTGTTGATATTGTGTAGGGATCTCGATTATGCAATGAACGACAAGGAAAACATACCAAATGCTGATCTAAACGGTGAAAACAACAAAGTAAGACTTCCATTTAACTCACCACTATCATTCGTTAATTATAGTTACCACCTACAAGTCACCTAGTAATGGTCTTTGTTGATTATGTGATCAAGGAAATTTGTTGACTTTAATATATGTAATTAATGTGCAGACCATGGGGGATCATTCAACTGCAAGTGATAACCTTATGCGCACATGTTTCACCTTGGAAGATGTAATGGGTGCCATTAAGGTTGTAAAACTTTCACTTTACCATTTGTCTTTTAGGTGCATACGTGAGGTCCACTTAACCTGACCAACCACACTACAGAGTTTGTTCGTCCATGTATCTTGTGACTGAAAGCACCACGTGCAACAATACGATATTATTTGCTATAATTTTTTATCGCTTGTTTGTGACCCAGGAGTTGGCATCAAGGATTGATAACATCAACAAACTGAATGCTTCCAACGACAGTGCCATGAAGGTTGTAAATTTTATATAAAATAGTGATGTGCATTTCTGACAAAAATGTGCATTGGTATTGTTTTAAACAAAAAATTGTAGCTATCAGTACCCTAACCTGTAAGTTGTTTGTATTTTCTCATGCAGGAGTTGGTGTCAAGGGTTGATAGCATAGACAAAACCAACACATCCATGCTTGTTACGCTTTGCGGAATAGTGAAGACAGATGCAACACCAATGCCGAAACAAGTGAATGTAAACGACTCAATACACCGTAGTGGAAGTAACTCACCATTGAAATATGACCATGAGGCTGATAACTTGGGCAAAGAAAAATGGACCAACTCCCACAAAGCTCGTAAAAAAAGGGGAAAACAACAGGTTGAAGGTCTAAAAGATATTTCAACTGTGTTAATCAGTGACGGTGATGACGAAGATACTGCAACCAATGTCAAACAAACCAAAGGAGGATTGGAGGGTACTTACACCCGTAGCACAAAACCAAAATCCAGGTTTGATGAAAAAAAGATTATTGACGATGATATTGTAATGGAAGAAGTAGCAGCTGAAGAAACCATGATAGACAAGCCCTTAACGAGCAACTATAGAAGAGGTCTCCAAACAGAGGTTTGTTATTTTCAATATGCATAAGGTCATTTCACAACCAACGGTTACACACATGCTTTGACTATTCTCTAATTTGATGTAGTATTGCACAAAAAATGTCTTTCACACTCATGCCAAGAAATCTTCCAATTTGGAACCAAGAAAGTTGTCGTTCACACCTTCTTCTTCACATATGGCTAAAAAGAGGGCCAAAAATGACAAGTCACCCATAAAATCGCTCACGAAAGGGAAAATTCTGATGTCATCTCCCTTGAGTCAAACTTCGAAAGGGAAAACCAGCCAGTCATCTCCCTTGAGTCAAACTTCAAAAGGTCAAACCAACCAGTCATCCCCCCCGGTGCAACATTTCAACAACAACTTCATACCAACTGGTCAATTGATTCCAAAGGTATATTAAATAACACATCATTTTCGTGTTTATTTTGCCAAATATATACTGATTCGGTAACTGTTAGTAACAGAATTCAAAGTGCAAATTTAAGTCAACTACAGAAATGAGACTATCCCTTGCAGAGGCAACAGTGTGTGCATACGTCTTCGACATGGAGAAGGACCTAAGGTTTTCAGGATATTTGATGTGTTTCTGGTTTGGTGCGGATTTTTATGATAAAAAACCCTTCCACAAATACTTTTGGTTTCATTGTTTGCAGTGAGGATGTATTTATTGTTGGGAGCAACTATGGCACAAGAAGTGACTTTCGATGTCTCATTCCTGGAAAAATTATCCACAAAGAGGTAGTAAAATGAGTTGAGCCTATAATTTGATGGTGAGATAGTTATATTCTTAGTAGCCATAACTGACCTTTATTTGCCTCATGAATCGCAGATGGTGACCATGAAATCCTTAATGGTTACTTGGACACAAATGAACAGCACCAAATCCTGTGTTTGGTGTCTCCCACCCGCGTTTGCGGTAAGTGCATCATATGATCCTACCAACTGACCCTAATATATAGAGCATATACATATGGCTAACTCAATTTACGTGAAACGAATGCAGGCTGATGTGGCACAAGGGAGGACCATTGAGGACCTGCATAACTACTATGGCAAAGATTGTATGCCACAAATTCGAAACCTTAAATTTGTAAGAAAGTTTATTAATACCAAACGAATGACATTGGGTACACTGGGAAGCTACAAAAGAATTGGTCCAATTTTTTAAGCATATATGATTGAATAATCCACACCTTCACATATTGCTAATTGTAAATGTATTTTTTTTAACACCGTTCTCAACATTTATTAATAAACAAAATGAAATTTATATAACTTTGTTATGATATATATATATATATATATATATATATATATCAGTAGTAAACATTATATAATTTGTTACATAATATGTCTATTTTATAGATATATATACCAATAGTAGAAAAGGGTGGACATTGGTATTTGATGGTGGTGCACATAGATGAAAAAAAGGTCTTTCATCTTGACTCCTACCTAACTGACAGCGTCTTGCAGCAACGAAGGGATACATTCAGACCATTGTAAGTGAATTATATATTTGTGTACAACCAAATTATTCCTCTTACAACTGCTAATGAATGTTTTCTGTTCCACTACATACAGGGCAGCGCATTGGGTAGTCTTATTTTACTTGTGCACATTGATGAACCATTCTTCAATGACTACGTTGATGTTGCCACATGGAGCATTTTAGAACCACGGGGTATACCCAATTGTGGGAACAGTTGTGTCACATATTAATGTTGTTCTTGTTTACCAATTTGTGTACTCAAAATCTTGCTTCAATGTTAACTTAATGATGTTATACACTGTCTCATGTAGTGATACTTCCGGACTATGGGTGGTAGAGTGGATGAACATGCAACATTCATTTCACCATAATATACCTGGAGTGGTGAGTATCTTGTAATATACCTAGATGAACATGCACATTAAATTCTCACCTCTTAGCTTGTGATTTCATAACTGTCTCATTATTTGATCCCAGATGAATGAAAAAAAGGTGCGCATGAGGATTGCCATGCGTTTGTTGTTGGGTCCACACAACCAATGTATGCATACCCTGTTGATGAAGGCTAGAGAGAATTGGGATGAGCTGACTAACATCCCAAGTGATTGAAGGATCAGCGTGGTTTCACTTTTTTTTGGGACAACAAGTGAACATGCCTTTTTTTTTGGGACAACAAGTGAATATCCAACCATTGTAGGCCTGCATGTGACATTTCTTGGTGATAGAATTGCACTTATTAATTTTGGGCTACATATTTCACTTGTTTTTCTATTTGGGTAATATAATTACAACTGAATATGGGCTTAGCAGGCTAGTAATGACATTAGCTTTATGAATTTGGAATAGTATGCAGTCCATAATGGACTATTTTGTTAGTCTTGTTTGGTAATGGACTTCATGTAAATGAGACAACAGACTTGTATATTTTGAATACTTAGGAGTCCACCTTATGGACTTAATGTAAATGAGACAATAGCTTGCTTTATGAATTTTTCCTAGTTATGATAAACCAATGGATCAGACTCTCAGGACCCATCAACAACGATGCAATTGTGAATTAACATGTGTTCATCAAATGAAATCATGAAGCTCTATTATCATGCTCACTGGCGATGCACTTTATGTAATTAATTTAGCCCTCTGTTAACAAACAAATGATATCTTATTCATTAGGAGTACTCTGCCTTCAATAAAAATTCATTTTTCCCTACAATTAACAATGAAAAAGTAACCGCATTTAAACAAAATAATCATGGATGTGCTTTAGCAATGGAGGATCAAAATACAAGTAAAAGGCATTCAGCTCATAGCTATAAAGATATCAAATTCCTTCATCGATAACATCGACAGATGCACCTAAACACAACTTTCCAGATCCAAAGAATTGGACCAAATAAGATGGCCATATCTTCTTTTGTTTGGGGGGGGGGTAACATTAATTGCATACGAATTAAGAGTGAACATTATTTTCTGATGACTTCATATGAATAACAAAATATAATATAATTGGTGTTTCTTCTTTTGTTAGGTACCAGTCTGACCACTTTCCTAATTAAGAGTGAACATTATTTTTTGCTGTTGGAATTTGAAATCATTTGCATACATGGATGAATGTGAAATTAAGGAAATCGGGATGTTAAAAAAGCCTCAAACAAGGGACATAGACTCATTCTGAGTACATTGTCACTAAGTGGAGCTTTCCTATAACTTAATTGAGTAGGGGAAGGTAAGACATTCAACAATCTTCCATAAAGAATGAGTAAAAGGAAGAAGGAGTCACTGGACATGACAAAACATGTGTAGAAGCAGAACCCTGAAACTAATGCATTTCATTGCATATTCCACTACAAATACATGTAGGAAAGACACATAATTTCCATTCATTTCCACTCTGGTTGCAATGTTTTCTTCTAAAGCATGCAGTACCACCACTCCTCAAAATGTTTTTATCAGATAACACAACCCTTTAATGCCCAGAAAAGTATCCAAACCAGAAGAATTATGCAAAGAACAACTGAAAAATCTGCCAAACACATTACTTAGCAATGAGAAATCTGATCAGGCGTTTTCACAGCATCATAAACAAGTAATGATAAATGATAAAGTGGAGTTGTGGACTTGTATAACAATTGGACAAGTGTACCTTCCATTAGAGGAACATTGCATTTCTTAAGGTGCAAAAACTTGGAGATACCAATAATTAACCAAAGAAGAAGCTAAAGAACTAATGTTTGGACAAGTGACATCAGAAGTGGCAAAACTATTCAACTTGGTGAAAGTACCGGCCTAATAAATTAGTGATAAAATCACATATTATGCTGACTTCTACTATCTCACACTCAAGTGGCCGTCACATGCCGTAGACCATTGAGCTTAGAGATGTTCTGCATCCTCGTCTTCCCTACTGACAAAGGAAAAACAAAACTATTCAGACCTATTTCTTATAAAAATTTCATACTTACAATGACATCCAGGACCATTCAATTAGCAGCAGACAATCATTGTTGCATAATAAGGCAGTACATTATGTATAATTACCTGCTTAGCATTCACCTACCGCTGCAACTCCTACACGACATCATCTTGTGCTTCCAACGAATATCTTCTTTGCCGCAGAATCAGTTGGTTCTTCATTGACTCGCCCACTTGACACGATAAATGCATTTGTGACCTATTACTCCACATGAACCACACCTTTGTGTTCGCTTGCCTTTACCGCTACCGGATGTTCTGCTTGTACCACAACCCTTACTTCTTGCAGTTGGTGGATCTTCTAATATCTCAGGTGCAATTTCACACTGACTATTATCCACGCCACCTTGTGAATTGTACTTCAATTTCAGAACATTTAATTCACTTGTAACAATGTCGACAACATGTTGATAGTCGTTGTCATCGCGTGATGCCAAGTCGGATAATTGTCTGCATAGATCCACCAGACTAGCATATCTAGCAATCAAATAAGAGTCCCAATATAAAGAACCATCATGATAGGTAGCACGAATTGCCTCCTTAGCATGTATCGACCATCTGTCAAGAACCAAGCACTTAGGCAACTCAGTAAAGCCTAAATACACCAGTACCATAACAATGTGGTCGCATGGAATTCCCATTGACTCCATCCTTAGGCAAGAACACCTAAATTCAATAGGGGCAGGACAGTATGTCACACGCCATATGTTGTCTAAACCTGGATACTTTGACACTGTGTAAATAGTATACATTGACATTTCTTGGCTATCGATCGGCTTTATTAATGACACCTTCGTGAGAACCTAATAGAATTATTTACAGACAACGTGCATAAAGGGTCAGCTTACAAATGATTAAATTATCAACATGGTAGCTAAAAAAAATTAAAAATTATATAAATCATTGCTACTTAATATCATATAATGCAGAGATTAACCATTGTTACCACACTACATGGTACAAACTTTAAACATTACCACAAACACATCACACTTTAAATATAGAGAACAACCGATATCAAACTAGCGAGAACAGCATGACTACCTGACGAAACATCAGAAATATCTCCTTTGTAAACTGTTGGGACGCCGACCTCTCTAGACTTCGAAAACTCGTCTGGAGGACTACGTCACCATATTGTGACTGAAAATCTGCTTCCACTTCCCTAAACCGGAAATAAGTTAGGCACCTGTGAAATTGTTGAACAAACTCAGTTAAATTAATCCTAGGGTTAACAAACTTAAGCACATGGCTGTGAAATGCCTCGCAACGTGACGTCGTCCGTATACCCGCAAAAAAATTTCCCCTAATATGGGCTGTTGCCCACATTTTTTTCCTCTCATACAACTCTCTAATCCATGTATTATCTTCCAAGCCAAACTGCACAACCATTTCTTCCCACAACTGCTCGAATTTAGGAACATCGTGATCACCCAACATGCATTTCTTCAACCGGGGCAGAAAACCTGGAATTGCAACATTGGTTGTTGCATTGCGAAGCAAATGCCATGCACATAGCCTATGGTGCACTTGTGGAAACACTCTACCGATGGCATTCTTCATTGCAACGTCGCCATCAGTTATTACTGAACTAGGCTACTTTATTACTGACGAAGGGGTCTTGCCATTCATTGCAACCAAAAAATGTTCCAACAACCACACATATGTCTCTTCAGTCTCGTTTGCCACAAGTGCAGTTGCAAAAACTATTGTCTGGTTGTGGTGATTAACACCAGAAAATATCACCAAGGGACACTTGTATTTATTCTTACGGTATGTTGCATCAAATGCCAACACATCACCAAATATTCCGTAGTTCTTTCGACTTTCCCCATCACACCAAAACAGGTGTTGAAGTCTGCTTTCAACATCGACAGTATGTGCAACAAACATTAGTGGGTCCTTTAAGCGAAGCTCTTTCAGATACTTCACCGCGCCACTAGCATCTGATATTTGCTTTCGGCGTTGTCTAGCCATCTGATTGTAAATGTCCTTTTTTCTAAACCTCATTTTATGATACCCACCGACAGTATTCGCAAATGAACCATATATTTGTGGCACTCGTATCCCAACTTTTGTAGAATTTTCAATTTTCAAAACATCCGCAGCAGTCATCTTCCTATGAGCTGGTAACATAGCACAATATATTTCTTCCAGCAACTCATGGTTATGATCATCCATGAATAAAGAAACATACCATCGCCCTGAATGACTATCAATGTGAACATGGAATTTCGCATCACATCCACACCTTGTATAGTTTCTTTGTTCACGTCTTCGCATTTCAGGTGGCACTCCCCTATCTTCCCTAAATCCTTCTCGAGAACATACAAATGTTTGTTGTAATATTTCCCCTTTAGAACTTCTCAAAATCCTGCTCTTACGAACAGAAAATCCATTCAATCTACCATACCAACTGTAGAATAAGTGTGCAACATGCAAATCAGCCAAATCGAACCTACTAACATCGTTTGTGCTTATATTTTTCATGTCGATGTTCAGAATGTCCACCAACCCATTAATCTTTATGCCATCTTCCATAAAAGAGTCGACACCTCCTTCAGTTCCATCATCATGTCCATCTTCGTCACTATCTCCTTCCTCGTATCCATCATCATCATCATCATCATCATCATCATCATCATCATCATCAACGCCATATCCTTCTTCATGTCGATCTCCACCTACCTCTCCCGCATCAACATCAACTCCTGCTTCATATCCATCAACATCTTCGTACCCATATCCACTTTCGATTATCTCATAGTTTCCTCCCACAGGAACTCCTGATTCCTCCAATCCCCACAATAAATAAAATTCAAATACAAATCAGCTAACTATATTCTCGTGCCTTACTTTCATGACACATCCATGTTATGTTAAAAAAGCTTTTCACTTTCAGTGTATACCTCCCTCTCTTCGTTGCCATGCATGCCTCCATCCATTTCCCACTCTCCTTAACTGTGTACACAGTTGAAACAACACCAAAGTTATATTTTTTATTCGACCACTCCTCGAAAAGAAACCAGCATTCAACAAAACAAAGTTGTCCACAAGCATGTAGACTATGTCAGTGAAAAAGATGATATAACTTTTTTTTTCGTAAGCCAGAAAATTTTATTGAACAAGATAAATCAATAAGGTGCCTGCAAACACAATACAAGAGAATAGTCGAGACTTTACAATAAGCATGGATCCTACAAAATGAACTGCAACAAACGCTTTGCTGACGCGACTAGAAAAATGGCCCAACGGCCAACCACAACAACAGGGATTTACCAGCACACCAAAATGTTGAACAAACCACTGCCCAAATTGAGCTGCTATCAACAATGAAGGGAGATAAAAGACAACATCAATTTGAGGCCAAAACACTCCTACATCCAAATTGTACTTTTTTTTTTGGTGAAATCCAAATTGTACTGTTATCAACAATGAAGACTATGCACAGATCCATTTCAAATATCATTAACGGGACACTTCACAACCCCAAAAGAGATCCAAACTCGGCAAAAATAAACCAGAAAAGCAAAATCGCAAAAAACAGAACAGAATTTCAAAATCAACATACACTAGCATCAATATCGAACACAACACCAGGATCCATAACCAGTGGCGGAGCCAGGATTTATTTTTTGGGGGGACCATTAAAAAAATTACAAAAAACATCTCATTAAAAAAACCACAAAAAACACAGGTATCCTTGAAAAGAGAAAAAAATTATTACAAGTCATGCCAAGGGATTAGGCCAAGAAGAGGCATTAGCCATTAGGGATTGGATTGGGCCAATAACACACCGTAGCCCATAGCCCTTAGGACGGCATCTTTGAAAAAAAAATTAAAAAGGCCAACAAAAGCTGTAGCCCTTAGCCGCAATTGAACAAGGCCGAGAAGACTCTTCATCCCTTTTGAAAATTTTGACAAAAAAAAAATCCCTTTTCCAGTTACAGAAGCATTAGCCATTAGTGTTTCCTAATCTCAAATTACAGAAGCTGGGAAGAAGGTCAATGAGGCAACAAAACCGCAAATCGCAAGTCGCTGATCAGAGAGAGCCTGTGTCGGTTTCGAATCAAACAAAAATTGCTAGAGAAACTTAGAGAACAGAAACATTCATTGCAGAACTTTGGGCATAAACAAACCCAAATTGAAAAAATTTACAGATCCTTGAGCAAAATCAAATCAGATCGAAACAAACATTACACAATAGAATTAGAAACAAATCCACAAACAGACACACAAACAAAAAAAATAAAACTTTCTGAACTTTCAGCTGAAAGTGCCAATTGTTTTTTAGTATTTGGGTTACAAAAGTAAAAAGGTTGAACCTTCAAGAGATCGTGCAAAAAGGATGAACCTTTGAACAGATCGGCAAAAGCGGAAAAAACTTGATGTCGAAAGGAAGGCGACTCCACGGTGACCTCTGGGTTTTCACGTAAAGACAAAGAACATCAACAGATCTGGCGCAGAGGAAGAGATAGATGTCGAAAGGAATTGAATGGACCTCAGAGATACATCCTGGCAACGCCGGCGGAGATGAAAACGTCGATCTTGCGCAATGGCGTTCTTGGTAGAGGGAGAGAAACGAGTCTTCTTTGAAAGTTGAGAGTCGAAACGCTGCGAGAAACTTTGGGCTACTAGAAATAGAAACAACGACCATGTATGAGTATATAAAAAAAAAATTGGAAAACGCGGGGGGACCATGGCAACCAAAGGTCCCCCCTTCCCTCCGCCACTGTCCATAACCATCGACGAAAATAAAGATATCAAAATCAAACTAACCGAATCTCAATTACAAACGAACTACGAAAGACGATGGTTGGTGACAACAGGTTTCCCGAGGTGTCCCGAACTCGTCTCCAATAGGGATTTGACCTACGAATCTGTTTGTGGGAGAAACGATCTGCGCAGTGGGGAAAGCAGCGATCTCCGCATGTAATCTGAATCGTCAGCTACTAGGGTTCATACGGGTTGCTGGTTGGCGTTGAGTTGTTCCTAAAATTCCATCTGAATCAATTCATTATTTTGTTTGATAAATATTGATGCTTGTTGAGCAATATGGATAACTTGAGGTCCTCACCGTGTAATTTACCTAACAGTGCTTCAACTGGGAGTAGCAGGTAAACAAACGGGTTAAAGAAGGCCAAAGTCACTTGTGCACATGGTGTCACCTAACTCACTTTCCCACGATAGAAGCCGCCGGGAAACCAATTTTGTGTGGGTCCCACGGAATATTCTGTTTTCCTGCCCTTTTCAACTATGCACCAAACGATGGAAAATGTTTCGTTTCCTTTGTGCCAGTTTTCCCTTCTTTTCTACTGTTCCAAACACACTGGTTGTTGAAAGCTGCCGTACTGGCAGAGAAAACCATGCTTTCCATTAGCGTTTTTAAAAAATTAAAAATAAGAATATTAAGAATATTTTATAATACACTTTCGACTGCTTGTGTATAGTTTAGTTTTTTCCACGGTTACATGTCACTTTTTTTTTTTTTTCAGTCTCGACTTTGAACAATACAAGTGTAATCGAAAGACTTTGGGCCCTTATTATTAGACTTAGAAAATATATTATGCTCTTTTTTCTCTCTCTCTCTTCTATATATTACTACTATATATATACAATAGCAATATACAGGCGCTATGCCAAGCACAATGCAATGGCGTTCTATACATTACTGAAAGCATTGTTTCTGGAGATACCCTTCATTGTTTTGTTCATGTCATGTCCCTTGAAAGCTCTCTCAAATAGGTTGGATCGATCTCCGTTACCCACAAACTTCCTCTTTGGAACTTCTTCTTCTGCTTACCAGGTGATTAATTAATTAATTATCCTGTTATATCATATGCATATGCGCTTTTGTGGCTTGTCCTTAATTAACTACATCTTGGTAAATTAATATAATAAATCTATTACCCATGAAATATGGTTTCCTTAATCATTTTGCAGTATGAAGGTGCTTACTTGAGTGATGGAAAAGGACTAAGCAACTGGGATGTCTTCACACATGAAGCACCAGGTGATAAACAAAGATTCAAATCTCTGTTTAACTATGTAACTGAACGGCTTTTTTATTTCTGTAGCACACTTTTTTTTATTTACTAAATTAACACACTTTTTAGATTATGTACTGAAATAAGACATTTTTTTTTACGTTGAGAAGTCTCTCTTAGAAGGTGGCGACTTCTCAACGTAATTTTTTTTATGTTTTTTTAAATTGCTATTGAAAAATCGCTCCTTTTAAGAGGACTTCTCAACATAATTTTTTTTTTTAAATGTAGTTGAGAAGTCGCCCCTTCTATGGGGGACTTCCCAACTTTGCTTTTTTTTATTTTTTTAATTTGTTTCTGAACCATTTTTATTTTTTTTAAAAAAAAATAGAAATCCCCAGGCGCTCAACTACATTCAAAAAAAAATTACGTTGAGAAGTCTCCATTAGAAGATGTGACTTCTCAACAGCAGTTTAAAAAAAATTACGTTGAGAAGTCGCCCTTTTTAAAAGGGACTTCTCAACCTCTAAAAAAGTGTGTTATTTCGGTACATAATCTAAAAAGTGTGCTAATTCGGTAAATAAAAAAAAAGTGGTGCTACAAAGAAAAAAAGCCGAACTGAACATGCACAAAATATCCCTTTTAAATCGATTTTAATTATATGGAATCATCCCTTTTGCAAATTTAAGGTAGTATTGTTGAAATGGTTGCAGGCAAAGTAATTGATGGAAGTGATGGGGATGTTGCCGTTGACCAATATCATCGCTATCTGGTAATAAATCTTCAAACTTAAAGAAAATGATCATAAATGGTTGATCACAAATAAAATTGTAATAAACAAGTGTGAAATACTTTTGCCTTTTTGTAGATTCTTTTTTTAAGAAGCCACCGGATTATTCCGCCATCTTATCCAATATTAATTGTAGGTGTTTTCTTTATAATTATCCAATATTTTAGGTTTATTTAAAAAAAAAATAGAACGAGACGAGAAAAGTCAGTTAGAATTATTAAACTGATGAATAAGTGTGAAATACTTTTGGCTTGATGAATTGGACCGCACACAGTCTTGGATTTCAAAATTTGACTGCTGATGTGGAAGAACTAGTATTAGACTAATAACCACGTGGCTTGGAACAGGAGGATATAGATCTAATGGAAGCCATAAATGTCAACAGCTACAGGTTCTCAATTTCATGGGCAAGAGTTCTACCAAGTATGCTTCTTACTTTGCTAATCTCAATTTAGAGACTAGTATCAGCTACTTGAAGGTCAAATATTTATGTTGACTTTGATACACATTTTACAGAAGGCAGATTTGGAGAAGTCAATTCTGCTGGCATCAGCTACTACAACCGGTTAATAGATGCTTTGCTTCTCAAAGGTTTATTTCTAGTTCTTTTTTGACTTTGATTATCGGGAATTATACCTTAACGAGGACGGCACCACTTTTTGAAAATTACTACTGTTAAATAGGACATAAGTCTGCTTATGTTCTAACATTGATTAAATAATTAAGAAATTAAAAATATTTATTCAAAAGCATAATATTCAACATATCAACAACTTAAAAGTTATACATTTTTTTATAAAATATTTTTTTTAATTCCTAAAACGGTGTCTTAAGGCACTTATTATAATTTGTCTTTCTCTTGCACATATTGTACGAAGTATATTAAAAATAAATTTTTAAAAGAATATCTTTATGCATGTGAACATTGATTGGAGTTTATAGTTAATATGGTCTGAGTTAGTGAACCCATGTGTCCGTCTTCTCTCCTTGTTGGTGTTGGGGAATCAAGCTTCAAGCAAAAGGGGTGTACTTGTAAGGACACTCCGACGCTCAAGTAGAAGGCGCGAAGGTGAATAGTGCACATACTTGGAGAACAGGACCCTCCATGGTTATATACTGTCAGTTTTATATTGGAGATCGTTTGCCACTAGATACGCCTTCATTGGATACAACAGACTTCACCTGCTCTGGACACACCCATTGTCTGTTGCACTTGGTGTCAGATTTGTCCCCTGTAGCAGGGTCTCATATCACCGACCATTGGATCTTGGGTTGTCCTTATCTGCAAACGATAGTGGTAAAAGGGCAAGTCACTGTCAAGAGATCTGCATGGAACACTATCTGTATGTGGGTGATAGTGACATAATCTGGGAATTCTGGACCCTAGCTTGCCGGGTAGGCCCAACAGGGCCCAGATGAGCCTTGGAGGCCCAATCTTGGCAAAATATCGCGGAGTTTCTTGTGTGTTGTTTTTATTATACTCTAATTACAAGTCAACATATGGACTATATATCCAATAATATAAACATAACGATTTTAAATTTGAATTTAACTACAAAAATTTAATTCATATGACATGACATTTTACAATTGGTGAACAACACAAATAAAATAACACCCAAGTTTTGTACTAATATTATCTTTTGAAAGGTTGTACACACTTGAAAAGAAAACGGAGCATGATCCATGCACTTCTTGGTGATGCGTCTGAATTCTCTGAATTGGACAACTTGCAGGAATTCAGCCATTCGTAACAATATCACACTTCGATTTACCTCAAGAACTCGAAGAAAGATATGGAGGTTGGCTAAGTCCCCAGTCACAGTAAGCAACTAGTTAATCGCCTTATTCTCTTCTTGATATGCTTTAATTAATACTGCTATATATACATATATTCATACATATGTATCTATGTATATGTCTGTCTGTGTGTAGACACACGTACATATTCATATATATGTATGCATAAATTATAATCACTCAAGGTACCTCCTCTGAACCGTTTAAATTTTTGCAGTTTTTCCTTGGAACAATTTGTAAAAGAAATGCAATTGGGCACATATATTATTTACTTGGATAACATATGCTAATATTTTTCAATACCTGATGGGTAGGGAAGATTTCGTACATCTAGCAGAACTCTGTTTTAAATCATTTGGTGACAGAGTAAAGTACTGGGCAACCTTCAATGAGCCAGATTATCTGGCCGCATACGGTTACCGCAGAGGACTAGGTCCACCATGCCGTTGCTCTAAACCATTTGGAAATTGCAGTGAAGGAGATTCAGAGAAGGAACCATATGTGGTGGCCCATAATGTAATACTATCACATGCAGCTGCAGTAGATGTTTATAGAACTAAATACCAGGTATGTTAGTTTAAAACATATAACACAAATTAGTTACAATGATAAGGGTGAGATCATATTTAAAAATGAAAATAGAAACAATAAAAAAATACTAATTCAAACAGTGGTGAATGAAATATTCAGACCAAGCAAGGTGGTAGAATTGGCATTGTCATGCATTGTGACTGGTGTGAACCCATCAGCAATTCCACTGCAGACAAGTTAGCTACAGAAAGAGCGCAAGCATTCACCATGAACTGGTAAACCTTCCCTTCAACAAATGACACTTTCCATGTTTTTGTTCAACTTACACACAAAGCAGACAAGTTCATTCACTAAGAATGTATATTCAATAGTTAACCATAATCCAAAGCAGGATGTTGGAACCAATCATATTTGGTGAATACCCTCCAGTTATGAAGAAGATTCTAGGAAATATCTTACCTAAATTTTCCATCAATGACAAAGAGAAACTGAAGAGATCAGGACTGGATTTCATTGGAATCAATTACTATAAGAGTTACTATGTCAAGGACTGCATCTACTCCATATGTGAACCAGGAATTGGTATCACCAGAACAGAGGGCTTATACCAAGAAAGTGTAATAAAAGATGGAGTTCCAATTGGCATCCCTGTATGTATCTTCAACCTTATGATAATGATTAATGAAACTAACATTCTCCCTCTACATTACCAACCAAAATTTGAAACTTACATATACATGCATGCAGACTTCAATTGATTGGCAATATGTTCATCCACAAGCCATGGAGAAAATTGTCACCTATGTAAAAGACAAATACAACAACACTCCAATGTTCATAACTGAAAACGGTAAGCATGATGATATATTGAGTCCTTTAATGGATGGAGGTTTTGTGCATTTATGTTTTAATAAATTGTTTTGTAGGGTATGCCGAGTTGGACAACCCAAATTACACCGAGGAGCAATACCTCAATGATTTCAACAGAAAAAATTACATGGCTGATCATTTAGATGCCCTACTGGAAGCAATAAGGTAGGAACAGAAGAAAAGATAATTGTCAAGTTATATGAAGTGCATTCTGAAATTTAACTGTGCGCGCGTGTGCGTGCTTTTTGTGTTGTCATTTGCCACTCTAGCTTTTTTTTTTTGTTTGTATAGACACATACTCAAAATTTGCTCACTGTCTTCTCCTTGCTTTATGGCTGTAGTAAAATTCCAGAAGATAATTAAATTAATACCCTTTTTGTTTTCCCAATTACCATGTAATCAGGAAAGGAGCTGATGTAAGGGGGTATTTTGCCTGGTCCTTGCTCGACAACTTTGAGTGGTTACGAGGATATACAGTAAGATTTGGACTCCACCATGTTGATTATGCAACACTGAAGAGAACTCCAAGATTATCAGCAAGTTGGTACACGGAATTCATAGCCAAGCATAAAACAGAAACCTTTTGCCAGGAATGATGATAAAAGCAGTAGTAGTGTAAATAATTTAGTACAAATAAATGAAATAACAGGTTTATAGCCTTAATGCCAGAGCCTAATCAGCTAAACATAGATTCTATCTTCAATCAAAATATCCTATTTCATTCTAGATAAAGGAAAGGAAATTTTAACTTTCCAATTTTAAGCTCTGGCTAGCGTGTTCAGGGTTGATTTAACTGGAAAGGAAATTTAAGGCTCACTGGTCTGCTAGTATAATATGGTTCACCTTCCTTCAAATTCTTTCCTATACTTGCTTCAATGTTGTAACCAGCTAAAGTTTAAAGAGTTCTAACTACAATCATTTTTTCTCCAACAGAAATGATGTTAGGTATGAATTCAATGAGCACGAATCATTATAAAATGAATGTGGTGACAGTTTTCATCCACTTCTCCCCTTATTTTTTATCCAATTTGATGATTGGTTAAAAACCATTTGCAATATTTTCTTACTAAATCATTAATAGTATTATTGTTTCTCCGACATGAACCTTGCAATTGCTAGAACTATACACCTTGAAGTACTGTGGTGACATCTTTATGTATACACCTATATGGAGGTGTAAGACCCAAGTAACTGAATGCCATGAGAAACTTGGCTTTGTGACAATCATTCATGTTAATCAATGATCACAATTAAAATGAAAAATGAGTCATGACAAAATACATAAATATCCCTCTTCAAAAAGAAAAGAGAATAACCTTTTGGTTTGAAAGAAGTTATGTATATATAGTAAACCTTCTCGAGATATCACAACATCAAACATTACATACAGTCCATGACCTTTTTAGTCTTAGACCTTTGGTGTCTAGAAGTCATATTGGGTCAACTCATTTAAGCTAGCAAAGTTTTTTTAACACTTATTTTTTTAATTCACAATAATTAAATTCGAGATTTTATTTGAGGGAACCAAGCTCCTTGTCCTTTGGACTAATAGGCTTTAGACATTCACAAAAGGGAAGCTAATTTTATAAACTTATTTTCTTTAGTTTAAAATTTTGGAAACGAGGGAAGGATAACGGGAGGGGTTAAAATCCCTCCTCTCTAACTTTTGACTCTCTTCCAATATCAGGAGAGTTTGGAGAGAAGAGAAAATATGGTATTAAAATATTTTAAGTATGTTGACTAAAATATCCTAACTCATGTTTAGAAATCCAAAATTACTTGTCATCACCCTGTGACGCCCTCTACCATTACTATCGACAGATGCTCTCCAATGTCGTCGCCACTCAACTCTCTCTGTCAACAAAATCCTCCACTACTATCATCACTCTCAAACACCTGCCACCATTATCAGGCACCTTCCACAACTGCCATACCTTCACCAGTGTCACCGCCTAACATCTCCATTTTCACCAACATCATCCATCACCACCTTGCACTTGACACCTTCCACTTCCACCGTTGTTAATGTTGTTTGACTCCTGCCACCATCATTGTCACCACCCAATACTTTTTATCATTGCTAGACACCCTCCTCCACCCCCATCATTGGAATCCCTCCACCATCGCCACCTTCCACTATTGCTGCTGCCACTGGACATCACTAACACAGCCACATCGCACCCTCCACCACCACTACTGTGCCAAGCACTCTCCACCATCATTGTTGTCACTCGACACTCTCCACTATCACCATTACACATTTAAAAATATTTCCTATAATAAGGGTATAATACCCCAACATCACCATAGCTGCGTTCACCGACCACTAGCATGATGCTGAAGTGGCCTTCTCTCTCTCAAAAGGCCACAACATATCAGACAAATTTAATTACAAGGAACCGTTTGCAATTTCATTACCTATTATTCAAGTGTATAGTTTGCAATTTCATTGCCTATCATTTTAGATGAACTAAAGAATCATGGATATTCCATAAGATTTGGACTCCACCATGTTGATTTGCAAGTTGTACAAACAACTGACTACGGACAGGAGCATAAACAAAAAGCATCTATGCAAAAAACGCGACAGAGAACAGGAAAAGTCAGAACAAACAATTTGAGACTGACGAGAGCTCAAGGCATTAACACCACAGGCACAGCCTAGTCAGCTATGTTTCCAATAACGGTGACATTTTCTCAATTAGTCAATGTCCAAGTAAAATATGTCTTCAAAAAAAAAATCTTGATTGGTGAATAATCTATCCTCTGGCTTACCTGTTCAGAGTAGATTCTGATAAAAAAGGGTGCTCAATGTTCACCAGTATGTGACAGCACGCACCATCCCCCCATGAAGCTCCTAAATTATTATTATTTTTCCTTTTTATGTGGGTTTCCCTTTTCAAACCAGCACAACCTCAATGCATTTCTCTACCATCTGTGGGGAATCTTGCATTCTTACTGCAGAATGAGAAACCAGCATATAATTATACACGACAACTCTTCCTCCTTTTGAATATCTCTATCTGCATGTAAAAAATCTCTATTTTTTTCAGGTAAACAAATCAATTGTAACACTGTATCAGGATGTTTTCAACTTGAATGATAGATATTTACTCAAAACTGAGGTAAAACTGAAACATAACTTCAAAGTTGAGCCATGTCCTCAACGCAAAGCACCCATTTCCAGCATTTTAATGTAAATTATTCTTACATAAACCATCGAATAAGGATCTTGAGAATTCATAATATTCACTAACAAGAATGGGTAGAAACACTAACCTTTCTCCATGATAAAATTGGTGCTTCAAATCTTGTAACGCTTAAAATGACAATAGAAACTCTTTTCTATCTCTTTCCTTTCTTGTTTATGATTCTTTTAATGATGGAAATACAAAATCATACAGTAATAGAACTAGATAGGGACTGCTTCAATTTCCTTTCATTAAATATATTGCTTCTATCAAGTAATATATCTCTTCATTAAATAATATGTTCTTTCATTACAATCCTTCCCAATAGTCATGTCCCTTCATTCATAGATCAACCAATATGTCCTATCATTTAATTATTAAACCATCACTTAGATTTATCACGAGACATTTAATTCTTACATTTAACACCTCCACCAAGGTGAACCAGCTTTGTAAACATGTTCATCATCATCCCATGAAATTTGACAAGCTTGAAGGCCAATTGCAACACCCGGCTCTTTTCCATGTTGTGCAATCCAATTTATAACAGCAATTTCTTTTTCGCTCTCACTACTGAAATCTTTCTTGTATTTTCCAAATGGATTAAGTCCAGGATTAACCATCTCTGCAATTGCAGCTGGCATATACATAGAATCACCAATTAACGGTGCCTTACAAGCAGCAAACTGAGCTCGAATCTGCATTAAAATTTAAGTCACTATATCAGTGCAAAATGTAGTTTTGTCTTCTTAAAAGATAATCAGATAAAAGAAATTAGAAGAGTTCCGTTGTTCATTCATTATAATTATAACCTTTGAAATACTCTAAATGGCTACCAACTGGTTCACCATTCATATAAAAAAAATCTGAACATTCAATTAGTGATACCGTATTTTAGCAGAGATAAATATCCAGAAAAGAATGGAGGGGAGATGAGATATTTTAAAATTGAAACATTCCTCGCTACAAGTGTATTATCGTAATAATAGATCAATGAATTGCTAGAACAATATATTTTGTCTGTAATACTGTGATTTGTAGCAGCTGAATGATTGTTTCACACTTTCACTAGCAAAGTCAGCTGGTCAACAGGATTCAGCTCATGAAGGCATGTCTGAGAACACAGAAAATCAGGTAGGCAATGACTCAATTGTCAGTTCAACTGAGGATAAGAAATATTGATTAACTGTGTTTTCATAATAGTTACCAATCCCAGATAGTGGCATGTATCGACTGACCCCAAAAACGCTATAGCAGGGATAGCACATAGCGGGATGGCCGCTATTCTGAAATTTTGTATACAAATTAAATAATTTATGGGTTTACATATGTTTTTGGTCTCTAGAATATACTAGGTTTTTTGTTTTAGTCTCTGAATTTTTTTTGTTTTGAAGTTATCTTGTAAAAAAAAATAAAAATTGTTTCATTTTGGTTCTCGTTATTTTGCTTTAATCTCTGTAATATAATTTTGATCATTATTTTTTGAATTGATCATTTGTGTTTTATTGTAATGTGTTGATAATTAACAAAAGAAAACCCTTCGGCAACAAAAAGAATAATGTAAACAATACATAAAAGGACAGCTAACGGACCTGATGAGTTCGACCAGTAAGAAGGTTGATTTTACACTCATACGCATAATCTTGAGAAGGCCACCCACAATCTTCGTCACAATATTTATCTCGAACAACAGTAGTTGGCCAGGGAACCTTTCTGCATTCCAAGACTTCAAGTTGACAACGATGCCATCCCTTGATAAAATCTGCACTCGACAAATCTACTGGATTGAATCCACAATACAAGACCCTTATCTGGAAACTTTTTACCCACGCCACAGAGCAAACAGATGTTTTAAAATTTAACTTTGCAATGGAAATGCTTTTGCCCATTGACACATCATGTTGCTGTAGAGTACACTAGGTTAGGCAAATACATATTCAAATCACTCAAATTACACTATCAAAGAACATAACAATGATATACTTTCATAACGTAGCTGATTTCCAACTTGGTTGATGCACCAAACTATATCATATGGTTAAAAAATTAATGATATCTCAATTTCCATCAAGTAGTTTAAAACTAACGTATTATTCTCAAGAGCATCACTCTGTCTTCTATTGTTAACTCCTTCCAATTAATCTGTTCAGGGAATGGAATACAGAATATCACCCAAAGGGAAAGCTAATGTCTCAAATTATGCTTCTGAGACTTGGCTTCTCCGTTGGAACCTGCTTAAAAAATGTAGTCGATGAAAGAACACTTATTTTTTAGTATTTTTTAGCTATTTCATGGTTCTCAATGCTCAAACAATCTTTCTTAATCACTTCAATTTGTTTCGTTACCTTCAGAAATAAGTCTAGGAGCCATGTTAATAGGACGCATATAGTGGGTAACGATTCCAGTTGGTAAAGGAGCAGCGGCAAGAGCAAGATAGAGCTTCTTCACTTTTTTCTCCTGAAAAAAGTAATTGCACAAGTGTTCAACAACATATGAACAACATAATACCAGATACAATTAATTTGAACATTCCCTTGGTGCGAGATGAACTTTCCAAACAGTAAAACCCATCTCATGACGAAGATCGAACAACTAATGCCTTGTACGAGTGTGCCTTTCTAAGTAGTAGAACTGTAGAAGATTGTTCTAGTATAAGATACGAAATGGCATCACAGACTTACCCGGATTTTGCCATGAAAGACAGAGCAATACTCTTTAGTCCTTGCGAATACCACACTGCACATAAATAAAAAGTCCATTACAATATCTATTGCAGTCAGAATGAGAAGAACTTATTATTTTTAACATAAATGCATTACCAGCCTTCAGTGCAATTATCAATCTGATGGGTAGTTATCAAAGGGTTTGTCAATCCCAAGGCACGAGTTGCAAAGGTTGCACAACTTTCTTCAATGTTGCCAGTAGTTTCACCTACCTAACCAAAGTTAGAAAAGAATAGATTGCACAGAAACTTCAAGCAATCAATTAACCAACCATGTAAACATATACTCTTCATATTAGTAATTTAATGCTATAACCCATTCAATGCTGGCATAGAGGTAGAACCTAACTAAAGTAAACATACATCACAGAAACTACTTGAAACTTTTTTCCACATACTGAGCATCAAACCTCAAATCAATCATTCTTCAGATTGCTATTTCTTTATTTGACATTGTTTTACAATACCATTGTTGCTTGATAAGGACTGCAAGTGATTGGACCTCAAAGCCTATCAAAAGAGGGAGCAATTTGATGGTTAGGAACCAGAATAGACATTTTGAATCTCATCTATTCTGTAAAGACAGCCAAAAATGGCGGACGCTGGGCAACAACCATTCAAGATTTTGATGGAAACATATAGGGGCCCTAATTAGGAACTGTCAGGGTGTTTTTATTTCAATGAGGAATATTTAAGTAATTTTTGCAATATTTTCATATTGTTTTGGAAAGACCAGACCTTGCATTGTATATGACCTTAGAGTTAGGTTGTTATTTTATAGCTCAAGTGTTCCTTGCTAGGTTAGATAGCTTATACCCTCATAGAACTTAATTCTTTATTATTCTTATTTTAAAATGAAATGAAAATTATTTAAAACAGTGGCAATGCTTTCATTCAGCTACAGTGTTCAGTTTAATGAGTTATTTAACAAATTCATCTTCTTGGTTAGGTGATAAGGAACCCAAGGTGTATTAACTTCAGTTTATTTTCTTCTCATGTTTCAGGCTATTTCCTAATATTTTCTAATGTACACAGACCTAATCTGATTTAACAGAAAGCACTAAACATCCTTTCCTTCAATAATGTCGTTCCTCCTTGCTTGAATTTCCCCTAGAACCCATCAAACTTGGAACCATAATCTCTCAAGTTTCAGGTCTCAGGTCCCAGATAAATAGACCTTCAACTTATGACATTTCCACCCTGTCCTTCACTATTAACCATCCCCCAAACATGAGCTCGCCATAGAAAACTAAATTTTCAGCTTTATAAATCCAATTCTATCCATGTCATACAACCAACTCATTGAACTGGCCTAGCTAATCTTAATTTTAGACTCAATCCAAACATGATTAAGCTGAAGGTTTGGTGAAACCAAAAAGGATATATAGAGCAGATAGTGAAATATGAGGACTAATATTTACAAAATCTGTTAGATAGAGGACATTAGACCACAATTTTCACTCACTTGATGTAGAACACGGCCATTGGTGATAACTTATAAAATTCACACTGTTGTCTGCTATCCAAAATTTTTTAACAATTCTACTAGACTCCTATACGAGGATTAATAAGTTCTTCCAAGTTCATATTGTTGAATCGATTACATACTGAAGTACCAGCAGGTTTATCCAAAACTACATACGATTCCTCCACAGCTATGATCCTTGATCTCCAATCAATCTCATAGCACCTAAAAAGGGTTTTAAAATGTCAAAAACTATCACGCCTCTATAATCGAAAAAGGCAATTCTAACAAACATTTTGATGTACCTAGGAAAGCGCTTGGGGTGCACATGCACTCGCAAATACGTTCCTGGTTCAACAAATTGATCCACTTGAGTTACACGGAAAGTTTTCTGTGCCGCTTGCACGGTTTTGCCTTTGATGGAAGCTCTCTTTCGCAGAACCGATGGTTCCGTTACTTCTTTGAAAATCCTAATTTGCTCTGCAGTAGCTTTAGAAGGAGGCTGTGGACTTACAAGAGCATAGTATACAGCTCCGAATTGGATCAAATCTGCAACAAACCTTCACACAATAAAACTTAGCATTTAATCCAATTTGCAGTGTGAAGATAGTAACACGAGAACTTCGTAAATTGTATGATATGCGAAGAAAGAGAGCGCTGCACTTACAAAGGAGGAAGATCCAAAGCCTTGCAAATGTATTCTAAGACAGGTCCTCCTTCTGAAACAACTAAGTGTTCGATTCTTGGTGGAGATTTGTGCGATGGACATGGAAGCAATCGATCATACTTCGGGTAGCTTGAAGAAAAAGTAAATATCAGTATAAAGCAAAAAAGTGTAGGAAGTGGAAAGAAAGTTATAATGAAGGCACCTATTGGAAGAAGAGGTAGCGGTTAAGTTTCCGGCGGTGATTGTTGAGGATACAGTTTGACCGGCGAGTGCAGTGTATCTGCTATGTGAACTCCAACAGCACCAACAAAACGCGGGCTTGTTAAGCGAGATGCGGAATGCGAGTGCCACCGCGGGTACGGCCAAGCTCTGGTAGCCTCCGGAAAACAACATTGACCCCACCGCCACCGAGCCCAACCTCTATCTTCTGTCTTCGGCTCCGAGCGATTCCTTCACTTATCGTGTTGAGGTGGGTTTTGAATTTGGCAAATGCTATCCCCACCCGTCTACTTAAATTTCCCACCCCTTCCCCCTTAAAATGACTAAAATACCCCTAATCCTTAATCTAACCTCCCCCCTCCCCACCCCACTTTCACCGTCTCACTTTCTCTCTCAGCAGTAAAACCCTCTCCCCACCTCCTTTCTCACTCTCTCGGTCTCACACTCCCATGCACCTCACTCTGTCTTGGTCTTTCACTCCCTCTAACCTTCCTTGCGTTCTCGTCGTCTCGGTCTTCAATGCAGAGGTAAAGGTACTAATTTTTTCTTATGTAATTTCAAACTTTTTAAAAACTAATTTCCCTATGCATCCCATAATTACTTTTCAAACGTTAAATTTATTGATTTCAGTTTTTTGAACTTTTTGGAAACTAATTTAAGGACGTTATACTTTTGCTTTGTGAACATCTGAAAACTAATTTTCAGATACACTTGTAGGGACTCATTCTGCCACCGTAGGGACTCGCGCTGATCGGCAAAGGCCGACGGCTTCTACACGCTCGGAGTATCAGGCTTCTTTTCACGAGCCAGTTGTTGAGGTGCCAGTAGAGGTGCCTCCACCTAAGGAAGTGCCTATACCAGAGGACATTGTTGTTCCGGAGTCACTCTCGGGCGGCTCTGAGGACACCTCAATGCTCATTACATATGCCGACCACGTTTCCACTCGCTTGTGGAGCGGTCAGGAGGTGACAACCTTCCATTATTTTATTTTCATTTAATGTCTGAATGAAGTAACACTTATTAAATGGTCCTAGGATTGCGGTTCTCCGAATGTGGCGAACCATGGAAGTGGCCTGAAGGATTGTGACTCGTCCAGATGTTCAAACTATAGTAATAAAATCTAGACTGGAACCACTTGATAGAGCTACTCGATTGTGGACAAGGGAGTCTTGTTTGCATTGGTAGAGAGGTGGCATCCAAACGCCTCTAGCTTACGCTTGTTTGTTGGGTACATGGAGTAGTTTTGCATGATCTCCTACTTGTATCTCATACCAGCACCAACACCAGAGCCAGCTCCAGTTGTTGGGTCTAGTGGGGCTCAGGACTCAGAGGTATGTTCAAATTATGTGTACGTGTTCCATTTGTTAAAATGTGATGATTAGACACTAATTTTAGTTGTGTTGTTTGCAGGGGAGGTTCAAGAAGGTCTGTGAGATCACGCATGCGATGATGGACAGACGCCTCACGAGAACTAAAGGCACCAAGGGCTCATATCCATATGTCAATATACAAATTGCAGTTGCATTTCTGCAACAGAGAAAAGGCACTGAGGGCTCATATCCATATGTCAATATACGAATAGCAGCTGCATTTCTGCAACAGAGAAATGTTCATTCCTCCGGTTACTTCAGCTGTCGTTAAAAAATAGTCATCATGGTTGCCAAGAGCTTGTACAATGCGAAAGAAGACATCCCTTCAAATTTGAAATCCTTGTCGGAATTGCCCCTCCGTGTATACTGAATTGTTAGAGAAGTAGTCATTGAACAATCGAGCATGCCCTTCTTCACAACTCATTTCAACGTGAGTTCATTTACATCTATGTGTGGTGGTTTGTTTATGAATTTGCCTCTCCATTATCAACCTCGTGTTGTTCTTCGTAGTCATCATTTATGAAATCTTCGATGATTTCCCACTCAAGCACCTTTTCATGGGATGAATCATTGGAGTCCATTTGAAGGAACACTATAGAGTTAAAAGTTTCGAGAGAATTTGAGAAGAAAATAAGACTTGTTTTGCACAATTGAGAGGTGTGAAAATCTTCTTACATGTGAAGAATATATAAAGAGAGACAACACAATGGCTAGTTTGAATATCGACTAGTTTGACCAACGACTAGTTTGAATAAAGGTTAGTTTGACTAAGAAATTAATATGTACTAATTTTTTGTGAAATAAAAATTTTAAACATAGGAAACATCATTACATTAAATAACGGCTACGTTGACTATCATTGTTACACAAGTCCATATTTTTCACTAATTTTGTTACACAACTTGTCATGATCTCGTAGTTGTCTTTCTGTCATACTAGATATATCTTAGAAGAGAATCTTAAACTCGAACTATTTCTCTTCCATATTTGGCTCGTGCTCGAGCTCTTTCTCCTTCATCTTCTGCTAGTACTCGAGCTTTTTGTCTTTAATATTCAACACTTCCTCCTTCAACTTGTCACGTTCATGTTTGGCACATGTCAAATCTTCTATAGCTGAAATTTTTGACTTTTGTCTCTCAGCCATTGAGTTAGATCAACATATTGAAGTCCCATGATCCATAGTGGGGTTAGTTGGTGATGATTGAACATGGGACATTGATATGGAAATCTATTATCTATTTAAAAAACTTAACTACATTAAGGACACAAGGCAAAAGCTCATTCATCCACTTCCCACCAAAAACTATTTTTTCACAAAAAATTTAACTATATTGTAGGGTCCTTTTTTTTTAGTCGTTCGTGCTGAGCACGAGTTCTTTCAGCTAGTTGGAGCATAGGAAATTGAAAATTGCCCAACATTTAGGTTATTTTGTGGATTTGGTAAAAATGGGGATTCTGAGTTTGGATTAGGGGAGTTCGATAATTTTGCAATAATTCTAAAAAAGGAATTAAGTTGGTTTGGATCCTTTGAGTGAAAATAAATAAAAGAGAAAGATGAGGAATTTAGAGTATGTGAGTGAAAAAATTGAATGGGATAGAACCTTGAGAGAATATATTGATGAGTAAAAAGAAAGAAAAGAAATTTTAAGAGGATTGATTGGGCAAAAAAATTTAGTCGTTGATCACATTTATATATACTTCGGTGTTTATTTATATGCTAAAAAAATCACCAGCTAGTAATAGACAAAATCATCAACGGCAAATACTCATGCGTCCATATAAGTGCAACGTCTCTTTTTGAATAACGGCCAACTTCTTTTAAAATTTCAAACACCTAATTCTACGGTCAGTGACAGACTGACAGTGTCTGTAGGTATAATTATATTTTATTTTATTTTATTTTTTTAAGTGGCAGCATGGCCCATGGAGGCTGAAGCCTCTCACAACCACCGAGTCGTTACCAACCATTCATGCAACGGGGGTTGTTATTAAGACCCACTTCTAAATAAACAAGCTCCTCTTTAAGAACCACCAATGCGGATGGCCTTAGATACTTGAAAGGTTGTCAGGTCGTGGCCATTTTTTACCAAAAAAATCAGCAATGCAAGTCTTTGAATATTCTAATGCAGATTGTGCAAGTTGTTTGGACTCCTGAAGGTCTATATTCTGATACTGCTTCTTTCTTGGCTCAACTTTGATTTCTTGGCGTGTTAACACACTATTCCACGGTCCTCCTCTAAGACTAAATATAAAGCTTTATCCACTTCCTCATATGAACTCCAATGGCTGCTCTATCTCCTTGCTGATTTGAAAGTCACTTATCAACGTGCTCGAGCCTTTATTGTGATAACCAGAGTGTTATGCACATTACTACCAATCACGTGTTCCGTAAAAGGACTAAACGCCTTGTAATTGACTGCCACTTTGTCAGGGAGAAGGTGCAGAATGGAACTCTCTACCTCCTACTTATCTCCTCTAAGGCTCAATTTAGCTGTATTTCTTCAATAAAGCCTTGCATCCACCATCATTTGTCCCATTTATCTCCAAGCTAAATATGCTCTGCCATGCTCCAGCTTAAGAGGAAGTGTTTAGCAAAATTGATCGCACAATTGATATTAACTATCATTGCAACAAATAATTGAGTTGAGTTTGTTTTATACATGTATGGGAAATACCCACGTGAAATAGGGTCCGGTATTCGGTGTGATCACTTTTCTGCCCTTTAGAGCATCTCAACTAGGTTTTGGTTCTTAAGTCACTTTTTGTGGGACCAAATATGTCACATAGAATCTAAGAACAAACCTTTTTTTTTTACTCCAATGGAAGAACAATCTCTTTGTTCTTAAGTGGGTCCCATAGTTGACCCCACTTATTATTTATATTTCTATTTTTTATATAAAATTAAAATTTTAATTCATATATAATTTAATTATAAAAAAAATAAATACACAAAAAAATAAAAATATTAAAAATATTGCAAATTTTTTTATATATATTATTTATCATTAAAAAGTTAAAATAATGAAAAATACATAAATATGACGAGAAATATATTAAAATGAGAAATACGTAAAATTACAACATAAATACTAATTAAAATAAAATTACAACATAGATACTAATTAATTCCTAGTTTGCGCCTAATAACGACACAACACCCTTCATGATCCTGGCGTTGTCTCTCAGACATCATAGATGTGTCCTTCAAAAGGATTTCATATAACTTTCAAATGTTCTCCGACTCCTTTGCCTCAGCTATCTTAAACATGGCAACATTTTTGTCCTTCACAAAAGCTTCTATGCCAATCAAATCGATGATGTTAGAAGATGTCTCAGCTACCTTTTCTTTGCCCTTCCTTTTTGCTGCCTTTTGTCCCCTTTGTCGGTTCAACTTCGATGGTGACTCTTGTTCGAAACTTGTTGGCATCGGCGGATTTGAAGAACTATCAGTGGATTGATCCGTTGTCCATTTTGGTTCATCTTTCAGCAGTCTCCATACACCCTCAAATTTGAAGCTATAATTCACATCATGAAAATACATAGCATGTGCCTCGGCCATGATGTCCATCTCTGATCTCCCACTAACATCTCTCCCAGCAGCATGCTTGTAACACCGGACAAACTTTTGAACTGCATTACTCAACTTATGCCATCGAGATTTTATTTGAGTTATCTCCCTCGCTCCTAAGTGTTGGCGATACTCGTTATAACCTTCTTTGATTCTTAACCAAAAATTATTCGCTTTTTGGTCGACACCTATAATTGGATCCTTCGATACATTGAGTCATGATTGAACAAGCAGAATATCCTCTTCCGGTGTGAATTTAATTCGCAGTTTTTTCCGACCTGAATTTCCTCCTCCTTCATCGAGCGTAATATCTTCTAGGCCGACTTGTGTTGAAAATTGCAGAACTTGACTCTCAGGCATTGACTCAATCGGTGTTTGAGGAATTTCAACAGTGTTCATTGGTGGCCTATAAAACATGGCGGGATTCATTGATGGTGGTGGGAACATGGCGAGGTTCATTGATTGTGGTGGAAACATGGCGGAGTTTATTGGTTGTGGTGGATAGTTAGGATAAAATGGGAGATTTTGAGAATTTTCACTAGTAGGAGGAGGTTGACAATTTTGCATAAAATTGTAGAAATTAAACTGATTGAGATCCATTTTACAAAGACAAATGAAATCCTCACTTGAGAAGTTGTGTGAAAAAAATGAGTTGAGAAGTTGTGTGAAAAAATTAGTCACCATGAAGCACAATTTATAGATGAAAAAAGGGGGTAACAATTTATATTATGGACAATCCGATTACCCACTCAAACGGCTCTTTCACAAACGACTCTTTTTTTCCGGTCAGATGAAAGGCTCTTTCACAAACGACCGGTAACATGCTCCTCCACGCGTCTCTCATTTCAAACCTCTCTTCTCGCCTCTCATTTCTTCTCTTCTGCTTTCACAAACAACTGGCCTTTCAGGCCGTACGAGCTCCCCTGTCCTCACCGCCTCCCCTGTCCTCTTCCAAACACGTCCTCACCTCCCCTCCTCCCTCACTTCCAATTGGATCCTCGCCGTCTCCACGGCTCCATCCCCTTCTCCCCCATTCGACCGCCCTATTCTCATCTCTCATGGCAACAGTTTCCTCCTCCTTACTTCACCGTCCAGGCCGACGAGGGAGGGTAAAGATTTTACCCTAAGGCTCCACCGTCCAGCTCCAAGAACAGGAGTATTTTTTTTTGTGATTTTTCTCCTCCCCTGACTTGAAGATCTGATGATTTGAAGACCTGGAGAGGGAGGGAAAAGATTTGAAGGTCTAAGACCCCTTTGATTTTTCTGATTTAGGGTTTGTGATTTTTCTGATTTAGGGTTCGATTTCTTCATCTTTGCTTGAATCTGATTTTTAATTTTTGTTATTTCTGGGTTTGATTTCAATTTGATCAGTGTTATTCTTCTTCAATGGTTTGAGTTGGGGTTTTCCTTTCCCTTTAATGTTGGTTCCCTCCCTCTTTTATTTTCCTGGTTGGTTCCCTCGTTTTTTTTTTCCACCTTTTGCTACTGTTGGTTCTGACAGCTCAGGCATTCTTCACAGTTCTTGCAACAGAACCGTTCTCCACCCTGTCATCCATGTCACTGCACTCCAATGGTGTAGAACGGAAGAACGCATTCTTCAACTCTTAAGAACAGCTTAAAAACAACCGCTAGAGATGCTCTTATATACTTCGACGTAGCTTACCCAGGAGATGTGAATAATACCACCATCTAATATGTCATTCAATTCTCTGTTTTCCCTCTATTTGAACATCAGTATGGCTATTTTCTTCTGCTTGAATCTTAGGTAGATTGACGAGAGAAATCGAGGATTGAGTGGGTACACATTCACAAGACATTCAATAACAACAAATTTCAGCAAACAAATTTTCAAAAGGATTAAAATAAATATTTGGTTCAGTTTACTACTGTGCATGTCATACATTGCCCTCTTTCTACTTTCGGCTTTTTTACTTTCTTAACACCAGCTACCAAAACAATAATCTTTGGAAGGGTTGTTCACCAAAATTCGTTGTTATATAAAAATTCAAAAATTTATTAACAAAATATATATCACTAGGGCTAGTCCTTTATGCGCCTTAAAAATCAGAGCCAGGGGATAGATTATTCATCATAGTCTGCCTCTCATTTTAGACGAACAAAAGAAATAAGGATATTTCCATAAGCACGTTGATTTGCAAGTTAGTACAAGAAATTGACTACTGAGCATAAACAAAAAACGCGACAGAGAACCGGAAAAGTCAGAAGTCTGAACAAAACAATTTGAGATTGACGAGAGCTCAAGGCATTAATACCACAGCCTAATCAGCTATGTTTCCAATAATCGTGACAGTTTCTCAATTTTTCAATACCCAAGTAAAATATATATTTTCAAAAAGACATTTTGATTGGTAAATAATATTTCGTCTGGCTTACCTGTCCAGAGTTGATTCTGAAAGAAAAGGGTGCTCCAGGGTCACCCGTGTGTGCCTGTGCGCACCATCCCCCATGAAGCTCGTCTTTTTTTTTTTCCCTCCTTCTTTTTAGTTGGGTTTCCCTTTTCAAACCAGCACAACCCCACTGCATTCCTCTACCTTGCATTCTTACTGCAGAAGGAGTAACCAGCATATATTATCCACGACAACTCTTCCTCCTTTTGAGTATCTCTATCTGCATGTAGAAACATCTCTCTATTTTTCAGGCAAACAAATCAGTTGTAACGCTGAATCAGGATGTTTTCAACTTGAATGATAGATACTCAAAACTGAGGCAAAACTGAAACATAACTTCAAGGTTGAGCCGTGTCCTCAAATCAAAGCACACATTTCCAGTTTTTAACACCTCCACCACGGTGAACCAGCTTTGTAAAAGTGTTCATCGTCATCCCATGAAATTTGACAGGCTTGAAGGCCAATTGCAACAACTGGCTCTTTTCCATGTTGTTCAGTCCAATTTATAATATCCGTTTCTTTTTCACTCTCACTACTGAAATCTTTCTTGTATTTTCCAAATGGATTAAGTCCAGGATTAACCATCTCTGCAATTGCAGCTGGCATATACATAGAATCACCAATTAACGGTGCCTTGCAAGCAGCAAATTGAGCTCGAATCTGCATTAAAATTGAAGTCACTATATTAGTACAAAACTTAGTTTTGTCTTCTTTAAAGACAATAAGATAAAAGAAATAAGAAAATTTTCCTTGTTCATTCATTATATGAAATACTCTAAATGGCTACCAACTGGTTCACCATTCATTTAAAAGATTCCGAACATTCAATTGGTTGATACCAGATTTTAGCAGACATAAACACCCAGAAAAGAATGGAGGGGAGAGGAGATATTATTAAAACACTCCTCGCTACAAGTGTATTATCCCAATATTAGATCCATCGATTGCTAGAACAATATATTTTGTCTGTACTAATGTGATTTGTAGCAGCTGAATGATTGTTTCACTAGCAAAGGCAGCTGGTCAACAGGATACAGCTCATGAAGGCATATGACACGAACGCAGGAAGAAAAAAAAAAAGTAGGCAATGAATCACTTGTCAGCTCACTTCAGGATAAGAATTACCGATTAACTGTGTTTTCATTAAATTTTGAATCGATCATTCGTATTTACTGTAATGTGTTAAAAATTAACAAAATAAGACCCTTCAGAAAAAACACAGCATACATAAATTGACAGCTAACAGACCTGATGAGTTTTTCCAGTAAGAAGGTTGATTTTACACTCATACGCATGATCTTGAAAAGGCCACCCACAATCTTCAACACAATATTTATCTTGAACAACAGTAGCTGGCCAGGGAACCTTTCTGCATTCCAACACCTCAAGTTGACAACGATGCCATCCCTTGAAAAAATCTGCACTCAATAAATCAACTGGGTTGAATCCACCAAACAAGACCCTTTCCTAGAAACTTTTTACACACCACAAAGCAAATAAATGTTATAAAATTTAACTTCGCAATGGAAACGCCTTTTCCCATTGATACAAAATGTTGCTACAGTACACTAGGTTAGGCGAATACATATTCAAATCATTCAAATAATACTCAATCAAAGAGCATAACAATGATATATGTTCATTACTTGGTTGATTTCCATCTTGGTTACTGCACCAAACTAAATCTATGGTTAAAAATTTCATGATATCTCAACTTCCGTCAAGTAGCATAAAACCAATATATTATTCTTGAAAGCATCATTCTGTCTCAAAGTATGCTTCTGAGCCACTAATACCATGAGGCATAGACTTGGCATCTACTGTAGAAGCTGCTTAAAAAACGCAGTCAATAAAAGCACATTCATTTATTACTACTTAGCTATTTAGCTATTTCAAGGTTATCAAACTTTGTTAATCACTCCAATTTGAGTGGTTACCTTCAGAAATAAGTCTAGGAGCCATGTTAATAGGGCGCATATAGTGGGTAATGATTCCAGTAGATAAAGGAGAAGTTGCAAGAGCAAGATAGAGCTTCTTCACTTTTTTCTCCTGAAAAAAATAATTGCACAAGTGTTCAACAACATATGAACAAAATAATACAAGATACAATTATTTTGCAAATTCACTTGGTGCGAGATGAACTCTTCCAAGCAGTAGAAGCCATCTCATGATGAAGATCAAACAGTTCATGCCTTGTACGAGTGTGTCTTTCTAAGTAGTAGACTTTAGAAGATTGTTCTAATATAAGATATGAAATGGCATCGCAGACTTACCCTGATTTTGCCATGAAAGACAGAGCAATACTCTTTAGTCCTAGCCAATACCACACTGCACATAAATAACAGTACATTATATTATCTATCTCAGTCAGGGTGACAAGAAGCACTAATTATTTTTAACATAAATGCATTACCAGCCTTCAGTGCAATTATCGATCTGATGGGTAGTCATCAAAGGGGTTGTCAATCCCAAGGCACGAGTTGCAAAGGTTGCACAACTTTCTTCAATGTTGTCAGTAGTGCCACCTACCTAACCAAAATTACAAAAGAATAAATTGCAATCAAAAACTTTAAGCAATCAATCAATTAACCATGTAAGCATATTCTTGAATTTGGGCTTTAGGCATAACTCATCCCTACAAAACCAGCTTGTAAGGTGATGACTGCCTAAGCCTTATAAACACCACTCAGGCCATATCTCTAGTTGATGTGGGACTTTCAACACACTCCCTCACGCTCAAGACTGAACATCTGAAGCATGGACTAATGCGGGTGGTATAATCGGGATCTCAACACACCCCCTCACGCCCAGGACCGGACATCTGTAGCGTGGACAAATACGGGTGGAATAACAGAGATCATGGCCCAATAACAGATCTAGGATAGGCTCTGATACCATCTTGAATTTGGGCTATAGGCCTAACTCATCCCCACAAAACAAACTTGTAAGGTGAGGACTGCATAAGCCTTATAAACCATAGTTGTCAAGATCGAGATCTTACCTAGGATCGGTGGGGGGGTAGCAAGATCGTAAATGGTAAGATCGTAACCAGGATCGGAAGATCCTACCGAAAAGATTTCCTAGGATCGAGAGGGGGTAGCAAGATCGTAAATGGTAAGATCGTAACTAGGATCGTAAGATCCTACCAAAAAAGAAGTGAAAAAGAAGAAGAAAAGGATACAAGCAGTAAAACATAGAGGTGCAATTAGCAGTCTGCTAATGAGCAGCCCACCAATTCAGCCTCCAACGCCTCCTTTCTCTCTTCTATAGTGCACCCTTCCCTCTGCATGCCTTGCTCCCCCAAGCCCAACATCACCCACGCGCCCAAACCCATTTTAAACCTAAAAACCCTAATCCCATTTTCATTCCCTCACAAGAGACACGGTGCCTCCTCCTCATCCCTACGGTTCTCTCTCTCTCTCTCTCTCTTCATTCCTTCTTCCACCAAAGGAGGCGAGAAGTTGATGGTTGCGATGATGCCATGGTCAAAACAGAGCCAGAAACAAAGAAGCGTAGAAACAGGCAAAGAACAACGGAGCAAGACAGAAAGCTATCGCAGATCGCGATCGCCGGAAAGTTAAGCACCGCCGTCGGGTCGGCCCGTCCGGGTCGCAGAAGGAAGCGTGAGAGAAAGAGGAGGCGTTAGGTCATAGAATCGTGGAATCGTACGCAGGATCGTCGCCGAATCGTGGAATTGTAGAATCGTAAGTAGGATCGGACCGATCTCATTGAAACGTGATCTTGCTCATTTTTTCAACTCGCAGGAGGCTCGTGGGATCGTAGAATCGTACGATCTTACGATTAAGATCGTGATCTTGACAACCATGTTATAAACACCACTCAGGCCATATCTCTAATCGATGTGAGACTTTCAACACATCAATAAATTTCAAGGCAAGTCATACAGAATCTAAAATTCTAGACTCTATTGGTAATCTAATGCTATATCCTATTCACCGCTAGCATAGAACCTGTTAGGACCTCAAGTGTGAGGTTTATGTTAGGGCAAAAATAGGAGTGGCAATGATAGGACTCTAAATGATAATATGGGCCTAAATAGGCAATCAACACATTAGCTGTCCAAGCCCATTATGTGGCTGGTTTATGCTAAGAAAATAGAGGAAATGATGAGGTGGCAGGGTAGAGAGGGAAGCATGACTTGTGTGAGTGGTTGGCGGTTATAAGCAAAGAGAGCTAGAGAGAGGAGGGCATCGTGAGATCATTTCAGTTTGTAAGAGGCAGAGAAGTGTATTCTCTGACAGAGCCTAGCTCTGGGAGTAGAGTGAATTTCATTCCTCTGCTAGTTTTTGTTTTCCAATTCAAATAATACACAGTTTCTTTCTCCATTGTTCATTTTCTGCTTAATTTCGCTGTTATTCGTTTCTGGTCTCTATCAAATGGTCCGACCTGCCAGATGCGTCTCGGAGAAGATCGTTTGGAGAGGGATCAGCAAGGTAAGGAAATGGAGTCAAGGATAGTCGCTCTTGAGAGTGGGGTAAGAAGCATCACCATAGCCGTAGCAGATCTGCAGCGCGAGTTAAATGGAAACCACGAAAAACTTATGGCGATTTTAACAGCAAGCTTGGGCCAGAAGCAGTGCCAGGAGATGACGGGGAAAAACGCACATCAGAAAGCAACACCAGAAGAAGGGAGCAGAAGATCAGAAAATCGTTCATCATCGGTTAACCCAAAGGATGAGGGAATGGAGGGTCGAAGTAACGGGATCAATTCTTGGGGAAGCAAGATGAGCGATAAGACACACCAAAGGGATGCTTCACCGAAAATTTCTCAACAGACGAAGCTGTCAGAGGCGATGCAGGAACAACCAAAGGAAGGGGAGAAGACTCTTTATATGGGTATCGCCATAGCAGCACGGAGAAGAGTTGAGGGAGAGCGCCGCATAACACAGAGTTCGATTGGCCCTAAACCACCACTCGTGGTGACCTTTCCACGGCCAACACCGCCACCCAAACCACCGGATCGGGTCGTTCCTCTTCCGCATGTGGCTGATAGCGTGTTGTCGCCATGGGAACTGCCGAAACCGCCAAACGCTGGCCCGCTCGCGGTGACCTTTCCACGACTAGCACCGCCACCCGAACCACCAGACACCGGCCCTCTCGCGACAATCCTTCTACCACCAAAACCAAAGGCGGCCGGTCGACTTGTGGAAGCCATGCGTTTTCCATTGGCGCTTAGGTTTGGAGATCCGAACATGTTGAAGGAGGAAGGTAGAGGAGCCAAACGGGTAATATGTGACTTGGGTATGTTGCTAAACCTATTGGGCCTGGCCCAACTTGAGTGTTGCATTTGGGCTCAGGAGATAAGGGTCTTGAATAGCCTTATTCAGGGTCCAATTGCATTGGGTCCAACCCAAGATAGAATTGAGAAATGAGAACTTCACGAAGGGGTGCTCGCGGGTTTCACAGAGACTGATGAAACTCTCACTGCGGATTGAGTTTCCTCCTCGGAAACCGCCAAACACCGAATCACAGTTGGCGCACAGTGGGTCGCAGCTGACAGAGCAACCACCGGCAGTGTGGGTACATACAAGCACGCATCTGAAGGGCGAATGGGTTCTGGCATGGAAGAAAGATACAAGGGCAGAAGTGAAGTTACATGCGGAAATACTAACGGGTTACATGGAGACATTACACAAAATGCTTACCCAGCTTCCAGTGAGTGTTGTTAGTTGGTGGCCATGTGTTTGCAGTATTGGTTATTTTCACCAAAGTGGAGCCCTATGTTTCTTTTAATATTAATCCATCAGGGATGCAACCTGATCAATTTTTTGACCCAATGAGTCAAGCCCAAACTTCTCTTATTAATTGGGATTATGAAAAAGAGTGGGCTAAATGGTGTTGTAGTCTTCATCGCATTATTGCTTCGACAACTCATATTCACGATTTTTACATGGAGACAACTTTGCATTTTGAAAGCTCTGTAATTTCTTTCCCATTTGATACTTATCGAATATGGAAGTGTGGTTCTAATCCCCATGCAGGTATGACCCTTGCTGGTTTTGATGGTTTACACGCACACCGATTTTTATTCCTGGGAGAGGGCTATGTTTCAGGGGACGATAATTTTAATTTGCCACCTGGTTTCGTGATTGTTCTTTCACACAATGAGAAGGAAGTCACAAATGCCTTGGAAGGAGTTCGAACACAACCAACAGAAGCTGAAGTTGCCCGAGAAGTGTCCAGAATGTCTCAGACAAATATGTACATATCAGGTATTTATGTCACTCATGCTGAGTTTGTTCCCTATTTAAACGGGAGTCATCGAGAGAAGACTGAGATTGTTGGGAATTGGTAGGTGAACGTTTATGATACACTTAATTTGGATGGGAAAAGTATGATAAATGGGGAGAACAATGATGAGTGTGTACTGACTGCTGAGGAAGGGATGCAATTAGATTCTGCATTACACATGGGGAATTTTGCTGGTATGTGTAAAGATGACGATCATCGTGCATTTGATGATCAAGAAAATGGTTCATCAGCTTCCTATGAGAATTCTGGTGCCACTGGTGCAATTAAAGAGAAGAGAGAATGGTTTGCTACAAAGGCAAAATTGACTCTTGAGATACTATCTGTTAACAAAACTAGCATTTTGCACCATTGTTTGCTGACAGTGGCAGGAATTGGAGAAAGGGCAACGCTTTTATGTACTTTTAACATAGCAGAATTTGATCCTGGAGGAATTTCTTCAGTAACACACATGGCGTGGTCATTATGCTTTAAGCTATGGGATCCCGGAAGAAGTTGTTTTCGTCCATTCCAAGACTCTTTTCCAATCCAACTCGGGCTACTTCTGAAACAATGGAAGCACTCACTAGTTGAAGATGCAATTTGGAAGGATGAAGTATGTTTAGAGAGTCAGTTTACTAAGCCCAGACTTGAGGACAAGTCTGTTTTTCAACAGGGTGGCAATGATAGGACCCTAAATGATAATATGGGCCTAAATAGGCAATCAACACATCAGCTGTCCAAGCCCATTATGTGGCTGGTTTATGCTAAGAAAACAGAGGAAATGATGAGGTGGCACGACAGAGAGGGAAGCATGACTTGTGTGTGTGGTTGGCGGTTATAAGCAGGGAGAGTTGGAGAGAGGAGGGCATCGTGAGATCATTTCAGTTTGTAAGAGGCAGAGAAGTGTACTCTCTGATGGAGCCTAGCTCTGGGAGTAGAGTGAATTCCATTCCTCTGCTAGTTTCTGTTTTCCTATTCAAATAATACACAGTTTCTTTCTCCATTGTTCATTTTCTGCTTAATTTCGCTGTTATTCGTTTCTGGTCTCTATCAGAACCTAACAAAAGTAAACATACTTCACAGACACTGCTTGAAACTTTTCCCCAAACTAAGCATCAAACCTCAAATTAATCATTCTTGAGATTGATATATCTTTAATTTAACACTGTTTTACAATACCATTGTTGCCTGATAAGGACTGCAAGTGAATGGACCTTAAAGCCTATCAAAAGATGGAAGAATTTGGTATTTAGAATTAGAAATCAATAGATGTTTTAAATCTCACCTATTCTGTAAGGAGAAGCAATAATTGTAGACACTGGCAACAACCTTTCAAGACTTTGATAGAAACTTTTAGGGGCCCTAATTAGAAACTATCAGCATGTTTTTATTTCAATTAGGAGTATTTCAGTAATTTTTTAATTTTTTTATATAGTTCAGAAAGGCAAGACCTTGGGTTGTATATGACCTTGGAGTTAGGTTGCTTAGGTGTTTTAGAATTTTATTTAAAGCTCAAGTGCTCCTTACTAGGTTAGAAAGCTTATATCCTTATAGAACTTGATTCCTTATTCTTCTTATAAAATTATAGGAAATTTATATAGGAAATTTATTTAAAACAGTGGCAGTGCTTTAATTCAGCTACAGTGTTCAGTTTAATGAGTTATTCAATAAATTCCTCTTCTCGGTTAGGCGATAACCATGGAACCCTGGGCATAAATCTTCGGTTTATTTTCTTCTCATGTTTCATGCTATTTCCTAAAAGATTTTAATGTAGACAGACCTAATCTGATTTAACAGAAAGCGTTAAACATCCTTTCCTTCAAAAATGTCTTTCCTCCTTGCTTGAAATTCCCCTAGAACCCATCAAACATGGAACCATATTCTCTCAGGTTCAGGTACTTCACTACTACTCTTCCCTTAGCATAGATGAAGACCTTCAACTTACAACATTTCAACCCTTGTTCTTCGCTAGTAACCATCCCCCAAACATCAACTCATCATAGAAACCTAACTTTCAGCTTACTAAATCCAACTCTACTCAAGAGGCGCACAACCTACTTACTCATTGAACTGGTCTAGCTAATCTTAATTTCAGACTCAATCAAATCAGCATTGTGCTGAAGTTTTAGTGAAACCAAAAGCATGTCTAGAGCAGACAGTGAAATATGAAGAGTGAGGACTGATATTTACGAAATCTGTTAGATAGAGCACATTATAATAACCGATTAGCCTAATTTAGATAACAATTTTCACTAACTCTATGTAGAACATGACCATTGGTTAGAAAAATTACAGGACTTAGCACTGGTGTCTACTATCCAAAATTTAATAACAATTCTATTAGACTCCTATATGGGGATTAATAACTTTCTCTGAGTTCATTTTGTAGGATCGATTACATACTGAAGTACCAGCAGGTTTATCCAAAACTACATACGATTCCTCCACAGCTATGATCCTTGATCTCCAGTCAATCTCATAACACCTAAAAAGGGCTTTAAAATGTCAAGCATCATCATGCCTTCACAATAAAAAATGGCAATTCCAACGAACATTCAAATGTACCTAGGAAAGCGCTTGGGGTGCACATGCACTCGCAAATACGTTCCTGGTTCAACAAATTGATCCACGTGAGTTACACGGAAAGTTTTCTGTGCCTCTCTTACAGTTTTGCCTTTGATGGAAGCTCTTTTTCGCAGAAACGATGGTTCCGTTACTTCTTTGAATATCCTAATTTGCTCTGCAGTAGCATTAGGAGGAGGCTGCGGACAAACAAGAGCGTAGTATACAGCTCCGAATTGGATCAGATCTGCAACAAACCTTCACACAATGAAACTTAGCATTTAATTCAACTTGTGTGAAGATAATAACACAAGAACTATGCGAAGAAAGAGAGCGCTGCACTTACAAAGGAGGAAGATCCAAAGCCTTGGAAATGTATTCTAAGACAAGTCCTCCTTCTGAAACGACTAAGTGTTCGATTCTTGGTGGAGATTTGTGCGTTGGACATGGAAGCAATCGATCATACTTCGGGTAGCTTAAAGAAAAGCTAGGTCTCAGTATAAAGCAAAAAGTGTAGGAAGTGGAAAGAAAGTGACCGTGAAGGTACCATTTGGAAGAAGAGGTAGCGGTTAAGTTTCCGGTGTCGACTGTAGAGGATATATTTTCACCGGCGAGTGCAGTGTAACTGTTATGTGAACTCCAACAACACCAACCAAACGGGTGCTTGTTGAGGTGCTTGTTAATCGAGATGGGAAGCGCGCGCGCCGCCGCGGGTACGGCGTAGCTTCGGCCGACGCCGGCGAAGAACATTGACGCCGCCGCCACCGAACCCATCCTCTTGTCTTCTCTCTTCAATTCTGAACGATTCCTTGATTTCCTTCGCTTATCGGGTTTAGGTTGGTTTAGAAATTAAAAAGGCTTTTGTTATACACACCCGCCATTTCTTGAGTGACACGTCCCATTTTTTACAACCCACCCTTCTATGGGTGTACGGGTGAGGGTCGACCCGATCAACCCAATGATTCAATCTAACCTTAAGTATTTAGTTCGTTTTTTTTGTAGTTTGGGTCCAACTCGTTCAAACCCGAAGTGGTTTGGTTCAGGTAACAAATTTATGATTTCAAATCCGTGAACCTGTGAGCTCAATCCGATGACATGAAAATTGAAATGTAATTGTTATATATCTTATTATCACGCGTTCATGAATTATGAGATAAGAGACACTACTTGCTGGCTTAGAAATTAGGGTTTTTTTTTTCTATTTTGTGAAAATTTTGTGGAATAGAATGTCATTTTAAAAATAGTGGAATTTAGTTTAAGTGTTGCTGAAAATTTTGTGAAATTTTAAGTGCTGAATGACATTATTTTTTGAATTTTAAAAGTTTTTTTTTTGTTTCATGACCCGCGAACCCAACCCGCTCATCACCATATTGATTTGATTCGGGTTTGACAGAAACACTACAAGTTTTTGACCCAACCCAAACCGAGAAAATATGATTGTTCGAGCATAAGGTTTGGTCAAAACCGATCCAAGTCAACCCGTGTACACCCTTCTTTCAGAAATTACTCTCCCTACTGAAAATTAATTGTACCGAAAATTAGTTTGTTTTCATAATGTATTTAGACAAGTCTTGTGTGATACGCAATATGGGGTGAACAACAATGGCCTAGGTGTAGAGGAGAGGAATGATCTAACTAAACCAGTAACTAAGGAAGAGGTGCATAAGGCACTGATGAGCATGAAATCTTACAAGGCTCCTGGGCCAGATGGGTTTCAACCTATCTTCCTTCTATTTCTCACTTGTTATTTGCAGATGATGTGCTCTTGTTCTCAAAAGCTACCTTATCTTAAGCCAGGCTGATTAAGAAAGTTTTAGATAATTTTTGTAGCATGTCAGGGCTTAAACTGTTTGCCTCGGTGGGAGTCTCGAGAGATGTTAAGGAGCAGATTACTCATTGTGACAACCACCCTAAAAATTTTAATGGAGCAGCCACCAATATTTTATTTTTATAGGAAAACATTGGAAAACCTATTTTTTGGATATTTTTGAATTTAATAAAAAGGAAGGCCTTTGAACCAGATTTTGAGCTCGGGAGTTGGTTACGTATAGGGAAGGTTTTAACACCCCTAAAACGCCCATTTACAATGGTACCCTTTGATTATTCGTAGAGATTGTTTGCCTTAAATGATTTATTTCCCAAAAGTGAAATTTGTTTATTTTTATGTCTATAAATATACTGCTGAAGTGAAAATGAGACTCTGATTATGATTCTGACCTGAACATAGGAATCAACTCCCCTAGATAAATCTAATAGACCTAAAATTACCTTTTATATTATATAGAAGCAAAACCTTAATTATTTAGTCATTAAGAGATAAAAAGGATAAAAAAATCTACTTAAAAGAAAGAATATTTTTTACAAAACAGATCAAAAGATAAAATTAAATTAAACAAATAATAAAAAAAATATTGACTTATTTATTTAATCAAAAGAATGTATAAATAAAGAAATAGAAATTTTTTATTTTGCTTCTATACCCTCTTTAATAGAAAATTTGCAAATCGGTCCCTACTAAAGATTTGGCCCCGTTGAAAGACCAAACCCTAAAACGTGTATATATGGAACGGGATTTCAAAGAAAAAACCTTTTTTTACATTTATACCCCCTCTTAACTACATATTTACAAATTGATCCCTATTTAGGGTTTGGCCCCATTGGAAGGCCAAACCCTAAACCTAATTCTAATCTAAACCGTGGAACCGTGGATACCAACGTCAACAGCAACAAACACGATGACAACGGCAATAACAATGGCAGCAACAGTAATAACAACAACAATAATAACAACAACGATCATATATTTCTCAGTCCATACAAAACCAATGTAAAAAAAATACAAAAAATGAAAACGAAGAGGAATAGACATGGGTTTGTGGCTCCCCAGAAAACTTACAAAAATCAAAGGAGGAGATTCAAAGGGAACCTAAAACTAGTAGTGTTTAATTTAGTTCTAGGGCCTCACTGTTTTTTTTTTGCCTTCTTCTTCTCTGTTTGTTCTGCTTCTTCTTCTTTCTCAGATTCCAAGCACACTCTCTCAGGTTCGCCCTCGGTTTTTTTTGCTCTCTCTCTCGGGGTCCCGCCTGAATTGCGTCTTGTGTGACTTTCATAGCCAAAGTACCTGCGAAAAAAATCTAACCAAATTAGTGCAAATATTTGAATAATAATAAAAATAAAAAAGAAATATGGAAAGAAACTAAATGAATGGAATGAAACTCCCCTTATTCCACGCGTAGATTTGGGATCCTCGTGGAGATCTTGATGCGATTTGATAGAGATGGGGGTGGATAGGATTCGGTCAAGATTGGGGGAGAGGGATGCGGAAATGGCGAAGGGGACGAAGTGGGACGACGCGGCTAGGGTTATGGAAGGAGGGAGAGAAGAGATATGGGATTAGGGTTTAGAGGAAGGGATGAGAGAATGGTGGAAGAGAGAGCGTGAATGGTGGAGGAGAATTAGGGAGAGGAAGAGATGAGGTTGAAAGTGGAACGGCGGAGGTCTTTGCGTGGGAGCACCGCGTGAGGCGAGGAAGGAGATTAGGTTGAGGAAGTGAGGAGATTAGGTTTTTGATGGTTTTAGGGTTATGAGCTTGGGCTTGGGCGCGTGAGTTGCGTATCATGAGTGGCTGGGCTAGGGGTGTGCGAGAAGGGATGTGGGGTGTAAGAAGCAAACAGAGGTGGAGCGCCTGGGAGGCATATTTGGAAGGAATGGGGTGTTGCAAAAATAAAAAAGGGGTGTGCGAAGGAATGAGGGCTGGGAGTGCTACTGGACTGGGCTGGGTCACCAGCCAGGTTGCTCACTGCTATTGGCACCACTCTAATTTATAATATGCACCCTTTTCTTAAAAAAAAAATTTATTTCATTTCTTTTTCTTTTCTTTTCTCTCTTTTTTTAATCTCTTTTATTCCTTATTATAAAACCAAAAATATTATTTTCATTGTTATTACAAAATTTAAAAAGTTAAAATAAATAATAAAAAATAAAATAAAAGGCCGGACAAAATTAGGGTACTACAACTGCCCCTCCTTAATTACATTTTACTCGAAGGTCTTCGTGCATTCGTTGTAAAAAGTAATTAAGGATAAATAACTCTAATTTTGTCTAGAATGAAATTGTTTGAGGATGAGAGATTGGCTCCCGACTTTGCTTTGGGGTTTTAGGTTTGATTCCCAGTGAATTCCCGGTAAGGCATGGGTTTGGTTCCTAGCTCTTACAAAATTGGCGAGAGATTCTAGGTTTGATTCCTAGTGAATTCTCGGTAAGGCATGGGTTTGGTTCCTAGTTCTTACAAAATTGGCGAGAGATTCTAGGTTTGATCCCTAGTGAATTCTGGTGAGGCATAGGTCTGGTTCCTAACCCTCACATCTTTGGTGTTGATTATTTTCTACTTGGGGTAAGTCTGGGGTGCGAGCTTCTTCGTCACTTGACACAAGTTCGGGTCAGACTCTCAACAAGGGTAAGTCAGGTTCTTAACTCTTGCTAAAGGGTACGGATTGACTATCTTACTTTAAGGAATGTCCGCGATATGAGTTTCTCTGTTACTCAATATAGGTTCAGGTCAGATTCCCGGCAAGGTATAGGCCAGAATCCTAACTCTTGCTAAAGTATGGACTGGTTTTCCTATTGCAGGTGAACGTCTAGTGTACGAGCTTCTCCGTCACTCGAAGCTTGATTAGATTCCCGGAGCAAGGTATAGGTCAGATTCCTAACTCTTGTTAAAAGGTGTGGATCGATCCCCATGATTGAGAAATATTCGAGACGCGGGTCAGGTTCCCGACTAAAAGCTTGGGTCAGATTCCCAAGGTGGTGGGTCAGATTCCCAGCAAGGTGTAGGACAGGTTCCTAACTCATGCTAATAAAGAGATTGGGTAGGCTGAGTACTAGTTCTTACTGAGTAACAACAGACCAACTGTATGTAATATTTGAGAGGGTGGGTCAATGGACCCAAAAACTTCGATAGTCATGCATGATGCAATGAATGGTATGTCATGCATGAAAATGAAATTTTTATTTCTTTTTTCTTTTTAGACAAATGATTTTGAAGGTGGGTCTGAGGCCCAGAAGTATTGATGATCATGCCAGATGCAATGAATGACATGCTATGCATGAATGTTATTTTGTTTTTTTAGAGAAATGGTGATTTTTGATTTCCCTGAATTCCTTTTGAGGACTCTTCCCCTAGACTCGTGGGGTGATAATTTTATGTTGGCTTGCTTATCCAAATGGTTGACTTTGTACTGCACCAGGTTTGCGTATTTGCCCCTTGATAGATCATTTTATGGATCCTCAAATTTTCAGCTTCGTGCTTTGAATGCCCATGGGAGGTTTAGACTGACAATTTTGATCCATAGAGATTTTTCAGTGTCCATTTGGCCGTTGTCCAGCCATGACAAGAAAGATCTATGTTGAGAGACAGATCATCTTGTGTAGTTCTGAAACTGGAACGAAATCTTAAATGCGAAGCTTGTAGACGATAGGCACAACTTTTGCCCCTAGCTTCTTAATTTCTGTTTAGATTTGTGAGATACAATCTGGGTTGACATATTTGTAAATTTGACCCTAACTTTTGCCTAGGCCGCTCTTTGCGAGTTTTCAACCTAGCAGGTCGCTCTAACTTCTGCCTAGACCGCCCTTTCGGGTTTTCAGCCTAGCGAGCATTTTTATGTTATATTCTTTTTTTTTTAGATAAAGCAACTGCACTGAGGAGTTTATATGGATCTCCCCTTTCAAAAATCAAGTTTTAGGAAAATATGAGCAATTTGACTTTGATCAGAATGGACTTTATTAGGGTTGTAACGTGGCCAAGGGTTAAGGGCTATGAAAAAAAGGATATTCAGGCTCGAAAAGTATTTAAGGGTTTATAAAAACAAGGATCTTTAGTGCCAAGATGCACTTGGATGGTTGCTAGGACAATTGTCTTGTTTCGCTTTTGCATTTTTATTCATTTTTTTTACAAGTGTCTCGATATGTTGCATTTGATATTTGCTGACTTTTTTTAACAAACAAAATTTAATAGATTATTGTGCTAGCATTCAATGTATCGGTGATCCTTGTTTAGGGTATTTGAAAGAAATTTTTTTTTTTAGGCTCAAAAGGGGTAGCAAGGGATAAATATTTTTTATATTTTTTGGATAGATAAAAACGGCCAAACTTCATCTCAAAATCTTACTGCTCAAATTTTCACGAAACTTAATTTTTGATGATTTGTGCATTTGCTTTACCATTATTCTATGAGCTAAGATTGAAAAAAAAGAACTTCAAATTGCAGTTCTTTTGATGAAAAAATGAGAACATAATGAGCCATTTACAAGATATGCCCCAGGGCTTCGGGCAAAGCGTAAAAATAAATGAAGGTTGCTTAAACAGGGTTATTCCTTGAAGTTTTATCACTTGGCGTTGATCAAAGCCCAACAATTCTTAATGGAGTGGCCCATTGCCTCAGTGCATGTCGTGATGAGCATCACTTGTTTCTTCTTCCATCTCTTGGCTTGTACTGCGCAATGGCTGTTGAATGTTGAGGTTGCCAATCCTTCCACTTATTATACCTGCTTCCACTCTTTCTCCGACAACAACTAGGTCTGAGAAGCTTGAATAGATATTTCTCATCATCAGATCATAGAAGGGTTGTTGAAGTGTGTCAATGAACGTGGTAACCATCTCTTTCTCAGATAGCGGAGGTTCCACTTGGGCTGCAATCCCTCTCCATCTTTGGGCATACTCTTTAAAGCTTTCTCTGCCCCCTTTTACCATGGTTTGCAACTGGGAGCGTCCAGGAGCCATGTCCATATTGTACTTATACTGTTTGATGAAAGCTTTAGCCAAATCATTCCAGGAGTTGATTTTGCCCTGCTCTAACTGCATATACCAGCGTAGGGATGCCCCTGTAAGACTCTCTTGGAAGAAGTGGATTAAGAGCTTATCATTACTGGAGCAGGGAGCATTTTTCGGCAGTACATGATGAGGTGGCTTTTTGGACAAGTTAAGTCTTCATACTTGACAAACTCGGGAACTTTGAATTTTGGAGGAATCACCACGTCCAGGATCAAACATACTTCAGAAGCTTTGAACCCAATATGATTTGCCCCTTCAAGGGCTTTCAGCCTACCTTCCATAATTTGGAGTCTCTTTTGATCTAGGGGGCCTCCTAATGGGCCGTTGGAAGCCTCTCGATACTCATTAGTGCTGATGGAATGGTTCTTATCAGTGGTCAATTTTGGATCCAAGTTCTGCAGAAGGTCAAATAATTTGTCTATCTTACCATTGATTTGGTCGAGCTCTTCTCTCATCGCTTGCTGATTCTGTTCCAACAAATCCATGAGTCTAGATTGGGCTCGAGTCCGGTAGGGATGCAGAGAAAGCTTATTTGTATCTATTTTTCTGTAGGGGAAAAAATGGGTTATGTTATGTAGGTGCCATGATTATGCATGTCATGAATTTTTTTTTATGTACATTTTATGCAAAATAATATGATGGATAATGGAGAACTATTTTTTGTTTTTGTTTTTTTTTTACAAAAAAAAATAAAATGAATGCAATGATATTGCTAAAAAAGAGAAAATGTTTTTTTTGAAAATTTATTTTTTATTTAGAGGGAAAAAGGAATGAGAAGGGAAAGTATTTTTTGAAACTATGTTTTTTTTTTGCAAAGAAGAATAACAAATAATATTTTTTTGGAGAAAAATATCATTTATTATTTTTCACAATTTTGAAACGTGAATGAAAAATAAATGGATGATGGAAAAACAGGTAGAGTGTGCCCCTTGTGACATAGGCCGGTATTTCCTAAGATCTTAGGTCATACGACTTTTGTCACATGGAAGATTGGGATAAGGTATGCTCCTTTCGTAATATGGGCCGATAACTCCTTAAAAGGATCTAGGGTTTGTATTAAGTGTCTTTCCATTGAGTGGATTTAAGATACTAATCTAAAAAGGTCCCTAGAGCCAAGGGTCCCATTTGAAAATGTTACCACCTATAATAAGTATATTATTAAAGGATGGTTTTTTCTCAAATGGAGCCAAACTCTAGGTGAGGCTTTCATAGGAACCCACTGGTCGTACGTCCAGCAGAGCACCCATTACATAGCCTCTCCTAACTTAAGGTTCACTCGGGCCCGGGTATAGGGCATCCACTCGTAGTGTGCGAAAATGTGTTAAGTGAAGTGTGTGAAGGGGCAAACTTAAAACTACTCACAGAAAAACAGATCAAAATACAATATATACATGTCTTCTACCCTAAAGTTTCAAATGCATAGACATACATAATATTTACAAGAAGAAAAAGGAAATGAAAGAGAATGAATCACAAATGAAAAATAAAAAAAAAATTATGCAAGTTTTCTATCCTAGGATTCACGTATACAAACATATACACAAATGAATAAATAGGAATAAAAACAAAAAGGAAATAATTCATTTAGTAAGGCAAACAAATCACATAAACAATCATAGGGCCTAACTCTCAAAAGTCCCCAGTGGAGTCGCCAGCTGTGACAACCACCCTAAAAATTTTAATGGAGCCGCCACCAATATTTTATTTTTATAGGAAAACATTGGAAAACTTATTTTTTGGATATTTTTGAATTTAATAAAAAGGAAGGCCTTTGAACTGATTTTGAGCTCTGAGTTGGTTGCATTATAGGGAAGGTTATAACACCCCTAAAACACCAATTTACAATGGTACTCTTTGATTATTCTTAGAGATTGTTTGCCTTAAATGATTTATTTCCCAAAAGTGAAATTTGTTTATTTTTATGTCTATAAATATACTGCTGAAGTGAAAATGAGACTCTGCTTATGATTCTGACCTGAACATAGGAATCAACTCTCCTAGATAAATCTAATAGACCTAAAATTACCTTTTCTATTATATAAAAGCAAAACCTTAATTATTTAGTCATTAAGAGATAAAAAGGATAAAAAAATCTACTTAAAAGAAAGAATATTTTTTACAAAACAGATCAAAAGATAAAATTAAATTAAACAAATAAAAAAGAAATATTGACTTATTTATTTAATCAAAAGAATGTATAAATAAAGAAATAGAAATATTTTATTTTGCTTTTATACCCTCTTTAATAGAAAATTTGCAAATCGGTCCCTACTAAAGATTTGGCCCCGTTGAAAGACCAAATCCTAAAATGTGTATATATGGAACAGGATTTCAAAGAAAAAACCTTTTTTTGCATTTATGCCCCCTCTTAACTACATATTTACAAATTGATCCCTATTTAAGGTTTGGCCCCATGGAAGGCCAAACCCTAAACCTAATTCTAATCTAAACCGTGGAACCGTGGATACCAACGTCAACAACAACAAACACGATGACAACGACAATAACAATGGCAGCAACAGCAATAACAACAACAATAATAACAACAACGATCATATATTTCTCAGTCCATACAAAACCAATGTAAAAAAAATTTAAAAAATGAAAACGAAGAGGAATAGACATGGGTTTGTGGCTCCCCAGAAAACTTACAGAAATCAAAGGAGGAGATTCAAAGGGAACCTAAAACTAGTAGTGTTTAATTTAGTTCTAGGCCCTCACTATTTTTTTTTTTTTGCCTTCTTCTTCTCTATTTGTTCTGCTTCTTCTTCTTTCTCAGATTCCAAGCACACTCTCTCAGGTTCGCCCTCGGTTTTTTTTGCTCTCTCTCTCGGGGTCCCGCCTGAATTGCATCTTGTGTGACTTTTATAGCCAAAGTACCTGCGAGAAAAATCTAACCAAATTAGTGCAAATATTTGAATAATAATAAAAATAAAAAAGAAATATGGAAAGAAACTAAATGAATGGAATGAAACTCCCCTTATTCCACGCGTAGATTTGGGATCCTCGTGGAGATCTTGATGCAATTTGATAGAGATGGGGGTGGATAGGATTCGGTCAAGATTGGGGGAGAGGGATGCGGAAATGGCGAAGGGGACGAAGTGGGACGACGCGGCTAGGGTTATGGAAGGAGGGAGAGAAGAGATATGGGATTAGGGTTTAGAGGAAGGGATGAGAGAATGGTGGAAGAGAGAGCGTGAATGGTGGAGGAGAATTAGGGAGAGGAAGAGATGAGGTTGAAAGGGAACGAAGGGAGGTGCTGCGTGGGAGCACCGCGTGAGGCGAGGAAGGAGATTAGGTTGAGGAAGTGAGGAGATTAGGTTTTTGATGGTTTTAGGGTTATGAGCTTGGGCTTGGGCTGCGTGAGTTGCGTATCATGAGTGGCTGGGCTAGGGGTGTGCGAGAAGGGATGTGGGGTGTAAGAAGCAAACAGAGGTGGAGCGCCTGGGAGGCATATTTGGAAGGAATGGGGTGTTGCAAAAATAAAAAAGGGGTGTGCGAAGGAATGAGGGGAGTCTTCTTTGGGTAGGTGGGTCAGCCAGGTTGCTCACTGCTATTGGCACCACTCTAATTTATAATATGCACCCCTTTCTTCAAAAAAAAATTATTTCATTTCTTTTCTTTTCTTTTCTCTCTTTTTTTTAATCTCTTTTATTCCTTATTATAAAACCAAAAATATTATTTTTATTGTTATTACAAAATTTAAAAAGTTAAAATAAATAATAAAAAATAAAATAAAAGGCCGGAGAAAATTAGGGTACTACAGCTGCCCCTCCTTAATTACATTTTACTCGAAGGTCTTCGTGCATTCGTTGTAAAAAGTAATTAAGGATAAAGGACTCTAATTTTGTCTAGAATGAAATTGTTTGAGGATGAGAGATTGGCTCCCGACTTTGCTTTGGGGTTTTAGGTTTGATTCCCAGTGAATTCCCGGTAAGGCATGGGTTTGGTTCCTAGCTCTTACAAAATTGGCGAGAGATTCTAGGTTTGATTCCTAGTGAATTCTCGGTAAGGCATGGGTTTGGTTCCTAGTTCTTACAAAATTGGCGAGAGATTCTAGGTTTGATTCCTAGTGAATTCTCGGTGAGGCATAGGTCTGGTTCCTAACCCTCACATCTTTGGTGTTGATTATTTTCTACTTGGGGTAAGTCTGGGGTGCGAGCTTCTTCGTCACTTGACACAAGTTCGGGTCAGATTCTCAACAAGGGTAAGTCAGGTTCTTAACTCTTGCTAAAGGGTACGAATTGACTACCTTACTTTAAGGAATGTCCGCGATATGAGTTTCTCTGTTACTCAATATAGGTTCGGGTCAGATTCCCGGCAAGGTATAGGCCAGAATCCTAACTCTTGCTAAAGTATGGACTGGTTTTCCTATTGCAGGTGAACGTCTAGTGTACGAGCTTCTCCGTCACTCGAAACAGTTCGGGTCAGATTCCCGATAAGGTATAGGTCAGATTCCTAACTCTTGTTAAAAGGTGTGGATCGATCCCCATGATTGAGAAAGATTCGAGACGCGGGTCAGGTTCCCGACTAAAAGCTTGGGTCAGATTCCCAAGGTGGTGGGTCAGATTCCCAGCAAGGTGTAGGACAGGTTCCTAACTCATGCTAATAAAGAGATTGGGTAGGCTGAGTACTAGTTCTTACTGAGTAACAACAGACCAACTGTATGTAATATTTGAGAGGGTGGGTCAATGGACCCAAAAACTTCGATAGTCATGCAGGATGCAATGAATGGTATATCATGCATGAAAATGAAATTTTTATTTCTTTTTTCTTTTTAGAGAAATGATTTTGAAGGTGGGTATGAGGCCCAGAAGTATTGATGATCATGCCAGATGCAATGAATGACATGCTATGCATGAATGTTATTTTGTTTTTTAGAGAAATGGTGATTTTTGATTTCCCTGAATTCCTTTTGAGGACTCTGCCCCTAGACTCGTGGGGTGATAATTTTATGTTGGCTTGCTTATCCAAATGGTTGACTTTGTACTGCACCAGGTTTGCGTATTTGCCCCTTGATAGATCATTTTATGGATCCTCAAATTTTCAGCTTCGTGCTTTGAATGCCCATGGGAGGTTTAGACTGACAATTTTGATCCATAGAGATTTTTCAGTGTCCATTTGGCCTTTGTCCAGCCATGACAAGAAAGATCTATGTTGAGAGACATATCATCTTGTGTAGTTCTGAAACTGGAACAAAATCTTAAATGCGAAGCTTGTAGACGATAGGCACAACTTTTGCCCCTAGCTTCTTAATTTCTGTTTAGATCTGTGAGATACAATCTGGGTTGACATGTTTGTAAATTTGACCCTAACTTTTGCCTAGGCCGCTCTTTGCGAGTTTTCAACCTAGCAGGTCGCTCTAACTTCTGCCTAGACCGCCCTTTCGGGTTTTCAGCCTAGCGAGCATTTTTATTTTATATTCTTTTTTTTAGATAAAGCAACTGCACTGAGGAGTTTATATGGATCTCCCCTTTCAAAAATCAAGTTTTAGGAAAATATGAGCAATTTGACTTTGATCATAATGGACTTTATTAGGGTTGTAACGTGGCCAAGGGTTAAGGGCTATGAAAAAAAGGATATTTCAGACTCGAAAAGTATTTAAGGGTTTATGAAAACAAGGATCTTTAGTGCCAATATGCACTTGGATGGTTGCTAGGACAATTGTCTTGTTTCGCTTTTGCATTTTTATTCATTTTTTTTTGCAAGTGTCTCGATATGTTGCATTTGATATTTGCTGACTTTTTTTAACAAACAAAATTTAATAGATTATTGTGCTAGCATTCAATGTATGGGTGATCCTTGTTTAGGGTATTTGAAAGGAATTTTTTTTTAGGCTCAAAAGGGGTAGCAAGGGATAAATATTTTTTATATTTTTTGGATAGAGAAAAACGGCCAAACTTCATCTCAAAATCTTACTGCTCAAATTTTCACGAAACTTAATTTTTGATGATTTGTGCATTTGCTTTACCATTATTCTATGAGCTAAGATTGAAAAAAAAGAACTTCAAATTGCAGTTCTTTTGATGAAAAAATGAGAACATAATGAGCCATTTACAAGATATGCCCCAGGGCTTCGGGCAAAGCGTAAAAATAAATGAAGGTTGCTTAAACAGGGCTATTCCTTGAAGTTTTATCACTTGGCGTTGATCAAAGCCCAACAATTCTTAATGGAGTGGCCCATTGCCTCAGTGCATGTCGTGATGAGCATCACTTGTTTCTTCTTCCATCTCTTGGCTTGTACTGCGCAATGGCTGTTGAATGTTGAGGTTGCCAATCCTTCCACTTATTATACCTGCTTCCACTCTTTCTCCGACAACAACTAGGTCTGAGAAGCTTGAATAGATATTTCTCATCATCAGATCATAGAAGGGTTGTTGAAGTGTGTCAATGAACGTGGTAACCATCTCTTTCTCAGATAGCGGAGGTTCCACTTGGGCTGCAATCCCTCTCCATCTTTGGGCATACTCTTTAAAGCTTTCTCTGCCCCCTTTTACCATGGTTTGCAACTGGGAGCGGCCAGGAGCCATGTCCATATTGTACTTATACTGTTTGATGAAAGCTTTAGCCAAATCATTCCAGGAGTTGATTTTGCCCTGCTCTAACTGCATATACCAGCGTAGGGATGCCCCTGTAAGACTCTCTTGGAAGAAGTGGATTAAGAGCTTATCATTACTGGAGCAGGGGGCATTTTCCGGCAGTACATGATGAGGTGACTTTTTGGACAAGTTAAGTCTTCATACTTGACAAACTCGGGAACTTTGAATTTTGGAGGAATCACCACGTCCAGGATCAAACATACTTCTGAAGCTTTGAACCAAATATGATTTGCCCCTTCAAGGGCTTTCAGCCTATCTTCCATAATTTGGAGTCTCTTTTGATCTAGGGGGCCTCCTAATGGGCCGTTGGAAGCCTCTCGATACTCATTAGTGCTGATGGAATGGTTCTTATCAGTG